>JAPQWN010000009.1:13674075-14924075 GCA_028538565.1 Umbellularia californica | reverse complement strand
TTTTTGAACAATGAAACGATGAAAGTAAGCATTGTTTTTGAATCTCTAGAAATTTTGACATTTGATATGAAAATTCTAAAGAGAGTGGGTTTGACGAGCGAGTACCTGAGAACAGGTTTTGGCCATACAGGCATTGCTCTTACCCAGTTGGGTAAGTCTTTAAGGGTAGTACCGCTTCAAGAACTTGCCGTTGATAGGCAGCATACATCTGTCGCCTTCCATGTTTAGGAGGGCATATGCGCCGTTGGAGAAGACCTTGTCGATGACGTAGGGTCCCTCCCATTTTGGTTCAAATTTGCCTTTGGATTTGTGTGCGAAGACCATTGGTCTTTTTACCGCAAGAACCAAGTCACCCTTTTAGTAGGCGCGTTGCCGGACCCTTTTGTCAAAAGATCCTGCCATGCGTGCTTGGTAAAGTTCAATGCTTTGTCGAGCTTCGAGCCGTCTCTCGTCGAGATTGTCCAGCTCATGGAGTCGCAATTTGACATTGCTTTCTTGAGTCATGTCATTTTGTAGAGATACCCTCAGAGAAGGAATTTGTACCTCTAGGGGCACGACAGCTTCGCATCCATAGACCAAGGAGAATGGTGTGCTATGGGTTGGTCCTCGAACGGTGGTTCGATAGGCCCACAAAGCTTCAGACAGTTTATCGCTCCAGTCTCTTTTGTGACTAGAGACCATTTTCTTGAGGATTTTGCAGAGTGTCTTGTTGAAGGCTTCTGCTAATCCGTTTGCTGCCGGATTGTATGGAGTCGAAGGACAGCTTTGAATTTTGTATTTGTCGCAAAACCTGTAGAATTGATGATCCCGGAATTGTGGTCCGTTATCATGGACGAATCTCTTGGGTATGCCAACACGACAAATGATGTTGGTGCGCAGGAACTGAAGAACTGATGAGGTCTTCATTTCGTTGAACGCAAATGCTTCTGACCACTTGGAGAAATAATCCGTAGCGGCGAAGATGAAGCGATGACCTTTGCTTGAAGGGGGAGAGATAGGACCTATGATGTCCATGCCCCATGCTTCAAAAGGCCATGAGATTGCTGTAGGATGCAGCCATTCCGGAGGCATGTGAATGTAATCTCCGTGAACTTGGCATAGCTGGCAGCGTTTGGCAAATTGCATTGCATCAGCAACCATGGTAGGCCAATAGTAACCTAACCTTTTTATCTGATCATAGAGCTTAGGACCTGCCTGATGGGCTCCACAAAGACCAGCATGAACTTCTTTAAGTGTTTCTTCGGCCTCTTGTTGTGACAAGCAGCGTAGAAGTACTCCGTTGAAGGATTTCCTGTAAAGGATCTTTGAAGGGATATCCAAATGAAAGTTTGGGGTTCGCCTTTGAATGCTTACCCGTTCTTTTGGATCTTCAGGTAGGATTCCGAACATAGTGTAATCAATGAACGGATCCCTCCAGTCGCCGATAGAAGTTTGAAGGATAGAGATCCGACTTCCAACCACTCGGTGGCATTCAGCAACTGCTTGGTGTGTGTTAAGAGGAGGGAGGATCCTTCTCTCACACACTGTAATTTGCATGTTTTCCCCTTCCTGGGTCGCCATTGATGCGGCAAGTCCGGCCAGGGCATCTGCACGGATATTTTCACCTCTACGAATGTGGGTGATGTTGCAGATGTCAAACTTTTGCAGAAGCGATTGTGCCTTGTTGTAATAAGGCAGCAGATCGGGCTTCCTGACTTCATATTTCTGATTCATCTGGTTGACGATCAGTTGAGAGTCTCCAAAGACTTCCAGCATGGTGATACCAGATTCGATGGCGAGTTCCAATCCTAGGATCAGAGCTTGGTATTCAGCTGCATTGTTTGTGCATGGTTCCAGTAGCGAGAAAGCGTGTGGAATCATGCATTTGTCGGGGCTAACAAAGAGGATGCCAACTCCCGAGATCAGCTTTCTGTTTTCATTTGTCCTGGTTGCACCGTCAAAGTACATGTCCCAGGAGGCATTTGGTGAGGAAGTCTCCACGTTGTAGACAGGTTCGTCTGGGAGATCATCTCTGAGTGGTGAATCTTTAGGCAATGGATGCTCTGCGAGGAAATCTGCTAGAGCTTGGCATTTGATTGCTTTTTGTGGCACATACCTAATATCAAATTGTGACAAGAGGATGGACCATTTTGCCAGTCGGGCATTGAGAGAACCGGCCTTCGTGACAAGGACCTTCAAGAGGTTGATCCTCGAGACCAGGTAGACTGTGTTGGAAAGCAAGTAGTGACGTAGCTTTTGTACGGCAAACATCACTGCAAGGCATTCTTTTTCGACTGAAGAGTAGCGATGCTCTGCACCTACTAGCATGCGGCTGAGGTAGTATAGAGCAGCTTCTTTTCCCTCACCATTCTCTTGTGCAAGCAGAGCGCCTACAGAATGATCAAGAGCTCTTGTGTACAAGATGAATGGTTTTCCAGTGGCAGGGGCAGCTAACACTGGAGGTTTGGTCAGGTATGACTTGATATCTTGAAATGCGGCTTCGCAGTCGGCATCCCAGACAAAGTCTACACCTTTTTTCATCAATCGAGAGAATGGACGGCATTTCCCCGAAAGATTGGAGATGAATCGTCTGATGTAGGCCAATCTCCCTTGAAGCCCTTTTAGTTCCCTTAGGGTTCTTGGAGAGGGCATTTCTAGAATAGCCTTGACTTTTATGGGGTCAAGTTCTATTCCAGCTTTCCGAACAAGGAATCCGAGAAACTTACCCGACGAGACGCCGAAGAAGCATTTTAGAGGATTCATCCGCAGTTTGTGTTTGCGAAGTCGGAGGAAGACTTCCCGAAGATCTTTGAGATGGTCTTCTTTTCTTCTGCTTCTGACGGCGAGGTCATCAACGTAACATTCGACCGTCTTGTGCTGCATATCTTGGAATATTTTCATCATAGCCCTCTGATATGTGGCACCAGCATTTTTCAGACCAAATGGCATGACAGTGTAGCAATACACGCCAAATGGAGTCCGAAATGAAGTGTGTTTTTCATCCTCGGGATGCATCTTTATCTGATTGTAACCAGAGAAGCCATCCATGAATGTCATTCGCTCGAATCCGCAGGTATTGTCAATCATCACCTCCGGTATGGGGAGCGGGAATTCATCTTTAGGGCAAGCGCCATTCAAGTCTCTATAATCAATACAGACTCTGATCTGCCCAGTTTTCTTTGTCACGGGGACAATGTTGGCCAACCATTCTGGATGTTGTTCCTCACGGATGAAGCCGACGCTTTTGAGCTTTTGAACTTCTTGTTCAATTTTATCCATCACATCTGGACGGAATCTTCTTTGGCCTTGTTTGACAGGCTTGACTTCTTCTTGAAGATTGAGTTTGTGGACTGCTACTTTGGGGTCTAAACCAGGCATTTCAGCATAGGACCATGCAAAGCAATCAACGAACTCACGAAGAAAAGCGATATACTCGGGTAACTCATCATCCTTTATATTCTTGCTTATGAATACAGGACGTGGGTTATCAGGTGTTCCCAAGTTTATCTTTTGAACAGGATCTTCTGTCGGAAGGTTCGAAGGTGGTTCCTCCACAATATTTTCGGAGGCTTCCAACTCAACGAAACCTTCTGGAGTTTCAACTGCATTACCAGACCAAGGCTCTGTTCCTTTCCATGGATTTTCTTGATTGGTGATCTCCTCAAGGCTTGCTATGAGATAGTCCCAATCGCCTGTTGAGTCTGGTATTTCTTTTGGAGACGAGGGTTCTTCTGGGTCAGGATGCCACAAGTCTGTATTATCGGATGATTCCTCTTTATCATCAGAGAAATCATACCAATTGGATGAGCTTCCTGGATCTTTGTCCGGTAACTCTTTAAAGAGATTTCCAGGGAGATCGATGTCTTCGTGGACTTTAGATGTTGAGGCTTGGTCGGTAAAACGACTTTTAAGCCTTTGTGTCAACTGTCTCAGAGGAGTGTCGGGATCATACCCTAACCCATATGAAGACTTTTCTACATGACCGTAGAGTCTCCAATCTTCCAGCTGGCTTTTGGTCAAGGCGGGCTCCAATGGCGTGAGAATACCGCGTCTTTCTCCCAAACCGACTGGGTTTTGAGCGTCATAGCCCATTTTCTTCATAATTGCTTGTGCCACAGGACTATATAGAGATAGCTGAGGCATACCTTCATTTTGGAAAGGTTCCAGCATGGAATTTGATGAAGAAGCGTCCGATCTATGGAAAAAGATCGGCCTTTGCTTTGGTGATGTTGCCGGAACAACAAAGGTAGCAGACGTAGGATCTTCTACATCAGCAGGTGTCTCCATCGGAGTGAGAGCAGGCTGAACTTGCTGAGTGTCAGTTTGGCTTGACGATGCATCGTCTTCTGGCTCTGAGTCCGAGTCTGTGTCTTGCATGATAGACACGAGAGAGACAACAAATTTGCCCCCAGGCTTTTGTTTCGCCTTCTTCACTTTAGTCGTGATGACCAAAGGTTTTGAATTCTTGAGGGAGATAACGAAGGGAGATTGACTACTCTCTTCTAATTTGCCGGAGGGTTTGTTTTCTTCTGGTGATTTTTGAGGAGCCTTGCCTTTATCTTTCTGGAGATTTTCAGCAGGGGGTGCTATTTCCTCTTCTTCTTTTTCTCCTTCATACATCTGGGAGTCTGCGAAGTGGACTTCTTTACCTTTGAAGGGTTTCCTGTCTGCAAAGACTCGATGTACCATGCCGTCGTCGCCGACAAACTTGATGCATTGATGTAGAGTTGAAGGAACAACACCATTCTCGTGTATCCAAGGACGTCCGAGAAGGATGTTGTAGCATGAGGGGGTTTTTATTGCATACACAGTGACCTCAGAGATAAGATCACCGATTTGCAATTTGAACCTGATTTTGCCGATAGGCCTTTGAGTGCTCCCATCGTATCCAAAGATAGATACATATGTGTGGCTTAGCTTGCTGGGTGGGATGCCCAACTCTTCAAGAGCCGAAGTGGAGATAAGGTTGAGTGCAGAACCTGGGTCGATCTGAACTCTATGTATCGGCATTTCTTTGATGTACCCTGTGAAGTACAGGGGTCGGTTGTGCCTTGCTTCGCCAAGTAGGAGGTCTTCCTTAGTGAAGGCGATGGTTGCACTGGCTGCCTTTTGAACCGAGAGGCATTGGATGCATGATCCCTCAGTTTTCTTTTCTCCCTTTGAGGAAGTTTCAGAGTTTTTGACCCGGTAGTCCATTTCAATTTGGAGGACTTGCGGGGCATGTTTGTCGACATCCTCATTCAGTTTTTGTAATTCTGAGATGAGATTATCACGAGTGCGTGGAGACATTCGTAATAAATCCAGGATGTGAAGACGTGCAGGTATGTGTTTGAAGTGCTCAACCAAGTCATACTTGAAAGCCTCCTTAGGGCCTGCATGTTCATCATTGTTGCCACTGGGGGCGCTTACAACATCTTTTCCCGAAGGATTTACATAAGTAAAGGAAGATTGGTTGTAATTTTTGTGGTAGTCCCGGCCCGAACGGGTGCCTCTACCAACTTTGAGAGCTTCTTGAGAAGGATCTTCGTTTGGAAGATTGTCTTCAGGATCAAGAGGCTGTCGTTTTTCATCTACTGGGGATGTATCTGCAGCAGAGTTGCCATCCTCAGTGATTGTGTTGCACGGAGCATTTTCCGGGAGCAAGTCCTGAACAGCATCCAGCAGCTTTTCTTCTTCGTTGACCCATCCATCACCCCAAGTTGGGTTTTCTTCATGATGATGAGTCGGGAAGAATGTGTATCCTGAAGTCACAGTCTCAGGAGAAGAAACCTGAGAGGGTGTCATCTCTGTGGAAGTCACGTGAGACGAGGTAGCTCCAGAGGATACATTGCTAGGCGTCGTCGGAGTGTAGGTAATCTCATCAGACGATGCTTCAGAAGAGCTATAGTCCTGATATATTACATTACAGGAAGCTCTGATAGGAGATGTTGCCTGCTCGGAGTCAGACTCATCCTCGGATGTAAGAGGATCGTCAATCCAGCAATGTTCTCCATTTTCAGGAGTTGAGGGGGGAGGTACCTGATGGGCTTCAGGGACTTCCGGCTCTGGATTGTGAGGAATCTCGTTGACGCGGTCTTGCTCTTGTTCTAGAGCGAGACGCTGCAAGATCCTTGCATATTCTTCAAGATCAGGCATGGGAGCCAGATCCTCTTCTTCGTCTTCTCCGTGTGGCTCAACATAGTTGATTTCCACTGGAGCAATGACAGGTGCTGGGTTAACAGCATCTTCTTGTGCAGCCTCTTGGTCTTCTTCATCATCAGACCAGGATCCTTGTGGTTGCAAGGGGTTATACCAGATTACTGGCATAAGGTGAGTTTCAGGAACCCATTCTTCATCGGAGAGATATTCTCCTGTTTCAAGAGATTCCTCCCACTCATCGGTGTAGTTGGGCTCGAATCTATCGTCGGTGTCGCTGGACTCGTATCCATCAATGGAGAATCCAACTACCGAGTTGCAAGAGTATGATGCCCCCTGCATGGCTTCTTTTTTGAATTGAGGTGGCATGAAATCACTGAGAGTGAAGTTTCTTACCGCCTTTGAAGTCTCTGGAAGGGACGTTTCTGCTGCCCCGAGTGAAGTGGTAGAGGAGGCCTCTGCCTTTTCATGGACTTCTTGTTTTGGCTGGGTCTTCTCTTGCCGTTTGAGCTTGAGGAGATGTTTCTTGGCTTGCCTTCGCTGCTGAGCGGTCGGCTTTGTTTTGACGATCTCCCAATTTTCATCTTCCAGGAGATTGGGATGTACCCATATGGGTTGTCCGTCTGGTGTCGGGCAAGGAACCAACACTTTGGACGTTTGAATTCTTTTTATCACCTTGAAGGAAGTAGTGATCTTCTTCTTCGGTGATTTTGGTGTTTGTCCACGTGACACCATGTTGACGGAGGCGGGGCCATAATTTTTGTCAAAGGTGATGACTCCGTTTTTCCACATCTCGTTTATCTTCTCTCTCACAACAAAGCATTGATTGAGAGGATGCGAGACCATCTGGTGGTATGGACAGTACCGAGGATCATCGGTTTTGCCAACGTCTCCAGGTCTTTTGGGCTCTGGCAAAATGAGTTTGCCATTTGCTAGGAGAGCCTCAAAGATTTCTTCGACGTCTTCATCGAACGGATATTTCTTTTCTACTCGCTCTTTGAAGGCATCAGAGAGTTCAGGTCTCTTACCTGTAGCTCTATTTTCAGCTTTCTTTGGTTGCTGAGGAGCTGACTTGGTTTGCACATTAAGGACCTCTTTCTTCTTTGGTTTAGAGGTTGCAATGGCGGTTGGCTCTTTTTTTGATGACTTCTGACTGTTGAGGTCTTTAATCACCGTTTCAGCTTCCATAGAAGCTTCCAGGAGTTCTCCCAGGTTTTTTGATTTGTTGCCGATGATCATGGAGCGTATTTTTGCTCTCATATTGTTACGGCAGATGTCGACTAGCGACGCTTGTGGCAGTACATCTGAGCATTTGTACGCCATTGCTTTCCACTTGTGAATGAAGTCATAAGTTGACTCATTCTCTCCCTGTTTTAGGCTGCAGAGCTGAGCCATAGTAACAGGATGATCCTCACCTTGGAAGTGGGTTAGGAAGCGTGTCTCCAGCATAGCCCAGTTCTGAATGGAGTTCTCCGGCAGAGTGGAGTACCAATCGAAGGCCGTACCTTTTAGGGTACTTGCAAAGAGGCGAATCTTGAGTGCATCTTGATCCGCGATAGCTCCCGTCAAGATCTTGAAGTAGATGACGTGCTGTCTGGCCGATCCTTTCCCCGTATATGTTTGGAGAGTAGGATGTTTGAATTTTGTGGGGAACGGGACCGAGTCCATCCATAAAGGATATGGTGGCTTGATCCCATGCTCTTTGAGTATATCCTCTTCTTTTGCTTTGGCGAGGATACTGTCTACGTCCTTTTTGGTAAGGGCGCGTGACTCATTTTCTTCTCCATTTTCCTCGTTATTGCCATGATTCGGAGGAGGCTCATTGTTCACCTGATTTTGGACGACAAGGAGAAGGTTTTCCATCAGAGTTTCAATCCTCTGCTGGCCTTGTTCCAACTGCTGAATGCGTGTGAGCGCATCATCTCGAGGTGGATTCTGAGGTGGCGGCTCAGAACTTGTAGCCAAGACGTTCATCCCTCGAGATTCGAACGAAGAAATCGTCCTGGTGACCGAACTGGGGCTCATTCTTTTTGATGAAGAGCTTGATGAAGGATTACTCTCCCGTCCTTGGCTTGAAGGGGCAGGAGATTCTTCGGGATGTCTTTGTGTCCTGGTGACGCTACGGGTCACCGGACGTCGGACATGGATTTTTTATGCTGACCTTTGGCGTCTTCTGGTTTTTCCAACCATATGGACGGCAGCAACTTGGTCGGGTCTTTCCTTTTCGACCCATTTGTGGGAGACTTGAAGTGTAGGAGGCTGGGTCCGTTGCTTCTCTAGTCTCTTTTGTCGATACGACGCATGGCGGCGTGCTCGACGAGCGATTTGAGCTTCAGTCAGCTCTGGCTGGGCTCTGACGATGAAGGATGTGCTCCCTCGGGCGCAGCAGCTGAGCCTGTCTTCTTTGTAGCTCGGCAAGGACAGGATCCGGACCCGGTCCTTTGCCTGTTGCAGCGAAGCTTTGAACCTTTCGAGTTCGGCCCCTGTAGAGATGAAGGGTCGAACTGAAGGAGTGTAGGCCTTGGCAGGTGCTTGTAGAGGCCTGGTGATGCATGATCTGATTTTGGGCTTGTGGGAGCAAGCCGGTTCATGCTGGGTCGACTTGGGAGTCAGGTTGGAGATGGGTCTCTCCTCTTTCATGTAGGCAAGAGGGTAGAACTGGTTCTCTTTGAGTGGGGCCAGGTATACTGGCTTGGTGGAGGTTTGAGACCTTCTTTGTTTTGGGGAAGGTCTTGGAGACCAAGTCTTGGGATAGACCTGGTTGTTTGTGGGTCGAGGCTTCGCGGGGGTGCCGCGGGCTTCGGGCTTTTGGGCGCTCGCCTTTGGTGTCACGGGAGTGACACGTTGAGAGGCGATCTTCTGCTTTTTAGCAGGCGCAGCTTGTTCTTCGGGAAGTGGGAATGGTCCCAGTGTCCCGAAGACGATGGTCCGGGGAGTCGAGGTCGACCCTGAGTTCAGAGAGTTGCCGAGGGAGTTGACGCTTCGGCAGCTGGCGGGGCGCTTGTAAGTGCGCTCGGTTTGCTTCTGTTGAAGCATGAGTTGGTGCTTGTTCTCATCGAAGATAATGGTTAAGGCTGCCATTGTTAGTTTCGAAAAAGTTCTGAAACAAGACCACATCCATTAGTAATCACAAGAATATAATGATCATAAATGGGAATTTCTATGGTTGTCTTTTCAAATCGCTCAAGGGATATGACCCAAGCGACATGAAGAAGGCAAAAAGCCATAGATGGTACAATTGTTCTGACAGCAAGTATGGTGAGCCCAGAATGAGCATTCCAGTGACTGCTAGAAGCAATTGTAAACCTAAATTCGACTTATCGAGAAGCAGGGCTTGCTCGAGATAAGAAGAATATAAGGTAGGAGTTACAAATGTGCCGGTCACAGATACAGTAGACCCTGAAAGGGCGTACCAGTATTGCTAGGCACAAATGTTGGAGATCGCATCCATGAGATGGGATTCTTTGTTTTGAAAGGTCAGAAATGGATTCGTCAAAGAGAGCAGGTGGCATTCCGATTCAAATACGGGCTCAACGATTTCCGCGAGCGCCAGTACTCAGAAGGGAAGAGACCACAATTTCTCGAATCTGAATCCAAAAGTGACGAGTTTTTGAAGATTTTTTTTTTTGAAATGATTTTTTTTTTATTTTTTTTTATTTTTTTTTTATTTTTTATTTTTTAAAATATTTTTTTATTTATTTTTTTTTATTTTATTTTTTTGAAAATTTTTGTTTTTTTTTTTTTAAGATTTTTTTTTGAAAATCTTTTTTTTATTTTTTTTTTATTTTGATTTTAATTTTTTAAGATTTAAAGACGAGAGAGTACACATAGGCCTCCTAACCCGGTCTTATGAAACCTCAATTGATAGAATTGCCCCCAGGTAAGGGTAGGATTACTTAATGAACCCGTTTGGAGGACCCTTACCTAGAACAGTGAAGCTGTCTCCACACTCTGGACAAGGCTTTTCTTGAATCAATCGTGATCAAAGAACGCAATTGGTTTAACCTTAGTGGTCTATGTCCTTCTTTATAAAAAAAAAATCCCAAATAGACTCATCGAAGAGAAACGATGGCCCAAAACCTTAGTCGAACGGGCTCAACATTTCTGCAAGCACCAAAGAACGATAGGATAGGATCAAAGTTTCTCAATTTTGAATCCAAACTAAGAAAACTGATTTTTTTTTATTTTTTTTTAATAATTTTTTTTTTTTTGAAATCTCTAATGAACTCATCGAAGAGAAACGATGGTCCAAAACCTTAGTCGAACGGGCTCAACATTTCTGCAAGCACCAAAGAACGATAGGATAGGATCAAAGTTTCTCAATTTTGAATCCAAACTAAGAAAACTGATTTTTTTTTTTTGAAATCTCTAATGAACTCATCGAAGAGAAACGATGGCCCAAAACCTTAGTCGAACGGGCTCAACATTTCTGCAAGCACCAAAGAACGATAGGATAGGATCAAAGTTTCTCAATTTTGAATCCAAACTAAGAAAGCTGATTTTTTTATTTTGATTTTTTTTTGCAAAGAGAAAGAGTGGAAACAAACTTAAGGAAGTAGAAATTTCCAAAAAATCCCATCTCATTTTTTTTTAGGATGCAAAATCCAACATAGGCCACCAGCTAGAAAGTAGCCAAGGAATCTGGAGAAGAAGTATAAGCATAGAGCAAAAATATGGTATGCAAATATTTCATTTCCAAGCACCGTGTTCTCAAATGAATGAGTCCCACCGGGTGTGCCAGCTTGATGGAACGCGCTCCGAGGCGCCGTGGGGCGGCTACCGGGGTCGGCGGAACGTGGGAGTCCGTCGGGTCCGGCCCTTTCGCGCCCTGGCGGGCCTGAAGCGTGCATCAACATTTCTTTGTGTGGGTGTGCCAGATTTTCTATTTTACTTGGAATTGCAAGTGGTAATCCGGAGATCAACCTTCGCAAGTAAAAAGGAAATCAACTTCTTTCAAGTTTTCCATTGCACAAATATTTAAGAAAAGAGACATTTTCTTAATTTGCCGTGAAAGGCGATTTGTTTGGCATTTATAGCCGATTTTGGCGTTTATAGCCGATTTACAATTCTTATCAATAATGAAAGACAAGAGTTGTGATTTTTGTCTCTTTAGAAAAATACAAACTACAATGAAAAGCAAGAAAAGGAAGATCTAACTTTTCAGGAGGTTGTGGGGGACTCGTTCAGATTGACGGTCGCAAGCCATGTATGGGCTTCGCCATCATCCATGCAGATGAGAGCAGAAGATGCTCTTGATTCGCTTGGCTTGACTATAACCTCAGGTTTTTAGAGGACAAAGACCAAGAGAAGGTCCTATGTCCAATAAAAAGCTAAGTAGACGGGCTGAAAAGCCACGTCTAAGCCATTGGAGGCAGCAGGAGAAGGCAAGGACCTTGGGGGGGGGGGTGCCCCCCAAGGGACTTTTGTCACCTTGTAGTGGTGGCCGGTGCAGAACTTCAGCAGAGTTTTTTTTTCTCTCTTTTTTCTCTCTCAGATCTCTTTCTGATCCTTTTTTTTTCTGATCTTTTCTCTGATCCTGATTTTCTCCTTTTTTTTCCGATCCCGATTTCAATGGAATGCTCTCCTATTTATAGGCTTTTGGTAGCCATTTAGGAGGGTTTATGAGCCTTAATGGCTTTAATGGGAGGAGTTACAAGATTTATTTCTTGATTTTGTAACTCCTTTTTCCTTGAATCTGATTGGCCGATGGAGATTAAGGGCTTTTAATCACCTTAATTACCATAATGGGAGGAGTTTCATGGTTTAAATGCCATGAATCAATTGACTTGTAACTCCCAAATGCTTGCTTCTGATTGGGCCGTCCAAAGAAATGAATTAATGACCATAATAAAGTTAGTCAATTAACCACATTAATTGGTCGCCGAGCAGTCGAAGAGTCGCGGGCCGTGCCGTGTCTTCTGGAATTCTTCTGGCGATGATCATCGATGGATCTACATGCTGATCGACATCGGATGAACATGTAACTTCAGACATTGATAGCTAAGAGCGGGCCGGTGACATCTGTCTTGTCGATTTCTCGATCGGTCGGACAGAAAGTGCACTTTCTTGGTCAGCCGGTTGACGATCTTGGAGCGATCAATGATGATTTTATGCTTTTGACGGCGGATCCGAGATGTCGTCGGATATGAGTCAATTTAAAGCACTAAAAATCACATTTTCAGGAAACCACAGGGGCCAAAGTGCGCGAAACGCGAAAAAAGACGGAAAAACGGGTCACCGGCGGAAAATCCGGTGACCCGGACCTCCATGGTCGCCGGCGACCATGGACCGGCGACCATGGGGCATGGTCGCAGGGGTCTGCGACCCTGGGGGATTTTTCCCCTTCGGAGCCCGTTTTGCGGTCGTTTTGAGGTCTTTTTCGTCGCCGTTTTCTTCTGTATTTTTCTTGACATTTCTTCTCATTTATTGGCTTGATTTCCCTGTAGAAAACCTGATGAGAATCCTTGCATTTTTAGAGTGCAAAGTTTCCAATTTTCCGGGAAAGCCGAAGACTTTGTCGCGTAAAGCTGCTGATTTTCCGCCAGAAGCTGAAACTTGGTCAAACGATGTCGGAATGACCTGAAATTTGAGGTGAAGCCTCCTGAGCAATAAATAAGACCAACCATAGGCTTTTGTTTGAGTTTTGAAGCCGTTTGGGGTCCCGTCGATGCTTCACTTGATTTTGCTGCGGGGAAAATACCGAGCTTTGATATGTGGTCAAACGATGTCCGATTGACCTGAAATTTGACGGGGAGCCTATTGGAGTCATTTTGGGACGTTCCATGGGCTCCGTTTTGGATGTCATGGTCCCGGGTTGCTCCGCCGCCGGTAGGCTTGATTTTCTCTCGGAGCATCGAAACCTGGTCAAACGTTGTCGGAATGACCTGAAATTCGACGTGCAGCCTTTTGGAAGCATGTGGAAGCCACTCATGCACTTGGTTTGATGAGCGAAGGCTTCGGTGGTTCCCGCCGCCGGGAGGCTTGATTTTGCTGCTCGAGCATTGATGGAGGGTCAAACGTTGTCGGTTTGACTTGAAATTTGGCATGGAGCCCTTTTGGGACATGCTGGAGTCATCTGTAGGCTCTGATCGAAGTTTTGACGTCTCCGATGATGTCGCCGCCGGGAGCGCCATTTTAGCTAACGGAGAAGCGAAGTTAGGCCAAATGATTCTAAAATGGCCCGAAACTTCATGTGCACTCTTCTCTTGGCTATCTTGAAGGATCTTGCAGTTTTTGTTTGATTCTGACAAGATTTGATTTTTTGGAGAAGTTGCATTGCCTATTTATGGCAGGTTGCGACTTCATGCAGCTTTCTTGATGTTGAAGAGGCAAAGTGACATTTTTGGTGTCAACAAAAATGGTCTCTAGTCACAAAAGAGACTGGGGCGACAAACTACTGGAAGCTTTGTGGGCCTATCGAACCACCGTTCGAGGACCAACCCATAGCACACCATCCTCTTTGGTTTATGGATGTGAAGCTGTTGTCCCTTTGGAAGTACAAATTCCTTCCTTAAGGGTATCTTTGCAAAATGACATGACGCAAGAAAGCAATGTCAAATTGAGACTCCAAGAGCTGGATCATCTCGATGAAAGACGACTCGAAGCTCTACAAAGCATTGAGTTGTACCAAGCACGCATGGCAGGATCTTTCGACAAAAAGGTCAGGCAACGCGCCTACAAAAAGGGTGACTTGGTTCTTCAAGTAAAAAGACCCATAGTCTTTGCCCACAAATCCAAAGGCAAATTCGAACCAAAATGGAGGGACCTTTCGTCATCGATAAAGTCTTCTCCAACGGTGCATACGCTCTTCTAAACATGGAAGGAGACAGATGTATGCTACCCATCAACGGCAAGTTCTTGAAGCGGTATTACCCTTGAAGACTTCCTCAAACGGGTCAGAGCAATATCTACATGGCTAAAGCGTATTTTCAAGGTACTTGCTCGTCAAACCCACCCCTTTTGAAATTTTCATCTTTATGTTAAAATTTCCAAAAAAAAACAATCTCTCAAAACAATGCTTACTTTTATCGTTTCATTGCTCAAAAGAAAAATCAAATCCAAAAATCCAAGTTTAGGAGCCTCTTCCCACACTTGACCAAAATTTCGATCCTTGAACCCAAAATTCATGGTTTGAAACAAAAATCGGGACTTAGGAATTTTCACCCTAGACCGCCTCGGCTTTTACAACCAAAATGGTTTTAAGTCAAAATTCATGACCTTCGTGTCTTTAAACAAAAATTTTGAAACCGCGGGGAAGCGACATTCAGTCGATACTCGCAAAACCCAAAAATCGGAAGGATGCGAACCCCATTCGATACTTCCAAAACCCAAAAAAATCGCAAGGAAACGAACCCCATTCGATACTTGCAATTTTCAAAAATCATGGAGAAGCAACAAACCAGTTGATATCCACAACCTAAATTTCAAAAATCGTGGAGATGCAACATACCAGTTGCTATCCACAACCCAAATTTCAAATGGTTCGAGAAAACCTCAAATTTCAAAAATCGCGGAGAAACGACATCAAGTCAGTACCCGCAAAACCAAAAGTTTTGGGAAAAGCAAGGAAGCGACGCTTAGTCGATATTTGCACCCCAATTCGCGAGGAAGCGACACTCCATCGATACTCGCAAAACCCAGCCCACGAGGAAGTGACATTCCATCAATACTCGCAAAACCGAATGAGCAAGGAAGCGACATTCCATCGATACTTGCAAGACCATTCAGCGGGGAGGCGACATTTAGTCGATACCTGCATTTGAAAACCAAAACTCGGCTATAAACGCCAAAATCGGGCTATAAATGCCAAAATTCGGCTATAAATGCCAAAAAAAAAAAATTTCGGCTATAAATGCCAAAATCGGCTTTCATGCCAATAAAACAAAACTTGGTTTTCAAAAAACTCGGCTATAAACGCCAAATCCGGCTATAAATGCCAAAAACAAAATTTTTCGGCTATAAACGCCAAAATCGGCTTTCATGCCATCTCAAAATTGGCTTTCATGCCACAAACAAAATTTTTGGCTCTCATGCCATCTCAAAACTCGGCTATAAACGCCAAATCCGGCTATAAATGCCAAAATCCGACTATAAATGCCAAAACAAAATAAAAAAAATCGGCTATAAACGCCAAAATCTGGCTATAAATGCCAAAATTCGGCTATAAATGTCAAGACAAACAAAACAAAATTCGGCTTCTATGCCATTCTAAAATTCGGCTTTCACGCCATCCAAAAATTTTGGCTCCCATGCCGCAAAACAAATTTTGGCTCTTACGCCACAAAATTAGGCTTTCTCGCCATCCAAATTTTGGTTTTCAAACCATCAAAAACAAGGCTTTCCGCCACAAAAATTGGCTTTCATGCCCAAAACAACCCTTTGACAAAAGATTTTCACAAAATGACAACCTTTTGATCAAATTCTTAAACAAACATTCCCATCAAACTTTTGCTCAAAATTGTTTTCATCAAAAAATGATTTAAGTGAAAAGAATGGGATACAAAAAATATAGTACCGAAACTGTTTATACATAGAGGTACCAAAAGAAAAAAGAAGAAGAAGGAAAAAGAGTTTGTTACAACCCAGGAGCTCAATCCGACATGGTTTTCAACCAAAGATTCAACTCCTTAAGCAGACCCTCGGCCTTGACCTCCAAAGTCTTTAGGCCACGCTCCTTCAAAATGTCCCCATAAAACGCGGCCGAATGCCGTGACCCATCTGCAGCACGAGGAAGTTCTTCCCAGAGGACCTGCCACTGGTCATGCTCCTGAGTCTTCCTCCGGACATTACCTTCAGCTTCCTCAACCTGGCGAATGAGAGTCCCTTCTTTGTCACGAGCCTCCACAATGGCGGTCCATTTGGCAGCAGCCTCTTCCTCTAAAAGATCAAGACGTTGCCTAGCCTCAATGACCTCCTTATCAAGGCGGTCCAAGTCCTGCTTCAGCCCCATGATGGATAACTCGGTAACGTTCTTCTCCCGAACGATCTGCCTCCGAGTCTTCATGACCTCAGTCAGCTCAGCTTTGACTTTGCTGGAAGGTTTTATGAACATCTCATCAAAGAAGTCACCATCTGGGAAACTCTTGGTCTCAGTCTATTTGTTCCCCAAGATGATGATCTCCTCAACAAAATCCTTGGCACTTGCAATGTCCAGACCGACTTCTTTGCTATCAGCGAGGATGTCCTGCACATGCTTGATCATGCCAAAACCAGCTTCCAAATGACCTGAAGAAAGAGTCTCAACCCATGAGCTCAAGACAGTCTTCAAAACCTTCCTTGCATACTGAAGGTGT
Source organism: Umbellularia californica (assembly GCA_028538565.1). Taxonomy (NCBI): domain Eukaryota; kingdom Viridiplantae; phylum Streptophyta; class Magnoliopsida; order Laurales; family Lauraceae; genus Umbellularia; species Umbellularia californica. The sequence continues at coordinate 14,907,669 of JAPQWN010000009.1, read as the reverse complement.
GGTGCAGATGAGGATTCGCCATGCTCTGGTGCCCGACTGCCCAAGTCATGCTCCATTGGAAGAGTAATCAATAAACTCTTTCTAACGGAAGAAGCTGACTCATTGAAAGTGGAAGAAGCCCCTACTTCTGCATCAGCCAAAGGTATCCCCTGTTCTGGCTCTGAGGAAGACGGAGGAATCTCTCCTGCTGCTTCACAATCTGTCAAAGAAAAAAAAAGAAAAAGACAAAAAGGTATGAATATAATCTTGTCAAAAATATATCAAGATTATTATTGCAAGTATACCTGCTTTGACGACCGGCAGAGTGCTCTCTGCCTCTTTGAGCTCATCCGAAGCATCGTCAAAAGTTGCGTCCATGGATAGCTCGAAATCGTCGGAATCCTCTGGCAAGTCAGCTACATGTTAGCAAATGACAGCAAAAGAATAAAAAAGAAAAAAAAAAAAGCAAAAGCCAAAGCAAATCATACCAAGTGAAGGTTCTGGAACCACTCCAGAGTCCCTGGGCTCTTCCTCAGATGCCACGACTGGATCCGTCATCGCCTCATCGGCAGGAACCTCAGGGATCACCAGGTCATTATCCTCTGCTGAAAAAAAAAGGCAGCGGATCAAAACAAAATCTTTCAAAAAAAAAAAAAAAGGGGGAAGGAAGAAACAAAAGGAAAGAAAGGGGATCATACCAGCTATCTCCTCTTCTCTGCTTCTCTTCTCCGGAGGCTCGTCTGCATCCTCAGACACCTCCTCAGCAATAGTGAGAGGAACTTCAAGATCAGAAGGACTATCGTGCCGTCTCATGTTACGGCGTTGTCCTCTCCTCCTCTTGCCTCGGCGGGTCAATCTACTCGACGATCCTGCCCCACTATCAACATCAGGCCTCTCACAAGAGTCCCCACTGGATGGTCTACTTTTCTTAGTAGACTCCATGGAAGCCTTCGTATGCTCTGCATGTATCATAGCATCGATCTCGGCCTCCTCTTCCTCCAGCTGTCTCAGGACCTCACCAGGAATCCCCTGTGCAGCTCCTGATCTGATGATGTCCTGCCCGTTGAGAAAGCCTATCTTGTGCTTCTCTCCAGAAAGGAAGGCCAAAACTTCCTCCCGACGGACACCATCCGATTTGCCAAGACTCCTCCCAGGAGATTGCTTAATATCGAGCTCTTTCTTGGAAAGCCCCCGGTACACTGAAAAGCTCTCCACGAACCACTTCGTGAAGCCAGCAGTCCGGAAGGTGGGCAGCTCAGGATAGGAAATCATGGCGGTAGTGTCCTCTGCACTGTAAAAAGCCCATGCATTTCTCCCATCCTGCAAACCTCCAAAACGCTTCACCATGCTCGAAGGCGCTCCAACAACGCCTTGAGAGAAGCCAAGCTGCAACGCAAAACGCGAAGGGACATACGGTTGGACGTCGACGAAAAGATGTCTGCGGTACACCATCATACCAACCCGTATGTTGAAGAGCCACCTCTTCTCCGCGTCCGTCAAAGCATAGTGTCTTCCCGACCCTGCCCTGGTCGAATCATGGGAGACACCAAAGTCAAAAGCCTTCTTCCGCAAGCCCGGAGAAAGCTTCACTGAAGACTGCCCAATCTCGACATCCCTAAATCGTCGGATCCTTAAACGGGCAGATAAAAGCGATTCATGAACGGCTGTCCCTCTAGCCAAACGAATCATAAAGGGATCTTCGTCCTGTGCAACTCCCAAACGATGGAAGCTAGGACAGTGGTATACATACCACGAATAGAAGATGTGGGCAGAAAATACCCTGTTCATGGGAAGCCCAAGCCGACCCAGGAAAGCAGCAGCCTGTAGTTCGGTACATAAATAGGAGAAAAGAGCAGGTACCAAAGCCAGCCGCTCTCCAAACGCCATCTGACAAGCCGGAAAAATACAGTGCGGCCTGATGTGCGTTCCATCTCCTCCAGCAAAAATAGCCTCACCCAGCCAGTAAGTGAGGTAAACAGCGAGATCTCTCCGCAACGCAATGTCAGGACAAATGGCATCCGTGCTTGCGAAGAACTTCTTCCAAATAGCAGTGATCTTCTTCAAACTTGATGCTTTAGCCCTGACATCCTGGGCCATGCCATCAGAAGAATCCCCGCTGTCAAAGAAGTTGGAGCTGCAACTCCTCCAACTGCTGCATCTAACTTTCAAGCCCTCCTTCTCCTTCAAAAACTCGTAGAAGGCAACGAGCTGAAAGTACACAAGCCTAAACTCCTCAGATTGCTCCTCAAGGACGCTGTCAATAGGCATAAACTCCTCATAGAGTATGCCGAGGATAGGCAATCCGGTGATGGCGCTCAGCTCCTTCAAAGAAAAACCAATCTCACCATTCGTCACAATGAAGGTGTTGGTTTGTGGAAGGAATGACTCCAGCATGGCCATGAAAGCCTCATCGGAGAAAACGACGGTTTGCCGAAAAGCGCGAACCGCGTCAAAAATCTCGGCCTCCCGAAGAACGGCCTCACCAATCCTCAAGGTGTGATCAGTCCATGACTCCCAACTTGAGTCAGCACTGAAACGACCACGAAGTCGAAAAGGCTTCACCCAATTACTGCCGTCACCCCGAAAAACGCCAAGGCCCACCGGTCTCAAATCGATCGATGGATGATCAGAACCTTGGTAGCCACTAGCTGGCATCAACATGTCCATACGGACAGGTGGCTTCTCTGCAAAACCGGAAGGTCCACCAACAAAAACCCCGGTCTTGATCACACTGGTCCTCTTCACCCAGCTCGGAGGATCTTCCCTCTTAGGGCACGTGGGAGAAAGGCTCAGGATCGAGATGGTCCGATCAAAAGACGACCGGGTAGAAATAGTTCTCTCCTCACCATCTGCTGTGTAAGAGAACTGAAAACATCTCCTTTGGTATGTCAAGTCGTCGGGGATTGCATCACCAAAGAAGAAGGTAGGCTTGAGCACAACACTCTGATCGTCCGTAACCCAGGGACGACTGCTTACCATGATCTTATAGAACTCCTCATCCTTGAGAGCGATCAATCGCTGTCTCATCTCATCACGATTGAGGGAATCGCATTCTTCCAAGTTTTTCTCCACAAACTGGACCTTCTCCCAAGCCTGCTGAACGGCAGCATTGGAAGATCTAGCAGACCGACGAAGTGCGTCAGTAACAGGACCTTTACCTTTGTTCGTTCTAGAAGAATTACCTGCAAAAAGTGGAAGAGAAAAGATCAATCAACATCAAAATGACAGAATTCTGCTACAAAAAAAAAAAAAAAAAAAAATTCTAGCAAAATTTTGACATGGTTCCGGGGCAATTCCAAAGAAAAGGAAAATACTCCGAAAAAGTCAGGAAGCCAGAAGATGGGCTCAACATCGCTGCGAGCTCATAGTCAGTGGAGAATTCTCAAAGAAGGCTTGAACTCAACATCGCTGCGAGAACAAGCCAATCTCATCAAACTCCGCAAAATCTGGAAAGGAGCTCAACATTGCTGTGAGCTTCAGAATCCAAAAGTTGTAAACTTCCTCAAAATCCAGCAAGACCGAGAAAGTGCTCAACATCGCTGCGAGCTCAAAATCCCGATACTTGCAAAAGACTTTTAGGTATGCATCATCATACTTCCAAATCCATTTACAAAAATCATGCATAAAAAAATATCATCATGCATTAGATGCTAGGAAAACCTTGACCAAAGTTTGACCAATTCCAACCCAATTTGGTCAAAACCAATCAAACTTTGTCCAAGTCAAAAATCATGTTGGCTTGACCTAGAGACTCTAGCCTTCTATCTTGATGCACCAAACAAAAAATGCATACATATTGAACTTTCAGAGCCTCATTATCATACTGAGCAAACAAGGAAAAAGAAAGAGAAAGAGAAAAAAAATCTCAGCAAGAAAAAAAAAAAAGAAAATTTTTTTTTCTGGCCCACAGGCCGTGGCCCACTGCCACGTGGCAGTACGGTCAGGTCCGTAAGGACCTGTCCGTACAGCCAGAGAGAGAGAAAAAAAAACAGCAAAAAAAGAAAAAAAAAGGAAAAGAAGAGAAAAACGCTGAAAAAAAAAAGGATCAGCGTGGAAAAAAAAACAGAAAGAAAAAAAAGAGAGAAGCACGAAAAAAAAAGAGAAAAAACGTGCAGAAAAAAAAAGAGAGAAAAAAAAACAGGAAGAAAGAAAAAAAAAGAGAAGCACGAAAAAAAAAAGGGGGGGAAAACGTGCAGAAAAAAGAAAAGAAGAAAAAAAGAAAAAAAAGAAAAAGAAAAAAAATGAAGAAGCTACTTCTACAATGGAGATTCTTGACGAGGAAGAAAACTTACTTGAAGCCATTGATGGAGAAGAAGAAGAAAAGCTTGGAAATCCTTGAAGAAGAGAAAGCACTTCCTGCCTTGGGGAGCACTCTTGAAGATTTCTTGCAAAAAGAAAGCAATGGAGCAAAAGCATCAACCCTCTTGCTTTTATAGAAGAGAGCAAGCCAAAAGAGGAAACAAGGAGAAAAGAAAGGAGGTAAGTGCTAAAATTTAGCTACTTTCCCAAAAAGAAAGATATTTTGAGAGAATCTTTCCACAAAAAGAAAACTTGAGAAATTCTCTCCAAGTAAAGATATTTTTAGATATTCTCTACACAAAAGAGATATTTTTAGATATTCTTTACAAATATAACACCATATGAGATCTAGGCCATCTCCAAAGCCTAAGGTCCTATAGGTTAGCCCATATGAGCCAGGTTTGACCACCTAGGCACTAAAATTGGCTTTTAGTCAAAATATTCCTCTTACCAAGAGCAAAAAAGAAAAGAGCAAAAAAAAAAAAAAAAGTCCCATGCCTCTTTTGAGTTGATGGGACCATTCAAAAGAAAGGAAAAAAAAAAAAAAGAAAGTCTCATGAGTTTCCAAAAACCAAACCATCCAACCTCATGAACCAAATTGAGCCAAAATCTTGAAATTGACATTTCACAAAACCAAATTCCGGTCCCCTAACTCGCCACATACAGCTTGTTAGGTCACAAGACCAAAACCAAAATCAAAATCCAAAACCTACATACCAAATCTGACCCCCCAACCTGCCACATACAGCTTGTTGGGTCACAAGGTCAAAATCAAAATCAAACCCCGACCCCCTAACCTGCCACATACAGCTTGTTAGGTCACAAGGTCAAAAACCAAAATCCAAAACCCAAAATCCAAATACCCCATGTCATTTTCAAAACTTTGCCTTGAGATGGTACGTGATCCCTCTCACTACCATAAAATTCCCCCGGAAACTCAGAAGGCTATTCAAAAAAAAAAAAAAAAAACGGCTCAAGACTCTTGGTCAAGTTGGAATCTCTCCTCCAAGTTTCTCTTCGAGGCACATCGACTCCAAAAAGCTACCCGTCGCTGTACCTCAAGGGGGCATTTGTTGACACAAAAAAAGTCAATATGTCTCCTCAACATCAAGAAGGCTCCTAAAGCTGCATCCTGCTAAAAATAGGCAAGGCTACTTCAAGCATCAGATTTTGTCAGAATCAGATAGAAACTGAGAGGTCCTTCAAGACAGCTAAAAGAGGGGTACACCTGAGGTTTCGGGCCATTCCGACATCGTTTGGCCTAACTTCACTGCTCCGACAGCTAAACAAGCGCTCCCGGCGGCAGTGTCATCAAAGACACCAAAACTTTGATCAAAGCCTACGGATGACTCCAGAATGTCTCCGAAGGGCTCCATGCCAAATTTCAAGTCAAACCAACAACGTTTGACCCTCCATCAATGCTCGAGCAGCAAAATCAAGCCTCCCGGCGGCGGCAACCACCGAAGCCATCACTCATCAAACAAAATACATGAGTAGCTTCAACATGCTTCCAAAAGGCTGCACGTCAAATTTCAGGTCATTCCGATAACGTTTGACCAGGTTTCGATGCTCCGAGAGAAAATCAAGCCTACCGGCGGCGGAGCAACCCAGGACCATGACATCCAAAACGGAGCCCATGGAACGTCTCAAAATGATTCCAATAGGCTCCTCGTCAAATTTCAGGTCAATCGGACATCGTTTGACCACATATCAAAGCTCGGCATTTTCCCCGCAGCAAAATCAAGTGAAGCATCGATGGGACCCCAAACGGCTTCAAAACTCAAATAAAAGCCCATGGTTGGTCCTATCCACTGCTCAAGAAGTTTCACCTCAATTTTCAGGACATTCCGACATCATTTGACCTAGTTTCGACGCTTGACGGAAAATCGGCTACAAAGTCTTCGACTTTCCCGAAAAATAGGAAACTTTGTGCTCCGATTTCGCGAGGGTTCTCGTCAAGATTTCTTCAAGAAAATCAAGTCAAGAATTGAGGAAAAATGTCAAGAAAAATACAGAAGAAAAAAGGGACGAAAAAGACGAAAAAACGGCCAAAAAAGACGCTCGGCGACCAAACGGGCCGAAGCCCCATGATCGCCGGCGACCCTAGGTGCATGGTCGCCCGGCGACCCTGGAAATCCGGATCGCCGGATTTTGCGCCGAAGTGTCCGTTTTCGATGGTTTTCGCGTTTCGGGTGTTCTGGCCTCTATGATTTTCTGAAAATCCAATGTTTGATGCTTGAAAACGACTGATCTTCGTTGACATCTCGGATCCGCCATCAAAAGCATGAAATCATCACCGATCGCCTCAAGATCGCCAACCGGCTGACCAAGAAAGTGCACTTTCTGTCCGACCGATCGTGAAATCGACAAGACAGATGTCACCGGCCCGCCAACATCAATCAATGTCTGAAATTGCATCGCAATCCGACATCAAACAGTGCGTGGATCCACCTGTGATGATCGCAAGAAAAATCTCAAAAGGCACAGCGCGGCCCGCGACTCTTCACATGCCTTGGCAACCACTTAATGCCGTTAATTGACCCATTAAAGCAGTCATTAACTCATTATTTTGGACGGCCCAATCAGAACCAAGCATTTGGGAGTTACAAATCCAAGCAATCATGGCATTAAACCCAAGAAACTCCCATCATCATGAAGCATAAAGGTGATTGAATGCCCACTACCTTCATCGGCCAATCACAAGCCTTGAAAAAGGAGTTACAAAATCAATTTGTAACTCCTCATCAATTCCTTCATCATGGCCATCAATGCCAATGGCACCTCATGGCTACCAAAAGCCTATAAAAGGAGGTCCATTCCAAGAGAAAAAGAAGAGAAGAAGAGATCCTATGTGCAAGTTCTGAAAAAACCAGAAAATCCAAGAGAGAGACGAAGTCCTGCTACTTTGCTCCTGGAAGCACCACAAGGTGATCAACGTCCCTTGGGGGACCACCCCCCCAAGGTCACCTCCTTCTCCGACATGGCCTAAACGTGGCTTTTCAGCCCGTTTACTCGGTTTTTCATTGGATATAGGACCTTCTCTTGGTCCTTGTCCTTTAAAAAACTGAGGTTAGGAGTCAAGCTAAAGAATCAAAGCATCACATGTTCTCATTTGAAGGACGATGGCGAAGCCCATACATGACTTGCGACCGTCGATCTCAACGTGTCCCTACAATCTCCTGAGAAGTTAGATCCATTTTCTTCATTTTCTATTGTAGTTTGTATTTCTTAAAGAGACAAAAAGAAATCACAATTCTTGTCTTTCATATTTGATGAGTTTTGTAAAAACGCCTTTCACGGCAAAATCGCCTTTCACGGCAAACAAACAAAAACGCCTCTTACGGCATTCTAAAAACTTGTCTCTTTTCTTAATATTTATGCAATTTGAAAAGTTAGAAAAAAGGATTGATTTCCTTTCCACTTGCGAAGGTGAATCTCCGGATTATCACTATTCCAAATTCCAAGTAGAAAGTAAATCTGGCATACCCGTACAAAAATGTTGATGCCCGAGATCTTCCCTCCTCCGCCGAGACCCAGGTCAGCCCCCGGGGTGCGGAGGGAGAGGACGGAAGATTCCTTTCGGGTCCATCACTTGTCGATTTCACGATCGGTCGGACAGAAAGTGCACTTTCTTGGTCAGCCGGTTGGCGATCTTGAGGCGATCGATGATGATTTCATGCTTTTGATGGTGGATCCGAGATGTCGACGAAGATCAGTCGTTTTCAAGCATCAAACATTGCATTTTCCGAAAATCACAGAGGCCGGAACACCCGAAACGCTTAAAGAATCGGAAAACGGACACTTTTGTGCAAAATCCGACGACCCGGATTTCCAGGGTCGCCGGGCGACCAAGGGCCAGGGTCGCCGACGACCTTGGGCCAAGGTCGCCGGTGACCTTAGGGTTTTTTACCCTTCGGTCGCCGAGCTTCGTTTTCGGCCGATTTTCCGTCTTTTTCGTTCCTTTTTTCTTCTGTATTTTTCTTGACTTTTTTCCTCAATTATTGACTATATTTTCTTGGAGAAAACTTGACGAGAACCCGCGCGAAATCGGAGCACAAAGTTTCCTATTTTTCGGGAAAGCCGAAGACTTTGTAGCCGATTTTCCGTCAAGCGTCGAAACTAGGTCAAACGATGTCGGAATGACCTGAAAATTGAGGTGAAGCTTCTTGAGCAGTGGATAGGACCAACCATGGGCTTTTATTTAAGTTTTGAAGCCGTTTGGGGTCCCATCGATGCTTCACTTGATTTTGCTGCGGGGAAAATGCCGAGCTTTGATATGTGGTCAAACAATGTCCGATTGACCTGAAATTTGACGGGGAGCCTATTGGAGTCATTTTGAGAAGTTCCATAGGCTCCGTTTTGGATGTCATGGTCCCGGGTTGCTCCGCCGCCGGTAGGCTTGATTTTCTCTCGGAGCATCGAAACCTGGTCAAACGTTGTCGGAATGACCTGAATTTTGACGTGCAGCCTTTTGGAAGCATGTTGAAGCCACTCATGTATTTTGTTTGATGAGGGATGGCTTCGGTGGTTCCCACTGCCGGGAGGCTTGATTTTGCTGCTCGAGCATTGATGGAGGGTCAAACGTTGTCGGTTTGACTTGAATTTTGGCATGGAGCCCTTTAGAGACATTCTGGAGTCATCCGTAGGCTCTAATCGAAGTTTTGGTGTCTTCGATGATGTCGCCGCCGGGAGCACTTGTTTTGCTATCGGAGCAGTGAAGTTGGGCCAAACGATTTCGGAATGGCCCGAAACCTCAGGTGTACCCCTATTTTGGCTGTCTTGAAGGATCTCTCAGTTTCTGTCTGATTCTGACAAAATCTGATGCTTGAAGTAGCCTTGCCTATTTTTAGCAGGATGCAGCTTTAGGAGGCTTTTCGATGTTGAGGAGACATATTGACTTTTTTGTTGTCAGCAGTAAGCTTCCCTTCCATTAGGTTGGTTTATATACTTTGGGTGTAGAGTTGTGTTAAGCTAGCTTAGAGCTTTCCATTCTTTTAGTTTTATATTTTAATTTAGTTTTATTTTGCTAATGCTTCATTCGGTTTGGTTTGTTGGGCATTGAGCTAGGATTTTGGATTTGGACATTTTTTCACCAAAGGCAAGTAGATATATATATATATATATATATATGCTTGGATATGTTTGTCTTTCCTTTGATTTTATGATTGATGATGATTTAGATGACCACATGCTCATTGATGCTTTAAATGCTTGAAACATGATAATATAAATTGAATGGTTGGATTGGGATGGATGTTCATTTGAATGGACTTGATGAGAGAGGGTATGGTCGTATGTGGAGAGGGCAAGGCCCTATTTTCTTTGTTTGCAGGATTAGAATGGAAGGTCTAGACCCTTCATATTGACTGACTACATGTTCTAGGATTTTGAAAAGGGGTTTCCACCCATTTCACTTCAGTTACAGAATTGAGGTTCTGTAACTGCAGTGTATGTGGTTGACTGGCCAAGGGGACCTGATCGACCGGCCACACACAATTAGGCTCCTTGGAGCCTGATGAAAAACATTATGCACTCCATTTGTTTACAACTTTCGATTGACCGGACTGGGTCGGGTCAATCGGGTACTCTATGTGGGATGTCGACCGACCAAGGTTTGGGTTGACCGGGTGAACCACGGTTACCTTTTTGAAAGGGCCTTTTTAACCCTATTTTAGATGGATTTAGGTGGAACTTCGGTTACCCTGTTTGAACTCATTTGACTATATGTAAAGATGTTTTGAGCTGACGTCTTTCATGGTTAATCCGGTCGCATCGAGTTACAACATATCTCAACCTTGAACGGTACGGGATATCGGGATACCCCCCTTTATATCTATGCACGAAGATGGTTTGTCTGGGTATCGCGAACCCTACTTCCCTTCGTTGACTGAGTATGGTTGTACGATGCCTCTGGTTTAACATTGTACCTAGGATTGGATTGTTTATCGCTTCTGATTCCGGATTGTACCGTCTGGTACTTGTCTACATGCTTTGTTCATGTTCCGTAGCTTCGTTTGCTTTGTTTTGTTTTGGGATCACTTGATGAACTTAGATGATGAACATAGGATCCCTTTTGATGTTCCACTTGTTTGATGATTGATGGAAGTGTTGAGGCTAGGTGACTTTGATTGTAAAAGCTTAATGAGGACTACTTATGGTATAGATGATGAAGAAGCTTGCTTGATTGATCTTGACTTGATAATGGAAAGTAGTCTCTTTTTTGTTGATGAATCTTGTTCACGCAAGAAAGCCTAGCCCCACACTATTGCTTGTCTAGGAATCTTTGTGTCAGGCACCACTCAGCTGTATATCGCCCAACACAGATGGGGCACCATCTGTTTGAGGACCTTGATGAACGTCTGCGCAGTACGACCTTTTACTTGTTGATGTATCTTGCTTGTTTGCAGGGTCATTACCGTGCCTTGTTGCCGAGTTACTACTCGTGCCTTGTTGCCAGGCTTTAATCCCGTGCCTTGTTGCCAGGTATATCATGTGCCTTGATATCTCCACCACAACTCAATGGGAGTAGGGAGGGAATGACACTATCCCGTGGTAATTAGCATATGTGGACCGCCTATCTTGCTAGATGTTTATGTTAGTATGTTCATGATTCGTATGCTATGCACTTCTTACGATCAGGATGCTATGCATGTTATATGATCTTGTCTATCGTCTATTCTGATTCGTTCTGCATATCTATTGATGTTTTATATTTATATCTGCCTGCCGACCGTCGTGTCTGATGATGCTACTCTTGGTACATAGTTACCGAGCCCTTATACCTCGAGGAGGAGACGACGGAGGAGATTCAGGCGGATCAGTCTGATGACCTCCTAGACTATAGTACGGACGGCGTTGCATAGCCGTACCGACCCCGTACTCAAGTGCCTCATGCTTATTTTGGATAGATTTATCTTTTGGTTTATTTTGATTATTATTTTGGTTAGGCCTAAGTTTTAGCGTGACATTTCATGTAATTAATACTTTTCTTTAACTGTTTCAAACTTGAACTTAGATAATATATTTCCGTATTGCTCTTAACTATACAGCTTGAGATACCACTTGTTTGTATGAAGCTTCAGCTATTGATTTATGTATTCGATGAAACATTTATACCTCACAGTGATCTTCGATCCATTTGGGACATGATTGGGGCCAAGTGTTATTATTATTATTGTTGAAAATTTTTTAATTGGCCCTAATCTCACGCATAACCTCGGTTTCACTTCTGAGGGCGTGACACTCCCTGCCATACCATCTGCACGCTCCCACTCTTTCTTTTTTTTTTTTTCTCCTTTCCCTTCTCTTCTTCCCCATCACGTTACTTCACTATTGCACCCTCTCTCTCCACAGCAACCACCCATCTCAGTGCTCTCTTCTTCCCTCAGTGCACACCCCTGCCAGTTCGCTCTTTCTTTCTTTTGTTTTTTTCTTTCTTCACCCTTCTCTTCTACCTTCTCTTCCCCCATCACATTACTTCACTGCTGCACCCACTTCACCATTGCACCATCCGTTACACCCAACTGACGAGAACCTTCGTCTAAACCCAAACCCATGCATGTTCATTCCCCTTTCTTGCATTGAATTCAGTTATTTGCTCGTTTGTTTATTTCTTTTATAATGCTTCATGCAGTTAACATATCCATGCATTTAAGGTAGTCCATCATCTGACATGCCCATGAAATATTTGAATTAATAAATCTTGATTTTGCTGCTTTGCTTCAATTTAGTCTCAACTTGCCCGTGCACCTAGTAAATTTTTAACTTTATTGTTTATTTTAAATTATTCCTAGCTAGCATCAAGTATGTCCGTGCATCTAACATGCCGTGCATTTAAATTACTAATTTAGGTCATTTCTTTTTAAATTAGTCTTAATCCATATGTGGAACATGCATTTAATATGCCCATGCATTACAATCATGTTGCATCCTATTTCTCTATTTTATTCTCTTTATGAAAATTAGGACTCATTTTACTTATCTGTTCATTTTGTTTTCTTTAAAAATTAGAATTGCATAATTAAAAAAAATAAAAAAAAAGAAAAAAAAGTCAAGAACATGAAATAGGATTCTAAATATTAGGTAAATTAAAACAATTAGATTAGCTTTAATAATTAAATTTCCTTATTCTTTTCCCCTTCCATTAGGATTAGGGAATTTTGATTGGGAAGTTTTAAATCAGATAGGTTAAATAAAAATTAGTAACTATTCCTTCTCCTTTTCCCCTTTCATTAGGATTGGAAAAAATTAGTTTAGGATATTTTAGGCTTCATAAGTAAAACAAAAAACAAAATAAAGATAATAAAAAACCCAAAAAACCAAAAAAAAAAAAAAGTAAAAGATATTAAAAAAAATCCAAAATATTAATAAACTAGAGTTAGAAATTAACTAGTGGTTTAGGCTAACCAGGTCAGACCCCAGACTCGGATCTAGGCCTCCCCTTAGCCATGTTAGACTACTTTTATTTTCTTTTATTCTAATAACTTAGGTCCCACTCTCTCTCTCTGGGCCCTATTATGGGACCGAGAGAGCGGATGAAGGCGGTCAGGACCCTAGGTAGGGTAGAGATCCATTTAGGGAAATGGATTAGTTAGATTAAATCCAAGTAGGAAATCCCCTAGTTAGGCCTGTCTAGCGGCAATTATTAAAATCCAAAAAAAAAAAAAAACCATAAAACCAACAAATTAACCTCAAAAGATTTTCTTATCTTTTCCTCTACCTCCGGTGCCAAATATTCATTTGAACTCAAAGATGAAAGGGAATGAAGGCTGATTTTGAGAACATGAATTAATGATAATGATGAGACCAGATGAGTGATTCTACACACCACAATATCATTCTATTTGCTTTCAGCCGATCATTGGCCACCCTTAATATCAGTTTATTTACCTTCGGCTCATCATCGGCCACCCTCAATCAACCCTGGCCCATCATTGGCCATTTTTACTTATTTCCAGCCCATCATCGGCCATGCACTCTTATCACTTGCGTATCGCATGCAAACCCACAGAAATCACAACTTAAAGTTCCATTTTCTTTGTTCTTTCGATTCAAAGAATCAGCCTTTAAACCTTAGGTTGTCAAGGGACGTTAAAGGGGGTACCTGGGAATGGGGCTGATCCCCTTCTAAATATTTAGCACCTTCCCCCTATTTTCTTAGTTTATTCTTGTTTTATTTCATTTACCCCCTAGAATACTTGGATTTAATTTTAATTAGTCTGCATGGCCTTGAATGTTGATTTCCCCTGCCTAGTTCACTATGACCCTATTTTGAGACCCGTGATTTGACCCAAATTGAAAGACCTAAATTAAATGACAAGACAACTGTCGTGTGTCCCCAGCGACACATTAGACGATAGAAAAACCCATCCCATTTTCTCCCGCTCTCTTTCGACTTTGGTCGAAGGATGGTGTTATTGCCGTATCCGTAACTGGCGATCGTGATCCATCGATTTTGAGGGTAGTCGGAATCCTCAATTTCAATGTAATTTTTTAATATCTCATATAGTTGAATGGCGATTTCCCTCCCATGGGGGATCAAAAATCATATCCGATAGCCTGGCGATTGTAATGGGACATCTTTTGTTGTCCTATCACTTGTTTGGGACTTTTATAACTTTTATCATTGTTGACACCAAAAAAGTCACTATGTCTCCTCAACATTAAGAAGCCTCGGGAAGCTGCATCCTGCTACAAAACAAGCAAAGCTACTTCAAGAATCAGATCTCGTCAAAATCAGACAAAAACTAAGAGATCATTCAAGAGAGCTAAAAGAGGGGTACACTTGAGGTTTCGGGCCATTCCGACATCGTCTGGCCTAATTTCACTTCTCCGATAGCTGATGGACCCGAAAGGAATCTTCCATCCTCTCCCTCCGCACCTCGGGGGTTGACCTGGGTCTCGGCGGAGGAGGGAAGATCTCGGGCATCAACATTTTTGTACGGGTATGCCAGATTTACTTTCTACTTGGAATTTGGAATGGTGATAATCCAGAGATTCACCTTCGCAAGTGGAAAGGAAATCAATCCTTTTTTCTAACTTTTCAAATTGCATTAATATTAAGAAAAGAGACAAGTTTTTAGAATGCCGTAAGAGGCGTTTTGTTTGTTTGCCGTGAAAGGCGATTTTGCTGTGAAAGGCGTTTTTACAAAACTCATCAAATATGAAAGACAAGAATTGTGATTTCTTTTTGTCTCCTTAAGAAATACAAACTACAATAGAAAAGGAAGAAAAAGGATCTAACTTCTCAGGAGATTGTGGGGACACGTTGAGATCGACGGTCGCAAGTCATGTATGGGCTTCGCCATCGTCCTTCAAATGAGAACATGTGATGCTTTGATTCTTTGGCTTGACTCCTAACCTCAGTTTTTTAAAGGACAAGGACCAAGAGAAGGTCCTATATCCAATGAAAAACCGAGTAAACGGGCTGAAAAGCCACGTTTAGGCCATGTTGGAGAAGGAGGTGACCTTGGGGGGGTGGCCCCCCAAGGGACGTTGATCACCTTGTGGTGCTTCCAGGAGCAAAGTAGGAGGACTTCGTCTCTCTCTTGGATTTTCTGGTTTTTTCAGAACTTGCACTTAGGATCTCTTCTTCTTCTTCTTTTTTCTTCTTGGAATGGACCTCCTTTTATATGCTTTTGGTAGCCATGAGGTGTCCATTGGCATTGATGGCCATGATGAAGGAATTGATGAGGAGTTACAAATTGATTTTGTAACTCCTTTTTCAAGGCTTGTGATTGGCCGATGAAGGTAGTGGGCATTTAATCACCTTTATGCTTCATGATGATGGGAGTTTCGTGGGTTTAATGCCATGATTGCTTGGATTTGTAACTCCCAAATGCTTGGTTCTGATTGGGCCGTTCAAAATAATGAGTTAATGACTGCTTTAATGGGTCAATTAACGACATTAAGTGGTTGCCAAGGCATGTGAAGAGTCGCGGGCCGCGCTGTGCCTTTTGAGATTCTTCTTGCGATCATCACAGGTGGATCCACGCACTGTTTGATGTTGGATTGCGATGCAATTTCAGACATGAGTTGATGTTGGCGGGCCGGTGACATCTGTCTTGTCGATTTCACGATCGGTCGGACAGAAAGTGCACTTTCTTGGTCAGCCGGTTGGCGATCTTGAGGCGATCGGTGATGATTTCATGCTTTTGACGGCGGATCCGAGATGTCGACGAAGATCAGTCGTTTTCAAGCATCAAACATTGGATTTTCAGAAAATCATAGAGGCCAGAACACCCGAAACGCGAAAACCATCGAAAACGGACACTTCGGTGCAAAATCCGGCGACCCGGATTTCCAGGGTCGCCGGGCGACCATGCACCTATGGTCGCCGGCGACCCTGGGCCAGGGTCGCCTGGCGACCATGGGGCTTCGGCCTGTTTGGTCGCCGAGCGTCTTTTTCGGCCGTTTTTTCGTCTTTTTCGTCCCTTTTTTCTTCTGTTTTTTTCTTGACATTTTTCCTCAATTCTTGACTTGATTTTCTTGGAGAAATCTTGACGAGAACCCTCGTGAAATCGGAGCACAAAGTTTCCTATTTTTCGGGAAAGTCGAAGACTTTGTAGCCGATTTTCCGTCAAGCGTCGAAACTAGGTCAAACGATGTCGGAATGACCTGAAAATTGAGGTGAAGCTTCTTGAGCAGTGGATAGGACCAACCATGGGATTTATTTGAGTTTTGAAGCCGTTTGGGGTCCCATCGATGCTTCACTTGATTTTGCTGCGGGGAAAATGCCGAGCTTTGATATGTGGTCAAACGATGTCCGATTGACCTGAAATTTGACGAGGAGCCTATTGGAGTCATTTTGAGACGTTCCATGGGCTCCGTTTTGGATGTCATTGTCCCGGGTTGCTCCACAGCCGGTAGGCTTGATTTTCTCTCGGAGCATCGAAACCTGGTCAAACGTTGTCGGAATGACCTGAAATTTGACGTGCAGCCTTTTGGAAGCATGTTGAAGCCACTCATGTATTTTGTTTGATGAGTGCTGGCTTCGGTGGTTGCCGCCGCCGGGAGGCTTGATTTTGCTACTCGAGCATTGATGGAGGGTCAAACTTTGTCGGTTTGACTTGAAATTTGGCATGGAGCCCTTCGGAGACATTCTGGAGTCATCCGTAGGCTTTGATCAAAGTTTTGGTGTCTTTGATGATACTGCCGCCGGGAGCGCTTGTTTAGCTGTCGGAGCAGTGAAGTTAGGCCAAACGATGTCGGAATGGCCCGAAACCTCAGGTGTACCCCTCTTTTAGCTGTCTTGAAGGACCTCTCAGTTTCTGTCTGATTCTGACAAAATCTGATGCTTGAAGTAGCCTTGCCTATTTTTAGCAGGATGCAGCTTCAGGAGGTTTCTTGATGTTGAGGAGACATATTGACTTTTTTGGTGTCAACAAATGCCCCCTCGAGGTACAGCGACGAGTAGCTTTTTGGAGTCGATGTGTCTCGAAGAGAAACTTGGAGGAGAGATTCCAACTTGACCAAGAGTCTTGAGCCCTTTTTTTTTTTTTTTTTTTTTTTTGAATAGCCTTCTGAGTTTCCAGGGGAATTTTATGGTAGTGAGAGGGATCACGTACCATCTAAAGGCAAAGTTTTGAAAATGACATGGGGTATTTGGATTTTGGTTTTTGACCTTATGACCTAACAAGCTGTATGTGGCAGGTTAGAGGGTCGGGGTTTGATTTTGATTTTGACCTTGTGACCCAACAAGTTGTATGTGGCAGGTTGGGGGGTCAGATTTGGTTTGTAGGTTTTGGATTTTGATTTTGGTTTTGGTCTTGTGACCTAACAAGCTGTATGTGGCGAGTTAGGGGACCGGAATTTGGTTTTGTGAAATGTCAATTTCAAGATTTTGGCTCAATTTGGTTCATGAGGTTGGATGGTTTGGTTTTTGGAAACTCATGAGACTTTCTTTTTTTTTTTTTTTTTTCCTTTCTTTTGAATGGTCCCATCAACTCAAAAGAGGCATGGGACTTTTTTTTTTTTTTTTTGCTCTTTTCTTTTTTGCTCTTGGTAAGAGGAATATTTTGACTAAAAGCCAATTTTAGTGCCTAGGTGGTCAAACCTGGCTCATATGGGCTAACCTATGGGACCTTAGGCTTTGGAGATGGCCTAGATCTCATATGGTGTCATATTTGTAAAGAATATCTAAAAATATCTCTTTTGTGTAGAGAATATCTAAAAATATCTTTACTTGGAGAGAATTTCTCAAGTTTTCTTTTTGTGGAAAGATTCTCTCAAAATATCTTTCTTTTTGGGAAAGTAGCTAAATTTTAGCACTTACCTCCTTTCTTTTCTCCTTGTTTCCTCTTTTGGCTTGCTCTCTTCTATAAAAGCAAGAGGGTTGATGCTTTTGCTCCATTGCTTTCTTTTTGCAAGAAATCTTCAAGAGTGCTCCCCAAGGCACGAAGTGCTTTCTCTTCTTCAAGGATCTCCAAGCTTTTCTTCTTCTTCTCCATCAATGGCTTCAAGTAAGTTTTCTTCCTCGTCAAGAATCTCCATTGTAGAAGTAGCTTCTTCATTTTTTTTCTTTTTCTTTTTTTTTTTTCTTTTTTTCTTCTTTTCTTCTTTTTTCTTTCCTTTTCCTTTCATGCACGTTTTCCCCCTTTTTTTTTTTTCGTGCTTCTCTTTTTTTCTTTCTTCCTGTTTTTTTTTTTCTCTTTTTTTTTTCTACACGTTTTTTCTCTTTTTTTTTTCGTGCTTCTCTTGTTTTTTCTTTCTGTTTTTTTTTTCCACGCTGATCCTTTTTTTTTTCAGCGTTTTTCTCTTCTTTTCTTTTTTTTTTTTTTTTGCTGTTTTTTTCTTCTTTCTCTCTGGCTGTACGGATAGGTCCGTACGGACCTGACCGTACTGCCATGTGGCAGTGGGCCAGAATTTTTTTTTTTTTTTTGCTGAGATTTTTTTTTCTCTCTCTTTCTTTTTCCTTGTTTGCTCACTATGATAATGAGGCTATGCAATTTCAATATGTATGCATTTTTTGTTTGGTGCATGAAGATAGAAGGCTAGAGTCTCTAGGTCAAGCCAACATGATTTTTGACTTGGACAAAGTTTGATTGGTTTTGACCAAATTGGGTTGGAATTGGTCAAACTTTGGTCAAGGTTTTCCTAGCATCTAATGCATGATGATATTTTTTGATGCATGATTTTTGTAAATGGATTTGGAAGTATGATGATGCATACCTAAAAGTCTTTTGCAAGTATCGGGATTTTGAGCTCGCAGCGATGTTGAGCTCTTTCTCGGTCTTGCTGGATTTTGAGGAAGTTTACAACTTTTGGATTCTAAAGCTCAATGCAATGTTGAGCTCCTTTCCAGATTTTGCGGAGTTTGATGAGATTGGCTTGTTCCCGCAGCGATGTTGAGTTCAAGCCTTCTTTGAGAATTCTCCACTGACTATGAGCTCACAGCGATGTTGAGCTCATCTTCAGGCTTCCTGTCTTTTTCGGAGTATTTTCCTTTTTGTTGGAATTGCCCGGAACCATGTCAAATTTTTGCTAGAATTTTTTGTAGCAGAATTCTGTCATTTTGATGTTGATTGATCTTTTCTCTTCCACCTTTTGCAGGTAGTTCTTCTAGAACGAACAAAGGTAAAGGTCCTGTTACTGACGCACCTCGTCGGTCTGCTAGATCTTCCAATGCTGCCGTTCAGCAGGCTTGGGAGAAGGTCCTGTTTGTGGAGAAAAACTTGGAAGAATGCGATTCCCTCATTCGTGATGAGATGAGACAGCGATTGATCACTCTCAAGGATGAGGAGTTCATGGTAAGCAGTCGTCCCTGGGTTACGGACGATCAGAGTGTTATGCTCAAGCCTACATTCTTCTTCGGTGATGCAGTCCCCGACGACTTTACATACCAAAGGAGGTGTTTTCAGTTCTCTTACACAGCAGATGGTGAGGAGAGAACTATTTCTACCCGGTCGTCTTTTGATCGGACCATCTCGATCCTGAGCCTTTCTCCCATGTGCCCTAAGAGGGAAGATCCTCCGAGTTGGGTGAAGAGGACCAGTGTGATCAAGACCGGGGTTTTTGTTGGTGGACCTTCCGGTTTTGCAGAGAAGCCACCTGTCCGTATGGACATGTTGATGCCAGCCAGTGGCTACCAAGGTTCTGATCATCCATCGATCGATTTGAGACCGGTGGGCCTTGGCGTTTTTCGGGGTGACGGCAGCAATTGGGTGAAGCCTTTTCGACTTCGTGGCCGTTTCAGTGCTGACTCGAGCTAGGAGTCATGGACTGATCACACCTTGAGGATTGGTGAGGCCGTTCTTCGGGAGGCCGAGATTTTTGACGCGGTTCGCGCTTTTTTGGGCAAACCGTCGTTTTCTTCGATGAGGCTTTCATGGCCATGCTGGAGTCATTCCTTCCACAAACCAACACCTTCATTGTGACGAATGGTGAGATTGGTTTTTCTTTGAAGGAGCTGAACGCCATCACCGGATTCCCTATCCTCGGCAAACTCTATGAGGAGTTTATGCCTATTGACAGCGTCCTTGACGAGCAATCTGAGGAGTTTAGGCTTGTGTACTTTCAGCTCGTCGCCTTCTACGATTTTTTGAAGGAGAAGGAGGGCTCGAAAGTTAGATGCAGCAGTTGGAGGAGTTGCAGCTCCAACTTTTTTGACAGCGGGGATTCTTCTGATGGCATGGCCCAGGATGTCAGGGCTAAAGCATCAAGTTTGAAGAAGATCACTGCTATTTTGAAGAAGTTCTTCGCAAGCACGGATGCCATTTGTCCTGACATTGCGTTGCGGAGAGATCTCGCTGTTTACCTCACTTACTGGCTGGGTGAGGCTATTTTTGCTGGAGGAGATGGGACGCACATCAGGCCGCACTGTATTTTTCCGGCTTGTCAGATGGCGTTTGGAGAGCGGCTGGCTTTGGTACCTACTCTTTACTCCTATTTAAGTACCGAACTGCAGGCTGCTGCTTTCCTGGTTCGGCTTGGGCTTCGCATGAACAGGGTATTTTCTGCCCACATCTTCTATTCGTGGTATGTATACCACTGTCCTAGCTTCCATCGTTTGGGAGTTGCACAGGACGAAGATCCCTTTATGATTCGTTTGGCTAGAGGGACAGCCGTTCACGAATCACTTTTATCTGCCCGTTTAAGGATCCGACGATTTAGGGACGTCGAGATTGGGCAGTCTTCAGTGAAGCTTTCTCCGGGCTTGCGGAAGAAGGCTTTTGACTTTGGTGTCTCCCGTGATTTGACCAGGGCAGGGTCGGGAAGACACTATGCTTTGACAGACGCGGAGAAGAGGTGGCTCTTCAACATACGGGTTGGTACGATGGTGTACCGCAGACATCTTTTCGTCGACGTCCAACCGTATGTCCCTTCGCGTTTTACGTTGCAGCTTGGCTTCTCTCAAGGCGTTGTTGGAGCGCCTTCGAGCATGGTGAAGCGTTTTGGAGGTTTGCAGGATGGGAGAAATGCATGGGCTTTTTACAGTGCAGAGGACACTACCGCCATGATTTCCTATCCTGAGCTGCCCACCTTCCGGACTGCTGGCTTCACGAAGTGGTTCGTGGAGAGCTTTTCAGTGTACCGGGGGCTTTCCAAGAAAGAGCTCGATATTAAGCAATCTCCTGGGAGGAGTCTCGGCAAATCGGATGGTGTCCGTCGGGAGGAAGTATTGGCCTTCCTTTCTGGAGAGAAGCACAAGATAGGCTTTCTCAACGGGCATGACATCATCAGATCAGGAGCTGCACAGGGGATTCCTGGTGAGGTCCTGAGACAGCTGGAGGAAGAGGAGGCCGAGATCGATGCTATGATACATGCAGAGCATACGAAGGCTTCCATGGAGTCTACTGAGAAAAGTAGACCATCCAGTGGGGACCCTTGTGAGAGGCCTGATGTTGATAGTGGGGCAGGATCGTCGAGCAGATTGACCCGCCGAGGTAAGAGGAGGAGAGGACAACGCCGTAACATGAGGCGGCACGATAGTCCTTCTGATCTCAAAGTTCCTCTCACCATTGCTGAGGAGGTGTCTGAGGATGCTGACGAGCCTCCGGAGACGAGAAGCAGAGAAGAGGAGATAGCTGGTATGATCCCCTTTCTTTCCTTTTGTTTCTTCCTTCCCTTTTTTTTTTGTGAAAGATTTTGTTTTGATCCGCTGCTTCTTTTTTTAGCAGAGGATGATGACCTGGTGATGCCTGAGGTTCCGGCCGATGAGGCGATGACGGATCCAGTCGTGGCATCTGAGGAAAAGCCCAGGGACTCTGCAGTAGTTCCAGAACCTTCACCTGGTATGATTTGCTTTGGCTTTTGCTTTTTTTTTTTTCTTCTTTTGTTGTCATTAACATGGAGCTGACTTGCTAGAGGATTCTGATGATTTCGAGCCATCCATGGACGCAACTTTTGACGATGCTTCGGATGAGCTCAAAGAGGCAGAGAGTACTCCGCCGGTCGTCGAAGCAGGTATATTTGCAATAATAATCTTGATATATTTTTGACAAGATTATATTCATACCTTTTTGTCTTTTTCTTCTTTTTTTCTTTGACAGATTGTGAAGCAGCAGGAGAGGCTCCTCCGTCTTCCTCAGAGCCAGAATAGGGGATACCTTTGGCTGATGCAGAAGTAGGGGCTTCTTCCACTTTCAATGAGTCAGCTTCTTCCGTTGGAAAGAGTTTATTGATTACTCTTCCAATGGAGCATGACGTGGGCAGTCGGGCACCAGAGCCTGGCGAGTCCTCATCTGCACCGCACCTTCAGTATGCAAGGAAGGTGTTGAAGACTGTCTTGAGCTCATGGGTTGAGACTCTTTCTTCAGGTCATTTGGAAGCTGGTTTTGGCATGATCAAGCATGTGCAGGACATCCTCGCTGATAGCAGAGAAGTCGGTTTGGACATCGCAACTGCCGATGATTTTGTTGAGGAGATCATCTCCTTGGGGAACAAATGGACTGAGATCAAGAGTTTCCCAGATGGTGACTTCTTTGATGAGATGTTCATAAAACCTTCCAGCAAAGTCAAAGCTGAGCTGACTGAGGTCACGAAGACTCGGAGGCAGATCATTCGGGAGAAGAACGTTACCGAGTTATCCATCATGGGGCTGAAGCAGGACTTGGACCGCCTTGATAAGGAGGTCGTTGAGGCTAGGCAACGTCTTGATCTTTTAGAGGAAGAGGCTGCTGCCAAATGGACAGCCATTGTGGAGGCTCGTGACAAAGAGGGGACTCTCATTCACCAGGTTGAGGAAGCTGAAGGTAATGTCCGGAGGAAGACTCAGGAGCATGACTAGTGGCAGGTCCTCTGGGAAGAACTTCCTCGTGCTGCAGATGGGTCACGGCATTCGGCCGCATTTTATGGGGACATTTTGAAGGAGCGTGGCCTAAAGACTTTGGAGGTCAAGGCCGAGGGTCTGCTTGAGGAGTTGAATCTTTGGTTGAAAACCATGTCGGATTGAGCTCCTAGGTTGTAACAAACTCTTTTTCCTTCTTCTTCTTTTTTCTTTTGGTACCTCTATGTATAAACAGTTTCGGTACTATATTTTTTGTATCCCATTCTTTTCACTTAAATCATTTTTTGATGAAAACAATTTTGAGCAAAAGTTTGATGGGAATGTTTGTTTAAGAATTTGATCAAAAGGTTGTCATTTTGTGAAAATCTTTTGTCAAAGGGTTGTTTTGGGCATGAAAGCCAATTTTTGTGGCGGAAAGCCTTGTTTTTGATGGTTTGAAAACCAAAATTTGGATGGCGAGAAAGCCTAATTTTGTGGCGTAAGAGCCAAAATTTGTTTTGCGGCATGGGAGCCAAAATTTTTGGATGGCGTGAAAGCCGAATTTTAGAATGGCATAGAAGCCGAATTTTGTTTTGTTTGTCTTGGCATTTATAGCTGAATTTTGGCATTTATAGCCAGATTTTGGCATTTATAGCCGATTTTTTTTTTGTTTTGTTTTGGCATTTATAGCCGAATTTTGAGATGGCATGAGAGCCAAAAATTTTGTTTGTGGCATGAGAGCCGATTTTGAGATGGCATGAAAGCCGATTTTGGCGTTTATAGCCGAAAAATTTTGTTTTTGGCATTTATAGCCGGATTTTGGCATTTATAGCCGGATTTGGCATTTATAGCCGGATTTGGCGTTTATAGCCGAGTTTTTTGAAAACCAAGTTTTGCTTTATTGGCATGAAAGCCGATTTTGGTATTTATAGCCGAAAAATTTTTGTTTTTGGCATTTATAGCCGAATTTTGGCATTTATAGCCGGATTTTGGCGTTTATAGCCGAGTTTTGGTTTTCAAATGCAGGTATCAACTAAATGTCGCCTCCCTGCTGAATGGTCTTGCAAGTATCGATGGAATGTCGCTTCCTTGCTCATTCGGTTTTGCGAGTATTGATGGAATGTCACTTCCTCGCGGGCTGGGTTTTGCGAGTGTCGATGGAGTGTCGCTTCCTCGCGAATTGGGGTGCAAATATCTACTAAGCGTCGCTTCCTTGCTTTTC
This sequence comes from Umbellularia californica, assembly GCA_028538565.1. NCBI lineage: Eukaryota > Viridiplantae > Streptophyta > Magnoliopsida > Laurales > Lauraceae > Umbellularia > Umbellularia californica. Next base: position 14,883,964 of record JAPQWN010000009.1, on the reverse strand, counting down.
CCAAAACTTTTGGTTTTGCGGGTACTGACTTGATGTCGTTTCTCGGCGATTTTTGAAATTTGAGGTTTTCTCGAACCATTTGAAATTTGGGTTGTGGATAGCAACTGGTATGTTGCATCTCCACGATTTTTGAAATTTAGGTTGTGGATATCAACTGGTTTGCTGCTTCTCCACGATTTTTGAAAATTGCAAGTATCGAATGGGGTTCGTTTCCTTGCGATTTTTTGGGTTTTGGAAGTATCGAATGGGGTTCGCATCCTTTCGATTTTTGGGTTTTGCGAGTATCGACTGAATGTCGCTTCCCCGCGGTTTCAAAATTTTTGTTTAAAGACACGAAGGTCATGAATTTTGACTTAAAACCATTTTGGTTGTAAAAGCTGAGGCGGTCTAGGGTGAAAATTCCTAAGTCCCGATTTTTGTTTCAAACCATGAATTTTGGGTTCAAGGATCGAAATTTTGGTCAAGTCTGGGAAGAGGCTCCTAAACTTGGATTTTTGGATTTGATTTTTCTTTTGAATAATGAAACAATGAAAGTAAGCATTGTTTTGAGAGATTGTTTTTTTTTGGAAATTTCAACATAAAGATGAAAATTTTAAAAGGGGTGGGTTTGACGAGCAAGTACCTTGGAAATACGCTTTTGCCGTGTAGATATTGCTCTGACCCGTTTGAGGAAGTCTTCAAGGGTAGTACCGCTTCAAGAACTTGCCGTTGATGGGTAGCATACATCTGTCTCCGTCCATGTTTAGAAGAGCGTATGCATCGTTGGAGAAGACTTTGTCGATGACGAAGGGTCCCTCCCATTTTGGTTCGAATTTGCCTTTGGATTCGTGGGCAAAGACTATGGGTCTTTTTACTGCAAGAACCAAGTCACCCTTTTTGTAGGCGCGTTGCCTGACCTTTTTGTCGAAAGATCCTGCCATGCGTGCTTGGTACAACTCAATGTTTTGTAGAGCTTCGAGTCGTCTTTCATCGAGATTATCCAGCTCTTGGAGTCTCAATTTGACATTTCTTTCTTGCGTCATGTCATTTTGCAAAGATACCCTTAAGGAAGGAATTTGTACTTCCAAAGGGACAACAGCTTCGCATCCATAGACCAAAGAAAATGGTGTGCTATGGGTTGGTCCTCGAACGGTGGTTCGATAGGCCCACAAAGCTTCCAGTAGTTTGTCGCCCCAGTCTCTTTTGTGACTAGAGACCATTTTCTTGAGAATTTTGCAGAGTGTCTTGTTGAAAGCTTCTGCTAGTCCGTTCGCTGCTGGATTATATGGAGTCGAAGGACAACTTTGGATTTTGTACTTGTCGCAGAACCTATAGAATCTGTGATCTCGGAATTGTGGTCCGTTATCATGGACGAATCTTTTAGGTATGTCGAAGCGACAAATAATGTTGGTGCGCAAGAACTGAAGGACTGATGAAGTCTTCATTTCGCTGAGCACAAATGCTTCTGACCACTAGGAGAAATAATCCGTAGCGGCGAAGATGAAGCGAAGACCTTTGCTTGATGGGGGACAAATAGGACCTATGATGTCCATACCCCAGGCTTCGAAAGGCCATGAGATTGCTGTTGGATGTAGCCATTCTGGAGGCATGTGGACATAATCTCCGTGAATCTGGCATTTTTTGGCAGCGCTTGGCAAATTGTATTGCATCAGCTACCATGGTAGGCCAATAATAACCTAGCATTTTTATCTGGTTGTAGAGCTTAGGGCCAGCCTGATGGGCTCCACAAAGACCAGCATGCACTTCTTTGAGAGTTTCCTCGGCCTCTTGTTGTGATAAGCAGCGTAGGAGTACTCCGTTGAAGGATTTTCTGTAAAGTTCTTTTGAAGGTATATCCAAATGAAAGTTTGGGGCTCGTCTTTGGATGCTTACCGCTCTTTTGGATCTTCAGGTAGGATTCCGAACATGATGTAATCAATGAACGGATCTCTCCAGTCGCCTATCGGAGGTTTGAGGATGGATATCCGACTTCCAACCACTTGGTGGCATTCAGCAACTGCTTGGTGTGTGTTGAGAGGAGGGAGAATCCTTCTTTGGCACACTGTGACTTGCATGTTTTCCCCTTCTTGGATTGCCATGGATGCGGCGAGTCCAGCCAGGGCATCTGCATGGATGTTTTCACCTCTGAGGATGTAGTAAGGTTGCAAATCAGGCTTCCTGACTTCATATTTTTTATTCATCTGGTTGACGACCAGTTGAGAGTTTCCAATAGCTTCCAGCGTGGTGATGCCGGATTCGAGGGCGAGTTCCAATCCTACAATCAGGGCTTGGTACTCATCTGCATTGTTTGAACATGGTTCCAGTAGCGAGAAGGCGTGTGGAATCATGTATTTGTCAGGACCGACAAAGAGGATGCCAATTCCAGATATTTGCTTTCCCGAAGGATTTACATAAGAAGAAGAGGGTTGATTGTAATTTTTGTGGTAATCCCGGCCAGAACGGGTACCTCTACCAACTTCAAGAGCCTCTAGAGAAGGGTCTTCTTTTAGAAGATCGTTCTCAGGATCAAGAGGTTGATCCTTTACTGAGGACGTCTCTGTAACAGCATTGGCGTCTTCAGTGATTGTGTTGCACGGAGCAATTTCCGGGAACAAGTCCTGAACAGTAGCCGGCAACTTTTCTTTATTAGCCCAGACATTGCCCGTGAGATCGGGTATCTGGGACCAATTGACTGAGTTTTCATTGAAGAAGATTTCATTGGCAGAAGTTTCTTCAAGATGATCAATCGAGAGTGGCTTGAGTTCCGATGTCACAGCTTCAGGAGACGAAGGTTGAAAGGATGTTATCTCAGTGGAAGTCACCTGAGAGGATGTAGCTCCGGAAGATACGCTACCGGTTGGGGAGTAAGTGTCTTTGGAAGCTTCAGAGGCACTGTCGTCCTGAGCTATTGCGTTGCAGGTTATCCTGACAGGAGATGCCCCCAATGTAGACTGTTGGGAATCAGATTCATCCTCGGATGTGAGAGGATCATCGATCCAACAGTTTTCTCCATTTTCAGGAGTTAAGGGAGAAAGTTCCCGCTGATTTTCAGGGACTTCCGGCTCTGGATCATGACGAAGATTGATGCGATCCTGCTCCTGCTCTATGGCAAGATGTTGCAAGATTCTTGCATATTCTTCAAGATCAGGCATGGGAGCCAAATCTTTTTCGTCATTTGCTCCTTGTGGTTCGCCAATGTTGGGTTCTACCGGAGCATTGTTTGGTGCTGGATCGACAGCATTTTCTTGAACAGGGTCCTGGTCTTCTTCATCATCAGACCAAGATCCTTGTGGCTGTAATGGGTTATACCAGATTACTGGCATAAGATGAGACTCGGGAATCCATTCCTCGTCGGAGAGGTATTCTCCTGTTTCAAAGGATTCTTCCCACTCATCTATATCACTGGCAGTATCACTGGACTGTATCCATTCATGGAGAATCCAACTACCGAGTTGCAAGAGTATGATGCCCCCTGCACATTTTCAATTTTGTATAGAGGTGGCATGAAATCATCAAGAGTGAATTTTCTTACCGCCTTGGAGGTTTTGGGAAGAGATTCTTCTGTCGTCCTTAGTGAAGCAGTGGAAGAAGTTTCTGCTCTTTCAAGGACTTCTTGTTTTGGTTGAGACTTCTGCTGTTGTTTGAGCTTGCGGAGCTGTCTCTTGGCTTGCCTTCACTGCTGAGCAGTCGGCTTTGTTTTGACAATCTCCCAATTTTCATCATCTAGGAGATCGGGATGCACCCATATAGGTTGTCCATCTGGTGTTGGATAGGGAACCAATTCTTGGGACGCTTGAGCCATTTTTATCACCTTGAATGAAGTAGTGATCTTCTCTTTCGGTGACATTGAAGTTTGCCGACATGACACCATGTTGACAGAAGCGGGGCCATAGTTTTTATCAAAGGTTATGACTCCGTTTTTCCACATCTCATTGATCTTTTCTCTCACAACGAAGCATTGATTGAGAGGATGTGAGATCATCTGATGGTATGGACAGTATCGGGGATCATTGGTTTTGCCAACATCTCCCGGTCTTTTGGGCTCTGGCAAAATAAGTTTGCCATTTGCTAGGAGAGCCTCAAAGATTTCTTTAACGTCTTCATCGAACGGATATTTCTTTTCTACACGTTCTTTGAAGGCATCAGAGAGTTCAGGCCTTTTACTTGCAGTTTTGTTTTCAGGTTTCTTTGGCTGCTGAGGAGCTGATTTGGTCTGCACATTGAGAACCTCCTTTTTCTTTGGTTTTGAGGTTGTAACAGCAGTCGGCTCTTTCTTTGATGATTTCTGACTGTTGAGGTCTTTGATCACCATTTCAGCTTCCATGGAAGCTTCGAGGAGTTCCCCCAGGTTCTTTGATTTGTTGCCGATGATCATGGAGCGGATTTTTGCTCTCATATTGTTACGGAAAATGTCGACTAGCGACGCTTGTGGCAGCACGTCTGAGCATTTGTACGCCATTGTCTTCCATTTGTGAATGAAGTCGTATGTTGACTCATTCTCTCCCTGTTTTAGGCTGCAGAGTTGAGCCATAGTAACAGGATGATCCTCACCTTGGAAGTGGGTCAGGAAGCACGTCTCCAGCATAGCCCAGTTCTGGATGGAGTTTTCCGGCAGAGTGGAGTACCAATCAAAGGCTGTACTTTTTAGGGTACTTGCGAAGAGGCGAATCTTGAGGGCATCTTGATCCGCAATAGCTCCTGTCAGGATCTTGAAGTGGATGACATGCTGTCTGGCTGAACCTTTCCCAGTATATGTCTGGAGAGTAGGTTGTTTGAATTTTGCAGGGAACGGAACCGAGTCCATCCATAGAGGGTAGGGTGGCTTGATCCCATGTTCCTTCAATGTATCCTCTTCTTTTGCTTTTGCGAGGATATCGTCCACGTCCTTTCTGGTAAGGGCGCGAGACTCATTGTTTCCTGCATTGCCCTCGTCATCTTCATGATTCGAAGGGGTTTCATTGTTAGGTGGTGGACGCTGTAGAGTGAGAATCAAATTTTCCATCAGAGTCTCAATTCTCTGTTGTCCTTGCTCCAACTGCTGGATGCGTGTAGTTACGTCATCATGCGGTGGAGGCTGCTCAGAACTTGTAGCCAAGACGTTCATCCCTCGGGATTCGAACGAAGAAATCGTCCTGGTGACTGAGCTGGGGCTCATTCTTCTGGATGAAGAATCTGAGGAGTGGTTACTCCGATGTCCTTGGCTCGGAGGAGTGGAAGATTCCTCCGGATGTGTTCGTGTCCGAGAGACGCTGCGAGTCACTGGACGTCTAACACTGATTTTGGTTGCTGACTTCTGGTGTTCTCTGGTTTTGCCAACCATATGAACAGCAAGGAATTGGTCGGATCTTTCTTTTTCGACCCATTTCTTTGTGACGTGGAGAGTAGAACGCTGGGCTCTTTGTTTTTCGAGTCTCTTTTGTCGATATGCGGTGCGACGACGCATACGACGAGCAATTTGAGCTTCAGTCAGCTCTGGCTGGGTTCTGGCGATGAAGGATGTAGTCCCTTGTGCGCAGCAGCCGAGTTTGTCTTCTTTGAAATTTGGCAAGGACAGAATCTGGACGCGGTCCTTAGTCTGTCGCAATAAAGACTTGAATTTTGCGAGCTCGGCCCCTGTTGAGATGAAGGGTCGACTCGCGGGAGTGCAGGCTTCAACATGTTTTTGCATAGGCCTAATGATGCAGGATTTGATTTCTGGCTTGTAGGAGCAAGCCGGCTCATGATGATTTTGTTTATTTTTTGGGTGGAGGGCAGGTTTCTCCTCTTTCATGTAAGAGAGAGGGTAGAACTGATTCTCCTTGAGAGGGGCCAGGTATGCTGGCTTTGTAGATGTTCGGGACCTCCGTTGCTTTGGCGAAGATCTCGGGGACCAGGTTTTGGTGTAAACCTGGTTTCTTGTGGGTTGAGGCTTCGTGGGAACGCCACGCACTTCAAGCTTCTTGGTGTTCGCCCTTGGTGCCATTTTAGTGACACGTTGCGGGGCGATTTTCTGCTTCTTGGCAGGTATGTCTTCTGCAGGAAGTGGGAATGGTCCCAGTGATCCGAAGACGATGGTCCGGGGAGTTGAAGCCGACCCGGTGTTTGGAGAGTTGTCGAGGGAGATGATGCTTCGGCAACTGGTAGGGCGCTTATGCTTGTTTTGCTTATCTTGCAGCATAAGCTGGTACTTGTTCTCATCGAAAGTGATGGTCAATGAAGCTGCCATTGTTAGTTTTGGAAAACTTCTGAGACAAGACCAAATCCATTAGTAATCACAAGAATATGGTGATCGTAAATGGAGAACAACTATGGTTTTGTCTTTTCAAATCACTTGAGGGGACATGGCCCAACCCAAGGACGATGAAGAAGGCAAAAAGCCATAGAGGATACAATTGTTCTAAAATGCAAGTATGGTAGGCTCAGAGTGAGCGTTCCAGTGACTGCTAGAAGCAATTGTAGACCTTAATTCAAATTACCGAGAAGCAAGGCTCACTCGAGGTAAAATGATATAAGGTTGGAGATACAAATGTGTCGGTCGCGAATACAGTAGACCCGAAAGGGCGTACTAGCACCGCTAGGCACAAATGTTGCAAATCGCATCCTTGGGAAGGACACGAGATGGGATTTTTCTTGAAATGTCAAATTTGGATTCATAAAGGAGAGCCAAATGGTATTCCAATCCGAACAAAGGCTCAACATTTCTGCGAGCGCTAAACTCAGAAGGGAAGGAACCATAATTTCTCGGATGTGAATCCAGACGTGACGGAAGTTTTTTTTTTTTTAAAGGTCAAGATTGAATACATCGAAGAGAGCAAATGGTGTTCCATTCCGAACAAGGCTCAACATTTCTGCGAGCGCTAAATCCGAAATGGAAAGAACCAAGATTTCTCAACTCTGAATTCAAAGTGACAGAAGTTTTTTTTTTGAAAGGTCAAGATTGAATTCATCGAAGAGAGCAAATGGTGTTCCATTTCGAACAAGGCTCAACATTTCTGCGAGCGCTAAATCCGAAAGGGAAAGAACCAAGATTTCTCAACTCTGAATTCAAAGTGACAGAAGTTTTTTTTTTTGAAAGGTCAAGATTGAATTCATCGAAGAGAGCAAATGGTGTTCCATTTCCAACAAGGCTCAACATTTCTGCGAGCGCTAAATCCGAAAGGGAAAGAACCAAGATTTCTCAACTCTGAATTCAAAGTGACAGAAGTTTTTTTCTTTTTTTTTTTAGAGAATTTTTTTTGAAAGGTGCACATAGATTTCCAATTCGATCTTATGAAACCTTAGTAGATAGATCAGCCCCCAGGTAAGGGTAGGATTACTTAATGAACCCGTTTGGAGGACCCTTGCCTCGAACAGTCTAGCTGTCTCCACACTCTGGACAAGGCTTTTCTTACATCCACTTTGGTCAAAGAACGCAACTGGTGGAACCTTAGTGTTTGTTTTTTTTTTTTTACTCTTTTTTTTAAAGGGTTTTCTTTTTTTGAACTCATCAAAGAGAGCGAATGGTGTTCCAATCCGAACAAAGGCTCAACATTTCTGCGAGCGCTACATCCGAAAAGGAAGGAACCAAGGTTTCTCAACTTTGAATGCAAAAGAGAAAAAACTTTTTTTTTTTTTGAATTTATAATTTTTTTTTGAAATCCCAATTTGGACTCATCAAAGAGAAAAGATGGCCCAATCCCCGATATGAACGATAGCTGCGAACATTTCTGTGAGCTATCGAGTTCAAGGAGGAGAGGATCAAAATTTCTCAAAGTTGAATCTTGAGAAAGAGAGACCATTTTTTTTTTTTTTGCAAGAGTTTGAAATGAAGGTGTTTTTTTTTGAAATCCCAATTGAACTCATCAAAGAGAAAAGATGGCCCAATCCCTGATATGAACGATAGCTGCGAACATTTCTGTGAGCTATCAAGTTCGAAGAGGGAAGGATCAAAGTTTCTCAAAATTGAGCTTTTAAGAAAAAGAGATCAAATTTGTTTTTTATTGAAGTGAGAAAGAACAATTGAAATCCCATCTCATGTTTTTTTTAGATGCAAGATGCAACATAGGCCACCAACTAGAAAGGAGCCAAGTGATCAAAGCATCACGTTCTCAAGTCAACGTGTCCCACCGGGTATGCCAACTTGATGGACCCGAAAGGAATCTTCCGTCCTCTCCCTCCGCACCCCGGGGGCTGACTTGGGTCTCGGCGGAGGAGGGAAGATCTCGGGCATCAACATTTTTGTACGGGTATGCCAGATTTACTTTCTACTTGGAATTTGGAATGGTGATAATCCGGAGATTCACCTTCGCAAGTGGAAAGGAAATCAATCCTTTTTTCTAACTTTTCAAATTGCATTAATATTAAGAAAAGAGACAACTTTTTAGAATGCCGTAAGAGGCGTTTTATTTGTTTGCCGTGAAAGGCGATTTTGCCGTGAAAGGCGTTTTTACAAAACTCATCAAATATGAAAGACAAGAATTGTGATTTCTTTTTGTCTCTTTAAGAAATACAAACTACAATAGAAAAGGAAGAAAAGGGATCTAACTTCTCAGGAGATTGTGGGGACACGTTGAGATCGACGGTCGCAAGTCATGTATGGGCTTCGCCATCGTCCTTCAAATGAGAACATGTGATGCTTTGATTCTTTGGCTTGACTCCTAACCTCAGTTTTTTAAAGGACAAGGACCAAGAGAAGGTCCTATATCCAATGAAAAACCGAGTAAACGGGCTGAAAAGCCACGTTTAGGCCATGTTGGAGAAGGAGGTGACCTTGGGGGGGTGGCCCCCCAAGGGACGTTGATCACCTTGTGGTGCTTCCGGGAGCAAAGTAGCAGGACTTCGTCTCTCTCTTGGATTTTCTGGTTTTTTCAGAACTTGCACTTAGGATGTCTTCTTCTTCTTCTTTTTTCTTCTTGGAATGGACCTCCTTTTCTAGGCTTTTGGTAGCCATGAGGTGTCCATTGGCATTGATGGCCATGATGAATGAATTGATGAGGAGTTACAAATTGATTTTGTAACTCCTTTTTCAAGGCTTGTGATTGGCCGATGAAGGTAGTGGGCATTTAATCACCTTTATGCTTCATGATGATGGGAGTTTCATGGGTTTAATGCCATGATTGCTTGGATTTGTAACTCCCAAATGCTTGGTTCTGATTGGGCCGTCCAAAATAATGAGTTAATGACTGCTTTAATGGGTCAATTAACGACATTAAGTGGTTGCGAAGGCATGTGAAGAGTCGCGGGCCACGCTGTGCCCTTTGAGATTCTTCTTGCGATCATCACAGGTGGATCCACCCACTGTTTGATGTCGGATTGCGATGCAATTTCAAACATTAGTTGATGGTAGTGGACCGGTGACATCTGTCTTGTCGATTTCACGATCGGTCGGACAGAAAGTGCACTTTCTTGGTCAGCCGGTTGGCGATCTTGAGGCGATCGGTGATGATTTCATGCTTTTGACGGCGGATCCGAGATATCGACGAAGATCAGTGGTTTTGAAGCACCAAACATTGGATTTTCAGAAAATCACAGAGGCCAGAACACCCGAAACGCGAAAAGAATCGAAAACGGACACTTCGGCGCAAAATCCGGCGACCCGGATTTCCAAGGTTGCCGGGCGACCATGCACCCAGGGTCACCGGCGACCCTGGGCTAGGGTCGCCTGGCGACCTTGTGCCAGGGTCGTCAGCGACCTTGGGCCAAGGTCGCCGGCGACCATGGGGCTTCGGCCCGTTTGGTCGCCGAGCGTCTTTTTCGGCCGTTTTTTCATCTTTTTCGTCCCTTTTTTCTTCTGTATTTTTCTTGACATTTTTTCTCAATTCTTGACTTGATTTTCTTGGAGAAATCTTGATGAGAACCCTCGCGAAATCGGAGCACAAAGTTTCATATTTTTCGGGAAAGTCGAAGACTTTGTAGCCGATTTTCCGTCAAGCGTCGAAACTAGGTCAAACGATGTCGGAATGACCTGAAAATTGAGGTGAAGCTTCTTGAGCAGTGGATAGGACCAACCATGGGCTTTATTTGAGTTTTGAAGCCGTTTGGGGTCCCATCGATGCTTCACTTGATTTTGCTGCGGGGAAAATGCCGAGCTTTGATATGTGGTCAAACGATGTCCGATTGACCTGAAATTTGACGAGGAGCCTATTGGAGTCATTTTGAGACGTTCCATGGGCTCCGTTTTGGATGTCATGGTCCCGGGTTGCTCCGCCGCCGGTAGGCTTGATTTTATCTCGGAGCATCGAAACCTGGTCAAACGTTGTCGGAATGACCTGAAATTTGACGTGCAGCCTTTTGGAAGCATGTTGAAGCCACTCATGTATTTTGTTTGAAGAGTGCTGGCTTCGGTGGTTGCCGCCGCCGGGAGGCTTGATTTTGCTGCTCGAGCATTGATGGAGGGTCAAACGTTGTCGGTTTGACTTGAAATTTGGCATGGAACCCTTCGGAGACATTCTGGAGTCATCCATAGGCTTTGATCAAAGGTTTGGTGTCTTTGATGATACTGCAGCTGGGAGCGCTTGTTTAGCTGTCGGAGTAGTGAAGTTAGGCCAAACGATGTCGGAATGGCCCGAAACCTCAGGTGTACCCCTCTTTTAGCTGTCTTGAAGGACCTCTCAGTTTCTGCCTGATTCTGACAAAATCTGATGCTTGAAGTAGCCTTGCCTATTTTTAGCAGGATGCAGCTTCAGGAGGCTTCTTGATGTTGAGGAGACATATTGACTTTTTTGGTGTCAACAATAGCTAAACAAGCGCTCTTGGTGGCGACATCATCAAAGACACCAAAACTTCGATCAGAGCCTATGGATGACTTCAGGATGTCTCCAAAGGGCTCCATGCCAAATTCCAAGTCAAACCGATAATGTTTGACCCTCCATCAACGCTCGAGCAGCAAAATCAAGCCTCCCGGCTGTTGACACCAAAAAAGTCAATATGTCTCCTCAACATCGAGAAGCCTCCTGAAGCTGCATCCTGCTAAAAATAGGCAAGGCTACTTCAAGCATCAGATTTTGTCAGAATCAGACAGAAACTGAGAGGTCCTTCAAGACAGCTAAAAGAGGGGTACACCTGAGGTTTCGGGTCATTCCGACATCGTTTGGCCCAACTTCACCGCTCCGACAGCTAAACAAGCGCTCCCGGCGGCAACATCATCAAAGACACCAAAACTTTGATCAAAGCCTACGGATGACTCCAGAATGTCTCCAAAGGGCTCCATGCCAAATTTCAAGTCAAACCGACAACGTTTGACCCTCCATCAATGCTCGAGCAGCAAAATCAAGCCTCCCGGCGGCGGCAACCACCGAAGCCATCACTCATTAAAAAAAATACATGAGTGGCTTCAACATGCTTCCAAAAGGCTGCACGTCAAATTTCAGGTCATTCCGACAACGTTTGACCAGGTTTCGATGCTCGAGAGAAAATCAAGCCTACCGGCGGCGGAGCAACCCGGGACCATGACATCCAAAACCGAGCCCATGGAACGTCTCAAAATGACTCCAATAGGCTCCCCGTCAAATTTCAGGTCAATCGGACATCGTTTGACCACATATCAAAGCTCGGCATTTTCCCCGCAGTAAAATCAAGTGAAGCATCGATGGGACCCCAAACGGCTTCAAAACTCAAATAAAAGCCCATGGTTGGTCCTATCCACTGCTCAAGAAGCTTCACCTCAATTTTCAGGTCATTCCGACATCGTTTGACCTAGTTTCGACGCTTGACAGAAAATCGGCTACAAAGTCTTTGGCTTTCCCGAAAAATATGAAACTTTGTGCTCCGATTTCGCGAGGGTTCTCGTCAAGATTTCTCTAAGAAAATCAAGTCAATAATTGAGGAAAAATGTCAAGAAAAATACAGAAGAAAAAAGGAACGAAAAAGACGAAAAAACAGCCGAAAACGACGCTCGGCGACCAAACGGGCCGAAGGCCTATGGTCGCCGGCGACCTTGGCCCAAGGTCGCCAGGAAACCCTGGCCCAGGGTCGCCGGCGACCGACCCTGGGTGCATGGTAGCCCGGCGATCCTGGAAATCCGGGTCGCCGGAGTTTGCACCAAAGTGTCCGTTTTCGATGGTTTTCGCGTTTCGGGTGTTCCGGCCTCTGTGATTTTCGGAAAATGCAATGTTTGATGCTTGAAAACGACTGATCTTCGTCGACATCTCGGATCCGCCGTCAAAAGCATGAAATCATCACCGATCACCTCAAGATCGCCAACCGGCTGACCAAGAAAGTGCACTTTCTGTCCGACCGATCGTGAAATCGACAAGACAGACGTCACCGGCCCGCCAACATCAATCAATGTCTGAAATTGCATCGCAATCCGACATCAAATAATGCGTGGATCCACCCGTGATGATCGCAAGAAGAATCTCAAAAGGCGCAGCACGGCCCGCGACTCTTAACATGCCTTGGCAACCACTTAATGTCGTTAATTGACCCATTAAAGCAGTCATTAACTCATTATTTTGGACGGCCCAATCAGAACCAAGCATTTGGGAGTTACAAATCCAAGCAATCATGGCATTAAACCCATGAAACTCCCATCATCATGAAGCATAAAGGTGATTAAATGCCCACTACCTTCATCGGCCAATCACAAGCCTTGAAAAAGGAGTTACAAAATCGATTTGTAACTCCTCATCAATTCTTTCATCATGGCCATCAATGCCAATAAACACCTCATGGTTACCAAAAGCCTATAAAAGGAGGTCCATTCCAAGAAGAAAGCATGATGAAAAGAGATCCCAAGTGCAAGCTCTGAAAAACCAGAAAATCCAAGAGAGAGACGAAGTCCTGCTACTTTGCTCCCAGAAGCACCACAAGGTGATCAACGTCCCTTGGGGGGCCACCCCCCCAAGGTCACCTCCTTCTCCAACATGGCCTAAACGCGGCTTTTCAGCCCGTTTACTGGGTTTTTCATTGGATATAGGACCTTCTCTTGGTCCTTGTCCTTTAAAAAACAGAGGTTAGGAGCCAAGCCAAAGAATCAAAGCATCACATGTTCTCATTTGAAGGACGATGGCGAAGCCTATACATGACTTGCGACCGTCGATCTGAACGTGTCCCCACAATCTCCTGAGAAGTTAGATCCATTTTCTTCCTTTTCTATTGTAGTTTGTATTTCTTAAAGAGACAAAAAGAAATCACAATTCTTGTCTTTCATATTCGATGAGTTTTGTAAAACCGCCTTTCATGGCAAAATCGCCTTTCACGGCAAACAAACAAAATGCCTCTTACGGCATTCTAAAAACTTGTCTATTTTCTTAATATTAATGCAATTTGAAAAGTTAGAAAAAAGATTGATTTCCTTTCCACTTGTGAAGGTGAATCTCCGGATTATCACCATTCCAAATTCCAAGTAGAAAGTAAATCTGGCATACCCGTACAAAAATGTTGATGCCCGAGATTTTCCCTCCTCCGCCGAGACCCAGGTCAGCCCCCGGGGTGCGGAAGGAGAGGACGGAAGATTTCTTTCGGGTCCATCAAGTTAGCATACCCAGTGGGACACGTTGACTCCTGAACGTAATGCTTTGATCACTTGGCTCCTTTCTAGTTGGTGGCCTATGTTGCATTTTGCATCTAAAAAACATGAGATGGGATTTCAATTGTTCTTTCTCACTTCAAAAAAAAAAAAAAAAAAACAAATCTGATCTCTTTTTCTTAAAAACTCAACTTTGAGAAATTTTGATTCTTCCCTCTTCGAACTTGATAGCTCACAGAAATGTTCGCAGCTATTGTTCATATCAGGGATTGGGCCATCTTTTCTCCTTGATGAGTCCAATTGGATTTAAAAAAAAAAAAAAAAAAAAAAACACCTTCGTTTCAAACTCTTTCAAAAAAAAAATGATCTATCTTTCTTTTTGGCACTAAAAATGTCACTTTGCCTCTTCAAGCCACATGAAGCCGCAGCCTACCAAAATAGGGAATGTTGCTTCCAAAAAAACCAAATCTTGTCAGAATCAAACAAAAACTACAAGATCCTTCAAGATAGCCAAGAGAAGAGTACACATGAAGTTTCGGGCCATTTCAGAATCGTTTGGCCTAACTTCGCTTCTCCGACAGCTAAATTGGCGCTCCCGGCGGCGACATCATCGAAGATGTCAAAACTTCGATCAGAACCTATGGATGACTCCAGCATGTCTCAAAAGGGCTCCATGCCAAATTTCAAGTCAAACCGACAAAAATTAACCCTCCATCAATGCTCGAACAGCAAAATCAAGCCTCCCGGCGGCGGGAACCACTGAAGCCTTCGCTCATCAAACCAAGTGCATGAGTGGCTTCAACATGCTTCCAAAAGGCTGCACGTCGAATTTCAGGTCATTCCGACAACGTTTGACCAGGTTTCGCCGCTCCGAAAGAAAATCAAGCCTACCGGCGGAGGAGCTCCCCGGGACCATGGTTTCCAACAGAGCGTGTGGATCATCTCAAAATGACTCCAATAGGTTCCCTGTCAAATTTCAGGTCAATCGGATATCGTTTGACCGCACATCAACGCGCGGCATCTCCCTCGCGGCAAAATCAAGTCTACTGGCAACGGGACCCCAAACGGCTTCAAAACTCAAACAAAAGCCTATGGTTGGTCTTATTTATTGCTCAGGAGGCTTCAACTCAAATTTCAGGTCATTCCGACATCGTTTGACCAAGTTTCAGCTTCTGGCGGAAAATCAGCAGCTCTACGCGACAAAGTCTTCGGCTTTTCTGGAAAATTGGAAACTTTGCACTCTAAAAATGCAAGGATTCTCATCAGGTTTTCTACAGGGAAATCAAGCCAATAAATGAGAAGAAATGTCAGGAAAAATACAGAAGAAAACGGCGACGAAAAAGACTGCAAAACGGACCAAAAAGGGGAGAAAAACCCCCATGGTCGCAGCCCGCGACCATGGCCCATGGTCGCCGGCGACCATGGAAGTCCGGGTCACCGGATTTTTCGCCGGTGACCCGTTTTTCCGTCCCTTTTCACGTTTCGTGCACTTTGGCCCCTGTGGTTTCCTGAAAATGTGATTTTTAGTGCTTGAAATTGACTTATATCCGACGACATCTCAGATCCGCCGTCAAAAGCATAAAATCATCATTGATCGCTCCAAGATCGCCGACCGGTTGACCTAAAAAGTGCTCTTTCTGTCCGACCGATCAAGAAATCGACAAGACAGATGTCACCGGCCCGCTGCTAGCTATCAATGTCTGAAATTACACGGTCATCCGATGTCGATCAGCATGTAGATCCATCGGTGATCATCTCCAAAAGAATCCCAAAAGACGCGGCGCGGCCCGCGACTCTTCAACTGCTCAGCGACCATTTAATGCAGCTAATTGACTAGCTTTATTGCAGTCATTAATTCATTTCTTTGGACGGCCCAATCAGAAGCAAGCATCCAGGAGTTACAAATCAATTAAGTCATGGCATTCAAGCCATGAAACTCCTCCCATTATGGTAATTAAGGTGATTAAAAACCCTTAATCTCCATCGGCCAATCAGATTCAAGGAAAAAGGAGTTACAAAATCAAGAAATAAATCTTGTAACTCCTCCCATTAAAGCCATTAAAGCCCATAAACTCTCCTAATGGCTACCAAGAGCCTATAAATAGGAGAGCTTTCCAAGAAGAAGGGGATCGAAAAAGGACAAATGGAAAACCGAAGATCGAAAATCAAAAGGTGCAGAGAATCCCGAATTCCAGACAGACAGAGTCTAGAGAAAGAGAGAAAATTCTGCAGAAATTCTACATCAAGCACCACTATAAGGTGACAAAAAGTCCCTTGGGGGGGTACTCCCCCCCAAGGTCCTTGCCTTCTCCCGCTCCCTCCAATGGCTTAGACGTGGCTTTTCAGCCCGTCTACTTAGCTTTTTATTGGACATAGGACCTTCTCTTGGTCTTTGTCCTCTAAAAACCTGAGGTTATAGCCAAGCCAAGCGAATCAGGAGCATCCTTTGTTCTCATCTACATGGATGATGGCGAAGCCCACACATGGCTTGCGACCGTCAATCTGAACGAGTCCCCCACAATCTCCTGAGAAGTTAGATCCTCCTTTTCTTGCTTTTCATTGTAGTTTGTATTTTTCTAAAAGAGACAAAAATCACAACTCTTGTCTTTCATTATTGATGAGAATTGTAAATCGGCTATAAACGCCAAAATCGGCTATAAATGCCAAACAAAATCGCCTTTCACGGCAAACCAAGAAAATGTCTCTTTTCTTAAATATTTGTGCAATGGAAAACTTGAAAGAAGTTGATTTCCTTTTTACTTGCGAAGGTTGATCTCCGGATTACCACTTGCAATTCCAAGTAAAATAGAAAATCTGGCACACCCACACAAAGAAATGTTGATGCACGCTTCAGCCCCCCGGGCGCGAAAGGGCCGGACCCGACGGACTCCCACGTCCGCCGACCCCGGTAGCACCCTCGGCAGGAGCGCGTTCCATCAAGCTGGCACACCCGGTGGGACCTGTTCATTTGAGAATACGATGCTTTGGAAATGAAATATTTGCATACCATATTTTTGCTCTATGCTTATACTTCTTCTCCAGATTCCTTGGCTACTTTCTAGTTGGTGGCCTATGTTGGATTTCGCATCTAAAAAAAACGAGATGGGATTTTTTGGAAATTTCTATTTCTTCGAATTTATTTCCACTCTTTCTCTTTTCAAAAAAAAATAAAAATAAAAAAAAATCAAATTTCTCGTTTTGGATTCAAAATTGAGAAACTTTGATCCTTTCTCTTCTGGGCATGTGTGCTCGCGGAAATCGTTGAGCCCGTGTTCGCATCGGGGATTGGGCCATCGTTTCTCTTCGATGAGTCTGTCAGGGATCTAAAAAAAAAAATTAAATAAATAAATAAAAAGACATAGATCACTAAGGTTAAACCAATTGCGTTCTTTGATCACGATTGATTCAAGAAAAGCCTTGTCCAGAGTGTGGAGACAGCTTGATTTTTCTAGGCAAGGGTCCTCCAAACTGGTTCATTAAGTAATCCTACCCTTACCTGGGGGCAATTCTATCAATTGATGTTTCATAAGACCGGGTTAGGAGGCCTATGTGTACTCTCTCGTCTTTAAAAAAACCTTCAAAAAATATATATATAAAAAAAATAAAAAAAATCTTCAAAAAAAAAAATAAAAATAAATAATCTTAAAAAAAAATATTTAAAAAAAAATAAAAAATAAAATAAAAAAAATAATTTCAAAAATAAAAAATCTTCAAAAACTCGTCACTTTTGATTTCAGATCTGAGAAATTTTGGTTTCTTCTTTTCTGAGCACTGGCGCTCGCGGAAATCGCCGAGACCGTGTTCAGATTGGAATACCATTTGCTCTCCTTGATGGAACCAATCTTGACATTTCAAAAAAAAAAACTCGTCACTTTTGGATTCAGATTCGAGAAATTGTGGTCTCTTTCCTTCTGAGTACTGGCGCTCGCGGAAATCATTGAGCCCGTATTTGAATCGGAATGCCACCTGCTCTCTTTGACGAATCCATTTCTGACCTTTCAAAACAGAGAATCCCATCTCATGGATGCGATCTCCAACATTTGTGCATAGCGGTACTAGTACGCCCTTTCAGGGTCTACTGTATCTGTGACCAGCACATTTGTAACTCCTACCTTATATTCTTCTTACCTCGAGCAAGCTCCGCTTCTCGATAAGTCAAATTTAGGTATACAATTGCTTCTAGCAGTCATTGGAGCGCTCATTTCGAGCCTACCATGCTTGCAACCAGAACAATTGTACCCTCTATGGCTTTTTGCCTTCTTCATATTGCTTGGGTCATGTCCCTTGAGCGATTTGAAAAGACAAAATCATAGAATTCCCCATTTATGATCATCATATTCTTGTGATTACTAATGGATGTGGTCTTGTTTCAGAAATTTTGAAACTAACAATGGCAGCTTCACTGATCATCACCTTCGATGAAAACAAGCACCAGCTCATGCTTCAACAGAAGCAAACCGAGCGTACTTACAAGCGCCCTGCTAGCTGCCGAAGCACCAACTCCCTCAGCAACTCTCTAAACTCCGGGTCGACCTCGACTCCTCGGACCATCGTTTTCGGGACACTAGGACCATTCCCACTTCTCGAAGAAGAAACTGCTCCTGCCAAAAGGCAGAAGGTCGCCTCGCAACATGTCACTACTGTGACACCAAAGGCAACTGCCGAGAAGCAGAAGATCACCCCTCAACGTGTCACTTCTGTGACACCAAGGGCGAACCCCAAGAATACTAAAACCCGCGGCATCCCCGCGAAACCTCAACCAACAACCAACCAGGTCTACCCTAAGACTTGGTCTCCAAGACCTTCCCCAAAACAAAGAAGGTCTCAAACCTCCACCAAACCAGCATACCTGGCCCCACTCAAAGAGAACCAGTTCTACCCTCTTGCCTACATGAAAGAGGAGAGACCCATCTCCAACTTGACTCCCAAGTCAACCCAGCATGAACCGGCTTGCTCCCACAAGCCCAAAATCAGATCATGCATCACTAGGCCTCTACAAGCACCTGCCAAGGCCTACACTCCTTCAGTTCGACCCTTCATCTCTACAGGGGCCGAACTCGAAAGGTTAAAAGCTTCACTGCAATAGGCAAAGGACCGGGTCCGCATCCTGTCCTTGCCCAATTACAGAGAAGACAAGCTCGGCTGTTGCGCCCGAGGGAGTACATCCTTCATTGTTAAAGCCCAGCCAGAGCTGACTGAAGCTCAAATCGCTCGTCGAGCACGCCGCCGTGCGTCATATCGACAAAAGAGACTAGAGAAGCAACGGACCCAGCCTCCTACACTTCAAGTCTCCCACAAATGGGTCAAAAAAGAAAGACCCGACCAAGTTGCTGCCGTCCATATGGTTGGAAAAACCAGAAGACGCCAAAAGTCAGCATAAAAAATCCATGTCCGACGTCTGGTGACCCGTAGCGTCACCAGGACACGAAGACATCCCGAAGAATCTCCTGCCCCTTCAAGCCAAGGACGGGAGAGTAATCCTTCATCAAGCTCTTCATCAAAAGGAATGAGCCCCAGCTCAGTCACCAGGACAGTTTCTTCGTTTGAATCACGAGGGATGAACGTCCTGGCCACAAATTCTGAGCCACCACCTCAGAATCCACCTCAAGATGATGCGCTCACACGCATCCAGCAGTTGGAACGAGGCCAGCAGAGGATTGAAACTCTGATGGAAAATCTTCTCCTCGCCTTTCAAAATCAGGCGAACAATGAACTTCCTCTGAATCCTCAAGATGAGGAGGTAAATGGAGAAGAAAATGAGTCACGCACCCTTACCAAAAAGGACGTAGACAGTATCCTCGCCAAAGCAAAAAAAGAGGATATACTCAAGGAGCATGGGATCAAGCCACCATATCCTTTATGGATGGACTCGGTCCCGTTCCCCACAAAATTCAAACATCCTACTCTCCAAACATATACGGGGAAAGGATCAGCCAAACAGCACGTCATCCACTTTAAGATTTTGACGGGAGCTATCGCGGATCAAGATGCACTCAAGATTCGCCTCTTTGCAAGTACCCTAAAAGGTACGGCCTTCGATTGGTACTCCACCCTTCCGGAGGACTCCATCCAAAATTGGGCCATGCTAGAGACACGCTTTCTGACTCACTTCAAAGGTGAGGATCATCCCGCTACTATGGCTCAGCTTTGTAGCCTGAAGCAGGGGGAGAATGAGTCAACATACGACTTCATTCACAAGTGGAAAGCAATGGCGTACAAATGCTCAGATGTACTGCCACAAGCGTCGCTAGTCGACATCTGCCGAAACAACATGAGAGCTAGAATCCACTCCATGATCATCGGCAACAAATCAAAAAACCTGGGAGAACTCCTGGAAGCTTCTATGGAAGCGGAAACGGTGATTAAAGACCTCAACAGTCAGAAGTCATCAAGAAAAGAACCAACCGCCATTGTAACCTCTAAACCAAAGAAAAAAGAGGTCCTCAATGTGCAAACCAAGTCAGCTCCTCAGCAACCAAAGAAAGCTGAAAATAGAGCTACAGATAAGAGACCTGAACTCTCTGATGCCTTCAAAGAGCGAGTAGAAAAGAAATACCCGTTCGATGAAGATGTTGACGAAATCTTCGGGGCTCTCGTGGCAAACGTCAAGCTCACCTTGCCTGAACCCAAAAGACCAGGCGATGTTGGCAAAACCAACGATCCTCGGTACTGTCCATACCACCAGATGGTCTCGCATCCTCTCAATCAATGCTTTGTTGTGAGAGAGAAGATAAACGAGATGTGGAAAAATGGAGTCATCACCTTTGACAAAAACTATGGGTCTGCCTCCGTCAACATGGTGTCACGTGGACAAACACCAAAATCACCGGAAAAGAAGATCACTACTTCCTTCAAGGTGATAAAAAGAATTCAAACGTCCGAAGTGTTGGTTCCTTACCCGACACCAGACGGACAACCCATATGGGTACATCCCGATCTCCTGGAAGATGAAAACTGGGAGATCGTAAAAACAAAGCCGACAGCTCAACAGCGAAGGCAGGCTAGGAAACATCTCCTCAGGCTCAAACGGCAAGAGAAGACCCAGCCAAAACAAGAAGTCAATGAAAAGGCAGAGGCCTCCTCTACCACTTCACTCGGGGCAACAGAAACGTCCCTTCCAGAGACTTCAAAGGCGGTAAGAAACTTCACTCTCAGTGATTTCATGCCACCTCGATTCAAAAAAGAAGCTATGCAGGGGGCATCATACTCTTGTAACTCGGTAGTTGGATTCTCCATTGATGAATACGAGTCCAGCGACACCGACGATGGATTCGAGCCCAACTACACCGGCGAGTGATAGGAATCTCTTGAAACAGGAGAGTATCTCTCCGACGAAGAATGGGTTCCTGAAACTCACCTTATGCCAGTAATCTGGTATAACCCCTTACAGCCGCAAGGATCCTGGTCTGATGATGAGGAAGACCAAGAGGCTGTACAAGAAAATGCTGTTGAGCCAGCACCCGTCGTTGCTACAGTGGAAATCAACCATGTTGAGCCACAAAGAGCAGACGAAGAAGAAGATTTGGCTCCCATGCCTGATCTTGAAGAATATGTGAGGATCTTGCAGCATCTTGCTCTAGAACAAGAGCAAGACCGCGTCAACGAGATTCCTCACAATCCAGAGCCGGAAGTCCCTGAAGCCCACTAGGTACCTCCTCCCTCAACTCCTGAAAATGGAGAAAATTGCTGGGTAGACGATCCTTTTACATCTGAGGATGAGTCTGACTCCGAGCAGACAACGTCTCCTTTAAGAGCTGCCTGTAATGTGATAATTCAGGATTATAACTCTTCCGATGCATCATCTGATGAGATCACTTACACACCGGCGACACCTAGCACCATATCTTCTGGGGCTACCTCGTCTCGTGTGACTTTCACAGAGATGACACCCTCTCAGGCTTCGTCCCCTGAGACTGTGACTTCAGAACTCACGCTCTTCCCGACTCATCATCATGAAGAAAACCCAACTTGGGATGATGGATGGGTCAACGAAGAAGAAAAGCTGCTGGATGCTGTTTAGGACTCGCTCCCGGAAAATGCTCCATGCAACACAATCACTGAGGATGGCAATTCTGCTGCAGACGCATCCTCAGTAAATGAGAAACGACAGCCTCTTGATCCTAAGGACAATCTTCCAAGCGAAGACCCTTCTCAAGAAGCTCTCAAAGTTGGTAGAGGCACCCGCTCGGGCCGGGACTACCACAAAATTACAACCAATCTTCCTTTACTTATGTAAATCCTTCGGGAAAAGATGTTGTAAGCACCCCCAGTGGCAACAATGATGAACATGCAGGCCTTAGGGAGGCTTTCAAGTATGATTTGATCGAGCACTTCAAACACATACCTGCACGACTGTACATCCTGGATTTATTACGAATGTCTCCACGCACTCGTGATAATCTCATCTCAGAATTACAAAAACTGAATGAGGATGTCGACAAACATGCCCCGCAAGTCCTCCAAATTGAAATGGACTACCGGGTCAAAAACTCTGAAACTTCCTCAAAGGGAGAAAAGAAAACTGAGGGATCATGCATTGAATGCCTGTCGGTGCAAAAAGCAGCCAGTGCAACCATCGCCTTCACAAAGGACGACCTCCTACTTGGCGAAGCAAGGCACAACCGACCCCTGTACTTCACAGGTTCTGCACTCAACCTCATCTCCACTTCGGCTCTCGAAGAGTTGGGCATCCCACCCAGCAAGCTAAGCCACACATCTGTATCTATCTTTGGATACGATGGGAGTACTCAAAGGCCTATCGGCAAAATCAGGTTCAAATTGCAGATCGGTGATCTTATCTCTGAAGTCACTGTGTATGCAATAAAAACCCCTTCATGCTACAACATCCTTCTCGGACGCCCCTGGATACATGAGAATGGTGTTGTCCCTTCAACTCTACATCAATGCATCAAGTTCGTCGGCGACGACGGCATAATACATCGAGTGTTTGCAGACAGAAGACCCTTCAAAGGTAAAGAAGTCCACTTCGCAGACTCCCAAATGTACGAAGGCGAAAAAGAAGAAAAAGAGGAAATAGCACCCTTTGCTGAAAATCTCCAGAAAGATAAAGGCAAGGCTCCTCAAAAATCACCGGAAGAAAACAAATACTCCAGTAAATCCGAAGAGAGCAGTCAACCTCCCTTCGTCATCTCCCTCAAATCTTCAAAACCTTTGGTCATCACAACCAGAGTGAAGAAGGCAAAGCAAAAGCCTGGGGGCAAATTTGTTGTCTCTTTCGTGTCTATCAAGCAAGACACAGATTCGGACTCAGAGCTAGAAGACGACACCTCGTCAAGCCAAGCTGACACTCAACAAGGTCAGCCTGCTCTCACTCCAATGAAGACACCTGCTGACGTAGAAGATCCTACGTATGCTTCCTTTGTTGTTCCGGCAACATCACCAAAGAAAAGGCCGATCTTCTTCCATAGATCGGACGCTTCTTCATCAAACTCCATGCTGGAACCTTTCCAAAATGAAGGTATGCCTCAGCTATCTCTATATAGTCCTGTGGCACAAGCAATTATGAAGAAAATGGGCTATGACGCTCAAAACCCAGTCGGTTTGGGAGAAGACGCGGTATTCTCACGCCATTGGGGCCCGCCTTGACCAAAATCCAGCTGGAAGATTGGAGACTCTACGGTCATGTAGAAAAGTCTTCATTTGGGTTAGGGTATGATCCCGACACTCCTCTGAGACAGTTGACACAAAAGCTTAAAAGTCATTTTACCGACCAAGCCTCAACATCTCATGTCCATGAAGACATCGATCTCCCTGGATATCTCTTTAAAGAGTTACCTGACAAAGATCCAGGAAGCTCATCCAATTGGTACGATTTCTCTGATGATAAAGAGGAATCGTCCGATAATACAGACTTGTGTTATTCTGACCCAGAAGAGCCCTCGTCTCCAAAAGAAGTACCTTACTTCGACCCAGTTTCAACAGGCGATTGGGACCATCTCATAGCAAGCCTTGAGAAGATCACCAATCAAGAAGACCCGTGGAAAGGAACAAACCCTCGGTCTACAAATGCCCTTGGAATCCCAAAAGGTTTTGTTGAGCTGGAAGCCTCCGAAAATATTGTGGAGGAACCACCTTCGAACCTTCTAACAGAAGATCCTGTTGAAAAGATAGACTTGGGAACACCAGATAACCCACGTCCTGTATTCATAAGCAAGAATATAAAGGATGATGAGTTACCCGAGCATATCGCTTTTCTTCGTGAGTTCGTTGATTGCTTTGCATGGTCCTACGCTGAAATGCCTGGTTTTGACCCCAAAGTAGCAGTCCACAAACTCAATCTTCAAGAAGACATCAAGCCTATCAAACAAGGCCAAAGAAGATTCCGTCCAGATGTGATGGATAAAATTGAACAAGAAGTTCAAAAGCTCAAAAGTTTCGGTTTCATCCGTGAGGAACAACATCCAGAATGGTTGGCCAACATTGTCCCCGTGACAAAGAAAACTGGGCAGATCAGGGTCTGTATTGATTATAGAGACCTGAATGGCGCTTGCCCTAAAGATGAATTCCCGCTCCCCATACCGGAGGTGATGATTGACAATACATGCGGATTCGAGCGAATGACATTCATGGATGGCTTCTCTGGTTACAATCAGGTAAAGATGCATCCCGAGGATGAAAAACACACATCATTTCGGACTCCATTTGGCGTATATTGCTATACTGTTATGCCATTTGGTCTGAAAAATGCTGGTGCCACATATCAGAGGGCTATGATGAAAATATTCTAAGATATGGAACATAAGACGGTCAAATGTTACGTTGATGACCTCGCCGTCCAAAGCAAAAGAAAAGAAGACCATCTCAAAGATCTTCGAGAAGTCTTCCTCCGACTTCGCAAACATAAACTGCGGATGAATCCTCTGAAATGCTTCTTCGGCGTCTCGTCGGGTAAGTTCCTTGGATTCCTAGTTCGGAAAGCCGGAATAGAACTTGACCCCATCAAAGTCAAGGCTATTCTAGAAATGCCCCCTCCAAGAACCTTGAGGGAACTAGAAGGGCTTCAAGGGAGATTGGCCTACATCAGACGGTTCATCTCCAATCTTTCGAGGAAGTGTCGTCCATTCTCTCGATTGATGAAAAAGGGTGTAAACTTTGTCTGGGATGCTGACTGTGAAGCCGAATTTCAAGATATCAAGTCATACCTAACCAAACCTCCAGTGTTAGCTGCTCTTACCACTGGGAAACCATTCATCTTGTACACAAGAGCCCTTGATCACTCTCTGGGTGCTCTACTTGCACAAGAAAATGATGAAAGAAAAGAAGCTGCTCTATACTACCTCAGTCGCATGCTAGTAGGTGCAGAGCATCGCTACTCTCCAGTCGAAAAGGAATGCCTTGCAGTGATGTTCGCCGTACAAAAGCTACGTCACTATCTGCTTTCCAACACAGTCTACCTGGTCTCGAGGATCAACCTCTTGAAGGTCCTTGTCACAAAGGCAGGTTCTCTCAATGCCCGACTGGTAAAATGGTCCATCCTCTTGTCACAATTTGATATTAGGTATGTACCACAAAAAGCAATCAAAGGCCAAGCTCTAGCAGACTTTCTCGCAGAGCATCCATTGCCTAAAGATTCTCCACTCAGAGATGATCTCCCAGACGAACCTGTCTATAACGTGGAGACTTCCTCACCAAATGCCTCCTGGGACATGTACTTTGACGGTGCAACCAGGACAAATGAAAACAGAAAGCTGATCTCGGGAGTTGGCATCCTCTTTGTTAGCCCCGACAAATACATGATTCCACACGCTTTCTCGCTACTGGAACCATGCACAAACAATGCAGCTGAATACCAAGCTCTGATCCTAGGATTGGAACTCGCCATCGAATCCGGTATCACTATACTGGAAGTCTTTGGAGACTCTCGACTGATCGTCAACCAGATGAATCAGATATATGAACTCAGGAAGCCCGATCTGCTGCCTTATTACAACAAGGCACAATCGCTTCTGCAAAAGTTTGACATCTGTCACATCACCCACATTCGTAGAGGTGAAAACATCCTTGCAGATGCCCTGGCCGGACTTGCCGCATCAATGGCGATCCAGGAAGGGGAAAACATGCAAATCACAGTGTGCGAGAGAAGGATCCTCCCTCCTCTTAACACACACCAAGCAGTTGCTGAATGCCACCGAGTGGTTGGAAGTCGGATCTCTATCCTTCAACCTTCAATCGGCGACTGGAGGGATCCGTTCATTGATTACACTATGTTCGGAATCCTACCTGAAGATCCAAAAGAACGGGTAAGCATCCAACGGCGAGCCCCAAACTTTCATTTGGATATTCCTTCAAAAATCCTCTACAGGAAATCCTTCAACGGAGTACTTCTACGCTGCTTGTCACAACAAGAGGCCAAAGAAACACTTAAAGAAGTTCATGCTGGTCTTTGTGGAGCCCATCAGGCAAGTCCTAAGCTCTATGATCAGATAAAAAGGTTAGGTTACTATTGGCCTACCATGGTAGCTGATGCAATGCAATTTGCCAAACATTGCCAGCTATGCCAAGTTCACGGAGATTACATTCACATGCCTTCGGAATGGCTACACCCACAGCAATCTCGTGGCCTTTCGAAGCCTGGGGTATGGACATCATAGGTTCTATTTCTCCCCCTTCAAGCAAAGGTCATCGCTTCATCTTCGCCGCAACGGACTATTTTTCCAAGTGGTCAGAAGCATTTGCTATCAACGAAATGAAGACCTCATCAGTCCTTCAATTCCTACGCACCAACATCATTTGTCATTTCGGCATACCTAAAAGATTCGTCCATGATAACGGACCACAATTTCGGGATCATCGATTCTACAGGTTCTGCGACAAATACAAAATTCAAAGCTGTCCTTCGGCTCCATACAATCCGGCAGCAAACGGATTAGCAGAAGCCTTCAACAAGACACTCTGCAAAATCCTCAAGAAAATGGTCTCTAGCCACAAAAGAGACTGGAACGACAAGATGTCTGAAGCCTTGTGGGCCTATCGAACCACCGTTCGAGGACCAACCCATAGCACACCATTCTCCTTGGTCTATGGATGCGAAGCTGTCGTGCCCCTAGAGGTACAAATTCCTTCTCTGAGGGTATCTCTACAAAATGACATGACTCAAGAAAGCAATGTCAAATTACGACTCCATGAGCTGGACAATCTTGATGAGAGACGGCTCGAAGCTCGACAAAGCATTGAACTTTACCAAGCACGCATGGCAGGATCTTTTGACAAAAAGGTCAGGCAACGCGCCTACAAAAAGGGTGACTTGGTTCTTGCGGTAAAAAGACCAATGGTCTTCGCTCACAAGTCCAAAGGCAAGTTTGAGCCAAAATGGGAGGGACCCTACGTCATCGACAAGGTCTTCTCCAACGGCGCATATGCCCTCCTAAACATGGAAGGTGACAGGTGTATGCTGCCCATCAATGGCAAGTTCTTAAAGCGGTACTACCCTTGAAGACTTACCCAACTGGGTAAGAGCAATGCCTGCACGGCAAAAGCCTATTTTCAGGTACTTGCTCATCAAACCCACTCCTTTAGAATTTTCATATCAAAATGTCGAAATTTCTAAAGAAACTCAAAAAACAATGCTTACTTTCATCGTTTCATTGTTCAAAAAAAAATCCAAGTTTAGGAGCCCCTCCCTGACTTGACCAAAATTTTCGATCCTTGAACCCAAAATTCATGGTTTGAAATGAAAATCCGGATTCAGGGATTTCCACCCTAGTCCACCCTGCCTTTTACCGCCAAATGGTTTTAGGTCAAAATTTACGACCCTCGTGTCTTTAAACAAAAAAAATGGTTTTTCAAAAAAAAAAAAAACCATGGGGAAGCGAGCTTAGTCGATACTCGCACCCATCGGAAGAATACGAACCACATTCAACACTTCCAAACTCGCAGGGAAGAGACATTTCGTCGATACTTGCAAACCCAAACAAAAAAAAACCGTGGAGACGCAACATATCAGTTGATATCCACAACCCAAATTTCAAAAAAGGTTCGAAAAAAACCTAAAACCATGGAGATGCAACATATCAGTTGATATCCACAACCCAAAGGTTCGAGAAAACCGCAAATTTCAAAAATCAAGGGGAAAACGACATCAAGTCAGTACCCGCAAAACAAAATTTTTGAAAAGCAAGGATGCGACATTCCATCTATACTTGCACCCAAATCCACGAGGAGGTGAAATTCCATCGATACTCGCAACCGAATGAGCAAGGATGCGACATTCCATCGATACTTGCAAGACCATTCAGCAGGGAGGCGACTCTTAGTCGATACTTGCATTTTTGAAAACCAAAAACCTGGCTCTTTTGCCAAAACCGGCTATCAATGCCACCAAATCGGCTATAAATGCCACACAAAAAAAACCTGACTCTGATGTCAAAACCGGCTATAAATGCCACAAACCGGCTATCAATGCCACAAAAAGTTGGCTTTCACGCCGACAAACCAAAACTTGGCTTTCAAAAAACCCGGCTATCAATGCCACCAAACCGGCTATAAATGCCACAAATTGGCTATCAATGCCACCAAACTGGCTGTAAATGCCACAAAAATCCGGCTTTCATGCCAAATTCGTTTCCCCTACCAAAACAATCATTTGACAAAAGATTTTCACAAAATGACAAAGCTTTTGATCAAATCCCATTTAGCAATTACTTTCATCACAAAAAGATTTAAGTGAGCGTAGGGAAAACAAAAAAAAAAAGGTAACTTTGTAGAATGAGTACTTGCAAAGAGTACCAAAAATACATGTGGTACCAAAAAAAAGTGTTCACAAGCACTGCAAAAAAAAAAAGTACCAAAAAAAAAATATATACATGTGGTACCAAAAGAAAGAAGAGTAGTTTCTGCTAAAAAAAAAAATCAGGAGCTCAGCCAAAAATGGTCTCCAGCCAAAGCCTCAGCTCCTCAAGCAAACTTTTGGCCTCAGCCGTCAGAGTTTCCAAGGCACGCTTCTTCAGGAACTTGCCATGAGATGCTGGCGAATGCCGTAACCCTTCTTTTACACCGGGAAGCTTTTCCCCAGCAGTTTGCCATTGTTCGTTTTCTAGAGTCCTCCTCTCGAGAACTTGACCGGCATCTGCAACCTTGCGAATCAGAGCACTCTCCCTGTCACGAGCCTATGTTATAGCAGCCCACTTGGCAGCGACTTGCGCCTTCAAATGCTCAAGACGTTTCCTGGCCTCCTCAACTTCCCTATCAAGGACGTTAAGGTCATGCCTCAATCCGATGATGGCTAGCTCTTCCAAGTTCTTCTCCCGAACTAGCTGCTTCTTGCTTTGTGTAGCCTCATTCAGGTCAGACTTAGCCTTATCAGCAGGGTCCAAGAACATCTCCTTGAAGAATTGGTCGTCAGGGAAATCCATGGTCTCAAACCACTTGTCACCCAGTGCAATGATCCTATCAACGATCGCCCTGGCACCTGTGACATCCAGACCAACCTCTTCGGTATCAGTGAGAATCTCCTGTACATGTGGTATCATGCCAAATCCGGCATCCAGGTGTCCAGAAAAGAGAGTCTCGATCCAAGAACTCAAAACCCGAGCCAGCACCTTCTTCGCAAATTGAAGAGACGAACAGGATGAAGATTCACCCTTCTCCGTTGATCGGCTGCTCATGTCATGTCCCATTGGAAGAGTAACAAAAGAACTCTTTCCACTTGGAGCCACCGGAGAAGGAATCTCAGCACGAGGTATCTCCTCTATCGCGTCAGAACTGGTTGTAGGAGTCTCTACCTCCGGATCGACCTCTGGCATCCCTTGCTCTGGTTCTGAAGAAAGCGATGGACTCTCTTCTGTCACTTCAAAACCTGCAAATGAAACACAAAAAGGTAAGAATATGATCCTGTTAAAAAAAATCATCAGGGTCATCACTACAAAGTACCTTATTCGACGACTGGCGGAACACTCTCTTCCTCCATGAACTTATCGGAAGCATCATCAACATTTGCGTCCATTGATGGTTCAAAGTCATCGGAATCCTGTGGCAAGTCAGCTGACAAGAAAAATGTTAGCAAATCAAGTCGCAGGCAAAAAAAAAAAAAAGAGAAAGCGAAAGAAGTTATACCAATTGGAGATTCTGGAATCATTCCAGAGTCCCTCGGTTCTTCTTCAGATGCCATAACCGGCTCCATCACCGCCTCATCGGTCGGAACCTCAGGCATCGCCAAGTCTTCATCCTCTGCTAAAAAAAAAAGCAGCAGCAGGGTGAGAAAACAAATCAGAACATGGAAAGCCCCATGAAAGAAGCAGAAAAAGAAAAAGGAAGAATCATACCTTCATCGATGGTCTCTTCTTCCTGAATCCTCTTCTCCGGAGGTTCGTCAGCTTCCCCTGGCACCTCCTCATTGACAGTGAGAGGGACTTCCACATCAGGAGAGTCTTTGTCCCGCCCCGTGTGACGCTGACTCTCTTCCTCTTACTTCTGTGGGCTCGCTTCCTAGAAGATCCTGCCCCACTGTCAAAGTCAGGTCTCCCACTTGACTCCTCACTGGATGGTCTGCTCTTGCCAGTAGACTCCACGGAAGCTCGCCTCTGTGCCGCTTGCATCCAAGCGTCGAGCTCAGCTTCCTCCTGTTCTAGCTGCTCCAAAGCCTCATCAGGTACTTCCCGAACAGCTTCAGAACCAATGACGCCCTGGTCACCGAGAAAGCCTATCTTGTGCTTCTCTCTAGAAAGGAAGGTCCAAACTTCTTCTCGCCGGACGCCATCCGACTTTCCAGTACCTTTCCCCGAAGACAGCTTTACATCAAGCTCCTTCTTGGAAAGCCCCCGATATGCCAAAAAGCTCTCCGCGAACCACTTCGTGAAGATGGCAGTTCGGAAAGTCGACAGCTCAGGATAAGAAATCGTGGCAGTAGTGTCTTCAGCACTATAAAAAGCCCATGCATTTCTGCCATCCTGCAAACCTCCAAAACGCTTCACCATACTCGAAGGCGCTCCAACAACGCCTTGAGAGAAGCCCAACTGAAGTGCAAAGCGAGAAGGTACATACGGCTGGATGTCGACGAAAAGATGTCTACGGTACACCATCGTGCCGACTCGTATGCTGAAAAGACACTCCTTCTCTGCATTGGTCAAAGAGTAATGCCTTCCCGACCCTGCTCTGGTAGAGTCTCGGGAGGCACCAAAATCAAAAGCCTTCTTCCGCAACTCCGGAGAAAGCTTAACTGAAGACTGCCCCATCTTGACGTCCCTGAACCGTCGGATCCTCATGCGGGCAAACAAAAGTGATTCGGATACGGCTTTTCCCTTAGCCAATCGAATCATCAGAGGATCATCATCCTGTGCAGCACCCAGCTTGTGGAAGCCAGGACAGTGGTATACAAACCACGAATAAAAGATATGGGCTGAAAATACCCTATTCATAGGGAGCCCAAGCCGAACCAAAAAAGTAGCAGCCTGCAGTTCGGTACACAAGTAGGAGTAAAGAGCAGGCACCAAAGCAAGCCGCTCTCCAAACGCCATCTGACAAGCCAGAAAAATACAATGCGGCCTGATGTGTGTTCCATCTCCTCCAGCAAAAATAGCCTCATCTAGCCAATAAGTGAGGTAAACTACAATTTCTCTCCGCAGTGCAATGTCAGAACAAATTACATCTGTACCTGCGAAGAAGTCTTTCAACTCTTCTTGCATGGCGGAACCCTTCTTCCGGTCCTCCAGGGTCATGCTGTCAGAAGACTCTTTGCTGTCAAAGAAGCTGAAGAATGAAGAGCCATAACTCTTCTAACTGCTGGATCTTACTTTCGAGCCCTCCTTCTCCTTCAAAAAATCATAGAAGGCGACGAGCTGAAAGTATAGGAGCCTGAACTCCTCTGACTGCTCGTCAAGGAAGCTGTCAATCGGCATGAACCCTCGTAGAGTTTGCCAAGGATGGGCAATCCAGTAATGGCGCTCTACTCCTTCAAGGAAAAACCAATCTCACCATTCGTTACAACGAAGGTATTGGTTTGTGGGAGAAATGATTCCAACATGGCCATGAAGGCCTCGTCGGAAAAAGCCACGGTATCTCTGAAGGCATGGACCGCGTTAAAAATCCCGGCTTCCTTCAAAATGGTGCCACCAATCAGCAGGACGCGATCAGTCCACGACTTCCAATCGGAGTCAACACTGAAACGGCCACGAAGTCGAAAAGGCTTCACCCAATTGCTGCCGTCACCGCTAAAAACGCCAAGGCCCACCGGTCCCAAATCGACCGACGGATAATCAGAGCCCTGATAGCCGCCAGCTGGCATCAACATGTCCATTTCGGCAGGCGACTTCTCCGCATATCCGGAGGGACCGCCAACAAAAACCCCAGTCTTGATCACGTTGGTCCTTTTCACCCAGCTTGGAGGATCTTCCCTCTTACAGCACGTGGGAGAAAGGCTCATGATCGAGATAGTACGATCAAACGTTGACCGGGTAACCACAGTTCTATTCTCACCATCAGCTGTGTAAGAAAACTGAAAACACCTCCTCTGGTATGTCACGTCGTCAGGGACTGCATCTCCAAAGAAGAAGGTAGGCTTGGGCCAAACCCTCAGATCGTCCATAACCCAAGGACGGTTGCTTACCATGATCTTATAATATTCCTCACTCTTGAGAGCGATCAGTTGTTGCCTCATCTCATCTGTGTTGAGAGAGTCGCACTCTTCCAAGTTTCTTTCAACATACTGGACCTTCTCCCAGGCCTGCTGAACGGCCACATTAGAAGATCTGGCGGATCGACGAGGTACGCTTGTAGCAGGCTCTTTACCCTTGTTCGTTCTGGAGGAACCACCTGCAAAGGTTGGAAAAGAAAAAAAAGATCATCATCAAAATGACAGGATTTCGCTAAAAGAAAATCTGGCAAAATTTTGGCATGGTTCCGGGGCAATTCCGAAGAAAAGGGAAATACCCCGAAAGAAATAGAAAGTTTGAAGATGGGCTCAACATCGTTTAAAGATGGGCTCAACATCGCTGCGAGCTCCGAAACTCCAAACTTTCGAAACCTCAAAATCTCCGCAAAACCAAGAAAGGCTCAACATCACTACGAGCTCCAAATTCCCAAATTTGCAAAGATTTTCAGGTATGCTATCATGCTCTCAAATTCAATCTACAAAAAGTACATGCATGAACATCTAGATTTGCATAAAAACGCATTATCATGATGAGCAGAAAAAAAAAAAAAATTTTCTCAAAAAAAAGGGGAGAAAGAAAAGAACAAAAAAAAGAAACTTTCTAAAAAAAAAGGGGAGAAAGAAAAGAACAAAAAAAAGAAACTTTCTAAAAAAAGAAGGGGGAGAAAGAAAAAAAAAAGAAGAAAGAAAACAGCAAAAAAAAAAGAAAAAAAAGAAAAAGAAAAAAAGAGGAGAGGGGCTGGCCCATCAGGCCGTGGCCGTACGGACCAGATCCGTACGGATTTGTCCGTACGGCCCACAATAATAAAAAAGAAAACGTGCAAAAAGAAAAAGAGAAAGAAAGAAGCACGAGAAAAAAAAAACAGAAATCACGTGGAAAAAGAAAAAAAAAAGAAGAAGAATAGAAAAAAAAAAAAAAGAGAGAAACTTTCTTTTTTTACCATCCTATTCTCTACATGGAGTTTTCTTGAAAGAAAAAAAGAGAAAACTTACTTGAAGCCATTGATGGAGAAGAAGAAGGAAAAAGCTTGAAGATCCTTGAAGAAGAAGAACTCCTGGTCTTGGAGCTCTCTTGAGATTGTTGCAAAAGAAAGCAATAAGGGCAAGAGATCTAGCCTCCTCCTTGCTTTTATAGAAGAGAGCAAATCAAAGAAGGAAACAAAAAAAGAAAGGTAAGTGCTACTAATTAGTAACCTTACCAAAAGAGAAGGAATTAGAAAGATTCTTTCCCAAAAAGAAAGATGTCTTTGAGAGATTTTCTCCCAAAATCAATCAATGAGAGATTCTCTCCAAAAAAAAATAGGAGATTGGAGATTCTTTCCCGAAAAGAAAGATACCTTGAGATATTCTCTCCCAAATTAAGGGAATATGAGAGATTCTCTCCCATAAAGATATTTTTAGATATTCTCTATCCAAATAAGATATCTTTAGATATTCTTTACAAAAATGGCCCCACATGAGATCTAAGCCATCCTAAAAAGCTTAAGGTCCCATGGGTTAGCCCATATGAGCCAGGTTTGACCACCTAGGCACTAAAAAAAAAAAAATGGGCTTTTAGTCAGGAAAAAAATTCCTCTTACCAAGAGCATACAAAAATGGTTCCATGCCTCTTTTGAGTTGATTGAACCATACCAAAAAAAAAAAAAAAAAATCCCAAGCCCCATGAGCTTCCAAAGAATCAAACCATCCAGCCTCATATACCAAATTGAGCCAAAATCTTGAAATTGACATTCCACTCCAATGGACCCACACAATCCCAAAGAGTGACCAAAAACCAAATCCTGGTCCCCTAACTTGCCACATACAGCTTGTTAGGTCACAAGACCAAAGCCAAAAACCAAATCCTGATCCCCCAACTTGCCACATACAGCTTGTTGGGTCACAAGGTCAAAACCAAAACCCGACCCCGTAACCTGCCACATACAGCTTGTTAGGTCACAAGGTCAAAAACAAAAACCCAAATCCACATCCCTGATGTCATCTTCAAAACTTTGCCTCGAGATGGTGTGAGATTCCTTTCACTACCATAAAATTCCCCCGGAAGCTCAAAAGGCCACTCTACAAAAAAAAAAAAAAAAAAAAAAAAAAAAAAAAAAAAGCTCAAAGACTCTTGGTCAAGAAAGAGACTCTCCTTTAAGATTCTCTTCGAGGCACATCGACTACAAAGGTTAAGCAACTCGACGTTGTACCTCGAGGGGGCATTTGTTGGCACTAAAAATGTCACTTTGCCTCTTCAAGCCACATGAAGCCGCAGCCTACCAAAATAGGCAATGCTGCTTCCAAAAAAACCAAATCTTGTCAGAATCAAACAAAAACTGCAAGATCCTTCAAGATAGCCAAGAGAAGAGTACACATGAAGTTTCGGGCCATTTCAGAATCATTTGGCCTAACTTCGCTTCTCCGACAGCTAAATTGGCGCTCCCGGCGGCGACATCATCGAAGACGTCAAAACTTCGATCAGAGCCTACGGATGACTCCAGCATGTCTCAAAAGGGCTCCACGCCAAATTTCAAGTCAAACAGACAACGTTTGACCCTCCATCAATGCTCGAACAGCAAAATCAAGCCTCCCGGCGGCGGGAACCACCGAAGCCTTCGCTCATCAAACCAAGTGCATGAGTGGCTTCAACATGCTTCCAAAAGGCTGCACGTCAAATTTCAGGTCATTCCGACAACGTTTGACCAGATTTCGACGCTCCGAAAAAAAATCAAGCCTACCGGCGGCGGAGCTCCCCGGGACCATGGTTTCCAAGACAAAGCCTATGGATCATCTCAAAATGACTCCAATAGGTTCCCTGTCAAATTTCAGGTCAATCGGACATCGTTTGACCGCACATCAACACGCGGCATCTCCCTCGCGGCAAAATTAAGTCTACTGGCAACGGGACCCCAAACGGCTTCAAAACTCAAACAAAAGCCTATGGTTGGTCTTATTTATTGCTCAGGAGGCTTCACCTCAAATTTCAGGTCATTCCGACATCGTTTGACCAAGTTTCAGCTTCTGGCGGAAAATCAGCAGCTCTACGCGACAAAGTCTTCGGCTTTCCCGGAAAATTGGAAACTTTGCACTCTAAAAATGCAAGGATTCTCATCAGGTTTTCTACAGGGAAATCAAGCCAATAAATGAGAAGAAATGTCAGGAAAAATACAGAAGAAAACGGCGACGAAAAAGACCGTAAAATGGACCAAGAAGGGGAGAAAAACCCCCAGGGTCGCAGCCCGCGACCCCGGCCCAGGGTCGCCGGCGACCCTGGAAGTCCGGGTCACCGGATTTTTCGCCGGTGACCCGTTTTTCCGTCCCTTTTTGCGTTTCGCGCACTTTGGCCCCTGTGGTTTCCTGAAAATGTGATTTTTAGTGCTTGAAATTGACTCATATCCGACGACATCTCAGATCCGCCGTCAAAAGCATAAAATCATCATTGATCGCTCCAAGATCGCCGACCGGTTGACCTAAAAAGTGCTCTTTCTGTCCGACCGATCGAGAAATCGACAAGACAGATGTCACCGGCCCGCTGCTAGCTATCAATGTCTGAAATTACATGGTCATCCGATGTCGATCAGCATGTAGATCCATCGGTGATCATCTCCAAAAGAATCCCAAAAGACGCGGTGCGGCCCGCGACTCTTCAACTGCTCGGCGACCATTTAATGCAGTTAATTGACTAGCTTTATTGCGGTCATTAATTCATTTCTTTGGACGGCCCAATCAGAAGCAAGCATCCAGGAGTTACAAATCAATTAAGTCATGGCATTCAAGCCATGAAACTCCTCCCATTATGGTAATTAAGGTGATTAAAAGCCCTTAATCTCCATCGGCCAATCAGATTCAAGGAAAAAGGAGTTACAAAATCAAGAAATAAATCTTGTAACTCCTCCCATTAAAGCCATTAAAGCCCATAAACTCTCCTAATGGCTACCAAGAGCCTATAAATAGGAGAGCTTTCCAAGAAGAAGGGGATCAGGAAAGGACGAACGGAAAACCGAGGATCGAAAATCAAAAGGTGCAGAGAATCCCGAATTCCAGACAGACAGAGTCTAGAGAAAGAGAGAAAATTCTGCAGAAATTCTACATCAAGCACCACTACAAGGTGACAGAAAGTCCCTTGGGGGGGGGGTACTCCCCCTTAAGGTCCTTGCCTTCTCCCGCTGCCTCCAATGGCTTAGACGTGGCTTTTCAGCCCATCTACTTAGCTTTTTATTGGACATAGGACCTTCTCTTGGTCTTTGTCCTCTAAAAACCTGAGGTTATAGCCAAGCCAAGCGAATCAAGAGCATCCTCTGTTCTCATCTGCATGGATGATGGCGAAGCCCACACATGGCTTGCGACCGTCAATCTGAACGAGTCCCCCACAATCTCCTGAGAAGTTAGATCCTCCTTTTCTTGCTTTTCATTGTAGTTTGTATTTTTCTAAAAGAGACAAAAATCACAACTCTTGTCTTTCATTATTGATGAGAATTGTAAATCGGCTATAAACGCCAAAATCGGCTATAAATGCCAAACAAAATCGCCTTTCACGGCAAACCAAGAAAATGTCTCTTTTCTTAAATATTTATGCAATGGAAAACTTGAAAGAAGTTGATTTCCTTTTTACTTGCGAAGGTTGATCTCCGGATTATCACTTGCAATTCCAAGTAAAATAGAAAATCTGGCAGACCCACACAAAGAAATGTTGATGCACGCTTCATCCCCCCGGGCGCGAAAGGGCCGGACCCGACGGACTCCCACGTCCGCCGACCCTGGTAGCACCCTCGGCAGGAGCGCGTTCCATCATTTCTCAAGATTCAACTTTGAGAAATTTTGATCCTCTCCTCCTTGAACTCGATAGCTCACAGAAATATTCGCAGCTATCGTTCATATCGGGGTTTGGGCCATCTTTTCTCTTTGATGAGTCCAAATTGGGATTTCAAAAAAAAATTATAAATTCAAAATTTTTTTAGCTTTCTCTCTTTTGCATTTAAATTTGAGAAACCTTGGTTCATTCCCTTCGAATTTAGCGCTCGCAGAAATGTTGAGCCTTTGTTCGGATTGGAACACCATTTGTTCTCTTTAATGAGTTTATAAAAAACCTTTCAGAAAAAGAAAAAGGGATTTAAAAAAAAAAAAAAAAAAAACACTAAGGTTCCACCAGTTGCGTTCTTTGACCAAAGTGGATGTAAGAAAAGCCTTGTCCAGAGTGTGGAGACAGCTAGACTGTTCGAGGCAAGGTCCTCCAAACGGGTTCATTAAGTAATCCTACCCTTACCTAGGGGTTGATCTATCTACTAAGGTTTCATAAGATCGAATTGGAAATCTATGTGCACCTTTCAAAAAAAATTCTAAAAAAAAATGCTCAAAAAAAAAAAAACTTCTGTCACTTTGAATTCAGAGTTGAGAAATCTTGGTTCTTTCCCTTTCGGATTTAGCGCTTGCAGAAATGTTGAGCCTTGTTCGGAATGGAACACCATTTGCTCTCTGAAGACTGCCCAATCTCGACGTCCCTAAATCGTCGGATCCTTAAACGGGCAGATAAAAGTGATTCGTGAACGGCTGTCCCTCTAGCCAAACGAATCATAAAGGGATCTTCGTCCTGTGCAACTCCCAAACGATAGAAGCTAGGACAGTGGTATACATACCACGAATAGAAGATGTGGGCAGAAAATACCCTGTTCATGGGAAGCCCAAGTCGAACCAGGAAAGCAGCAGCCTGCAGTTCGGTACACAAATAGGAGTAAAGAGCAGGTACCAAAGCCAGCCGCTCTCCAGACGCCATCTGACAAACCGGAAAAATACAGTGCGGCCTGATGTGCGTTCCATCTCCTCCAGCAAAAATAGCCTCACCCAGCCAGTAAGTGAGGTAAACAGCGAGATCTCTCCGCAACGCAATGTCAGGACAAATGGCATCCGTGCTTGCAAAGAACTTCTTCAAATCTTCTCGTATAGCAGCGATCTTCTTCAAACTTGATGCTTTAGCCATAACATCCTGGGCCATGCCATCAGAAGAATCCTCACTGTCAAAAAAGTTGGAGCTGCAACTCCTCCAACTGCTGCATCTAACTTTCGACCCTCCTTCTCCTTCAAAAAATCATAGAAGGCGACGAGCTGAAAGTATACAAGCCTAAACTCCTCAGACTGCTCCTCAAGGACGCTGTCAATAGGCATAAACTCCTCATAGAGTCTGCCGAGGATAGGCAATCCGGTGATGGCACTCAGCTCCATCAAAGAAAAGCCAATCTCACCATTCGTCACAATGAAGGTGTTGGTTTGTGGAAGGAATGACTCCAGCATGGCCATGAAAGCCTCATCGGAGAAAACGACGGTTTGCCGAAAAGCGCGAATCGCGTCAAAAATCTCGGCCTCCCGAAGAACGGCCTCACCAATCCTCAGGGTGTGATCAGTCCATGTGTCCCAGCTCGAGTCAGCACTGAAACGGCCACGAAGTCGAAAAGGCTTCACCCAATTGCTGCCGTCACCCCGAAAAATGCCAAGGCCCACCAGTCTCAAATAGATCGATGGATGATCAGAACCTTGGTAGCCACTGGCTGGCATCAACACGTTCATACGGACAGGTGGCTTCTCTGCAAAACCGGAAGGTCCACCAACAAAAACCCCGGTCTTGATCACACTGGTCCTCTTCACCCAACTCGGAGGAACTTCCCTCTTAGGGCACGTGGGAGAAAGGCTCAGGATCGAGATGGTCCGATCAAAAGACGACCGGGTAGAAATAGTTCTCTCCTCACCATCTGCTGTGTAAGAGAACTGAAAACACCTCCTTTGGTATGTCAAGTCGTCGGGGACTGCATCACCGAAGAAGAAGGTAGGCTTGAGCACAACGCTCTGATCGTCCGTAACCCAGGGACGGCTGCTTACCATGATCTTATAGAACTCCTCATCCTTGAGAGCGATCAATCGCTGTCTCATCTCATCACGATTGAGGGAATCACATTCTTCCAAGTTTTTCTCCACAAACTGGATCTTCTCCCAAGCATGCTGAACGGCCGCATTGGAAGATCTAGCAGACTGACGAGGTGCCTCAGTAACAGGACCTTTACCTTTGTCTGTTCTAGAAGAACTACCTGGAAAAGATGGAAGAGAAAAGATCAATCAACATCGAAATGACAGAATTTGGCCACAAAAATTCTAGCAAAATTTTACCATGGTTCCGGGGCAATTCCAAAGAAAAGGAAAATACTCCGAAAAAGACAGGAAGCCTAAAAATGAGCTCAACATCGCTGCGAGCTCATAGTCAGTGGAGAATTCTCAAAGAAGGCTTGAACTCAACATTGCTACGAGAACAAGCCATCTCATCAAACTTCAGCAAAATCTGGAAAAGAGCTCAACATTACTGCGAGCTTCAGAATCCAAAAATTGCAAAACTTCCTCAGAATCCAGCAAGACCGAGAAAGAGCTCAACATCGCTGCGAGCTCAAAATCCCAACACTTGCAAAAGATTTTCAGGTATGCATCATCATACTTCCAAATCTATTTACCAAAACTCATGCATCAAAAATATATCATCATGCATTGGATGCTAGGAAAACCTTGACCAAAGTTTGACCAATTCCAACCCAATTTGGTCAAAACCAATCAAACTTTGTCCAAGTCAAAAATCATGTTGGCTTGACCTAGAGACTCTAGCCTTCTATCTTGATGCATCAAAAGAAAAAAAAAATGTATACATATTGAAATTGCATAGCCTCATTATCATAGTGAGCAAACAAGGAAAAAGAAAAAGAAAGAGAGAGAGAGAAAAAAAATCTCAGCACAAAAAAAAAATTAAAATAAAATAAAATAAAATAAAATTTTGGCCCACAGGCCGTGGCCCACTGCCATGTGACAGTACGGTCAGGTCCGTACGGACCTGTCCATACAGCCAGAGAAAAAAAAACAGAAAAAAAAAGAGAGAAAAGAAAGACGCTGAAAAAAAAAGAGAAATCAGCGTGGGAAAAAAAAACAAACAAAAAAAAAGAGAGTACACGGTTCTAAAAAAAAAAAAAAAAGAGAAAACCGTGAAAAAAAAAGAAAGAAAGAAAAAAAGAGAAGCACGAAAAAAAAAAGAAAAACGTGCATGAAAAGAAAAGAAAAGAAAAGAAAAAAAAAGGAGAAGAAGAAAGAAAAGAAAAGAAAAAGAAGAAAAAAATGATGAAGAAGCTACTTCTACAATGGAGATTCTTGACGAGAAAGAAAACTTACTTGAAGCCATTGATGGAGAAGAAGAAGAAAAGCTTGGAGATCCTTGAAGAAGAGAAAGCACTTCTTGTCTTGGGGAGCACTCTTGAAGATTTCTTACAAAAAGAAAGTAATGGAGCAAAAGCACCAACCCTCTTTGCTTTTATAAGAAGAGAGCAAGCCAAAAGAGGAAACAAAGAGAAAGAAAGGAGGTAAGTGCTAAAATTTAGCTACTTTCCGAAAGAGAAAGATATTTTGAGAGAATCTTTCCACAAAAAGAAAACTTGAGAAATTCTCTCCAAGTAAAGATATTTTTAGATATTCTCCACACAAAAGAGATATTTTTCGATATTCTTTACAAATATGACACTATATGAGATCTAGGCCATCTCCAAAGCCTAAGGTCCCATGGGTTAGCCCATATGAGCCAGGTTTGACCACCTAGGCACTAAATGTGGCTTTTAGTCAAAATATTCCTCTTACCAAGAGCAAAAAAAAAAAGAAAAGATAAAAAAAAGTCCCATGCCTCTTTTGAGTTGATGGGACCATTCAAAAGAAAAAAAAGAAAGTCCCATGAGTTTCGAAAAACCAAACCATCCAACCTCATGAACCAAATTGAGCCAAAATCTTGAAATTGACATTTCACAAAACCAAAATCCGGTCTCCTAGCTCACCACATACAGCTTGTTAGGTCACAAGACCAAAACCAAAATCAAAATCCAAAACCAACAAACCAAATCTGACCCCCCAACCTGCCACATACAACTTGTTGGGTCACAAGGTCAAAATCAAAATCAAACCCCGACCCCCTAACCTGCCACATACAGCTTGTTAGGTCACAAGGTCAAAAACCAAAATCCAAAACCCAAAATCCAAATACCCCATGTCATTTTCAAAACTTTGCCTTGAGATGGTACGTGATCCCTCTCACGACCATAAAATTCCCCCGGAAACTCAGAAGGATATTCAAAAAAAAAAAAAAAAAAAAATTTTGCTCAAGCCTCTTGGTCAAGTTGGAATCTTTCCTCCAAGTTTCTCTTCGAGGCTCATCGACTCCAAAAAGCTACTCGTCGCTGTACCTCGAGGGGGCATTTGTTGACACCAAAAAAGTCAATATGTCTCCTCAACATCGAGAAGCCTCCTGAAGCTGCATCCTGCTACAAATAGGCAAGGCTACTTCAAGCATCAGATTTTGTCAGAATCAGACAGAAACTCAGAGGTCCTTCAAGACAGCTAAAAGAGGGGTACACCTGAGGTTTCGGGTCATTCCGACATCGTTTGGCCCAACTTCACCGCTCCTACAGCTAAACAAGCGCTCCCGGCGGCAACATCATCAAAGACACCAAAACTTTGATCAAAGCCTACGGATGACTCCAGAATGTCTCCGAAGGGCTCCATGCCAAATTTCAAGTCAAACCGACAATGTTTGACCCTCCATCAATGCTCGAGCAGCAAAATCAAGCCTCCCGGCGGCGGCAACCACCGAAGCCATCACTCATCAAACAAAATACATGAGTGGCTTTAACATGCTTCCGAAAGGCTGCACGTCAAATTTCAGGTCATTCCGACAACGTTTGACCAGGTTTCGATGCTCCGAGAGAAAATCAAGCCTACCGGCGGCATAGCAACCCGGGACCATGACATCCAAAACAGAGCCCATGGAACGTCTCAAAATGACTCCAATAGGCTCCCCGTCAAATTTCAGGTCAATCGGACATCGTTTGACCACATATAAAAACTCGGCATTTTCCCCGCAGCAAAATCAAGTGAAGCATCGATGGGACCCCAAACGGCTTCAAAACTCAAATAAAAGCCCATGGTTGGTCCTATCCACTGCTCAAGAAGCTTCACTTCAATTTTCAGGTCATTCCGACATCGTTTGACCTAGTTTCGACACTTGACGGAAAATCGGCTACAAAGTCTTCGGCTTTCCCGAAAAATAGGAAACTTTGTGCTCCGATTTTGCGAGGGTTCTCGTCAAGATTTCTCAAAGAAAATCAAGTCAATAATTGAGGAAAAATGTCAAGAAAAATACAGAAGAAAAAAGGAACGAAAAAGACGAAAAAACAGCCGAAAACGACGCTCGGCGACCAAATGGGCCGAAGCCCTATGGTCGCCGGTGACCTTGGTCCAAGGTCGCCGGCGACCCTGGCCCAGGGTCACTGGCGACCCTGGGTGCATGGTCGCCCTGCGACCTTGGAAATCCGGGTCGCCGGATTTTGCACCAAAGTGTCCGTTTTCAATGGTTTTCGCGTTTCGGGTGTTCCGGCCTCTGTGATTTTCGGAAAATGCAATGTTTGATGCTTGAAAATGACTGATCTTCGTCGACATCTCGGATCCTCCGTCAAAAGCATGAAATCATCACCGATCGCCTCAAGATCGCCAACCGTCTGACCAAGAAAGTGCACTTTCTGTCCGACCGATCGTGAAATCGACAAGACAGACGTCACCGGCCCACCAACATCAATCAATGTCTGAAATTGCATCGCAATCCGACATCAAATAATGCGTGGATCCACCCGTGATGATCGCAAGAAGAATCTCAAAAGGCGCAGCATGGCCCGCGACTCTTCACATGCCTTGGCAACCACTTAATGTCGTTAATTGACCCATTAAAGCAGTCATTAACTCATTATTTTGGACGGCCCAATCAGAACCAAGCATTTGGGAGTTACAAATCCAAGCAATCATGGCATTAAACCCATGAAACTCCCATCATCATGAAGCATAAAGGTGATTAAATGCCCACTACCTTCATCGGCCAATCACAAGCCTTGAAAAAGGAGTTACAAAATCGATTTGTAACTCCTCATCAATTCTTTCATCATGGCCATCAATGCCAATAAACACCTCATGGCTACCAAAACCCTTTAAAAGGAGGTCCATTCCAAGAAGAAAGCATTATGAAAAGAGATCCC
Organism: Umbellularia californica; assembly: GCA_028538565.1. Taxonomy (NCBI): domain Eukaryota; kingdom Viridiplantae; phylum Streptophyta; class Magnoliopsida; order Laurales; family Lauraceae; genus Umbellularia; species Umbellularia californica. The sequence goes on along the minus strand of JAPQWN010000009.1, from coordinate 14,840,892 downwards.
AAGTGCAAGCTCTGAAAAACCAGAAAATCCAAGAGAGAGACGAAGTCCTGCTACTTTGCTCCCGGAAGCACCACAAGGTGATCAACGTCCCTTGGGGGGCCACCCCCCCAAGGTCACTTCCTTCTCCAACATGGCCTAAACGCGTCTTTTCAGCCTGTTTACTTGGTTTTTCATTGGATATAAGACCTTCTCTTGGTCTTTGTCCTTTAAAAAACTGAGGTTAGGAGCCAAGCCAAAGAATCAAAGCATCACATGTTCTCATTTGAAGGACGATGGCGAAGCCCATACATGACTTGCGACCGTCGATCTCAACGTGTCCCCACAATCTCCTGAGAAGTTAGATCCCTTTTCTTCCTTTTCTATTGTAGTTTGTATTTCTTAAAGAGACAAAAAGAAATCACAATTCTTGTCTTTCATATTCAATGAGTTTTGTAAAATCGCCTTTCATGGTAAAATCGCCTTTCACGGCAAACAAACAAAACGCCTCTTACGGCATTCTAAAAACTTGTCTCTTTTCTTATTATTAATGCAATTTGAAAAGTTAGAAAAAAGATTGATTTCCTTTCCACTTGTGAAGGTGAATCTCCGGATTATCACCATTCCAAATTCCAAGTAGAAAGTAAATCTGGCATACCCGTACAAAAACGTTGATGCCCGAGATTTTCCCTCCTCCGCCGAGACCCAGGTCAGCCCCCGGGGTGCGGAAGGAGAGGACGGAAGATTTCTTTCGGGTCTATCACCGGCGGCGACAACCACCGAAGCCATCACTCATCAAACAAAATACATGAGTGGCTTCAACATGCTTCCAAAAGGCTGCACGTCGAATTTCAGGTCATTCCAACAACGTTTGACCAGGTTTCAATGCTCTGAAAGAAAATCAAGCCTACCGGAGGCGGAGCACCCCGGGACCATGACATCCAAGTTGGAGCTAATGGATCGTCTCAAAATGACTCCAATAGGCTCCCTGGGTGGATGGACGCCGGCGACCCTGCAAATCCGGGTTGCCGGATTTCGCACCAAACGTCCCGTTTTCCGATCCTTTTCGCGTTTCGAGCGTTCCTGCCTCTTTGATTTTTTGAAAATCCAATCTTTGATGCTTGAAAACCACTGATCTTCACCGACATCTCGGATCCGCCGTCAAAAGCATGAAATCATCACTGATCGCTCCAAGATCGCCAACCGGCTGACCAAGAAAGTATACTTTCTGTCCGACCGATCGTGAAATCGACAAGACAGATGTCACCGGCCCACCAACATCAATCAATGTCTGAAACTGCACCGCAATCCGACATCAAACAATGTGTGGATCCACCTGTGATGATCACAAGAAGAATTTCAAAAGACGCGGCGCGGCCCGCAACTCTTCACATGCCCCTGCGACCACTTAATGTCGTTAATTGACCCGTTTATGACAACTTAATGCGGTCATTAACTCATTGTTTTGGACGGCCCAATCAGATTCAAGCATTTGGGAGTTACAAATCCAAGCAATCATGGCATTAAACCCATGAAACTCCCATCATCATCAAGATTGAAGGCGATTAAATACCCACTATCCTTCATCGGCCAATCACAAGCCAAGAAAAAGGAGTTACAAAATCAAAGAATAAAAACTTGTAACTCCTCATCAATTCTCTCACCATGGCCATCAATGCCCATAATCACCTCATGGCTACCAAAAGCCTATAAAAGGAGGTGGGTTCCAAGAAGAATGCATGAAAAAATCCCAAGTGCAATCCCAAGCTTTGAAAATCCAGAAAATCCAAGAGAGAGACGAAGTCCTGCTGCTTTGCTCCCAGAAGCACTACAAGGTGATCAACGTCCCTTAGGGGGTCACCCCCACAAGGTCCCCTCCTTCTACAACTGGCCTAAATGCAGTTTTTCAGCCCGTTTACTCGGTTTTTCATTGGATATAGGACCTCCTCTTGGTCATTGTCCTTTAAAAAACTGAGGTTAGGAGCCAAGCTGAAGAATCAAAGCATCAACCGTTCTCATTTGAAGGACGATGGCGAAGTCCATACATGACTTGCGACCGTCGATCTCAACGTGTCCCCATAATCTCCTGAGAAGTTAGATTCATTTTCTTCCTTTTCTATTGTAGTTTCTATTTTTTAAAGAGACAAAAAAAATCACAATTCTTGTCTTTCATATTTGATAAGTTTTGTAAATTCGCCTTTCACGGCAAAATCGCCTTCCACGGAAAACAAACAAAAAACGCCTCCTACAGCATTCTCAAAAAACAAACTTGTCTCTTTTCTTAACATTTATGCAATTTGAAAAGTTTGAAAAAAGGATTGATTTCCTTTCTACCTGTGAAGGTGGATCTCTGGATCATCACCATTCCAAATTCCAAATAGAAAGTAATCTGGCATACCCGTACAAAAATTTTGATACACGCTGTACGCGCACAAAAGCTCACAGACCCAAGGGGTGTAATTTTGAACTTACTTGATGAGGGAGGAGATTATAGCCCCCTGGTGAAGATAGGAGAACCGCAGCCTCGAGCCTGAAAGGGGAAGAAGAAGAAGGTCAGAGGACCCTGGCTTGGACAACGCAGGGCTCTCCGATGCCTTTGTTAGTTGCAGGTGCAGGACTAGAACAGAGGTAGGAGATGGAGTTTGAGAGGAAATGGCATACCAGTGAGTGTGTTGTTCGTTGGCCATCCTGCTTCTGGAGCTGTTGCTGTGTATACATGGAGGAAGAGAGGAGACCAGAGGGAGGCTCTGTCAGAGTCTGATCCCATCACAGCCCACTCTGCTGTCCCATCGGGCCTGACTTCTGGGCCCAGTCCCATCAGGCCATTCTGAAACATGCACTTGGCAGGGGTGGATATGGGGGGAGAAAATATCCTCACACACCCGCGATTTCCCTCCTCCTCCGAGACCTAGGCCAGCCCCTGGGGTGCGGAAGGAGCGGACGGAAACCTCCGATCGGGTCCATCAAGTTGGCATACCCGGTGGGACGCGTTGACTTGAGAACGTGATGCTTTGATCCCTTGGCTCCTTTCTAGTTGGTGACCTATGTTGCATTTTGCATCTAAAAAAAAAACAGACAAACATGAGATGGGATTTCAATTGTTCTTTCTCACTTAAAAAAAAAAAAAACACAAATCTGATTTCTTTTTTTAGATTCAAATTTGAGAAATTTTGATCCTTTTCTCTTTGAACTTGATAGCTCACAGAAATGTTTGCAGCTATTGTTCATATCGGGGATTGGGCCATTTTTTCTCTTTGATGAGTCCAATTGGGATTTCAAAAAAAAAAAAAAAAAAACCTTCATTTCAAATTCTTTCAAAAAAAAAATGATCTCTCTTTCTTAAGACTCAACTTTGACCAACTTTGATCCTCTCCTCTTCGAACTTGATAGCTCACAGAAATGTTTGCAGTATCGTTCATATCGGGGATTGGGCCATCTTTTCTCTTTGATGAGTCCAGCTGAGATTTCAAAAAAAAATTATTATAATTTCAAAAAAAAATAATTTTTCTCTCTTTTGAATTCAAATTCGAGAAACTTTGGTTTTTCTTTCTCAGATTTAGCGCTCGCAGAAATGTTGAGCCTTTGCTCGGATTGGAACACCATTCGCTCTCTTTGATGAGTTCATTAGAAATCTTTCAAAAAGAGTTCAAAAAAAAAAAAAAACACTAAGGTTCCACCAATTGCGTTCTTTGACCAAAGTGGATTTAAGAAAGGCCTTGTCCAGAGTTTGGAGACAGCTAGACTGTTCGAGGCAAGGGTCCTCCAAACGGGTTCATTAAGTAATCCTACCCTTACCTGGGGGCTGATCTATCTACTAAGGTTTCATAAGATCGAATTGGAAACCTATGTGCACCTTAAAAAAAAACTTTTGTCACTTTTGAGTTCAGAATTGAGAAATCTTGGTTCTTTCCCTTTCGGACTTAGCGCTCGCAGAAATGTTGAGCTTTTGTTCGGATTGGAACACCATTTGCTTTCTTTGATGAATTCAATCGTGACTTTTCAAAAAAAAAAAAAAAAACTTCCGTCACTTTTGAGTTCAGAGTTGAGAAATCTTGGTTCTTTCCCTTTCAGACTTAGCGCTCGCAGAAATGTTGAGCTTTTGTTCGGATTGGAACACCATTTGCTTTCTTTGATGAATTCAACAGTGACTTTTCAAAAAAAAAAAAAAAAAACTTCCATCATTTTGAGTTTAGAATTGAGAAATCTTGGTTCCTTCCCTTTCGTATTTAGCGCTCGCAGAAATGTTGAGCCTTTGTTCGGAATGGAACACCATTTGCTCTCTTGGATGAATTCAATCTTGACCCTTCAAAAAAAAAAAAAAAAAAAACTCCCGTCATTACTGGATTCACATCCGAGAAATTCTGGTTCCTTCCCTTCTGAATTTAGCGCTCGCAGAAATGCTGAGCCTTTGTTCGGATTGGAACACCATTTGCTCTCCTTTATGAACCCAAATTTGACCTTCCAAGAAAAATCCCATCTCGTGTCCTTTTCAAGGATGCGATTTGCAACACTTGTGCCTAGCGGTGCTAGTAGCCCTTTCGGGTCTACTGTATTCGCGACCGACACATTTGTATCTCCAAACTTATATCATTTTACCTTGAGTGAGCTTTGCTTCTCGGTAATTTGAATTAAGGTCTACAATTGCTTCTAGCAGTTGCTGGTACGCTCACCCTGAGCCTACCATACTTGCATTTTAGAACAATTGTATCCTCTATGGCCTTTTGCCTTCTTCATCTTGCTTGGGCTGGGCCATGTCCCCTCAAGTGATTTGAAAAGACAAAACCATAGTTGTTCTCCATTTATGATCACCATATTCTTGTGATTACTAATGGATTTGGTCTTATTTCAGAAGTTTTCCAAAACTAACAATGGCAGCTTCATTGACCATCACTTTCGATGAGAACAAGTACCAGCTTATGCTTCAAGATAAGCAAAACAAGCATAAGCGCCCTGCCAGTTGCCGAAGCGTCATCTCCCTCGACAACTCTCAAAACACCGGGTCAACTTCAACTCCCCGGACCATTGTCTTCGGGTCGTTGGGACCATTCCCACTCCCCGCAGAAGAAACTGTACCTACCAAGAAGCAGAAAACCGCCCCGTAACGTGTCACTAATATGGCACCAAGGGCAAACACCAAGAAGCCTGAAGCCCGTGGCTCTCCTACGAAGCCTCAACCCACAAGAAACCAGGTTTGTCCTAAAACCTGGCCCCCGAGATCTTCACCAAAGCAGCGAAGGTCCCGAACATCTGCAAAGCCAGCATATCTGGCCCCTCTCGAGGAGAATCGGTTCTACCCTCTCTCTTACACGAAAGAGGAGAAACCTACCCTCTGCCCAAAGAACAAACAAAATCAACATGAGCCGGCTTGCTCCTACAAGCCCAAAATAAAATCCTGCATCATTAGGCCTACGCAAAAACATGCTGAAGACTGCACTCCTGCGAGTCGACCCTTCATCTCAACAGGGGCAGAGCTCGCAAAATTCAAGTCTTCACTACGACAGGCAAAGGATCGTGTCCAGATTCTGTCCTTGCCTACCTTTAAAAAAGACAAACTCGGCTACTGCGCACGGGGGACTACATCCTTCATCGCCAGAGCCGAACCAGAGCTGACGAAGCTCAAATTGCTCATCGTATCCATCGCCGCGCGGCATATCGACAAAAGAGACTTGAGAAACAAAGAACCCAGCATTCTACTCTCCATGTCTCAAACAAATGGGTCGAAAACGAAAGACCCGACCAATTCGTTGCTGTCCATATGGTTGGCAAAACCAGAAAACGCCAGAAGTCAGCAACCAAAATCAGTGTTAGGAGTCCAGTGACTCGCAGCGTCTCTCGGACACGAGCACATCTGGAAGAATCCTCCACTCCTCTAAGCCAAGGACACCGGAGCAACCATTCCTCAGATTCTTCATCCAGAAGAATGAGCCCCAGCTCAGTCACCAGGATGATTTCTTCGTTCGAATCTCGAGGGATGAACGTCTTGGCTACAAGTTCTGAGAAGCCTCCACCGCATGATGACGTAACCGCACGCATCCAGCAGTTGGAGCAAAGACAACAGAGAATTGAGGCTCTGATGGAAAACCTCCTTCTCACTCTACAGCGTCCACCACCTAACAACCAAGGCCCTCCAAATCATGAAAATGATGAGGCCAATGCAGAAAACAATGAGTCACATGCCCTTACCAAAAAGGACGTGGACGATATCCTAGCAAAAATAAAAGAAGAGAATAAATTGAAGGAGCATGGGATCAAGCCACCCTACCCTCTATGGATGGACTCGGTTCCGTTCCCTGCAAAATTCAAACAACCTACTATCCAGACATATACGGGGAAGGGTTCAGCCAGACATCATGTCATCCACTTTAAGATCCTAACAGGAGCTATTGCGGATCAAGATGCCCTCAAGATTCGCCTCATCGCAAGTACCCTAAGAGGTACAACCTTTGATTGGTACTCCACTTTGCCGGAGAACTCCATCCAGAACTGGGCTATGCTGGAGACACGCTTCCTGACCCAGTTCCAAGGTGAGGACCATCCTGTTACTATGGCTCAGCTCTGCAGCCTAAAACAGGGAGAGAATGAGTCAACATATGACTTCATTCACAAGTGGAAGGCAATGGCGTACAAATGCTCAGATGTACTGCCACAAGCGTCGCTAGTCGACATCTGCCGTAACAACATGAGAGCAAAGATTCGCTCCATGATCATCGACAACAAATCAAAAAACCTGGGAGAACTCCTCGAAGCTTCCATGGAAGTTGAAATGGTGATCAAAGACCTCAATAGTCAGAAATCATCAAAGAAAGAGCCGACTGCCGTTACGACCTCAAAACCAAAGAAAAAAGAGGTTCTCAATGTGCAAACTAAGTCAGCTCCTCAGCAGCCAAAGAAAGCTGAAAACAAAGCTACAGGTAAAAGGCCTGAACTCTCCGATGCCTTCAAAGAAGATGTAGAAAAGAAATATCCGTTCGATGAAGATGTTGAAGAAATCTTTGAGGCTCTCTTAGCAAATAGCAAACTCACTTTGCTGGAGCCCAAAAGACCGGGAGATGTTGGCAAAACCAATGATCCCCGATACTGTCCATACCATCAGATGATCTCACATCCTCTCAATCAATGCTTCGTTGTGAGAGAGAATATCAATGAGATGTGGAAAAACGAAGTCATAACCTTTGACAAAAACTATGGCCCCGCCTCTGTCAACATGGTATCATGTGGGCAAACTTCAAAGTCACCAAAGAAGAAGATCACTACTTCATTCAAGGTGATAAAAATGGCTCAAGCGTCCCAAGAGTTGGTTCCCTTTCCAACATTAGATGGACAACCCATATAGGTGCATCCCGATCTCCTAGATGATGAAAATTGGGAGATCGTCAAAACAAAGCTGACCGCTCAGCAGCGAAGGCAAGCTAAGAGACAACTCCGCAAGCTCAAACAGCAGCAGAAGTCTCAACCAAAACAAGACGTTCTTGAAAGGGCAGAAACCTCTTCCACTGCTTCACTAGGGGCGACAGAAGAATCCCTTCCCAAAACTTCAAAGGCGGTAAGAAAATTCACCCTTGATGATTTTATGCCACCTCTATACAAAAATGAAACTGTACAGGGGGCATCATACTCTTGCAACTCGGTAGTTGGATTCTCCATGGATGGATACGAGTCCGTGATACTGCCAGTGATATCGATGAGTGGGAAGAATCCCTTGAAACAGGAGAATACCTCTCTGACGAGGAATGGATTCTCGAGTCTCATCTTATGCCAGTAATCTGGTATAACTCATTGCAACCACAAGGATCTTGGTCTGATGATGAAGAAGACCAGGACACTGTTTAAGAAAATGCTGTCGATCCAGCACCAGCCAATGCTCCTGTGGAACCCAACATTGGTGAACCACAAGGAACATATGACGAAGAATATTTGCCTCCTATGCCTGATCTTAAAGAATATGCAAGAATCTTGCAACATCTTGCCGTATAGCAGGAGCAGGATCGCATCAATGATCTTCGTCATGATCCAGAACCAGAATTCCCTGAAAATCAATGGGAACTTTCTCCATCAACTCCTGAAAATGGAGAAAATAGTTGGATCGATGAGCCTCTTACATCCGAGGATGAGTCTGATTCCCAACAGTCTGCACTGGGGGCATCTCCTGTCAGGATAATCTGCAATGCGATAGCTCAGGACGATAATGCCTCTGAAGCTTCCAAAGACACATACTCGCCAACCGGTGGTGTATCTTTCGGAGCTATATCTTCTCAGGTGACTTCCACTGAGATATCATCCTCTTAGCCCTCGTCTCCTGAAGCTGTGACATCGGAACTCAGGCCTCTCCCGGTTGATCATCCTGAAGAAACTCCTACCAATAAAATCTTTTTCAATGAAAACCCAATCGATTGGTCCCAGATACCCGATCTCATAGACGATGTCTGGACTAATAAAGAAAGCTTGTCAATGCTGTTCAGGACTTGTTCTCGAAAATTGCTCCGTGCAACACAATCACTGAAGACGCCAATGCTGCTACAAAGACGTCTTCAGCAAATGACCGGGATCAACCCCTTGATCCTAAGAGTGATCTTCCAAAAGAAGACTCTTCTCTAGAAGCTCTTGAAGTTAGTAGTGGTACCCGTTCTAGCCGGGATTACCACAAAAGTTACAACCAACTTTCTTCTTCTTATGTAAATCCTTCGGGAAAGCAAGTTGTAAGCGCCCCAAGTGACAATAATAATGAAAATGCAGGCCCGAAGGAGGCTTTCAAGTATGACTTGATTGAGCACTTCAAACACATACATGCACATCTGCACATCCTTGACTTATTACGAATGTCTCCACAAACTCGTGATAGTCTCATTTCAAAATTACAAAGGCTGAATGCGGATGTCAACAAGCATGCCCCACAAGTCCTACAAATTGAAATGGACTATAGGGTCAAGAAATCAAGTACTCCCTCAAAGGGAGAAAAGAAGAAAACTAAGGGATCAAGCAATGAATGCCTCTCGGTACAAAAAGCAGCAAGTGCAACAATTGCCTTCGATAAGGGTGACCTCCTACTAGGCGAGACAAAGCACAATCGATCCTTATACTTCACAGGGTATGTCAAAGAAATGCCAGTGCACAGAGTTCAGATTGATCCAGGTTCTGCACTCAACCTCATCTCTACTTTGGCACTCGAAGAGCTGGGCATTCCACCTAGCAAGCTAAGTCATACATCCGTATCCATCTTCGGATATGACGGGAGCGCTCAAAGGCCTATCGGCAAAATCAGGTTCAAATTGCAAATCAGTGACCTTATTTCTGAAGTCACTGTGTATGCAATAAGGACCCCTTCATGCTACAATATACTTCTTGGACGCCCCTGGATACATGACAATGGTGTCGTCCCTTCCACTCTACATTAGTGCATCAAGTTCGTTGGCAACGACGGCTTGATACATCGAGTGTTTGCAGACAAAAAGCCCTTCAAAGGCAGAGATGTCCATTTTGCAGATGCTCAAATGTATAAAGATGGATGATGGAATGCGCTCCAATGCCGAGGGTGCTACCGGGGTCGGCGGACGTGGGAGTCCATCGGGTCCGGCCCTTTCGCGCCCGGGGGGTTGAAGCGTGCATCAACATTTCTTTGTGTGGGTGTGCCAGATTTTCTATTTTACTTGGAATTGCAAGTGGTAATCCGGAGATCAACCTTCGCAAGTAAAAAGGAAATCAACTTCTTTCAAGTTTTCCATTGCACAAATATTTAAGAAAAGAGACATTTTCTTGGTTTGCCGTGAAAGGCGATTTTGTTTGGCATTTATAGCCGATTTTGGCGTTTATAGCCGATTTACAATTCTCATCAATAATGAAAGATAAGAGTTGTGATTTTTGTCTCTTTTAGAAAAATACAAACTACAATGAAAAGCAAGAAAAGGAGGATCTAACTTTTCAGGAGATTGTGGGGGACTCGTTCAGATTGACGGTCGCAAGCCATGTGTCGGCTTCGCCATCATCCATGCAGATGAGAACAGAGGATGCTCTTGATTCGCTTGGCTTGGCTATAACCTCAGATTTTTAGAGGACAAAGACCAAGAGGAGGTCCTATGTCCAATAAAAAACTAAGTAGACGGGCTGAAAAGCCACGTCTAAACCATTGGAGGCAGCGGGAGAAGGCAAGGACCTTGGGGGGGAGTACCCCCCAAGGGACTTTTTGTCACCTTGTAGTGGTGCTTGATGTAGAATTTCTGTAGAATTTTCTCTCTTTCTCTAGACTCTGTCTGTCTGGAATTCGGGATTCTCTGCACCTTTCGATCTTTGGTTTTCCGTTCGTCTTTTTCCAATTTCTGGATTCTTTTTCCGGCCTCTGATATCTTTTTTTTTCTCATCCCTGATCTCTTTTTTTCTGATCCCGATTTCAATGGAATGCTCTCCTATTTATAGGCTTTTGGTAGCCATTTAGGAGAGCTTTTATGGGCTTTAATGGCTTTAATGGGAGGAGTTACAAGATTTATTTCTTGATTTTGTAACTCCTTTTTCCTTGAATCTGATTGGCCAATGGAGATTAAGGGCTTTTAATCACCTTAATTACCATAATGGGAGGAGTTTCATGGCTTGAATGCCATGACTTAATTGATTTGTAACTCCTGGATGCTTGCTTCTGATTGGGCCATCCAAAGAAATGAATTAATGACTGCAATAAAGCTAGTCAATTAACTGCATTAAATGGTCGCCGAGCAGTTGAAGAGTCACGGGCCGCGCCGCGTCTTTTGGAATTCTTCTGGCGATGATCATCAATGGATCTTCATGCTGATCGACATTGGATGAACATGTAACTTCAGACATTGATAGCTAGAAGCGGGCCGGTGACATCTGTCTTGTCGATTTCTTGATCGGTCGGACAGAAAGAGCACTTTTTAGGTCAATTGGCCGGCGATCTTGGAGCGATCAATGATGATTTTATGCTTTTGACGGCGGATCTGAGACGTCGTCGGATATGAGTCAATTTCAAGCACTAAAAATCACATTTTTAGGAAACCACAGGGGCCAAAGTGCGTGAAACGCGAAAAGGGACGGAAAAAACGGGTCACCGGCGAAAAATCCGGTGACCCGGACTTCCATGGTCGCCGGCGACCCTGGGCCGGCGACCCTGGGCCAGGGTCGCGGGCTGCGACCCTGGGGGTTTTTCTCCCCTTTTTGGTCCGTTTTGCGGTCTTTTTCATCGCCGTTTTCTACTGTATTTTTCCTGACATTTCCTCTCATTTATTGGCTTGATTTCCCTATAGAAAACCTGATGAGAATCCTTGCATTTTTAAAGTGCAAAGTTTCCAATTTTCCGGGAAAGCCGAAGACTTTGTCGCATAGAGCTGCTGATTTTCCGCCAGAAGCTGAAACTTGGTCAAACGATGTCGGAATGACCTGAAATTTGAGGTGGAGCCTCCTGAGCAATAAATAAGACCAACCATAGGCTTTTTTTTGAGTTTTGAAGCCGTTTGGGGTCCCGTCGATGCTTCACTTGATTTTGCTGTGGGGAAAATGCTGAGCTTTGATATGTGGCCAAACGATGTCCGATTGACCTGAAATTTGACGGGAAGCCTATTGGAGTCATTTTGAGACGTTCCATGGGCTCCGTTTTGGATGTCATGGTCCCGGGTTGCTCCGCCGTCGGTAGGCTTGATTTTCTGTCGGAGCATCGAAACCTGGTCAAACGTTGTCGGAATGACCTGAAATTTGACGTGCAGCCTTTTGGAAGCATGTTGAAGCCACTCAAGCACTTGGTTTGATGAGCGAAGGCTTCGGTGGTTCCCGCCGCCGGGAGGCTTGATTTTGCTGCTCGAGCATTGATGGAGGGTCAAACGTTATCGGTTTGACTTGAAATTTGGCATGGAGCCCTTTTGAGACATGCTGGAGTCATCCGTAGGCTCTGATTGAAGTTTTGACGTCTCCGATGATGTCGCCGCCGGGAGCGCCATTTTAGCTGTCGGGGAAGCGAAGTTAGGCCAAATGATTCTGAAATGGCCCGAAACTTCATGTGTACTCTTCTCTTGGCTATCTTGAAGGATCTTGTAGTTTTTGTTTGATTCTGACAAGATTTGATTTTTTGGAGAAATTACATTGCCTATTTTTGGCAGGTTGCGACTTCATGCAGCTTTCTTTTTGTTGAAGAGGCAAAGTGACATTTTTGGTGTCAACAAATGCCCCCTCGAGGTACAGCGACGAGTTGCTTGACTTTTGTAGTCGATGTGCCTCGAAGAGATTTTTTGAAGGAGAGCTTAAGTCTTGACCAAGAGTCTTTGAGCAATCTTTCCTTTGGTAGAGTAGCCTTTGAGCTTCCAGGGGAATTTTATGGTAATGAAAGAAATCAAGTACCATCTCGAGGCAAAGTTTTGAAGATGACATCAGGGATGTGGATTTGGTTTTTTTTTTTTTGACCTTGTGACCTAACAAGCTGTATGTGGCAGGTTAGGGGGCCGGGTTTTGGTTTTGACCTTGTGACCCAACAAGCTGTATGTGGCAAGTTGGGGGATCATGATTTGGTTTTTGGTTTTGGTCTTGTGACCTAACAAGCTGTATGGGGCAAGTTAGGGGATCAGGATTTGGTTTTTGGTCACTCTTTGGGACTGTGTGGGTCCATTGGAGTGGTTTGGTTTTTTTGTGGAATGTCAATTTCAAGATTTTGGCTCAATTTGGTATATGAGGCTGGATGGTTTGATTTTTTGGAAGCTCATGGGGCTTGGGATTTTTTTTTTTTTATATATGGTTCAATCAACTCAAAAGAGGCATGGAACCATTTTTGTATGCTCTTGGTAAGAGGGATTTTTTTTTCCCTGACTAAAAGCCCATTTTTTTTTTAGTGCCTAGGTGGTCAAACCTAGCTCATATGGGCTAACCCATGGGACCTTAAGCTTTTTAGGATGGCTTAGATCTCATGTGGGGCCATTTTTGTAAAGAATATCTAAAGATATCTCATTTGGATAGAGAATATCTAAAAATATCTTTATGGGAGAGAATCTCTCATATTTCCTTAATTTGGGAGAGAATATCTCAAGGTATCTTTCTTTTTGGGAAAGAATCTCCAATCTCCTATTTTGTTGGAGAGAATCTCTCATTGATTGATTTTGGGAGAAAATCTCTCAAAGACATCTTTCTTTTTGGGAAAGAATCTTTCTAATTCCTTCTCTTTTGGTAAGGTTACTAATTGGTAGCACTTACCTTTCTTTTTTTGTTTCCTTCTTTGATTTGCTTTCTTCTATAAAAGCAAGGAGGATGCTAGATCTCTTGCTCTTATTGCTTTCTTTTGTAACAATCTCAAGAGAGCTCCAAGACCAAGAGTTTTTCTTCTTCAAGGATTTTCAAGCTTTTTCCTTCTTCTTCTCCATCAATGGCTTCAAGTAAGTTTTCTCTCTTTTTCTTTCAAGAAAACTCCATGTAGAGAATAGGATGGTAAAAAAAGAAAGTTTCTCTCTTCTCTTTTTTTTTCTTTTCTTTTTCTTTTCTTTCTTCTCTTTTTTCTTTTTCCACGTATTTTCTGTTTTTTTTTTTCACGTGATTTCTGTTTTTTTTTTTTTTTCGTGCTTCTTTCTTTCTCTTTTTCTTTTTGCACGTCTTCTTTTTTTTTCTTTCTTTTAGAAAGTTTCTTTTTTTTTTTTTTTTTTTTTTTTTTTTACTCATCATGATAATGCGGTTTTATGCAAATCTAGATGTTCATGTATGTACTTTTTGAATTTGACTGCATGATACATACCTGAAAATCTTTACAAATTTGGGAATTTGGAGCTCGCAGCGATGTTGAGCCCTTCTTGATTTTACGGAGATTTTGAGGTTTCGAAAGTTTGGAGTTTCGGAGCTCGCAGCGATGTTGAGCCCATCTTCAAACTTTCTATTTCTTTCGGGGTATTTCCCTTTTCTTCGGAATTGCCCCGGAACCATGCCAAAATTTCGCCAGATTTTCTTTTAGTGAAATCCTGTCATTTTGATGATGATCTTTTTTTTTTTTCAACCTTTGCAGGTGGTTCCTCCAGAACGAACAAGGGTAAAGAGCCTGCTACAAGCGTACCTCGTCGATCTGCCAGATCTTCTAATGTGGCCGTTCATCAGGCCTGGGAGAAGGTCCAGTATGTTGAGAGAAACTTGGAAGAGTGTGACTCTCTCAACAGAGATGAGATGAGGCAGCGATTGATTGCTCTCAAGGATGAGGAGTTTTATAAGATCATGGTAAGCAACCGTCCTTGGGTTATGGACGATCTGAGGGTTTTGCCCAAGCCTACCTTCTTCTTTGGAGATGCAGTCCCTGACGACTTGACATACCAAAGGAGATGTTTTCAGTTCTCTTACACAGCAGATGGTGAGGAGAGAACTATTTCTACCCGGTCGTCTTTTGATCGGACCATCTCGATCCTGAGCCTTTCTCCCACGTGCTCTAAGAGGGAAGATCCTCCGAGCTGGGTGAAGAGGACCAGTGTGATCAAGACCGGGGTTTTTGTTGGTGGACCTTCCGGATATGCAGAGAAGTCGCCTGCCAAAATGGACATGTTGATGCCAGCCAGCGGCTATCAGGGCTCTGATTATCCGTCGGTCGATTTGGGACCGGTGGGCCTTGGCGTTTTCAGCGGTGACGGCAGCAATTGGGTGAAACCTTTTCGACTTCGTGGCCGTTTCAGTGTTGACTCCAATTGGAAGTCGTGGACTGATCGCGTCCTGCTGATTGGTGGCACCATTTTGAAGGAAGCCGGGATTTTTGACGCGGTCCGTGCCTTCAGAGATACCGTGGCTTTTTCCGACGAGGCCTTCATGGCCATGTTGGAATCATTTCTCCCACAAACCAATACCTTCGTTGTAACGAATGGTGAGATTGGTTTTTCCTTGAAGGAGTTGAGTGCCATTACTGGATTGCCCATCCTCGGCAAACTCTACGAGGAGTTCATGCCGATTGACAGCGTCCTTGAGGAGCAGTCAAAGGAGTTCAGGCTCCTATACTTTCAGCTCGTCGCCTTCTATGATTTTTTGAAGGAGAAGGAGGGCTCGAAAGTAAGGTCCAGCAGTTGGAAGAGTAATGGCTCTTCATTCTTCAACCTCTTTGACAGCAAAGAGTCTTCTAACAGCATGACCCTGGAGGACCGGAAGAAGGCTTCTGCCATGCAAGAAGAGTTGAAAGACTTCTTCACAGGTACAGATGTAATTTGTTCTGACATTGCACTGTGGAGAGAAATTGCAGCTTACCTCACTTATTGGCTAGGTGAGGCTATTTTTGCTGGAGGAGATGGAACACACATCAGGCCCAATTGTATATTTCCGGCTTGTCAGATGGCGTTTGGAGAGCGGTTGGCTTTGGTACCTGCTCTTTACTCCTACTTGTGTACCGAACTGCAGGCTGCTGCTTTTTTGGTTCGGCTTGGGCTCCCTATGAATAGGGTATTTTCAGCCCATATCTTTTATTCGTGGTTTGTATACCACTGTCTTGGCTTCCACCGGCTGGGTGCTGCACAGGATGATGATCCTCTGATGATTCGATTGGCTAAGGGAAAAGCCGTATCCGAATCACTTTTGTTTGCCCGCATGAGGATCCGACGGTTCAGGGACGTCAAGATGGGGCAGTCTTCAGTTAAGCTTTCTCCGGAGTTGCGGAAGAAGGTTTTTGATTTTGGTGCCTCCCGAGACTCTACCAGAGCAGGGTCGGGAAGGCATTACTCTTTGACCAATGCAGAGAAGAAGTGGCTTTTCAGCATACGAGTTGGCACGATGGTGTATCGTAGACATCTTTTCTTCGACATCCAGCCGTATGTACCTTCTCGCTTTGCACTTCAGTTGGGCTTCTCTCAAGGCGTTGTTGGAGCGCCTTCGAGTATGGTGAAGCGTTTTGGAGGTTTGCAGGATGGCAGAAATGCATGGGCTTTTTATAGTGCTGAAGACACTACTGCTACGATTTCTTATTCTGAGTTGTCGACTTTCCGAACTGCCGGCTTCACGAAGTGGTTCGCGGAGAGCTTTTTGGCATATCTGGGGCTTTCCAAGAAGGAGCTTGATGTAAAGCTGTCTTCGGGGAAAGGTACTGGAAAGTCGGATGGCGTCCGGCGAGAGGAAGTTTGGGCCTTCCTTTCTGGAGAGAAGCACAAGATAGGCTTTCTCGGTGACCAGGGCGTCATTGGTTCTGAAGCTGTTCGGGAAGTACCTGATGGGGCTTTGGAGCAGCTAGAACAGGAGGAAGCTGAGCTCGACACTTGGATACAAGCGGCATAGAGGCGAGCTTCCGTGGAGTCTACTGGCAAGAGCAGACCATCCAGTGAGGAGCCAAGTGGGAGACCTGACTCTGACAGTGGGGCAGCATCTTCTAGGAAGCGAGCCCATAGAAGTAAGAGGAAGAGGAGTCAGCGTCACACGGGGCGGGACGAAGACTCTCCTGATGTGGAAGTCCCTCTCACTGTCAATGAGGAGGTACCAGGGGAAGCTGATGAACCTCCGGAGAAGAGGATTCGGGAAGAAGAGACCATCGGTGAAGGTATGATTCTTCCTTTTTCTTTTTCTGCTTCTTTCATGGGGCTTTCCATGTTCTGATTTATTTTCTCACCCTGCTGCTGCTTTTTTTTTTTTTTTTAGCAGAGGATGAAGACTTGGTGATGCCTGAGGTTCCGACCGATGAGGCGGTGATGGAGCCGGTTATGGCATCTGAAGAAGAACCGAGGGACTTTGGAATGATTCCAGAATCTCCAATTGGTATAACTTCTTTCGCTTTCTCTCTTTTTTTTGCCTGCGACTTGATTTGCTAACATTTTCTTGTCAGCTGACTTGCCACAGGATTCCGATGACTTTGAACCATCAATGGACGCAAATGTTGATGATGCTTCCGATGAGTTCATGGAGGAAGAGAGTGTTCCGCCAGTCGTCGAAGAAGGTACTTTGTAGTGATAACCCTGATGATTTTTTTTTACAGGATCATATTCATACCTTTTTGTGTTTCATTTGCAGGTTTTGAAGTGACATAAGAGAGTCCATCGCTTCCTTCAGAACCAGAGCAAGGGATGCCAGAGGTCGATCTGGAGGTAGAGACTCCTACAACCAGTTCTGACGCGATAGAGGAGGTACCTCGTGCTGAGATTCCTTCTCCAGTGGCTCCAAGTGGAAAGAGTTCTTTTGTTACTCTTCCAATGGGACATGACATGAGCAGCCGATCAACGGAGAAGGGTGAATCTTCATCCAGTTCGTCTCTTCAATTTGAGAAGAAGGTGCTGGCTCGGGTTTTGAGTTCTTGGATCGAGACTCTCTTTTCTGGACACCTGTATGCCGGATTTGGCATGATCCCACATGTACAGGAGATTCTCATTGATACCGAAGAGGTTGGTCTGGATGTCACAGGTGCTAGGGCGATCGTTGATAGGATCATTGCACTGGGTGACAAGTGGTTTGAGACCATGGATTTCCCTGACGACCAATTCTTCAAGGAGATGTTCTTGGACCCTACTGATAAGGCTAAGTCTAACCTGAATGAGGCTACACAAAGCAAGAAGCCGCTAGTTCGGGAGAAGAACTTGGAAGAGCTAGCCATCATCGGATTGAGGCATGACCTTAACGTCCTTGATAGGGAAGTTGAGGAGGCCAGGAAACGTCTTGAGCATTTGAAGGCGCAAGTCGCTGCCAAGTGGGGTGCTATAACAGAGGCTCGTGACAGGGAGAGTGCTCTGATTCGCAGAGTTGCAGATGCACGTCAAGTTCTCGAGAGGAGGACTCAAGAAAACGAGCAATGGCAAACTGCTGGGGAAAAGCTTCCCGGTGTAAAAGAAGGGTTACCGCATTCGCCAGCATCTCAAGGCAAGTTCCTGAAGAAGCGTGCCTTGGAAACTCTGACGGCTGAGGCCAAAAGTTTGCTTGAGGAGCTTAAGCTTTGGCTGGAGACCATTTTTGGCTGAGCTCCTGATTTTTTGTAGCAAAAACTATTCTTCTTTTTTTTTTTTTTTTTTTTTTGTACAACATGTATATTTTTTGGTACTTTTTTTTGTAGTGCTTGTGAACACTTTCCTTTTTTTGGTACCACATGTATTTTTTTGGTACTTTTCTTTTTTTTTTGTTTTCCCTACGCTCACTCAAATCTTTTTGTGATGAAAGCAATTGCTAAATGGGATTTGATGAAAAGCTTTGTCATTTTGTGAAAATCTTTTGTCAAATGATTGTTTTGGTAGGGGAAACGAATTTGGCATGAAAAGCCGGATTCTTGTGGCATATGCAGCCAGTTTGGTGGCATTGATAGCCAATTTGTGGCATTTATAGCCGGTTTGGTGGCATTGATAGCCGGGTTTTTTGAAAGCCAAGTTTTGGTTTGTTGGCGTGAAAGCCAATTTTTTGTGGCATTGATAGCCGGTTTGTGGCATTTATAGCCGGTTTTGACATGAGAGTCAGGGTTTTTTTTTTTGTGTGGCATTTATAGCCTATTTGGTGGCATTGATAGCCGGTTTTGGCAAAAGAGCCAGGTTTTTGGTTTTCAAAAATGCAAGTATCGACTAAGAGTCGCCTCCCTGCTGAATGGTCTTGCAAGTATCGATGGAATGTCGCATCCTTGCTCATTCGGTTGCAAGTATCGATGGAATTTCGTCTCCTCGCGGATTTGGGTGCAAGTATCGATGGAATGTCGCATCCTTGCTTTTCAAAAATTTGTTTTGCGGGTACTGACTTGATGTCGTTTTCCCCTTGATTTTTGAAATTTGCGGTTTTCTCGAACCTTTGGGTTGTGGATATCAAAACATTGCATCTCCACGATTTTTAGGTTTTTTCGAACCTTTTTGAAATTTGGGTTGTGGATATCAACTGATATGTTGTGTCTCCACGGTTTTCGGATCTTGCAAGTATCGACGAAATGTCGCTTCCCTGCGATTTTGGGTGCAAGTATCGATGGAATGTCGCATCCTTGCTTTTCTTCAAAAAAAATTTTTTGCGGGTACTGACTTTGATGTCGTTTCCCCACGATTTTTTAAATTTATGGTTTTCTCGAACCTTTGAAATTTGGGTTATGGATATCAACTGATATGTTGTGTCTCCACGATTTTAGAGGTTTTGGAAGTATCGAATGGGGTTCGCATCCTTCCGATTTTTTGAGTTTTACGAGTATCGACTAAGTGTCACTTCCCCGCGGTTTTTGAAAAACCATTTTTTTTGTTTAAAGACACGAGGGTCGTAAATTTTGACCTAAAACCATTTGGCGGTAAAAGGTAAGGTGGACTAGGGTGGAAATCCCTGAATCCAGATTTTTGTTTCAAACCATGAATTTTAGTTCAAGGATCGAAAGTTTTGGTCAAGTCAGGGAGAGGCTCCTAAACCTGGATTTTTGTTTTTGAACAATGAAAC
The DNA here is from genome assembly GCA_028538565.1 of Umbellularia californica. Classification (NCBI taxonomy): domain Eukaryota; kingdom Viridiplantae; phylum Streptophyta; class Magnoliopsida; order Laurales; family Lauraceae; genus Umbellularia; species Umbellularia californica. The sequence continues at coordinate 14,821,623 of JAPQWN010000009.1, read as the reverse complement.
GATGAAAGTAAGCATTGTTTTTGAATCTCTAGAAATTTTGATATTTGATATGAAAATTCTAAAGAGAGTGGGTTTGACGAGCGAGTACCTGAGAACAGGTTTTGCCGTGCAAGCATTGCTCTTACCCAGTTGGGTAAGTCTTCAAGGGTAGTACCGCTTCAAGAACTTGCCGTTGATGGGCAGCATACACCTGTCGCCTTCCATGTTTAGGAGGGCATATGCGCCGTTGGAGAAGACCTTGTCGATGACGTAGGGTCCCTCCCATTTTGGCTCAAACTTGGCTTTGGACTTGTGAGCAAAGACCATTGGTCTTTTTACCGCAAGAACCAAGTCACCCTTTTTGTAGGGCGTTGCCTGACCTTTTTGTCAAAAGATCCTGCCATGCGTGCTTGGTAAAGTTCAATGCTTTGTCGAGCTTCGAGCCGTCTCTCGTCGAGATTGTCCAGCTCATGGAGTCGCAATTTGACATTGCTTTCTTTGTCATTTTGTAGAGATACCCTCAGAGAAGGAATTTGTACCTCTAGGGGCACGACAGCTTCGCATCCATAGACCAAGGAGAATGGTGTGCTATGGGTTGGTCCTCGAATGGTGGTTCGATAGGCCCACAAGGCTTCAGACAGTTTGTCGCTCCAGTCTCTTTTGTCACTAGAGACCATTTTCTTGAGGATTTTGCAGAGTGTCTTGTTGAAGGCTTCTGCTAATCCGTTTGCTGCCGGATTGTATGGAGTCGAAGGACAGCTTTGAATTTTGTACTTGTCGCAAAACCTGTAGAATCGATGATCCCGGAATTGTGGTCCGTTATCATGGACGAATCTTTTAGGTATGCCGAAACGACAAATGATGTTGGTGCGTAGGAATTGAAGGACTGATGAGGTCTTCATTTCGTTGAACGCAAATGCTTTTGACCACTTGGAAAAATAATCCGTTGCGGCGAAGATGAAGCGATGACCTTTGCTTGAAGGGGGAGAAATAGGACCTATGTCCATACCCCAGGCTTCGAAAGGCCACGAGATTGCTGTAGGGTGTAGCCATTCCGGAGGCATGTGAATGTAATCTCCATGAACTTGGCATAGCTGGCAGCGTTTGGCAAATTGCATTGCATCAGCTACCATGGTAGGCCAATAGTAACCTAACATTTTTATCTGATCATAGAGCTTAGGACCTGCCTGATGGGCTCCACAAAGACCAACATGAACTTCTTTAAGTGTTTCTTCGGCCTCTTGTTGTGACAAGCAGCGTAGAAGTACTCCGTTGAAGGATTTCCTGTAGAGGATTTTTGAAGGAATATCCAAATGAAAGTTTGGGGCTCGCCTTTGGATGCTTACCCGTTCTTTTGGATCTTCAGGTAGGATTCCGAACATAGTGTAATCAATGAACGGATCCCTCCAGTCGCCGATTGAAGGTTGAAGGATAGAGATCCGACTTCCAACCACTCGGTGGCATTCAGCAACTGCTTGGTGTGTGTTAAGAGGAGGGAGGGTCCTTCTCTTGCACACTGTGATTTGCATGTTTTCCCCTTCTTGGATTGCCATTGATGCGGCAAGTCCGGCCAAGGCATCTGCACGGATGTTTTCACCTCCACGAATGTGAGTGATGTGATAGATGTCAAACTTTTGCAGAAGCGATTGTGCCTTGTTGTAATAAGGCAGCAGATCGGGCTTCCTGACTTCATATATCTGATTCATCTGGTTGACGATCAGTTGAGAGTCTCCAAAGACTTCCAGCATAGTGATACCGGATTCGATGGCGAGTTCCAATCCTAGGATCAGAGCTTGGTATTCAGCTGCATTGTTTGTGCATGGTTCCAGTAGCGAGAAAGCGTGTGGAATCATGTATTTGTCGGGGCTAACAAAGAGGATGCCAACTCCCGAGATCAGCTTTCTTTTTTCATTTGTCCTGGTTGCACCGTCAAAGTACATGTCCCAGGAGGCATTTGGTGAGGAAGTCTCCACGTTGTAGATAGGTTCGTCTAGGAGATCATCTCTGAGTGGAGAATCTTTAGGCAATGGATGCTCTGCGAGAAAGTCTGCTAGAGCTTGGCCTTTGATTGCATTTTATGGTACATACCTAATATCAAATTGTGACAAGAGGATGGACCATTTTGCTAGTCGGGCATTGAGAGAACCGGCCTTTGTGACAAGGACCTTCAAGAGGTTGATCCTCGAGACCAGGTAGACTGTGTTGGAAAGCAGATAGTGACGTAGCTTTTGTATGGCGAACATCACTGCAAGGCATTCCTTTTCGACTGGAGAGTAGCGATGCTCTGTACCTACTAGCATGCGGCTGAGGTAGTATAGAGTAACTTCTTTTCTTTCATCATTTTCTTGTGCAAGCAGAGCACCCAGAGAGTGATCAAGGGCTCTTGTGCACAAGATGAATGGTTTTCCAGTGGCAGGGGCAGCTAACACTGGAGGTTTGGTCAGGTATGACTTGATATCTTGAAATGCGGCTTCACAGTCAGCATCCCAGACAAAGTCTACACCCTTTTTCATCAATCGAGAGAATGGAAGGCATTTCCCTGAAAGATTGGAGATGAACCATCTGATGTAGGCCAATCTCCCTTGGAGCCCTTTTAATTCTCTCAAGGTTCTTGGAGAGGGCATTTCTAGAATAGCCTTGACTTTTATGGGGTCAAGTTCTATTCCAGCTTTCCGAACAAGGAATCTGAGAAACTTACCCGACGAGACGCCGAAGAAGCATTTTAGAGGATTCATCCGCAGTTTGTGTTTGCGAAGTCGGAGGAAGACTTCCCGAAGATCTTTGAGATGGTCTTCTTTTCTTCTGCTTTTGACGGCGAGGTCATCAACGTAACATTCGACCGTCTTGTGTTGCATATCTTGGAATATTTTCAACATAGCCCTCTGATATGTGGTACCAGCATTTTTCAGACCAAATGGCATGACAGTATAGCAATATACGCCAAATGGAGTCCGAAATGATGTGTGTTTTTCATCCTCGGGATGCATCTTTATCTGATTGTAACCAGAGAAGCCATCCATGAATGTCATTCGCTCGAATCCACAGGTGTTGTCAATCATTACCTCTGGTATGGGGAGCGGGAATTCATCTTTAGGGCAAGCGCCATTCAAGTCTCTATAGTCAATACAGACTCTGATCTGCCCATTTTTCTTTGTCACGGGGACAATGTTGGCCAACCATTCTGGATGTTGTTCCTCACGGATGAAGCCGACACTTTTGAGCTTTTGAACTTCTTGTTCAATTTTATCCATCACATCTGGACGGAATCTTCTTTGGCCTTGTTTGACAGGCTTGATGTCTTCTTGAAGATTGAGTTTGTGGACTGCTACTTTGGGGTCTAAACCAGGCATTTCGGCGTAGGACCATGCAAAGCAATCAACGAACTCACGAAGAAAAGCGATATACTCGGGTAACTCATCATCCTTTATATTCTTGCTTATGAATACAGGACGTGGGTTATCAGGTGTTCCCAAGTCTATCTTTTCAACAGGATCTTTTGTTAGAAGGTTCGAAGGTGGTTCCTCCACAATATTTTCGGAGGCTTCTAGCTCAACGAAACCTTCTGGGATTCCAAGGGCATTTGTAGACCGAGGGTTTGTTCCTTTCCACGGGTCTTCTTGATTGGTGATCTTCTCAAGGCTTGCTATGAGATGGTCCCAATCGCCTGTTGAAACTGGGTCGAAGTAAGGTACTTCTTTTGGAGACGAGGGCTCTTCTGGGTCAGAATAGCACAAGTCTGTATTATCGGACGATTCCTCTTTATCATCAGAGAAATCATACCAATTGGATGAGCTTCCTGGATCTTTGTCAGGTAACTCTTTAAAGAGATATCCAGGGAGATCGATGTCTTCATGGACTTGAGATGTTGAGGCTTGGTCGGTAAAACGACTTTTAAGCTTTTGTGTCAACTGTATCAGAGGAGTGTCGGGATCATACCCTAACCCATATGAAGACTTTTCTACATAACCGTAGAGTCTCCAATCTTCCAGCTGGCTTTTGGTCAAGGCGGGCTCCAATGGCGTGAGAATACCGCGTCTTTCTCCCAAACCGACTGGGTTTTGAGCATCATAGCCCATTTTCTTCATAATTGCTTGTGCCACAGGACTATATAGAGATCGCTGAGGCATACCTTCATTTTGGAAAGATTCCAGCATGGAGTTTGATGAAGAAGCGTCCGATCTATGGAAGAAGATCGGCCTTTGCTTTAGTGATGTTGTCGGAACAACAAAGGTAGCAGACGTAGGATCTTCTACATCAGCAGGTGTCTCCATCAGAGTGAGAGCAGGCTGAACATGCTGAGCGTCAGCTTGGCTTGACGATGCATCGTCTTCTGGCTCTGAGTCCGAGTCTGTGTCTTGCATGATAGACACGAGAGAAACAACAAATTTGCCCCCAGACTTTTGTTTCGCCTTCTTCACTTTAGTCGTGATGACCAAAGGTTTTGAATTCTTGAGGGAGATGACGAAGGGAGATTGACTGCTCTCTTCTAATTTGCCGGAGGGTTTGTTTTTTTCCGGTGATTTTTGAGGAGCCTTGCCTTTATCTTTCTGGGGATTTTCAGCAAAGGGTGCTATTTCCTCTTTTTCTTCTTTTTCGCCTTCATACATTTGGGAGTCTGCGAAGTGGACTTCTTTACCTTTGAAGGGTTTTCTGTCCGCAAAGACACGATGTACCATGCCGTCGTCGCCGACGAACTTGATGCATTGATGTAGAGTTGAAGGGACAACACCATTCTCGTGTATCCAAGGACGTCCGAGAAGGATGTTGTAGCATGAGGGGGTTTTTATTGCATACACAGTGACTTCAGAGATAAGATCACCGATCTGCAATTTGAACCTGATTTTGCCGATAGGCCTTTGAGTACTCCCATCGTATCCAAAGATAGATACGAATGTGTGGCTCAGCTTGTTGGGTGGGATGCCCAACTCTTCAAGAGCTGAAGTAGAGTTAAGGTTGAGTGCAGAACCTGGGTCGACCTGAACTCTGTGTATAGGCATTTCCTTGATGTACCCTGTGAAGTACAGGGGTCGATTGTGCCTTGCTTCGCCAAGTAGGAGGTCGTCCTTTGTGAAGGCGATAATTGCACTGGCTGCTTTTTGCATCGAGAGGCATTCAATGCATGATCCCTCAGTTTTCTTTTCTCCCTTTGAGGAAGTTTCAGAGTTTTTGACCCGGTAGTCCATTTCAATTTGGAGGACTTGCGGGGCATGTTTGTCGACGTCCTCATTCAGTTTTTGTAATTCTGAGATGAGATTATCACGAGTGCGTGAAGACATTCGTAATAAATCCAGGATGTGCAGTTGTGCAGGTATGTGTTTGAAGTGCTCGATCAAATCATACTTGAAAGCCTCCTTAGGGCCTGCGTCTTCATCATTGTTGCCACTGGGGGCGCTTACAACATCTTTTCCCGAAGGATTTACATAAGTAAAGGAAGATTGGTTGTAATTTTTGTGGTAGTCCCGGCCCGAGCGGGTGCCTCTACCAACTTCGAGAGATTCTTGAGAAGGGTCTTCGCTTGGAAGATTGTCCTCAGGATCAAGAGGCTGTCGTTTCTCATTTACTGAGGATGCGTCTGCAGCAGAATTGCCATCCTCAGTGATTGTGTTGCATGGAGCATTTTCCGGGAGCGAGTCCTGAACAGCATCCAGCAGCTTTTCTTCTGTGTTGACTATTTCATCATCCCAAGCATCATTATCTGGGTTTTCTTCATGATGATCAGTCGGGAAGAATGTGTATCCTGAACTCACAGTCTCAGGAGAAGAAACCTGAGAGGGTGTCATCTCTGTGAAAGTCACGTGAGACGAGGTAGCTCCAGAGGATACATTGCTAGGCGTCGTCGGAGTATAGGTAATCTCATCAGACGACGCTTCAGAAGAGCTATAGTCCTGATATATTACATTACAGGAAGCTCTGATAGGAGATGTTGCCTGCTCGGAGTCAGACTCATCCTCAGATGTAAGAGGATCGTCTATCCAGCAATTTTCTCCATTTTCAGGAGTTAAGGGTGGATGTACCTGAATATCATCAGGGCCTTCAGGCTCTGGGTTGCGAGGAGGCTCGTTAACGCGATCTTGCTCTTGTTCTAGAGCGAGACGCTGCAAGATCCTTGCATATTCTTCAAGATCAGGCATGGGAGCCAGATCCTCTTCTTCGTCTTCTCCGTGTGGCTCAACATAGTTGATTTCCACTGGAGCAATGACAGGTGCTGGGTTAACAGCATCTTCTTGTGCAGCCACTTGATCTTCTTCATCATCAGACCAGGATCCTTGTGGTTGCAAAGGGTTATACCAGATTACTGGCATAAGGTGAGTTTCAGGAACCCATTCTTCATCGGAGAGATATTCTCCTGTTTCAAGGGATTCCTCCCACTCATCGGTGTAGCCGGACTCGAATCCATCATCGGTGTCGCTGGACTCGTATCCATCAATGGAGAATCCAACTACCGAGTTGCAAGAGTGTGATGCCCCCTGCATAGCTTCTTCTCTGAATCGAGGTGGCATGAAATCACTGAGAGTGAAGTTTCTTACCGCCTTTGAAGTCTCTGGAAGGGATGTTTCTGTTGCCCCTAGTGAAGTGGTAGAGGAGGCCTCTGCCTTTTCATGGACTTCTTGTTTTGGCTGGGTCTTCTCTTGCCGTTTGAGCCTGAGGAGATGTTTCCTAGCCTGCCTTCGCTGTTGAGCTGTTGGCTTTGTTTTGACGATCTCCCAGTTTTCATCTTCCAGGAGATCGGGATGTACCCATATAGGTTGTCCATCTGGTGTTGGATAGGGAACCAGCTCCTCGGACGCTTGAATTTTGTTTATCACCATGAAGGAAGTAGTGATCTTCTTCTTCGGTGATTTTGGTGTTTGTCCACATGACACCATGTTGACGGAGGCAGTCCCATAGTTTTTGTCAAAGGTGATGACTCCGTTTTTCCACATCTCGTTTATCTTCTCTCTCACAACAAAGCATTGATTGAGAGGATGCGAGACCATTTGGTGGTATGGACAGTACCGAGGATCATTGGTTTTGCCAATATCGCACGGTCTTTTGGGTTCAGGCAAGGTGAGCTTGCCGTTCGCCACGAGAGCCCCGAAGATTTCGTCAACATCTTCATCGAACGGGTATTTCTTTTCTACTCGCTCTTTGAAGGCATCAGAGAGTTCAGGTCTCTTACCTGCAGCTCTGTTTTCAGCTTTCTTTGGTTGCTGAGGAGCTGACTTGGTTTGCACATTGAGGACCTCTTTTTTCTTTGGTTTAGAGGTTACAATGGCTGTTGGCTCTTTTCTTGATGACTTCTGACTGTTGAGGTCTTTAATCACCGTTTCAGCTTCCATAGAAGCTTCCAGTAGTTCTCCCAGGTTTTTTGATTTGTCGCCGATGATCACGGAGCGGATTCTAGCTCTCATGTTGTTTCGGCAGATGTCGACTAGCGACGCTTGTGGCAATACATCTGAGCATTTGTGCGCCATTGCTTTCCACTTGTGAATGAAGTCATAAGTTGACTCATTCTCTCCTTGTTTTAGGCTACAGAGTTAAGCCATAGTAACAGGATGATCCTCACCTTGGAAGTGGGTCAGGAAGCGTGTCTCTAGCATGGCCCAGTTCTGGATGGAGTCCTCCGGAAGAGTGGAGTACCAATCGAAGGCCGTACCTGTTAGGGTACTTGCAAAGAGGCGAATCTTGAGTGCATCTTGATCCGCGATAGCTCCCGTCAAAATCTTGAAGTGGATGACGTGCTGTCTGGCTGATTCTTTCCCCGTATATGTTTGGAGAGTAGGATGTTTGAATTTTGTGGGGAACGGGACCGAGTCCATCCATAAAGGATATGGTGGCTTGATCCCATGCTCCTTGAGTATATCCTCTTCTTTTGCTTTGGCGAGGATACTGTCTACGTCTTTTTTGGTAAGGGCGCGTGACTCATTTTCTTCAAGATTTTCCTCGTTATTGCGATGATTCGGAGGAGGCTCATTGTTCACCTGATTTTGGACAACAAGGAGAAGGTTTACCATTAGAGTTTCAATCCTCTGCTGGCCTTGTTCCAACTGCTGGATGCGTGTGAGCGCATCATCTTGAGGTGGATTCTGAGGTGGTGGCTCAGAATTTGTAACCAGGACGTTCATTCCTCGGGATTCAAACGAAGAAACCGTCCTGGTGACTGAGCTGGGGCTCATTCTTTTTGATGACGAGCTTGATGAAGGATTACTCTCCCGTCCTAGGCTTGAAGGGGCAGGAGATTCTTCGGGATGTCTTCGTGTCCTGGTGACGCTACGGGTTACCGGACGTCGGACATGGATTTTTTATGCTGACTTTTGGCGTCTTCTGGTTTTTCCAACCATATGGACAGCAGCAACTTGGTCGGGTCTTTCTTTTTCGACCCATTTTTGAGAGACTTGAAGTGTAGGAGGCTGGGTCCGTTGCTTCTCTAGTCTCTTTTGTCGATATGACGCACGGCGGTGTGCTCGACGAGCAGCTTGAGCTTCGGTCAGCTCTAGCTGGGCTCTGACGATGAAGGATGTGCTCCCTCGGGCGCAGCAGCCGAGCCTGTCTTCTTTGTAGCTAGGCAAGGACAGGATCCGGACCCGGTCCTTTGCCTGTTGCAGCGAAGCTTTGAATTTCTCAAGTTCGGCCCCTGCAGAGATAAAGGGTCGAACCGAAGGAGTGTAGGCCTTAGCAGGTGCTTGTAGAGGCCTGGTGATGCATGATCTGATTTTGGGCCTGTAGGAACAAGCCGGCTCATGCTGGGTTGACTTGGGAGTCAAGTTGGAGATGGGTCTCTCCTCTTTCATGTAGGCAAGAGGGTAGAACTTGTTCTCTTTGAGTGGGGCCAGGTATGCTGGCTTGGTGGAAGTTTGAGACCTTCTTTGTTTTGGGGAAGGTCTTGGAGACCAAGTCTTAGGGTAGACCTGGTTGTTTGTAGGTCGAGGCTTCGCGGGGGTGCCGCGGGCTTCGGGCTTTTGGGCGCTCGCCTTTGGTGTCACGGGAGTGACACGTTGAGAGGCGATCTTTTGCTTTTTGGCAGGAGCGGTTTCTTCTTCGGGAAGTGGGAATGGTCCCAGTGTCCCGAAGACGATGGTCCAGGGAGTCGAGGTCGACCCGGAGTTCAGAGAGTTGCTGAGGGAGTTGGTGCTTCGGCAGCTAGCAGGGCACTTGTAAGTGTGCTCGGTTTGCTTCTGTTGAAGCATGAGCTGGTGCTTGTTTTCATCGAAGGTGATGATTAGTGAAGCTGCCATTGTTAGTTTCAAAATTTCTGAAACAAGACCACATCCATTAGTAATCACAAGAATATGATGATCATAAATGGGGAATTCTATGATTTTGTCTTTTCAAATCGCTCAAGGGACATGACCCAAGCAATATGAAGAAGGCAAAAAGCCATAAAGGGTACAATTGTTCTGTTTGCAACCATGGTAGGCTCGAAATGAGCGTTCCAATGACTGCTAGAAGCAATTGTATACCTAAATTCGACTTATCGAGAAGCGGAGCTTGCTCGAGATAAGAAGAATATAAGGTTGGAGTTACAAATGTGCCGGTCGCAAATACAGTAGACCCTGAAAGGGCGTACCAGTATTGCTAGGCACAAATGTTGGAAATCGCATCCATGAGATGGGATTCTCCGTTTTGAAAGGTCAGAAATGGATTCGTCAAAGAGAGCAAGTGGCATTCCGATTCAAATACGGGCTCAACGATTTCCGCGAGCGGCAGTACTCAGAAGGAAAGAGACCACAATTTCTCGAATCTGAATCCAAAAGTGACGAGTTTTTTTTTTTTTTTTTTTTTTCAATTGTCAAGATTGGTTCCATCAAGGAGAGCAAATGGTATTCCAATCTGAACACGGTCTCGGCGATTTCCACGAGCACCAGTGCTCAGAAAAGAAGAAACCAAAATTTCTCAGATCTGAAATCAAAAGTGACGAGTTTTGAAGATTTTTTTTTTGAAATGATTTTTTTTTATTTTATTATATATTTTTTTAAAAATATTTTTTTTTAAGATTATTTATTTTTATTTTTTTGAAGATTTTTTATTTTAAGATTTTTTTTTGAAAATCTTTTTTTTATTTATTTTTTTTTATTTTTAGTTTTGATTTTTTTTTGTTTAAGATTTTTTTTTGAAAATCTTTTTTTATTTTTTTTTATTTTGATTTTTTTTAATTTTTTTAAGATTTAAAGACGAGAGAGTACACATAGGCCTCCTAACCCGGTCTTATGAAACCTCAATTGATAGAATTGCCCCCAGGTAAGGGTAGGATTACTTAATGAACCCGTTTGGAGGACCCTTGCCTAGAACAGTCAAGCTGTCTCCACACTCTGGACAAGGCTTTTCTTGAATCAATCGTGATCAAAGAACGCAATTGGTTTAACCTTAGTGGTCTATGTCTTTTTATTTATTTATTTAATTTTTTTTTAGATCCCTGACAGACTCATCGAAGAGAAACGATGGCCCAATCCCCGATCCGAACACGGGCTCAACGATTTTCGCGAGCACACATGCCCAAAAGAGAAAGGATCAAAGTTTCTCAATTTTGAATCCAAACTAAGAAAACTGATTTTTTTGATTTTTTTATTAATTTTTTTTTTCTCTAATGAACTCATCGAAGAGAAACAATGGCTCAAAACCTTAGTCGAACGGGCTCAACATTTCTGCAAGCACCAAAGAACGATAGGATAGGATCAAAGTTTCTCAATTTTGAATTCAAACTAAGAAAACTGATTTTTTTTTTGATTTTTTTTTGTTTTTTTTTTTTTTTTGAAAAGAGAAAGAGTGGAAACAAGCTCAAAGAAATAGAAATTTCCAAAAAATCCCATCTCATTTTTTTTTAGGATGCAAAATCCAACATAGGCTACCAGCTAGAAAGTAGCCAAGAAATCCGGGAAAGAAGTATAAGCATAGAGCAAAAAGTATGATATGCAAATATTTCATTTCCGAGCACCGTGTTCTCAAATGAACGAGTCCCACCGGGTGTGCCAGCTTGATGGAACGCGCTCCAATGCCGAGGGTGCTACCGGGGTCGGCGGACGTGGGAGTCCGTCGGGTCCGGCCCTTTCGCGCCCGGGGGGCTGAAGCGTGCATCAACATTTCTTTGTGTGGGTGTGCCAGATTTTCTATTTTACTTGGAATTGCAAGTGGTAATCTGGAGATCGACCTTCGCAAGTAAACAGGAAATCAACTTCTTTCAAGTTTTCCATTGCACAAATATTTAAGAAAAGAGACATTTTCTTGGTTTGCCGTGAAAGGCGATTTTGTTTGGCATTTATAGCCGATTTTGGCGTTTATAGCCGATTTACAATTCTCATCAATAATGAAAGACAAGAGTTGTGATTTTTGTCTCTTTTAGAAAAATACAAACTACAATGAAAAGCAAGAAAAGGAGGATCTAACTTTTCAGGAGATTGTGGGGGACTCGTTCAGATTGACGGTCGCAAGCCATGTGTGGGCTTCGCCATCATCCATGCAGATGAGAACAAAGGATGCTCTTGATTCGCTTGGCTTGGCTATAACCTCAGATTTTTAGAGGACAAAGACCAAGAGGAGGTCCTATGTCCAATAAAAAAATAAGTAGACGGGCTGAAAAGCCACGTCTAAACCATTGGAGGCAGCGGGAGAAGGCAAGGACCTTGGGGGGGAGTACCCCCCAAGGGACTTTTTGTCACCTTGTAGTGGTGCTTGATGTAGAATTTCTGTAGAATTTTCTCTCTTTCTCTAGACTCTGTCTGTCTGGAATTTGGGATTCTCTGCACCTTTCGATCTTCGGTTTTCCGTTCGTCTTTTTTCGATTTCTGGATTCTTTTTCCGACCTCTGATCTCTTTTTTTTCTCATCCCTGATCTCTTTTTTTCTGATCCCGATTTCAATGGAATGCTCTCCTATTTATAGGCTTTTGGTAGCCATTTAGGAGAGCTTTTATGGGCTTTAATGGCTTTAATGGGAAGAGTTACAAGATTTATTTCTTGATTTTGTAACTCCTTTTTCCTTGAATCTGATTGGCCGATGGAGATTAAGGGCTTTTAATCAACTTAATTACCATAATGCGAGGAGTTTCATGGCTTGAATGCCATGACTTAATTGATTTGTAACTCCTGGATGCTTGCTTCTGATTGGGCCGTCCAAAGAAATGAATTAATGACTGCAATAAAGCTAGTCAATTAACTGCATTAAATGGTCGCCGAGCAGTTGAAGAGTCGCGGGCCGCGCCGCGTCTTTTGGAATTCTTCTGGCGATGATCATCGATGGATCTTCATGCTAATCGACATCGGATGAACATGTAACTTCAGACATTGATAGCTAGCAGCGGGCCGGTGACATCTGTCTTGTCGATTTCTCGATCGGTCGGACAGAAAGAGCACTTTTTAGGTCAATCGGTCGGCGATCTTGGAGCAATCAATGATGATTTTATGCTTTTGACGGCCGATCTGAGACATCGTCGGATATGAGTCAATTTCAAGCACTAAAAATCACATTTTTAGGAAACCACAGGGGCCAAAGTGCGCGAAACGCGAAAAGGGACGGAAAAACGGGTCACCGGCGAAAAATTCTGTGACCCGGACTTCCATGGTCGCCGGCGACCATGGGCCGGCGACCCTGGGCCAAGGTCGCGGGCTGCGGCCCTGGGGGTTTTTCTCCCCTTTTTGGTCCGTTTTGCGGTCTTTTTCGTCGCCGTTTTCTTCTGTATTTTTCCTGACATTTCCTCTCATTTATTGGCTTGATTTCCCTGTAGAAAACCTAATGAGAATCCTTGCATTTTTAGAGTGCAAAGTTTCCAATTTTCCGGGAAAGCCGAAGACTTTGTCGCATAGAGCTGCTGATTTTCCGCCAGAAGCTGAAACTTCGTCAAACGATGTCGGAATGACCTGAAATTTGAGGTGGACCCTCCTGAGCAATAAATAAGACCAACCATAGGCTTTTGTTTGAGTTTTGAAGCCGTTTGGGGTCCCGTCGATGCTTCACTTGATTTTGCTGCGGGGAAAATGCCGAGCTTTGATATGTGGCCAAACGATGTCCGATTGACCTGGAATTTGACGGGGAGCCTATTGGAGTCATTTTGTGACGTTCCATGGGCTCCATTTTGGATGTCATGGTCCCGGGTTGCTCCGCCGCCGGTAGGCTTGATTTTCTCTCAGAGCATCGAAACCTGGTCAAACGTTGTCGGAATGACCTGAAATTTGACGTGCAGCCTTTTGGAAGCATGTTGAAGCCACTCATGCACTTGGTTTGATGAGCGAAGGCTTCGGTGGTTCCCGCCGCCGGGAGGCTTGATTTTGCTGCTCGAGCATTGATGGAGGGTCAAACGTTGTCGGTTTGACTTGAAATTTGGCATGGAGCCCTTTTGAGACACGCTGGAGTCATCCGTAGGCTCTGATCGAAGTTTTGACGTCTCCGATGATGTCACCGCCGGGAGCGCCATTTTAGCTATCGGAGAAGTGAAATGGCCCGAAACATCATGTGTACTCTTCTCTTGGCTATCTTGAAGGATCTTGCAGTTTTTGTTTGATTCTGACAAGATTTGATTTTTTGGAGAAATTGCATTGCCTATTTATGGCAGGTTGCGACTTCATGCAGCTTTCTTGATGTTGAAGAGGCAAAGTGACATTTTTGGTGTCAACAATGGAAAAGAAGAAAAGGAGGAGGAAACAATTCACTTTGCCGACAGTCTCCAGAAAGATAAAGGCAATGCTCTCAGCAATCATCAGAGGTAACCAAACTCGAAGTAAGAAGTCAAGCTCCCTTCGTCGTCTCCTTCAAATCTCTAAAGCCTTTGGTAATCACTACCAAAGTAAAGAAGACAAAACAAAAGGCTGGGGGCAAGTTCACTATCTCCTTTGTGTCTATTATGCATGACACAGACTCGGAGTCAGAGCCAGAATATGACACAGCAACAAGCCAAGCTGATACTCAGCAATATCAGCCCACTCTCACTCCATTGGAGACACTCGCTGACATAGAAGATCCTACGTTTGCTTCCTTTGTTATTCCGGCAACTTCGCCAGAAGAAAAAGCAATCTTCTTCCATAGATCCGGAGCATCTCCACTAAACTCTCTGCTTGAACATTTCCAAACCGAAGGTATGCATCAGCTATCCTTGTATAGTCCAATGGCACAAGCTATCATGAAGAAAATGAGCTACGATGCTCAGAATCATACTGGTTTGGGAGGTGGCCGGGGTATTCTCATACCATTGGAACCCACCCTAACCAAAAGTCAACCAGAAGATTGGAAAATCCACCTTCATAAAGGCAAGTCTTCATATGGGTTGGGGTATGATCCTACCGCTCCTATGAGACAGTTGACACTATGGCTGCAAAGTCGCTTTACCGACCAAGCCTCAACATCTCATGAAGACATTGAACTCCCTGGATATCTTTTTGAGGAGTCACTCATCAAGGATCCAGAAAGTTCCTCCAATTGGTATGATTTCTCTGATAATAAAGAGGAATTGCCCGATGACATAGATGAGCGGTTCTCTGACCCAGAAGAACCATCGTCTCTAAAAGAAGTACCCTACTTCAACCCAATTCCAGCAAATGATCGGGACCATCTCATTGCGAGCCTTTAGAAGGACACTGATCAAGAAGATCCATGGACAGAAACAGAGCCTCAGTCTGAAAATCTCTCTGGCAATCCAGAAGGTCTTGTTGAGTTAGAAGCCTCCAAAAATACTGTGGAGGAACCACCTTCAAACCTTCCGACAGAAGACCCTGTTCAAAAGATAAACTTGGGAACACCTGATAACCCACGTCCTGTATTCATAAGCAAGAATATAAAGGATGATGAGTTACCCGAGTATATCTCTTTTCTTCGTGAGTTCGTTGATTGCTTTGCATGGTCTTATGCTGAAATGCCTGGCTTAGATCCCAAAGTAGCAGTCCACAAGCTCAATTTGCAAAAAGAAATCAAGCTGTCAAACAAGGCCAAAGAAGATTCCGTCCTGACGTGATGGAAAAAATTGAACAAGAAGTTCAGAAACTCAAAAACGTTGGCTTCAACCGCGAGAAACAGCATCCTGAATGGTTAGCCAACATCATTCCTGTGACAAAGAAAAATGGGCAAATAAGGGTCTGTATCGACTACAGAGACCTGAATAATGCATGCCCTAAAGATGAATTCCCGCTCCCCATACCAGAGGTGATGATTGACAACACCTATGGGTTCGAACGAATGACATTTATGGATGGATTCTCTGGCTACAATCAGATAAAGATGCATCTTGAAGATGAAAGGTATACATCATTTCGCACACCATTTGGCGTGTACTGCTACACTGTCATGCCATTTGGTCTGAAAAATGCAGGTGCAACATATCAGAGGGCTATGATGAAAATATTCCAAGATATGCAGCACAAGACGGTCGAATGCTATGTTGACAACCTCGCCATCAAAAGCAGAAGAAAAGAAGACCATCTCGATGATCTTCGAAAAGTCTTCCTCCGACTTCGCAAACACAAATTGCGGATGAATCCACTAAAATGCTTCTTCGGTGTCTCATCGAGTAAGTTCCTTGGATTCATAGTACGGAAAGCTGGAATAGAACTTGACCCCACTAAAGTCAAGGCTATCCTGGAAATGCCACCTCCTAGAACCCTAAGAGAATTAAAAGGGCTTCAAGGAAGGTTGGCATACATCCGACGGTTCATCTCCAATCTGTCAGGGAAGTGCCGTCCATTTTCTCGCTTAATGAAGAAAGGCGTAGACTTTGTCTAGGATGCTGAATGTGAAAATGTATTTCAAGACATCAAAGTATACCTCACCAAACCTCCAGTCTGGCTACCCCCACAACTGGAAAAGCATTTATCTTGTACACAAGAGCTCTTGACCACTCTTTGGGTGCTCTGCTCGCACAAGAAAACGACGACGGAAAAGAAGCTGCTCTATATTACCTTAGCCACATGTTGGTAGGTGTAGAGCATCGCTACTCCCCAGTCGAAAAAGAATGCCTTGCAGTGATGTTTGCTGTACAAATGCAGCGTCACTATTTGCTGTCCAACACAGTCTACCTGGTTTCGAGGATCAACCTCTTAAAGGTCCTTGTCACAAAAGCAGGTTCTCTCAATGCCCGACTGGCAAAATGGTCCATCCTTCTATCACAGTTTGATATTAGGTATGTACCACAAAAAGCAACCAAAGGCCAAGCTCTAGCAGACTTCCTCGCAGAGCATCCATTGCCTAAAGATTCTCCACTCAGGGATGATCTCCCAGACGAATTTGTCTACAATGTGGAAACTTCCTTATCAAATGCTTCCTGGGACATGTACTTTGACGGTGCAACTAGGACAAATGAAAAAGGAAAGCAAATATCGAGAATTGGCATCCTCTTTGTCGGCCCCGACAAATACATGATTCCACACGCCTTCTCGCTACTGGAACCATGTTCAAACAATGCAGCGAGTACCAAGCCCTGATTGTTGGATTGGAACTCGCCCTCGAATCCGGTATCACCATGCTGGAAGCTTTGGGAGACTCACAACTGATCGTCAACCAGATGAATCAGACATATGAAGTCAGGAAGCCTGATTTACTACCTTACTACAACAACGTGCAGTCACTTCGACAAAAAATCAATATCTGTCACATCACCCACATCCTCAGAGGTGAAAACATCCGTGCAGATGCCCTGGCTGGATTTGCCGCATCCATGGCAATCCAAGAAGGGGAAAACATGCAAGTCACAGTGTGTCAGAGAAGGATTCTCCCGCCTCTTAACACACACCAAGCAGTTGCTGAATGCCACCAAGTGGTTGGAAGTCGGATATCTATCCTCAAACCTCCGATCGGCGACTGGAAAGATCCGTTCATTGACTACATCATGTTCGGAATCCTACCTGAAGATCCAAAAGAGCGGGTAAGTATCCAAAGATTAGCCCCGAACTTTCATTTGGATATACCTTCAAAAGCACTTTATAGAAAATCCTTCAATGGAGCACTTCTACGCTGCTTGTCACAACAAGAGGCTGAAGAAACTCTCAAAGAAGTACATGCTGGTCTTTGTGGAGCCCATCAGGCTGGTTATAAGCTCTACAACTAGATGAAAAGGCTAGGTTATTATTGGCCTACCATGGTAGCTGATGCAATGCAATTTGCGAAGCACTGCCAAAAATGCCAGATTCATGGAGATTATGTCCACATGCCTCCAGAATGGTTACATCCAACAGCAATCTCATGGCCTTTCGAAGCTGGGGTATGGACATCATAGGTCCTATCTCTTCCCCATCAAGCAAAGGTCATCGCTTCATCTTTGCCGCAACGGATTATTTCTCCCAGTGGTCAGAAGCATTTGCGCTCAGCGAAATGAAGACCTCATCAGTCCTTCAGTTCTTGCGCACCAACATTATTTGTCGCTTCGGCATACCTAAAAGATTCGTCCATGATAACAGACCATAATTCCGGGATCACAGATTCTACAGGTTCTGCGACAAGTACAAAATCCAAAGTTGTCCTTCGACTCTATATAATCAAGCAACGAACGGACTAGCAGAAGCCTTCAACAAGACACTCTGCAAAATTGTCAAGAAAACGGTCTCTAGTCACAAAAGAGACTGGGACGACAAACTACCAGAAGCCTTGTGGGTCTATCGAACCACTGTTCAAGGACCAATCCATAGCACACCATTCTCTTTGGTCTATGGATGCGAAGCTGTTGTTCCTTTGGAAGTACAAATTCCTTCCTTGAGGGCATCTTTGCAAAATGACATGACACAAGAAAGCACCGTCAAATTGAGACTCCAAGAGCTGGATAATCTCGATGAAAGACGACTCGAAGCTCTACAAAGCATTGAGTTGTACCAAGCACGCATGACTGGATCTTTTGACAAGAAGGTCAGGCAACGCGCCTACAAAAAGGGTGACTTGGTTCTTGCAGTAAAAAGACCCATAGTCTTTGCCCACAAATCCAAAGGCAAATTTGAACCAAAATGGGAGGGACCCTTCTTCATCGACAAAGTCTTCTCCAACGGCGCATACGCTCTTCTAAACATGGAAGGAGACAGATGTATGCTGCCAATCAACGACAAGTTCTTGAAGTGGTACTACCCTTGAAGACTTCCTCAAACAGGTCAGAGCAATATCTACACGGCCAAAGCCTATTTCCAAGGTACTTGCTCGTCAAACCCATCCCCTATTGAAATTTTCATCTTGAAATTTCCAAAAAAAAAAACCCTTTCAAAACAATGCTTACTTTTATCGTTTCATTGTTAAAAAAAAAATCAAAATAAAAAAATCCAACTTTAGGAACCTCTTCCTAGACCTGACCAAAATTTTCGATCCTTGAACCCAAAATTCTTGGTTTGAAACAAAAACAAGGACTCAGGAATTTTCACCCTAGTCCGCCTCGGCTTTTACAACCAAAATGGTTTTAAATCAAAACTTATGACCCTCGTGTCTTTAAACAAAAAAAAATGTATTTTTAGAAACCGCGAGGAAGCGACATTCAGTCGATACTCGCAAAACCCAAAAATCGGAAGGATGCGAATCCCATTCGATACTTCCAAAAACCCAAAAACCGGAAGGATGCGAGCCCCATTCGATACTTCCAAAAACCAAAAATCGGAAGGATGTGAACCCCATTCGATACTTCCAAAAAAAACCAAAAATCGGAAGGATGCGAACCCCATTCGATACTTCCAAAACCCAAAAATCGTAAGGAAGCGAACCCCATTCGATACTTACAAAACCCCAAAATTCAAAACCGTGGAGACGCAACATTCCAGTTGATATCCACAACCCAAATTTCAAATGGTTCGAGAAAACCTCAAATTTCAAAAATCGCGGAGAAACAACATCAAGTCAGTACCCGCAAAACCAAAAGTTTTTGGAAAAGTAGGGAAGGGACCATTAGTCGATACTTGCACCCCAATCCGCGAGGAAGCGACATTCCATCGATACTCGCAAACCCAGCCCACGAGGAAGTGACATTCCATTAATACTCGCAAACCGAATGAGCAAGGAAGCGACATTCCAGCGATACTTGCAAGACCATTCAGCGGGGAGGTGAAATTTAGTCGATACCTGCATTTTGAAAACCAAAATCAGCTATAAACGCCAAAACTCGGCTATAAATGCCAAAGCCCGGCTATAAACGCCAAACTCAGCTATAAACGCCAAAGCCCGGCTATAAACGCCAAAATCGGCTATAAACTCCAAAAATCGGCTTTCATGCCAATAAAACAAAACTTGGTTTTCAAAAACTCTGGCTCCTATGCCAAAACAAAACAAAACAAACAACAAAATAAAATTTGGCTTCTATGCCATTCCAAAATTCGGCTTTCATGTCATCTCAAAAATTTTGGCTCTAATGCCATTTCAAAATTTTTGGCTCTCATGCTGGAAAACAAATTTTGGCTCTTACGCCACAAAATTAGGCTTCCATGCCGTTCTAAAATTTGATTATCAAATCATCAAAAAAAAAAAAAAAAAAAAACAGGTATTTTGCCACAAAAATTGGCTTTCATGCCCAAAACAACCCTTTGACAAAAGATTTTCACAAAATGACAACCTTTTGATCAAATTCTCAAACAAACATTCCCATCAGCTTTTACTTAAATGTGTTTTCATCAAAAAATGATTTAAGTGAAAATAAGGGGATACAAAAATATAGTACAAAAATTATTTATACATGGAGGTACCAAAAAAAAGAAGAATAAAAGAATTTGTTACAACTCAGGAGCTCAATCTAGCATGGTCTTCAACCAAAGGTTCAACTCCTCAAGCAGACCCTTGGCCTTAGCTTCCAAAGTTTTCATGCCACGCTTCTTCAAAATGTTCCCATAAAATGCGGCCGAACGCCGCAACCCATTTGCAGCACGAGGAAGTTCTTTTCAGAGGACCTGCCACTGCTCATACTCCTGAGTCTTCCTCCGGACATTACCTTAAGCTTCCTCAACCTGGCGAATGAGAGTCCCCTCCTTGTCACGAGCCTCCACAATGGCAGTCCATTTGGCAGCAGCTTCTTCCTCCAAAAGCTCAAGACGCTGCCTAGCCTCGACAACCTCCTTATCAAGGCGGTCTAAGTCTTGCTTTAGCCCCATGATGGATAACTCGGTAACGTTCTTCTCCCGAATGACCTGCTTCCGAGTCTTCGTGACCTCAGTCAGCTCAGCTTTGACTTTGCTGAATGGCTTTATAAACATCTCATCAAAGAAATCACCATTTGGGAAACTCTTGGTTTCAGTCCATTTGTTCCCTAAGGCGATGATTTCCTCAACAAAATCTTTGGCGCTTGCGATGTTCAAACCGACTTCTTTGCTATCAGCAAGAATGTCCTGTACATGCTTGATCATGCTAAAGCCAGCTTCTAAGTGACCTGAAGAGATAGTCTCAACCCATGAACTCAAAACAATCTTCAACACCTTCCTTACATACTGAAGGTGCAGCGCAGATGAGGATTCGCCATGCTCTGGCGCCTGACTGCCAATGTAACGCTCCATTGGAAGAGTAATCAATAAACTCTTTCCAACCGAAGAAGCTGACTCATTGAAGGAAGAAGAAGTCCCTACTCCTGGATCAACCGCAGGTATCCCCTGTTCTGGCCCTGAGGAAGACGGAGGAACTTCCCCTGCTGCTTCACAATCTGCCAAGGAAAAGACAAAAAGATATGAATATGATCTTGTAAAAAAAATCAATATCAAGATTTGTATTGTAAAAATACCTTCTTCGACGACCGGTGGAATACTCTCTGCCTCTTTGAGCTCATCCGAAGCATCGTCAAAGGTTGCGTCCATGGATGGCTCGAAATCGTCAGAATCCTCTGGAAAATCAGCTACAAAAGAAAAAAAAAAAAACAAAAGCTACATGTTAGCAAATGACAGCACGAACAAAAGAAAAAGAGAAGCCAAAGCAATCATACCAGGTGAAGGTTCTGGAACCACTCCAGAGTCCCTGGGCTCTTCCTCAGATGCCACGACTGGATCCTTCATCGCGTCATCGGCCGGAACCTCGGGCATCACCAAGTCATCATCCTCTGCCAAAAGAAAGAAAGCAGCGGATCAAAAAAATCTCTTGTAAAATAAAAGAAGTGGCAAAAGAAAGAACGAGGATCATACCAGTTGTCTCCTCTTCTCTGCTCCTCTTCTTTGAAGGCTCGTCAGCATCCTCAGACACCTCCTCAGCAATGGTGAGAGGAACTTCAAGATCAGAAGGACTATCGTGCCGTCTCATGTTACGGTGTTGTCCTCTCCTCCTCTTACCTCGGCGGGTCAATCTGCTCGACGATCCTGCTCCACTATCAATATCATGCCTCTCACTAGAGTCCTCACTGGATGGCATACTTTTCTCAGTGGACTCCATGGAAGCCTTCGAACGCTCTGCTTGTATCATAGCATCGATCTCAGCCTCCTCCTCTTCCAGCTGTCTCAAGACCTCACCAGGAATCCCTTGTGCAGCTCCTAATCTGATGATGTCCTGCTCATTGAGAAAGCCTATCTTATGCTTCTCTCCAGAAAGGAAGGCCAAAACTTCCTCCTGACGGACACCATCTAATTTGACAAGACCTTTCCCAAGAGATTGCTTGACATCGA
This sequence comes from Umbellularia californica, assembly GCA_028538565.1. Lineage (NCBI taxonomy): Eukaryota > Viridiplantae > Streptophyta > Magnoliopsida > Laurales > Lauraceae > Umbellularia > Umbellularia californica. The sequence goes on along the minus strand of JAPQWN010000009.1, from coordinate 14,800,160 downwards.
GCTCCTTCTTGGAAAGCCCCCAGTACACTGAGAAGCTCTCCACGAACCACTTCGTGAAGCCGGCAGTCCGGAAGGTGGGTAGCTCAGGATAGGAAATCATGGTAGTAGTGTCCTCAGTACTATAAAAAGCCCATGTATTTCTCCCATCATGCAAACCTCCAAAACGCTCCACCATGCTCGAATGCGCTCCAACAACGCCTTGAGAGAAGCCAAGCTGCAATGCAAAATGCGAAGGGACATACGGTTGGATATCGATGAAAAGATGTCTGCGGTACACCATCGTACCAACCCGTATGTTGAAAAGCCATCTCTTCTCCTCATTTGTCAAAGCATAGTGTCTTCCCGGCCCTGCCCTGGTCGAATCACAGGAGACACCAAAGTCAAAAGCCTTCTTCCGCAAACCCGGAGAAAGCTTCACTGAAGACTACCCAATCTCGACATCCCTAAATCGTCGGATCCTCAAACGGACAGACAAAAGCGATTCGGAAACGGCTGTCCCTCTAGCCAAACGAATCATAAAGGGATCTTCGTCCTGTGCAACTCCCAAACGATGGAAGCTAGGACAGTGGTATACATACCACGAATAGAAGATATAGGCTGAAAATACCCTGTTCATGGGAAGCCCAAGCCGAACCAGAAAAGCAGCAGCCTATAATTCGGTGCACAAGTAGGAGTAAAGAGCAGGTACCAAAGCCAGCCGCTCCCCAAACGCCATCTGACAAGCCGGAAAAATACAGTGCAGCCTGACGTGCGTTCCATCTCCTCCAGCAAAAATAGCCTCACCCAGCCTATAAGCGAGGTAAACAACGAGATCTCTCTGCAACGCAATGTCAGGACAAATGGCATCTGTGCTTGCGAAAAACTTATTTAACTCTTCTCGCATAGTGGCGATCTTCTTCAAACTTGATGCTTGAGCCCTCGCATCCTGGGCCATGCCATCAGAAGACTCCCCGCTGTAAAAAAAGTTGGAGCTGCAACTTCTCCAACTGCTGCATCTAACTTTCGAGCCCTCCTTCTCCTTCAAAAGATCATAGAAGGCGACGAGCTGAAAGTATACAAGCCTAAACTCCTCAGACTGCTCCTCAAAGACACCGTCAATAAGCGTAAACCCCTCATAGATTTTGCCGAGGATAGGCAACCCGGTGATGGCACTCAATTCCTTCAAAGAAAAACCAATCTCACCATTCGTCACAACGAAGGTGTTGGTTTGTGGAAGGAATGACTCCAGCATGGCCATGAAAGCCTCATCGGAGAAAACGACGGTTTGCCGAAAAGCGCGAACCGCATAAAAAATTCTGGCCTCCCGCAGAACGGCCTCGCCAATCTTCAGGGTGTGATCAGTCCATGATTCCCAGCTCGAGTCAGCACTGAAACGGCCATGAAGTCGAAAAGGCTTCACCCAATTGCTGCCGTCACCCCGAAAAATGCCAAGGCCCACCGGTCTCAAATCGATTGATGGATGATTAGAACCTTGGTAACCACTGGCTGGCATCAACATGTCCATACGGACAGGCGACTTCTCTGCAAAACCGGAAGGGCCGCCAACAAAAACCTCGGTCTTGATCACGCTGGTCCTCTTCACCCAGCTTGGAGGATCTTCCCTCTTAGGGCATGTAGGAGAAAGGCTCATGATCGAAATGGTCCGATCAAAGGTTGACCGGGTAGAAATAGTTCTCTCCTCACCATCTGTTGTGTAAGAGAACTGAAAACATCTCCTTGGTATGTCAAGTCGTCAGGGACTGCATCACCAAAGAAGAAGGTAGGCTTGGGCACAACACTTTGATCGTCTGTAACCCAAGGACAACTACTTACCATGATCTTGTAGAATTCCTCATCTTTGAGAGCGATCAATCGCTGTCTCATCTCATCACGATTGAGGGAATCGCACTCTTCCAAGTTCTTCTTGACAAACTGGATCTTCTCCCAAGCCTGCTGAACGGCCTTATTAGAAGATCTAGTAGACCGACAAGGTACGTCAGTAACAGGACCTTTACCCTTGTTCGTTCTGGAAGAACTACCTGCAAAAGATGGAAGAGAAAAGATCAACCATCATCAAAATGACAGAGTTTTGCTACAAAAAATTCTTGCAAAATTTTGACATGGTTTCGGGTCAATTCCAAAGAAAAGGGAAATACCCCGAGAAAGACAAAAAGCCTGAAGATGAGGTCAACATCACTGCGAGCTCATAATCAGTGGAAAATTCTCAAAGAAGGTTCGAACTCAACATCGCTGCGAGAACGAGCCAATCTCATCAAATTTCTGCAAAATTTGGAAAAGAGCTCAACATTGCTGCGAGCTCCAAAATCCAAAAATTGCAAAGTTCCTCAAAATCCAGCAAGACCGAGAAAGAGCTCAACATCGCTGCGAGCTCAAAATCCCAATACTTGCAAAAGATTTTCAGGTATGCATCATCATGCTTCCAAATCCATTTACCAAAAATCATGCATCAAAGAATATCATCATGCATTAGATGCTAGGAAAACCTTGACCAAAGTTTGACCAATTCCAACCCAATTTGGTCAAAACTAATCAAACTTTGTCCAAGTCAAAAATCATGTTGGCTTGACCTAGAGACTCTAGCCTTCTATCTTGATGCATAAAAAAAAATGCATAAACATATTGAAATTGCATGATCCTCATTATCATGGTGAGCAAACAAAGGAGGAAATAAAAAAAAAAAAAAAAAAAGAAAGAGAGAAAAAAATCTCAGCAAAAAAAAAAAAAAAAAGTCCCATGCCTCTTTTGAGTTGATGGGACCATTCTCAAAAAAAAAAAAAAAAAAAAGAAGAAGAAAAAAAAAAAAAAGAAGAAAAAGAAGAAGAAGAAAAAAAAAAAAAAAAAAAGAAGCTACTTCTACAATGGAGATTCTTGTGGAGGAAGAAAACTTACATGAAGCCATTGATGGAGAAGAAGAATAAAAGCTTGGAGCCCTTTTGAAGAAGAAAAAGCACTTCTTATCTTGGAGAGCACTCTTGGAGATTTCTTGCAAACAAAGAGAGCAATGTAGCAAGAACCAACCCTCTTGCTTTTTTTAAAGAGAGCAAACCCAAAGAGGAAACAAGGAGAAAGAAAAGAGGTAAGTGCTAAAATTTAGCTACTTTCCCAAAAGAAAGATATTTTGAGAAAATCTTTCCACAAAAAGAAGGAAACTTGAGAGATTCTCTCCAAATAAAGATATTTTTAGATATTCTCTACACAAAAGAGATATTTTTAGATATTCTCTACAAATATGACACCATATGAGATCTAGGCCATCTCCAAAGCCCAAGGTCCCATGGGTTAGCTCATATGAGCCAGGTTTGACCACCTAGGTACTACAAGTGGCTTTTAGTCAAAATATTCCTCTTACCAAGAGCAAAAAAAAAAAAAAAAAAAGTCCCATGCCTCTTTTGAGTTGATGGGACCATTAAAAAAAAAAAAAACAAGTTCCATGCCTCTTTTGAGTTGATGGGACCATTTAAAAAAAAAGAGAGAGAAAGCCTCATGAGTTTAAAAAAAAAAAAAAAAAAAACCAAACCATCCAACCTCATGAACCAAATTGAGCCAAAATCTTGAAATTGACATTTCACAAAACCAAATTTCGGTCCCTAGCTCGCCACATACAGCTTGTTAGGTCACAAAGACCAAAACCAAAATCAAAATCCAAACCAACACCAAAACCAAAAAACCAAATCTGACCCTCCAACCTGCCACATACATCTTGTTGGGTCACAAGGTCAAAAAAACAAAAAAAAAAATCAAACCCGACCCCCTAACCTACCACATACAGCTTGTTAGGTCACAAGGTCAAAAACCAAAATCCAAAACCCAAAATCCAAATATCCCATGTCATTTTCAAAACTTTGCCTTGAGATGGTATGTGATTCCTCTCACGACCATAAAATCCCCCCCGGAAACTCAGAAGGCTATTAAAAAAAAATGCTCAAGACTCTTGGTCAAGTTGGAAACTCTCCTTCAAGTTTCTCTTCGAGGCACATCGACTCCAAAAAGCTACTCGTCGCTGTACCTCGAGGGGGCATTTGTTGACACCAAAAAAGTCACTTTGTCTCCTCAACATCAAGAAGCCTCGTGAAGCTGCATCCTGCTACAAAACAGGCAAAGCTACTTCAAGCATCGGATCTCGTCAGAATCAGACAAAAATTGAGAGATCCTTCAAGACAGCTAAAAGAGGGGTACACCTGAGGTTTCGGGCCATTCCGACATCGTCTGGCCTAACTTCACTTCTTCGACAGCTAAACAAGCGCTCCTGGCGGCGACATCATCAAAGACACCAAAACTTCAATCAGAGCCTATGGATGACTTCAGGATGTCTCCAAAGGGCTCCCTGCCAAGTTTCAAGTCAAACCGACAATGTTTGACCCTCCATCAATGCTCAAGCAGCAAAATCAAGTCTCCCGGCAGAGAGAACCACCGAAGACATCACTCATCAAACAAAATACATGAGTGGCTTCAACATGCTTCCAAAAGGCTGCACGTCGAATTTCAGGTCATTCCAACAACGTTTGACCAGGTTTCGATGCTCCGAAAGAAAATCAAGCCTACCGGCGGCGGAGCACCACGGGACCATGACATCCAAGTTGGAGCTAATGGATCGTCTCAAAATGACTCCAATAGGCTCCCCGTCAAATTTCAGGTCAATCGGACATCGTTTGACCACATATCAAAGCTCGGTATTTTCCCCGTAGGAAAGTCAAGTCAAGCATCGATGGGACCCCAAACGGCTTCAAAACTCAAATAAAAGATCATGGTTGGTCCTATCCATTGCTCAAGAAGCTTCACCTCAATTTTCAGGTCATTCCGACATCGTTTGACCTAGTTTCGACTCTTGACGAAAAATCGGCTACAAAGTCTTCGGCTTTCCTGAAAAATGGGAAACTTTGTGCTCCGTTTTTGCGCGAGTTCTCGTCAAGTTTTCTCCAAGAAAATCAAGTCAATAATTGAGGAAAAATTTCAAGAAAAATACAGAAGAAAGAAGGAACAAAAACGACAGAAAAACGGCCGAAAACGAAGCTCGGCGACCAAAAGGGCCAAAGCCCTATGGTCGCCGGCGACCCTGGGTGCATGGTCACCGGCGACCCTGTAAATTCGGGTCGCCGGATTTTGCACCAAACGGCACGTTTTCCGATCCTTTTCGTGTTTCGAGCATTCTTGGCACTGTGATTTTCTGAAAATCCAATCTTTGTTGCTTGAAATCGGTAAATTCGGATCCTCCGTCAAAAGCATGAAATCATCACCGATCGCTCCAAGATCGCCAACCGGCTGACCAAGAAAGTATACTTTCTGTCCGACCGATCGTGAAATCGACAAGACAGATGTCACCGGCCCACCAACATCAATCAATGTTTGAAATTACACCGCAATCCGACATCAAACAATGTGTGGATCCACCTGTGATGATCACAAGAAGAATTTCAAAAGATGCGGCGCGGCCCGCGACTCTTCACATGCCCCGGCGACCACTTAATGTCGTTAATTGACCCGTTTATAACAACTTAATGCGGTCATTAACTCATTATTTTGGACGGCCCAATCAGATTCAAGCATTTGGGAGTTACAAATCCAAGCAATCATGGCATTAAACCCATGAAACTCCCATCATCATGAAGATTAAAGGCGATTAAATGCCCACTATCCTTCATCGGCCAATTACAAGCCAAGAAAAAGGAGTTACAAAATCAAAGAATAAAAACTTGTAACTCCTCATCAATTCTCTCATCATGGCCATCAATGCCCATAACCACCTCATGGCTACCAAAAGCATATAAAGGAGGTGGGTTCCAAGAAGAATGCATGAAAAAATCCCAAGTGCAATCCCAAGCTCTGAAAATCCAGAAAATCCAAGAAAGAGACGAAGTCCTGCTGCTTTGCTCCCAGAAGCACTACAAGGTGATCAACGTCCCTTGGGGGGCCACCCCCCCAAGGTCCCCTCCTTCTACAACATGGCCTAAACGCGGTTTTTCAGCCCATTTACTCGGTTTTTCATTGGATATAGGACCTCCTCTTGGTCCTTGTCCTTTAAAAAACTAAGGTTAGGAGCCAAGCCGAAGAATCAAAGCATCAACCGTTCTCATTTGACAGACGATGGCGAAGTCCATACATGACTTGCGACCGTCGATCTCAACGTGTCCCCACAATCTCCTGAGAAGTTAGATTCATTTTCTTCCTTTTCTATTGTAGTTTGTATTTTTTAAAGAGACAAAAAGAAATCACAATTCTTGTCTTTCATATTTGATGAGTTTTGTAAATTCGTCTTTCACGGCAAAATCGCCTTCCACGACGAACAAACAAAAAACGCCTCCTACAGCATTCTCAACAAACAAACTTGTCTCTTTTCTTAATATTTATGCAATTTGAAAAGTTAGAAAAAAGGATTGATTTCCTTTCTACTTGTGAAGGTGGATCTCCAGATCATCACCATTCCAAATTCCAAATAGAAAGTAAATCTGGCATACCCGTACAAAAATGTTGATACCCACGATTTCCCTCCACCGCCGATACCCAGGCCAGCCCCCGGGGTGCCGAAGGAGAGGACGGAAACCTCCAATCGGGTCCATCAATCATGGATCACGAACCTTCGATCAATGACCGAATGTCCGTGTCCCATTTATTTAAGGGTCATTTCGGGCAAAAGTTGAATGTGAACTTGGGTCCTCATGACCGCCCACTGAAGCTCTCCCAACTACAAAACAAGAGCTCAACCCCGATTAGTCTTTTCCCCCTTCTTAAAATGTTCTCTTCTTTCTTAAATTCTTTCCCTTCTCATCTTTTCTAAAGTCTTTCTCTTCTCGTCCCCACCTTCTTCCCTACGGCGAAGCACCCATGGGGAATGCCAGACATTCCTCCTATCTCAACCCCAGGAGCAACTCGAGCCATCAATGGGCTTATCTCCCACCATTGGATGCTTAGGTTTCTAGAGCCCTCAACACCCCATTATCCAGACTGCTCTAATCCCCCCGCATGTCAGGCCCACCAATCGTTTAACGGGTCCCTTCCCTGATGAACTTAGTAGTCTGGAGGAAGAGTCACTCTAGTCCTCCAACTCCAATAAGGAGGGATTCGTACTCTATCTATTCACAAATCACGTACAAGGATTTGATCAGATCGAGGAGGCAAGCGACAGGACATCGGACCTACGCCAATATCACAACACGGGCCCGCTGTGTGATTAAACCTGTAGTCTCACATGTCATCCCTCATTCAACCATGGTTACCTGGATTGAACCGATCACCTCGACAGTCCCCCATTATAGAATGCTTGTTGATGCATCCATTATGATCACCACTAGGCAGTCAAGGACACAACCAATCCCGATTCTGTATGAGAATAGGCATCTCCGAACCAAGCAAGAACAAGTGGGCCCAGCCTGATCATTCACGCCGAGGGTCCCACAGTAGAGTCTTACCATTTATGCTAATACTCGAGACATGCCAAGAGTCCATCATTAATACCAACATGAGGTTATCCAACCCCAACTTCAGGTGATGACCCCTCCTATTGTCTCTGTGAGCCGATCGATCCCAAACTCAGCTAGCCTTAGGTTAACCTATTGCCAACCAATGGGATATGAGATGTCACCCCCGACGTATCAAAATCAATTGACTCCGACTTACAAAGTATTAGATGAGGAGCAGGTCCTCTGCTTTATTATGATGAAGTTGTGAATGCCATGGATCCTCACGAGCATTATGAAGAGGATCAATTGGATCGACTAGTCTACGAGCCATCCCATCGACCAACTTACGTGAGTCAGCAGCCAAGATTAACACCTGACCTAGGTAGAACTCAAGATCGAGCCCAAACTCAAGCCTTGGGGAGAACACAGGCCGGGGAGAGTTATCAATATGTACCTTCGAGATATTAACCAGACCTTCAATATGATTTTGTAGAGCCAGCTTACTATCAAACCCCAATTGAGGCCACGAGACATGGCCCAACACATGAAGATCAGCACCCTGACTCCTAGGCGATTAGGGAAATGTGAAAGGAAATCGAGGGACTAAAGAGTGAGATTAGAAAGAAATCCCCTTCGCGATAAGGCAAAAGGCTAGGGTTCTATGACTTTACAAAGAAAGAAGAGACCAAGAAATCACCTTTCCCCGCCAAAGCCCTAAAGTTTGTGGCGTATGATGGGACTATAGACCATTAACAGCATTTGGTGTCCTTTTGCAGCAAGTGTCGTATGATCGCTGACGATGACGCCCTCCTCATAGACTATTTTCAAGAGTCACTAGCCAAAGATGCACTAACTTGGTACACATCCATGCCCTCACACGAGATCAATACCTTTGAGGATGTGATAGAAAAATTTCTGGCGCGATACCAGCACTTGACCAAGAACAAACCCTTGTGGCACGACTTAGCCAACTTAAAACAAAAGAACAATGAGGATTATGAAGAATTCACGGCGAAATGGCTGAGTCAATTCACGAGGTCCAACTGCAATATGAAAGAAAAGAAGCAGGTCAGGATGATCATTTCGAACATGAAAGAACCGATGAGGACATTGATGACGATCGGGGAAGCCATGAACTAGAGCGGCCTACATCATCGATTGTCTAGAATGAAACAAAACCTAGACGATGGGATACTGAATAACCTAGGCATCTACGATCAAAAAAGAGTTACCCGTCGCATGACCAATCAAGTGGAAAATCGTGCGACCCCGGAAGTAAACTCGACTCAAGAAGTGGTTTATCGCCTGTATAATCATAATTAGGAAATAAATTTCAATGGACACCGGAATCAAGGGCAAAATTGGGACGTTAATTTCCAAGGGAATACTCAAAACTTTCGGGATAATCAGAATTACCGAGACCCCTCAAGGAATGATCAAAGATATGGTCAACACCACATGGCCAAGGGGGACCCGTTCATCCAAGACGAAACATAAATCCGGCACGACCACCTATGATGCCTCAAAACCCAAATCAGGGTACTAATCCTCGGCCGAGCTATAACGCGGTCCAGTACAACTATAACAATAATTCAGGCCAAAACAATGACGGGAGCAATAGAAGGCTTGGACCGAAAAGGGCTAACTACCCACCCCTCCCTCAGCCTTGGATCATTGTTTTCTAGTCACTCTTGGAACAAAACGCTATCCAGCTTCCACCAGAAAGACAGCAGCAATGGCCGAACCACCTTGATCGGACGAAATTCTGTGCGTATCACAGGATGCTGGGACATGACCTAACACATTGTTATACAGCCATAGACTAGATCTACGACCTCAGTGATGAGGGGATGATTGATTGGGAAAGTATCAAACCCATGGGAGTCTACGATCCATAAAAAGCGCAACAAACCCAAGGTCCACCTGCCCGTATGACGCAGTGGATGCCTAACTAGCCAATGTTGCTACCATGTCACATCAATCAACTGATCTCCGAGTCCAGCCGACCATTAGTCAGAATCAACCCCACTATGATGACTTTTTTAAAGGTGATGACTATTAGAAATACGTCAATTGGGACGGGAAGACTAAACTCAGATCAGATAATCTCAGAACTGACATGGTAGTTGACTCCCCAGACCTCTACAAAGTGTACTTTGATGATGACTTCACGCATGGGGGGTCTCAAACCGTCACTTACTCCCAATTGACTCATCCTTTGGATATAGAGTCATCGTAAGCACACCTCCGATCAGGACGGATCCGCCCACCACGATTACCTCTGATCACGAATACACCAGATCCAGGCTTGCAAATCCCTTGCGTGCAGACCTAATAAGATGTCTAAGAAAGAGCTCACATTCAGCTGGAGATTGGGATAGAATATGACCTCCTAGGGCACCTGACGAAGATACCCGCCAAAATGTCGATCCTTGACCTGATCAAGACTTCCCCGATGCATTAGAAGAAGTTGATGGATGCCATCACCCATTTACAAGTTCCGAAAAATGTAACCCCGGAGCAACTAAGGACGTTCATCGCCTCCTTGTCCCTAGAGACTTTCTTGCCGACCTTCAACTTCACCAAGGAGGAATTAAAAGAGATACCACCTGAAGCAAGAACCTTACCCCAACATCTCACAGTTAGGGTTGTAGGGAAAGAAGTATCTAGTGCTCTGGTAGACACGGGAGCGTCTTTGAACATCTGTCCGTTAAAAACATACAAGACGCTGGATCTAACCACTAGGGACCTAACCCCAACCCCGTCGGTGGTGACAGGGTACGATGGAAACAAGAAAAGCTTTGGCCGGAAGATCATGTTATTGGTGCAAGCGGGCCTAATTTCGATACTCGAAGAATTCTAAGTCATGGATATCTCGACGACCTTTAACTTGATATTAGAACGTCGCTGGCTGAATCAAATGAGGCACCAATGCATTAAGTTTCACCCATCTAGGGAAAATTGTGAAACTAATGGGGGGCCTACCAGTAATTGAACCGAAAGGACTTCAGATACTTCCCACCCTGCGGCCGGCTCCTATCCCACCTGGAACCAAAACCCACGGATATAATATCGATCCTATCATTTCCCTAACCGACATCGATCCTATCCGAAGTATGATACCAGATCCGGTCCCTCTACCCGAACCGCCATTAAGAAAAGAATACATGCAAGGTTGGAACCTCATGAGGAAGGCTGGATATCAGCTCGGATTGGGATTAGGTAAAAACAAGGACGGGATCCTTGACCCCGTCATACCGGAAGCAAGGATAGGGACAAAAGGGTTAAGATTCGACCCATATGACCAGGTAACAATCTCCAGAAAGAATTGGAAACTAGGCGAACACTTCATCAGGCATAGCAAATCCCTAGACCCCAACGAACCTCCCGATGGAGGGGGATGCCATGAGGTCCGCCCCCAAAAGAAAGGGAAAGAGCTTTTAATAGAAAGTATAACCGATTCGTCATTTGAAGACTAAGAAATTGAGACATACGAAGACATTTTTGGTACCTGGGAAGGATTCCCTGATTCCAAAGAAATTAGAGGATCAAGTCCCTCCCTGGTGGAAAATTTTCAAATTCCGTCATGCAACTGTTAGAAGTAAGTAGAAACCAGGATCTCTAGATATCGCGTATAAATTACTGCGGAAATTATTACAGATGAATATGATTAAAACCATACCTGTGAAATCTCTTTGATTTGATCTCGAACTTACTGCAACTCGAAAACCTCAAGGTCTTCTACTGTATTCCTATATGCTCGAACTCACACCAGGGAGTGGGCTTCTTCTGCGAATTCTCCTTGCTCTCTCAAAACCGAGATTTCTCTCTTCTCTTTCTAGTAGTTAACCTAGAAAGCAGTAACACATATTTATAGGCTACAATAAGGACCTTAAGAAGCAAATAAGGATAGGCTCCTTATGGAAATAGGAAACCCTAATTCGACACAAATTAGAATCCCAGTTCCATAAATTACAATTCAGTCCACTAAAGAATTGTAATTGCACTCCAATCCTTATTCTCAAAATTATATTTCGAGCTTCTTGTCATTAAATGCTTATTTATCTCCCTACGTTAAGATTTCAGATATCTATCGATTAAATAATTATTGGCATCTATATTTAATTGATACCTTTTTAATTCCTCGAGACCTTACACTTAACTTATTTGATATGTCGGACACAAAGTCCACCTATAGGGTTTGACATGATCAAGGGGATATCATCAATCCCTATTATGGGACGTGGATTCCGTCAATAAACAAATATCCACCATACACGTAGTGTAGTCATCCAATTCACTAAGATTGTTGAGCCATAAAAGATCTCACTCCTTTGTAAATAAAAATGCCAAACACCAAATGTATGTGTCTATTATTTATGTCGGGATTAGGAGTACAAGCACTCATAATAATCATTTGGATGTTCATCTTATATAGTCAATATAAAGACAATAAACCCAAAAACCGGCCATGTTCAATACACACAAAGTGTACTAGCATAATGAGTCGAAACTATACCGTTTCCCGCAGCCAAGACAAGCCTGCTGAAACAACATGTTACAATCATACCGATGGTGTGTCTAAATCCATCTAGATTGTGAACAACAACTTATATTCTATAAGAATCGACAAATAAGTCTTCCGTGTGTAAGTAAAACTCTACACACCAACTTGTCTACTTTATAAAATAAAAGACACCCACATGCATAATAATTAATAATGCAACCATTTGACCATTCAAAATCTCATTTATATGAGAAGACAAAATATACTAAAAATGAATCAGTCAAAGACAAATACATAAAGCATGCTTTTAGTATAAATTTCCAACAACAACATGATTAGTACAAGTGATTCGGTGAAATTGCCCAAAAAAATGCCGATTCCCAAAAAGAGGGATGATTATAAAACAAGGGAAATTGAAGACCTCAATAGCCAGAAAGTCGTATACTGGCTGGCCGCGTGGCGACACTGGAGAGTAGGACCCTCAAAAGAAGACAGCAAAACCTAAGAGATCAAAAATCCCAAAGACGACGAAGTGGTGTACCGCCCCGCAGCTCGGCATTGCCTAAGGGAGGGATCTTCCTTCTTAGATAAACCTTTCCCAACCCACCATGTACCATATCATTCCAAATATCCAAAAAAATCAAAAAGCCACAAAACCGCAAAAAATTAGAAAACCAAAATCCCAAAAATATAGGTAGCTTAGTAGTAAAAACACCTAACTATTGTAAAACCATAAGGAGACCTAAGCATTGGAAAATTCCTCTAGTAGAGCAATCGTGGCTAGAGGAAATCATGAGCAGGATCAGCGAGATAGGGAATGAGTCGATGCCCGTTATTTCGGAGCTAGAATTGTCTTTAGGAACCAAGGATGCCAAGGACAAAATGGGTGTTTATGAATTAGTAGACGCCGAAGGAGAGGACGATGAAGTCTCGGTAGAGTTCTAGAGGCTCATCAAGAGATTTGACGAGCGAACTCAAGCAATGGCCGAAAAGACCAAAGAAATCAACTTGGGGACCAAGGAAAGGCCCAAACTAGTCCAGATCAGTGCATGCCTGGAACCCGATGGAAAAGAAGAGATCCTATGAGTTCTGAATGAAGACTAAGACGTATTCACATCAGACTACCATGACATGCCAGGATTGGATCCTCTTTTGGTAGAACAACAAATCCCATTGGAAGGAAATGCGAGACCGGTCAAATAAAAGTTAAGGAGGATGCTCCCCGACGTCGTAGTGAAAGTGAAGGTGATGGACCCGAAAGGAATCTTCCGTCCTCTCCTTCCGCACCCCGGGGACTGACCTGGGTCTCGGCGGAGGAGGGAAAATCTCGGGCATCAACATTTTTGTACGGGTATGCCAGATTTACTTTCTACTTGGAATTTGGAATGGTGATAATCCGGAGATTCACCTTCGCAAGTGGAAAGGAAATCAATCATTTTTTCTAACTTTTCAAATTGCATAAATATTAAGAAAAGAGACAAGTTTTTAAAATGCCGTAAGAGGCGTTTTTGTTTGTTTGCCGTGAAAGGCGATTTTGCCGTGAAAGGCGTTTTTACAAAACTCATCAAATATGAAAGACAAGAATTGTGATTTCTTTTTGTCTCTTTAAGAAATACAAACTACAATAGAAAAGGAAGAAAAGGGATCTAACTTCTCAGGAGATTGTGGGGACACGTTGAGATCGACGGTCGCAAGTCATGTGTGGGCTTCGCCATCGTCCTTCAAATGAGAACATGTGATGCTTTGAGTCTTTGGCTTGGCTCCTAACCTCAGTTTTTTAAACGACAAGGACCAAGAGAAGGTCCTATATCCAATGAAAAACTGAGTAAACGGGCTGAAAAGCCACGTTTAGGCCATGTTGGAGAAGGAGGTGACCTTGTGGGGGGGGGGGGGGGGGGGGGGTGGGGTGGCCCCTCAAGGGACGTTGATCACCTTGTGGTGCTTCCAGGAGCAAAGTAGCAGAACTTCGTCTCTCTCTTGGATTTTCTGAATTTTCAGAGCTTGCACTTGGGATCTCTTTTCATCATGCTTTCTTCTTGGAATGGACCTCCTTTTATAGGCTTTTGATAGCCATGAGGTGTTTATTGGCATTGATGGCCATGATGAAAGAATTGATGAGGAGTTACAAGTTGATTTTGTAACTCCTTTTTCAAGGCTTGTGATTGGCCGATGAAGGTAGTGGGCATTTAATTGCCTTTATGCTTCATGATGATGGGAGTTTCATGGGTTTAATGCCATGATTGCTTGGATTTGTAACTCCCAAATGCTTGGTTCTGATTGGGCCGTCCAAAATAATGAGTTAATGACTGCTTTAATGGGTCAATTAACGTCATTAAGTGGTTGCCAAGGCATGTGATGAGTCGCGGGCCGTGCTGCGCCTTTTGAGATTCTTCTTGCGATCATCATGGGTGGATCCACGCATTATTTGATGTCGGATTGCGATGCAATTTCAGACATTGATTGATGGTGGCGGGCCGGTGACATCTGTCTTGTCGATTTCACGATCGGTCGGACAGAAAGTGCACTTTCTTGGTCAGCCGGTTGGCTATCTTGAGGCGATCGGTGATGATTTCATGCTTTTGACAGCAGATCCGAGATGTCGACGAAGATCAGTCGTTTTCACGCACCAAACATTGGATTTTCAGAAAATCACAGAGGCCAGAACACCTGAAACGCTAAAAGAATCGGAAAACAGATGATTCGGCGAAAAATCCGGCGACCTGGATTTCCAGGGTCGCCGGGCGACCATGCACCCAGGGTCGCCGGCGACCATAGGGCTTCGGTCCGTTTGGTCGCCGAGCATCGTTTTCGGCCGTTTTTTCGTCTTTTTCGTTCCTTTTTTCTTCTGTATTTTTCTTGACATTTTTCCTCAATTATTTACTTGATTTTCTTGGAGAAATCTTGATGAGAACCCTCACAAAATAGGAGCATAAAGTTTCCTATTTTCCGGGAAAGTCGAAGACTTTGTAGCCGATTTTCCGTCAAGCGTCGAAACTAGGTCAAACGATGTCGGAATGACCTGAAAATTGAGGTGAAGCTTCTTGAGCAGTGGATAGGACCAACCATGGGTTTTTATTTGAGTTTTGAAGCTGTTTGGGGTCCCATCGATGCTTCACTTGATTTTGCTGCGGGGAAAATGCCGAGCTTTGATATGTGGTCAAACGATGTCCGATTGACCTGAAATTTGACGAGGAGCCTATTGGAGTCATTTTGAGATGTTCCATGGGCTCCGTTTTGGATGTCATGGTCCCGGGTTGCTCCACCGCCGGTAGGCTTGATTTTCTCTCGGAGCATCGAAACCTGGTCAAACGTTGTCGGAATGACCTGAAATTTGACGTGCAGCCTTTTGGAAGCATGTTGAAGCCACTCATGTATTTTGTTTGATGAGTGCTGGCTTTGGTGGTTGCCGCCGCCGGGAGGCTTGATTTTGCTGCTCGAGCATTGATGGAGGGTCAAACGTTGTCGGTTTGACTTGAAATTTGGCATGGAGCCCTTTGGAGACATTCCAGAGTCATTCGTAGGCTTTGATCAAAGTTTTGGTGTCTTTAATGATGTTGCCGCCGAGAGCGCCTGTTTAGCTGTTGGAGCGGTGAAGTTGGGCCAAATGTTGTCGGAATGACCCGAAACCTCAAGTGTACCCCTCTTTTAGCTGTCTTGTAGGATCTCTCAGTTTCTGTCTGATTCTGAGAAAATCTGATGCTTGAAGTAGCCTTGCCTATTTTTAGCAGGATGCAGCTTCAGGAGGCTTCTTGATGTTGAGGAGACATATTGACTTTTTTTTTTTGGTGTCAAGAGAAGGAGGAAGTTGACAAACTTCTCCTGGCCAAATTCATCAAGGTGGTGTTGTTTCCTCAATGGATCGCCAATATAGTCCCAGTCAAGAAGAAGGATGGATGCGTCAAGGTCTATATCGACTTCAAGAACCTGAACAAGGCCTCACCTAACCCCTTGCCACACATAGATGTGCTTGTTGACAACACTGCTGGGCATGCAATGCTCTCGCTTATGGATGGGTACTCAGGGTACAATCAGATAAAGCTCTCCGCAGAGGATCAAGAAAAGACTTCATTTACTACCCCCTAGGGGACTTACTGTTATGTTGTGATGCCCTTTGGATTGAAGAATGTAGGTGCAACTTACCAAAGAGCCATGATGGCGATATTTCACGACATTATGCACGTCGGTATGGAGGTATATGTCGACGACATCTTAGTTAAATCCTAAACTCGTGCAAACCGTGCCACGACTATGAGGAGAGTTCTCCAAAGGTCTAGAGAAACACAGTTGAAAATGAATCCGAAAAAGTGTGTCTTCGGGGTATCGTCAGAAAAGCTTCTAGGGTTCATGGTCAGTAATCGAGGTTTTGAAGTGGACCCATCAAAGGTGAAAGCTGATGGACCCAGCTTTTTGTGTTTTCCACCCTCGCCTCCATCCCAGGGTTACCGAGAGGCCGGCGGAGTGGAAAGGAAAGCGCGAGCATCAATATTTTTGTACAGGTATACCAGATTTTCTATTCTACTTGAAATTTAGAAATGGTGATCCGGAGATCCACCTTCACAAGTAGAAAGGAAATCAGTCTTTTTTCTAATTTTCCATTGCACATATATTTATAATAAAATAGAGAAGAATTTTTGAATGCCGTAGGAGGTGATTTTTTTTTTGTTTTACCATAAAATGAGGTTTTTTTGGCGTGAGAGGCCATTTTTTGCCGTGAAAGGTGATTTTTTTGCTGTGAAAGGCGATTTACAAATCTTATCAATAATGAAAGACAAGAATTATGATTTTTTGTCTCTTTTAAAGAAATACAAAATACAACAGAAAAGTAAGAAAATGAATCTGACTTCTCAGGAGATTGTGGGGACTCGTTCAGATCGACAGTCGCAAGTCATGTATAGACTTCTCCATCGTCCTTCAGATGAGAACGTATGATGATTTGATTTCTTTTGGCTTGGATTCGACCTCAGTTTTTTAGGGGATAAAGACCAAGGGGAGGTCCTATATCCAATAAAAAACCGAGTAGACGGGCGATGTTGGATAGAAGAAGAGAGAGCCTTGCCTTGGGGGGATGGCCCCCCAAGGGACTTCGATCACCTTGTGCTGTTTGCTGTAGTAGAGCTTCTTCAAAGTAGCAGAGCTTTTTCGGGATTTCTCTCTCTATGTGTGTGGCTCTTGGATTCTGCCTCTGTTCTTCTTGGAATAACCCCTTTCTATAGGCTTTTGGTAGCCATGGGGTGGGTTTATGAGCATTGATGGCATTGATGCTCCATGATGGGAGGATTGATGGCATTGACGCTCCATGATGGGAGGAGTTACAAGTTTTAATTCATTTATTTTGTAACTCTTTTTTTTCTTGGCTTTTGATTGGCTGATGGAGAATGATGGGCATTTAATCTCCTTTAATCTCCATGATGAGAGGAGTTTTAAGGTTTTAATGCCATGATTGATTTGATTTGTAACTCCTCTTTCCTTGCTTTTGATTGGGCGGTCCAAAATAATGGGTTAATGACCGCATTAAGTTGTCATAAAACGGGTCAATTAACAGCATTAAGTGGTCGCCGGGGCATTTGAAGAGTCACTGGCCATACCACGTCTTTTGGAATTCTTCTTGCGATGATCGCCGATGGATCCACATGTTGTTTGATGTTGGATGGCGATGCAACTTCAGACACTAATTGATATCAGTGGGCCGGTAACATCTGTCCTGTCGATTTCTTGATCGGTTGGACATAAAGTGTGTTTTCTTAGTTGGCCGGTTGGCGATCTTGGAGCGATCAATGACGATTTCATGCTTTTGACGGCGGATCCGTGATGTTGGTGAAGATCAGCTGATTTCAAGCACCAAAAATCAGATTTTCGGAAAACCACAGGGGCCGGAGTTCTTGAAATGCAGAAAGGGACGAAAAAATGGTCACTTAGCAAAAATCCGGCTACCTAGATTTCCAGGGTCGCCGGTGACCATGGGGGATTTTCACCTTTTGGTCACCGTCTTTTAGCCGTTTCTCTGATTTTTTAATCTTTTTTTCTTAATATTTTTTCTGACATTTTTGTACATATTTTGGCCTGATTTCCTTGTAGAAAACATGACGAGAAGCCTTGCATATCAGAGAGCAAAGTTTCTGATTTTCTAGGAAAGCCGCAGACTTTGTCGCGCAGAGTTGCTAATTTGCCGTCAGAAGCGAAACCAGGTCAAATGATGTCGGAATCACTTGAAATTTGAGCTGAAGCTTCCTGAGTAGTAGGTAAGACCAACCATAGGCTTTTGTTTGAGTTTTGGATCTGTGTGCGTCCCGTCGCCAGTAGACTTGGTTTTACCGCGAGGAAGATGTGGCGCTTTGATGTGTGGTTAATTGATGTCCGATTGACTTAAAATTTGACAGGGAGCCTATTGGAGTCATTTTGAGATGATCCATTAGCTCCAATTTGGATGTCATGGTCCTGGGAAGCTCTGCTGCCGGGAGGCTTGATTTTATTTCCAAGCGTCAAAGTTGGCATCGGAATGACCTGAAATTTGACGTGTAGCCCTTTGTAAGCATGTTGAAGCCATCTATGTGTTATGTTTTATGAGTGATGGCCTCGGTGGTTCTCACAGCCGAGAGGCTTGATTTTACCGCTCGAGGGTTGATGGAGGGTCAAACGTTGTCGGTTTGATTTGAAATTTGACACGGAGCCTTTTGAAGGTATTTTGGGACCATCCATACGCTCTGATCAAAGTTTTGCTGTGTTCGACACTGTCGCCCCTGGGAGAGCTAACTTTGCTGCGCTCCTTTTCCTTTTTGGGCGTTGGGCAAAATGATGTCGGAATGGCCTAAAACTTGATGTAGACACTCCTAGTGGCATTTTGAGGCCAGTTGTGTGCTCTATTTTGTGTGTTAGGGTCTCTGGCTTCACCGCTGCCGGTAGCTCCTGCTCAGCTGCTGGAGGAGTGAAGTTAGGCCAAATGATGTTGAAATGGCCCGAAACTTCATGTATACCCCTCTTTTGGCTGTTTTGAAGGATCTTACCATTTTTGTTTGATTCTGACAAGATTTGATGCTTGAAGTAGCATTGCTTGTTTGTAGTAGGATGCGGCTTCATGTAGCTTCGTGATGTTGAGGAGGCAAAGTGACTTTTTTGGTGTCAACAAAAGCCATCCTCGAAACGCCGCCGTCTAAGAACATAAAAGAGCTAAGAGGTTTAATCAGGAGATTACAATTCATTCACTGATTCATATCGTAGCATTCGCAAAGATGTGAACCCTTCTATGGATTACTAAAAAGATGAGCTCAGTACGATTGGGACGATGACTGCCGGAAAGCGTTTAAGGAGCTGAAAAGATATATGTTGAATCTCCCAGTCCTTAAACCTCCTGTTAAACACAAGCCCCTTATCTTGTACGTTTCGACCAACAAGACAGTGATAGGGGTTGTTCTAGGTCAACACGATGACACGGGTAGAAAAGAAAATGCTATTTATTACCTGAGCAAATCTCTCCTGCCATATGAACGAAAATACTCCTTGATGGAAAGAACCTGCTTGGCGGTGGTTTGGGCCTCCCAGAAGTTAAGACATTACTTCGTAGCCCACCCAGTCAGACTCCTGGCCAAAATGGATCCTTTAAAATATATCTTCGAAAACTGTCACTTCAGGGCGAGTGGCGCAATGGCAGATGCTTTTGGCAGAATTTGACATAACTTACATGACTCAAAAGTCCATAGAAGGGCAAGCCATCGCTGACCACCTTGCACATCTACCCCTACCACACTATGAATAGGTCAGAACCGATTTTCCAAATGAGGACGTGTTATGTGCAGACATAAAGGAGATAAAGGACTAGGAATTGTGGGCAATGTATTTTGATGGTGCCTTGAATCAAAATGGAAAAGGGATAGGGATAGTGCTTTTATCCCCTGAAGGAGTGGCAATACTGAAGGCTTTCAAGGTCAGGTTCCCAGCCACCAACAATGAAATGGACTACGAAGCGCTCCTAGCAGGTTTAAGAGAGGCCGTAAATTTAGAAATTAAGAAACTTCGAGTTCTCGGAGATTCAAAGGTGGTTATCTCCCAAGTAGCGGGTGAATGGAAGGTGAATGCCCCCAAGATTGCTCATTACTGTGAAGAGGCCATGAGAATCATATTCCAGATCAAAAAAAATTCCTTTCTTTACATCCCACGATCTCTGAACTGACTAGTCGATTGTGGAAGTCCCTTTCGACAAAGGATCTGAAACCTTTCATATCCAACTGATAGACACTCCCTCGGTTGAGCTGAAAGACCTGACCCTCGAAGATCCGGATGGGGCTCGATCCAAAGATGAAGGAGTAAAAGGAAAGGAAACAAAAAGCAAGGAATTAGAGGCAAAGGAACCTGATCAAGAGCTGATACTAGTCCCCTTACAGCATGACAAAGAACTCACAGATGACCATCCATGGTACTTTGGTGTCTAGAATTATCTATGCGACGGATACATCCCTGACTGATGGACCCTCGGAATTTCTATCCTCTCCTTCCGCACCCCGGGGTCTGACCTGGGTCTCGGCGGAGGAGGGAAAACGTGGGTATCAACATTTTTGTACGGGTATGCCAGATTTACTTTCTATTTGGAATTTGGAATGGTGATGATCCGGAGATTCACCTTCACAAGTAGAAAGGAAATCGATCCTTTTTTCTAACTTTTCAAATTGCATAAATATTAAGAAAAGAGACAAGTTTGTTTTTTTTTTTTAGAATGTCGTAGGAGGCGTTTTTGTTTGTTTGCCGTAAAAGGCGATTTTACAAAACTCATCAAATGTGAAAGACAAGAATTGTGATTTCTTTTTGTCTCTTTAAGAAATACAAACTACAATAGAAAAGGAAGAAAATGGATCTAACTTCTCAGGAGATTGTTGGGACACGTTGAGATCGACGGTCGTAAGCCATGTATGGACTTCGCCATCATCCTTCAAATGAGAATGGTTGATGCTTCGATTCTTCGGCTTGGCTCCTAACCTCAGTTTTTTAAAGGACAAGGACTAAGAGGAGGTCCTATATCCAATGAAAAATCGAGTAAACGGGCTTAAAAGCCACGTTTAGGCCATGTTGTAGAAGGAGAGGACCTTAGGGGGGTGGCCCCCCAAGGGACGCTGATCACCTTGTAGTGCTTTTGGGAGCAAAGCAATAGGACTTCGTCTCTCTCTTGGATTTTCAGAGCTTGGGATTGCACTTGGGATTCTCTTTTTTCATGCATTCTTCTTGGAACCCACCTCCTTTTATAGGCTTTTGGTAGCCATGAGGTGATTATGGGCATAAATGGCCATGATGAGAGAATTGATGAGGAGTTACAAGTTTTTATTCTTTGATTTTGTAATTCCTTTTTCATGGCTTGTGATTGGCCGATGAAGAGTAGTGGGCATTTAATTACCTTTAAGCATCATGATGATGGGAGTTTCATGGGTTTAATGCCATGATTGCTTGGATTTGTAACTCTCAAATGCTTGAATCTGATTGGGCCGTCTAAAATAATGAGTTAATGACCGCATTAAGTTGTCATAAATGGGTCAATTAACGACATTAAGTGGTCGCCAGGGCATGTGAAGAGTCGCGGGCCGCGCTGCGCCTTTTGAGATTCTTCTTGTGATCATCACAGGTGGATCCACACATTGTTTGATGTCGGATTGTAGTGCAATTTCTGACATTGGTTGATCTCCTTGGGCCGGTGACATCTGTCTTGTCGATTTCACGATCGGTCGGACAGAAAATATACTTTCTTGGTCAGCCGGTTGGCGATCTTGGAGCGATCGGTGATGATTTTATGCTTTTGACGGTGGATCCGAGATGTCGGTGAAGATCAGTCGTTTTCAAGCATCAAAAATTGGATTTTCAGAAAATCACAGAGGCAGGAATACCCGAAACGCGAAAAGGATCGAAAAACGGGGCATTTGGTGCAAAATCGGGCTGCCCGGATTTGCAGGGCCGCCGACGACCATGCACCCAAGGTCACCGGCGACCATAGGGCTTTGGCCCTTTTGGTCGCGGAGCTTTGTTTTTGGCCGTTTTTCTGTCTTTTTTGTTCCTTCGTTCTTCTGTATTTTTCTTGATATTTTTCGTCAATTATTGACTTGATTTTCTCAGAGAAAACTTGACGAGAACCCGCGCAAAACCGGAGCACA
This sequence comes from Umbellularia californica, assembly GCA_028538565.1. Classification (NCBI taxonomy): domain Eukaryota; kingdom Viridiplantae; phylum Streptophyta; class Magnoliopsida; order Laurales; family Lauraceae; genus Umbellularia; species Umbellularia californica. The sequence continues at coordinate 14,778,135 of JAPQWN010000009.1, read as the reverse complement.
AAGTTTCCCATTTTTCGGGAAAGCTGAAGACTTTGTAGCCGATTTTCAGTCAAGAGTCGAAACTAGGTCCAACGATGTCGGAATGACCTGAAAATTGAGGTGAAGCTTCTTGAGCAATGGATAGGACCAACCATGAGCTTTTATTTGAGTTTTGAAGCCATTTGGGGCCCCATCGATGCTTGACTTGACTTTACTGCGGGGAAATGCCGAGCTTTGATATGTGGTCAAACGATGTCCGATTGACCTCGAATTTGATGGGGAGCCTATTGGAGTCATTTTGAGACAACCCATTAGCTCCATTTTGGATGTCATGGTCCCGGGGTGCTCCGCCGCCGGTAGGCTTGATTTTCTTTCGGAGCATCGAAACCTGGTCAAACGTTGTCGGAATGACTGAAATTCGACGTGCAGCCTTTTGGAAGCATGTTGAAGCCACTCATGTACTTTGTTTGATGAGTGATGGCTTCGGTGGTTCCCGCTGCCGGTAGGCTTGATTTTGCTGCTCGAGCGTTGATGGAGGGTCAAACGTTGTCGGTTTGACTTGAAATTTGGCATGGAGCCCTTTGGAGGTATCCTGAAGTCATCCATAGGCTCTGATCGAAGTTTTGGTGTCTTCAATGACGTCGCCGCCAGGAGCGCTTGTTTAGCTATCGGAGCAGTGAAGTTAGGCCAAACGATGTCGGAATGGCCCGAAACCTCAGGTGTACCCCTCTTTTAGCTGTCTTGAAGGATCTTTCAGTTTTTGTCTGATTCTGACAAGATCTGATGCTTGAAGTAGCTTTGCCTGTTTTGTAGCAGGATGCAGCTTCACGAGGCCTCTTGATGTTGAGGACATAGTGACTTTTTTGGTGTCAACAAATGCCCCCTCGAGGTACAGTGACGAGTAGCTTTTTGGAGTGCCTCGAAGAGATTCCGGCTTGACCAGGAGTCTTGAGCTTATTTATTTATTTATTTTTTGAATAGCCTTCTAAGTTTCCGGGGGAATTTTATGGTAGTGAGAGGGATCACACACCATCTCAAGGCAAAGTTTTGAAAATGACATGGGTAATTTAGGATTTTGGGTTTTGGACTTTGGTTTTTGACCTTGTGACCTAACAAGCTGTATGTGGTAGGTTAGGGGGTCGGGGTTCGATTTTGATTTTGACCTTGTGACCCAACAAGCTGTATGTGGCAGGATGGGGGGTCAGATTTGGTCTTTTGGTTGTGGTTTTTGGTTTGGATTTTGATTTTGGTTTTGGTCTTGTGACCTAACAAGCTGTATGTGGCGAGTTAGGGGACCGGAATTTGGTTTTGTGAAATGTCAATTTCAAGATTTTGGCTTAATTTGGTTCATGAGGTTGGATGGTTTGGTTTTTGGAAACTCATGAGGCTTTCTTTTCTTTTTTTTGAATGGTCCCATCAACTCAAAAGAGGCATGTGACTTTTTTTTTTGTTTTTGCTCTTGGTAAGAGGAATATTTTGACTAAAAGCCATTTTCAGTGCCTAGGTGGTCAAACCTGGCTCATATGGGCTAACCCATGGGACCTTAGGCTTTGTAGATGGCCTAGATCTCATATGGTTTCATTTTTGTAGAGAATATCTAAAAATATCCTTACTTGGAGGGAATTTCTCAAATTTCCTCCTTTTGTGGAAAGGTTTTCTCAAAATATCTTTCTTTTTGGGAAAGTAACTATTTTTAGTACTTACCTCCTTTCTTTCTCCTTGTTTCCTCTTTTGGATTGCTCTCTTCTATAAAAGCAAGAGGGTTGGTTCTTTTGCTCCATTGCTTTCTTTGTTTGCAAGAATTCTTCAAGAGTGCTCTCCAAGATAAAAAGTGCTTTTGCTCCAAGCTTTTCTTCTTCTTCTCCATCAATGGCTTCAAGTAAGTTTTCTTCCTCCACAAGAATCTCCATTGTAGAAGTAGCTTCTTCTTCTTTTTCTCATTTTTTTTTTCTCTTCTTCTTTTTCTTTTCTTTCTTTTTTCCAAGCACGTTTTTCTCTCTTTTTTTTCGTGCTTCTTCTCTCCTTTTTTTTTTACCGTGTGCTTTTTTTTATTTTTTCTTTTTTTTTTCTTTTCCACACGCTGATTTCTTTTTTGTTAGCGATTTTTTTTTTGTTTTCACGCTGATTTTTTTTCTGTCGGCATTTTTTTATTTTTTCTGTTTCTGTTTTTTTTTCCCATGCTGATTTTTTTTCTGTTAGCGTTTTGTTTTTTTTTTTTTTTAATGCTGATTTCCTCTTTTTTTTTTCAGCGTTTTTGCTTCTTTTTTTTTCCGCTGTTTGTTCTATTTTTTTTTTCTATTTTTCTTGGCTGTACGGACGGCCTGCCACGTGGCAGTGGGCCATGGCCTATGGGCCAAAATCCTTTTTTTTTTTTTTTTTTGCTGAGATTTCTTTCTCTCTCTTTTTGTTTTTCTTTCTTTTGTTTGCTCACCGTGATAATGAGGTTCATGCAATTTCAATATGTTCATGCATCTTTTTTTATGCATCAAGATAGAAGGCTAGAGTCTCTAGGTCAAGCCAACATGATTTTTGACTTGGACAAAGTTTGATTGGTTTTGACCAAATTGGGTTTTTCCTTGGTCAAACTTTGGTCAAGGTTTTCGTAGCATCTAATGCATGATGATATTCTTTGATGCATGATTTTTTTGTAAATGGATTTGAAAGCATGATGATGCATACCTGAAAATCTTTTGCAAGTATTAAGATTTTGAGCTCGCAGCGATGTTGAGCTCTTTCTCGGTCTTGCTGGATTTTGAGGAACTTTGCAATTCTTGGATTCTAAAGCTCGCAGCAATGTTGAGCTCTTTTCCAGATCTTGCGGAAATTTGATGAGATTGGCTCGTTCTCACAGCGATGTTGAGTTTGAACCTTCTTTGGGAATTCTCCACTAACTATGAGCTCGCAGCGATGTCGAACTCATCTTCAGGCTTCCTGTCTTTTTCGGAGTACTTTCCTTTTCTTCGGAATTGCCCCGGAACCATGTCAAAATTTCGCTAGAATTTTTGTAGCAGAAATCTGTCATTTTGATTGATCTTTTCTCTTACATCTTTTGCAGGTAGTTCTTCCAGGACGAACAAGGGTAAAGGTCCTGCTACTGACGCACCTCGTCGGTCTGCCAGATCTTCCAATGCGGCCGTTCAAGAGGCCTAGGAGGAGGAACGGTTTGTTGAGAAAAACTTGGAAGAGTCCGATTCCCTTAATCGTGATGAGATGAGACAGTGACTGATCGCTCTCAAAGATGTGGAATTCTACAAGATCATGGTAAGCAGCCGTCCTTGGGTTATGGATGATCAGAGCGTTGTGCTCAAGCCTACCTTCTTCTTCGGTGATGCAGTCCCCGACGACTTGACATACCAAAGGAGATGTTTCCAGTTCTTTTAAACAACAAATGGTGAGGAGAGAACTATTTCCACCTGGTCGACTTTCGATCGGACCATCTCGATCCTGAGCCTTTCTTCCACATGCCCTAAGAGGAAAGATCCTCCGAGCTGGATAAAGAGGACCAGTGTGATCAAGACCGGGATTTTTGTTGGCGGCCATTCTGGTTTTGCAGAGAAGCCACCTGTCCGTATGGACATGTTGATATCAGCCAGTGACTACCAAGGTTCTGACCATCCATCGATCAATTTGAGGCCGGCGGGCCTTGGCATTTTTCAGGGTGACGGCAGCAATTGGGTGAAGCCTTTTCGACTTCGTGGCCGCTGCAGCGCTGACTCGAGCTGGGAATCATGGACTGATCACACCCTGAGAATTGGCGAGACCGTTCTTCAGGAGGCCGAGATTTTTGATGCGGTTCGCGCTTTTCGGTAAATCGTCGTTTTCTCCGATGAGGCTTTCATGGCCATGCTAGGGTCATTCCTTCCACAAACGAACACCTTCGTTGTGACGAATGGTGAGATTGGTTTTTCTTTGAAGGAATTGAGCGCCATCACCGGATTGCCTATCCACGGCAAACACTATGAGGAGTTTATGCCTATTGACAGCGTCCTTGAGGAGCAGTCTGAGGAATTTAGGCTTGTATACTTTCAGCTCGTCGCCTTCTATGATTTTTTGAAGGAGAAGGAGGGCTCGAAAGTTAGATGTAGCAGTTGGAGAAGTTACAGCTCCAACTTTTTTGACAGCGGGGGTTCTTCTGATGGCATGGCCCAAGATACTAGGGCTAAAGTATCAAGTTTGAAGAAGATCGCTGCTATGCGAGAAGATTTAAAGAAGTTCTTCGCAAGCACATATGCCATTTGTCCTGACATTGCGTTGCGAAGAGATCTCGCGATTTACCTCACTTATTGGCTGGGTGAGGCTGTTTTTGCTGGAGGAGATGGAACGCACATCAGGCCGCACTGTATTTTTCTGGCTTGTCAGATGGCGTTTGGAGAGCGGCTGGCTTTGGTACTTGCTTTTTACTCCTATTTGTGTACCGAATTGCAGGCTGCTGCTTTCCTGGTTCGGCTTGGGCTTCCCATGAACAGGGTATTTTCTGCCCATATCTTCTATTCGTGGTATGTATACCACTGTCCTAGCTTCCATCGTTTGGGAGTTGCACAGGACGAAGATCCCTTTATGATTCGTTTGGCTAGAGGGACGGCCGTTCCCGAATCGCTTTTGTCTACCCATTTGAGGATCCGACGATTTAGGGACGTCGAGATTGGGCAGTCTTCAATTAAGCTTTCTCCGGGTTTGCGGAAGAAGGCTTTTGATTTTGGTGTCTCTCGTGATTCGACCAGGGCATGATCGGGAAGACACTACGCTTTGACAGACGCAGAGAAGAGATGGCTCTTCAACATACGGGTTGGTACGATGGTGTACCGCAGACATCTTTTCGTTGATATCCAGCTGTATGTCCATTCGCATTTTGCATTGCAGTTTCTCTTCTCTCAAGGCGTTGTTGGAGCACCTTCGAGCATAGTGAAGCGTTTTGGAGGTCTACAGGATGGGAGGAATGCATGGGCTTTTTATAGCGCTGAGGACGCTACCGCCATGATTTCCTATCCTGAGCTGCCCACTTTCCGGACTGCTAGCTTCACGAAGTGGTTCGTGGAGAGCTTCTCAGTGTACTGGGGCTTTCCAAGAAAGAGCTCGATGTCAAGCAATCTCCTGGGAAAGGTCTTGGCAAATCAGATGGTGACTGTCGGGAGGAAGTTTTGGCCTTCCTTTCTGGAGAGAAGCATAAGATAGGCTTTCTCAATGAGCAGGATGTCATCAGATCAGGAGCTACACAAGGGATTCCTGGTTAGGTCTTGAGACAACTGGAAGAGGAGGAGGGCGAGATCGATGCTATGATACAGGCAGAGCGTACGAAGGCTTCCATGGAGTCTACTGAGAACAATAGACCATCCAGTGAGGACTCTAGTGAGAGGCCTGATGTTGATAGTGGGGTAGGATCGTCGAGCAGATTGACCTGCCGAGGCAAGAGGAGGAGAGGACAACGCCGTAACATGAGACGGCACGATAGTCCTTCTGATCTTGAAGTTCCTCTCACCATTTTTGAGGAGGTGTCTGAGGATGCTGACGAGCCTCCGGAGAAGAGGAGACAGCTGGTATGATCCTCTTTCTTTCTTTTGCCACTTATTTTCTTTTATGAGAGATTTTTTTTATTTGATCCACTGCTTTCTTTTTTTTTTTTTTGGCAGAGGATGATGACTTGGTGATGCCCGAGGTTCCGGCCGATGAGACGATGACGGATCTGTTAGAGATTTTGTGTATTGCAATTTGGTGGATGTACTATTCATTTTATTCATCATTTGAATTCACACACATGCATTGTTTTAGAAAAGCTTGAAATCTTGATTGATACATGCATTGTTTTAAATCTTGTACACCTTATGATTTATGCATGTTTTGGTTTTAAACATTGGATGCATTTTTAGTTTTAAAAAGGATTTTATAAATCAAGCTAGCCATTTGTTTTAAACTTTCAAATCTATTTACGCTTTCTATGTTTCATGATTTTAAAGCACTTGGATTGGTTTAAATCATGTTTCCATGCTTGGTTTAATGGCCCAAAGATCCCACAAGAAATTTACTTTGAAATATGCAAAAGTTGGGATTTTTGTCTTAGGCTGTCGGTCAACCGACAAGTTAGGTGTCGGCTAACCGACCATAGAAAATGAACTAATCGAACACCATGTCGGTCAGAAAACCAGAGAGTTGCATTTTCATATAATTTACACGTCGGCCAGCTTGTCGGTCAGGGCTCGGTTAACCGACCTTGCTTCTGAACCTGACCGAAGCTCTCTCGGTTATAAAACCAGAGAAGAGTTTTCTGACCAAGTTTACATTGTCGGTTAGGGTGTCGGTCAGGCCTCGGTTAACCGAACATTTCGGCTAACCGAACCATGCTTTATGGTCAGCAAATTTTCGAAAATATGACCGTTGGCCTGTGACCGTTGGGGGTGTCGGTTAACCGACCCCTGGATGTCGGCTAACCGACAGGTAGCCGTTGAGCAACTTTTTCTATAAAAAGAAGCTCATTCCTTAGCCCCAAGAGATGATCTTAGAAGCCCTTCTTGAGGTATTTTGAGGGAAAAGAAAGGGGATCAAGCTAAGGAATGCTAAGGGTCATTAAGGAAAGCTAAAGCTTGGATTAATGAAGTTAAACCACCAAGTAAGCTTTGTCTTTTTATAATCATTATTTTATGCTTTGTTTAATCTTTGGTAAATGATTTTAGCATATAAACTATGATGTGTTGAATCCTCTACTTCCTTAATCTTTGATTTAAGTCATTGGATTCTTCACCTTGATTTCTAAACAAGTTTGTTTTAATACTTTATAAAACATGTTTTGTCAAAACCTTTGATTTGTTTTATGAACGTGTTTCATTAACTTGTTTGAATCATCTTTGTTGTTTTCATTCATTTGAACTTTAGTTAAATTAGTTTGTTTTTGAAAACAACATTGAATATGCATCACATGTTTAGACATAATTAATTTCATACAACTTGTGAGCTTTTGATTTCTTATCTTCAACAAGTTTGTACTTTGGTACATGTGATTTGCATATTACTTCAATCAAATCTTTTTATGTGTATTAAACTTTTAATTGCTTCAAGCATAAATTGATTAAGCTTTATTTTAAAACTTGATTGAAGTATTCAAACACTCACTTCATAAGCATTCATCTTTGCATTTTAGAGTGTTTGTGTGAGTTTGCTTTACACTTTCATATTCGCCTAATCTAGAGGCAATTAAATTGAGCTTTAATTGTATTCTCTTAGAGTGCTTTGTGAAAACACTTTCTTGAGAGAAATCATTTGATTGTAAAGGTTAGTGCTTTAGCCTAAGAAAAGCATTGTGTAAAGGTTATTGCTTAGCCTAGAAAGCATCTTGTATAGGTTGTTGTTAAGCCTTGAAAAACAACATTGTAAGGTTATTGCTTATCCTTGGAAAGCATATTGTAGTGGTTATTGCTTAGCTATTTGAAAAGCATAAAGAGTGGAAATCCGGTGGGGTGTAGATTCACAAGTCGGTAGTGGATGTAGGCACGTTGGCCGAACCACTATGTATCTTGTGTTGTGGTGATTGCTTTTGTGGTGATTGTTGTTGTTTAGCTTCCGCATTTTATTTGTTAATCATCACAAGTGGATAATTGTTTTAAAGAAGTTTAAAATTGGCATAATTGGTCATTAAGTTGTAGCTCACCCTATTCACCCCCCTTCTAGGGTTAGGATCCGGAACTTTCAGGATCCAATCGTGGCATCTGAGGAAGAGCCTAAGGACTCTGGAGTGATTCCAGAACCTTCACTTGGTATGATTGCTTTGGCTTTTTTTTTTCTTTCTTTTTTTTTTTTGTTTGTGCTGTCTTTTGCCAACATGTAGCTTTTGTTTTCTTGTTAGCTGACTTGTCAGAGGATTCTGGCGATTTCGAGCCATCCATGGACGTAACTTTTAAAGATGCTTCGGATGAGCTCAGAGAGGCAGAGAATACTCTGCCAGTCATCGAAGAAGGTATTTTGTAATAATAATCTTGATATATTTTTGACAAGATTATATTCATACCTTTTTGTCTTTTCCTTAGCAGATTGTGGAGCAGCAGGAGAGGTCCCTCCGTCTTCCTCAGAGCTAGAACAGGGGATACCTGCGGCTAATACAGGAGTAGGGGCTTCTTCCACTTTCAATAAATCAGCTTCTTCAGTTGGAAAGAGTTTATTGATTACTCTTCCAATGGAGCATGACATGAGCAGTCGGGCACCAAAGCATGGCGAATCCTCATCTGCACCACACCTTTAGTATGCAAGGAAGGTGTTGAAGACTGTCTTGAGCTCATGGGTTGAGACTCTCTCTTCAGGTCATTTGGAAGTTGGCTTTAGCATGATCAAGCATGTTCAGGACATTCTTGCTGATAGCAAAGAAGTCGGTCTGGACATCTCAAGCGCCAAAGATTTTGTTGAGGAAATCATCGCCTTGGGGAACAAATGGACTGAAACCAAGAGTTTCCCAGATGGTGACTTCTTTGATGAGATGTTTATAAAGTCATCCAGCAAAGTCAAAGCTGAGCTGACTGAGGTCATGAAGACTCGGAGGCAGGTCGTTCGGGAGAAGGACGTTACCGAGTTATCCATCATGGGGCTCAAGCAAGACTTAGACCGCCTTGATAAGGAGGTTGTCGAGGCTAAGCAGCGTCTTGAGCTTTTAGAGGAAGAAGCTGCTGCCAAATGGATCGCCATTGTGGAGGCTAGTGACAAGGAGGGAACTCTCATTCGCTAGGTTGAGGAAGCTGAAGGTAATGTCCGGAGGAAGACTTAGGAGGATGAGCAGTGGCAGGTCCTCTGCGAAGAACTTCCTCGTGCTGCAGATGGGTTGCGGCATTCGGCCGCATTTTATGGGAACATTTTGAAGAAGCGTGGCCTAAAAACTTTGGAAGTTAAGGCCAAGGGTCTACTTGAGGAGTTGAACCTTTGGTTGAAGACCATGTTGGATTGAGCTCCTGAGTTGTAACAAACTCTTTTCTTCTTCTTCTTTTTTTTTGTACCTCCATGTATAAACAATTTTGGTATTATATTTTGTATCCCCTTCTTTTCACTTAAATCATTTTTTGATGGAAAGACATTTGAGTAAAAGTTGACGGGAATGTTTGTTTGAGAATTTGATCAAAAGGTTGTCATTTTGTGAAAATCTTTTGTCAAAGGGTTGTTTTTTGGCATGAAAGCCAATTTTTGTGGCAAAAAGCCTGGGTTTTGATGGTTTGAAAACCAAATTTTAGGTGGCATGGAAGCCTAATTTTGTGGCATAAGAGCCAAAATTTGTTTTGCGGCATAGGAGCCAAAAATTTTGAGATGGCATTAGAGCCAAAATTTTTGAGATGGCATGAAAGCCGAATTTTGGAATGGCATAGAAGCTGAATTTTATTTTGTGGCATGGAAGCCAAAAGATATTTTTTTTTGTGTGTGGCATGAAAGCCAATGTTTTTTGAATGACGTGAAAGCCAAAGTTTTTGGATGGGGTGGAAGCCAAAGTTTTTTTTTTTTTTTTTAATGGCATAGGAGCCGAATTTTGTTTTGTTTGTTGTTTGTTTTGTTTTGGCATGGAAGCTAGATTTTTGAAAACCAAGTTTTGTTTTATTGGCATGAAAGCCGGATTTTGGCGTTTATGGCCAAATTTGGCATTTATAGACGAATTTTGGCGTTTATAGCCGATTTTGATATTTATAGCCAAATTTTTGGCGTTTATAGCCGATTTTGGCATTTATAGCCGAATTTTGGCATTTATAGCCGAATTTTGGCGTTTATAGCCGATTTTTGGCGTTTATAGGCAATTTTTGGCTTTCACAACGCAGGTATCGACTAAATGTCGCCTCCCCGCTGAATGGTCTTGCAAGTATCGATGGAATGTCGCTTCCTTGCTCATTCGGTTTGCTGGTATTGATGGAATGTCACTTCCTCACGGGCTGGGTTTTGCGAGTATCGTTGGAATGTCGCTTCCTCGCGGATTGGGTGCAAGTATCGACTAAGCGTCGCTTCCCTGCTTTTCCCAAAACTTTTGATTTTGTGGGTACTGACTTGATATCGTTTCCCCGTGATTTTTGAAATTTGAGGTTTTCTCGAACCATTTGAAATTTGGGTTGTGGATATCAATTGGAATATTGTGTCTCCACGATTTTGAAATTTAAGATTTCACAAGTATCGAATGGGGTTTGCTTCCTTGCGATTTTTTGGGTTTTTGGAAGTATCGAATGGGGTTCGCATCCTTCCGATTTTTTGGGTTTTCGAAGTATCGAATGGGGTTCGCATCCTTCCGGTTTTTGGATTTTGGAAGTATCGAATAGGGTTCGCATCCTTCCGGTTTTTGGATTTTGGAAGTATCAAATGGGGTTCACATCCTTCCGATTTTTTGGGTTTTGTGAGTATCGACTGAATGTCACTTCCCCGCGGTTTTTTTAAAAAAACCATTTTTTTTTTGTTTAAAGACACGAGGGTCATAAATTTTGACTTAAAACCATCTTGGTTGTAAAAGCCGAGGCGAACTAGGGTGAAAATTCCTGAGTCTTGGTTTTTGTTTCAAACCAAGAATTTTTGGGTTCAAGGATCGAAAATTTTGGTCAAGTCTGGGAAGAGGTTTCTAAACTTGGATTTTTTGGATTTTGGTTTTTTTTTTTTTTTTTTTTGAACAATGAAACGCTGGAAGTAAGCATTGTTTTGAGAGAGTTTTTTTTTTTTTTTTTGGAAACTTCAACATAAAGATGAAAATTTCAAAAGGGGTGGGTTTGACGAGCAAGTACCTTGGAAATAGGCTTTGGCCGTGTAGATATCGCTCTGACCCATTTGAGGAAGTCTTTAAGGGTAGTACCGCTTCAAGAACTTGCCGTTGATGGGCAGCATACATCTGTCTCCTTCCTTGTTTAGAAGAGCGTATGCGCCGTTGGAGAAGACTTTGTCGATGACGAAGGGTCACTCCCATTTTGGTTCAAATTTGCCTTTCGATTTGTGGGCAAAGACTACGGGTTTTTTTACTGCAAAAACCAAGTCACCCTTTTTGTAGGCGCGTTGCCTGACCTTCTTGTCGAAAGATCTTGCCATGCGTGCTTGGTACAACTCAATGCTTTGTAGAGCTTCGAGTCGTCTTTCATCGAGATTATCCAGCTCTTGGAGTCTCAATTTGACATTGCTTTCTTGCGTCATGTCATTTTGCAAAGATACCCTTAAGGAAGGAATTTGTACTTCCAAAGGGACAACAGCTTCGCATCCATAGACCAAAGAGAATGGTGTGCTATGGGTTGGTCCTCGAACAGTGGTTCGATAGGACCACAAGGCTTCTGGTAGTTTGTCGCCCCAGACCCTCTTGTGACTAGAGACCATTTTCTTGAGAATTTTGCAGAGTATCTTGTTGAAGGCTTCTGCTAGTCCGCTCGCTGCTGGATTATATGGAGTCGAAGGACAACTTTCGATTTTGTACTTGTCGCAGAACTTGTAGAATCTGTGATCCCGGAATTGTGGTCCGTTATCCTGAACGAATCTTTTAGGCATACCGAAGCGACAAATAATGTTGGTGCGCAAGAACTAAAGGACTGATGAAGTCTTCATTTCGCTGAGCGCAAATGCTTCTGACCACTTGGAGAAATAATTCGTAGCTGTAAAGATGAAGCGATGACCTTTGATTGATGGGGGAGAGATAGGACCTATGATGTCCATACCCCAGGCTTCGAAAGGCCATGAGATTGCTGTTGGATGTAGCCATTCTAGAGCCATGTGGACATAATCTCCATGAATCTGGCATTTTTGGCAGCGCTTAGCAAATTGCATTGCATCAGCTACCATGGTAGGCCAATAATAACCTAGCCTTTTTATCTGGTTGTAGAGCTTAGGACCAGCCTAATGGGCTCCACAAAGACCAGCATGTACTTATTTAAGAGTTTCCTCAGCCTCTTGTTGTGATAAGCAGCGTGGAAGTACTCCATTGAAGGATTTTCTGTAAAGCGCTTTTGAAGGTATATTCAAATGAAAGTTCGGGGCTCGTGTTTGGATGCTTACCCCTTCTTTTGGATCTTCAGGTAAAACTCCGAACATGATGTAATCAATGAACGGATCTCTCCAATCGGCAATCGGAGGTTTGAGGATGGAGATCCGACTTCCAACCACTTGGTGGCAGTCAGCAACTGCTTGGTGTGTGTTAAGAGGAGGGAGAATCCTTATTTGACACACTGTAATTTGCATGTTTTCCCCTTCTTGGATTGCCATGGAAACGGCGAGTCCAGCCAGGGCATCTGCACGGATATTTTCACCTCTGAGGATGTGGGTGATATGACAGATGTTGATTTTTTGTCGAAGCAACTGCGCCTTGCTGTAGTAAGGTAACAAATCAGGCTTCCTGACTTCATATTTCTGATTCATCTGGTTGACGATCAGTTGAGAATCTCCAAAAGCTTCCAGCATGATGATACCGGATTCAAGGGCGAGTTCCAATCCTACAATCAGGGCTTGGTACTCAGCTGCATTGTTTGAACATGGTTCCAGTAGCGAGAAGGCGTGTGGAATCATGTATTTGTCGGAGCTGACAAAGAAGATGCCAATTCCTGATATTTTCTTTCCTTTTTCGTTTGTCCTGGTTGCGCCGTCAAAGTACGTGTCCCAGGAAGCATTTGATAAGGAAGTTTCCACATTGTAGACAAATCCGTCTGGGAGATCATCCCTGATTGGAGAATCTTTAAGCAATGGATGCTCTGCGAGGAAGTCTGCTAGAGCTTGGCCTTTGATTGCTTTCTGTGCTACATACCTAATATTAAACTATGATAGAAGAATGGACCATTTTGCCAGTCGGGCATTGAGAGAACCTGCTTTTGTGACAAGGACCTTTTGGAGGTTGATCCTCGAAATCCGGTAAACTATATTGGACAGCAGGTAGTGACGTAGCTTTTGTACGGCAAACATCACCGCAAGGCATTCTTTTTCGACTGGGGAGTAGCGATGATCCGCACCTACCAACATGCGGCTAAGGTAATATAGAGCAGCTTCTTTTCCGTCGTCATTTTCTTGTGCGAGCAGAGCACCCAAAGAGTAGTCGAGAGCTCTTGTGTACAAGATGAATGGTTTTCCAGTTGGTGAGGTATGCTTTGATGTCTTGAAATGCATTTTCACATTCAGCATCCTAGACAAAGTCCACGCCTTTCTTCATTAAGCGAGAGAATGGACGGCACTTCCCTGACAGATTGGAGATGAACCGTCGAATGTAGGCCAACCTTCCTTGAAGCCCTTTTAATTCTCTTAGGGTTCTGGGAGATGGCATTTCCAGGATAGCCTTGACTTTGGTGGGGTCAAGTTCTATTCCAGCTTTCCGTACTATGAATCCGAGAAACTTACCCGATGATATACCGAAAAAGCATTTTAGTGGATTCATCCACAATTTGTGTTTGCGAAGTCGGAGGAAGACTTCTCGAAGATCGTCGAGATGGTCTTCTTTTCTTCTTCTTTTGATTGCGAGGTCGTCAACATAGCATTCGACCGTCTTGTGCTGCATATCTTGGAATATTTTCATCATAGCCCTCTGATATGTTGCACCTGCATTTTTCAGACCAAATGGCATGACAGTGTAGCAGTACACGCCAAATGGTGTGCAAAATGACATGTTTTTCGTCTTCAGGATGCATCTTTATCTGGTTGTAGCAAGAAAATCCATCCATGAATGTCATTCGCTCGAACCCATAAGTGTTGTCAATCATCACCTCTGGTATGGGGAGCGGGAATTCATCTTTAGGACATGCATTATTCAGGTCTCTGTAGTCAATATAGACCCTTATCTGCCCATTTTTCTTTGTCACGGGGATGATGTTGGCCAACCATTCAGGATGCTGTTCCTCGCAGATAAAGCCAACGTTTTTGAGTTTTTGAACTTCTTGTTCAATTTTGTCCATCACGTTGGGACGGAATCTTCTTTGGCCTTGTTTGACAGGCTTGATTTTTTTTTTTTTGCAAGTTGAGCCTGTGGACTGCTACTTTGGGATCTAAGCCAGGCATTTCAGCATAAGCCCATGCAAAGCAATCAACAAACTCACGAAGAAAAGAGATATACTCGGGTAACTCATCATCCTTTATATTCTGGCTTATGAATACAGGACGTGGGTTATCAGGTGTTCCTAAGTTTATCTTTTTAACAGGGTCTTCTGTCGGAAGATTTGAAGGTGGTTCCTCCACAGTATTTTTGGAGGCTTCCAACTCAACAAGACCTTCTGGAGTGTTAAAGGCATTTTTAGACTGAGGCTCTGTTTCTGTCCATGGATCTTCTTGATCAGTATCCTTCTCAAGGCTTGCAATGAGATGGTCCCAATCATTTGCTAGAACTGGGTTGAAGTGGGGTATTTCTTTTGGAGACGATGGTTCTTCTAGGTCAGAGAACCACGCGTCTATGTCATCGGGCAATTCCTCTTCATTATCAGAGAAATCATACCAATTGGGGGAACTTTCTGGATCCTTGACAAGTGACTCCTCAAAAAGATATCCAGGGAGGTCAATGTCTTCATGAGATATTGGGGCTTGGTCGATAAAGCGACTTTGTAACCATGGTGTCAACTGTCTCATAGGAGCGGTAGGATCATACCCCAACCCATATGAAGACTTGCCTTTATGAAGGTGGATTTTCCAATCTTTTGGTTGACTTTTGGTCAGGGTGGGTTCCAATGGTATGAGAATACCACGGCCACCGCCCAAACCAGTCGGATTCTGAGCATCGTAGCCCATTTTCTTCATGATAGCTTGTGCCATCGGACTATACAGGATAGCTGAGGCATACCTTCGTTTTGGAAGGTTCAAGGAGAGAGTTCAGTGGAGATGCTCCTGATTTGTGGAAGTAAATCACTTTTTCTTCTGGCGAAGTTGCCGGAATAACAAAGGAAGCAGACGTAGGTTCTTCTATGTCTGTAAGTGTCTCCAATGGAGTGAGAGTGAGCTGATCTTGCTGAGGATCAGCTTGGCTTGATGCTGTGTCATCTTCTGACTCTGATTCTGAGTCTGTGTCATGCATAATAGACACGAAGAAGACAGTGAACTTGCCCCCAGCCTTTTGTTTTGTCTTTTTTACTTTGGTAGTGATTACCAAAGGCTTTGGAGATTTGAAGGAGACGATGAAGGGAGCTTGACCGCTTACGTCGAGTTTGGTGGAGGGTTTGTTTACCTCTGGTGATTGCTGAGGAGCCTTGCCTTTATCTTTCTGGAGATTGTCGGCAAAGTGAATTGTTTTTTCCTCCTGTTCTTCTTTTCCATCTTTATACATTTGAGCATCTGCAAAACGGACATCTCTGCCTTTGAAGGGCTTTTTGTCTGCAAACACTAGATGTATCAAGCCGTTGTTGCCAATGAACTTGATGTACTGATGTAGAGTGGAAGGGACGACACCGTTGTCATGTATCTAGGGGCGTCCAAGGAGTATATTGTAGCATGAAGGGGTCCTTATTGCATACACAGTGACTTCAGAAATAAGGTCACCGATTTGCAATTTGAACCTGATTTTGCCGATAGGCCTTTGACTACTGCCGTCATATCCGAAGATGGATACAGACGTGTGGCTCAACTTACTAGGTGGGATGCCCAGCTTTTCGAGTGCCGAAGTAGAAATGAGGTTGAGTGCAGAACCTGGATCGATCTGAACTCTGTGTACTGGCATTTCTTTGACGTACCCCGTAAAGTACAAGGGTCGGTTGTGCTTTGTCTCGCTTAGCAGGAGGTCATCATTGTCGAAGGCAATTGTTGCACTTGCTGCTTTTTGTACCGAGAGGCATTCATTGCTTGATCTCTCAGTTTTCTTCTTTTCTCCCTTTGGAGGAGTATTTGATTTTTTGACCTTGTAGTCCATTTCAATTTGTAGGACTTGTGGGGCGTGTTTGTCGACATCCGCATTCAGCCTTTGTAATTCTGAAATGAGACTATCACGAGTTTGTGGAGACATTCGTAATAAGTCGAGGATGTGCAGACGTGCATGTATGTGTTTGAAGTGCTCGATCAAGTCGTACTTGAAAGCCTCCTTCGGGCCTGCATTTTCATTATTATTGCCACTTGGGGCGCTTACAACTTACTTTCCCGAAGGATTTACATAAAAAGAAGAGGGTTGATTGTAATTTTTGTGGTAATCCCGGCCAGAACGGGTACCTCTACCAACTTCAAGAGCTTCTAGTGAAGAATCTTCTTTTGGAAGATCACTCTCAGGATCAAGGGATTGATCCTTGTCATTTGCTGAAGACGTCTTTGTAGCAGTATTGGCGTCTTCAATGATTGTGTTGCACGGAGCAATTTCCGGGAACAAGTCCTGAACAGCATCCGGCAACCTTTCTTGATTAGTCCAAACATCGTCTATGAGATCCTGTATTTGGGACCAATCAACCGGGTTTTCATAGAAAAAGATTTTATTGGCAGGAGTTTCTTCGGGATGATCAACCGGGAGAGGCTTGAGTTCCGATGTCACAGCTTCAGGACACGAGGGCTGAGAGGATGATATCTCAGTGGAAGTTACCTGAGAAGATGTACCTCCAGATGATACATTACCGGTTGGGGTGTACGTGTCTCCGGAAGCTTCAGAGGCACTATCGTCCTAAGCTATCACATTGCAGGTCATCCGGACAGGAGATGCCCCCAGTGCAGACTGTTGGGAATCGAACTCATCCTCAGATGTAAGAGGATCATCAATCCAACTGTTTTCTCCTTTTTCAGGAGTTAAGGGAGAAAGTTCCCGTTGATTTTCAGGGAATTCTGGTTCTGGATCATGACGAAGATTGTTGATGCGATCCTGCTCCTGCTCTATGGCAAGATGTTGCAAGATTCTTGCATATTCTTCAAGATTAGGCATAGGAGCCAAATCTTCTTCGTCATCTGTTCCTTGTGGTTCACCAATGTTGGGTTCCACTGGAGCATTGGCTGGTGCTGGATCGACAACATTTTCTTGAACAACGTCCTGGTCTTCTTCATCATCATACCAAGAACTTTGTGGCTGTAATGGGTTATACCAGATTACTGGCATAAGATGGGACTCGGGAATCCATTCCTCGTCGGAGAGGTATTCTCCTGTTTCAAGGGATTCTTCCCACTCATCGATATCACTGGCAGTGTCACTGGACTCATATCCATCCATGGAGAATCCAACTACCAAGTTGCAAGAGTATGATGCCCCCTGCGCAATTTCATTTTTGTATTGAGGTGGCATGAAATCATTAAGGGTGAGTTTTCTTACCGCCTTTGAAGTTTTGGGAAGGGATTCTTCCATCGCCCCTAGTGAAGCAGTGGAAGAGGTTTCTGCCTTTTCAAGGACTTCTTGTTTTGGCTGAGACTTCTGCTGCTGTTTGAGCTTGCAGAGTTGTCTCTTGGCTTGCCTTCGCTGCTGAGCGGTCGGCTTTGTTTTGACGATCTCCCAATTTTCATGATCTAGGAGATCGGGATGCACCCATATAAGTTGTCCATCTGATGTTGGATAAGGAACCAACTCTTGGGATGCTTGAGCCATTTTAATCACCTTGAATGAAGTAGTGATCTTCTTTTTCGGTGACTTTGAAGTTTGCCGACAAGACACCATGTTGGCAGAAGTGGAGCCGTAGTTTTTGTCGAAAGTTATGACTCCGTTTTCCCACATCTCATTGATCTTCTCTCTCACAACGAAGCATTAATTGAGAGGATGTGAGATCATCTGATGGTATGGAGAGTATCGGGGATCATTGGTTTTACCAACATCTCCCGGTCTTTTGGGCTCCGGCAAAGTGAGTTTGCCATTTGCTAGGAGAGCCTCAAAGATTTCTTCAACATCTTCATCGAACGGATATTTCTTTTCTACACGTTCTTTGAAGGCATCGGAGAGTTCAGCCCTTTTACCCGTAGCTTTGTTTTCAGCTTTCTTTGGCTGCTGAGGAGCTGACTTAGTCTGCACATTGAGAACCTCATTTTTCTTTGGTTTTGAGGTCGTAATGGCAGTCGGCTCTTTCTTTGATGATTTTTGAATGTTGAGGTCTTTGATCACCATTTCAGCTTCCATGGAAGCTTTGAGGAGTTCTCCCAGGTTCTTTGATTTGTTACCGATGATCATGGAGCGAGTCCTTGCTCTCATATTGTTATGGCAGATGTCGACTAGCGTCGCTTGTGGCAGTACATCTGAGCATTTGTACGCCATTGCCTTCCACTTCTGAATGAAGTCGTATGTTGACTCATTCTCTCCCTGTTTTAGGCTGTAGAGCTGAGCCATAGTAACAGGATGGTCCTCACCTTGGAAGTGGGTCAGGAAGCGTGTCTCCAGCATAGCCCAGTTCTGGATGGAGTTCTCCGGCAGAGTGGAGTAACAATCAAAGGCTGTACCTTTTAGGGTACTTGCAAAGAGGCGAATCTTGAGGGCATCTTGATCTGTAATAGCTCCTGTCAGGATCTTAAAGTGGATGACATGTTGTCTGGCTGAACCTTTCCGCGTATATGTCTGGAGAGTAGGTTGTTTGAATTTTACAGGGAACGGAACCGAGTCCGTCCATAGAGGGTAGGGTGGCTTGATCCCATGCTCCTTCAATGTATCCTCTTCTTTTGCTTTTATGAGGATATCGTCCACGTCCTTTTTGGTAAGGGCTCGTGACTCATTGTTTTCTGCATTGGCCTCATCATCTTCATGATTTGGAGGGCCTTCATTGTTAGGTGGTGGACGCTGTAAAGTGAGAATAAGGTTTTCCATCAAAGCCTCAATTCTCTGTTGTCCTTGCTCCAACTGCTGGATGCATGTGGTTACGTCATCATGCTGTGGAGGCTGCTCAGAACTTGTAGCCAAGACTTTCATCCCTCGGGATTCGAACGAAGAAATCGTCTTGGTGACTGAGCTGGGGCTCATTCTTCTGGATGAAGAATCTGACGAGTGATTACTCCGGTGTCCTTGGCTTGGAGGAGTGGAGGATTCTTCCAGATGCGCTCGTGTCCGAGAGATGTTGCGAGTCACTGGACGCCTAATACTGATTTTAGTTGCTGACTTTTGGCGTTTTCTTGTTTTGCCAATCATATGGACAGCAACAAATTGGTCGGGTCTTTCTTTTCCAACCCATTTGTTAGAGACATGGAGAATTGAATGCTGGGTTCTTTGTTTCTCAAGTCTCTTTTGTCGATATGCCGCACGGCGATGCATACGACGAGCAATTTGAGTTTCAGTCAGCTTTGGCGATGAAGGATGTGGTCCCCCGTGCGCAGCAGCCGAGTTTATCTTCTTTGAAGCTTGGCAAAGACAGAATCTGGACGCGGTCCGTTGCCTGTCGCAGTGAAGATTTTAATTTTGCGAGCTCGGCCCCGTTGAGATGAAGGGTCGACTCGCAGGAGTGCAGGCTTCAGCATGTTTTTGCGGAGGCCTAACAATGCAGGATTTGATTTTAGGCTTATAGGGGCAAGCCGGCTCATGATGATTTTGTTTGTTCTTCGGGCGGAGGGTAGGTTTCTCCTCTTTCATGTAAGAGAGAGGGTAGAACCGATTCTCCTTGAGAGGGGCCAGGTATGCTGGCCTTGTAGATGTTCGGGACCTCCGTTGCTTTGGTGAAGATCTCGGGGACCAAGTTTTAGGGTAAACCTGGTTTCTTATGGGTTGAGGCTTCATGGGAGTGCCTCGGGCTTCAGGCTTCTTGGTGTTCGCCCTTGGTGCCATGTTAGTGACACGTTGCGGGGCGATTTTCTGCTTCTTGGCAGGTACAGTTTCTTCTGCGGGGAGTGGGAATGGTCCCAGCGACCCGAAGACGATGGTCCGGGGAGTTGAAGTTGACCCGGTGTTTGGAGAGTTGTCGAGGGAGATGATGCTTCAGCAACTGGTATGGCGTTTATGCTTGTTTTGCTTATCTTGAAGCATAAGCTGATACTTGTTCTCATCGATAGTGATGGTCAATGAAGCTGCCATTGTTAGTTTTGGAAAACTTCTGAAACAAGACCAAATCCATTAGTAATCACAAGAATATGGTGATCATAAATGGAAAACAACTATGGTTTTGTCTTTTCAAATCACTTAAGGGGACATGGCCCAGCCCAAGGAAGATGAAGAAGGCAAAAAGTCATAAAGGATACAATTGTTCTAAAATGCAAGTATGGTAGGCTCAGAGCGAGCGTTCCAGTGACTTCTAGAAACAATTGTAGACCTTAATTCAAATTACCGAGAAGCAAGGCTCACTCGAGGTAAAATGATATAAGGTTGGAGATACAAATGTGTCGGTCGCGAATACAGTAGACCCGAAAGGACATACTAGCACCGCTAGGCGCAAATGTTGCAAATCGCATCCTTGGAAAGGACACGAGATGGGATTTTCTGAAAGGTCAAATTTGGGTTCATAAAGGAGAGCAACTGGTATTCCAATCCGAACAGGGGCTCAACATTTCTGCGAGCGCTGAATCCGAAAGGGAAAGGAACCAGAATTTCTCGAATGTAAGCCCAAACGTGATGGAAGTTTTTTTTTTTTTTTTTTTGAAAGGCCAAGATTGAATTCATCAAAGAGAGCAAATGGTGTTCCAATCCGAACAGGGGCTCAACATTTCTGCGAGCGCTCAATCCGAAAGGGAAAGAACCAAAATTTCTCAATTCTGAACTCAAAAAGTGAGGGAAGCCTTTTTTTTTTTTGGAAAGTTTAAGATTGAATTCATCAAAGAGAGCAAATGGTGTTCCAATCCGAACCACAACTAAACATTTCTGCGAGCATTTAATCTGAAAGGGAAAGAACCAAAATTTCTCAATTCTGAACTCAAAAAGTGAAGAATTTTTTTTTTTTTTAAGTTTAAGATTGAATTCATCAAAGAGAGCAAATGGTGTTCCAATCCAAACCACAATTCAACATTTCTGCGAGCGTTAAATCCGAAAGGGAAAAAACCAAAATTTCTCAATTCTGAACTCAAAAAGTAAAGAAATTTTTTTTTTTTTAAAGTGCACATAAGTTTCCAATTTGATCTTATGAAACCTTAGTAGATAGATCACCCCCCAGGTAAGGGTAGGATTACTTAATGAACCCGTTTGAAGGACCCTTGCCTCGAACAGTCTAGTTGTCTCCACACTCTGGGTAAGGCTTTTCTTAAATCCACTTTAGTCAAAGAGCGCAATTGGTGCAACCTTAGTGTTTTTTTTTTTTTGAAGGGTTTTTAATGAACTCATCAAAGAGAACAAGTGGTGTTCCAATCCGAAACACAACTCAACATTTCTGCGAACGTTAAATCCGAAAGGGAATAACCAAAGTCTCTTTGAATTTGAATTCAAAAGAGAGAAGAATTTTTTTTTTTTTTTTGCAATTATATGTTTTTTTTTTTTTTTTGAAATCTCAATTGGACTCATCAAAGAGAAAAGATGGCCCAATCCCCGATATGAACGATAGCTGCAAACATTTCTGTGAGCTATCAAGTTCGAAGAGGAGAGGATCCAAATTTCTCAAAGTTGAGTTTTTAAGAAAAAGAGATCAGATTTTTTTTTGAAGTGAGAAAGAACAATTGAAATCCCATCTCATGTGTTTTTTTTTTTTAAGATGCAAAATGCAACATAGGCCACCAACTAGAAAGGAGCCAAGGGATCAAAGCATCACGTTCTCAAGTCAACGTGTCCCACCGGGTATGTCAACTTGATGGACCCTTGGGATTTTCGTCCTCTCCTTCAGCACCCCGGGGGCTGACCTGGGCCTCGGCGGAGGAGGGAAAACGTGGGTATCAAAATTTTTGTACCGGTATGCCAAATTTACTTTCTATTTGGAATTTGGAATGGTAATGATCCGGAGATTCACCTTCACAAGTAGAAAGGAAATCGACCCTTTTTTCTAACTTTTCAAATTGCATAAATATTAAGAAAAGAGACAAGTTTGTTTTTCTTTTAGAATGCCATAGGAGGCGTTTTTGTTTGTTTGCCGTAAAAGGCGATTTTGCCGTGAAAGGCGATTTTACAAAACTCATCAAATGTGAAAGACTAGAATTGTGATTTCTTTTTGTCTCTTTAAGAAATACAAACTACAATAGAAAAGGAAGAAAATGGATCTAACTTCTCAGGAGATTGTGGGGACACGTTGAGATTGACGGTCGCAAGCCATGTATGGACTTCGCCATCGTCCTTCAAATGAGAACGGTCGATGCTTCGATTCCTCGGCTTGGCTCCTAACCTCAGTTTTTCAAAGGACAAGGACCAAGAGGAGGTCCTATATCCAATGAAAAACCGAGTGAACGGGCTGAAAAGCCGCGTTTAGGCCATGTTGTAGAAGGAGAGGACCTTGGGGGAGGGGGGTGGGTGGCCCCCCAAAGGGATGCTGATCACCTTGTAATGCTTCTAGGAGCAAAGCAGCAGGACTTCGTCTCTCTCTTGGATTTTCTGAATTTTCAGATCTTGGGATTGCACTTGGGATTGTTTTTCATGCATTATTCTTGGAACCCACCTCCTTTTATAGGCTTTTGGTAACCATGAGGTGATTATGGGCATTGATGGCCATGATGAGAGAATTGATGAGGAGTTACAAGTTTTTATTCTTTGATTTTGTAACTCCTTTTTCATGGCTTGTGATTGGCCGATGAAGAGTAATGGGCATTTAATTGCCTTTAAGCATCATGATGATGGGAGTTTCATGGGTTTAATGCCATGATTGCTTGGATTTGTAACTCCCAAATTCTTGAATCTGATTGGGCCGTCCAAAATAATGAGTTAATGACCGCATTAAGTTGTCATAAACGGGTCAATTAACGACATTAAGTGGTTGCCAGGGCATGTGAAGAGTCGCGGGCCGCGCTGGGCCTTTTGAGTTCTTCTTGTGATCATCACAGGTGGATGCACACATTGTTTGATGTCGGATTGTAGTGCAATTTCAGACATTGGTTGATCTCCATGGGCCGGTGACATCTGTCTTGTCGATTTCACGATCGATCGGACAGAAAGTATACTTTCTTGGTCAGCCGGTTGGCGATCTTGGAGCGATCGGTGATGATTTCATGCTTTTGATGGCGGATCCGAGATGTCAGTGAAGATCAGTCGTTTTCAAGCATCAAACATTGGATTTTCAGAAAATCAGAGAGGCAGGAATACCCGAAACGCGAAAAGGATCGAAAAACGGGGCATTTGGTGCAAAATCCGGCGACCCGGATTTGCAGGGACGCCGGCGACCATGCAGCCAGGGTCGCCTGGCGACCTTGGGCCAGGGTCACCGGCAACCATAGGGCTTTGGCCCTTTTGGTCGCCGAGCTTTGTTTTCGGCCGTTTTTCTGCCTTTTTTTTTCCTTCTTTCTTCTGTATCTTTCTTGACATTTTTCCTCAATTATTGACTTGATTTTCTTGGAGAAAACTTGACGAGAAACCGCGCAAAACATGAGCACAAAGTTTCCCATTTTTCGGGAAAGCCGAAGACTTTGTAGCCGATTTTCCGTCAAGAGTCGAAACTAGGTCAAACGATGTCAGAATGATCTGAAAATTGAGGTGAAGCTTTTTGAGCAATGGATAGGACCAACCATGAGCTTTTATTTGAGTTTTGAAGCCGTTTGGGGCCCATCGATGCTTGACTTGACTTTGCTGTGGGGAAAATGCCGAGCTTTGATATGTGGTCAAACGATGTCCGATTGACCTGAAATTTGACGGGGAGCCTATTGGAGGCATTTTGAGACAACCCATTAGCTCCATTTTGGATGTCATGGTCCTAGGGTGCTCCGCCGCCGGTAGGCTTGATTTTCTTTCAGAGCATCGAAATCTGGTCAAACGTTGTCGGAATGACCTGAAATTCGACGTGCAGCCTTTTGGAAGCAAGTTGAAGCCACTCATGTACTTTGTTTGATGAGTGATGGCTTCAGTGGTTCCCGCGGCCGGGAGGCTTGATTTTGTTGCTCGAGCGTTGATGGAGGGTCAAACGTTGTCGGTTTGACTTGAAATTTGGCATGGAGCCCTTTGGAGGTATCCTGAAGTCATCCATAGGCTTTGATCTAAGTTTTGGTGTCTTCGATGACGTCGCCGCCAGGAGCACTTGTTTAGCTATCGGAGCAGTGAAGTTAGGCCAAACGATGTCGGAATGGCCCGAAACCTCAGGTGTAACCCTCTTTTAGCTATCTTGAAGGATCTTTTAGTTTTTGTCTGATTCTGACAAGATCTGATGCTTGGAGTAGCTTTGCTTGTTTTGTAGCAGGATGCAGCTTCACGAGGCTTCTTGATGTTGAGGACGTAGTGACTTTTTTTGGTGTCAACACTAAGTACGCCACCAAATCTGACAAAAGATTATTACAAAAATTGATTCAAAGATACGTCATTGTCGGGGGGCTGTTGTACCTACGGTCATTCAGTAGGATCCTCATACGGTGCGTGACGGTCGAGGAAGGACAAGAGATAATCAAAGAAGCTCATTCTGGTATATGCGGAGGACACGTAAATGGCCCGATGCTCTCTAAGAAAATCATTCGGTTAGGATATTACTGGCCATCAATAGAATCAAACTCCGTTGACGACGTCAGAAAGTGCAAGAAATGTCAACTGCATGCTGACCTGATTAATGCTTCGGCATTTTCACTACATCCATCTACCTCCCCTTGGCCGTTTTCAACCTGGGCATTTGATATAGTAGGACCCCTAGCTCCAACTGTAGAAAACACTAAGAACAAGGCTTTTATATTAACGACGATGGAGTACTACACAAAATGGGCGGAGGCTGAGGCATTTGTCAACATCAAAGCTTCAATGGTAGTCAAATTCATTCATAAAAACATAATAGCCCGATTTGGCATTCCGAAAGTATTCATAACTGATAATGGCCCTCAGTTCATATCTCAACAAATGGAGGATTTATACATAAAATATGGTATAAAACTACATCATTCGACCCCGTATTATCCCCAAGCAAATGGACATGCAGAAGCCACAAACAAAACAATGCTTAAGATCATCAAGAAACAGTGGAACTGTAAAAGGTAGTGATTGGCCCGATCATTTGGTCGAGGCATTGTGGGCGTATCGAACCTCCATTAGGACTCCGATAGGTGAAAACCTATATGCCCTGACTTATGGGATGGAGGCGGCTCTTCCTTTCGAGCTCCTGTACCCATCATTGCGGATCCAATTAGATGAAGAAATGACAGAAGGCCAAAGATGAGAAGCATTACAGCTACAACTAGACCTCCTTGATGAGAAAAGAATGAAAGCAGTAGAGCACACTCAGGTGTACAAGAAGCAGATCGCAAGAGCCTACGACAAGCATGTCATAGAAAGGAGATTAAAGATAGGTGATCTAGTATTGAAATGCATCACTCAATCATAACTCCCACACATTAGAGGCAAATTGCAACCCAATTGGGAAGGCTCGTATGTAATTAAAGAAGTATATTATAGCAATACATATAGGTTAGTAAATGCAGAAAAGGAAGAGGTCCCCGATCCATGGAATGCTATGTACTTGAAAAAGTACACCACATGACCCTTCTCCACCTCTGGCGGAGTATGACCCTCGGTCTCTTGATATGGTTGCATAAACCCCGCAGGGAGGACCGAGGAGATGTGCCACGGCCAAACCTAGAAGTCAAAACACACACTGGAACCAAAAAAAAAAAACGAATAGTGAGTTTGCCCCAAAGATGCTTTGCACGGTTCAAACCATTCAACTTGAGAATTTGTAGATGAGATCACCCATGTTATGAAAGCTTCCCCATACCACTAGCAAAAGAGAGAAAAGAGAAACCACGATGGAGTTGCATGAGATATTGGTGTGCTTCCCATACCTTATGCTTCAGAAACCAAAACCCTAGGCAACCCTCTCCTGAGCCGGTCCAAAAAAAAAAAAAAAAAGTTTAACTAAAAGTCCTGAAAAGAATAAAAGTTTTTTGACTAGTTTGGGTCCGTAGCTTTTTTAACCAAAGCCGGAAAGCCCGTAGGGGTATTTACATACCTAGTGCCCTAAAGCAATATGGTTTGGGAGTCATTGGCCTAATGATCATTACATGATTTAATTAGAAAGCTTAAGGGACCCAGGCATTGCACAGTCACTTGTCCCAAAAAAAAAAAAAAAAAGCAAAGGGCCAAAAGGCCAAAGTAGAAAAAATGCATTCACAAAACCCAAGCCCGCTAAAATGACATTGGTCCTTGTCTAATGAACCGAGCGGAGAGTGGCTAATAACCACAATACTAAGAAAACACGACGACTCACTATCTCCCACACACAAAGCCATTACTCACACATGAATTCCAGATGCAGCCTAGTACTCTCCAAAGGTCAACCAAAAGGACTAAAACGGCTGGAAAAGGACTGTGAGGGATTGATCTCCAAAAGATAGTTGGGGAAGGCCACATCAATACCAAACCTATAACCATGGAACAAAGAGCTAGACCACCTTCATTCTCTCACTCTCAGCCAGAAACTACACCAGCTTTATGCTGGGGCAGTTATATATATACATATTGTGTGTATACACGCATATGGGTACCTATTTATTCTACACAGCCTCCCAATTTAGGTCCTATCACATGCACTTTTGTCACAAACACTCATGTGTTCACACACTATCACCTCATGCTTGCTTTTGTTACTAATGCCTTTTGGTTGAATACAGTGCATGTTACACATTGTTTTGTTTTAGGGTTCGATCACATATGTCACCCCATACGCTGGGGCATTTTTTTATATATGCACCTACAGAAACATGCTTCTTGCTCCTCCCCGATTAACCCTAGATCTGAAACCCCATGCAGTACCCTATTTTGTGCACAACTCCTCTCGAAACGAGATATACCATTAGTAGGGAACTGATTGTCCCTTTGTTTCGGATTAACTAGCAACAATATACCTCTAGTATTTATGATGGCTATGTATTGTTTCAAGCTATATGTAGTGTGGATGTGTTGTGGATATCTTTTGACATTAATTTCTTGTTTGCTCTACTCACATTCTTGATTTTGTGAAATGGAACAATATCAGTCAGAATGCCAGGCTGCCCATCTCATCCATTTAGCCCACACGACAACCATTCTCCACTCGGATGCTGCCGCTACATACCGGCCTTCGATAATGTCCCCGAGGAACTGAGGGGAGGATTGGATTACACTGCTGAGGAGAGACTCAGGTTCCGACATGAGCACCGGGCAGAACTTGAGTGGGATTATGCTCGTGTCACTGAATACGAGGGGCTAATTAGTCAGAAGCTCGCAGGCACTGAACGGACCCACTATAACTTGCTCTTCGAAAAGAAGAATGATATCTGCAGGCTATATAAGGATCTTTGTACTTTCGCGGAAGCAGTACTGCGTGTATTTTTTGATTACGAAGGCACGGTCGAAAACCTCCCATCCTTCACGATGGGGCAACTAAGAACAAAAATCCATGAACTAGTCGACTTCAATGCCAGGCATGCCCAATAGGAATCGAAGACAGTGGCATAGCACCCGCCCACATCGAAGACTTCAACACAATACAGCGGAGGATGAGGAGACCATCTCCTCTTGCTTTCACATGTGACCACGGTATCGACGCTAGGATCCACCAACAAATGAAGATGTACTTAGAGGGGCAGAACCTGACACTGTGTGCCCTCATGACCCCCATTGCTGACGGTTACACACACATGTTTGACCTGATTCGAAGTGCCTACGACCGCATGAGGGAAGCGCCGGCGAACTTGATAAAAGCTCATGAAGATCTGGTGATATGTGCCATTAAGATGAAAGCAGTCAGTGGGAACTTCCGAGCCCTGAACGGAATTCCCCCCATTTGAACCAACAACAGTACTAACATAGCAGTTACCTCCATTAGTTCATTCATTGTTTAGGTCATTTATTCATTGCTTGCTTTAGGAAACTATATGTTCATGTTAGGATTCATTTTATTTATGCTTGTGATTGGAGGTAACCCCTATGATTTGAAACCAAGATGTTATTCATCTGTTTATAACTACAATTTATTAATAAAGTATTTAGTTTAGGTATGAATGGGCTCACACTATTTATCTTTTATTCTTTCTCCTTGTATGTGGTTGGATGGATTTCTCTTGTTTTACTTTATCTCTATTGATTGTTGTGGTGATGGATGATTGATGGTCATGAGAGCAGGATGATGTCGAGGGGACACCTCGCTCCAGCATTTTAATTCATTCTGCGTCACACTTATAAACATGCTAGACTTCATCATCAAATGCATCACATACACACTTGGCACGTTTATATACTAATCTCGCCGCGAGGCGGGTATTGTTCCCTTCTTTCTTTCCAGTCAAGAGTCATTACAGGTGGAAAGACGTGGGCCACCACACCGAAACAGGATCTATGAGGTAAGTATCGCTGAACCCAAAACCCGAGTTTCATTTCCTTCCAATATACACCTTTTCATTGACATCATTACCGGAACATACGCTTTCAGAATCTTGCTCAGATGCTTTGTACACCCCTCAAGTAGGATGCTCCACCTTGTAGGCATCTGATTTTAGGTAGACAATGAAGGCACGAGGTGACGTACTCTAAGAACTCTCGCACATCACTTCATCAGACTCAATCCTAAAAGAGACCAAATTGACTAAGTGGCATAGAACAACCTCACCTCAATCCTCTTGAACCAGTTTAACTTCACCCTCATTGGCCGCTACTCCCATGAACCTAAAGGCTCAAGCGGAGGCATGAGTATGTGTCTCCTTTTCTTTGGAGGACAACTTTGTATATGCTGTCCTCCAAAGAGGGGCATACTGTAGATGTTAGATTGTATTGACTCAATGCATCAGATGATATAATAAATTGATTAATTTCTTTATTTATCAATAAAATAATGCTTTCCTTTCATGAGATGAATGGTGTTTTTTTACTTAATGCACATGACCAATAAATATGACATGATGTTCATGAGATGAACCGGGTCCCATTAGTATATTAGATGTGATATATGTGTATAAATGAGATCCACATATGAGAGACATGTGTCACAAATCTTATACTTAAATATCTTCACAACCAGTGATGAGATTGGGCATCTCATCTAATAAGGTTGCAGCACTTTGATCACTATGAGATAGTGCGATTTGTCTTGATCATCAAAATGTAAGATTCTTGATCATGGTGCTGGTACATTAGATGTATCGAAGGACCATGAAAAGTACATTATGGAATACTGTCTCGATTTTAAGGTCTGCTTTCATAATTCCCTAGCAATAGGCTCTCAATCCTGAGACATTAATGAACTCAAGTTTCTATTTTTTCATTTGCTTTGAGTCACCAATGAGGGAGGCCAACTGTAGGTCAACACTTCGGTGTCTTGAGTACGTGGTAATAGGACTGTGGGAACATCCAATGGTCAAAATGGATTCTATCTATATTATCCTATTGTGCCTATTAATGGATTTGTCATTAGTAAATGCGCACCCACCTTGATTAAGAGTTACTTGGATGGTACTGATGATTACTGTGATTAATTAGGGCTCAAGGATAATAAGATGTGGATCTAAGATTGGAAGTGACAGGTTTAATCCAATTGATCTATGGATATTGATAGAGGGGCCTACTTGTGGCAATTGAGAAATTTAGGGTCTTCTTTGTAGTTTATTCCTAAAACTGGATTGAAATTGCATTCATATAGTGGTGTTATTTGCAATTAACTGTAGGCCCGGATTGCACATGAGATATGGGGTCGCGGTGTCCCAGTTGGAGCCAGCTTTCTATGGAATTCCTAGTGGTTCCCACGCTAGCCCAAGTTATTAGAAACTTACTAATCCTACTTGAACTCTAAAAGGAAGGAATTAAAAAGTTACTATTTCTATTTGAAGTATGACTACTAATAGTGGTAATAGTAAGTTACTAATTGTTGTGCAAGTGAGACTTCTCTAATAATTAGAAAGGAGAAAGTTACTAATTCTTAATGGAAATAGGACTTCTATTTCAATTAGTAAAAGATGAGGTTTGCAAAGTTATAAAAGGGGAGCAAAAGGGCTGGGACATCCACTCTCTTGGAATTCATGCCTAGCCCCCCCTTGTGTGCAAGTGTTGCACGGATTTCTACTTCTTTCTCTCTCTTAGTTCCTTAGAGCTTTTTGTTGGTTTTCTCTTGAAGATTCCACCATTCTTCTTAAGAAAAGAAATTTGATACAGGTCATAGTGTGGAAGGCTAAGAGGTCTTAGAGATCCTAGGTTTGCTATAATGAAAGAGTTTCCTCAACTAGCAAGTCTACTTCTCCATTAGAGCACTATCGAGCTCCAAAGGTATAATCTACTTCTCTATTTTTTGTGGATTCTTTTAGTTGCATGGTGTTGCTGGTTTCTATCTTCTAGATAGACTTTATTGCTGTACATGATTGATGAAATTGAGAGATTGCATCCTGAATGTGGTTTTTGGCCTTATGGGTACTTAATTCCTGAGTCAAGTGGGTCAAAAAGTTTTGAAAATCTATCGACGAGGTCCACCTACTTCCAACAATTGGTATCAGAGCCATACCTCATATCTAACTATGTTAGATCAATAGTCTAGATCTAATCTTTGCATGAGATGAAAAGAAGTAAGACCTAGGGCTATGTAAGGATCAATTTTTGTGTTTTTATGCATATATTTTGTTTTTTAAATGCACAAAAAGGGACAAGTTCAGGCAAAATCACATTTTTTTGCAAAAAAAACCCAACTTAAGTGGTTGACTTTTACTGGAAACCAAAACCTTTATCGGCGGCCACAACTTTTGCCAGCGGCCACAACCTTTACTGGAGGCCCCGGACCCCGCAAAGGCATTCTTTTTTTGTGGCTATCCGAGTTTGTTCATCATGAGATGATAGATGGTGGCTTCCTAACCCTAGTCCTTATTGTGTATGTGATACTAAGTTTGCAGGTTCATGTCCTCTCCATATGGCCCACAAGACTTTTACTTTCTTTTTACTGTTATTGGTTTAATTAAGGCTAAGTGTAAAGGGCATCATGGTTTCCTTGGTTTCCCGTGAAAAGCCAAGGCATGATGAATTTCCCTATAGCCCTTTTATTTCCATTACTAGATTACTATGTAAGTCTCATAGTCAAGGCATGGGAATTTATGTAATTTTTCTAAATTTGTAACTTCTGGAGATGTCTGAGACATAGAAGGAAAGTGAAGTTGGACACCTAATCGAAGAGTTTGAAGATTACCAAAAGCGTTTTGGAGATGCCCAAAGAGTTTGAGGAATCCCAAAGTTTTGGAAAGTCTAGAAGTCTAAGAAGTCTATTCCGCTTGGGCCATGTGGAGGAGAGGACTAATTTCTATTTTTGCACTTTCTATTTATGGATGGTTGCTTTTATAGAATGTTTCCAAATCTGATCCAAACATAGTAGTTTTTAAAATTGGTCAAATCAAATTAATTTTTTGAAAGGTTTCTAATTAGTGTTGGTGGACCCATGAGATGGATCCATTGGTAACATTAGTTTTTAAAACTGGACTTTCTTTAAAATAACGTGACTTGGAACTAATGATTGGTCATATCATGAGATGATTTGATGTCTATAAATGAAGGCCAATATACCCATAAGGAAATTCTCAATTCTAAAATATTAAGTGGGAGCGGGGAATTTAAATTTAGAAATCCCCATGGTTTTCCACCATAAGTCCATTGTAAGGAAAGTATTAGCCTCGCGCCATCTTGAGAATAGCCATTCCCCACGGAGGGCTTTTATTTGTCTGGTTACTAAACATAGATCTCCTATGGATAGTGTTGGTGAGACAGGGTGGGGGCCCACTCCCCAAGGAGGAGTTGCTTGCAACTATTGTGATGCAATGCTAGTTGGTGGGTCACACTTAACAAAAATAATGATGTAGTATCCCCAAGGATTTGCCTCATGTATTTTAGAAACCAAAGTTAATCGCGAGTCATACATTATTTGGTATGATTTGTCTGGTTACTAGACATGATCTCCTATGGATAGTGATGGTGAGACGGGGTGGGGGCCCACTCCCCAAGGAGGAGTTGCTCGCAACTGTTGTGATGCAATCCTAGTTTGTGGGTCACACTTAACTAAAATAATGATGTAGTATCCCCAAGGATTTGCCTCATGTATTTTAGAAACCAAAGTTAATTGCGAGTCATACATTATTTGGTATGAGATACTTAGATAATAATGAATGATGAGGATCATAAATAGTTAGTCTTAACCCTAATTTTGACCAACTTTGATCTGCACCAATCTAGGTGGTATTCATGTCGGAAGTAGGTGGGCCTCATGGACAGATTTTCAAAAACTTTTAACCCACTTGACTCAGGGATCAAGTACCCATAAGGCAAAACACTATATCCAGGGATCAAAAACCTCTAAGCCTTCTACGCTGTGACCCAAATCAGATCTCTTTTCTCAAGAAGATTGGTGGAATCTCTAAGAGAAAACCCAACTCGAAACTCCAAGGAACTAGAAGAAGAAAAGAGGAGAGAGATGTGCAACAATTGTACCAAAAAAGGGCTGGACATTTTTCTACAATAGATGGACGTCCAAGAGGGGTTAATTCCCTTTTATAACCTTTCAGTGCTTCTCTTTTCTTAATTTAAATAGAATTCTCATTTCCACAACAATTAGTAAGTATACTATTACCACTATTAGAAGTCCTACTCCAAATAGAAATAGTAACTATCTAATTCTTTCCTTTTAAAATTTAAGTACGATTAGTATCTTTCTAATAACTTGGGCTAGCGTGGGGACCACTAAAGATTCCATAGAAAGCTGGCTCCAACTGGGACACCGCGACCCCACATCTCATGTGCAATCCGAGCCCACAGTTAATTGTAAATAACACCACTATATAAATGCAATTGCACTTCTGTCTCAGGAATAAATTACAATGAAGACCCTAAACTTCGTGATTACCACAAGTATGCCCCTTTATCAATATCCATGGATCAATTGGAATAAATATGTCTCTTCCAATCTTAGTTCCACATCTTACTATCCTTAATCCCCAATTAATCACTGTGATCATCAGTACCATCCAATTAACTCTTAATCGAGATGGGTGCGTACTTGCTAATGACAAATCCATTAATTGGCACAAGGAGATAATAGAGATATCTTCCATCTTGATCATTCAATGTTCCCATAGTCTTACCACCACATACCCAAGACACCGAGGTGTTGACCTACAGTTGGCCTCACTCATTGGTGACTTAAAGCAAATGAATAGATAGAAACTTAAGATTAATGTCTCAGGATTGAGAGCATATTGCTAGGGAATTATGAGTGCAAACCTTATAATCGAGACAGAATTCCATAAGGTGCTTCTTATGGTCCTTCAATACATCCAATGTACTAGTACCATGATCCAAAATCTTACATTCTGATGATCGAGACAAATCACACTATCTTATAGTGATCAAAGTGCTGCAAACTTATCAAATGAGATGCTCAGTCTCATCACTGGTTGTGAAGATATTTAAGTATAAGATTTGTGACATATGTCTCCCATGTGTGGATCTCATCCATACACATAATCACATCTAATATACTAATGGGGGACCCGTTTCAACTCATGAACCATTATGTCAAGTGTATTAGTCATGTCCATTAAGTAATAAAATAACATTCATCTCATGAAAATAAAGCATGATTTTATTGATAAATAAATAATTAATCAATTTATCATATCAACTGATGGCTTGAGTGTATACAATCTAACAATTTGCACTCCCCAAGGAGGCATACCTCGAGGGGTTGAGATTCCAATGCATTCTGGATTTAGTGGTTCTAAGGATTCCCACATAAATTTGGTAGAATACTAAACCCTAATGTCATTTAAATTCATTAATTGAATGTATGTGTAAGACCCCGACCCTCAATTTTTGGGTTTAGCATTGTTTTAATTGTGATTTAGCTTTTTAAACAAGATTAGAGATGATTTGACTTTGTTTTTGAGTTTGAATAGATTTTTCATAACTTTGGAGAGTTTTAAAAGACCATTGACTTTGTTTTGACCCGACCCTTGTAAATTGTATTTTTCTGAGAATTTATTCTTGGTTTCTAAAAAAATCCCAAATTTTATTCCTTTTGACTCATTTTATTGTTATAAACAACTTTCATGTTTTGACCATCTTGATTTGGCAAAAATGACAATTTTCACTAAATCTGTCCATGAATTTCGAAAATTTCAGAAATTGGGGAAAATATACTTTTTGAAAACTAGATCTTTCGACGATCGTTTTGTTCTTCTTCGTCGATTCCATCCGGGGTCCACAAGACCAAGTTTTAATCGTTTCAAGTTCTACTGCTTTGGGACCCACCTTCCAGACACTATAAATACCCCTCTACTCTCTCTCCTCCATTCTTTTCCCATTCCAAAACCTGCAACCGGTCCTTGCCCTAGAGTGGAGAAGAGAAGAAGCTTCCTCTTTGATCTTTTTCCCCTTGAATCATCTAGCAAGAAGGCTCCATTCTCCGATTCGACTCCGCCATTCTCTTCCCCTCTTCTCAAGCTTCGATTGGACCCGTTTTTGAGCCAAATCCCCGACACTATTCATCATCTTCAACCTCTCTTCATCAAGTTCAGCTAGCTCAAGGTTAGAGCTTGAACCCATCTCTTCCATGGAGTTTATTTAGCTCATAAAGAGCTCTTTTCTCTAACTTTCAAACCCATTTTTGAAATGGGGGTTTGTGGTGACAAAAATGGTGATTTTTATGTGTTTTAGTTTGGGGCTTTTGTGTAGATTTCGTGGATCTTCTCTTTGATTTGGATTTGTGAAAGTTTTGCTTGGCATTTGGACAAAGGCAAGTGATCTTTATAGGATTTCTTATGTTTATTGTTTTATGTTCCATTATGGTTTTAATATTTCATTAAGACATGTTTTCCATGTTTAATCTCATAATGCAAGTTATGTTATACTCTTTCAAGTCATGAGTTTTGGCTTCTTCATTTGTCTTGTTAGCCATGATTTTGCAAGCTCTTAGAATCATGTTTGATCTTGTTAGTTTTTATGATTTTATACTTGTAAATGCCTTGATGTTTCTCTTTGGAATGAATGGATTAATTGTGGATGGATTGCCTTGAAAATGTATGAAATCATCCCTTGGAAAGCATGTAGGCTTGGGGAGTGCAGGTGGTGAAAGTGTGGAAGTGAAGAAGGGAAGGAAGTGTGAAAAGTTCTGAACTGAAATGCACTGCCCGAGTCCTGTCGGTCAGGTGTCGGTCAAGTGTCGGTCGACCGACACCAACCGAGGACCCATCGGTTCAATTTCCAGAGAGCAACATTTTGTCAGGTCATCCGTCGGTTCGCCTTCGGTCGACCGAGGATCTGTCGGTTCGAATTCCAGAGAGCAACAATTCTGGGCTGGGATCTGTCGGTCAAGCCTTCGGTCGACCGACAGATCGACCTCGGTTAACCGACGGTTAACCGAGCGTTGACCGACAGTTACAAAAAGTACTGTTTTGAAGGATTTTAGCGAGAAGGAAAACTAGACTAGGTTTTAGACCTTTTTGTTGACTTTGTGCACTTGGAATTCCAAAATGTACTATAACTTCTGGGGCACCAAACCTTGTCAAAACTCCGACATTTGGGTTTCAATTCCACAACGGTCAATGATTGGTCTTAGCCTAAACTTGATAGATTTCGTGTTTGAACTCTTGTTTTGATGCTTCATGCATCATCGTGTTCTCGTTTGATTTCAAGTATAAGTTTGTTTGAAGACTTGTTTCAAGAACCAAGAATCTTGTTTTGATACTTCGTGTTTCATCGTGCATTTGCCCGAATTTCAAGTATAAGCTTGTTTTAAGACGTGTTCCAAGACGTGTTTCAAGAATAAGAAAAAAAAAGGGAATCATTTCTTAAGTTTGATAAGCATTTATATAATGCTATTTTGCTAGCCTTGTCGTGACGTGTTTGATAAATGATTTCCCTCTTGTTTTGTCGTGTTCTCGAACGTGTATCGCCATGTTTTATGCATTCATGATATAAGTGATTACCACTGAGCTTGGACTGCCCTTTTAGCTTGATCCACTACCTGGGGGTCCTTAAACAACGTGGACTGTCTGCAGACTAGTCGTGTCTTGAATTGACACATCGTGCGTGTTCGTGGTCCGGTTCCGCGGCCGGACACCCCGTCTACCTTGTGTGGCGTGGGATCGTGTTTATCGTGTCGTGCTTATTGTGCTTGTCGTGCGTGCTTACTCTTATCATCATGTATGATGGAGAAAGGATGGGCTCTTTGTGGATTTACTAATCATGATATTATATGTATTCATGTCTTGTTTCGTATATCGTGCATGCACTAATGATTTCTTGATAAGTATCATGTTCATGCATTGTTTTTAAATCTTGTAAATCTGTTCAAGTTCAATGAAGTGTTTTTAGTTCTTGTTTCCTTTAAACTTCGGTTTTGTTTATGCTCTTGCCTATATTGATCACCTGCCAGACTGTCGTGTCTGATATACTTCTACTTTGGTGCTCTAGATAGCAGGTCCTTGTTTTGAGCTAGTTCGCGTGCAGAGGGCTGTTGAGCCACGAGTTTTGCAGTCTTGTTGTGTCAGCGATATCATGTTGACGTCATGCTTGACTCCGGAGTTACGTTACACCATTGGGTAGTATTTGTTCTAGCTTGTTTTTGTGTACGGCTTTTGTTAGCCTTTTTCGTGGGAATTGTAATTAATGCACTCGCTAACTTGTAACTTGAATATGCTTGGGTAATGATAAGCCTGTTACTGTCAGCTCTGTATATCTTGATATTATGAATTGTTCCAGTCTGAGTTTAAATATGTTTATGATAATCTTATGCTGACAGATCGAGTACGACACGGAACCCGATGGATACGGATTCCCGGTCGTAACGTCTTGTATAGCTTCCGCGAAATATTTTGTTGTGTTGTGAATTTTGTCATCCTCACACACGCGGATCCTGGGAGGGGAAATAAAAACCCCCCACACTCGCGTCCTCGAGATC
Source organism: Umbellularia californica (assembly GCA_028538565.1). NCBI lineage: Eukaryota > Viridiplantae > Streptophyta > Magnoliopsida > Laurales > Lauraceae > Umbellularia > Umbellularia californica. The sequence continues at coordinate 14,741,446 of JAPQWN010000009.1, read as the reverse complement.
GAATCCCGGTTTTGGGGTCGCGACAGTATGGTTATGTGCTACAATATTTCCAGCATGAATTCAAATACTTTCAATCCACTTGCGACCATCCTCAACCAGAATAAGTTGGTGGGATCCAACTATGTAGACTGGAAACGGAACCTGGATATTGTTCTGACTACTTCAAGATATAAATATGTCCTTACCAAACCCCCCTGATGAGCCTGGGCCTGATGCATCAAAAGAAGAAAAGGAACTTTACACCAAATAGGCCAAAGACGATGAGATAGCCATATGTTATATTCAGGCATCCATGTCTAGTGTTTTGCAACACCAACATCAATCATATAAGATTGCATATGATATTATATCAAACTTAAAAGAGATGTTTGCGGAACAGGGAAGGCCTTCTAGGCAGGCTGCTATGAGGGTGCTTATAAGCACCAAGATGGTTGAAGGCACACCAGTACAGGACCACATGTTAAAGATGATGGACTCATTAAATGAGTTAGATGTACTGGGGGCTGCGATTGATACAGAATCGCAGATTGACATAATCCTTGAGTCACTGCCAGAGTCATTCAACAATTTCAAAGTCAATTATAATATGAATAAGATGAATCTGACTCTAGCCGAGCTGTCCAGCCAGCTGGTAGTGACTGAAGGGATTATGAAAAAGAAGCCAACTGCCCTGATGATAAAAAAGTCAGTTGCTAAGTCCAAACGAAAAGGCAAAGGGCGGAATGGTAAGAAGAAATCAATTCCGAAGGGTCCTAAGGTGGAGAATGGTCCTAGTGGTGGTGTGGGCAAGGCTAAGGGTTTGTGGACAAAAGGAAAGTGTTTCCATTGTGGTATGACAGGACATTGGAAAATGAATTGTCCAGATTATCTATCTAAGAAAAAGACCTCAGGTATGATTGAGTCACTTATTTCTGAAGTTAGTTTGCAACTGGTACTTTAGATTCCTGGTGCTTGACTCCGGTGCAGCTAATCACATATGTAATACAATGCAGGGATTCAGGGAAACTGTTGACACCAAAAATGTGACTTTGCCTCTTCAACATCAAGAAAGCTGCATGAAGTCGCAACCTGCCATAAATAGACAATGCAATTTCTCCAAAAATTCAAATCTTGTCAGAATGAAACAAAAACTGCAAGATCCTTCAAGATAGCCAAGAGAAGAGTACACATGAAGTTTCGGGCCATTTCAGAATCATTTGGCCTAACTTCGCTTCTCCGACAGCTAAAATGGCGCTCCCGGCGGCGACATCATCGGAGACGCCAAAACTTCGATCAGAGCCTACGGATGACTCCAGCATGTCTCAAAAGGGCTCCATGCCAAATTTCAAGTCAAACCGACAACGTTTGACCCTCCATCAATGCTCGAGCAGCAAAACCAAGCCTCCCGGCGACGGGAACCACCGAAGCCTTCGCTCATCAAACCAAGTGCATGAGTGGCTTCAACATGCTTCCAAAAGGCTGCACGTCAAATTTCAGGTCATTCCGACAACGTTTGACCAGGTTTCGATGCTCCGAGAGAAAATCAAGCCTACCGGGGGCGGAGCAACCCGGGACCATGACATCCAAAACGGGAGCCCATGGAACGTCTCAAAATGACTCCAATAGGCTCCCCGTCAAATTTCAAGTCAATCGGACATCGTTTGGCCACATATCAAAGCTCGGCATTTTCCCCGCAGCAAAATTAAGTGAAGCATCGATGGGACCCCAAACGGCTTCAAAACTCAAACAAAAGCCTATGGTTGGTCTTATTTATTGCTCAGGAGGCTTCACCTCAAATTTCAGGTCATTCCGACATCGTTTGACCAAGTTTCAGCTTCTGGCGGAAAATCAGCAGCTCTACGCGACAAAGTCTTCGGCTTTCCCGGAAAATTGGAAACTTTGCACTCTAAAAATGCAAGGATTCTCATCAGGTTTTCTACAGGGAAATCAAGCCAATAAATGAGAAGAAATGTCAGGAAAAATACAGAAGAAAACGGCGACGAAAAAGACCACAAAACGGACCAAAAACAGGGGAAAAACCCCCAGGGTCGCCCATGGTCGCCGGCGACCATGGAAGTCCGGGTCACCGGATTTTTCGCCGGTGACCCGTTTTTCCGTCCTTTTTCGCGTTTCGCGCACTTTGGCCCCTGTGGTTTCCTGAAAATGTGATTTTTAGTGCTTGAAATTGACTCATGTCCTCCGACATCCGTCAAAATCACGGGTCAACCTCCAAAAGTATCAAAATCAACATTGATCGCCAACCGGTCGACCAGAAAAGTATACTTTCCGCCCAATCGATCGAAAAATCGACAGGACAGATGTCACCGGCCCGCTCTTAGCTATCACTGTCTGAAGTTACATGTTCATCCGATGTCGATCAGCATGAAGATCCATCGATGATCATCGCCAGAAGAATTCCAGAAGACACGGCACGGCCCGCGACTCTTCGACTGCTCGGCGACCAATTAATGTGGTTAATTGACTAGCTTTATTGCAGTCATTAATTCATTTCTTTGGACGGCCCAATCAGAAGCAAGCATTTGGCAGTTACAAGTCAATTGATTCATGGCATTTAACACATGAAACTCCTCCCATTATGGTAATTAAGGTGATTAAAAGCCCTTAATCTCCATCGGCCAATCAGATTCAAGGAAAAAGGAGTTACAAAATCAAGAAATAAATCTTGTAACTCCTCCCATTAAAGCCATTAAAGCCCATAAACTCTCCTAAATGGCTACCAAAAGCCTATAAATAGGAGAGCATTCCATTGAAATCCGGATCGATCAATCGGAGATCACTTCCAAAGCACCACAGATCCAGAAATCTGAGAGAAAGAAAAAGAGAGAAAAACTCTGCTGAAGTTCTGCACCGGCCACCACTACAAGGTGACAAAAGTCCCTTGGGGGGTACCCCCCCCCCCCCCCCAAGGTCCTTGCCTTCTCCCGCAGCCTCCAATGGCTTAGACGTGGCTTTTCAGCCTGTCTACTTAGCTTTTTATCGGACATAGGACCTCCTCTTGGTCTTTGTCCTCTAAAAATCTGAGGTTATAGCCAAGCCAAGCGAATCAAGAGCATCCTCTGTTCTCATCTGCATGGATGATGGCGAAGCCCATACATGGCTTGCGACCGTCAATCTGAACGAGTCCCCTACAATCTCCTGAGAAGTTAGATCCTCCTTTTCTTGCTTTTCATTATAGTTTGTATTTTTCTAAAAGAGACAAAAATCACAACTCTTGTCTTTCATTATTGATGAGAATTGTAAATCGGCTATAAAAGCCAAAATCGGCTATAAATGCCAAACAAAATCGCCTTTCACGGCAAACCAAGAAAATGTCTCTTTTCTTAAATATTTGTGCAATGAAAAACTTGAAAGAAGTTGATTTCCTTTTTACTTGCGAAGGTTGATCTCCGGATTACCACTTGCAATTCCAAGTAAAATAGAAAATCTGGCACACCCACACAAAAGAAATGTTGATGCACGCTTCATGCCCCTCGGGCGCGAAAGGGCCGGACCCGACGGACTCCCACGTCCGCCGACCCCGGTAGCACCCACGGCATTCGGAGCGCGTTCCATCAAGCTGGCACACCCGGTGGGACTCGTTCATTTGAGAACACGGTGCTCGGAAATGAAATATTTGCATATTATACTTTTTCCTCTATGCTTATACTTCTTTTCCGGATTCCTTGGCTACTTTCTAGCTGGTAGCCTATGTTGGATTTCGCATCCTAAAAAAAAATGAGATGGGATTTTTTGGAAATTCCTATTTCTTTGAGTTTGTTTCCATTCTTTCTCTTTTCAAAAAAAAAAAATCAGTTTTCTTAGTTTGAATTCAAAATTGAGAAACTTTGATCCTATCCTATCGTTCTTTGGTGCTTGCAAAAATGTTGAGCCCGTTCGACTAAGGTTTTGGACCATCGTTTCTCTTCGATGAGTTCATTAGAGATTTCAAAAAAAAGATTAATAAAAAATCAGTTTTCTTAGTTCGGACTCAAAATTGAGAAACTTTGATCCTATCCTATCGTTCTTTGGTGCTTGCAGAAATGTTGAGCCCGTTCGACTAAGGTTTTGGGCCATCGTTTCTCTTCGATGAGTCTATTTGGGATTTGAAAAAAAAAGACATAGACCACTAAGGTTAAACCAATTGCGTTCTTTGATCACGATTGATTCAAGAAAAGCCTTGTCCAGAGTGTGGAGACAGCTTGACTGTTCTAGGCAAGGGTCCTCCAAACGGGTTCATTAAGTAATCCTACCCTTACCTGGGGGCAATTCTATCAATTGAGGTTTCATAAGACCGGGTTAGGAGGCCTATGTGTACTATCTCGTCTTTAAATCTTAGAAAAAATTAATTAAAAAAAAAAATAAAAAAAATAAAAAAAAGATTTTCAAAAAAAATCTTAAAAAAAAACAAAAATCTTCGAAAAAAAAAATAAAAATAAAAAAAAATTAAAAATATATTTTTAAAAAAAAATATATAAAAATATTAAAATAATAAAATAAAAAAAATCATTTCAAAAAAAAAATCTCCAAAAACTCGTCACTTTTGATTTCAGATCTGAGAAATTTTGGTTTCTTCTTTTCTGAGCACTAGCGCTCGCGGAAATCGCCGAGACCGTGTTCAGATCAGAATACCATTTGCTCTCCTTGATGGAACCAATCTTGACATTTCAAAAAAAAAAACTCGTCACTTTTGGATTCAGATTCGAGAAATTGTGGTCTCTTTCCTTCTGAGTACTGGCGCTCGCGGAAATCGTTGAGCCCGTATTTGAATCGGAATGCCACCTACTCTCTTTGACGAATCCATTTCTGACCTTTCAAGAAGAGAATCCCATCTCATGGATGCGATTTCCAACATTTGTGCCTAGCAATACTGGTACGCCCTTTCAGGGTCTACTGTATCTGTGACCGGCACATTTGTAACTCCTACCTTATATTCTTCTTATCTTGAGCAAGCTTCGCTTCTCGATAAGTCGAATTTAGGTATACAATTGCTTCTAGCAGTCATTGGAACGCTCATTTCGAGCCTACCATGCTTGCAACCAGAACAATTGTACCCTCTATGGCTTTTTGCCTTCTTCATATTGCTTGGGACATGTCCCTTGAGCGATTTGAAAAGACAAAATCATAGAATTCCCCATTTATGATCATTATATTCTTGTGATTACTAATGGATGTGGTCTTGTTTCAGAACTTTTTCGAAACTAACAATGGCAGCCTTAACCATTATCTTTGATGAAAACAAGCACCAACTCATGCTTCAACAGAAGCAAACCGAGCGCACTTACAAGCGCCCTGACAGCTGCCGAAGCGTCAACTCCCTCGGCAACTCTCCGAACTCCGGGTCGACCTCGACTCCCCGGACCATCGTCTTCGGGACACTGGGACCATTCCCACTTCCCGAAGAACAAGCTGCTCCTACCAAAAAGCAGAAGATCGCCTCTCAACGTGTCACTCTCATGACACCAAAGGCGAGTGCCCAAAAGCCCGAAGCCCGCGGCACCCCGCGAAGCCTCGACCCACAAACAACCAGGTCTGCCCTAAGACTTGGTCTCCAAGACCTTCCCCAAAACAAAGAAGGTCTCAAACCTCCACCAAGCCAGCACACCTGGCCCCACTCAAGGAGAACCAGTTCTACCCTCTCGCCTACATGAAAGAGGAGAGACCCATCCCCAAATTGACTCCCAAGTCAACCCAGCATGAACCGGCTTGCTCCCACAAGCCCAGAATCAGATCACGCATCACCAGGCCTCTACAAGCACCTGCCAAGGCCTACACTACTTCAGTTCGACCCTTCATCTCTACAGGGGCCGAACTCGAAAGGTTCAAAGCTTCGCTACAACAGGTAAAGGACTGGGTCCGGATCCTGTCCTTGCCTAGCTACAAAGAAGACAGGCTCGGTTGCTGCGCCCGAGGGAGCACATCCTTCATCGTCAGAGCCCAGCCAGAGCTGACCAAAGCTCAAATCGCTCGTCGAGCACGCCGCCGTGCGTCATATCGACAAAAGAGACTAGAGAAGCAACGGACCCAGCCTCCTACACTTCAAGTCTCCCACAAATGGGTCGAAAAAGAAAGACCCGACCAAGTTACTGCCGTCCATATGGTTGGAAAAACCAGAAGACGCCAAAAGTCAGCATAAAAAATCCATGTCCGACGTCCGGTGACCCGTAGCATCACCAGGACACAGGGACATCCCGAAGAATCTCCTGCCCCTTCCAGCCAAGGACAGGAGAGTAATCCTTCATCAAGCTCTTCATCAAAAAGAATGAGCCTCAGCTCAGTCACCAGAACGGTTTCTTCGTTCGAATCCCGAGGGATGAACGTCTTGGCTACAAGTTCTGAGCCACCAGCTCAGAATCCACCTCAAGATGATGCTCTCACACGCATCCAGCAGTTGGAACAAGGCCAGCAGAGGATTGAAACTCTGATGGAAAACCTTCTCCTTGTTGTCCAAAATCAGGTGAACAATGAGCCTCCTCCGAATCATAGCAATAACGAGGGAAATGGAGAAGAAAATGAGTCACGCGCCCTTACCAAAAAGGACGTAGACAGTATCCTCGCCAAAGCAAAAGAAGAAGATATACTCAAGGAGCATGGGATCAAGCCACCATATCCTTTATGGATGGACTCGGTCCCGTTCCCCACAAAATTCAAACATCCTACTCTCCAAACATATACGGGGAAAGGATCAGCCAGACAGCACGTCATCCACTTCAAGATTTTGACGGGAGCTATCGCGGATCAAGATGCACTCAAGATCCGCCTCTTTGCAAGTACCCTAAAAGGTACGGCCTTCGATTGGTACTCCACTCTTCCGGAGAACTCCATTCAGAACTGGGCTATGCTAGAGACACGCTTCTTGACCCACTTCCAAGGTGAGGATCATCCTGTTACTATGGCTCAGCTCTGCAGCCTAAAACAGGGAGAGAATGAGTCAACTTATGACTTCATTCACAAGTGGAAAGCAATGGCCTACAAATGTTCAGATGTATTGCCACGGGCGTCGCTAGTCGACATTTGCCGAAACAACATGAGAGCTAGAATCCGCTCCATGATCATCGGCAACAAATCAAAAAACCTGGGAGAACTCCTGGAAGCTTCTATGGAAGCTGAAACGGTGATTAAAGACCTCAACAGTCAGAAGTCATCAAGAAAAGAGCCAACCGCCATTGCAACCTCTAAACCAAAGAAGAAAGTGGTCCTCAATGTGTAAACCAAGTCAGCTCCTCAGCAACCAAAGAAAGCTGAAAACAGAGCTGCAGGTAAGAGACCTGAACTCTCTGATGCCTTCAAAGAGCGAGTAGAAAAGAAATACCCGTTCGATGAAGATGTTGACGAAATCTTCGAGGCTCTCCTAGCAAATGGCAAACTCATTTTGCCAGAGCCCAAAAGACCGGGAGATGTTGGCAAAACCAATGATCCTCGGTACTGTCCATACCACCAGATGGTCTCGCATCCTCTCAATCAATGCTTTGTTGTGAGAGAGAAGATAAACGAGATGTGGAAAAACGGAGTCATCACCTTTGACAAAAACTATGGGACTGCCTTCGTCAACATGGTGTCATGTGGACAAACATCAAAATCACCGAAGAAGAAGATCACTAGTTCCTTCATGGTGATAAACAAAATTCAAGCGTCCGAGGAGCTGGTTCCCTATCCAACACCAGATGGACAACCTATATGGGTACATCCCGATCTCCTAGAAGATGAAAACTGGGAGATCGTAAAAACAAAGCCGACAGCTCAACAGCGAAGGCAGGCTAGGAAACATCTCCTCAGGCTCAAACGGCAAGAGAAGACCCAGCCAAAACAAGAAGTCCATGAAAAGGCAGAGGCCTCCTCTACCACTTCACTCGGGGCAACAAAAACGTCCCTTCCAGAGACTTCAAAGGCAGTAAGAAACTTCACTCTCAGTGATTTCATGCCACCTCAATTCAAAAAAGAAGCCATGCAGGGGGCATCATACTCTTGCAACTCGGTAGTTGGATTCTCCATTGATGGATACGAGTCCAGCGACACTGATGATGGATTCGAGTTCGGCTACACCGATGAGTGGGAAGAATCCCTTGAAACAGGAGAATATCTCTCCGATGAAGAATGGGTTCCTGAAACTCACCGTATGCCAGTAATCTGGTATAACCCTTTGCAACCACAAGGATCCTGGTCTGATGATGAAGAAGATCAAGTGGCTGCACAAGAAGATGCTGTTAACCCAGCACCTGTCATTGCTCCAGTGGAAATCAACTATGTTGAGCCACACGGAGAAGACGAAGAAGAGGATCTGGCTCCCATGCCTGATCTTGAAGAATATGCAAGGATCTTGCAGCGTCTCGCTCTAGAACAAGGGCAAGATCGTGTTAACGAGCCTCCTCGCAACCCAGAGCCTGAAGTCCCTGAAGATAATCAGGCACATCCACCCTTAACTCCTGAAAATGGAGAACATTGCTGGATAGACGATCCTCTTACATCCGAGGATGAGTCTGACTCCGAGCAGGCAACATCTCCTATCAGAGCTTCCTGTAATGTAATATATCAGGACTATAGCTCTTCTGAAGTGTCATCTGATGAGATTACCTATCCTCCGACGACGCCTAGCAATGTATCTTCTGGAGCTACCTCGTCTCACGTGACTTTCACAGAGATGACACCCTCTCAGGTTTCTTCTCCTGAGACTGTGACTTCAGAATACACATTCTTCCCGACTCATCATCATGAAGAAAACCCAACTTGGGGTGATGGATGGGTCAACGAAGAAGAAAAGCTGCTGGATGTTGTTCAGGACTCGCTCCCGGAAAATGCTCCATGCAACACAATCACTGAGGATGGCAACTCTGCTGCAGATGCATCCCCAGTAAATGAAAAACGACAGCCTCTTGATTATGAAGACAATCTTCCAAACGAAGATCCTTCTCAAGAAGCTCTCGAAGTTGGTAGAGGCACCCGCTCGGGCCGGGACTACCACAAAAATTACAACCAATCTTCCTTTACTTATGTAAATCCTTCGGGAAAAGATGTTGTAAGCGCCCCCAGTGGCAACAATGATGAACATGCAGGCCCTAAGGAGGCTTTCAAGTATGACTTGGTTGAGCACTTCAAACACATACCTGCACGACTGCACATCCTGGATTTATTACGAATGTCTCCACGCACTCGTGATAATCTCATCTCAGAATTACAAAAATTGAATGAGGATGTCGACAAACACGCCCCGCAAGTCCTCCAAATTGAAATGGACTATCGGGTCAAAAACTCTGAAACTTCCTCAAAGGGAGAAAAGAAAACTGAGGGATCATGCATTGAATGCCTCTCGGTGCAAAAAGCAGCCAGTACAACCATCGCCTTCACAAAGGACGACCTCCTACTTGGCGAAGCAAGGCACAACCGACCCTTGTACTTCACAGGGTACATCAAGGAAATGCCTATACATAGAGTTCAGGTCGACCCAGGTTCTGCACTCAACCTCATCTCCACTTTGGCTCTCGAAGAGTTGGGCATCCCACCCAGCATGCTAAGCCACACATCTGTATCTATCTTTGGATACGATGGGAGTACTTAAAGGCCTATCGACAAAATCAGGTTCAAATTGCAGATCGGTGATCTTATCTCTGAAGTCACTGTGTATGCAATAAAAACCCCTTCATGCTACAACATCCTTCTCGGACGCCCCTGGATACACGAGAACGGTGTTGTCCCTTCAACTCTACATCAATGCATCAAGTTCGTCGGCGACGACGGCATGATACATCGAGTCTTTGCGGACAGAAAACCCTTCAAAGGTAAAGAAGTCCACTTCGCAGACTCCCAGATGTATGAAGGAGAAAAAGAAGAAGAGGAAATAGCACCCCCTGCTGAAAATCTCCAGAAAGATAAAGGCAAGGCTCCTCAAAAATCACCGGAAGAAAACAAACCCTCCGGCAAATTAGAAGAGAGTAGTCGATCTCCCTTCCTCATCTCCCTCAAATCTTCAAAACCTTTGGTCATCACGACTAAAGTGAAGAAGGCGAAACAAAAGTCTCAGGGCAAATTTGTTGTTTCTCTCTTGTCTATCATGCAAGACACAGACTCGGACTCAGAGCCAGAAGACGATGCATCGTCAAGCCAAGCTGACGCTCAGCATGTTCAGCCTGCTCTCACTCCGACGGAGACACCTGCTGATGTAGAAGATCCTACGTCTGCTACCTTTGTTGTTTCGACAACATCACCAAAGCAAAAGCCGATCTTCTTCCATAGATCGGATGCTTCTTCATCAAATTCCTTGCTTGAACCTTTCCAAAACGAAGGTATGCCTCAACTATCTCTATATAGTCCTGTGGCACAAGCTATCATGAAGAAAATGGGCTTTGACGCTCAGAACCCAGTCGGTTTGGGAGAAGGCCGCGGTATTCTCACGCCATTGGGGCCCGCCTTGACCAAAAGCCAGCTGGAAGATTGGAGACTCTACGGATATGTAGAAATGTCTTCATATGGGTTAGGGTATGATCCCGACACTCCTCTGAGACAGTTGACATAAAAGCTTAAAAGTCGTTTTACCGACCAAGCCTCAACATCTCAAGTCCATGAAGACATCGATCTCCCTGGATATCTCTTTAAAGAGTTACCTGACAGAGATCCAGGAAGCTCATCCAATTGGTACGATTTCTCTGATGATAAAGAGGAATCGTCAGATAATACAGATTTGTGCTATTCTGACCCAGAAGAGCCCTCGTCTCCAAAAGAAGTACCTTACTTAGACCCAGTTTCAACAGGCGATTGAGACCATCTCATAGCAAGCCTTGAGAAGATCACCAATCAAGAAGACCCGTGGAAAGGAACAAACCCTCGGTCTACAAATGCCCTTGGAATCCCAGAAGGTTTTGTTGAGCTGGAAGCCTCCGAAAATATTGTGGAGGAACCACCTTCGAACCTTCTAACAGAAGATCCTGTTGAAAAGATAGACTTGGGAACACCAGATAACCCACGTCCTGTATTCATGAGCAAGAATATAAAGGATGATGAGTTACCCGAGTATATCGCTTTTCTTCGCGAGTTCGTTGATTGCTTTGCATGGTCCTACGCTGAAATGCCTGGTTTAGACCCCAAAGTAGCAGTCCACAAACTCAATCTTCAAGAAAAAATCAAGCCTGTCAAACAAGGCCAAAGAAGATTCCGTCCAGATGTGATGGATAACATTGAACAAGAAGTTCAAAAGCTCAAAAGCGTCGGCTTCATCCGTGAGGAACAACATCCAAAATGGTGCCAACATTGTCCCCGTGACAAAGAAAAATGGGCAGATCAGAGTCTATATTGACTATAGAGACTTGAATGGCGCTTGCCCTAAAGATGAATTCCCGCTCCCCACACCAGAGGTGATGATTGACAATACCTGCGGATTCGAGCGAATGACATTCATGGATGGCTTCTCTGGTTACAATCAGATAAAGATGCATCCCGAGGATGAAAAACACACTTCATTTCGGACTCCATTTGGCGTGTATTGCTACACTGTCATGCCATTTGGTCTGAAAAATGCTGGTGCCACATATCAGAGGGCTATGATGAAAATATTCCAAGATATGCAGCACAAGACGGTCGAATGTTACGTTGATGACCTCGCCGTCAAAAGCAGAAGAAAAGAAGACCATCTCAAAGATCTTCGGGAAGTCTTCCTCCGACTCCGCAAACACAAACTGCGGATGAATCCTCTAAAATGCTTCTTCGGCGTCTAGTCGGGTAAGTTTCTCGGATTCCTTGTTCGGAAAGCTGGAATAGAACTTGACCCCATAAAAGTCAAAGCTATTCTAGAAATGCCCTCTCCAAGAACCTTGAGAGAATTAAAAGGGCTCCAAGGGAGATTGGCCTACATCAGACGGTTCATCTCCAATCTTTCGGGGAAATGCCGTCCATTCTCTCGATTGATGAAAAAGGGTGTAGACTTTGTCTGGGATGCCGACTGTGAAGCCGCATTTCAAGATATCAAGTCATACCTGACCAAACCTCCAGTGTTAGCTGCCCCTGCCACTGGAAAACCATTCATCTTGTACACAAGAGCTCTTGATCATTCTGTAGGCGCTCTGCTTGCACAAGAAAATGATGAAAGAAAAGAAGCTGCTCTATACTACCTCAGCCGCTTGCTAGTAGGTGCAGAGCATCGCTACTCTCCAGTCGAAAAGGAATGCCTTGCAGTGATGTTCGTCGTACAAAAGCTACGTCACTACTTGCTTTCCAACACAGTCTACCTGGTCTCGAGGATCAACCTCTTGAAGGTCCTTGTCATGAAGGCTGGTTCTCTCAATGCCCGACTGGCAAAATGGTCCATCCTTCTATCACAATTTGATATTAGGTATGTGCCACAAAAAGCAATCAAAGGCCAAGCTCTAGCAGACTTTCTCGCAGAGCATCCATTGCCTAAAGATTCTCCACTCAGAGATGATCTCCCAGACGAACCTGTCTACAACGTGGAGACTTCCTCACCAAATGCCTCCTGGGACATGTACTTTGACGGTGCAACCAGGAAAAATGAAAAAAGAAAGCTGATCTCAGGAGTTGGCATCCTCTTTGTTAGCCCTGACAAATACATGATTCCACACGCTTTCTCGCTACTGGAACCATGCACAAACAATGCAGCTGAATACCAAGCTCTGATCCTAGGATTGGAACTCGCCATCGAATCCGGTATCACTATGCTGGAAGTCTTTGGAGACTCTCAACTGATCGTCAACCAGATGAATCAGATATATGAAGTCAGGAAGCCCAATCTGCTGCCTTATTACAACAAGGCGCAATCGCTTCTGCAAAAGTTTGACATCTGTCACATCACCCACATTCGTAGAGGTGAAAACATCCGTGCAGATGCCCTGGCCGGACTTGCCGCATCAATGGCGATCCAGGAAGGGGAAAGCATGCAAATTACAGTGTGCGAGAGAAGGATCCTCCCTCCTCTTAACACACACCAAGCAGTTGCTGAATGCCACCGAGTGGTTGGAAGTCGGATCTCTATCCTTCAACCTTCAATCGGCGACTGGAGGGATCCGTTCATTGATTACACTATGTTCGGAATCCTACCTGAAGATCCAAAAGAACGGGTAAGCATTCAAAGGCGAGCCCCAAACTTTCATTTGGATTTCCTTCAAAAATCCTCTACAGGAAATCCTTCAACGGAGTACTTCTACGCTGCTTATCACAACAAGAGGCCGAAGAAACACTCAAAGAAGTTCACACTGGTCTTTGTGGAGCTCATCAGGCTGGTCCCAAGCTCTACGACCAAATCAAAAGGTTGGGTTACTACTGGCCTACCATGGTACCCGACGCAATGCAATTTGCCAAACGTTGCCAGCTATGCCAAGTTCACGGAGACTACATTCACATGCCTCCAGAATGGCTGCATCCTACAGCAATCTCATGGCCTTTTGAAGCATGGGGCATGGACATCATAGGTCCTATCTCTCCCCTTTCAAGCAAAGGTCATCGCTTCATCTTCGCTGCAACGGATTATTTTTCCAAGTGGTCAGAAGCATTTGCGTTCAACAAAATGAAGACATCATCAGTCCTTCAATTCCTACGCACCAACATCATTTGTCGTTTCAGCATACCTAAAAGATTCGTCCATGATAACGGACCATAATTCCGGGATCATCGATTCTACAGGTTCTGCGACAAATACAAAATTCAAAGCTGTCCTTCGACTCCATACAATCCGGTAGCAAACGGATTATCAGAAGCCTTCAACAAGACACTCTGCAAAATCCTCAAGAAAATGGTCTCTAGTCACAAAAGAGACTGGAGCAATAAACTGTCTGAAGTTTTGTGGGCCTATCGAACCACCGTTCGAGGACCAACCCATAGCACACCATTCTCCTTGGTCTATGGATACGAAGCTGTCGTGCCCCTAGAGGTACAAATTCCTTCTCTGAGGGTATCTCTACAAAATGACATGACTCAAGAAAGCAATGTCAAATTGCGACTCCATGAGCTGGACAATCTCGACGAGAGACGGCTCGAAGCTCGACAAAGCATTGAACTTTACCAAGCACAGATGGCAGGATCTTTTGACAAAAGGGTCCGGCAACGCGCCTACAAAAAGGGTGACTTGGTTCTTGCGGTAAAAAGACCAATGGTCTTCGCACACAAATCCAAAGGCAAATTTGAACCAAAATGGGAGGGACCCTACGTCATCGACAAAGTCTTCTCCAACGGCGCATATGCCCTCCTAAACATGGAAGGCGACAGATGTATGCTGCCTATCAACGGCAAGTTCTTGAAGCGGTACTACCCTTGAAGACTTACCCAACTGGGTAAGAGCAATGCCTGTATGGCCAAAACCTGTTCTCAGGTACTTGCTCGTCAAACCCACTCTCTTTAGAATTTTCATATCAAATGTCAAAATTTCTAGAGATTAAAAAACAATGCTTACTTTTATCGTTTCATTGTTCAAAAACAAAAAAAAAATCCAAGTTTAGGAGTCTCTCCCTGACTTGACCAAAACTTTCGATCCTTGAACCAAAATTCATGGTTTGAAACAAAAATCCGGATTCAGGGATTTCCACCCTAGTCCACCTTACCTTTTACCGCCAAATGGTTTTAGGTCAAAATTTATGACCCTCGTGTCTTTAAACAAAAAAAAATGGTTTTTCAAAAAAACCGCGGGGAAGTGACACTTAGTCGATACTCGCAAAACTCAAAAATCGGAAGGATGCGAACCCCATTCGATACTTCCAAAACCTCTAAAAATCGTGGAGACGCAACATTTCAGTTGATATCCACAACCCAAATTTCAAAAATCGTGGAGAAGCAACATTTCAGTTGATATCCACAAACCAAATTTCAAAAATCGTGGAGAAACGACAAACCAGTTGATATCCACAACCCAATTTCAAAAATCGTGGAGATGCAACATACCAGTTGCTATCCACAACCAAAATTACAAATGGTTAGAGAAAACCTCAAATTTCAAAAATCGTGGAGAAACGACATCAAGTCAGTACCCGCAAAACCAAAAGTTTTGGGAAAAGCAGGGAAGCGACGCTTAGTCGATATTTGCACCCCAATTCGCGAGGAAGCGATATTCCATCGATACTTGCAAAACCTAACCCGCGAGGAAGTGACATTCCATCAATACTCGCAAAACCGAATGAGCAAGGAAGCGACATTCCATCGATACTTGCAAGACCATTCAACGGGGAGGCGACATTTAGTCGATACCTGCATTTTGAAAACCAAAACTCGGCTATAAATGCCAAAATCCGGCTATAAATGCCAAAACAAAATTTCCGGCTATAAACGCCAAAATCGGCTTTCATGCCAACAAAACAAAACTTGGTTTTCAAAAAACTCGGCTACAAATGCCACACAAAAAAAAAAAACCTGACTCTCATGTCAAAACCGGCTATAAATGCCACAAATTGGCTATCAATGCCACCAAACCGGCTATCAATGCCACAAATTGGCTATCAATGCCACCAAACTGGCTGTAAATGCCATAAAAATCCGGCTTCCGTGCCAACCCAAATTTTGGCTTTTACGCCATAAAATTTCGGCTTCCATGCCAACCCAAATTTTGGCTTTTACGCCATAAAATTTCGGCTTCCATGCCATCTCAAAATCGGCTTTCACGCCACAACCAAAATCAGGCTCCCATGCCAAAACAATTATTTGACAAAAGATTTTCACAAAATGACAAAGCTTTTGATCAAATCCCATTTAGCAATTGCTTTCATCACAAAAAGATTTGAGTGAGCGTAGGGAACAAAAAAAAAAAAAAAAAAAAAAAGGTACCAAAAAAATACATGTGGTACCAAAGCAAAAAAAAAAGGAAAGTGTTCACAAGCACTACAAAAAAAAAAAAAAAGGTACCAAAAAAATACATGTGGTACCAAAGCAAAAAAAAGGAAAGTGTTCACAAGCATTACAAAAAAAAAGAAAAGTACCAAAAAATACATGTGGTACCAAAAAAAAAAATAAGAAGAATAGTTTCTGCTACAAAAAATCAGGAGCTCAGCCAAAAATGGTCTCCAGCCAAAGCTTCAGCTCCTCAAGCAAACTTTTGGCATCAGCCGTCAGAGTTTCCAAGGCACGCTTCTTCAGGAACTTGCCATGAGATGCTGGCGAATGCCGTAACCCTTCTTTAACACCGGGAAGCTCTTCCCCAGCAGTTTGCCATTTTTCGTTTTCTAGAGTCCTCCTCTTGAAAACTTGACCGGCATCTGCAACCCTGCGAATCAGAGTACTCTCCCTGTCACGAGCCTCTGTTATAGCAGTCCACTTAGCATCAACTTGTGCCTTCAAATGCTCGAGATGCTTCCTGGCCATTTCGACCTCTCCATCAAGGATGTCAAGGTCGCGCTTTAATCCAAGGATGACTAGCTCTTCCTTATTCTTCTCTCGGAATACCTGCTTCCTGCTCTGTGTAGCCTCATTCAGGTCAGACTTAGCCTTATCAGCAGGGTCCAAGAACATCTCCTTGAAGAATTGGTCGTCAGGGAAATCCATGGTCTCAAACCACTTGTCACCCAGTGCAATGATCCTATCAACGATCGCCCTGGCACTTGTGACATCCAGACCAACCTCTTCGGTATCAGTGAGAATCTCCTGTACATGTGGGATCATGCCAAATCCTGCCTCCAAGTGTCCAGAAAGGAGAGTCTTGACCCAAGAACTCAAAACCCGAGCCAGCACCTTCTTCGCAAATTGAAGAGACGAACTGGATGAAGATTCACCCTTCTCCGCTGATCGGCTGCTCATGTCATGTCCCATTGGAAGAGTAACAAAAGAACTCTTTCCACTTGGAGCCACTGGAGAAGGAATCTCAGCACGAGGTATCTTCTCTATTGCGTCAGAACTGGTTGTAGGAGTCTCTACCTCCGGATCGACCTCTGGCATCCCTTGCTCTGGTTCTGAAGGAAGCGATGGACTCTCTTCTGTCACTTCAAAACCTGCAAATGAAACACAAAAAGGTATGAATATGATCCTGTTAAAAAAAAATCATCAGGGTCATCACTACAAAGTACCTTCTTCGACGACTGGCGGAACACTCTCTTCCTCCACGAACTCATCGGAAGCATCATCAACATTTGCGTCCATTGATGGTTCAAAGTCATCGGAATCCTGTGGCAAGTCAGCTGACAAGAGAAATGTTAGCAAATCAAGTCGCAGGCAAAAAAAAAAAAAAAGAGAAAGCGAAAGAAGTTATACCAATTGGAGATTCTGGAATCATTCCAGAGTCCCTCGGTTCTTCTTCAGATGCCATAACCGGCTCCATCACCGCCTCATCGGTCGGAACCTCAGGCATCGGCAAGTCTTCATCCTCTGCTAAAAAAAAAACAAAAAAAAAAAAGCAGCAGCAGGGTGAGAAAACAAATCAGAACATGGAAAACCCCATGAAAGAAGTAGAAAAAGAAAAAGGAAGAATCATACCTTCACCAATGGTCTTTTCCCCACGACTCCTCTTCTCTGGAGGCTCGTCGACAGCCTCTGGCACCTCCTCGTTGATGGTAAGAGGGATTTCCATGTCAGGAGAGTCCTCATGTGGCCCCTCGCTGTGATGATGACTCCTCCTCTTCTTACCTCTACGGGTTCGCTTCCTAGAAGAACCCGCCCCACTATCAGAGTCAGGTTTCTCACTTGGCTCCTCACTGGATGGTCTGCTCTCGCTAGTAGACTCCGCGGAAGCTCGCCTCTGTGCCGCTTGCATCCAAGCGTCGAGCTCAGCTTCCTCCTGTTCTAGCTGCTCCAAAGCCTCATCAGGTACTTCCCGAACAGCTTCAGAACCAATGACACCCTGGTCACCGAGAAAGCCTATCTTGTGCTTCTCTCCAGAAAGGAAGGCCTAAACTTCCTCTCGCCGGACGCCATCCGACTTTCCAGTACCTTTCCCCGAAGACAGCTTTACATCAAGCTCCTTCTTGGAAAGCCCCCGATATGCCAAAAAGCTCTCCGCGAACCACTTCGTGAAGCCGGCAGTTCGGAAAGTCGACAGCTCAGGATAAGGGATCGTGGCAGTAGTGTCTTCAGCACTATAAAAAGCCCATGCATTTCTGCCATCCTGCAAACCCCCAAAACGCTTCACCATACTCGAATGCGCTCCAACAACGCCTTGAAAGAAGCCCAACTGAAGCGCAAAGCGAGAACGTACATACGGCTGGATGTCGACGAAAAGATGTCTGCGGTACACCATCGTGCCGACTCGTATGCTGAAAAGCCACTCCTTCTCTGCATTGGTCAAAGGGTAATGCCTTCCCGACCCTGCTCTGGTAGAGTCTCGGGAGGCACCAAAATCAAAAGCCTTCTTCCGCAACTCCGGAGAAAGCTTCACTGAAGACTGCCCCATCTCGACGTCCCTGAACCGTCGGATCCTCATGCGGGCAAACAAAAGTGATTCGGATACGGCTTTTCCTGTTGGGATTGGTGTATACCCTAAAGCCCACTAGCTGCATTTTTCTCTCTGTTACTGGATATTTATTGGTTATATATATTGAAATGATTCTTTCTCTATAAACATGTGTATATGTATGGTTGTGTGTAAGGCCCATTGTTTTCTAATAATTGAATCAGGTGTGAAGTGGCTTCACACAGATAGGTCTGATTCATGGATATTGGAAACAACAGATTAGTTCATAACTGAAAGATGGAGTTGGGCACTTCATCTTGGTATAAGTTATAATGAGATACTCTCCTATATAGGGTGACATACCTAAGTCACGGGAGGGCTTTCCCGGATCTATCTCATTAGTGCATGTGTCATGCATTGAACAGGACCATTGTAGGTGTGATCTCTAAAATAGTACTATCACAGAGAGAGATCAAATCACCTCATGCTACTAAGTGACCGGTGCTCTTAATCTTGAGCATTTGTGGATGAACTGACGAATTCAAGTTCTTGTGCTTTAATTCATTATGGGTGAGATTCTTTTCTTGGGTCAACAGCTCTGTGAGTTAGGTACTCGGGCTTGATCAGTTGGGACATGCAAATGCAATATAGAATCTATGCCATCTACTGATGGATTGATCGTCCCCTTAGAATTATCCGATTGATCATCAAAATCTAAGATCTTAGTATATGGATGTTCCATATTGATATTGAACTTGTGGGTCGCTCCCTGGATCAAGAGAATAATATCAGGATGATGATTAAGTCAAGGATATGAAGTTCTAAGGTTTAAGATTTAATCGAGAAGGTTGATAGTACATCGGATAACCTAACTCGATTGAGGATGTTACATAGAGGGGCATTTAGGTCATTGCACTTAGTAGGTCGGAGACAACAGTCAATTTATGACTTGCTTATTTCATACTTAATATTTGTCCCTGGAGTGCAACCATAACTCTCTAGTGGAATGAGTTAAGGTTAAAATGGTCTTAATGTTGCTATGGGTTTAGCATGGACATTTTGGTCATTTTGGGAGCCAAGGGCAAATATGTCTTTTGGTCCCTTCTCTAGTCACTTTCCTATATTGGCATGGTTTCCTAATATGATTAGGAGATGAGGTTGAATTATTTTATGGAAAAATAATTTTGAATTTAAATTCAAATAGGCCTTGATGGCATACATGAATTTAATTCTAGACAAATTATGGACATGTGGGCCATAGTGTGGGCCATAGCATGTGGGACGTCCAACATAGGGATTTCTTAGTGTGGGGTCTCCAACTTTGAGTAGGTCTCTCTACTTGGAAGGTTGGACTCCTCCTTGGATAAGTATTCCTATAATAGAGTTTCCCTTAGAAACTTAAATTAGTAATTGTTGCACAACTAGGATTACTAATTGCTAAGTTTAAGGGATATTCATCAAAGTTTCCTTTTCTAATTTGGATTGTTTCTAAGAGGAAATTAATCTTAGGATTGAGCTTTCCTTTTAGGACTTCTAAGAGAATTAGTAGGAGAGACTTAATGGGAAAGGATTCCTTGCAATCTTCATAAAAGGAGGAAGCTTCCCTTGGGCGTGAATCACCTTAAAACACAAGAACAAAGCCCAAAACGTGGAGCCCTTGTTTCTCTTCTTTCTTGAGGAGATTTCCATCTCATATGATTCTAGAAACTCATCTCAAAAACCTAGATTAAGGTTCCACCACCTTAGCCAATCAGATTTGGAAGTGAGATAGAGGAGAAGATTAGAAGAAGAATAATTCCTGCAGAAATTCCTGCAGCATAGTAGCTGATTGCAGACCTGATCTTGTCCCTTTTGCATCAGATTTTCAGAGGTTTAAAGCTTGCAAATCTTTGAGGTAATAGTCTTCTATAATCTCCTTTTAATTAGACACATGTTGATTATGATTTCATGGAGTTTCTACGCGATTCTTTATGGCTGATTTCCGCTGCATAGTGCAGAAATCAGATTTTTTAAAATCTGTCATGCTTTGTATCAGCCATAGTTGTCTCTATATGAGAAGTTTCAGATCTGAATCGCGGTTTCCTTCATTTCCCTTAGCCAATCGAATCATCAGAGGATCATCATCCTGTGCAGCACCCAGCTGGTGGAAGCCAGGACAGTGGTATACAAACCACGAATAAAAGATATGGGCTGAAAATACCCTATTCATAGGGAGCCCAAGCCGAACCAAAAAAGCAGCAGCCTGCAGTTCGGTACACAAGTAGGAGTAAAGAGCAGGCACCAAAGCAAGCCGCTCTCCAAACGCCATCTGACAAGCCGAAAAAATACAATGCGGCCTGATGTGCGTCCCATCTCCACCAGCAAACACAGCCTCACCTAGCCAATAAGTGAGGTAAACAGCAAGATCTCTCCGCAGTGCAATGTCAGAACAAATGGCATCTGTGCTCGCGAAGAAACCCTTCAACTCTTCCTGCATGGCCGAAGTCTTCTTCCTGTCTTCCCAGGTCATGCTATCAGAAGACTCTTTGCTGTCAAAGAAGTTGAAGAATGAAGAGCCATAACTCTTCCAACTGCTGGACCTGACTTTCGAACCCTCCTTAAAAAAATCATAGAAGGTGACGAGCTGAAAGTATAGGAGCCTGAACTCCTCTGACTGCTCCTCAAGGACGCTGTCAATCGGCATGAACTCCTCGTAGAGTTTGCCAAGGATGGGCAATCCGGTGATGGCGCTCAACTCCTTCAAGGAAAAACCAATCTCACCATTCGTTACAACGAAGGTATTGGTTTGTGGGAGAAATGATTCCAACATGGCCATGAAGGCCTCGTCGGAAAAAGCCATGGTCTCCCTAAAAGCACGGACCGCGTAAAAAATCTCGGCTTCCTTCAAAATGGTGCCACCAATCAGCAGGACGCGATCAGTCCACGACTTCCAATCGGAGTCAACACTGAAACGGCCACGAAGTCGAAAAGGCTTCACCCAATTGCTGCCGTCACCGCTGAAAACGCCAAGGCCCACCGGTCCCAAATCGACCGATGGATAATCAGAGCCCTGGTAGCCGCTGGCTGGCATCAACATGTCCATTTGGGCAGGCGACTTCTCCGCATATCTGGAGGGACCGCCAACAAAAACCCCGGTCTTGATCACACTGGTCCTCTTCACCCAGCTCGGAGGATCTTCCCTCTTAGGGCACGTGGAAGAAAGGCTCAGGATCGAGATGGTCCGATCAAAAGACGACCGGGTAGAAATAGTTCTCTCCTCACCATCTGCTGTGTAAGAGAACTGAAAACATCTCATTTGGTATGTCAAGTCGTCAGGGACTGCATCTCCAAAGAAGAAGGTAGGCTTGGGTAAAACCCTCAGATCGTCCATAACCCAAGGACGGTTGCTTACCATGATCTTATAGAATTCCTCATTCGTGAGAGCGATCAATCGCTGTCTCATCTCATCGCGATTGAGGGAATCGCACTCTTTCAAGTTCTTCTCAACAAACTGGACCTTCTCCCAGGCCTGCTGAACGGCCACATTAGAAGATCTGGCGGATCGACGAGGTACGCTTGTAGCAGGCTCTTTACCCTTGTTCGTTCTGGAGGAACCACCTGCAAAGGTTGGAAAAGAAAAAGATCATCATCAAAATGACGGAATTTCGCTAAAAGCAAATCTGGCGAAATTTTGGCATGGTTCCGGGGCAATTCCGAAGAAAAGGGAAATACCCCGAAAGAAATAGAAAGTTTTGAAGATGGGCTCAACATCGCTGCGAGCTCCGAAACTCCAAACTTTCGAAACCTCAAAATCTCCGTAAAATCAAGAAGGGCTCAACATCGCTGCGAGCTCCAAATTCCCAAATTTGCAAAGATTTTCAGGTATGCTATCATGCTCAATCTACAAAAAGTACATGCATGAACATCTAGATTTGCATAAAAAAACGCATTATCATGATGAGCACAAAAAAAAAAGAAACTTTCTCAAAAAAAAAGAAAAGGAGAAAGAAAAGAAAAAAAAAAGAAACTTTCTCAAAAAGAAAAAAAAAAAAAAAAACATATCAGGCCCATTAGGCCGTGGCCCACAGGCCACGTGGCCGTACGGACCAGATCCGTACGGATCTGTCCGTACGGCCCACAAAAAAAAAAAAAAAAAAAAAAAAAAAAAAAAAAAAGAGAGAAAAGAGACACACGTGAAAAAAAAGAAATCACATGGAAAAGAAAAAAAAAGAGAAGAAGAATAGAAAGAAAAGAAAAAAGAAAAAAAAAAGAGAAGAGACACTTTTTTTTTCCATCCTATTCTCTACATGGAGTTTTCTTGAAAGAAAAAGAGAGAAAACTTACTTGAAGCCATTGATGAATGTGAGAACCCGACCCCTAATTTCTTGGTTTAGTATGGTTTTAATCGTGATTTGGTTTTCTCGACGGGTTTAGTGATTGTTTGGTTGAGTTTTTGAGTTTGAATAGATTTTTCATAACTTTGGAGAGTTTTAAAAGACGTTGACTTTGTTTTGACCCGACCCTTGTAAATTGTATTTTTGTGAGAATTTATTCTTGGTTTCTAAAAATTCCAAATTTTATTCCTTTTGACCCATTTTGTTGTTACAAACAACTTTCATGTTTTGACCATCTTGAATAAATACTCAGAAATTGCGTTTTTCGAGAAAAAGGGCAAAAATGACAATTTTCACTAAATCTGTCCATAAATTTCGAAAATTCCAGAAATTGGGGAAAATATACTTTTTGGAAAGTAGTTATTTCAACGAACAACTTTGTCTTCTTCGTCGAACCGATTTGAGGTCCCGAAATGCATGTTTTTAGCCCGGCAAATGTTTTAAGCTGTGGGACCCATCTCCCCTTTGTTATAAAAGGAACCCACCTCTTCTCTTCTCTTCTTCCTTGACCTAATTTCTAAGAGAGGAGCAGCCCCAGCAGCCATGGCTTCCTCCATTCTTTTCTTGCTTTCTCCATCTCATAGCACCACCAAACAATGCCAAACCAAGATTAGACTCCACCATTTTCATCCTCATCTCAAGAGCTATCCATTGACACCATTTTTGAAGAAAACCAAGCTTTTCAAGATTTCCTTTGAGCAACCTCTTGCTTTTTGAAGAACTTCCAAGTAAGGAATCCTTGTAATCTTTTGGATTTGTGTTTTCCTAGCCTTTAAGAAGCTTTGTTTTGATTATTGGAGGCTTTCCTTTTGTTTTGATTTGGTTTTGCCATTTTAGGGTTCTAAGATGGGTTTCTTTTGGGGGTTTTGTTTAGATTGGTGATTTATAGCTTGGAGAAGTGATTAGTGGTTGATTTGATTAGCGTTGGACCCAAGGCAAGTGGATGAAATGATTTATTTTCATTGATCATGTTTTATACAAATGTGTAGCTTTCATTAATGATTTTCATTACTTATGCTTTACTTCATGACATGCTTTTATTGAGATTTGAAATACACTCTTTAGTGTATCTTTCTAGTATATTGTATTCTTGAAAATGGTATCTTGATTGTATTAAGTTTTGACTTGTTTCATGTGATGGATTTCTTTTGGTTGAATGTGAATGGAATGGGTGATTTGATGGAAGAATGGATGTAGTTGAATGGGGAATTTGAAGTGTTGAGAATGGAGTTTTGATTGCTTGAAATGGAGGATCTTTTAGCTCACTTTATTACAGGGATCTGACCCTTGAAAATGAGGAGTGTTTGGAGAAAGAAGGGACTGAAAACAGCTTCAGAATTCTGTGTCCGCAGTAACGTCGGTCAGCTGTCGGTCAGCCTGTCGGTTAACCGACATCCAACCGAGGTGGACCGAAACCCTCTCGGTCCCAATTCCAGAGAGCAGATTTCCATCAGGAAATCTGTCGGTCAGCTGTCGGCTGACCGAACTCCCTAGTTCGGTCGACCGAGAGCCAACCGACAGATCTTTCGGTTCATTTTCCAGAGAGCAACAAACTTCCTGATGTGTGTAGAGCTGACAGTCAGCGTCGATCAGTCGTCGGCTAGCCGACATCCCAGTTCGGCTGACCGACATCCAACCGAGGATCTGACCGACAGCAATTGTATTGTTTTCTTCTTGAGGAACCATAGGGAACTATATTGGAGGAGAGTGAGGAACTGTACAGAAGAAGAAATTCCATCATCATGACTGTGTTGTTTAGGTCTTTTAGATTTGTTAATGTATATAAGGCCCCGGAATGTTTTCAATTCTTAAAGAGTACCAAATGTATGTCGAACGTAACATACGGGACCCTAGTACATTGATTCAATCTTGGACTTTCAACACTTGGCCCGGGGAATATGAGAAATCCATTCATGCTTTATTTTGACCGAATTTCACTTGTACACTTAAAATCTCGTGTTTTATGACTAGACTTGCCCGACAGTATTGAAAGTTATGTTTTTAACATTGTTGCTAGCCCGTACAGGCCCGACCGATACAGATATGCTTTTGTGCTTATGAGCACCCCGTCCCGTCATATGTATTTATTGGATTTGATTTCTTGTATATGACTCATGAGAGTAAAACCTGGAGGCAATAGGGGGCCAGAGCTTTGTAGTGCGAGCCCATGAGCTAAAAGAGAACTTGCATACATGTATTTGTTTTGTTTGCTTGCATATAACCTATGAGTCGGCACCACTAAGCTTGGATAACCTTGTCAGTCTGATCCACTGACTTGGAGATTCCCCACTTGTCCCGCCAGCTGCAGCATGGATCCCGATACCCGGTTTATTAACCGTGGTCCCGTCCCGATACCCGGCTCGCTCCCGTGGTTCCCGATATCCGGTTCGCTACCGTGATTCCCGATACCCGGTTTGCCACCGTGGTCCCGTCCCGTATTATTGTATATGTATATGTGAATTTTGTTGTACCTCCTCACTTCGGTGACCGAGGTCAACGCCCGATACTCTAGTCACTTCGGTGATAGAGGATTTAGCTTTGTGTGGTTGCCATCTTGATAGTTCCTGATCCTTGTTACCCGTACTGTTTTATATTGATCATGTCTTTTCTTAATAAAGGATGCATTAATTCTACATGTTTTAAATGAGTCCCCGATTTGGGAAATGTTTATTGTTTATCCATGTTCTAAAAGAGTTCCCGATTAGGGAAGTGTTTATTGTTTATCCATGTTTTAAAAGAGTTCCCGATTAGGGAAATGTTTATTGTTATACATGTTTTAAATGAGTTCCCGATTTGTGAAATGTTCATGTTTTATACATGCTTTAAAGGAATACATGCTTTGCCTAATATCCGTGTTTCATACCCGTTTTATATGAATACATGATTTCGTCAGATACTCATGATTTCCGATACATTTTTATTATGTACAATTTTGATCAGACAGTATGATTTGTTTCATGTTTTATCATTCAGTATGTTGTTATATCTTTTCACCCGCCTGCCAGACCGTCGTGTCTGACCCACTACTTTGGTACTCAGGTTCAGATTTCTTCACCCGAGATGAGTGCACGTATTGGCTGTGGAGCCATGAGCTTACAGGTGTTTGTTGGCTATGTCATGTCGACATTGAGCTTGACATCGGTATTACGTCACATATGGGTAGTAATCATTAGCTTGTTTTCTTGTATGGCTTTTATTAGCCTTTTTGCTTGGGATTGTAATTAATATACATTGTTAATTGTAACTTGAACATATATGGGAATGTAATATCCTGTTACTGTCAGCTCTGTACTTTTATTGTGATAGTTTATTCCAGTCTGAGATGGATCATTGATAAGATGAGTATATGCTTGGGTTAAGTGCGGTGCGGAATCCAATGGCCACGGACTCCGAGTCGCAACACCATAAAAGCTTCCGCTAAATATTCAGAGTGTGTTGGAATGAATTTGTAATCCTCACACACGCGGATCTTGGGAGAAACATAATTATTACTTCACGGACCCCGGGTTTGGGGTCGTGACAATGGAGAAGAAGAAGGAAAAAGCTTGAAGATCCTTGAAGAAGAAGAACTCTTGGTCTTGGAGCTCTCTTGAGATTGTTGCAAAAGAAAGCAATAAGAGCAAGAGATCCTACCTTCCTTTGCTTTTATAGGAGAGAGCAAATCAAAGAAGGAAACAAAGAAGAAAGGTAAGTGTTACTAATTAGTAACCTTACCAAAAGAGAAGGAATTAGAAAGATTCTTTCCCAAAAAGAAAGATGTCTTTGAGAGATTTTCTCCCAAAATCAATCAATGAGAGATTCTCTCCAACAAAATAAGAGATTGGAGATTCTTTCCCAAAAAGAAAGATACCTTGAGATATTCTCTCCCAAATTAAGGGAATATGAGAGATTCTCTCCCATAAAGATATTTTTAGATATTCTCTATCCAAATGAGATATCTTTAGATATTCTTTACAAAAATGGCCCCACATGAGATCTAAGCCATCCTAAAAAGCTTAAAGTCCCATGGGCTAGCCCATATGAGCCAGGTTTGACCACCTAGGCACTATAAAAAAAAAATGGGCTTTTAGTCAGAAAAAAAACCCTCTTACCAAGAGCATACAAAAATGGTTCCATGCCTCTTTTGAGTTGATTGAACCATACAAAAAAAATTCCAAGCCCCATGAGCTTCCAAAAATCAAACCATCCAACCTCATAAACCAAATTGAGCCAAAATCTTGAAATTGACATTCCACAAAAAAAATCCAAACCACTCCAATGGACCCACACAGTCCCAAAGAGTGACCAAAAACCAAATCCTGGTCCCCTAACTTGCCACATACAGCTTGTTAGGTCACAAGACCAAAACCAAAAACCAAATCATGATCCCCCAACTTGCCACATACAGCTTGTTGGGTCACAAGGTCAAAACCAAAACCCGACCCCCGTAAACTGCCACATACAGCTTGTTAGGTCACAAGGTCAAACAAAAGCCTAAATCCACATCCCTGATGTCATCTTCAAAACTTTGCCTCGAGATGGTACTTGATTCCTTTCATTTACCATAAAATTCCCCTGGAAGCTCAAAGGCTACTCTACCAAAGGAAAGATTGCTCAAAGACTCTTGGTCAAGACACAAGCTCTCCTTCAAAAATCTCTTCGAGGCACATCGACTACAAAAGTCAAGCAACTCGCCGCTGTACCTCGAGGGGGCATTTGTTGACACCAAAAATGTCACTTTGCCTCTTCAACATCAAGAAAGCTGCATGAAGTCGCAACCTGCCATAAATAGACAATGCAATTTCTCCAAAAATTCAAATCTTGTCAGAATCAAACAAAAACTGCAAGATCCTTCAAGATAGCCAAGAGAAGAGTACACATCAAGTTTCGGGCCATTTCAGAATCATTTAGCCTAACTTCGCTTCTCCGACAGCTAAAATGGCGCTCCCGGCGGCGACATCATCGGAGACGTCAAAACTTCGATCAGAGCCTACGGATGACTCCAGCATGTCTCAAAAGGGCTCCATGCCAAATTTCAAGTCAAACCGACAATGTTTGACCCTCCATCAATGCTCGAGCAGCAAAATCAAGCCTCCCGGCGGCGGGAACCACCGAAGCCTTCGCTCATCAAACCAAGTGCATGAGTGGCTTCAACATGCTTCCAAAAGGCTGCACGTCAAATTTCAGGTCATTCCGACAACGTTTGACCAGGTTTCGATGCTCCGAGAGAAAATCAAGCCTACCGGCGGCGGAGCAACCCGGGACCATGACATCCAAAACGGAGCCCATGGAACGTCTCAAAATGACTCCAATAGGCTCCCCGTCAAATTTCAGGTCAATCGGACATCGTTTGGCCACATATCAAAGCTCGGCATTTTCCCCGCAGTAAAATTAAGTGAAGCATCGATGGGACCCCAAACGGCTTCAAAACTCAAACAAAAGCCTATGGTTGGTCTTATTTATTGCTCAGGAGGCTTCACCTCAAATTTCAGGTCATTCCGACATCGTTTGACCAAGTTTCAGCTTCTGGCGGAAAATCAGCAGCTCTACGCGACAAAGTCTTCGGCTTTCCCGGAAAATTGGAAACTTTGCACTCTAAACATGCAAGGATTCTCATCAGGTTTTCTACAGAGAAATCAAGCCAATAAATGAGAAGAAATATCAGGAAAAATACAGAAGAAAACGGCGACGAAAAAGACCACAAAACGGACCAAAAACAGGGGAAAAACCCCCAGGGTCGCAGGCCGCGACCATGGAAGTCCGGGTCACCAGATTTTTCGCCGGTGACCCGTTTTTCCGTCCTTTTTCGCGTTTCGCGCACTTTGGCCCCTGTGGTTTCCTGGAAATGTGATTTTTAGTGCTTGAAATTGACTCATGTCCTCCGACATCAGTCAAAATCACGGGTCAACCTCCAAAAGTATCAAAATCAACATTGATCGCCAACCGGTCGACCAAAAAAGTGTACTTTCCGCCCAATCGATCGAAAAATCGACAGGACAGATGTCACCGGCCCGCTCTTAGCTATCACTGTCTGAAGTTACATGTTCATCCGATGTTGATCAGCATGAAGATCCATCGATGATCATCCCAGAAGAATTCCAGAAGACACGGCACGGCCCGCGACTCTTCGACTGCTCGGCGACCAATTAATGTGGTTAATTGACTAGCTTTATTGCAGTCATTAATTCATTTCTTTGGACGGCCCAACCAGAAGCAAGCATTTGGGAGTTACAAGTCAATTGATTCATGGCATTTAACACATGAAACTCCTCCCATTATGGTAATTAAGGTGATTAAAAGCCCTTAATCTCCATCGGCCAATCAGATTCAAGGAAAAAGGAGTTACAAAATCAAGAAATAAATCTTGTAACTCCTCCCATTAAAGCCATTAAAGCCCATAAACTCTCCTAAATGGCTACCAAAAGCCTATAAATAGGAGAGCATTCCATTGAAATCCGGATCGATCAATCGGAGATCACTTCCAAAGCACCACAGATCCAGAAATCTGAGAGAAAGAAAAAGAGAGAAAAACTCTGCTGAAGTTCTGCACCGGCCACCACTACAAGGTGACAAAAGTCCCTTGGGGGGTACCCCCCCCCCCCCCCCCCCCCCACCAAGGTCCTTGCCTTCTCCCGCTGCCTCCAATGGCTTAGACGTGGCTTTTCAGCCTGTCTACTTAGCTTTTTATCGGACATAGGACCTCCTCTTGGTCTTTGTCCTCTAAAAATCTGAGGTTATAGCAAAGCCAAGCGAATCAAGAGCATCCTCTGTTCTCATCTGCATGGATGATGGCGAAGCCCATACATGGCCTGCGACTGTCAATCTGAACGAGTCCCCCACAATCTCCTGAGAAGTTAGATCCTCCTTTTCTTGCTTTTCATTGTAGTTTGTATTTTTCTAAAAGAGACAAAAATCACAACTCTTGTCTTTTATTATTGATGAGAATTGTAAATCGGCTATAAATGCCAAACAAAATCGCCTTTCACGGCAAACCAAGAAAATGTCTCTTTTCTTAAATATTTGTGCAATGGAAAACTTGAAAGAAGTTGATTTCCTTTTTACTTGCGAAGGTTGATCTCCGGATTACCACTTGCAATTCCAAGTAAAATAGAAAATCTGGCACACCCACACAAAAGAAATGTTGATGCACGCTTCATGCCCCCCGGGCGCGAAAGGGCCGGACCCGACGGACTCCCACGTCCGCCGACCCCGGTAGCACCCACGGCATTCGGAGCACGTTCCATCAGAAACCAGGAGGCTTAGTGACAGAGAAATCATTGTCAACCTAGGATCTGATGCTAAGACGGAGGCTGTTTCAGTGAGAGTTACTAGTTTATGTTTTTCAGATAATAAATTGGTTTTGTCAGACACATTATATGTACCGTCTTTACGGGGCAATTTAGTTTCAGTTTCTAGTTAGGTGAATAAAAGTTATTCTATTACTTTTGGTACTGAAGTTGTCATAAAGAGGAATGGTACTTTTATATGTTCTAGCAAGGTAACCAAATTTGCTTTATTTGTTGACTCCAACGATGTATGTGTGAAAGTATCCAGAATGTAAACTAGAAGCATACAAGAGAGAGAGAGAGAGAGAGAGAGAGAGAGAGAGAGAGAGAGAGAGAGAGTTTGCAAGAGAATTGATGGACCCAAAAGGAATCTTCTGTCCTCTCCTTCCACACCTCGGGGCCTGACCTGGGTCTCGGCGAAGGAGGGAATATCTCGGGCATCAACATTTTTTTGTACGGGTATGCTAGATTTACTTTCTACTTGGAATTTGGAATGGTGATAATCCGGAGATTCACCTTCACAAGTGGAAAGGAAATCAATCCTTTTTTCTAACTTTTCAAATTGCATTAATATTAAGAAAAGAGACAAGTTTGTTTTCTTAGAATGCCGTAAGAGGCGTTTTTGTTTGTTTACCGTAAAATGCGATTTTGCGGTGAAAGGTGATTTTACAAAACTCATCAAATGTGAAAGACAAGAATTGTGATTTCTTTTTGTCTCTTTAAGAAATACAAACTACAATAGAAAAGTAAGAAAAGAGATCTAACTTCTCAGGAGATTGTGGGTACACGTTGAGATCGACGGTCGCAAGTCATGTATGGGCTTCGCCATCGTCCTTCAAATGAGAACATGTGATGCTTTGATTCTTTGGCTTGGCTCCTAACCTCGGTTTTTTAAAGGACAAGGACCAAGAGGAGGTCCTATATCCAATGAAAAACCAAGTAAACGGGCTGAAAAGCCGTGTTTAGGCCATGTTGGAGAAGGAGGTGACCTTGGGGGGGGGGGGGATGGTCCCCCAAGGGACGTTGATCACCTTGTGGTGCTTCCGGGAGCAAAGTAGCAGAACTTCGTCTCTCTCTTGGATTTTCTGGATTTTCAGAGCTTGCACTTGGGATCTATTTTCATCATGCATTCTTCTTGGAATGGACCTCCTTTTATAAGCTTTTGGTAGCCATGAGGTGTTTATTGGCATTGATGGCCATGATGAAAGAATTGATGAGGAGTTACAAGTTGATTTTGTAACTCCTTTTTCATGGCTTGTGATTGGCCGATGAAGGTAGTGGGCATTTAATTCCTTTTAAGCTTCATGATGAAGGCCATGTTGGAGAAGGAGGTGACCTTGGGGGGGGGGGGGGGGGGGGGGGGGGGGGGGGGGTGGGGGTGGGGGTGGGGGTGGGGATGGTCCCCCAAGGGACGTTGATCACCTTGTGGTGCTTCCGGGAGCAGAGTAGCAGAACTTCGTCTCTCTCTTGGATTTTCTGGATTTTCAGAGCTTGCACTTGGGATCTATTTTCATCATGCATTCTTCTTGGAATGGACCTCCTTTTATAAGCTTTTGGTAGCCATGAGGTGTTTATTGGCATTGATGGCCATGATGAAAGAATTGATGAGGAGTTACAAGTTGATTTTGTAACTCCTTTTTCATGGCTTGTGATTGGCCAATGAAGGTAGTGGGCATTTAATTCCTTTTAAGCTTCATGATGATGGGAGTTTCATGGCTTTAATGCCATGATTGCTTGGATTTGTAACTCCCAAATGCTTGAATCTGATTGGGCCGTCCAAAATAATGAGTTAATGACCGCTTTAAATTGTATAAACGGGTCAATTAACGTCATTAAGTGGTCGCCCAGGCATGTGAAGAGTCACGGGCCGCGCTGCGCCTTTTGAGATTCTTCTTGCTATCATCATAGGCGGATCCACGCATTGTTTGATGTCGGATTGCAGTGCAATCTCAGACATTGATTGATGTTGGTGGGCCAGTGACATCTGTCTTGTCGATTTCACGATCGGTCGGACAGAAAGTGCACTTTCTTGGTCAGCCGGTTGGCGATCTTGAGGCGATCGGTGATGATTTCATGCTTTTGACGGCGAATCCGAGATGTCGACGAAGATCAGTCGTTTTCAAGCATCAAACATTGGATTTTTAGAAAATCACAGAGGCAGGAAAACTCGAAACGCGAAAAGGATCGAAAAACAATCAATTTGGTGCAAAATCCGGCGACCCGGATTTGCAGGGTCGCCGGGCGACCATGCACCCAGGGTCACCGGCGACCCTAGGCCAGGGTTGCCGGCGATCTTGGTCCAAGGTCGCCGGCGACCTTAGGGTTTTTTGCCCTTTGGTCGCCGAGCTTCGTTTTCGGCCGATTTTGCGTCTTTTTCGTTCCTTTTTTCTTCTGTATTTTTCTTAACATTTTTCCTCAATTATTGACTTCATTTTCTTGGAGAAAACTTGATGAGAACCCGCGCGAAATCGGAGCACAAAGTTTCCCATTTTTCGGGAAAGCCGAAGACTTTGTAGCCGATTTTCCGTCAAGAGTCGAAACTAGGTCAAACGATGTTGGAATGACCTGAAAATTGAGGTGAATCTTGTTGAACAGTGGATAGGACCAACCATGGGCTTTTATTTGAGTTTTGAAGCCGTTTGGGGTCCCATCGATGCTTCACTTGATTTTGCTACGGGGAAAATGCCGAGCTTTGATATGTGATCAAACGATGTCCGACTGACCTGAAATTTGACAGGGAGCCTATTGGAGTCATTTCGAGACATTCCATCAGCTCCATTTTGGATGTCATGGTCCCGGGATGCTCTGCCGCCTGTAGACTTGATTTTCTCTCGGAGCATCAAAACTTGGTCAAACATTGTCGGAATGACCTGAAATTCGACGTGCAGCCTTTTAGAGGCATGTTGAAGCCACTCACGTATTTTGTTTGATGAGTGATGGCTTCTGTGGTTCCTGCCGCCGGGAGGCTTGATTTTTTTGTTCGAGCATTGATGGAGGGTCAAACGTTGTCGGTTTGACTTGAAATTTGGCATGAAGCCCTTTGAAGACATTCTGGAGTCATCCGTAGGCTCTGATCGAAGTTTTGGTGTCTTCGATGATGTCATCGCCGGGAGCGCTTGTTTAGTTATCGGAGCAGTGAATTTAGGCCAAGCAATGTCAAAATGGCCCGAAACCTCAGGTGTACCCCTCTTTTGGCTGCCATGAAGGATCCTTTAGTTTCTGTCTGATTCTGACAAAATCTGATGCTTGAACTAGACTTGCCTATTTTTAGCAGGATGCAGCTTCACGAGGCTTCTTATGTTGAGGAGACATATTGACTTTTTTGGTGTCAACAAATGCCCCCTCGAGGTACAGCGACGGGTAGCTTTTTGGAGTCGATGTGCCTCGAAGAGAAACCTGGAGGAGAGATTCCAACTTGACCAAGAGTCTTGAGCATTTTTTTTTTTTTTTTTTTGAATAGCCTTCTGAGTTTCCAGGGAAATTTTATGGTAGTGAGAGGGATCACATACCATCTCAAGGCAAAGTTTTGAAAATGACATGGGGTATTTCGATTTTGGGTTTTGGATTTTGGTTTTTGACCTTGTGACCTAACAAGCTGTATGTGGCAAGTTAGGGGTTTAGGGTTTGATTTTTGATTTTGACCTTGTGACCCAACAAGCTGTATGTGGCAGGTTGGGGGGTCAGATTTGGGGTTTTTGGTTTTGGGTTTGGTTTGGATTTTGATTTTGATTTTGGTCTTGTGACCTAACAAGCTGTATGTGGCGAGCTAGGGGACCGGAATTTGGTTTTGTGAAATGTCAATTTCAAGAATTTGGCTCAATTTGGTTCATGAGGTTGGATGGTTTGGTTTTTGGAAACTCATGAGACTTTCTTTTCTCTTTTTTTTTTTAATTTTTTCAATGGTCCCATCAACTCAAAAGATGCATGGGAGCTTTTTTGCTCTTGGTAAGAGGAATATTTTGACTAAAAGCCACTTTTAGTGCCTAGGCGGTCAAACCTGGCTCATATGGGCTAACCCATGGGACCTTAGGCTTTGGAGATGGCCTAGATCTCATATGGTGTCATATTTGTAAAGAATATCTAAAAATATCTCTTTTGTGTAGAGAATATCTAAAAATATTCTTAATTGGAGAGAATTTATCAAGTTTTCTTTTTGTGGAAAGATTCTCTCAAAATATCTTTCTTTTTGGGAAAGTAGCTAAATTTTAGCACTTACCTCCTTTCTTTCTCTTTGTTTCCTCTTTTGGCTTGCTCTCTTCTATAAAAGCAAGAGGGTTGGTGCTTTTGCTCCATTGCTTTCTTTTTGCAAGAAATCTTCAAGAGTGCTCTCCAAGATAAGAAGTGATTTCTCTTCTTCAAGGATCTCCAAGCTTTTCTTCTTCTTCTCCATGAATGGCTTCAAGTAAGTTTTCTTCCTCCACAAGAATTTCCATTGTAGAAGTAGCTTCTTCATCATTTTTTTTTCTTCTTCCTTTTCTTTTCTTTTCTTTTTTTTTCCAAGCACGTTTTCCCTTTTTTTTTTTTCATGCTTCTTTTTCTTTTTTTTTTCTTTGTTTTTTTTTTCTTCTTCACGCTGATTTCTGTTTTTTTTTTCTTTTTTTCAGCGTGTTTTTTTTTAGGCTGTACGGACAGGTCGGTACGGACCTGGCCGTACTGCCACGTGGTAGTGGGCCACGGCCTGTGGGCCAGAATTTTTTTTTCTCTCTCTTTTTTTTTTCTTTTCTTTGTTTGCTCACCATGATAATGAGGCTATGCAATTTCAATATGTATGCATTTTTTTTTGATGCATCAAGATAGAAGGCTAGAGTCTCTAGGTCAAGCCAACATGATTTTTGACTTAGACAAAGTTTGATTGGTTTTGACCAACTTGTGTTGGAATTGGTCAAACTTTGGTCAAGGTTTTCCTAGCATCTAATGCATGATGATATTTTTTCGATGCATGATTTTTGGTAAATGGACTTGAAAGCATGATGATGCATACCTGAAAATCTTTTGCAAGTATTGGGATTTGAGCTCGCAGCAATGTTGAGCTCTTTCTCGGTCTTGCTGGATTTTGAGGAACTTTGCAATTTTTGGATTATGAAGCTCGCAGCAATGTTGAGCTCTTTTCCAGATTTTGCGGAAGTTTGATGAGATTGGCTCGTTCTCGCAGCGATGTTGAGTTCGAACCTTCTTTGAGAATTCTCCACTGACTATGAGCTCGCAGCGATGTTGAGTTCATCTTCAGGCTTCCTGTCTTTTTCGGAGTATTTTCCTTTTCTTCGGAATTGCCCCGGAACCATGTCAAAATTTTGCTAGGATTTTTGTAGTAGAATTCTGTCATTTTGATGTTGATTGATCTTTTCTCTTCCATCTTTTGCTGGTAGTTCTTCTAGAACGAACAAGGGTAAAGGTCCTGTTAGTGACACACCTCGTCGGTCTGCTAGATCTTCCAATGCGGCCGTTCAGCAGGCTTGGGAGAAGGTCCAGTTCGTGGAGAAGAACTTGGAAGAATGCGATTCCCTCAATCGTGATGATATGAGACAGCGATTGATCGCTCTCAAAGATGAGGAATTCTACAGATCATGGTAAGCGGTCGTCCTTGGGTTACGGATGATTAGAGCGTTGTGCTCAAGCCTACATTCTTCTTCGGTGATGCAGTCCCCGACAACTTGACATACCAAAGGAGATGTTTTCAGTTCTCTTACACAGCAGATGGTGAGGAGAGAACTATTTTCACCCGGTCGACTTTCGATCGGACCATCTCGATCCTGAGCCTTTCTCCCATGTGCCCTAAGAGGGAAGATCCTCTGAGCTGGGTGAAGAGGACCAGTGTGATCAAGACCGGGATTTTTGTTGGCGGCCCTTCTGGTTTTGCAGAGAAGCCACCTGTCCATATGGACATGTTGATGCCAGCCAGTGGCTACTAAGGTTCTGATCATCCATCGGTTGATTTGAGACCGGTGGGCCTTGGTGTTTTTTGGGGTGACGGCAGCAATTGGGTGAAGCCTTTTCGACTTCGTGGCCGTTTCAGTGCTGACTCGAGCTGGGAGTCATGGACTGATCACACCCTGAGGATTGGCGAGGCCGTTCTTCGGGAGGCCGAGATTTTTGATGCGGTTCGCGCTTTTCGGCAAACCGTCGTTTTCTCCGATGAGGCTTTCATGGCCATGCTGGAGTCGTTCCTTCCACAAACCAACACCTTCATTGTGACGAATGGTGAGATTGGTTTTTCTCTAAAGGAGCTGAGCGCCATCACCGGGTTGCCTATCCTCGGTAAACTCTATGAGGAGTTTATCCCTATTGATAGCCTCCTTGAGGAGCAATCTGAGGAGTTTAGGCTTGTTTACTTTTAGCTCGTCGCCTTCTATGATTTTTTTAAGGAGAAGGAGGGCTCGAAAGTTAGATGCAGCAGTTGGAGAAGTTGCAGCTCCAACTTTTTTGACAGCGGGGATTCTTCTGATGGTATGGCCCAAGATGCTAGGGCTAAAACATCAAGTTTGAAGAAGATCACTGCTATGCGAGAAGATTTAAAGAAGTTCTTCGCAAGCACAAATGCTATTTGTCCAGACATTGCGTTTGGCTAGAGGGACAGCCGTTCCCGAATCACTTTTATCTGCCCGTTTAAGGATCCGACGATTTAGGGACGTCGAGATTGGGCAGTCTTCGGTGAAGCTTTCTCCGGGTTTGCGGAAGAAGGCTTTTGACTTTGGTGTCTCCCGTGATTCGACCAGGGCAGGGTCGGGAAGACACTATGCTTTGACAGACGCGGAGAAGAGATGGCTCTTCAACATACGGGTTGGTACGATGGTGTATCGCAGACATCTTTTCGTCGATATCCAACCGTATGTCCCTTCGCATTTTGCATTGCAACTTGGCTTCTCTCAAGGCATTGTTGGAGCGCCTTCGAGCATGGTGAAGCATTTTGGAGGTCTTGAGGATGGGAGAAATGCATGGGCTTTTTATAGCGCTGAGGACTCTAACGCCATGATTTCCTATCATGAGCTGCCCACCTTCCGGACTTCTGGCTTCACGAAGTGGTTCGTGGAGAGCTTTTCACTGTAACGGGGGCTTTCCAAGAAAGAGCTTGATGTCAAGCAGTCTCCTGGGAAGGGTCTTGGCAAATCAGATGGTGTCCGCCGGGAGGAAGTTTTGGCCTTCCTTTCTGGAGAGAAGCATAAGATAGGCTTTCTCAATGAGCAGGACGTCATCAGATCAGGAGCTGCACAAGGGATTCCTGGTGAGGTCTTGAGACAGCTGGAAGAGGAGGCCGAAATCGATGCTATGATATAGGCAGAGCATACAAAGGCTTCCATGGAGTCTACTGAAAAGAGTAGACCCTCCAGTGAGGACTCTTGTGAGAGGCTTGATGTTAATAGTGGGGCAGGACCGTCGAGCAGATTGACCCGCCGAGGCAAGAGGAGGAGAGGACAATGCCGTAACATGAGACGGTACGATAGTCCTTCTGATATTGAAGTTCCTCTCACCATTGCTGAGTTGGTGTCTGAGGATGCTGACGAGCCTCCGGAGAAGAGCAAAGAAGAGGAGACAGCTGGTATGATCCCCTTTCTTTCTTTTGTTTCTTCCTTTCACTTGTAAGAGATTTTTTGTTTTTAATCCGCTGCTTTCTTTCTTTTGGCAGAGGACGATGACCTGGTGATGCCCGAGGTTCCGGCCGATGAGGCAATGACGGATCCAATCGTGGCATCTGAGGAAGAGCCCAGGGACTCTGGAGTGGTTCCAGAACCTTCACCTGGTATGATTGCTTTGGCTTCTTTTTTTTTTTTCTTCCCCCTTTTTTTTTTGTTTGTGCTGGTCATTTGCTAACACGTAGCTTTTGTTTTCTTGACTTGCCAGAGGATTCTGACGATTTCGAGCCGTCCATGGACGCTACTTTTGACGATGCTTCGGATGAGCTCAGAGAGGAAGAGAGTACTCCGCCGGTTGTCGAAGCAGGTATATTTGCAATAATAATCTTGATATATTTTTGACAAGATTATTTTCATACCTTTTTGTCTTTTTTTTTCGACAGATTGTGGAGCAGTAGGAGAGATTCCTCCGTCTTCTTTAGAGCCAGAACAGGGGATACCTGTTGCTAATCCAGGAGTGGGGGTTTCTGCTTCCTTTAATGAGTCAGCTTCTTCCGTTGGAAAGAGTTTATTGATTACTTTTCCAATGGAACATGACGTGGGCAGTCGGGCACCAGAGCATGGCGAATCCTCATCTGCACCGCACCTTCAGTATGCAGGGAAGGTGTTGAAGACTGTCTTGAGCTCATGGGTTGAGACTCTTTCTTCAGGTCATTTGGAAGCTTGTTTTGGCATGGTCAAGCATGTGCAGGACATCCTCCCTGATAGCAAAGAAGTCGGTCTGGACATCGCAAGCGCCAAGGATTTTGTTGAGGAAATCATCGCCTTGGGGAACAAATGGACTGAGACCAAGACTTTCCCAGATGGTGACTTCTTTGATGAGATGTTCATAAAACCTTCCAGCAAAGTCAAAGCTGAGCTGACTGAGGTCACGAAGACTCGGAGGCAGATCATTCAGGAGAAGAACGTTACCGAGTTATGCATCATGGGGCTGAAGCAAGACTTGGACCGCCTTGATAAGGAGGTCGTCGAGGTTAGGCAGCGTCTTGATCTTTTAGAGGAAGAAGCTGCTGCCAAATGGACTGCCGTTGTGGAGTCTCGTGACAAGGAGGGAACTCTCATTCGCCAGGTTGAGGAAGCTGAAGGTAATGTCCGGAGGAAGACTCAGGAGCATGAGCAGTGGCAGGTCCTCTGGGAAGAACTTCCTCGCGCTGCAGATGGGTCGCGGTGGTCGGCCGCTTTTTATGGAAACATTCTGAAAAAGCGTGGCCTAAAAACTTTGGAGGTCAAGGCCGAGGGTCTGCTTGAGGAGTTGAATCTTTGGTTGAAAACCATGTCGGATTGAGCTTTCTGAGTTGTAACAAACTCTTTTTCCTTCTTTTTTTTTTGGTACCTCCATGTATAAAGAGTTTTGGCACTATATTTTTATATCCCATTCTTTTCACTTAAATCATTTTTTGATGGAAACACATTTGAAAAAAAGTTGATGGGAATGTTTGTCATTTTGTGAAAATCTTTTGTCAAATGATTGTTTTGGGCATGAAAGCCAATTTTGTGGTGAAAAGCCTGTTTTTTTTTATGGCTTGAAAAGCGAAATTTTGGTGGCATGGAAGCCTAATTTTGTGGCGTAAGAGCCAAAATTTGTTTTGCGGCATAAGAGCCAAAGCTTTTTGTTTGTGGCATGAGAGCCAAAGCTTTTTGTTTGTGGCATGAGAGCCAAAGTTTTTTGGATGGCGTGAAAGCTGATTTTTGGAATGGCATAGGAGCCGAATTTTAAGATGGCATGAAAGCCGAAGAGTTTTTTTTTTGATGGCGTGAAAGCCGAATTTTTTTTGTTTTGGCATTTATAGCCGAATTTGGCGTTTATATCTGGATTTTGGCGTTTATAGCCGCTTTTTGGCGTTTATAGCAGATTTTTGGCATTTATAGCCAGATTTTGGCGTTTATAGCTGATTTTTGGCATTTATAGCCGGATTTTGGCGTTTATAGCCGGATTTTGGCGTTTATAGTCGAATTTGGCGTTTATAGCCGGATTTGGCGTTTATAGCTGATTTTTTGGCGTTTATAGCCGGATTTTGTTTTCTTTGTTGTTTGTTTTGTTTTGGCATGGAAGCCAGATTTTTGAAAACCAAGTTTTTGTTTTGTTGGCATGAAAGCCGATTTTGGCGTTTATAGCCAAATTTTGGTGTTTATAGCCGGAATTTTTTTGTTTTGGCATTTATAGCTGAATTTGGCGTTTATAGCCGCTTGTTGGCATTTATAGCCGCTTTTTGGTTTTCAAAATGCAGGTATCGACTAAATGTCGCCTTCCCGCTGAATGGTCTTGCAAGTATCAATGGAATGTCGCTTCTTTGCTCATTCGGTTTGCGAGTATTGATGGAATGTCACTTTCTCGCGGGCTGGGTTTTGCGAGTATCGATGGAATGTCGCTTCCTCGCGAATTGGGGTGCAAATATCGACTAAGCGTCGCTTCGCTGCTTTTCCCAAAACTTTTGGTTTTGCGGGTACTGATTTGATGTCGTTTCCCCGTGATTTTTGAAATTTGAGGTTTTCTCGAACCATTTGAAATTTGGGTTGTGGATAGCAACTGAATATTGCGTCTCCACGATTTTTGAAATTTGGGTTGTGGATATCAACTGGTATGTTGCTTCTCCATGTTTTTTTGAAATTTGGGTTGTGGATATCAACTGGTATGTTGCTTCTCCACGATTTTTGAAATTTTGCAAGTATCGAATGGGGTTCACTTCCTTGTGATTTTTGGGTTTTGCGAGTATCGACTGTGTCGTTTCCCCGCGGTTTCTAAAAAACCATTTTTTTTGTTTAGAGACATGAGGGTCATAAATTTTGGCTCAAAACCATTTTGGTTGCAAGAGCCAAGGCAGACTAGGGTGAAAATTCCTGAGTCCTGGTTTTTGTTTCAAACCATGATTTTTTTTTTGAACAATGAAACGATGAAAGCAAGCATTATTTTGAGAGCAAGTACCTTGGAAATAGGCTTTGGCCGTGTAGATATCGCTCGGACCCATTTGAGGAAGTCTTCAAGGGTAGTACCGCTTCAAGAACTTGCCGTTGATGGGTAGCATACATCTGTCTCCTTCCATGTTTAGAAGAGCGTATGCACCGTTGGAGAAGACTTTGTCGATGACGAAGGGTCCTTTCCATTTTGGTTCAAATTTGCCTTTGGATTTGTGGGCAAAGACTATGGGTCTTTTTACTGCAAGAACCAAGTCACCATTTTTATAGGCGCGTTGCCTGACCTTCTTGTCGAAAGATCCTGTCATGCGTGCTTGGTACAACTCAATGCTTTGTAGAGCTTAAAGTCTTCTTTCATCGAGGTTATCCAGCTCTTGGAGTCTCAATTTGACATTGCTTTCTTGCGTCATGTCATTTTGCAAAGATACCCTTAAGGAAGGAATTTGTACTTCCAAAGGGATAACAGCTTCGCACCATAGACCAAGGAGAATGGTGTACTATAAGTTGGTCCTCGAACGGTGGTTTGATAGGCCCACAAAGCTTCTACTAGTTTGTCGCCCCAGTCTGTTTTGTGACTAGAGACCATTTTCTTGAGAATTTTGCAGAGTGTCTTGTTGAAGGCTTCTGCTAGTCCGTTCGCTGCTGGATTATATGGAGTCGAAGGACAACTTTCGATTTTGTACTTGTCGTAGAACCTGTAGAATTTGTGATCCCGGAATTGAGATCCGTTATCATGGACGAATCTTTTAGGTATGCCGAAGCGACAAATAATGTTGGTGCGCAAGAACTGAAGGACTGATGAAGTCTTCATTTCGCTGAGCGCAAATGCTTCTGACCACTTGGAGAAATAATCCGTAGCGGCGAAGATGAAGCGATGACCTTTGCTTGATGGGGGAGAAATAGGACCTATGATGTCCATACCCCAGGCTTCGAAAGGCCATGAGATTGCTGTTGGATGTAGCCATTCTGGAGGCATGTGGACATAATCTCCATGAATCTGACATTTTTGGCAGCGCTTGGCAAATTGCATTGCATCAGCTACCATGGTAGGCCAATAGTAACCTATCCTTTTTATCTGGTTGTAGAGCTTAGGGCCAGCCTGATGGGCTCCACAAAGACCAGAATGTACTTCTTCGAGAGTTTCCTCAGCCTCTTGTTGGGATAAGCAGCGTAGGAGTACTCTGTTGAAGGATTTTCTGTAAAGTGATTTTGAAGGTATATCCAAATGAAAGTTGGGGCTCGTCTTTGGATGCTTACCCGCTCTTTTGGATCTTCAGGCAGTATTCCGAACATGATATAATCAATGAACGGATCTCTCCAGTCGCCAATCGGAGGTTTGAGGATGGACATCCAACTTCCAACCACTTGGTGGCATTCAGCAACTGCTTGGTGTGTGTTGAGAGGAGGGAGAATCCTTCTTTGACACACTATGACTTGCATGTTTTCCCCTTCTTGGATTGCCATGGATGCGGCGAGTCCGGCCAGGGCATTTGCACGGATGTTTTCACCTCTGAGGATGTGGGTGATATGGCAGATGTTGAATTTTTGTCGAAGCGACTGCGCCTTATTGTAGTAAGGTAGCAAATCAGGCTTCCTGACTTCATATTTCTGATTCATCTGGTTGACGATCAGTTGAGAGTCCTCAAAAGCTTCCAGCATGGTGATGCCGGATTCGAGGGCGAGTTCCAATCCTACAATCAGGGCTTGGTACTCAGCTGCATTGTTTGAACATGGTTCCAGTAGTGAGAAGGCGTGTGGGATCATGTATTTGTCGGGATTGACAAAGAGGATGCATATTCCCGATATTTGCTTTCCTTTTTCATTTGTCCTGATTGCACCGTCAAAGTACATGTCCCAGGAAGCATTTGATAAGGAAGTTTCCACGTTGTAGACAAATTCGTCTGGGAGATCATCCCTGAGTGGAGAATCTTTAGGCAATGGATGCTCTGCGAGGAAGTCTGCTAGAGCTTGACCTTTGATTGCTTTTTGTGGTACATACTTAATATCAAATTGTGATAGAAGAATGGACCATTTTGCCAGTCGGGCATTGAGAGAACCTGTTTTTGTGACAAGGACCTTTAAGAGGTTGATCCTCGAAATCAGGTAGACTGTGTTCGACAGCAGATAGTGACGCAGCTTTTGTACAGCGAACATCACTGCAAGGCATTCTTTTTCGACTGGGGAGTAGCGATGCTCTGCACCTACCATTATGCGGCTAAGGTAATATAGAGCAGCTTCTTTTCCGTCGTCATTTTCTTGTACGAGCAGAGCACCCAAAGAGTGGTCGAGAGCTCTTGTGTACAAGATAAATGGTTTTCCAGTTGTGGGGGCAGCCAGCACTGGAGGTTTGGTGAGGTATGCTTTGATGTCTTGAAATGCATTTTGACATTCAGCATCCTAGACAAAGTCGACGCCTTTCTTCATCAGGCGAGAGAATGGGCGGCATTTCCCTGATAGATTGGAGATGAACCGTCGAATGTAGGCCAACCTTCCTTGAAGCCCTTTTAATTCTCTTAGGGTTCTGGGAGATGGCATTTCCAAGATAGCCTTGACTTTGGTAGGGTCAAGTTCTATTCCAGGTTTCTGTACTATGAATCCGAGAAACTTACCCGATGAGACACCGAAGAAGCACTTTAGTGTTGACACCAAAAAAGTCAATATGTCTCCTCAACATCAAGAACCCTCCTGAAGCTGCATCCTGCTAAAAATAGGCAAGGCTACTTCAAGCATAATATTTTGTCAGAATCAGACAGAAACTGAGAGATCCTTCAAGACAACTAAAAGAGGGGTACACCTGAGGTTTCGGGTCATTCCGACATCGTTTGGCCCAACTTCACTGCTCCGACAGCTAAACAGGCGCTCCCGGCGGCAACATCATCAAAGACACCAAAACTTTGATCAAAGCCTACGGATGACTCCAGAATGTCTCCAAAGGGCTCCATACCAAATTTCAAGTCAAACCGACAACATTTGACCCTCCATCAATGCTCGAGCAGCAAAATCAAGCCTCCCGGCAGTGGCAACCACCAAAGCCATCACTCATCAAACAAAATACATGAGTGGCCAGGTTTCAGGTCATTCCGACAACGTTTGACCAGGTTTCGATGCTCCGAGAGAAAATCAAGCCTACCGGCGGCGGAGCAACCCGGGACCATGACATCCAAAACGGAGCCCATGGAACGTCTCAAAATGACTCCAATAGGCTCCTCGTCAAATTTCAGGTCAATCGGACATCGTTTGACCACATATCAAAGCTCGGTATTTTCCCCGCAGTAAAATCAAGTGAAGCATCGATGGGACCCCAAACGGCTTCAAAACTCAAATAAAAGCCCATGGTTGGTCCTATCCACTGCTCAAGAAGCTTCACCTCAATTTTCAGGTCATTCCGACATCATTTGACCTAGTTTCGACGCTTGACGGAAAATCGGCTACAAAGTCTTCGGCTTTCCCGAAAAATAGGAAACTT
Organism: Umbellularia californica; assembly: GCA_028538565.1. Lineage (NCBI taxonomy): Eukaryota > Viridiplantae > Streptophyta > Magnoliopsida > Laurales > Lauraceae > Umbellularia > Umbellularia californica. Next base: position 14,697,527 of record JAPQWN010000009.1, on the reverse strand, counting down.
TGTGCTCCGATTTCGCGAGGGTTCAAGTCAAGATTTCTCCAAGAAAATCAAGTCAATAATTGAGGGAAAATGTCAAGAAAAATACAGAAGAAAAAAGGAATGAAAAAGACGAAAAAACGGCCGAAAACAACGCTCGGCGACCAAATGGGCCGAAGCCCTATGGTCGCCAGCGACCCTAGCCCAAGGTCGCCGGCGACCCTGGCCCAAGGTCGCCGGCGACCCTGGCCCAAGGTCGCCGGCGACCCTGGCCCAAGGTCGCCAGGCGACCCTGGCCTAGGGTCGCTGGCGACCCTGGGTGCATGGTCGCCTGGTGACCCTGGAAATCCGGGTCGCCGGATTTTACGCCAAATCGTCCGTTTTTCTATTCTTTTCGCGTTTCGGGTGTTCTGGCCTCTGTGATTTTCTAAAAATCCAATGTTTGGTGCTTCAAAACCACTGATCTTCGTCGACATCTCGTATCTGCCGTCAAAAGCATGAAATCATCACCGATCGCCTCAAGATCGCCAACCGGCTGACCAAGAAAGTGCACTTTCTGTCCGACCGATCATGAAATCAACAAGACAGATGTCACCGGCCCACCAACGTCAATCAATGTCTGAAATTGCATTGCAATCCGACATCAAATAATGCGTGGATCCACCCGTGATGATCGCAAGAAGAATCTCAAAAGGCGCAGCACGGCCCGCGACTCTTCACATGCCTTGGCAACCACTTAATGTCGTTAATTGACCCATTAAAGCAGTCATTAACTCATTATTTTGGACGGCCCAATCAGAACCAAGCATTTGGGAGTTACAAATCCAAGCAATCATGGCATTAAACCCATGAAACTCCCATCATCATGAAGCATAAAGGTGATTAAATGCCCACTACCTTCATCGGCCAACCACAAGCCTTGAAAAAGGAGTTACAAAATCGATTTGTAACTCCTCATCAATTCTTTCATCATGGCCATCAATGCCAATAAACACCTCATGGCTACCAAAAGCGTATAAACGGAGGTCCATTCCAAGAAAAATGCAATGATGAAAAGAGATCCCAAGTGCAAGCTCTGAAAAACCAGAAAATCCAAGAGAGAGACGAAGTCCTGCTACTTTGCTCCCGGAAGCACCACAAGGTGATCAACGTCCCTTGGGGGGCCACCCCCCCCCCAAGGTTACCTCCTTCTCCAACATGGCCTAAACGCGGCTTTTCAGCCCGTTTACTTGGTTTTTCATTGGATATAGGACCTTCTCTTGGTCCTTGTCCTTTAAAAAACTGAGGTTAGGAGCCAAGCCAAAGAATCAAAGCATCACATGTTCTCATTTGAAGGACGATGGCGAAGCCCATACATGACTTGCGACCGTCGATCTCAACGTGTCCCCACAATCTCCTGAGAAGTTAGATCCCTTTTCTTCCTTTTCTACTGTAGTTTGTATTTCTTAAAGAGACAAAAAGAAATCACAATTCTTGTCTTTCATATTTGATGAGTTTTGTAAAAAACGCCTTTCACGGCAAAATCGCCTTTCACGGCAAACAAACAAAAACGCCTCTTATGACATTCTAAAAACTTGTCTCTTTTCTTAATATTTATGCAATTTGAAAAGTTAGAAAAAAGGATTGATTTCCTTTCCACTTGTGAAGGTGAATCTCCGGATTATCACTATTCCAAATTCCAAGTAGAAAGTAAATCTGGCATACCCGTACAAAAATGTTGATGCCCGAGATCTTCCCTCCTCCGCCGAGACCCAGGTCAGCCCCCGGGGTGCGGAGGGAGAGGACGGAAGATTCCCCTTTTTTTTTCGGGTCCATCAAGTTGGCATACCCGGTGGGACTCGTTGACTTGAGAACGTGGTGCTTTGATCACTTGGCTCCTTTCTAGTTGGTGGCCTATGTTGCATTTTGCATCTAAAAAAAATATGAGATGGGATTTCAATTGTTCTTTCTCACTTAAAAAAAAAACAAATCTGATCTCTTTTTCTTAAAAACTCAACTTTGAGAAATTTTGATCCTTCCCTCTTCGAACTTGATAGCTCACAGAAATGTTCGCAGCTATCGTTCATATCGGGGATTGGGCCATCTTTTCTCTTTGATGAGTCCAATTGGGATTTAAAAAAAAAAAAAAAAAAAAAAAAAAAAACACCTTCTTTTCAAACTCTTTCAAAAAAAAAATGATCTCTCTTTCTCAAGATTTAACTTCGAGAAATTTTGATCCTCTCCTCCTTGAACTCGATAGCTCACAGAAATGTTCGCAACTATCGTTCATATCGGGGATTGGGCCATCTTTTCTCTTTGATGAGTCCAACTGGGATTTCAAAAAAAATAAATTATAATTTCAAAAAAATTTTAGTTTTCTCTCTTTTGCATTCAAAGTTGAGAAACCTCGGTTCCTTCCTTTTCGGATTTAGCGCTCGCAGAAATGTTGAGCCTTTGTTCGGATTGGAACACCATTCGCTCTCTTTGATGAGTTTATAAAAACCCTTTCAAAAAAAACAGATTCAAAAAAAAAAACACTAAGGTTCCACCAGTTGCGTTCTTTGACCAAAGTGGATGTAAGAAAAGCCTTGTCCAGAGTGTGGAGACAGCTAGATTGTTCGAGGCAAGGGTCCTCCAAACGGGTTCATTAAGTAATCCTACCCTTACCTGGGGGCTGATCTATCTACTAAGGTTTCATAAGATCGAATTGGAAATCTATGTGCACCTTTCAAAAAAAAAATTACTCTAAAAAAAAAATTCTTTTTTTAAAAAAAAAGAAAGAAAAAACTTCCGTCACTTTTGAGTTCAGAGTTGAGAAATCTCGGTTCCCTCCCTTTCGGGTTTAGCGCTCGCAGAAATGTTGAGCCTTTGTTCGAAACGGAACATCATTTGCTCTCTTTGATGAATTCAATCTTGACCTTTCAAAAAAACTTCCGTCACTTTTGAGTTCAGAGTTGAGAAATCTTGGTTCCCTCCCTTTCGGGTTTAGCGCTCGCAGAAATTTTGAGCCTTGTTCGAAACGGAACACCGTTTGCTCTCTTCGATGAATTCAATTTTGACCTTTCAAAAAAAAAAAACTTCCGTCATTATTGGATTCACATCCGAGAAATTCTGGTTCCTTCCCTTCTGAATTTAGCGCTCGCAGAAATGTTGAGCCTTTGTTCGGATTGGAACACCATTTGCTCTCCTTTATGAATCCAAATTTGACCTTTCAAAAAAATCCCATCTCGTGTCCTTCCCAAGGATGCGATTTGCAACATTTGTGCCTAGCGGTGCTAGTACGCCCTTTCGGGTCTACTGTATTCGCGACCGACACATTTGTATCTCCAACCTTATATCATTTTACCTCGAGTGAGCCTTGCTTCTCGGTAATTTGAATTAAGGTCTACAATTGCTTCTAGCAGTCACTAGAACGCTCACTCTGAGCCTACCATACTTGCATTTTAGAACAATTGTATCCTCTATGGCTTTTTGCCTTCTTCATCGTCCTTGGGTTGGGCCATGCCCCCTCAAGTGATTTGAAAAGACAAAATCATAGTTGTTCTCCATTTACGATCACCATATTCTTGTGATTACTAATGGATTTGGTCTTGTTTCAGAAGTTTTCCAAAACTAACAATGGCAGCTTCATTGACCATCACTTTCGATGATAACAAGTACCGGCTTATGCTGCAAGACAAACAAAACAAGCATAAGCGCCCTGCCAGTTGCTGAAGCGTCATCTCCCTCGACAACTCTCCAAACACCGGGTCAACTTCAACTCCCTAGACCATCGTCTTCGGATCGCTGGGACCATTCCCACTTCCCGCAGAAGACACTATACCTGCCAAGAAGCAGAAAACTGCCCCGCAACGTGTCACTAAAATGGCACCAAGGGCGAACACCAAGAAGCCTGAAGCCCGTGGCGTTCCCACGAAGCCTCAACCCAGAAGAAACCAGGTTTACACCAAAACTTGGTCCCCGAGATCTTCGCCAAAGCAACGGAGATCCCAAACATCTGCAAAGCCAGCATACATGGCCCCTCTCAAGGAGAATCAGTTCTACCCTCTCTCTTACATGAAAGAGGAGAAACCTACCCTCCACCCAAAAAACAAACAAAATCATCATGAGCCGGCTTGCTCCTACAAGCCCAAAATCAAATCCTGCATTGTTAGGCCTACACAAAAACATGCTGAAGCCTGGACTCCCGCGAGTCGACCCTTCATCTCAACAGGGGCCGAGCTCGCAAAATTCAAATCTTCACTACGACAGACGAAGGACCGCGTCCAGATTCTGTCCTTGCCAAGCTTCAAAGAAGACAAACTCGGCTGCTGTGCACGCGGGACTACATCCTTCATTGCCAGAGCCCAGCCAGAGCTGACTGAAGCTCAAATTACTCGCCGTATGCGTCGCCGCACTGTATATCGACAAAAGAGACTCGAGAAACAAAGAACCCAACGTTCTACTCTCCACGTCTCAAACAAATGGGTCGAAAAAGAAAGACCCGACCAATTCGTTGCTATTCATATGGTTGGCAAAACCAGAAAACGCCAGAAGTCAGCAACCAAAATCAGTGTTAGACGTCCAGTGACTCACAGTGTCTCTCGGACACGAACACATCTGGAGGAATCTTCCACTCCTCCAAGCCAAGGACATCGGAGTAACCACTCCTCAGATTCTTCATCCAGAAGGATGAGCCCCAGCTCAGTCACCAGGACGATTTCTTCGTTCGAATCCTGAGGGATGAACGTCTTGGCTACAAGTTCTGAGCAGCCTCCACCGCATGATCACATAACTGCACGCATCCAGCAGTTGGAGCAAGGACAACAGAGAATTGAGACTCTGATGGAAAATTTGATTCTCACTCTACAGCGTCCACCACTTAACAATGAAACCCCTCCGAATCACGAACATGATGAGGGTAATGCAGAAAACAATGAGTCTCGCGCCCTTACCAGAAAGGACGTGGACGATATCCTCGCAAAAGCAAAAGAAGAGGATACATTGAAGGAACATGGTATCAAGCCACCCTACCCTCTATGGATGGACTCGGTTCCGTTCCCTGCAAAATTCAAACAACCTACTCTCCAGACATATACTGGGAAAGGTTCAGCCAGACAACATGTCATCCATTTTAAGATCCTAACGGGACCTATTGCGGATCAAGATGCCCTCAAGATTCACCTCTTTGCAAGTACCCTAAAAGGTACAGCCTTTGATTGGTACTCCACTCTGCCGGAGAACTCCATCCAGAACTGGGCTATGCTAGAGACACGCTTCCTGATCCACTTCCAAGGTGAGGATCATCCTGTTACTATGGCTCAACTCTGCAGCCTAAAACAGGGAGAGAATGAGTCAACATACGACTTCATTCACAAATGGAAGGCAATGGCGTACAAATGCTCAGATGTACTGCCACAAGCGTCGCTGGTGGACATCTGCCGTAACAATATGAGAGCAAAAATCCGCTCCATGATTATCAGCAATAAATCAAAGAACGTGGGGGAACTCCTCGAAGCCTCCATGGAAGCTGAAATGGTGATCAAAGACCTCAACGGTCAGAAATCATCAAAGAAAGAGCCGCCTGCTGTTACAACCTCAAAACAAAAGAAAAAGGAGGTTCTCAATGTGCAGACTAAGTCAGCTCCTCAGCAGCCAAAGAAACCTGAAAACAAAGCTGCAGGTAAAAGGCCTGAACTCTCTGATGCCTTTAAAGAACGTGTAGAAAAGAAATATCCGTTCGATGAAGACGTTGAAGAAATCTTTGAGGCTCTCCTAGCAAATGGCAAACTCATTTTGCCAGAGCCCAAAAGACCGGGAGATGTTGGCAAAACCAATGATCCCCGTTACTGTCCATACCATTAGATGATCTCACGTCCTCTCAATCAATGCTTCGTTGTGAGAGAGAAGATCAATGAGATGTGGAAAAATGGAGTCATAACCTTTGATAAAAACTATGGCCCCGCCTTTGTCAACATGGTGTCATGTCAGCAAACTTCAAAGTCACCGAAGGAGAAAATCACTACTTCATTCAAGGTGATAAAAATGGCTCAAGCGTCCCAAGAATTGGTTCCCTATCCAACACCAGATGGACAACCTATATGGGTGCATCCCGATCTCCTAGATTATGAAAACTGGGAGATCATCAAAACAAAGTCGACCGCTCAGCAGCGAAGGCAAGCCAAGAGACAGCTCTGCAAGCTCAAACAGCAGCAAAAGTCTCAACCAAAACAAGAAGTCCTTGAAAAAGCAGAAACTTCTTCCACCGCTTTACTAAGGACGGCGGAAGAATCTCTTCCCAAAACCTCCAAGGCGGTAAGAAAATTCACTCTTGATGATTTCATGCCACCTCTATACAAAAATGAAAATGTGCAGGGGGCATCATACTCTTGCAACTCGGTAGTTGGATTCTCCATGAATGGATACAAGTCCAGTGATACTGCCAGTGATATAGATGAGTGGGAAGAATCCTTTGAAACAAGAGAATACCTCTCCGACGAGGAATGAATTCCCGAGTCTCATCTTATGCCAGTAATCTGGTATAACCCATTACAGCCACAAGGATCTTGGTCTGATCATGAAGAAGACCAGGACCCTGTTCAAGAAAATGCTGTCAATCCAGCACCAAACAATGCTCCAGTGGAACCCAACATTGGCGAACCACAAGGAGCAAATGACGAAGAAGATTTGGCTCCCATGCCTGATCTCGAAGAATATGCAAGAATCTTGCAACATCTTGCCATAGAGCAGGAGCAGGATCGCATCAATCTTTGTCATGACCCAGAACCGGAAGTCCCTGAAAATCAGCGGGAACTTTCTCCCTTAACTCCTGAAAATGGAGAAAACTGTTGGATCGATGATCCTCTCACATCCGAGGATGAATCTGATTTCCAACAGTCTACACTAGGGGCATCTCCTGTCAGGATAACCTGCAATGCAATAGCTCAGGGCGACAGTGCCTCTGAAGCTTTCGAAGACACGTACTCCCCAACCGATAGCGTATCTTCCGGAGCTACATCCTCTCAGGTGACTTCCACTGAGATAACATCCTCTCAACCTTCGTCTCCTGAAGCTGTGACATCGGAACTCAAGCCACTTCCGATTGATCATCTTGAAGAAACTTCTGCCAATGAAATCTTCTTCAATGAAAACTCAGTCAATTGGTCCCAGATACCCGATCTCACGGGCAATGTCTGGGCTAATAAAGAAAAGTTGCCGGCTACTGTTCAGGACTTGTTCTCGGAAATTGCTCCGTGCAACACAATCACTGAAGACGCCAATGCTGTTACAGAGACATCCTCAGTAAAGGATCAACCTCTTGATCCTGAGAACGATCTTCCAAAAGAAGACCCTTCTCTAGAGGCTCTTGAAGTTGGTAGAGGTACCCGTTCTGGCTGGGATTATTATAAAAATTACAATCAACCCTCTTCTTCTTATGTAAATCCTTCGGGAAAACAAGATGTAAGCGCCCCAAGTGGCAACAATAATGAAAATGCAGGCCCGAAGGAGGCTTTCAAGTACGACTTGATTGAGCACTTCAAACACATACCTGCACGTCTACACATCCTTGATCTATTACGAATGTCTCCACAAACTCGTGATAGTCTCATTTCAGAATTGCAAAGGCTGAATGCAGATGTCGACAAACAGGCCCCACAAGTCCTACAAATTGAAACGGACTATAGGGTCAAAAAATCAAATACTCCCTCAAAGGGAGAAAAGAAGAAAACTGAGGGATCAAGCAATGAATGCCTCTCAGTACAAAAAGCAGCAAGTGCAACAATTGCCTTCGACAAGGATGATCTCCTCCTAGGCGAAACAAAGCACAACCGACCCTTGTACTTTACGGGGTACGTCAAAGAAATGCCAGTACACAGAGTTCAGATCGATCCAGGTTCTGCACTCAACCTCATTTCTACTTCGGCACTCGAATAGCTGGGCATCCCACCTAGCAAACCGAGTCACACGTCCGTATCCATCTTCGGATATGACGGCAGCGCTCAAAGGCCTATCGGCAAAATCAGGTTCAAATTGCAAATCGGTGATCTTATTTCTGAAGTCACTGTGTATGCAATAAGGACCCCTTCATGCTACAATATACTCCTAGGACGCCCCTGGATACATGAGAATGGTGTCGTCCCTTCAACTCTACATCAGTGCATCAAGTTCGTTGGCAACGATGGCTTGATACATCGAGTGTTTGCAGACAAAAAGCCCTTCAAAGGCAGAGATGTCCATTTTGCAGATACGCAAATGTATAAAGATGGAAAAGAAGAACAGGAGGAAAAAACAATTCTCTTTGTCGAAAGTCTCCAGAAAGATAAAGGCAAGGCTCCTCAGCAATCATCGGAGGAAAACAAACCCTCCACCAAACTCGAAGTAAGCGGCCAAGCTCCCTTCGTCGTCTCCTTCAAATCTCCAAAGCCTTTGGTAATCACTACCAAAGCAAAGAAGACAAAACAAAAGACTGGGGGCAAGTTCACTGTCTCCTTTGTGTCTATTATGCATGACACAGACTCAGAGTCAGAGTCAGAAGATGACACGGCATCGAGCCAAGCTGATACTCAGCAAGATCAGCTCACTCTCACTCCATTGGAGACACTTGCAGACATAGAAGATCCTACGTCTGCCTCCTTTGTTATCCTGGCAACTTCGCCAGAAGAAAAAACAATCTTCTTCCACAGGTCGGGAGCATCTCCACTGAACTCTCTGCTTGAACATTTCCAAAACGAAGGTATGCCTCAACTATCCCTGTATAGTCCAATGGCACAAGCTATCATGAAGAAAATGGGCTACGATGCTCAAAACCCGACTAGTTTGGGAGGTGGCCGTGGTATTCTTACACCATTGGAACCCACCCTGACCAAAAGTCAATCAGAAGATTGGAAAATCCACCTTCAAAAAGGCAAGTCTTCATATGGGTTGGGGTATGATCCTTCCGCTCCTATGAGACAGTTGACACCATGGCTGCAAAGTCGCTTTACCGACCAAGCCTCAACATCTCATGAAGACATCGATATCCCTGGATATCTCTTTGAGGAGTTACTCGTCAAATATCCTGAAAGCTCCCCCAATTGGTATAATTTCTCTGATAATAAAGAGGAATTGCCCGATGACGTAGACGAGCGGTTCTCTGTCCTAGAAGAATCATCGTCTCCAAAAGAAGTACCTTACTTCAACCCAATTCCAGCAAATGATTGGGACCATCTCATTGCAAGCCTTGAGAATGATAGCATTGAGAAGGATGCTGATCAAGAAGATTCATGGACAGAAACAGAGCCTCAGTTTGAAAATGCCTCTGGTAGTCCAGAAGGTCTTGTTGAGTTGGAAGCCTCCGAAAATATTGTGGAGGAACCACCTTCAAACCTTCCGACAGAAGACCCTGTTCAAAAGATAGACTTGGGAACACCTGATAACCCACGTCCTGTATTCATAAGCAAGAATATAAAGGATGATGAGTTACCCGAGTATATCTCTTTTCTTCGTGAGTTCGTTGATTGCTTTGCATGGTCTTATGCCGAAATGCCTGGCTTGGATCCCAAAGTAGCAGTCCACAGGCTCAACTTGCAAAAAGAAATCAAGCCTATCAAACAAGGCCAAAGAAGATTCCGTCCTGACGTGATGGACAAAATTGAACAAGAAGTTCAGAAACTCAAAAACGTTGGCTTCATCCGCGAGGAACAGCATCCTGAATGGTTGGCCAACATCGTCCCCGTGACAAAGAAAAATGGGCAGATAAGGGTCTGTATTGACTACAGAGACCTGAATAATGCATGTCCTAAAGATGAATTACCGCTCCCCATAGCAAAGGTGATGATTGACAACACCTATGGGTTCTAGCGAATGACGTTCATGGATGGATTCTCTGGCTACAACCAGATAAAGATGCATCCTGAAGATGAAAGGCATACATCATTTCGGACACCATTTGGCGTGTATTGCTACACTGTTATGCCGTTTGGCCTGAAAAATGCAGGTGCGACATATCAGAGGGCTATGATGAAAATATTCCAAGATATGCAACACAAGACGGTCGAATGCTATGTTGACGACCTCGCCATAAAAAACAGAAGAAAAGAAGACCATCTCAATGATCTTCGAGAAGTCTTCCTCCGACTTCGCAAACCCAAATTGCGGATGAATCCACTAAAGTGCTTCTTCGGTGTCTCATCGGGTAAGTTTCTCAGATTCATAGTACGGAAAGCTGGAATAGAACTTGACCCCACCAAAGTCAAGGATATCCTGGAAATGCCATCTCCCAGAACCCTAAGAGAATTAAAAGGGCTTCAAGGAAGGCTGGCCTACATCCGACGGTTCATCTCCAATCTATCAGGGAAATGTCGTCCTTTCTCTCGCCTGATGAAGAAAGGCGTGGACTTTGTCTGGGATGCTGAATGTGAAAATACATTTCAAGACATCAAAGCATACCTCATCAAACCTCCAATGCTGGGTGCCCTCGCAACTCGAAAACCATTTATCTTGTACACAAGAGCTCTCGACCACTCTTTGGGTGCTCTGCTCGCACAAGAAAACGACGACGGAAAAGAAGCTGCTCTATATTACCTTAGCCGCATGATGGTAGGTGCAGAGCATCGTTACACCCCAGTCGAAAAAGAATGCCTTGCAGTAATGTTCGCTGTACAAAAGCTGCGTCACTATCTGCTATCGAACACAGTCTACCTGATTTCGAGGATCAACCTCCTAAAGGTCCTTGTCACAAAAGCAGGTTCTCTCAATGCCCGACTGGCAAAATGGTCCATTCTTCTATCATAATTTGATATTAGGTATGTACCACAAAAAGCAATCGAAGGCCAAGCTCTAGCAGACTTCCTCGCAGAGCATCCATTGCCTAAAGATTCTCCACTCAGGTATGATCTCCCAGACGAATTTGTCTACAATGTAGAAACTTCCTTATCAAATGCTTCCTGGGACATGTACTTTGACGGTGCAACCAGGACAAATGAAAAGGGAAAGCAAATATCTGGAATTGGCATCCTCTTTGTCGGTCCTGACAAATACATGATTCCACACGCCTTCTCGCTACTGGAACCATGTTCAAACAATGCAGCTGAGTACCAAGCCCTGATTGTAGGATTGGAACTCGCCCTCGAATCCGGCATCACCACGCTGGAAGCTTTTGGAGACTCTCAACTGGTCGTCAACCAGATGAATCAGAAATATGAAGTCAGGAAGCCTGATTTTCTACCTTACTACAATAAGGCGCAGTCGCTTCAACAAAAATTCAACATCTGTCATATCACCCACATCCTCAGAGGTGAAAACATCCGTGCAGATGCCCTGGCCGGACTCGCCGCATCCATGGCAATCCAAGAAGGGGAAAACATGCAAGTCACAGTGTGTCAAAGAAGGATTCTCCCTCCTCTCAACACACACCAAGCAGTTGCTGAATGCCACCAAGTGGTTGGAAGTCGGATATCCATCCTCAAACCTCCGATTGACGACTGGAGAGATCCGTTCATTGATTACATCATGTTCGGAATCCTACCTGAAGATTCAAAAGAACGGGTAAGCATCCAAAGACGAGCCCCAAACTTTCATTTGGATATACCTTCAAAAGCACTTTACAGAAAATCCTTCAACGGAGTACTCCTACGCTGCTTATCACAACAAGAGGCTGAGGGAACTCTCAAAGAAGTACATGCTGTTCTTTCTGGAGCCCATCAGGCTGGCCCTAAGCTCTACAACCAGATAAAAAGGCTAGGTTATTATTGGCTTACCATGGTAGCTGATGCAATACAATTTGCCAAGCGCTGCCAAAAATGTCAGATTCACGGAGATTATGTCCACATGCCTCCAGAATGGCTACATCCAACAACAATCTCATGGCCTTTCGAAGCCTGAGGTATGGACATCATAGGTCCTATTTTCCCCCCATCAAGTAAAGGTCATCGCTTCATCTTCGCCGCTACGGATTATTTCTCCAAGTGGTCAGAAGCATTTGCGCTCAGCGAAATGAAGACTTCATCAGTCCTTCAGTTCTTGCGCACCAACATTATTTGTCGCTTCGGCATACCTAAAAGATTCGTCCATGATAACGGACCACAATTCCGGGATCACAGATTCTATAGGTTCCGCGACAAGTACAAAATCTAAAGTTGTCCTTCGACTCCATATAATCCAGCAGCGAATGGACTAGCAGAAGCCTTCAACAAGACGCTCTGCAAAATTCTCAAGAAAATGGTCTCTAGTCACAAAAGAGACTGGGGCGACAAACTACTAGAAGCTTTGTGGGCCTATCGAACCACCGTTCGAGGACAAACCCATAGTACACCATTCTCTTTGGTCTATGGATGCGAAGCTGTTGTCCCTTTGGAAGTACAAATTCCTTCCTTAAGGGTATCTTTGCAAAATGACATGACGCAAGAAAGCAATGTCAAATTGAGACTCCAAGAGCTGGATAATCTCGATGAAAGACGACTCGAAGCTTTACAAAGCATTGAGTTGTACCAAGCACGCATGGCAGGATCTTTCGATAAAAAGGTCAGGCAACGCGCCTACAAAAAGGGTGACTTGGTTCTTTCAGTAAAAAGACCCATAGTCTTTGCCCACAAATCCAAAGGCAAATTTGAACCAAAATGGGAGGGACCCTTCGTCATCGACAAAGTCTTCTCCAACGGTGCGTACGCTCTTCTAAACATCGAAGGAGACAGATGTATGCTACCCATCAACGGCAAGTTCTTGAAGCGGTACTACCCTTGAAAACTTCCTCAAACGGGTCAGAGCAATATCTACACAGCTAAAGCATATTTCCAAGGTACTTGCTCGTCAAACCCACCCCTTTTGAAATTTTCATCTTTATGTTGAAGTTTCCAAAAAAAAAAAAAAAAACAAGCTCTCAAAACAATGCTTACTTTCATCGTTTCATTGTTCAAAAGAAAAATCAATCCAAGTTTAGGAGCCTCTTCCCAGACTTGACCAAAATTTTCGATCCTTGAACCCAAAATTCATGGTTTGAAACAAAAATTGGGACTTAGGATTTTTCACCCTAGACCGCCTTGGCTTTTACAACCGAAATGGTTTTAAGCCAAAATTTATGACCCTCGTGTCTCTAAACAAAAAAATTTGTTTTTAGAAACCGTGGGGAAGCGACACTTAGTCGATACTCGCAAAACCCAAAAAACCGGAAGGATACGAACCCCATTCGATACTTCCAAAACCCAAAAATCGGAAGGATGCAAACCCCATTCGATACTTCCAAAACCCAAAAATCGCAAGGAAACGAACCCCATTTGATACTTGCAATTTTCAAAAATCGTGGAGAAGCAACAGACTAGTTGATATCCACAACCCAAATTTCAAAAATCGTGGAGAAGCAACAGACCAGTTGATATCCACAACCCAAATTTCAAAAATCGTGGAGAAGCAACAAACCAGTTGATATCCACAACCCAAATTTCAAAAATCGTGGAGATGCAACATACCAGTTGCTATCCATAACCCAAATTTCAAATGGTTCGAGAAAACCTCAAATTTCAAAAATCGCGGAGAAACGACATCAAGTCAGTACCCGCAAAACCAAAAGTTTTGGGAAAAGCAGGGAAGCGACGCTTAGTCGATATTTGCACCCCAATTCGCGAGGAAGCGATATTCCATCGATACTCGCAAAACCCAGCCCACGAGGAAGTGACATTCCATCACTACTCGCAAAACTGAACGAGCAAGGAAGCGACATTCCATCGATACTTGCAAGACCATTCAGCGGGGAGGCGACATTTAGTCGATACCTGTATTTTGAAAACCAAAACTCGGCTATAAACGCCAAAATCCGGCTATAAATGCCAAAATTCGGCTATAAATGCCAAAACCAAAATTTTTTTTTCGGCTATAAACGCCAAAATCGACTTTCATGCCAATAAAACAAAACTTGGTTTTCAAAAAAATCCGGCTATAAATGCCAAAATCCGGCTATAAACGCCAAAATCCGGCTATAAATGCCAAAACAAAAATTTTTCGGCTATAAACGCCAAAATCGGCTTTCATGCCAATAAAACAAAACTTGGTTTTCAAAAAAATCCGGCTGTAAATGCCAAAATTCGGCTATAAACGCCAAAATCCAGCTATAAATGCCAAAACAAAAATTTTTCGGCTATAAACGCCAAAATCGGCTTTCATGCCATCTCAAAATCGGCTCTCACGCCACAAACAAAAGTTTTTGGCTCTCATGCCACAAACAAATTTGGCTTCCATGCCACAAAATAAAACTCGGCTCCTATGCCATTCAAAAAATCGGCTTTCACGCCATTCAAAAAAAAAAAACTTTGGCTCTAATGCCATCTCAAAATTTTTGGCTCCCATACCAAAAACAAATTTTGGCTCCTATGCCGCAAAACAAATTTTGGCTCTTACGCCACAAAATTAGGCTTTCACGCCATCCAAAATTTGGTTTTCAAACCATCAAAAATAAAAAAAAAAAACCAGGCTTTACGCCACAAAATTAGGCTTTCATGCCATCCAAAATTTGGTTTTCAAGCCATAAAAAAAACAAGGCTTTTCGCCACAAAATTGGCTTTCATGCCCAAAACAACCCTTTGACAAAAGATTTTCACAAAATGACAACCTTTTGATCAAATTCTTAAACAAACATTCCCATCAATCTTTTGCTCAAAATTGTTTTCATCAAAAAATGATTTAAGTGAAAGAAAGGGGATACAAAAAATATTGTACCAAAACTGGTTATACATGGAGGTACCAAAAAAAGAAGAAGAAAAGAGTTTGTTACAACTCAGGAGCTCAATCCGACATGGTCTTCAACCAAAGGTTCAACTCCTCAAGCAGACCCTTGGCCTTAACTTCCAAAGTTTTTAGGCCACGCTTCTTCAGAATGTCCCCATAAAACGCGGCGGAATGCCGTGACCCATCTGCAGCACGAGGAAGTTCTTCCCAGAGGACCTACCACTACTCATGCTCCTGAGTCTTCCTCCGGACATTACCTTCAGCTTCCTCAACCTGGCGAATGAGAGTCCCCTCCATCTCCCAAGCCTGCTGAACAGCCGCATTGGAAGATCTAGCAGACCGACGAGGTGCGTCAGTAACAGGACCTTTACCCTTGTTCGTTCTAAAAGAACTACCTGCAAAAGATGGAAGAGAAAAGATCAATCAACATCAAAATGACAGAATTCTGCTACAAAAATCTTAGCAAAATTTTGACATGGTTCCGGGGCAATTCCAAAGAAAAGGAACATACTCCGAAAAAGACAGGAAGCCAGAAGATGAGCTCAACATCGCTGCGAGCTCATAGTCAGTGGAGAATTCTCAAAGAAGGCTTGAACTCAACATCGCTGCGAGAACAAGCCAATCTCATCAAACTTCCGCAAAATCTGGAAAAGAGCTCAACATTGCTGCGAGCTTCAGAATCCAAAAGTTGTAAACTTCCTCAAAATCCAGCAAGACCGAGAAAGAGCTCAACATCGCTGCGAGCTCAAAATCCCGATACTTGCAAAAGATTTTTAGGTATGCATCATCATACTTCCAAATCCATTTACAAAAATCATGCATCAAAAAATATCATCATGCATTAGATGCTAGGAAAACCTTGACCAAAGTTTGACCAATTCCAACCCAATTTGGTCAAAACCAATCAAACTTTGTCCAAGTCAAAAATCATGTTGGCTTGACCTAGAGACTCTAGCCTTCTATCTTGATGCATCAAACAAAAAATGCATACATATTGAAATTGCATAGCCTCATTATCATAGTAAGCAAACAAGGAAAAAGAAAAAGAAAGAGAGAAAAAAAATCTCAGCAAAAAAAAAGAAAAAAAAAAATTTTGGCCCACAGGCCATGGCCCACTGCCACGTGGCAGTACGGTCAGATCTGTACGGACCTGTCCGTACAGCCAGAGAAAAAAAAACAGCAAAAAAAAAAAGCAAAGAAGAGAAAAACGCTGAAAAAAAAAGATCAGCGTGAAAAAAAAAACAGAAAGAAAAAAAAAAGAGTTCACGAAAAAAAAAATGAGAAAATCGTGAAAAGAAGAAAAAAAAAAGGGAAAGAAAAAAAAGAGAAGCACGAAAAAAAAAGGGAAGAAAAAACGTGCATGAAAAGAAAAGCAAAGAAAAAAAAAAGAGAAGAAGAAAGAAAAGAAAAGAAAAAGAAGAAAAAAAATGATGAAGAAACTACTTCTACAATGGAGATTCTTGACGAGGAAGAAAACTTACTTGAACCCATTGATAGAGAAGAAGAAGAAAAGCTTGGAGATCCTTGAAGAAGAGAAAGCACTTCTTGCCTTGGGGAGCACTCTTGAAGATTTCTTGCAGAAAGAAAGTAATGGAGGAAAAGCACCAACCCTCTTTGCTTTTATAGAAGAGAGCAAGCCAAAAGAGGAAACAAAGAGAAAGAAAGGAGGTAAGTGTTAAAATTTAGCTACTTTCCCAAAGAGAAAGATATTTTGAGAGAATCTTTCCACAAAAAGAAAACTTGAGAAATTCTCTCCAAGTAAAGATATTTTTAGATATTCTCTACACAAAAGAGATATTTTTGGATATTCTTTACAAATATGACACTATATGAGATCTAGGCCATCTCCAAAGCCTAAGGTCCCATGGGTTAGCCCATATGAGCTAGGTTTGACCACCTAGGCACTAAAAGTGGCTTTTAGTCAAAATATTCCTCTTACCAAGAGCAAAAAAAAAAAAAAAAGAAAAAAGCAAAAAAAAGTCCCATGCCTCTTTTGAGTTGATGGGACCATTCAAAAAAAAAGAAAAAAGAAAGTCTCATGAGTTTCCAAAAACCAAACCATCCAACCTCATGAACCAAATTGAGCCAAAATCTTGAAATTGACATTTCACAAAACCAAATTCCGGTCCCCTAGCTCGCCACATACAGCTTGTTAGGTCACAAGACCAAAACCAAAAATCAAAATCCAAACCAAACCAAACCTGACCCCCCAACCTGCCACATACAGCTTGTTGGGTCACAAGGTCGAAACCAAAATCAAACCCCGACCCCCTAACCTGCCACATACAGCTTGTTAGGTCACAAGGTCAAAAACCAAAATCCAAAACCCAAAATCCAAATACCCCATGTCATTTTCAAAACTTTGCCCTGAGATGGTACGTGATTCCTCTCACTACCATAAAATTCCCCCGGAAACTCAGAAGGCTATTAAAAAAAAAATGCTCAAGACTCTTGGTCAAGTTGGAATCTCTCCTCCAAGTTTCTCTTCGAGGCACATCGACTCCAAAAAGCTACTCGTCGCTGTCCCTCGAGGGGGCATTTGTTGACACCAAAAAAGTCAATATGTCTCCTCAACATCAAGAAGCCTCCTCAAGCTGCATCCTGCTAAAAATAGGCAGGGCTACTTCAAGCATCAGATTTTGTCAGAATCAGACAGAAACTGAGAGATCCTTCAAGACAGCTAAAAGAGGGGTACACCTGAGGTTTCGGGTCATTCCGACATCGTTTAGCCCAACTTCACCGCTCCGACAGCTAAACAGGCGCTCCCGGCGGCAACATCATCAAAGACACCAAAACTTTGATCAAAACCTACGGATGACTCCAGAATGTCTCCAAAGGGCTCCATGCCAAATTTCAAGTCAAACCGACAACAATTGACCCTCCATCAATACTCGAGCAGCAAAATCAAGCCTCCCGGTGGCGGCAACCACCAAAGCCATCACTCATCAAACAAAATACATGAGTGGCTTCAACATGCTTCCAAAAGGCTGCACGTCAAATTTCAGGTCATTCCGACAACGTTTGACCAGGTTTCGATGCTCCGAGAGAAAATCAAGCCTACCGGCGGCGGAGCAACTCGGGACCAGACATCCAAAACGGAGCCCATGGA
This sequence comes from Umbellularia californica, assembly GCA_028538565.1. Lineage (NCBI taxonomy): Eukaryota > Viridiplantae > Streptophyta > Magnoliopsida > Laurales > Lauraceae > Umbellularia > Umbellularia californica. The sequence goes on along the minus strand of JAPQWN010000009.1, from coordinate 14,679,790 downwards.
ACGTCTCAAAATGACTCCAATAGGCTCCTTGTCAAATTTCAGGTCAATCGGACATCGTTTGACCACATATCAAAGCTCGGTATTTTCCCCGCAGCAAAATCAAGTGAAGCATCGATGGGACCCCAAACGGCTTCAAAACTCAAATAAAAGCCCATGGTTGGTCCTATCCACTGCTCAAGAAGCTTCACCTCAATTTTCAGGTCATTCCGACATCGTTTGACCTAGTTTCGACGCTTGACGGAAAAGTCGGCTACAAAGTCTTCGGCATTCCCGAAAAATAGGAAACTTTGTGCTCCGATTTCGCGAGGGTTCTCGCCAAGATTTCTCCAAGAAAATCAAGTCAATAATTGAGGAAAAATGTGAAGAAAAATACAGAAGAAAAAAGGAACGAAAAAGACGAAAAAACGGCCGAAAACGACGCTCGGCGACCAAACGGGCCGAAGCCCTATGGTCGCCGGCGACCCTGGCCCAAGGTCGCCGGTGACCCTGGCCTAGGGTCGCCCGCGACCCTGGGTGCATGGTCGCCCGGCGACCCTGAAAATCCGGGTCTCCGGATTTTACGCCAAATCGTTTGTTTTCCGATTCTTTTCGCGTTTCGGGTGTTCTGGCCTCTGTGATTTTCTAAAAATCCAATGTTTGGTGCTTCAAAACCACTAATCTTCGTCAACATCTCGGATCCGCCGTCAAAAGCATGAAATCATCACCGATCGCCTCAAGATCGCCAACCGGCTGACCAAGAAAGTGCACTTTCTGTCTGACCGATTGTGAAATCGACAAGACAGATGTCACCGGCCCACCAACGTCAATCAATGTTTGAAATTGCATCGCAATCCGACATCAAATAATGCGTGGATCCACCCGTGATGATCGCAAGAAGAATCTCAAAAGGCGCAGCACGGCCCGCGACTCTTCACATGCCTTGGCAACCACTTAATGTCATTAATTGACCCATTAAAGCAGTCATTAACTCATTATTTTGGACGGGCCAATTAGAACCAAGCATTTGGGAGTTACAAATCCAAGCAATCATGGCATTAAACCCATGAAACTCCCATCATCATGAAGCATAAAGGTGATTAAATGCCCACTACCTTCATCGGCCAATCACAAGCCTTGAAAAAGGAGTTACAATTACAAAATCGATTTGTAACTCCTCATCAATTCTTTCATCATGGCCATCAATGCCAATAAACACCTCATGGCTACCAAAAGCCTATAAAAGGAGGTCCATTCCAAGAAAAATGCAATGATGAAAAGAGATCCCAAGTGCAAGCTCTGAAAAACCAGAAAATCCAAGAGAGAGACGAAGTCCTGCTACTTTGCTCCCGGAAGCACCACAAGGTGATCAACGTCCCTTGGGGGGCCACCCCCCCAAGGTCACCTCCTTCTCCAACATGGCCTAAACGCGGCTTTTCAGCCCGTTTACTTGGTTTTTCATTGGATATAGGACCTTCTCTTGGTCCTTGTCCTTTAAAAAACTGAGGTTAGGAGCCAAGCCAAAGAATCAAAGCATCACATGTTCTCATTTAAAGGACGATGGCGAAGCCCATACATGACTTGCGACCGTCGATCTCAATGTGTCCCCACAATCTCCTGAGAAGTTAGATCCCTTTTCTTCCTTTTCTATTGTAGTTTGTATTTCTTAAAGAGACAAAAAGAAATCACAATTCTTGTATTTCATATTTGATGAGTTTTGTAAAAAACGCCTTTCACGGCAAAATCGCCTTTCACGGCAAACAAACAAAAACGCCTCTTACGGCATTCTAAAAACTTGTCTCTTTTCTTAATATTTATGCAATTTGAAAAGTTAGAAAAAAGGATTGATTTCCTTTCCACTTGTGAAGGTGAATCTCCGGATTATCAATATTCCAAATTCCAAGTAGAAAGTAAATCTGGCATACCCGTACAAAAATGTTGATGCCCGAGATCTTCCCTCCTCCGCCGAGACCCAGGTCAGCCCCCGGGGTGCGGAGGGAGAGGACGGAAGATTCCCCTTTTTTTTTTCGGGTCCATCATTTAGTGGATTCATCCTCAATTTGTGTTTGCGAAGTCGGAGGAAGACTTCTCGAAGATCATCGAGATGGTCTTCTTTTCTTCTGCTTTTGATGGCGAGGTCGTCAACATAGCATTAGACCGTCTTGTGCTGCATATCTTGGAATATTTTCATCATAGCCCTCTGATATGTTGCACCTGCATTTTTCAGACCAAATGGCATGACAGTGTAGCAGTACACGCCAAATGGTGTGCGAAATGATGTATGCCTTTCATTTTCAGGATGCATCTTTATCTGATTGTAGCCAGAGAATCCATCCATGAATGTCATTCGCTCGAACCCATAGGTGTTGTCAATCATCACCTCTGGTATGGGGAGTGCGAATTCATCTTTAGGTTATGCATTATTTAGGTCTCTGTAGTCAATACAGACTCTTATCTACCCATTTTTCTTTGTCACAGGGACGATGTTGGCCAACCATTTAGGATGTTGTTCTTCGCGGATGAAGCCAACGCTTTTGAGTTTTTGAACTTCTTGTTCAATTTTGTCCATCACATCGGGACGGAATCTTCTTTGGCCTTGTTTGATAGGCTTGATTCCTTTTTGCAAGTTGAGCTTGTGGACTGCTACTTTGGGATCCAAGCCAGGCATTTCGGCATAAGACCATGCAAAGCAATCAACGAACTCACGAAGAAAAGAGATATACTCGGGTAACTCATCATCCTTTATATTCTTGTTTATGAATACAGGACGTGGGTTATCAGATGTTCCCAAGTCTATCTTTTGGACAGGATCTTCTGTCGGAAGGTTTGAAGGTGGTTCCTCCACAATGTTTTCGGAGGCTTCCAACTCAACAAGACCTTTTGGAGTGCCAGAGGCATTTTTAGACTGGGGCTCTGTTTCTGTCCATGAATCTTCTTGATCAGTATCCTTCTCAAGGCTTGCAATGATATGGTCCCAATCATTTGCTGGAACTGGGTTGAAGTAGGGTACTTCTTTTGGAGACGATGATTCTTCTGGGTCAAAGAACTACTCGTCTGTGTCATCGGGCAATTTCTTTTTATTATCAGAGAAATTATACCAATTGGAGGAGCTTTCTGGATTTTTGACAAAAAAACTCCTCAAAGAGATATCCAAGGATATCAATGTCTTCATGAGATGTTGAGGCTTGGTCGGTAAAGCGACTTTGCAGCCATGGTGTCAACTGTCTCATAGGAGCGGTAGGATCATACCCCAACCCATATGAAGACTTGCCTTTGTGAAGGTGGATTTTCCAATCTTCTGGTTGACTTTTGGTCAGGGTGGGTTCCAATGGTGTGAGAATATCACGGCCACCTCCCAAACCAGTCGGATTTTGAACGTCATAGCCCATTTTTTTCATGATAGCTTGTGCCATTGGACTATACAGGGATAGCTGAGGCATACCTTCGTTTTGGAAAGGTTCAAGCAGAGAGTTCAGTGGAGATGCTCCTGATTTGTGGAAGTAAATCACTTTTTCTTCTGGCGAAGTTGCCGGAATAACAAAGGAAGCAGACGTAGGGTCTTCTATGTCGGCAAGTGTCTCCAATGGAGTGAGAGTGAGCTGATCTTGCTAAGGATCAGCTTGGCTTGATGCCGTGTCATCTTCTGACTCTGATTCTGAGTCTGTGTCATGCATAATAGACACGAAGGAGACAGTGAACTTGCCCCCAGCCTTTTGTTTTGTCTTTTTTACTTTGGTAGTGATTACCAAAGGCTTTGGAGATTTGAAGGAGACGACGAAGGGAGCTTGACCGCTTACTTCGAGTTTGGTGGAGGGTTTGCTTACCTCTGGTGATTGCTGAGGAGCCTTGCCTTTATCTTTCTGGAGATTGTCGGCAAAGTGAATTTTTTTTTCCTCCTGTTCTTCTTTTCCATCTTTATACATTTGAGCATCTGCAAAATGTACATCTCTGCCTTTGAAGGGCTTTTTGTCTGCAAACACTCGATGTATCAAGCCATCGTTGCCAACGAACTTGATGCACTGATGTAGAGTTGAAGGGATGACACCATTGTCATGTATCCAGGGGCGTCCAAGGAGTATATTGTAACATTAAGAGGTCTTTATCGCATACACGGTGACTTCAGAAATAAGATCACCGATTTGCAATTTAAACCTGATTTTGCCGATAGGCCTTTGAGCGTTGCCGTCATATCCGAAGATGGATACAGACGTGTGACTCAGCTTGCTAGGTGGGATGCCCAGCTCTTCGAGTGCCGAAGTAGAAATGAGGTTGAGTGCAGAACCTGGATCGATCTGAACTCTGTGTACTGGCATTTCTTTGACGTGCCCCGTAAAGTACAAGGGATGGTTGTGCTTTGTTTCTAGTAGGAGGAGGTCATCCTTGTCGAAGGCAATTGTTGCACATGCTGCTTTTTGTACCGAGAGGCATTCATTGCCTGATCCCTCAGTTTTCTTCTTTTCTCCCTTTGGGGGGGTATTTGATTTTTTGACCCTGTAGTCCATTTCAATTTGTAGGACTTGTGGGGCGTGTTTGTCGACATCCGCATTCAGCCTTTGTAATTCTGAAATGAGACTATCACGAGTTTGTGGAGACATTCGTAATAAGTCAAGGATGTGCAGACGTGCAGGTATGTGTTTGAAGTGCTCAATCAAGTCGTACTTGAAAGCCTCCTTCGGGCCTGCATTTTCATTATTGTTGCCACTTGGGGCGCTTACAACTTGCTTTCCCGAAGGATTTACATAAGAAGAAGAAGGTTGGTTGTAATTTTTGTGGTAATCCCGGCCAGAACGGGTACCTCTACCAACTTCAAGAGGTTCTAGAGACTGGTTTTTTTTTGGAAGATCACCTTCAGGATCAAGGGGTTGATCCTTTGCTGAAGATGTCTCTGTAACAGCATTGTTGTCTTCAGTAATTGTGTTGCACGGAGCAATTTCCTGGAACAAGTCCTGAACAGCAGCCGGCAACTTTTCTTTATTAGCCCAGACATCGCTCGTGAGATCGGGTATCTGGGACCAATTGACTGAGTTTTCATTGAAGAAGATTTCATTGGCAGAAGTTTATTCAAGATGATCAATCGGGAGAGGCTTGAGTTCTGATGTCACAGCTTCAGGAGACGAGGGCTGAGAGGATGTTATCTCGGTGGAAGTCACCTGAGAGGATGTAGCTCCGGAAGATACGCTACCGGTTGGGGAGTACGTGTCTTCGGAAGCTTCAGAGGCACTGTCGTCCTGAGCTATTGCATTGCAGGTTATCCTGACAGGAGATGCCCCCAGTGTAGACTGTTGGGAATCGGACTCATCCTCAGATGTAAGAGGATCATCGATCCAACTGTTTTCTCCATTTTCAGGAGTTGAGGGAGAAAGTTCCCATTGATTTTCAGGGACTTCCAGTTCTGGATCATGACGAAGATTGATGCGATCCTACTCCTGCTCTCTGGCAAGATGTTGCAAGATTCTTGCATATTCTTCAAGATCAGGCATGGGAGCCAAATCTTCTTTGTCATCCGCTCCTCGGGTTCGCCCATGTTGGGTTCCACTGAAGCATTTGCTCGTGCTGGATCAACAGCATTTTCTTGAACAGGGCCCTGGTCTTCTTCATCATCAGTCCAAGATCCTTGTGGCTGTAATGGGTTATACCAGATTACTGGCATAAGATGATACTCGGGAATCCATTCCTCGTCGGAGAGGTATTCTCCTGTTTCAAGGGATTCTTCCCACTCATCGATATCACTGGCAGTATCACTGGACTCGTATCCATTCATGGAGAATCCAACTACCGAGTTGCAAGAGTATGATGCCCCCTGCACATTTTCATTTTTGTATAGAGGTGGCATGAAATCATCAAGGGTGAATTTTCTTACCGCCTTTGAAGTTTTGGGAAGAGATTCTTCCGTCGCCCCTAGTGAAGCAGTGGAAGAGGTTTCTGCCTTTTCAAGGACTTCTTGTTTTGGTTGAGACTTCTGCTGCTGTTTGAGCTTGCGGAGCTGTCTCTTGGCTTGCCTTCGCTGCTGAGCGGTCAGCTTTGTTTTGACGATCTCCCGATTTTCATCATCTAGGAGATCGGGATGCACCCATATAGGCTGTCCATCTGATGTTGGATAGGGAACCAACTCTTGGGATGTTTGAGCCATTTTAATCACCTTGAATGAAGTAGTGATTTTCTGCTTCGGTGACTTTGAAGTTTGCCGACATGACACCATGTTGACTGAGGCAGGGCCATAGTTTTTATCAAAGGTTATGACTCTGTTTTTCCACATCTTATTGATCTTCTCTCTCACAACGAAGCATTGATTGAGAGGATGTGAGATCATCTGATGGTATGGACAATATCGGGGATCATTGGTTTTGCTAACATCTCCCGGTCTTTTGGGCTCTGAGAAAATGAGTTTGCCATTTGCTAGGAGAGCCTCAAAGATTTCTTCAACATCTTCATCGAACGGATATTTCTTTTCTACACGTTCTTTGAAGGCATCAGAGAGTTCAGGTCTTTTACCTGTAGTTTTGTTTTCAGGTTTCTTTGGTTGCTGAGGAGCTGATTTAGTATGCACATTGAGAATCTCCTTTTTCTTTGGTTTTGAGGTTGTAACATCAGTCGTCTCTTTCTTTGATGATTTCTGACTGTTGAGGTCTTTGATCACCATTTCAGCTTCCATGGAAGCTTCAATAAGTTCTCCCAGGTTTCTTTGATTTGTTGCCGATGATCATAGAGCGAATTTTTGCTCTCATATTGTTACGGCAGATGTTGACTAACGACGCTTGTGGCAGTACATCTGAGCATTTGTACGCCATTGCCTTCCATTTGTGAATGAAGTCGTATGTTGACTCATTCTCTCCCTGTTTTAGGCTGCAAAGTTGAGCCATATTAACAAGATGATCCTCACCTTGGAAGTGGGTCAGGAAGCGTGTCTCTAGCATAGCCCAGTTCTGGATGGAGTTCTCCGACAGAGTGGAGTACCAATCAAAGGCTGTACCTTTTAGGGTACTTGCAAAGAGGCGAATCTTAAGGGCATCTTGATCCGCAATGGCTCCCGTCAAGATCTTGAAATGGATGACATGTTGTCTGGCCGAACTTTTCCCCATATATGTCTGGAGAGTAGGTTGTTTGAATTTTGCATTGAACGGAACCGAGTCCATCCATAGAGGGTAGGGTGGCTTGATCCCATGTTCCTTCAATGTATCCTCTTCTTTTGCTTTCGTGAGGATCTCGTCCACGTCCTTTCTGGTAAGGGCGCGAGACTCATTGTTTTCTGCATTGTCCTCGTCATCTTCATGATTCAGAGGAGTTTGGTTGTTAGGTGGTGGACGCTGTAGCGTGAGAATAAGGTTTTCCATCAGAGCCTCAATTCTCTGCTGTCCTTGCTCCAATTGCTGGATGCGTGCAGTTACGTCATCATGCGGTGGAGGCTGCTCAGAACTTGTAGCCAAGACGTTCATCCCTCGGGATTCGAACGAAGAAATCGTCCTGGTGACTGAGCTGGGGCTCATTCTTTTGGATGAAGAATCTGAAGAGTGGTTACTCCGGTGTCCTTGGCTTGGAGGAGTGGAAGATTCTTCTAGATGTGTTCTTGTCCGAGAGACGCTGCGAGTCACTGGACGTCTAACACTGATTTTAGTTACTGACTCCTGGCGTTTTCTGGTTTTGCCAACCATATGAACAGCAACGAATTGGTCGGGTCTTTCTTTTTCGACCCATTTGTTTGAGACATGGAGAGTAGAACGCTGAGTTCTTTGTTTCTCGAGTCTCTTTTGTCGATATGCAGTGCGGCGACGCATACGACGAACAATTTGAGCTTCAGTCAGCTCTGGCTAGGCTCTGGCGATGAAGGATGTAATCCCTCGTGCGCAGCAGCCGAGTTTGTCTTCTTTAAAGCTTGGCAAGGACAGAATCTGGACGCGGTCCTTTGTCTGTCGCAATGAAGACTTGAATTTTACGAGCTCGGCCCCTGTTGAGATGAAGGGTCGATCGCGGGAGTGCAGGCTTCAGCATGTTTTTGCGTAGGCCTAACAATGCAGGATTTGATTTTGGGCTTGTAGGAGCAAGCCGGCTCATGATGATTTTGTTTCTTCTTTGGGTGGAGGGTAGGTTTCTCCTCTTTCATGTAAGAGAGAGGGTAGAACCGATTCTCCTTGAGAGGGGCCAGGTATGCTGGCTTTGCAGATGTTCGGGACCTCCGTTGCTTTGGTGAAGATCTCAGGGACCAGGTTTTGAGGTAAACCCGGTTTCTTGTGTGTTGATGCTTCGTGGGAGCGCCACGGGCTTCAGGCTTCTTGTTGTTCGCCCTTGGTGCCATGTTAGTGACACGTTGCGGGGCGGTTTTCTGCTTCTTGGCAGGTACAGTGTCTTCTGCGGGAAGTAGGAATGGTCCCAACGATCTGAAGACGATGGTCCGGGGAGTTGAAGTTGACCCGGTGTTTTGAGAGTTGTCGAGGGAGATGACGCTTCGGCAACTGGCAGGGCGCTTATGCTTGTTTTGCTTGTCTTGAAGCATAAGCTGGTACTTGTTCTCATTGAAAGTGATGGTCAATGAAGCTGCCATTGTTAGTTTTGGAAAACTTCTGAAACAAGACCAAATCCATTAGTAATCACAAGAATATGGTGATCATAAATGGAGAACCACTATGTTTTTTGGCTTTTCAAATCACTTGAGGGGACATGGCCCAGCCCAAGGACGATGAAGAAGGCAAAAAGCCATAGAGGATACAATTGTTCTAAAATGCAAGTATGGTAGGATCAGAGTGAGCGTTCCAGTGACTGCTAGAAGCAATTGTAGACCTTAATTCAAATTACCGAGAAGCAAGGCTCACTCGAGGTAAAATGATATAAGGTTGGAGATACAAATGTATCGGTCGCGAATACAGTAGGCCCAAAAGGGCATACTAGCACCGCTAGGCACAAATGTTGCAAATCGCATCCTTGGAAAGGACACGAGATGGGATTTTTTGAAAAGTCAAATTTGGATTCATAAAGGAGAGCAACTGGTATTCCAATCCGAACCACAACTCAACATTTCTGCGAGCGTTAAATCCGAAAAGGAAGGAAACCAGAATTTCTCAAATGTGAATCCAGACGTGACGGAAGTCTTTTTTTTTTTTTGAAAGGTCAAGATTGAATTCATCAAAGAGAGCAAATGGTGTTCCGTTCCGAACAAAGGCTCAACATTTCTGCGAGCGCTAAATCCGAAAGGGAAAGAACCAAGATTTCTCAACTCTGAATTCAAAAGTGACGGAAGTTTTTTTTTTGAAGGGTCAAGATTGAATTCATCAAAGAGAGCAAATGGTGTTCCATTCCGAACAAGGCTCGACATTTCTGCGAGCGCTAAATCCGAAAGGGAAAGAACCAAGATTTCTCAACTATGAATTCAAAAGTGACAGAATTTTTTTTTTTTAATTTTTTTTAAAAGGATTTTTTTTTAAAAGGTGCACATAGATTTCCAATTCGATCTTATGAAACTTTAGTGGATAGATCAGCCCCCAGGTAAGGGTAGGATTACTTAATGAACCCGTTTGGAGGACCCTTGCCTCGAACAGTCTAGATGTCTCCACACTCTGGACAAGGCTTTTCTTAAATCCACTTTGGTCAAAGAACGCAACTGGTGGAACCTTAGTGTTTTTTTTTTAACTCTTTTTTTTTCTAACTCTTTTTTGAAAGGTTTTTTAATGAACTCATCAAAGAGAGCAAATGGTGTTCCAATCCGAAAAAGGGCTCAACATTTCTGCAAGTGCTAAATCCGAAAGGGGAGGAAACCAAGGTTTCTCAAATTTGAATTCAAAAGAGAGAAAACTAATTTCTTTTTGAAATTATAACTTTTTTTTAAATCCCAATTGGACTCATCAAAGAGAAAAGATGGCCCAATCCCTAATATGAACGATAGCTGCGAACATTTCTGTGAGCTATCAAGCTCAAAGAGGGAAGGATCAAAATTTCTCAAAGTTGAATCTTGAGAAAGAGAGATCATTTTTTTTTTTTTTGAAAGAGTTTGAAATGAAGGTGTTTTTTTTTTTTTGAAATCCAAATTGGACTCATCAAAGAGAAAAGATGGCCCAATCCCCGATATGAACGATAACTGCGAACATTTCTGTGAGCTATCAAGTTCGAAGAGGAGAGGATCAAAATTTCTCAAAGTTGAATCTAAGAAAAGAAATCAGATTTGTTTTTTTTGAGGTGAGAAAGAGCAATTGAAATCCCATCTCATATTTTTTTTAGATGCAAAATGCAACATAGGCCACCAACTAGAAAGGAACCAAGTGATCAAAGCATCACGTTCTCAAGTCAACGTGTCCCACCAGGTATGCCAACTTGATGGACCCGAAAGGAATCTTCCGTCCTCTCCTTCCGCACCCCGGGGGCTGACCTGGGTCTCGGCGAAGGAGGGAATATCTCGGGCATCAACATTTTTTTGTACTGGTATGCCAGAATTACTTTCTACTTGGAATTTGGAATGGTGATAATCCGGAGATTCACCTTCACAAGTGGAAAGGAAATCAATCCTTTTTTCTAACTTTTCAAATTGCATTAATATTAAGAAAGAGACAAGTTTGTTTTTTTAAAATGCCGTAGGAGGCGTTTTTGTTTGTTTACCGTAAAAGACGATTTTGCCGTGAAAGGCGATTTTACAAAACTCATCAAATGTGAAAGACAAGAATTGTGATTTCTTTTTGTCTCTTTAAGAAATACAAACTACAATAGAAAAGTAAGAAAAGGGATCTAACTTCTCAGGAGATTGTGGGGACACGTTGAGATCGACGGTCGCAAGTCATGTATGGGCTTCACCATCGTCCTTCAAATGAGAACATGTGATGCTTTGATTCTTTGGCTTAGCTTCTAACCTCGGTTTTTTAAAGGACAAGGACCAAGATGAGGTCCTATATCCAATGAAAAACCAAGTAAACGGGCTGAAAAGCCGCGTTTAGGCGATGTTGGAGAAGGAAGTGACCTTGGGGGGGGGGGGGGGGGGCGGGTTGGCCCCCCAAGGGACGTTGATCACCTTGTGTTGCTTCCGGGAGCAAAGTAGCAGAACTTCGTCTCTCTCTTGGATTTTCTGGATTTCAGAGCTAGCACTTGGGATTTATTTTCATCATGCATTCTTCTTGGAATGGACCTCCTTTTATAGGCTTTTGGTAGCCATGAGGTGTTTATTGGCATTGATGGCCATGATGAAAGAATTGATGAGGAGTTACAAGTTGATTTTGTAACTCCCTTTTCATGGCTTGTGATTGGCCGATGAAGGTAGTGGGCATTTAATTCCCTTTAAGCTTCATGATGATGGGAGTTTCATGGGTTTAATGCCATGATTGCTTGGATTTGTAACTACCAAATGCTTGAATCTGATTGGGCCGTCCAAAATAATGAGTTAATGACGGCATTAAGTTGTCATAAATGGGTGAATTAACGTCAATAAGTGGTCGCCCAGGCATGTGAAGAGTCGCGGGCCGCGCTGCGCCTTTTGAGATTCTTCTTGCGATCATCACAGGTGGATCCAAGCATTGTTTGATGTCAGATTGCTGTGCAATCTCAGACATTGATTGATGTTGGTGGGCCAGTGACATCTGTCTTGTCGATTTCACGATCGGTCGGACAGAAAGTGCACTTTCTTGGTCAGCCGGTTGGCGATCTTGAGGCGATCAGTGATGATTTCATACTTTTGACGGCGGATCCGAGATGTCGACGAAGATCAGTCGTTTTCAAGCATCAAACATTGGATTTTTAGAAAATCACAGAGGCAGGTATACACGAAATGCGAAAAGGGTCGAAAAATGATCAATTTGGTGCAAAAGCCGGTGACCCGGATTTGCAGGGTCGCCGGGCGACCATGCACCCAGGGTCGCCCGCGACCTTAGGGTTTTTTGCCATTTGGTTGCCGAGCTTCGTTTACGGCCGATTTTGCGTCTTTTTCGTTCCTTTTTTCTTTTGTATTTTTCTTGACATTTTTCCTCAATTATTGACTTCATTTTTTTTAGAGAAAACTTGACGAGAACCCGTGCGAAATCGGAGCACAAAGTTTCCCATTTTTCGGGAAAGCCGAAGACTTTGTAGCCGATTTTCCATCAAGAGTCGAAACTAGGTCAAACGATGTCGGAATGACCTGAAAATTGAGGTGAAGCTTGTTGAGCAGTGGATAGGACCAACCATGGGCTTTTATTTGAGTTTTGAAGCCGTTTGGGGTCCCATCGATGCTTCACTTGATTTTGCTGCGGGAAAAATGCCGAGCTTTGATATGTGGTCAAACGATGTCCGATTGACCTGAAATTTGACAGGGAGCCTATTGGAGTCATTTCGAGACGTTCCATCAGCTCCATTTTGGATGTCATGGTCCCGGGATGCTCTGCCGCTTGTAGGCTTGATTTTCTCTCGGAGCATCGAAACCTGGTCAAACGTTGTCGGAATGACCTGAAATTCGACGTGCAGCCTTTTGGAGGCATGTTGAAACCACTCACGTATTTTGTTTGATGAGTGATGGCTTCTGTGGTTCCCGTTGCCGGGAGGCTTGATTTTGCTGTTCGAGCATTGATGGAGGGTCAAACATTGTCGGTTTGACTTAAAATTTGGCATGGAGCCCTTTGAAGACATTCTGGAGTCATCCGTAGGCTCTGATCGAAGTTTTGGTGTCTTCGATGATGTCGCCGCCGGAAGCGCTTGTTTGGCTATCGGAGCAGTGAATTTAGGCCAAGCGATGTCGGAATGGTCCGAAACCTCAGATGTACCCCTCTTTTGGCTGCCTTGAAGGATCCTTCAGTTTCTGTCTGATTCTGACAAAATCTGATGCTTGAAGTAGCCTTGCCTATTTTTAGCAGGATGCAGCTTCACGAGGCTTCTTATGTTGAGGAGACATATTAACTTTTTTGGTGTCTACAAGAATGTTATCTACACCTTGTATTGACAATGGGTATTTGTAATACAATGTTGCCTAGTTTAGCAGATCTAATTACATGATTACAGTAATCTTTAAGGAAACTAATATCTATTCTTAGCTGTATAGTCACAAGACAGCTCATATAATCTTTTGACTTGTGGGTTGACCCACTTCATGGGTTGAGCTGACCTGTATCTTTACGCCCCCTCTCAAGCTTTGGATGGGAGAATGTGACTATTGAAAGCTTGGAAAGCAGCTATGAAAAACGAGAGGTGGAGTTGCTTTTAGTGAAAAAATCTACTACTTGAGCAGCTGATGAAATCTGGATGAGTTTTATAGTGCCACTCCGAACATGTTGACGAATGAAATGACAATTAACTTCAAGATATTTGGATTATTCATGGAAGACATCATTTGTGGCTAGTTTCCGTGCACTTTCACTGTCCGTAAGAAGAGAGGTAGATTTAGGAACTAGAACTCCTAAATCCTGAAGTAACCAGCGAAGCCAAATAATTTCAATAGTAGTGTGAGATACAACACGGTATTCGGCTTCAGTGGATGATCGGGAGACAACTTCCTGTTTCTTGCTCTTCTAAGAGATGAGAGAAGAGGCAAGAAAAATTGTGAAACCAGTTGTGGAGCGCCGATCATTGACATCTCCTGCCCAGTCAGAATCAGAAAAACCATGCAGAGTAAGATTTTAACTGGAGGAAAGGAGTGCGTGGTTGGAACTTCCTTGTAAGTATCTTAATATGTGCAGGACAACAGCCTAGTGAAGATGAGTGGGTCGGGTAACAAATTGGCTTACCACATGTACTGCATAGGCAATATCTGGTCTGGTAATAGTAAGATAAACCAAGCTGCCAACCACCTCACGATAACAAGTTGGATCAGAAAGTAGTTCTCCATCAGTAGTTCGAAGCTTTAGATTATGTTCAATGGGAGTAGAGACATGTTTGCGATCCATGTGTTCAGCTCCTTGAAGAACTTCATTGCAGTATTTTGTTTGCGACAAAAGATATCCTTTGGGAGAGTAGGCAACCTCAATGCCTAGAAAATACCACAGGTGACTCAAATCTTTCATCTCAAATTGTCGATAAAGAAAACGCTTCAAGGATAGAATACCAGGAGCATCATTGCCAGTGATAATCATATCATCGACATAGAGTAACAAGAAAACACATCCAGATTGCGAATAGCGAATGAAGAGAGCAGGGTCATGAGCACTCTGAGAAAAACCGATGCTGATAATGCTAGTGCTAAACCGTTCAAACCAAGCATGAAGGGCTTGTTTGAGGCCATATAGAGCACGTTTGAGACGACAGACATAATGAGGAGGTCTCGCAACGCCTGGGAGGATGCATATAGATTTCTTCCTGAAGGAATCCATTCAAAAAAGCATTCTTGACATCAACCTGATAGAGTGGCCAACGTCTAACAGCTGCAACGGAGATAAAAGTAAGGACAGTTGTCATCTTAGCAACTGGAGCAAAGGTCTCTTCATAATCAACCCCATATTCTTGTCTGTAGACTTTGGTAACCAAGCAAGCCTTGTATTGATCAACAGATCTATCAGATTTGGTCTTGATCTTAAATATCCATTTACAACCAATAGTTCGTTTCCCTGAGGGAAGAGGAACAAGAGCCCATGTTTGAGTTTTCTGCAGAGCCGCAAGTTCTTCTGCTATGGGCGATCTCCAGTGCAGATGAGTAATTGCCTCCTTATATGATTGTGGTTATGTCAAAGAATGAATTGCTGCAAGGAAGGACTTATATGATGGAGAAAAATGCTGGATGGAGGGATTCTGGTGCACAATGGATACCTTCGAGATGGAGGAGGATCCTGCACATCTGGAGCAGAGGAGATAGGCCCAGGGTCAGAAGTAGGAGGTGGGGTTGCAGATTCCGAGTGAGCAGACAGGGTTTTGGGCCGGCGATGATATACCTGCAGGGGTGGAGAAGAAGGGGTATCAGAGGGAAACATATTTGGAAAGGGATCAAGAGGATAGACCGTAGGTGGCTTAGGAGAAAAGGATGCAATTGGTAATGTAAAGAAAGGTATATGCTCCAAGAAGGTGACATTACGAGAGACCCGTAACTTATTGGTTTAGGATCACAGCATCGATATCCTTTTTGTTCGATGACATACCCTAAGAAAACACAGACAGTGGATTTGGGTGCGAGTTTGGTTCTCTCATTATCATGTAACAGAACAAAACAGGTCCAGCCAAATACTTTAAGATAGGACAGGTCAGGTTTGCAGGAGAACAATTTTTCATACGGAGATGTGCCTGACAAGACAGTAAATGGTGTTCTGTTAATCAAATAGTTGGCAGTAAGTAATGCTTCCCCTTAGAATTGCAGAGGAACATGTGAGGAATAAATCATGGATCTAGCAGTTTCGAGTATATGTCTGTGTTTCCGCTCTGCCACTCCATTCTGCTATGGTGTGGTAGGACAAGATAATTGTGCTAGTGTCCCTTGACTGGTCAGGTAAGAACAAAATTTGTGGGACATGTATTCTCCCCCGGAGTCAGATCTGAATATTTTAATCCTTGTGTCAAATTGAGTAGAAACCATGGTAGAGAAAGCAGTGTAGATGTTATATAACTCAGAATGATTCTTCATCAAATACAACAATGTATATCTAGTGAAATCATCAATAAATAACACATAATAAATGGAACCGCCTTTCGTTGGCCAAGAGGCAGGTCCCCAGACATCAGAATGCACCAAGGCAAAAGAAGCATGAGTAACATAAGTGTTTTTATTATAAGGAAATGCATGTTGTTTACCAAAGTGGCAACCAAAACAAGTAGAAATGTCTGATACAGAAATCTTACAAAAACACCACTATTAAATAGAAACTTCATTTTATTTAAAGATAAGTGGCCTAGACGAGAGTGCCAAAGGGCAAAAGGTGATGCAGAGGAAACAAGGGAAAGAGGGGAGATGCTTATGATGGAAGGTGCAACGAGCAAAGATAGTAAAGTCCTCCTGATCTAAGGCCAGTCTCAATCTGTCTCTCGATGCGCGGATCCTGCACAGAACATCCAGTGGAAGAAAATGAGACAAGAAATCCAGAAGAAGTCAGTTGACTAACATAGATTAAATTGATTGAGACGTGGGGAACACACAAAACATTAGTGAGAGAAAGCGACTAATTTGAAACGGAGCCAATAAATGAGACTGATAGAGGAGTGGCATCTGCTATATATATGGTGATAGAGTGAGCAGGAGTATAACAATGACGAAGTTTGGAAGCATCATTTGTCATATGATAGGAAGCACCATAATCAAAAATCCATGTAGGATTATGTGTACCTGAAGGACCAGAAATGGTCATGGCAGAACCAGAGGCGGAGGGGGTAGTGGCCATCTGAGAAGCAGAACCATTGGAGGAAGCTAGAAACAATTGCTACATGCGCTCATCGACCATAGCCTGGATCTGAGATGTAAGATCCATTTGCGGAGGTACAAAACTATCATCTTCAGTAACATTGGCAGCATAGGATCGCTGAAAGTAAGGTTGCTTGTGACCATGATTGGGCTGTTGACCAGATTGTTTGTTCCTGTTATTTGGCCTTTGGGGTTTGGTTGGGCAATCTCGTTTCCAGTGTCCTTTCTTCTTACAATAATTGCAAAAGTCATTGGTACCAGGTGGGAAAGAACGATCATTCTGAGGAGTACTAACATTCGCTGACAGGACATGTGTAGGTTCCACATGTTTCTTCTTTGTAAGAGAAAGCTGAGTTTGTTCTTCTGCCAGAAGTTTCGAGAGTGCCATATCGACAGAATGCAGTGGGGACCGATGTAGTTAGAGACCATGAACATGCTCAAAATCAGGGCGTAGAGCCATAAGAAACTGAACCATGTGAGTCTCTTGTCTATAGACCTCAAATGTGTGTGCATCATCAGGTGTTGCAAAAGTGGGTTCCATTATAGCCAGTTGATCCCATAAGGCAGTCATTTTGATAAAGAAATCATGAATGGAGTCATTTCCTTGGTCTGCATTTTTAATGTCCCATTCTAACTGATACCGACGAGCAGCATTAGATTGAGTATACAATTTGGCTAAATAATCCCAAGCATCCTTAGGATAATTGAATTTAGCCAGTTGATTCCCAATAGATGGAGTGACCGAATTGGCAATCCAAGAATTGATCTTCTCGACTGAAGCTTCCCATTCCTCAAATGTAGTATTCTTACTATCTGGTGTAGGGATCTGAGTAGCAATATACTTCCAAAGTTTTTGTCCTTTGAGGAAATTTTGCATTAAATGGGACCAATAGGGATAATTGGTGCCATCAAGTTGGACAGTAATACCCGATACAGTCCGATCAGAGGACATATGGAACAACCAAAACAACAGAACATTTTTTTTTTGTTTTTTTTATGGAAGTAAACAAGTGGCTGACAGATGGAAAATAGGAGACCACCCAGATGAAAAAAGTAGCAAACAGTGCACACAGCAGTGCACTCAGTAGCAAACAGTGCTCACAGACAGCAATGGACGACCCTGTCGTTAATGGAAGGATTTCCACGTGGGCCCCAGATGTTGATCAACGGCCATATCAAGGACTGGGGATGAAATGGTAGACTATTTTCGCAACTATTGGAAGAAGTCTCACCCAAAACGGATCAAAATCCACAAGTTTGAACGGCTGTGATGAAAACTGTTGGACAAAACTGAAATACCAAAAGATATGATAGATGGCCTACCTCTGATGATCAATAATTGTTGGAAAAATCACCATAAATAAGAGAACTATCAGGCGACCATAGAGTGGCTATTCCGCTGATGAACTGTGATGATCACAGGTGGGCCACACCTGATCTTAGGTGATTAGGGATGATCAGAGATGATCCGTTTGAAAGGGATGATGACAGATGGGCTTTCAATGCTTGGAAGATGACCTAGTAGACGATCACTGCTGCTCCGATAAAAAAAACCAAAATTCCAAAGAAAAGGTCCAGGCGAGTGTTTGTTTGAGCAAAGATCTGATCTGTGGGCCCCACTGGATGATCAGCCGGATGATCAAATAACACAGTGATCTCTGCTTCAAAATTCCGAAACTCCTCTAGGTGGAAGTTTGATGAAAGCTTGTTTAACCAGAAATTTGAACGGCCGAAATGAAAACTATTTGCTCAGATGAGATGGGTACAAAACAGGGAGAATGGCCTACCTCAGATGATAAAAAAATATGAAAAAAAATGTGCAGAATTCCCAAGGGAGATGGACGACCAAGATGTGAAGTTTTCTGATGCTGGGTGATCAACAGGGGGCCCGCCTTTGATCACAGTATGATCCAGTGCTTAATCAGACGATCAGTGCTTGTTTAATACTTCTCTCGATCTAGAATGAACAGATGATCAGAATACCAGAGCTCTGATACCATGTGAAAGTATCCAGAATGTAAACTAGATGCATACAAGAGAGAGAGTTTGCAAGAGAATGTTATCTACACCTTGTATTGACGATGGGTATTTGTAATACAGTGTTGCCTAGTTTAGCAGATCTAATTACATGATTACAGTAATCTTTAAGGAAACTAATATCTATTCTTAGTTGTACAATCACAAGACAACTCATATAATCTTTTGACTTGTGGGCTGGCCAATTTCATGGGTTGAGCTGACCTATATCTTTACAGTATGAGATACATGATACTGAAACAATTAATAGACCGTCATTAAAGAGAAAGTCACCTTCATCTAATCCAACAAAACTTTGGCACCTGAGGCTAGGTCATATAAACCTAAATAGAATTGATAGGCTAGTGAAAGATGGTATCTTGCCTTCAATGGTGGTAGAACCAATGCCTATCTACGAATCCTGTCTGGAAGGCAAAATGACCAAGAGACGCTTTTCATCTAAAGGCAATATGACCAAAGATTTATTGGAATTAGTGCATACTGATATGTGTGGACCCATTAATGTCAGAGCCATAGGAGGATATGAGTACTTCATCACTTTCACAGATGATTACTCAAAATATGGATACATATACCTTATGCACCGCAAGTCCGAGGCTTTTGAAAAGTTCAAAGAGTTTCAAGAGGAAATGGAAAATCAATTAGGTAAGTGTATCAAGACTCTTCGATTAGATCGAGGAGGGGAATATCTCTCTATTGATTTTATGGGATACTTATCAGAAAATGGGATTCTATCCCAGTTGTCTACTCCTGGTATGCCTCAACAGAATGGAGTAGCGGAAAGAAGGAACCAAACTCTTTTAGATATGATAAGGTCTATGCTGAGTTTCTCAGGATTACCTATTCTTTTGGGGGATACGCCTTGGATACTGCGATGTACATACTAAACCTCCTACCATCTAACTTTGTACCTAAGACTCTTCGGGAGTTATGGTCCGGGCAAAAGCCTAATCTACAACATTTACACATTTGGGGTTGTCCGGCACACGTGCTGAAGGTTAAGACGGATAAGTTGGAATCGAAGTTGGAAGTATGCATGCTTGTAGGATATCCTAAAGGAACTAAAGGTTAGTTATTCTATAGAGAGCAGAAAGTGCTAGTGAGCACCAATGCGGTTTTTTTGGAGGAAGATTATATGATAGACCAGAAATTTTTAGAAAAGGTGATCTTGGAAGCGATTCAAGAGCAACCAATTCCAAATTCAAGTATGATCGAACTTGAGACAGAACCGCCCTTACCTGACCCAATAGTTACACCAGCGTCTCGTCGTTGTGGGAGGATTGTCAGACCCCTAGACAGGTTCTCGTTCTTGGGAGAGTCTTACGAGACAATCTCGGAAGAACCGGAAGAAGATCCTTGTAACTATTATGAAGCAATTAATGACATAGATTTGGGACGTTTGCAAGATGCGATGAAAGCTGAGATGGAGTCTATATTCTCCAATCGGGTCCGGACTCTTGTGGACTTGCTTGCCAATATTAAACCTATTGGGTGCAAGTGGGTCTACAAGAGAAAAAGAGGACCAGATGGTAGAGTGGAAACCTCTGAGGCCGGGCTTCTTACGAAAGGGTATACTCAGAAAGAGGGTATCGATTATGAGGAAACATTCTCGCTGGTAGCAATGCTCAAGTCTATTCGGATACTCTTATCTATTACGGCTCATCTCGATTATGAGATTTGGCAAATGGATGTCAAGATGGCGTTTTTCAACGGCCATCTTGAGGAAGACATCTATATGGTGCAGCCAGACGGTTTTTGTAGCTAAAAACCAAGAGCAAAAAGTTTGCAAGCTACAGAAGTTCGTTTATGGACTGAACCAGGCATCCTGAGGCTGGAACATCCGTTTTGACTAGGCAATCAAGTCATTTGGTTTTTGTCAAAATCCGAATGAGTCATGTGGGTATATGAAAAGTGAAGGTGACAGGGTAGTTTTTTTGGTTTTATATGTCGACGGCATCCTTATCCTTGGTAAAGACATAGGAATGTTGTCAACAGTGAAAGTTTGGTTGGCCAAGACTTTTGATACGAAGGACTTGGGAGAAGCTAGCTACATCCTAGGGATCAAACTTCATCGAGACCGGAAAAATAGGTTGGCTTCTCCCAAATTGCATACATAGAAAAGGTATTGGTACGGTTTGCTATGCAAGACTCCAAGAAGGGTATTACACATTATAGGCATGGAGTGCACCTTTCCAAAGATCAGTGTCCTAAGACACCAGAGGAAAATGAGCAGATGAGGTCGATACCATACACTTCGGCTGTTGGTATCCTCATGTATTCTATACTATGTACTAGACCTGATATCTGTCATGTAGTGGGGGCCTGTTGACACCAAAAATGTCACTTTGCCTCTTCAACATCAAGAAAGCTACATGAAGTCGCAACCTGCCATAAATAGGCAATGCAACTTCTCCAAAAAATCAAATCTTGTCAGAATCAAACAAAAACTGCAAGATCCTTCAAGATAGCCAAGAGAAGAGTACACATGAAGTTTCGGGCCATTTCAGAATCATTTGGCCTAACTTCGCTTCTGCGACAGCTAAAATGGCGCTCCCGGCGGCGACATCGTCGGAGACGTCAAAACTTCGATCAGAGCCTACAGATGACTCCAGCATGTCCCAAAAGGGCTCCATGCCAAATTTCAAGTCAAACCGACAACGTTTGACCCTCCATCAATGCTCGAGCAGGAAAATCAAGCCTCCCGGCGGCGGGAACCACCGAAGCCTTCGCTCATCAAACCAAGTTCATGAGTGGCTTCAACATGCTTCCAAAAGGCTGCACGTCAAATTTCAGGTCATTCTGACAACGTTTGACCAGGTTTCGATGCTCCGAGAGAAAATCAAGCCTACCGGCGGCGGAGCAACCCGGGACTATGACATCCAAAACGGAGCCCATGGAATGTCTCAAAATGACTCCAATAGGCTCCCCTTCAAAATTCAGGTCAATCGGACATCGTTTGGCCACCTATCAAAGCTCGACATTTTCCCCGCAGCAAAATCAAGTGAAGCATCGACGGGACCCCAAACGGCTTCAAAACTCAAACAAAATCCTATGGTTGGTCTTATTTATTGCTCAGGAGGCTTCACCTCAAATTTCAGGTCATTCCGACATCGTTTGACCAAGTTTCAGCTTCTGGCGGAAAATCAGCAGCTTTACGCGACAAAGTCTTCGGCTTTCCCGGAAAATTGGAAACTTTGCACTCTAAAAATGCAAGGATTCTCATCAGGTTTTCTACAGGGAAATCAAGCCCATAAATGAGAAGAAATGTCAGGAAAAATACAGAAGAAAACGGCGACGAAAAAGACCTCAAAACGACCGCAAAACGGGCTCCGAAGGGGAAAATTCCCCCAGGGTCGCAGGCCCCTGCGACCATGGCCCATGGTCGCCGGCGACCATGGAAGTCCGGGTCACCGGATTTTCTGCCGGTGACCCGTTTTTCCGTCTTTTTTCGCGTTTCGCGCACTTTGGCCCCTGTGGTTTCCTGAAAATGTGATTTTTAGTGCTTGAAATTGACTCATATCCTCCGACATCCGTCAAAATCACGGGTCAACCTCCAAAAGTATGAAAATCAACATTGATCGCCAACCGGCTGACCAAGAAAGTGCACTTTCTGTCCGACCGATTGTGGAATCGACAAGACAGATGTCACCGGCCCGCTCTTAGCTATCACTGTCTGAAGTTACATGTTCATCCGATGTCGATCAGCATGAAGATCCATCGATGATCATCGCCAGAAGAATTCCAGAAGACACGGCACGGCCCGCGACTCTTCGACTGCTCGGTGACCAATTAATGTGGTTAATTGACTAGCTTTATTGCAGTCATTAATTCATTCCTTTGGACGGCCTAATCAGAAGCAAGCATTTGGGAGTTACAAGTCAATTGATTCATGGCATTTAAACCATGAAACTCCTCCCATTATGGTAATTAAGGTGATTAAAAGCCCTTAATCTCCATCGGCCAATCAGATTCAAGGAAAAAGGAGTTACAAAATCAAGAAATAAATCTTGTAACTCCTCCCATTAAAGCCATTAAGGCTCATAAACCCTCCTAAATGGCTACCAAAAGCCTATAAATAGGATAGCATTCCATTGAAATGAGAGGAAAAGAAGATCAGAAAATCGAGATCGATCGATCGGAAAGAATCCAGAGCTCGTATCCAGAGAAAGAAAAAAGAGAGAAAAACTCTGCTGAAGTTCTGCACCGGCCACCACTACAAGGTGACAAAAGTCCCTTGGGGGGCACCCCCCCCAAGGTCCTTGCCTTCTCCTGCTACCTCCAATGGCTAGACGTGGCTTTTCAGCCCGTCTACTTAGCTTTTTATTGGACATAGGACCTTCTCTTGGTCTTTGTCCTCTAAAAATCTGAGGTTATAGCCAAGCCAAGCGAATCAAGAGCATCCTCTGTTCTCATCTGCATGGATGATGGCGAAGCCCACACATGGCTTGCGACCGTCAATCTGAACGAGTCCCCCACAATCTCCTGAAAAGTTAGATCCTCCTTTTCTTGCTTTTCATTGTAGTTTGTATTTTTCTAAAAGAGACAAAAATCACAACTCTTGTCTTTCATTATTGATGAGAATTGTAAATCGGCCATACGCCAAAATCGGCTATAAATGCCAAACAAAATCGCCTTTCACGGCAAACCAAGAAAATGTCTCTTTTCTTAAATATTTGTGCAATGGAAAACTTGAAAGAAGTTGATTTCCTTTTTACTTGCGAAGGTTGATCTACGGATTACCACTTGCAATTCCAAGTAAAATAGAAAATCTGGCACACCCACATAAAAGAAATGTTGATGCACGCTTCAGGCCCGCCAGGGCGCAAAAGGGCCGGACCCGACGGACTCCCACGTTCCGCCGACCCCGGTAGCCGCCCCACGGCGCCTCGGAGCGCGTTCCATCAAGCTGGCACACCCGATGGGACTCGTTCATTTGAGAACACGGTGCTTGGAAATGAAATATTTGCATACCATATTTTTGCTCTATGCTTGTACTTCTTCTCCAGATTCCTTGGCTACTTTCTAGCTGGTGGCCTATGTTGGATTTTGCACCC
Source organism: Umbellularia californica (assembly GCA_028538565.1). Classification (NCBI taxonomy): domain Eukaryota; kingdom Viridiplantae; phylum Streptophyta; class Magnoliopsida; order Laurales; family Lauraceae; genus Umbellularia; species Umbellularia californica. The sequence continues at coordinate 14,656,474 of JAPQWN010000009.1, read as the reverse complement.
AAAAAAAATGAGATGGGATTTTTTGGAAATTTCTACTTCTTTAAGTTTGTTTCCATTCTTTCTCTTTTTTTTAAAAAAAAAAATTGGTTTTCTTAGTTTGAATTCAAAATTGAGAAGCTTTGATCCTATCCTATCGTTCTTTGGTGCTTGCAGAAATGTTGAGCCCGTTCGACTAAGGTTTTGGACCATCGTTTCTCTTCGATGAGTTCATTAGAGATTTCAAAAAAAAAAATAAAAAAAAATCAAAATAAAAAAAAATCAGTTTTCTTAATTTGAATTCAAAATTGAGAAACTTTGATCCTATCCTATCGTTCTTTGGTGCTTGCAGAAATGTTGAGCCCGTTCGACTAAGGTTTTGGACCATCGTTTCTCTTCGATGAGTTCATTAGAGATTTCAAAAAAAAAAATCAAAAAAAAAATAAAAAAAAAATCAGTTTTCTTAGTTTGGATTCAAAATTGAGAAACTTTGATCCTATCCTATCGTTCTTTGGTGCTTGCAGAAATGTTGAGCCCGTTCGACTAAGGTTTTGGGCCATCGTTTCTCTTCGATGAGTCTATTTGGGATTTAAAAAAAATAAAAAGACATAGACCACTAAGGTTAAACCAATTGCGTTCTTTGATCACGATTGATTCAAGAAAAGCCTTGTCCAGAGTGTGGAGACAGCTTGACTGTTCTAGGCAAGGGTCCTCCAAACGGGTTCATTAAGTAATCCTACCCTTACCTGGGGGCAATTCTATCAATTGAGGTTTCATAAGACCGGGTTAGGAGGCCTATGTGTACTCTCTCGTCTTTAAATCTTAGAAAAATTAATTAAAAAATAAAAAAAATAATAAAAAATAAAAAAAAATTTCAAAAAAAAATCTTCAAAAAAAAATAAAATAAAAAAAAATAAATAAATAAAATATTAAAAAAAAAATAAAAAAAAATAAAAAAAATAAAATAAAAAAAATAAAATAAAAAAAATCATTTCAAAAAAAAAAATCTCCAAAAACTCGTCACTTTTGATTTCAGATCTGAGAAATTTTGGTTTCTTCTTTTCTGAGCACTGGCGCTCGCGGAAATCGCCGAGACCGTGTTCAAATCAGAATACCATTTGCTCTCCTTGATGGAACCAATCTTGACATTTCAAAAAAAAACTCGTCACTTTTGGATTCAGATTCGAGAAATTGTGGTCTCTTCCCTTCTGAGTACTGGCGCTCGCGGAAATCGTTGAGCCCGTATTTGAATCGGAATGCCACCTGCTCTCTTTGACGAATCCATTTCTGACATTTCAAAACAAAGAATCCCATCTCATGGATGCGATCTCCAACATTTGTGCCTAGCAATACTGGTACGCCCTTTCAGGGTCTACTGTATCTGTGACCGGCACATTTGTAACTCCTACCTTATATTCTTCTTATCTCGAGCAAGCCCTGCTTCTCGATAAGTCGAATTTAGGTTTACAATTGCTTCTAGCAGTCACTGAAACGCTCATTCTGGGCTCACCATACTTGCTGTCAGAACAATTGTACCATCTATGGCTTTTTGCCTTCTTCATGTCGCTTGGGTCATATCCCTTGAGCGATTTGAAAAGACAACCATAGAAATTCCCATTTATGATCATTATATTCTTGTGATTACTAATGGATGTGGTCTTGTTTCAGAACTTTTTCGAAACTAACAATGGCAGCCTTAACCATTATCTTCGATGAGAACAAGCACCAACTCATGCTTCAACAGAAGCAAATCGAGCGCACTTACAAGCGCCCTGCCAGCTGCCGAAGCGTCAACTCCCTCGGCAACTCTCTGAACTCCGGGTCGACCTCGACTCCCCGGACCATCGTCTTCGGGACACTGGACCATTCCCACTTCCCGAAGAACAAGCTGCGCCTGCCAAAAAGCAGAAGATCGCCTCTCAACGTGTCACTCTCGTGACACCAAAGGCGAAAGCCCAAAAGCCCGAAGCCCGCGGCACCCCCGCGAAGCCTCGACCAACAACCAACCAGGTCTACCCTAAGACTTGGTCTCCAAGACCTTCCCCAAAACAAAGGAGGTCTCAAACCTCCACCAAGCCAGCATACCTGGCCCCACTCAAGGAGAACCAGTTCTACCCTCTTGCCTACATGAAAGAGGAGAGACCCATCTCCAACTTGACTCCCAAGTCAACCCAGCATGAACCGGCTTGCTCCCATCAGCCCAGAATCAGATCACGCATCACCATGCCTCTACAAGCACCTGCTAAGGCCTACACTCCTTCGGTTCGACCCTTTATCTCTACAGGGGCCGAACTTGAAAAATTCAAAGCTTCGCTGCAACAGACAAAGGACCGGGTCCGGATCCTGTCCTTGCCTAGCTACAAAGAAGACAGGCTCGGCTGCTGCGCCCGAGGGAGCACATCCTTCATCGTCAGAGCCCAGCCAGAGCTGACTGAAGCTCAAATCGCTCGTCGAGCACGCCGCCGTGCGTCATATCGACAAAAGAGACTAGAGAAGCAACGGATCCAGCCTCCTACACTTCAAGTCTCCCACAAATGGGTCGAAAAAGAAAGACCCGACCAGGTTGCTGCCGTCCATATGGTTGGAAAAACCAGAAGACGCCAAAGGTCAGCATCAAAAATCCATGTCCGACGTCTGATGACCCGTAGCGTCACCAGGACACAAAGACATCTCGAAGAATCTCCTGCCCCTTCCAGCCAAGGACGGGAGAGTAATCCTTCATCAAGCTCTTCATCAAAAAGAATGAGCCTTAGCTCAGTCACCAGGACGGTTTCTTCGTTCGAATCCCGAGGGATGAACGTCTTGGCTACAAGTTCTGAGCCACCACCTCAGAATCCACCTCAAGATGATGCGCTCACACGCATCCAGCAGTTGGAACAAGGCCAGCAAAGGATTGAAACTCTGATGGAAAACCTTCTCCTTGTCGTCCAAAATCAGGTGAACAATGAGCCTCCTCCGAATCATAGCAATAACAAGGGAAATGGAGAAGAAAATGAGTCACGCGCCCTTACCAAAAAGGACGTAGACAATATCCTCGCCAAAGCTAAAGAAGAGGATATACTCAAAGAACATGGGATCAAGCCACCATATCCTTTATGGATGGACTCGGTCCCGTTCCCCACAAAATTCAAGCATCCTACTCTCCAAATATATACCGGGAAAGGATCAGCCAGACAGCACGTCATCCACTTCAAGATCTTGACGGGAGCTATCGCGGATCAAGATGCACTCAAGATTCGCCTCTTTGCAAGTACCCTAAAAGGTACGGCCTTCGATTGGTACTCCACTCTTCCGGAGAACTCCATTCAGAACTGGGCTATGCTGGAGACACGCTTCCTGACCCACTTCCAAGGTGAGGATCATCCTGTTACTATGGCTCAGCTCTGCAGCCTAAAACAGGGAGAGAATGAGTCAACTTATGACTTCATTCACAAGTGGAAAGCAATGGCATACAAATGTTCAGATGTATTGCCACAAGCGTCGCTAGTCGACATCTGCCGAAACAACATGAGAGCCAGAATACGCTCCATGATCATCGGCAACAAATCAAAAAACCTGGGAGAACTCCTCGAAGCTTCCATGGAAGCTGAAATGGTGATCAAAGACCTCAACAGTCAGAAGTCATCAAGAAAAGAGCCAACCGCCATTGCAGCCTCTAAACCAAAGAAGAAAGAGGTCCTTAATGTGCAAACCAGGTCAGTTCCTCAGCAACCAAAGAAAGCTGAAAATAGAGCTGCAGGTAAGAGACCTGAACTCTCTGATGCCTTCAAAGAGCGAGTAGAAAAGAAATATCCGTTCGATGAAGACGTCAAAGAAATCTTTGAGGCTCTCCTAGCAAATGGCAAACTCATTTTCCCAGAGCCCAAAAGACCTGGAGACGTTGGCAAAACCAATGATCCTCGGTACTGTCCATACCACCAGATGGTCTCGCATCCTCTCAATCAATGCTTTGTTGTGAGAGAGAAGATAAACGAGATGTGGAAAAACGGAGTGATCACCTTTGACAAAAATTATGGGACTGCCTCCGTCAACGTGGTGTCATGTGGACAAATACCAAAATCACCGAAGAAGAAGATCACTACTTCCTTCAAGGTGATAAAAAGAATTCAAACGTCCGAAGTGTTGGTTCCTTACCCGACACCAGACGGACAACCCATATGGGTACATCCCGATCTCTTGGAAGATGAAAATTGGGAGATCGTCAAAACAAAGCCGACCGGTCAGCAGCGAAGGCAAGCCAAGAAACATCTCCTCAAGCTCAAACGACAAGAGAAGACCCAGCCAAAACAAGAAGTCCATGAAAAGGCAGAGGCCTCCTCTACCACTTCACTCGGGGCAACAGAAACGTCCCTTCCAGAGACTTCAAAGGCGGTAAGAAACTTCACTCTCAGTGATTTCATGCCACCTCAATTCAAAAAAGAAGCCATGCAGGGGGCATCATACTCTTGCAACTCGGTAGTTGGATTCTCCATTGATGGATACGAGTCCAGCGACACCGACGATGGATTCGAGCCCAACTACACCGATGAGTGGGAGGAATCTCTTGAAACAGGAGAATATCTCTCCGATGAAGAATGGGTTCCTGAAACTCACCTTATGCCAGTAATCTGGTATAACCCCTTGCAACCACAAGGATCCTGGTCTGATGATGAAGAAGACCAAGAGGCTGTACAAGAAGATGCTGTTAACCCAGCACCTGTCATTGCTCCAGTGGAAATCAACTATGTTGAGCCACACGGAGAAGACGAAGAAGAGGATCTGGCTCCCATGCCTGATCTTGAAGAATATGCAAGGATCTTGCAGCGTCTCGCTCTAGAACAAGAGCAAGATCGTGTTAACGAGCCTCCTCGCAACCCAGAGCCTGAAGTCCCTGAAGATAATCAGGTACATCCACCCTTAACTCCTGAAAATGGAGAACATTGCTGGATAGATGATCCTCTTACATCCGAGGATGAGTCTGACTCCGAGCAGGCAACATCTCCTATCAGAGCTTCCTGTAATGTAATATATCAGGACTATAGCTCTTCTGAAGCGTCGTCTGATGAGATTACCTACACTCCGACGACGCCTAGCAATGTATCCTCTGGAGCTACCTCGTCTCACGTGACTTTCACAGAGATGACACCCTCTCAGGTTTCTTCTCCTGAGACTGTGACTTCAGGATACACATTCTTCCCGACTCATCATCATGAAGAAAACCCAACTTGGGGTGATGGATGGGTCAAAGAAGAAGAAAAGCTGCTGGATGTTGTTCAGGACTTGCTCCCTGAAAATGCTCCGTGCAACACAATCACTGAGGATGGCAACTCTGCTGCAGATACATCCCCAGTAGATGAAAAACGACAGCCTCTTGATCCTGAAGACAATCTTCCAAACGAAGATCCTTCTCAAGAAGCTCTCGAAGTTGGTAGAGGCACCCGCTCTGGCCGGGACTACCACAAGAATTACAACCAATCTTCCTTTACTTATGTAAATCCTTCGGGAAAAGATGTTGTAAGCGCCCCCAGTGGTAAAAACAATGAACATGCAGGCCCTAAGGAGGCTTTCAAGTATGACTTGGTTGAGCACTTCAAACACATACCTGCACGTCTTCACATCCTGGATTTATTACGAATGTCTCCACGCACTCGTGATAATCTCATCTCAGAATTACAAAATCTGAATGAGGATGTCGACAAACATGCCCCGCAAGTCCTCCAAATTGAAATGGACTACCGGGTCAAAAACTCTGAAACTTCCTCAAAGGGAGAAAAGAAAACTGAGGGATCATGCATCCAATGCCTCTCGGTTCAAAAGGCAGCCAGTGCAACCATCGCCTTCACTAAGGAAGACCTCCTACTTGGCGAAGCAAGGCACAATCGACCCTTGTACTTCACAGGGTACATCAAAGAAATGCCGATACATAGAGTTCAGATCGACCCAGGTTCTGCACTCAACCTTATCTCCACTTCGGCTCTTGAAGAATTGGGCATCCCACCCAGCAAGCTAAGCCACACATCTGTATCTATCTTTGGATACGATGGGAGCACTCAAAGGCCTATCGGCAAAATCAGGTTCAAATTGCAAATCAGTGATCTCATCTCTGAGGTCACTGTGTATGCAATAAAAACCCCCTCATGCTACAACATCCTTCTCGGACGTCCTTGGATACACGAGAGTGGTGTTTTTCCTTCAACTCTACATCAATGCATCAAGTTCGTCGGCGACGACGGCATGGTACATCGTGTCTTTGCGGACAGAAAACCCTTCAAAGGTAAAGAAGTCCACTTCGCAGACTCCCAGATGTATGAAGGAGAAAAAGAATAAGAGGAAACAGCACCCCCTGCTGAAAATCTCCAGAAAGATAAAGGCAAGGCTCCTCAAAAATCACCGGAAGAAAACAACCCCTCCGGCAAATTAGAAGAGAGTAGTCAATCTCCCTTCGTCATCTCCCTCAAATCTTCAAAACCTTTGGTCATCACGACTAAAGTGAAGAAGGCGAAACAAAAGTCTGGGGGCAAATTTGTTGTTTCTTTCGTGTCTATCATGCAAGACACAGACTCGGACTCAGAGCCAGAAGACGATGCATCGTCAAGCCAAGCTGACACTCAGCAAGTTCAGCCTACTCTCACTCCGATGGAGACACCTGCTGACGTAGAAGATCCTACGTCTGCTACCTTTGTTGTTCCGGCAACATCACCAAAGCAAAGGCCGATCTTCTTCCATAGGTCGGACGCTTCTTCATCAAACTCCATGCTGGAACCTTTCCAAAATGAAGGTATGCCTCAGCTATCTCTATATAGTCCTGTGGCACAAGCAATTATGAAGAAAATGGGCTATGACGCTCAAAACCCAGTCGGTTTGGGAGAAAGACGCGGTATTCTCACGCCATTGGAGCCCGCCTTGACCAAAAGCCAGCTGGAAGATTGGAGACTCTACGGTCATGTAGTAAAGTCTTCATATGGGTTAGGATATGATCCTGATACTCCTCTGAGACAGTTGACACAAAAGCTTAAAAGTCGTTTTACCGACCAAGCCTCAACATATCAAGTCCATGAAGACATCGATCTCCCTGGATATCTCTTTAAAGAGTTACCTGACAAAGATCCAGGAAGCTCATCCAATTGGTATGATTTCTCTGATGATAAAGAAGAATCGTCCGATAATACAGACTTGTGGCATCCTGACCCAGAAGAACCCTCGTCTCCAAAAGAAATACCAGACTCAACAGGCGATTGGGACTATCTCATAGCAAGCCTTGAGGAGATCACCAATCAAGAAAATCCATGGAAAGGAACAGAGCCTTGGTCTGGTAATGCAGTTGAAACTCCAGAAGGTTTCGTTGAGTTGGAAGCCTCCAAAAATATTGTGGAGGAACCACCTTCGAACCTTCCGACAGAAGATCCTGTTCAAAAGATAAACTTGGGAACACCTGATAACCCACGTCCTGTATTCATAAGCAAGAATATGAAGGATGATGAGTTACCCGAGTATATCGCTTTTCTTCGTGAGTTCGTTGATTGCTTTGCATGGTCCTATGCTGAAATGCCTGGTTTAGACCCCAAAGTAGCAGTCCACAAACTCAATCTTCAAGAAGACATCAAGCCTGTCAAACAAGGCCAAAGAAGATTCCGTCCAGATGTGATGGATAAAATTGAACAAGAAGTTCAAAAGCTCAAAAGCGTCGGCTTCATCCGTGAGGAACAACATCCAGAATGGCTGGCCAACATTGTCCCCGTGACAAAGAAAAATGGGCAGATCAGAGTCTGTATTGACTATAGAGACTTGAATGGCGCTTGCCCTAAAGATGAATTCCCGCTCCCCATACCGGAGGTGATGATTGACAATACCTGCGGATTCGAGCGAATGACATTCATGGATGGCTTCTCTGGTTACAATCAGATAAAGATGCATCCCGAGGATGAAAAACACACTTCATTTCGGACTCCGTTTGGCGTGTATTGCTACACTGTCATGCCATTTGGTCTGAAAAATGCTGGTGCCACATATCAGAGGGCTATGATGAAAATATTCCAAGATATGCAGCACAAGACGGTCGAATGTTACGTTGATGACCTCGCCGTCAAAAGCAGAAGAAAAGAAGACCATCTCAAAGATCTTCGGGAAGTCTTCCTCCGACTTCGCAAACACAAACTGCGGATGAATCCTCTAAAATGCTTCTTCGGCGTCTCGTCGGGTAAGTTTCTCGGATTCCTTGTTCGGAAAGCTGGAATAGAACTTGACCCCATAAAAGTCAAGGCTATTCTAGAAATGCCCTCTCCAAGAACCCTAAGGGAACTAAAAGGGCTTCAAGGGAGATTGGCCTACATCAGACTGTTCATCTCCAATCTTTCGGGGAAATGCCGTCCATTCTCTCGATTAATGAGAAAAGGTGTAGACTTTGTCTGGGATGCCGACTGCGAAGCCGCATTTCAAGATATCAAGTCATACCTGACCAAACCTCCAGTGTTAGCTGCCCCTACCACTGGGAAACCATTCATCTTGTACACAAGAGCCCTTGATCACTTTCTGGGTGCTCTGCTTGCACAAGAAAATGATGAAAGAAAAGAAGCTGCTCTATACTACCTCAGCCGCATGCTAGTAGGTGCAGAGCATCGCTACTCCCCAGTCGAAAAGGAATGCCTTGCAGTGATGTTTGCCGTACAAAAGCTACGTCACTACTTGCTTTCCAACACAGTCTACCTCGTCTCAAGGATCAACCTCTTGAAGGTCCTTGTCACAAAGGCAGGTTCTCTCAATGCCCGACTGGCAAAATGGTCCATCCTTCTATCACAATTTGATATTAGGTATGTGCCACAAAAAGCAATCAAAGGCCAAGCTCTAGCAGATTTCCTCGCAGAGCATCCATTGCCTAAAGATTCACCACTCAGAGATGATCTCCCAGACGAACCCGTCTACAACGTGGAGACCTCCTCACCAAATGCCTCCTGGGACATGTACTTTGACGGTGCAACCAGGACAAATGAAAACAGAAAGCTGATCTCGGGACTTGGCATCCTCTTTGTTAGCCCCGACAAATACATGATTCCACATGCTTTCTCGCTATTGGAACCATGCACAAACAATGCAGCTGAATACCAAGCTCTGATCCTAGGATTGGAACTCGCCATCGAATCTGGTATCACCATGCTGGAAGTCTTTGGAGACTCTCAACTGATCGTCAATCAGATGAATCAGAAATATGAAGTCAGGAAGCCTGATCTGCTGCCTTACTACAACAAGGCACAATCGCTTCTACAAAAGTTTGACATCTGCAACATCACCCATATTCGTAGAGGTGAAAACATCCGTGCAGATGCCCTGGCCGGACTTGCCGCATCAATGGCGATCCAGGAAGGGGAAAACATGCAAATCACAGTGTGCGAGAGAAGGATCCTCCCTCCTCTTAACACACACCAAGCAGTTGCTGAATGCCACCGAGTGGTTGGAAGTCGGATCTCTATCCTTCAACCTTCAATCGGCGACTGGAGGGATTCGTTCATTGATTACACTATGTTCGGAATCCTACCTGAAGATCCAAAAGAACGGGTCAGCATCCAAAGGCGAGCCCCAAACTTTCATTTGGATATTCTTTCAAAAATCCTCTACAGGAAATCCTTCAACGGAGTACTTCTACACTGCTTGTCACAACAAGAGGCCGAAGAAACACTCAAAGAAGTTCATGCTGGTCTTTGTGGAGCCCATCAGGCAGGTCCTAAGCTCTATGATCAGATAAAAAGGTTAGGTTACTGTTGGCCTACCATGGTAGCTGATGCAATGCAGTTTGCCAAACGCTGCCAGCTATGCCAAGTTCACGGAGATTACATTCACATGCCTCCGGAATGGTTGCATCCTACAGCAATCTCGTGGCCTTTTGAAGCATGGGGCATGGACATCATAGGTCCTATCTCTCCCCCTTCAAACAAAGGTCATCGCTTCATCTTCGCCGCTACGGATTATTTCTCCAAGTGGTCAGAAGCATTTGCGTTCAACGAAATGAAGACCTCATCAGTTCTTCAATTCCTACGCACCAACATCATTTGTCGTTTCGGCATACCCAAAAGATTCGTCCATGATAACGGACCACAATTCCGGGATCATCGATTCTACAAGTTCTGCGACAAATACAAAATCCAAAGCTGTCCTTCGACTCCATACAATCCGGCAGCAAACGGATTAGCAGAAGCCTTCAACAAGACACTCTGCAAAATCCTCAAGAAAATGGTCTCTAGTCACAAAAGAGACTGGAGCGACAAACTGTCTGAAGCTTTGTGGGCCTATCGAACCACCGTTCGAGGACCAACCCATAGCACACCATTCTCGCTGGTCTATGGATGCGAAGCTGTCGTGCCCCTAGAGGTACAAATTCCTTCTCTGAGGGTATCTCTACAAAATGACATGACTCAAGAAAGCAATGTCAAATTGCGACTCCATGAGCTGGACAATCTCGACGAGAGACGGTTCGAAGCCCGACAAAGCATTGAACTTTACCAAGCACGCATGGCAGGATCTTTTGACAAAAAGGTCAGGCAACGCGCCTACAAAAAGGGTGACTTGGTTCTTGCGGTAAAAAGACCAATGGTCTTCGCACACAAATCCAAAGGCAAATTTGAACCAAAATGGGAGGGACCCTACGTCATCGACAAGGTCTTCTCCAACGGCGCATATGCCCTCCTAAACATGGAAGGCGACAGATGTATGCTGCCTATCAACGGCAAGTTCTTGAAGCGGTACTACCCTTGAAGACTTACCCAACTGGGTAAGAGCAATGCCTGTATGGCCAAAACCTGTGCTCAGGTACTCGCTCGTCAAACCCACTCTCTTTAGAATTTTCATATCAAATGTAAATATTTCTAGAGATTCAAAAACAATGCTTACTTTTACCGTTTCATTGTTCAAAAAAAATAAAACAAAAAATCCAAGTTTAGGAGCCTCTCCCTGACTTGACCAAAACTTTCGATCCTTGAACCAAAATTCATGGTTTGAAACAAAAATCCGGATTCAGGGATTTCCACTCTAGTCCACCTTACCTTTTACCGTAAAATGGTTTTAGGTCAAAATTTACGACCCTCGTGTCTTTAAACAAAAAATTGGTTTTTCAAAAACCGCGGGGAAGTGACACTTAGTCGATACTCGCAAAACTCAAAAAAAATCGGAAGGATGCGAACCCCATTCGATACTTCCAAAACCTCTAAAATCGTGGAGAAGCAACAAACCAGTTGATATCCACAACCCAATTTCAAAAATCGTGGAGATGTAACATACCAGTTGCTATCCACAACCCAAATTTCAAATGGTTCGAGAAAACCTCAAATTTCAAAAATCGCGGAGAAACGACATTAAGTTAGTACCCGCAAAACCAAAAGTTTTGGGAAACGCAAGGAAGCGACGCTTAGTCGATATTTGCACCCCAATCCGCGAGGAAGCGACATTCCATCGATACTCGCAAAACCTAACCCGCGAGGAAGTGACATTCCATCAATACTCGCAAAATCGAATGAGCAAGGAAGCGACATTCCATCGATACTTGCAAGACCATTCAGCGGGGAGGCGACATTTAGTCGATACCTGTATTTTGAAAACCAAAATCCGGCTATAAATGCCAAAACAAAAAATTTTCGGCTATAAACGCCAAAATCGGCTTTCACGCCAACAAAACAAAACCTGGTTTTAAAAAAAAAAAATCGGCTATAGATGCCACAAAAAAAAAAAAAAAAAAAAACCTGACTCTCATGTCAAAACCGGTTATAAATGCCACAAATTGGCTATCAATGCCACCAAACCGGCTATCAATGCCACAAATTGGCTATCAATGCCACCAAACCGGCTATAGATGCCACAAAACAAACATCGGCTTCCATGCCAACCCAAATTTTGGCTTTTACGCCATAAAATTTCGGCTTCCATGCCATCTCAAAAGCGGCTTTCACGCCACAACCAAAATCAGGCTCCCATGCCAAAACAATTATTTGACAAAAGATTTTCACAAAATGACAAAGCTTTTGATCAAATCCCATTTAGCAATTGCTTTCATCACAAAAAGATTTGAGTGAGCGTAGGGAAAACAAAAAAAAAAAAGGAAAAGAAAAGTACCAAAAAATACATGTGGTACCAAAAAAAAAAGAAAGTGTTCATAAGCACTACAAAAAAAAAGTACCAAAAAAATACATGTGGTACCAAAAAAAAAAGAAAGTGTTCATAAGCACTACAAAAAAAAAAGTACCAAAAAATACATGTGGTACCAAAAAAAAAAGAAGAATAGTTCCTGCTACAAAAATCAGGAGCTCAACCAAAAATGGTCTCCAGCCAAAGCTTCAACTCCTCAAGCAAACGTTTGGCCTCAGCCGTCAGAGTTTCCAAGGCACGCTTCTTCAGGAACTTGCCATGAGATGCTGGCGAATGCCGTAACCCTTCTTTAACACCGAGAAGCTCTTCCCCAGCAGTTTGCCATCGTTCGTTTTCTAGAGTCCTCCTCTCGAGAACTTGACCGGCATCTGCAACCCTGCGAATCAGAGTACTCTCCCAGTCACGAGCCTCTGTTATAACAGTCCACTTAGCATCGACTTGTGCCTTCAAATGCTCAAGACGTTTCCTGGCCTCCTCAACTTCCCTATCAAGGACGTTAAGGTCATGCCTCAATCCGATGATGGCTAGTTCTTCCTTGTTCTTTTCCCGAACTAGCTGCTTTTTGCTTTGTGTAGCCTCATTCAGGTCAGACTTAGCCTTATCAGCAGGGTCCAAGAACATCTCCTTGAAGAATTGGTCGTCAGGGAAATCCATGGTCTCAAACCACTTGTCACCCAGTGCAATGATCCTATCAACGATCGCCCTGGCACTTGTGACATCCAGACCAACCTCTTCGGTATCAGTGAGAATCTCCTGTACATGTGGGATCATGCCAAATCCTGCCTCCAAATGTCCAGAAAAGAGAGTCTTGATCCAAGAACTCAAAACCCGAGCCAGCACCTTCTTCGCAAATTGAAGAGACGAACTGGATGAAGATTCACCCTTCTCCGTTGATCGGCTGCTCATGTCATGTCCCATTGGAAGAGTAACAAAGGAACTCTTTCCACTTGGAGCCACTGGAGAAGGAATCTCAGCATGGGGTATCTCCTCTATCGCGTCAGAACTGGTTGTAGGAGTCTCTACCTCCGGATCGACCTCTAGCATCCCTTGCTCTGGTTCTGAAGAAAGCGATGGACTCTCCTCTGTCACTTCAAAACCTGCAAATGAAACACAAAAAGGTATGAATATGATCCTGTTAAAAAAAAATCATCAGGGTCATCACTACAAAGTACCTTCTTCGACGACTGGCGGAACACTCTCTTCCTCCATGAACTCAGCGGAAGCATCATCAACATTTGCGTCCATTGATGGTTCAAAGTCATCGGAATCCTGTGGCAAGTCAGCTGACAAGAAAAAATGTTAGCAAATCAAGTCGCAGGCAAAAAAAAAAAAAAAAAAAAAAAGAAAAGAGAAAGCGAAGGAAGTCATACCAGTCGGAGATTCCGGAGTCATTCCAGATTCCCTCGGTTCTTCTTCAGATGCCATAATCGGCTCCATCACCGCCTCATCGGTCGGAACCTCAGGCATCGCCAATTCTTCATCCTCTGCTAAAAAAAAAAAGAGCAGCAGCAGGGTGAGAAAACAAATCAGAACATGGAAAGCCCCATGAAAGAAGTAGAAAAAGAAAAAGGAAGAATCATACCTTCACCAATGGTCTCTTCCCCACGACTCCTCTTCTCTGGAGGCTCGTCGACAGCCTCTGGCACCTCCTCGTTGATGGTAAGAGGGATTTCCATGTCAGGAGAGTCCTCATGTGGCCCCCCGCTGTGATGGTGACTCCTCCTCTTCTTACCTCTATGGGTTCGCTTCCTAGAAGAACCCGCCCCACTATCAGAGTCAGGTTTCTCACTTAACTCCTCACTGGATGGTCTGCTCTAGCCAGTAGACTCCGGGGAAGCTCGCCTCTGTACCGCCTGCATCCAAGCGTCGAGCTCAGCTTCCTCCTGTTCTAGCTGCTCCAAAGCCTCATCAGGTACTTCCCGAACAGCTTCAGAACCAATGACGCCCTGGTCACCGAGAAAGCCTATCTTGTGCTTCTCTCCAGAAAGGAAGGCCCAAACTTCCTCTCGTCGGACGCCATCCGACTTCCCAATGCCTTTTCCAGAAGACAGCTTTACATCAAGCTCCTTCTTGGAAAGCCCCCGATATGCCAAAAAGCTCTCCGCGAACCACTTCGTGAAGCCGGCAGTTCGGAAAGTCGACAGCTCAGGATAAGAAATCGTGGCAGTAGTGTCTTCAGCACTATAGAAAGCCCATGCATTTCTGCCATCCTGCAAACCCCCAAAACGCTTCACCATACTCGAAGGCGCTCCAACAACGCCTTGAGAGAAGCCCAACTGAAGTGCAAAGCGAGAAGGTACATACGGCTGGATGTCGACGAAAAGATGTCTACGGTACACCATCGTGCCGACTCGTATGCTGAAAAGCCACTCCTTCTCTGTATTGGTCAAAGAGTAATGCCTTCCCGACCCTGCTCTGGTAGAGTCTCGGGAGGCACCAAAATCAAAAGCCTTCTTCCGCAACTCAGGAGAAAGCTTTACTGAAGACTGCCCCATCTCGACGTCCCTGAATCGTCGGATCCTCATGCGGGCAAACAAAAGTGATTCGGATACGGCTTTTCCCTTAGCCAATCGAATCATCAGAGGATCATCATCCTGTGCAGCACCCAGCTGGTGGAAGCCAGGACAGTGGTATACAAACCACGAATAAAAGATATGGGCTGAAAATACCCTATTCATAGGGAGCCCAAGCCGAACCAAGAAAGCAGCAGCCTGCAGTTCGGTACACAAGTAGGAGTAAAGAGCAGGCACGAAAGCAAGCCACTCTCCAAACGCCATCTAACAAGCCGGAAAAATACAATGCGGCCTGATGTGCGTCCCATCTCCACCAGCAAACACAGCCTCACCTAGCCAATAAGTGAGGTAAACAGCAAGATCTCTCCGCAGTGTAATGTCAGAACAAATGGCATCTGTGCTCTCGAAGAAACCCTTCAACTCTTCCTGCATGGCCGAAGTCTTCTTCCTGTCTTCCCGGGTCATGCTATCAGAAGGTTCTCCACCGTCGAAGAAGTTAGGGAACGAAGAGCCACAACTCTTCCAACTGCTGGATCTTACTTTCGAGCCCTCCTTAAAAAAATCATAGAAAGCGACGAGCTGAAAGTATAGGAGCCTGAACTCCTCTGACTGCTCCTCAAGGACGCTGTCAATCGGCATGAACTCCTCGTAGAGTTTGCTAAGGATGGGCAATCCAGTAATAGCACCCAACTCCTTCAGAGAAAAACCAAACTCACCATTCGTGACAATGAAGGTATTGGTCTGAGGGAGGAAAGACTCCAACATAGCCATGAAGGCATCATCGGAAAAAGTCACGGTCTCCCTAAAAGCGCGGACCGAGTCAAAAATCCCGGCTTCCTTCAAAACGGCGCCCCCAATCAGCAAGGTGTGGTCAGTCCATGACTTCCAATCGGAGTCAGCATTGAAACGGCCACGAAGTCGAAAAGGCTTCACCCAATTGCTGCCGTCACTGCTGAAAACGCCAAGGCCCACCGGTCCCAAATCGACCGACGGATAATCAGAGCCCTGGTAGCCGCTGGCTGGCATCAACATGTCCATTTGGGCAGGCGACTTCTCCGCATATCCGGAGGGACCGCCAACAAAAACCTCGGTCTTGATCACACTGGTCCTCTTCACCCAGCTCGGAGGATCTTCCCTCTTAGGGCACGTGGAAGAAAGGCTCAGGATCGAGATGGTCCGATCAAAAGACGACAGGGTAGAAATAGTTCTCTCCTCACCATCTGCTGTGTAAGAGAACTGAAAACATCTCCTTTGGTATGTCAAGTCGTCAGGGACTGCATCTCCAAAGAAGAAGGTAGGCTTGGGTAAAACCCTCAGATCGTCCATAACCCAAGGACGGTTGCTTACCATGATCTTATAGAATTCCTCATTCTTGAGAGCGATCAATCGCTGTCTCATCTCATCGCGATTGAGGGAATCGCACTCTTCCAAGTTCTTCTCAACAAACTGGACCTTCTCCCAGGCCTGCTGAACGGCCACATTGGAAGATCTAGCAGATCGACGAGGTACGCTTGTAGCAGGCTCTTTACCCTTGTTCGCTCTGGAGGAACCACCTGCAAAGGTTGGAAAAGAAAAAGATCGTCATCAAAATGACAGGATTTTGCTAAAAAAAAAAGGGGTCAGTTTGTCCCACCAAAAATCTGGCGAAATTTTGGCATGACTCCGGGGCAATTCCAAAGAAAAAGGAAATACCCCGACGGAAATAGAAAGTTTGAAGATGGGCTCAACATTGCTGCGGGCTCCGAAACTCCAAACTTTCGAAACCTCAAAATCTCCGCAAAATCAAGAAGGGCTCAACATCACTGCAAGCTCCAAATTCCCAAATTTGCAAAGATTTTCAGGTATGTTATCATGCTCTCAAATTCAATTTACAAAAAGTACATGCATGAACATCTAGATTTGCATAAAAACGCATTATCATGATGAGCAAAAAGAAAAAAAAAAAAGAAGAAACTTTCTCAAAAAAAAAAGAGGGAGAAAGAAAAGAAAAAAAAAAGAAACTTTCTTAAAAAAAAAAATCAGGGGCCACGTGGCCGTACGGACCAGATCCGTACGGATCTTTCCGTACGGCCCACAAAAAAAAAAAAAGAAAGTGCAAAAAAAAAAAAAAAAGAGAAAAGGAAGCACGAAAAAAAAAAGAAAAAAAAAGACGTGTAAAAAAAAAAAAGGGAGAAAAGAGAAACACGTGAAAAAATAAAACAAAGAAAAGAAAAAAAGAGAGATAGACCTTCTTTTTTTACCATCCTATTCTCTAGAAAGGAGTTTTCTGGAAAAAAGAAACTTACTTGAAGCCATTGATGGAGAAGAAGAAGGAAAAAGCTTGAAGATCCCTGAAGAAGAAGAACTCTTGGTCTTGGAGCTCTCTTGAGATTGTTGCAAAAGAAAGCAATAAGGGCAAGAGATCTAGCCTCCTCCTTGCTTTTATAGAAGAGAGCAAATCAAAGAAGGAAACAAAAAAGAAAGGTAAGTGTTACTAATTAGTAACCTTACCAAAAGAAAAGAATTAGAAAGGTTCTTTCCTAAAAGAAAGATGCCTTGAGATATTCTCTCCAAAAAAGAAAGCAATTAGAGAGATTTTCTCCCAAAAAGGAGGGGATTTGAGATATTCTCTCCCAAAGAGATATTCCTTGAGATATTCTCTCCCAAAATAAAGGGAAGATGAGAGATTCTCTCCAATTAAAGATATTTTTAGATATTCTCTATCCAAATGAGATATCTTTAGATATTCTTTACAAAAATGGCCCCACATGAGATCTAAGCCATCCTAAAAAGCTTAAGGTCCCATGGGCTAGCCCATATGAGCCAGGTTTGACCACCTAGGCACTAAAAAAAAAAAAAAAAGGGCTTTTAGTCAGAGAAAAAAAATCCCTCTTACCAAGAGCATACAAAAATGGTTCCATGCCTCTTTTGAGTTGATTTAACCATACAAAAAAATTCCAAGCCCCATGAGCTTCCAAAAATCAAACCATCCAGCCTCATATACCAAATTGTGCCAAAATCTTGAAATTGACATTTCACAAAAATCCAAACCACTCCAATGGACCCACACAGTCCCAAAGAGTGACCAAAAACCAAATCCTGGTCCCCTAACTTGCCACATACAGCTTGTTAGGTCACAAGACCAAAACCAAAAACCAAATCATGATCCCCCAACTTGCCACATACAGCTTGTTGGGTCACAAGGTCAAAACCAAAACCCGACCCCCTAACCTGCCACATACAGCTTGTTAGGTCACAAGGTCAAAAACAAAAGCCCAAATCCACATCCATGATGTCATCTTCAAAACTTTGCCTCGAGATGGTATTTGATTCCTTTCATTACCATAAAATTCCCCTGGAAGCTCAAAGGCTACTCTACCAAAGGAAGGATTGCTCAAAGACTCTTGGTCAAGACACAAGCTCTCCTTCAAAAATCTCTTCGAGGCACATCGACTACAAAAGTCAAGCAACTCGTCGCTGTACCTCGAGGGGGCATTTGTTGACACCAAAAATGTCACTTTGCCTCTTCAACATCAAGAAAGCTACATGAAGTCGCAACCTGCCATAAATAGGCAATGCAACTTCTCCAAAAAATCAAATCTTGTCAGAATCAAACAAAAACTGCAAGATCTTTCAAGATAGCCAAGAGAAGAGTACACATGAAGTTTCGGGCCATTTCAGAATCATTTGGCCTAACTTCGCTTCTCCGACAGCTAAAATGGCGCTCCCGGCGGCGACATCATCGGAGACGTCAAAACTTCGATCAGAGCCTACAGATGACTCCAGCATGTCCCAAAAGGGCTCCATGCCAAATTTCAAGTCAAACCGACAACGTTTGACCCTCCATCAATGCTCGAGCAGCAAAATCAAGCCTCCCGGCGGCGGGAACCACCGAAGCCTTCGCTCATCAAACCAAGTGCATGAGTGGCTTCAACATGCTTCCAAAAGGCTGCACGTCAAATTTCAGGTCATTCTGACAACGTTTGACCAGGTTTCGATGCTCCGAGAGAAAATCAAGCCTACCGGCGGCGGAGCAACCCGGGACCATGACATCCAAAACGGAGCCCATGGAACGTCTCAAAATGACTCCAATAGGCTCCCCGTCAAATTTCAGGTCAATCGGACATCGTTTGGCCACATATCAAAGCTCGGCATTTTCCCCGCAGCAAAATCAAGTGAAGCATCGATGGGACCCCAAACGGCTTCAAAACTCAAACAAAAGCCTATGGTTGGTCTTATTTATTGTTCAGGAGGCTTCACCTCAAATTTCAGGTCATTCCGACATCGTTTGACCAAGTTTCAGCTTCTGGCGGAAAATCAGCAGCTTTACGCGACAAAGTCTTCGGCTTTCCCGGAAAATTGGAAACTTTGCACTCTAAAAATGCAAGGATTCTCATCAGGTTTTCTACAGGGAAATCAAGCCCATAAATGAGAAGAAATGTCAGGAAAAATACAGAAGAAAACGGCGACGAAAAAGACCTCAAAACGACCGCAAAACGGGCTCCGAAGGGGAAAATTCCCCCAGGGTCGCAGGCCCCTGCGACCATGGCCCATGGTCGCCGGCGACCATGGAAGTCCGGGTCACCGGATTTTCCGCCGGTGACCCGTTTTTCCGTCTTTTTTCGCGTTTCGCGCACTTTGGCCCCTGTGGTTTCCTGAAAATGTGATTTTTAGTGCTTGAAATTGACTCATATCCTCCGACATCCGTCAAAATCACCGGTCAACCTCCAAAAGTATGAAAATCAACATTGATCGCCAACCGGCTGACCAAGAAACTGCACTTTCTGTCCGACCGATCGTGAAATCGACAAGACAGATGTCACCGGCCCGCTCTTAGCTATCACTGTCTGAAGTTACATGTTCATCCGATGTCGATCAGCATGAAGATCCATCGATGATCATCGCCAGAAGAATTCCAGAAGACACGGCACGGCCCGCGACTCTTCGACTGCTCGGTGGCCAATTAATGTGGTTAATTGACTAGCTTTATTGCAGTCATTAATTCATTCCTTTGGACGGCCCAATCAGAAGCAAGCATTTGGGAGTTACAAGTCAATTGATTCATGGCATTTAAACCATGAAACTCCTCCCATTATGGTAATTAAGGTGATTAAAAGCCCTTAATCTCCATCGGCCAATCAGATTCAAGGAAAAAGGAGTTACAAAATCAAGAAATAAATCTTGTAACTCCTCCCATTAAAGCCATTAAGGCTCATAAACCCTCCTAAATGGCTACCAAAAGCCTATAAATAGGAGAGCATTCCATTGAAATGAGAGGAAAAGAAGATCAGAAAATCGAGATCGATCGATCGGAAAGAATCCAGAGCTCGTATCCAGAGAAAGAAAAAAGAGAGAAAAACTCTGCTGAAGTTCTGCACCGGCCACCACTACAAGGTGACAAAAGTCCCTTGGGGGGCACCCCCCCCCAAGGTCCTTGCCTTCTCCTGCTACCTCCAATGGCTAGACGTGGCTTTTCAGCCCGTCTACTTAGCTTTTTATTGGACATAGGACCTTCTCTTGGTCTTTGTCCTCTAAAAATCTAAGGTTATAGCCAAGCCAAGCGAATCAAGAGCATCCTCTGTTCTCATCTGCATGGATGATGGCGAAGCCCACACATGGCTTGCGACCGTCAATCTGAACGAGTCCCCCACAATCTCCTGAAAAGTTAGATCCTCCTTTTCTTGCTTTTCATTGTAGTTTGTATTTTTCTAAAAGAGACAAAAATCACAACTCTTGTCTTTCATTATTGATGAGAATTGTAAATCGGCTATAAACGCCAAAATCGGCTATAAATGCCAAACAAAATCGCCTTTCACGGCAAACCAAGAAAATGTCTCTTTTCTTAAATATTTGTGCAATGGAAAACTTGAAAGAAGTTGATTTCCTTTTTACTTGCGAAGGTTGATCTACGGATTACCACTTGCAATTCCAAGTAAAATAGAAAATCTGGCACACCCACATAAAAGAAATGTTGATGCACGCTTCAGGCCCGCCAGGGCGCGAAAGGGCCGGACCCGACGGACTCCCACGTTCCGCCGACCCCGGTAGCCGCCCCACGGCGCCTCGGAGCGCGTTCCATCAGGGCCTAGCCAGTAGATATCAGTCTAATCCAGGATCTAAACATTGGACTTCTGTAAAATGTATTCTCAAATACTTGAAAAGGACTAGAGATTACATGTTGATTTATGGCGGTGATGAGCTGATTCCAGTTGGATACATATATTCTGACTTTATGTCAGATAAGGATTCTAGGAAATCCACCTTTGGTTATGTGTTTATGTTTGGTGGTGGAGCTTTCAGCTGGAGGATTATTAAATAGGAATGTATCGTTGAATACTTGAGAAGGATAATAAGATGTGGATCTAAGATTGGAAGGGACAGATTTAATCCAATTCATCCATGGATATTGATAGAGGGGCCTACTTGTGACAATTGGGAAGTTTATGGTCTTCTTTGTAATTTACTCCTAAGACTGGATTGAAATTGCATTCATATAGTGGTGTTATTTTCAATTAACTGTAGGCCCGGATTGCACATGAGATGTGGGGTCGCAGTGTCCCAGTTGGAGCCAGCTTTCTATGGAATCCCTAGTGGTCTCCACGCTAGCCCAAGTTATTAGAAAGTTACTATTCCTACTTGAACTCAAAACGGAAGGAATTAGAAAGTTACTATTTCTATTTGAAGTACGACTTCTAATAGTGGTAATAGTAAGTTACTAATTGTTGTGGAAGTGAGACTTCTCTAATAATTAGGAAGGAGAAAGTTACTAATTCTTAATGGAAGTATGATTTCTATTTCAATTAGTAAAAGATGAGGCTTGCAAAGTTATAAAAGGGGAGCAAAGGGGCTAGGACATCCACTCTCTTGGAATTCACGCCTAGCCCCCCTTGTGTGCAAGTGTTGCACGGATTTCTACTTCTTTCTCTCTTCTAGCTCCTTAGAGCTTCTGGTTGGTTTTCTCTTGAAGATTCCACCATTCTTCTTGAGAAAAGAGATATGATATGGGTCATAGTGTGGAAGGCTAAGAGGTCTTAGAGATCCTAAGTTTGCTATAAAGAAAGAGTTTCCTCAACTAGAAAGTCTACTTCTCTATTAGAGCACTACCGGGCTCCAAAGGTATAATCTACTTCTCTATTTTTTGTGCATTCTTTTGGTTGTATGGTGTTGCTGGTTTCTATCTTCTAGATAGAGTTTATTGCTGTACATCATTGATGAGATTGAGGGATTGCATCTTGTATGTGGTTTATGGCCTTATGGGTAATTGATCCCTGAGTTAAGTGGGTCAAAAAATTTTGAAAACTTATTCACTAGGCCCACCTACTTCTAACAGTAGACACCTCATTTTGGCACCTTACGAGGGGTGATTCAGTCCACCCTACTCAATGATGCCCTGATTAAGCCTTGAGTCAAAGATCACCTATCATTTCCAGACCTTTGATCGCCCTGGGAATTTTCTCATTGTGATCTTATCGTCAAGGGCTTTCCGTCCATATGTAGAACTCCGAGATACGACGGGTAGATCGAAAATAGCAACAGCGGGTCTCGTACTCCCCGGGACGTCCCCTGAAAAGTCACCTATCATCTCTAGACCCCTTATCGCCCTGGAAGTAGGCTCATTGCAATCTACTTGTTGAAGGCTTTCTGTCCATGTAGAACTCCGAGATCAGACGGGCGGATTGAAAAATCATGGAACGGGCCCCACACTCCAAAAGCACCTGCATGAAAAATCACCTACCATTTCTGGACCTCCGATTACTCTGAAAATCGGTTCATCATGACCTACTCACTGAGAGCTTTCCGCTGATGTGTAGAGCGTTGAAATCCAGCGAGCGGATCAAAATTTACAAGGCTTGGGCCCCAGTAATGATGGCCCGAACCAAACCCCGTTGCAGCCTGCCTTTTCGGCCCCAAACATCTGATTCAGACCCTGACTTGGGCCCTTAACCAAAACCGAGCCAAACTCAACCTTACCTTGACCCAGCCAAACCCACCAAACCCAAGCCCATCTAACTTGACCCGGGCTGCATGGCCAGTTGCTTGATAAAGGACGGAGAGTCCACAAGATCTGGACTCTCCCTCGCCCCTGATATCTCTATTTCCCTCCCTATCCGAAACTTCCTCGTCTCTATCCCCTCATCTCCTGATCAGGCACAGAACTCTCGACCTTCTTCTCCGATTTTCAGAGTGCAGACAACCCCTCTCCTCCATCTCCCCAGCATGCAAACCACCATCACCATCATCCTCTCTCACTACAACTAACCACCACTCTCTCCATCTCCACGTATAACCCATCTTCACACAAAGCCACCATCCCCCTCACCCACCATCTCTCCCAGTTGCAGAATCCATCTCCACGCCGCCGCCATCTTCCCCATCGCCAGACTGTGCGCAGAAATGCCCCAAATGCCACTGCCGACCACTCTCTCCATCATCTCGCGCGAAGGCTCCCCTCTCCATTCATCACCTCTAGACATACGCAGCCCTCACAGAACCGTTGTTCTTCCTCTATACATAGCACCAGTGCCAGCTTCTTCCCCCTCTGGACACAGCCTCCTCCTTCCTCGCTAGGTATGCCCTTCCTCCCCTCCTCTGCCACCTGCACCCACTACGCACCATCTCTCTCTCTCTCTCTCTCTCTCTCTCTCTCTCTCTCTCTCTCTCTCTCTCCATCCTTCTTCCACGCACCCCCTACTCCATACCCACTACACTCATTCCGCCCACCTGGGCTGCCGCCACCTTCACCTCCTTATTCTCCCCCCTCCTTTCTTTTTTTTTTTCCTCTTCTTTCCCCTTCTCCTTGCTTCCTTCTTTTTCCCCCACTCACCAACACGTACACACACCCCTTCACTATTTTCTTTTCCTTTTTTTTTTCATTTCCTCTTCTTTTTCCTCCTTTTTTCCCCTTCTTTCTCTTCTTCTCCTCACCTCATGTAACGCCCCGTCCCTTAATCTCTTATTTATATTAATTAATTGTGTGATCAGTTAGTAAGTGTGTTTAGAGTCTTAGCGAGTCGGGTTTAACATGTGGCTCATGCGTGCGAAGTCTCGCGCGAGTCCGAGCCCGTTTAGATACACTTTTGTTACAACCCAATCCGGACACGACCCAATACTCGACCTGAACCCAACCCAAGGCCCAAAGGGGCTGTTTGGTAATTCCCACCCCCATCCCTTATTTAGGTCACGTTGAGCACCCACTTCCCCTTCTTCAACAACAGTAGCCCCCTCTAATTTTCTCTCTTTCTCTCATCTCTCTGTCTTTCCCTCTCACTCTCACTGCTGCCGCCGAATGACGCCACCGTCACTGTCGCCGACCAGCATTACCACCAAGCTCTCCATTCTCTTCTCCATTCTCTCATCTCATCTCTTCCCAACAGCAGCAACCCCACCTTTCTCTCTGTTTTCCCCCCATTTTCCCCTTCACTGTACATTTCCTTCTTTCCTTGTTTCTTTCTTTCATTCTCTGTTTTCTTTCTTTTTCACTCATTTCTCCCTCCACCTTCCTTGCTGCCACGTGATTGGCTACTCCCTTCACCCATCTCACCATTTGTCTCTCCCTCTTTGTTTGTTTTTATTTTTCCCCCTTGTTGCAACGTGCACCCATCTCATTCCATCTATCTTACTTCCTTTCTTTTTCTCTCTCTCTCTAATTCACTCATCTCACCAATCCAGCCCACCTCACCCATTTCCTTATCTCATTTTCTCATCATCTCATTTCATTTTCTCTCATCTCATCTCACCTCATCTCATCTCCCTCACCTCACTCCACTCACTGTCAACTCACGTTGACTTCTCCCCTCACCACTTCATTCTTTCTTTCTTCCTTTATTTCTTTCTTCCATTCTGTCTTTTACATTTTCTTTCAATGGGCCATTAATCAAGTGGGCCACCAAATCAAGTGGGCCCTACAATCTCCAATCATCACTATCATCTCCGCGTGGACCCTGCAAGCTCAACAATCTCCAATTTACAAGCCACACTCCATCCACCCATTTATTTGGTAAGCTCTTCTTCCCCTTAGGTTGGATTAATTTACCTTGGGTATAGTAGTGTGATAAGGTAGCTTAGAGCCTTCCTTTCTTTTGGTTTATGTCTTAATTTAGTTTTTATATTGCTAATATTTTCTAAGGTTTGGTTGTTGGGCATTTGGCTAGGATTGTGGATTTTCAACCAAAGGCAAGTAGATATTTATATATATGCTTGGATATGTTTGTCTCTCTTTTGATTTGATGATTTAATGATGATTTAGATAACCACATGCTCATTGATATCTTTGATTTTAGAAAGCATGATAACTATGTTTAATTGTTTAATGAAATGATATCTTAATTGGATGGTTAAATTAGTTGATGGACTTGATGAGAGGGGGTATGGATGTATGTGGAGAGGGCTAGGCCCTATTCTTGTATTTGTCTGCAGGTGTGGATGAAAAGGGAGTTTCTCCCCAACTCAGTTCGGTTACAGAAGCTTCATTCTGTTTTCTGAAGCCACGCGGTTTACTGAGTGGGGTCACCCGGTTTACCGGCAACACTGGTATTTAGTCAGGCTTCTTGAAGCCTGACAACTTAGCCAATTCCCATTTATGTTTCAACTCTGACTATGTATCCGATTGACCGGATGTCGACCGGCTATGAAGGAGGTCGACCGACCCTGTTTAATGTCGACCGAATGAACCGGGGTTCTTTCTTAAGGGCCTCTTTGACTTAGAACTGGATGGACTTAGGTGGAACCCTGGCTACCCTTTTGGACTCATTTGACTTTGTACGAGGAGCGTGTTGAGCAGATGATTCCTCGTAGTTATTTCCATTTTCTCGGGTTTCAACTCATCTCAATCTTGAACGGAATGGGACAACGGGATACCCCTTTTTATATCTATGCACGAAGAGGTTCCGTTCGGGTATCGCGAACCCTAATTCCTTTCGTTGACTTAGTAGGGTTGTACGAGACTCCGGGAATAACAATTGACTTAGGATTGGATTGTCTATCGCTTTTGATTCTATATTGTACCGTCCGGTACTATCTACATGTAACGAACATGTTCAATAGATCTGTTTGCTTTACTTTGTTTGTGGATCACATTGAGAACTTAGATGATGGACGTAGGATCCCTTTTGATGTTCCGTTTGTTTTGAGGTTTGGTTAAAGTGTTGAGGCTAGGAGGCTTTGATTGTAAGGCTTGAAGAGAACTACTATTGAAGTTCCTTTGAAGTTTGATTTGATTTGGAATAAAGTAGTTTCTCTAATATTGTTGAATCTTGTTCGCGCAAGAAAGCCTAGCCCCTCACTGATGTTTATTTAGGATTCCTTGTGTCAGGCACCACTCAGCTGTTAACCTTCAACACAGCTGGGGTGATGGACCCGAAAGAGGGGGAATCTTCCGTCCTCTCCCTCCGCACCCCGGGGGCTGACCTGGGTCTCGGCGGAGGAGGGAAGATCTCGGGCATCAACATTTTTGTACGGGTATGCCAGATTTACTTTCTACTTGGAATTTGGAATGTTGATAATCCGGAGATTCACCTTCACAAGTGGAAAGGAAATCAATCCTTTTTTCTAACTTTTCAAATTGCATTAATATTAAGAAAAGAGACAAGTTTGTTTTTTTAAAATGCCGTAGGAGGCGTTTTTGTTTGTTTACCGTAAAAGATGATTTTGCCGTAAAAGGCGATTTTACAAAACTCATCAAATGCGAAAGACAAGAATTGTGATTTCTTTTTGTCTCTTTAAGAAATACAAACTACAATAGAAAAGTAAGAAAAGGGATCTAACTTCTCAGGAGATTGTGGGGACACGTTGAGAAGTCATGTATGGACTTCGCCATCGTCCTTCAAATGAGAACAAGTGATGCTTTGATTCTTTGGCTTGGCTCCTAACCTCAGTTTTTTAAAGGACAAAGACCAAGAGAAGGTCCTATATCCAATGAAAAACCGAGTAAACGGGCTGAAAAGCCGCGTTTAGGCCATGTTGGAGAAGGAGGAGGCCTTGGGGGGGTGGCCCCCCAAGGGACGTTGATCACCTTGTGGTGTTCTTTGCAGCAGAGCAGCAGGACTTCGTCTGAATTTCTTTGGGAGAAGTGCAGAACTTCAAGTCGATAGATGTCGATACGATCCTCTTTCTCTTGGAAATGGATCTCCTTTTATAGGCTTTTGGTAGCCATAAGATGGTTATGGGCATTGATAGCCATGATGAGAGCATTGATGAGGAGTTACAAGTTGATTTTGTAACTCCTTTTTCATGGCTTGTGATTGGCCGATGAAGGTAGTGGGCTTTTAATTGCCTTTATGCTTCATGATGATGGGAGTTTCATGGGTTTAATGCCATGATTACTTGGATTTGTAACTCCCAAATGCTTGAATCTGATTGGGCCGTCCAAAATAATGAATTAATGACCGCATTAAGTTGTCATAAACGGGTCAATTAACGTCATTAAGTGGTCGCCAGGGCATGTGAAGAGTTGCGGGCCACGCTGCGCCTTTTGAGATTCTTCTTGCGATCATCACAGGTGGATCCACGCATTGTTTGATGTCAGATTGCAATGCAATTTCAGACATTGATTGATGTTGGCGGGCCGGTGACATCTGTTTTGTCGATTTCACTATCGGTCGGACAGAAAGTGCACTTTCTTGGTCAGCCGGTTGGCGATCGGTGTGATTTCTTGCTTTTGACGGCGGATCCTAGATGTCGACAAAGATCAGTCGTTTTCAAGCATCAAACATTGCATTTTCCGAAAATCACAGAGGCCGGAACACCCGAAACGAGAAAAGAATCGAAAAACGGACGATTTGGTGCAAAATCCGGCGACCCGGATTTGCAGGGTCGCCAGGCGACCATGCACCCAGGGCCGCCGGCGACCCTGGGCCAGGGTCACTGGCAACCATGGGCCAGGGTTGCCGGCGAACTTGGGCCAAGGTCGTCAGCAACCTTAGGGTTTTTTGCCCTTTGGTCGCCGAGCTCCATTTTCGGCCGATTTTCCGTCTTTTTCGTTCCTTTTTCTTCTGTATTTTTCTTTACAATTTTCCTCAATTATTGACTTCATTTTCTTGGAGAAAACTTGACGAGAACCCGCACGACATCGGAGCACAAAGTTTCCCATTTTCGGGAAAGCCGAAGAGTTTGTAGCCGATTTTCCGTCAAGAGTCGAAACTAGGTCAAACGATGTCGAAATGACCTGAAAATTGAGGTGAAGCTTCTTGAACAGTGGATAGGACCAACCATGGGCTCTTATTTGAGTTTTGAAGCCGTTTGGGGTCCCATCGATGCTTCGCTTGATTTTGCTGCGAGGAAAATGCCGAGCTTTGATATGTGGTCAAACAATGTCCGATTGACCTGAAATTTGACGGGGAGCCTATTGGAGTCATTTTGAAATGTTTCATGGGCTCCATTTTGGATGTCATGGTCCCGGGTTGCTCTGCTGCCGGTAGGCTTGATTTTCTCTCGGAGCATCGAAACCTGGTCAAACGTTGTCGGAATGACCTGAAATTCGACGTGTAGCCTTTTGGAAGCATGTTGAAGCCACTCATGTATTTTGTTTGATGAGTGATGGCTTCGGTGGTTCCCGCCGCCATGAGGTGTTAGACCCCGACCCAGACCAACTCGATAAGTACTAATTAAGTGAGTGTTTAGTCTTAAGTGAGTCTTAGTACTAGTTGGGTTAGAATGTGATTAGACTTAGTCTGGACTATAGCTTTGGGGATTTTAAGGACGTTTAGTATGAGTCAGACACGCTCAGGGACGCCCTGAGTGCACGTGTAAGAGTGGGTTTCGTTCTAGATATCTTGTTTGATCGTGATTTTTATTCCTCTTGAATGGTTTTACTATTTGTGACAACTTTCGTTTTTAACCGGCAATGCGTTTGAGGCCCAGAAACCCAAGTTTTGACCCAATAAGGGTAAATCTGACTATTCATGCTAAATCTAGGCACAATCTTCGAAGTCGTGAAACTATGTCAAAATTATACTTTTCTGAAACTAGATTTTTCGACGATCGTTTTGTTCTTCTTCGTCGTTTCCATCCGGGGTCTACAAGACCATGTTTTAAGCGTTTCAAGTTTCACTGCTTAAGGGACCCACTTCCAGACACTATATAAACTCTTCCTTTCCTTCATTTCCCTTTTCCCAAATCTCTGCAATAGTATGACCTAGAGTGAAGAAGAGAAGAAGGGTTCTTCTTGATTTCTTTTCCCCTTGAATGATCTAGCTAGAAGGCTCCAACCTCAGATCCAAGACTACCATTCTCTTCCTCCCTTCTCAAGCTACAGCTCGATTGTTTTTGGAGCCAACCTTCATTACTATTCATCATCTTCAAGCTCTATCCTCCTTGTTTCAGCTAGCTCTTGGTTGGTGTTCCTTTTCATTCTTTCATTGATGTTCATTTAGCTCATCTAGAGCTTGTTTATCATGATTTCAAACCCATTTTCGAAATGGGGGTTTGTAGTGGCCAAAATGATGATTTTTGTATACTCTAGTTTGGGGTTTTGTGTAGATTCCGTGGATCTCCCCCTCTTGTTCGATTTTTGTGGAGTATTTGCTTGGCTTTGGTTAGAGGCAAGTAAACATTTTAGTTTTTCCTAGTGCATTTCAAGTTTTAGGGCATTTTACATTGGAAATGTTATTCATCATAAAGCTTGCCTTTTCTTTCATGTTATTAATCTCTTTTAGCTTGTTTAATCTTGATAAGCATGGTTGCTAATTACTCTACCTAATTTAGAAGTTTTTCTTGAATGGAAGCAGGTTTTTCAATGGAATACCTTACAGGTTAGTAATACATGGTTTGAATGTAAATGGGTTTGTGATTTTTGAAGTTTTGGATTGAAATGGGAGTGGATTTTTGTGTGGAAATCATCCCTTGGAAAGCTTGTAGGTTTGGGAGTGTAGGTGGTAAAAATATGGAAGTGAAGATGGGAGAGAAGTGTGAAAAAATTGAACTTCAAAGTTCTACCGGAAGTTCTACCGGTAGAAGTGGCTCGAATTTTGGCAGAAAGTTGAGGAAACTGTGAACCCTTAGTTCTACCGGAAGTTCTACCGGTAGACGTGGCTAGAATTGTGGCAGAGAGTTGAGAAAAACTGTGAACCTTAGTTCTACCGGAAGTTCTACCGGTAGAAATGGCTCAAATTTTGGCAGAGAGTTGAGGAAATTGAAAAACCTCAGTTCTACCGGAAGTTCTACCGGTATAAGTGCTTCAACCGGAAGTTCTACCGGTAGAAGCGCTTCAACCGGAAGTTCTACCGGTAGAACCTCTTCAACCGGAAGTTCTACCGGTAGAGATGCTGAACCCAAACCCACAGTTACAAAAAGTACTGTTTTTGAAGGATTTTTGCGGGAATGAGAACTAGACTAGGTTTTAGACCTTTTTATTGACCTTGTGCACTTGGAATTCCAAAATGTAATATACCTTCGGGGACACCAAGTTTTATTGAATTCCGACATTTGGTTTTCAATTCCACAAGGGTCAGGGATTGGTCTTAGCCTATGCTTTATGGATTTATGTGTGAACTCTTGTCTTGCTGCTTCATGCATCATCGTGTTCTCATTTGAATTCCAAGTGCAAGTTCGTTTTCAAGATGTGTTTTAAGAATCAAAAGGGAATCATTTCTTAAGTTTTTTAAGCATTTATATTATGCTATTTTGCTAGTCTTGCCGTGTTATGCTTGGTAAATGATTTCCCTCTTGTTTTGTCGTGTTCTCGAACGTGTATCGTCGTGTTTTGTGCATTCATGATATAAGTGAATACCACTGAGCTTGGACTGCCCTTCTAGCTTGATTCACTACCTGGGGGTCCTTAAACATGTGGACTGTCTGCAGACTAGTCGTGTATTTTATTACACATCGTGCGTGTTCGTGGTCCGGTTCCGCGGCCGGATACCCCGTCTACCTGGTGTGGCGTGGGATCGTGTTTTCGAGTCATGCTTGTCGTGCGTGCTTGCTCTTGTCATCATGTATGACGGAGAAAGGATGAGCTCTATGTGGATTTATCTTTTCATGATATTATAAGTATTCATGCTAGTTTTGTAAACTTGAAACGTGTATTTAAATATTGAACTGTTTTAGCATTATTCCATCATATTCTTGCCTAAAATGTTTATTTGCCAAACTGTCGTGTTTGATGCTTGTATTTTGGTGTCCAGGTACAGGCGGTTTCACACGTGACGAGGAGTGCCCGGAGGAGGCTGTTGAGCCACCCCCAGCACACGAGTGGCGGCCCAACGACGTCATCTAGACGCTGGTCGGGATATTGATTTTCGTTTCGCCTAGCTTGGTTATTTTTGTGGGATTGTAATTGTTGTATTGGCCTTTGTTGGCCTCTCAGGGATTTGTAACTTGAATTAATATACTTTTGTTAAACATTGAAACGTTAATCATGTTAGAAATGCTAGGATGATATTCTCTTTCGATACCTTGTCTCGATATTATATATGTCTCTTGTATCTTCTTGTTTAAGATTGTGTGACATGTTTTGCTACACGCTTCCGCATATCCATTTGTGTGAGCTCGACCCGTGTCTTGGGATCCTCACCGCGGAAACCTGTGGGAAAAATATAAAAAGACAACAGCGGCGGTGTGTTTTGTGTTGGTTAATCACATCGCCGCGCAGTCGCGGGCCCGGATCCCGGTCCGGGGTCGCGACAGGACTGGTATCAGAGCGGGACATGTTTCAGGCACTTAAAAGAAACTAGAAAATCTTAGGAACGTGGCGAGGATTCGTGAGTTCGTTAGAACGTTTTTGTCTAGACCAAGTTGACCTACCCAATTATGCTTATATATGTGCTAACAGATTGTCTTACAGCATCATGCCTCCGAGAAAAGCTCCCAACCATCATGCTTCGGGTAGTAATCAGAATGAGACAGAACCGTCTGAGAACCGTACGGCTACTCAATTTCAAGCATTGATGCAAGCCATGATAGATCAACAAAAACAGGCCAATGGAACACAAGCAAAGTTCCAAGAACAAATGGCGAAGAAAGACGAGGAAATGGCTCAAGTATAGAGGCAACTTCTGGAAGTCCTCCAAAACAGACCTCAACATCAAGCTCCACCAAATGTTGTGTACCAAACTAGAGTTGATGATCCTAATGCTCTCTTTGAGAGATTCAGAAAGAGGGGACCTAAGGAGTTCTCGGGTCAAGAGGACCCTTTGACTGCAGACGATTGGCTCACCAACAGTGCAATGATCTTTGACGTTTTTGTTTGCACAGGCAGGGAGAGGGTTAACCTCACAGCTTCCTTAAACTCTTCCTTTCCTTCATTTCCCTTTTCCCAAATCTCTGCAATAGTATGACCTAGAGTGAAGAAGAAAAGAAGGGTTCTTCTTGAATTCTTTTCCCCTTGAATGATCTAGCTAGAAGGCTCCAACCTCAGATCCAAGACTACCATTCTCTTCCTCCCTTCTCAAGCTACAGCTGGACCGTTTTTGGAGCCAACCTTCACTACTATTCATCATCTTCAAGCTCTATCCTCCTTGTTTCAACTAGCTCTTGGTCGGTGTTCCTTTTCATTCTTTCATTGATGTTCATTTACTTCATCTAGAGCTTGTTTATCATGATTTCAAACCCATTTTCGAAATGGAGGTTTGTAGTGGCCAAAATGATGATTTTTGTATACTCTATTTTGGGGGTTTTGTGTAGATATCGTGGATCTCCCCCTCTTGTTCGATTTTTGTGGAGTATTTGCTTGGCTTTGGTTAGAGACAAGTAAACCTTTTAGTTATTCCTAGTGCATTTCAAGTTTTAGGGCATTTTACATTGGAAATGTTATTCATCATAAAGCTTGCCTTTTCTTTCATGTTATTAATCTCTTTTAGCTTGTTTAATCTTGATAAGCATGGTTGCTAATTACTCTACCTAATTTAGAAGTTTTGTCTTGAATGGAAGCATGTTTTTCAATGGAATACCTTACAAGTTAGTAATACATGATTTGAATGTAAATGGGTTTGTGATTTTTGAAGTTTTGGATTGAAATGGGAGTGGATTTTTGTGTGGAAATCATCCCTTGGAAAGCTTGTAGGTTTGGGAGTGTAGGTGGTAAAAATATGGAAGTGAAGATGCGAGAGAAGTGTGAAAAATTTTAACTTCAAAGTTCTACCGGAAGTTCTACCGGTAGAAGTGGCTCGAATTTTGGCAGAAAGTTGAGGAAACTGTGAACCCTTAGTTCTACCGGAAGTTCTACTAGTAGAAGTGGCTAGAATTGTGGCAGAGAGTTGAGAAAAACTGTGAACCTTAGTTCTACCGGAAGTTCTACCGGTAGAAACGGCTCAAATTTTGGCAGAGAGTTGAGGAAATTGAAAAACCTCAGTTCTACCGGAAGTTCTACCGGTATAAGTGCTTCAACCGGAAGTTCTACCGGTAGAAGCGCTTCAACCGGAAGTTCTACCGGTAGAACCTCTTCAACCGGAAGTTCTACCGGTAGAGATGCTGAACCCAGACCCACAGTTACAAAAAGTACTGTTTTTGAAGGATTTTTGCGAGAATGAGAACTAGACTAGGTTTTAGACCTTTTTATTGACCTTGTGCACTTGGAATTCCAAAATGTAATATACCTTCGGGGACACCAAGTTTTATTGAATTCCGACATTTGGTTTTCAATTCCACAAGGGTCAGGGATTGGTCTTAGCCTATGCTTGATGGATTTATGTGTGAACTCTTGTCTTGGTGCTTCATGCATCATCGTGTTCTCGTTTGATTTCCAAGTGCAAGTTCATTTTCAAGATGTGTTTTAAGAATCAAAAGGGAATCATTTCTTAAGTTTGTTAAGCAATTATATTATGCTATTTTACTAGTCTTGCCGTGTTATGCTTGGTAAATGATTTCCCTCTTGTTTTGTCGTGTTCTCGAACGTGTATCGTCGTGTTTTGTAAATTCATGATAGAAGTGAATACCACTGAGCTTGGACTGCCCTTCTAGCTTGATCCACTACCTGGGGGTCCTTAAACATGTGGACTGTCTGCAGACTAGTCGTGTATTTTATTACACATCGTGCGTGTTCGTGGTCCGGTTCCGCGGCCAGATACCCCGTCTACCTCGTGTGGCATGAGATCGTGTTTTCGTGTCGTGCTTGTCGTGCGTGCTTGCTCTTGTCATCATGTATGACGGAGAAAGGATGAGCTCTATGTGGATTTATCTTTTCATGATATTATAAGTATTCATGCTAGTTTTGTACACTTGAAACGTGTATTTAAATATTGAACTGTTTTAGCATTATTCCATCATATTCTTGCCTAAAATGTTTATTTACCAAAACCATCGTGTTTGATGCTTGTATTTTGGTGTCCAGGTACCGGCGGTTTCACGCGTGACGAGGAGTGCCCGGAGGAGGCTATTGAGCCACCCCCAGCACACGAGTGGCAGCCCAATGACATCATCTAGACGCCGGTCGGGATATTGATTTTCGTTTCGCCTAGCTGGGTTATTTTTGTGGGATTGTAATTGTTGTGTTGGCCTTTGTTGGCCTCTCAGGGATTTGTAACTTGAATTAATATACTTTTGTTAAACATTGAAACGTTAATCATGTTAGGAATGCTAGGATGACATTCTCTTTCGATACCTTGTCTCGATATTATATATGTCTCTTGTATCTTCTTGTTTAAGATTGTGTGACATGTTTTGCTACACGCTTCCGCATATCCATTCGTGTGAGCTCGACCCGTGTCTTGGGATCCTCACCGCGGAAACCTGTGGGGAAAATATAAAAAGACAACAGCGGCGGTGTGTTTTGTGTTGGTTAATCACATCGCCGCGCAGTCGCGGGCCCGGATCCCGGTCCGGGGTCGCGACATGAGGCTTGATTTTGCTGCTCGAGCATTGATGGAGGGTCAAACGTTGTCGGTTTGACTTGAAATTTGGCATGGAGCCCTTTGGAGACATTCTGGAGTCATCCGTAGGCTCTGATCAAAGTTTTGGTGTCTTTGATGATGTCGCCGCCGGGAGCGCTTGTTTAGCTGTCGGAGCAGTGAAGTTAGGCCGAACACTGTCGGAATGGCCCGAAACCTCAGGTGTACCCCCCTTTTAGCTGTTTTGATGGATCTCTCAGTTTCTGTCTGATTCTGAAAAGATCTGATGCTTGAAGTAGCCTTGCCTGTTTTGTAGCAGGATGCAGCTTCACGAGGCTTCTTGATGTGGAGGAGACATAGTGACTTTTTTGGTGTCAACAAATGCCCCCTCAAGGTACAGCGATGAGTAGCTTTTTGGAGTCGATGTGCCTCGAAGGGAAACTTGGAGGAGAGATTCCAACTTGACCAAGAGTCTTGAGCATTTTTTTTATTAGCCTTCTGAGTTTCCGGGGGAACTTTATGGTAGTGAGAGGGATCACACACCATCTCAAGGCAAAGTTTTGAAAATGACATGGGGTGTTTGGATTTTGGGTTTTGGATTTTGGTTTTTGTATTTTGACCTTGTGACCTAACAAGCTGTATGTGGCAGGTTAGGGGGTCGGGGTTTGATTTTGATTTTGACCTTGTGGCCCAACAAGCTGTATGTGGCAGGTTGGGGGGTCAGATTTGGTTTGTTGGTTTTGGATTTTGATTTTGGTTTTGGTCTTGTGACCTAACAAGCTGTATGTGGCGAGCTAGGGGACCGGAATTTGGTTTTGTGAAATGTCAATTTCAAGATTTTGGCTCAATTTGGTTCATGAGGTTGGATGGTTTGGTTTTTGGAAACTCATGAGACTTTCTTTTCTTTTTTTTGAATGGTCCCATCAACTCAAAAGAGGCATGGGACTTTTTTTTGCTCTTTTCTTTTTTTTGCTCTTGGTAAGAGGAATATTTTGACTAAAAGCCAATTTTAGTGCCTAGGTGGTCAAACCTGGCTCATATGGGCTAACCCGTGGGACCTTAAGCTTTGGAGATGGCCTAGATCTCATATGGTGTCATATTTGTAAAGAATATCTAAAAATATCTCTTTTGTGTAGAGAATATCTAAAAATATATTTACTTGGAGAGAATTTCTCAAGTTTTCCTTTTGTGGAAAGATTCCCTCAAAATATATTTCTTTTTGGGAAAGTAGCTAAATTTTAGCACTTACCTCCTTTCTTTCTCCTTGTTTCCTCTTTTGGCTTGCTCTCTTCTATAAAAGCAAGAGGGTTGATGCTTTTGCTCCATTGCTTTCTTTTTGAAAGAAATTTTCAAGAGTGCTCTCCAAGATAAGAAGTGTTTTCTCTTCTTCAAGGATCTCCAAGCTTTTCTTCTTCTTCTCCATCAATGGCTTCAAGTAAGTTTTCTTCCCCGTCAAGAATCTCTATTGTAGAAGTAGCTTCTTCATTTTTTTCTTTTCTTCTTCTTTTTCTTTTCTTTTCTTTCTTTTTCTTCTTCTTTTTTTCTTTTTTCTTTTCATGCACGTTTTCCTTCTCTTTTTTTTCGTGCTTCTCTCTTTTTTTCTTTCTTTTTTTTTTTCCTCTTTCCACGGTTTTCTTTTTTTTTTTTTTTAACCGTGTACTCTCTTTTTTTTTCTGTTGTTTTTTCTTTCACGCTGATTTTCTCTTCTTTTCTTTAATTTTTTTTTTTGTTGTTTTTTTTCCTGACCGTACTGCTACGTGGCAGAGGGCCACGGCCTGTGGGCCATAATTTTCTTTTTCCTTGTTTGCTAACCATGATAATGAGGCTATGCAATTTCAATATGTATGCATTTTCTTTTTTTTTTTTTTGATGCATTAAGATAGAAGGCTAGAGTCTCTAGGTCAAGCCAACATGATTTTTGACTTGGACAAAGTTTGATTAGTTTTGACCAAATTGGGTTGGAATTGGTCAAACTTTGGTTGAGGTTTTTATAGCATCTAATGCATGATGATATTCTTTGATGCATGATTTTTGTAAATGGATTTGGAAGTATGCTGATGCATACCTGAAAATCTTTTGCAAGTATCGGGATTTTGAGCTCGCAGCGATGTTGAGCTCTTTCTCGGTCTTGCTGGATTTTTAGGAAGTTTTGCAATTTTTGGATTCTGAAGCTCGCAGCAATGTTGAGCTATTTTCCAGATTTTGCGGAAGTTTGATGAGATTGGCTTGTTCTCGCAGCGATGTTGAGTTCGAGCCTTCTTTGAGAATTCTCCACTGACTATGAGCTCGCAGCGATGTTGAGCTCATCTTCAGGCTTCCTGTCTTTTTCGGAGTATTTTTCTTTTCTTCGGAATTGCCCCGGAACCATGTCAAAATTTTGCTAGAATTTTTGTAGCAGAATTCTGTCATTTTGATGTTGATTGATCTTTTCTCTTCCACCTTTTGCAGGTAGTTCTTCTAGAACGAACAAGGGTAAAGGTCTTGTTACTGACGCACCTCGTCGGTCTGCTAGATCTTCCAATGCTGCCGTTCAACAGGCTTGGGAGAAGGTCCAGTTTGTGGAGAAAAACTTGGAAGAATGCAATTCACTCAATCGTGATGAGATGAGACAGCGATTGATCGCTCTCAAAGATGAGGAGTTCTATAAGATCATGGTAAGCGGTCGTCCTTGGGTTACGGACGATCAGAGTGTTGTGCTCAAGCCTACCTTCTTCTTCGGTGATGCAGTCCCTGACGACTTGACATACCAAAGGAGATGTTTTCAGTTCTCTTACACAGCAGATGGTGAGGAGAGAACTATTTCTACCCGGTCGTCTTTGGGCCGGACCATCTCGATCATGAGCCTTTCTCCCACGTGCCCTAAGAGGGAAGATCCTTCGAGCTGGGTGAAGAGGACTAGTGTGATCAAGACCGAGGTTTTTGTTAGTGGACCTTCCGGTTTTGCAGAGAAGCCACCTGTCTGTATGGACATGTTGATGCCAGCCAGTGGCTACCAAGGTTCTGATCATCCATCGGTTGATTTGAGACCGGTGGGCCTTGGCGTTTTTCGGGGTGACGGCAGCAATTGGGTGAAGCCTTTTCGACTTCGTGGCCGTTTCAGCGCTGACTCGAACTGGGAATCATGGACTGATCACACCCTGAGGATTGGTGAGGCCGTTTTTCGGGAGTCCGAGGTTGCGGTTCGCGCTTTTCGGCAAGCAGTCATTTTCTCCGATGAGGCTTTCATGGCCATGCTGGAGTCATTCCTTCCACAAACCAACACCTTCATTGTGACGAATGGTGATATTGGTTTTTCTTTGAAGGAGCTGAGCGCCATCACCGGATTGCCTATCCTCGGCAAACTCTATGAGGAGTTTATGCCTATTGACAGCGTCCTTGAGGAGCAATCTGAGGAGTTTAGGCTTGTGTACTTTCAGCTCGTCGCCTTCTATGATTTTTTTAAGGAGAAGGAGGGCACGAAAGTTAAATGCAGCAGTTGGAGAAGTTGCAGCTCCAACTTTTTTGACAGCGGGGATTCTTCTGATGGCATGGCCCAGGATGTTAGGGCTAAAGCATTAAGTTTGAAGAAGATCGCTGCTATGCGAGAAGATTTGAAGAAGTTCTTCGCAAGCACGGATGCCATTTATCCTGACATTGCGTTGCGGAGAGATCTCACTGTTTTCCTCACTTACTGGCTGGGTGAGGCTGTTTTTGCTGGAGGAGATGGGACGCACATCAGGCCGCACTGTATTTTTCCGGCTTCTCAGATGGCATTTGGAGAGCGGCTGGCTTTGGTACCTGCTCTTTACTCTTATTTGTGTACCGAACTGCAGGCTGCTGCTTTCCTGGTTCGGCTTGGGCTTCCCATGAACAGGGTATTTTAGGCCCATATTTTCTATTCGTGGTATGTATACCACTGTCCTAGCTTCCATCGTTTGGTAGTTGCAAAGGACGAAGATCCCTTTACGATTCGTTTGGCTAGAGGGACAGCCGTTCCCGAATCACTTTTGTCTGCCCGTTTAAGGATCCGACATTTTAGGGACGTCGAGATTAGGCAGTCTTCGGTGAAGCTTTCTCCGGGTTTGCGGAAGAATGCTTTTGACTTTGGTGTCTCCCGTGGTTCGACCAGGGCAGGGTCGGGAAGACACTATGCTTTGACAGACACGGAGAAGAGATGGCTCTTCAACGTACGGGTTGGTACGATGGTGTACCGTAGACATCTTTTCTTCGATATCCAACCGTATGTCCCTTCGCGCTTTGCATTGCAGCTTAGCTTCTCTCAAGGCATTGCTGGAGCGCCTTCGAGCATGGTGAAGCGTTTTGGAGGTCTGCAGGATGGGAGAAATGCATGGGCTTTTTATAGCACCGAGGACACTACCGCCATGATTTCCTATCCTGAGCTGCCCACCTTCCGGACTGCTGGCTTCACGAAGTGGTTCGTGGAGAGCTTTTCAGTGTACCGGGGGGCTTTCCAAGAAAGAGCTCGATATTAAGCAATCTCCTAGGAAAGGTCTTGGCAAATCGGATGGTGTCCGTCGGGAGGAAGTTTTGGCCTTCCTTTCTGGAGAATAGCACAAGATAGGCTTTCTCAACGGGCAAGACATCATCAGATCAGGAGCTGCACAGGGGATTCCTGGAGAGGTCTTGAGACAGCTGGAGGAGGAGGAGGCCGAGATCGATGCTATGATACAGGCAGAGCATACGAAGGCTTCCATGGAGTCTATTGAGAAAAGTAGACCATCCAGTGAGGACTCTTGTGAGAGGCCTGATGTTGATAGTGGGGCAGGATCGTCGAGCAGATTGACCCGCCGAGGCAAGAGGAGGAGAGGACAACGCCGTAACATGAGACGGCATGATAGTCCTTCTGATCTCGAAGTTCCTCTCACCATTGCTGAGGAGGTGTCTGAGGATGCTGACAAGCCTCCGGAGAAGAGAAGCAGAGAAGAGGAGATAGCTGGTATGATCCCCTTTCTTTCCTTTTGTTTCTTCCTTTTTTTCTTGTGAAAGTTTTTGTTTTGATCCGCTGCTTCTTCTTTTTTTTTAGCAGAGGATGATGGCCTGGTGATGCCTGAGGTTCCTGCCGATGAGGCGATGACGGATCCAGTCGTGGCATCTGAGGAAGAGCCCGGGGACTCTGGAGTGGTTCCAGAACCTTCACCTGGTATGATTTGCTTTGGCTTTTGCTTTTTTTTTTTTTCTTCTTTTGCTGTCATTTGCTAACATGTAGCTGACTTGCCAGAGGATTCCGACGATTTCGAGCCATCTATGGACGCAACTTTTGACGATGCTTTGGATGAGCTCAAAGAGGCAGAGAGTACTCCGCCGGTCGTCAAAGCAGGTATATTTGCAATAATAATCTTGATATATTTTTGACAAGATTATATTCATACCTTTTTGTCTTTTCTTTTTTTTTTTTTTCTTTTTTTCTTTGACAGATTGTGAAGCAACAGGAGAGATTCCTCCGTCTTCCTCAGACCCAGAACAGGGGATACCTACGACTGATCAAGGGGCTTCTTCTTCTTTCAATGAGTCAGCTTCTTCCGTTGGAAAGAGTCTATTGATTACTCTTCCAATGGAGCATGACGTGGGCAGTCTGGCACCAGAGCATGGCGAATCCTCATCTGCACCGCACCTTCAGTATGCAAGGAAGGTGTTGAAGATTGTCTTGAGCTCATGGGTTGAGACTCTTTCTTCAGGTCATTTGGAAGCTGGTTTTGGCACGATCAAGCATGTGCAGGACATCCTCGCTGATAGCAAAGAAGTCGGTCTGGACATCGCAAGCGCCAAGGATTTTGTTGAGGAAATCATTGTTGACACCAAAAATGTCACTTTGCCTCTTCAACATCAAGAAAGCTGCATGAAGTCGCAACCTGCCATAAATAGGCAATGCAATTTCTCCAAAAAATCAAATCTTGTCAGAATCAAACAAAAACTGCAAGATCCTTCAAGATAGCCAAGAGAAGAGTACACATGAAGTTTCGGGCCATTTCAGAATCATTTGGCCTAACTTCGCTTCTCCGACAGCTAAAATGGTGCTCCCGGCGGCGACATCATCGGAGACGTCAAAACTGCGATCAGAGCCTACAGATGACTCCAGCATGTCTCAAAAGGGCTCCATGCCAAATTTCAAGTCAAACCGACAACGTTTGACCCTCCATCAATGCTCGAGCAGCAAAATCAAGCCTCTCGGCGGCGGGAACCACCGAAGCCTTCGCTCATCAAACCAAGTGCATGAGTGGCTTCAACATGCTTCCAAAAGGCTGCACGTCAAATTTCAGGTCATTCTGACAACATTTGACCAGGTTTCGATGCTCCGAGAGAAAATCAAGCCTACCGGCGGCGGAGCAACCCGGGACCATGACATCCAAAACGGAGCCCATGGAACGTCTCAAAATGACTCCAATAGGCTCCCCGTCAAATTTCAGGTCAATCGGACATCGTTTGGCCACATATCAAAGCTCGGCATTTTCCCCGCAGCAAAATCAAGTGAAGCATCGACGGGACCCCAAACGGCTTCAAAACTCAAACAAAAGCCTATGGTTGGTCTTATTTATTGCTCAGGAGGCTTCACCTCAAATTTCAGGTCATTCCGACATCGTTTGACCAAGTTTCAGCTTCTGGCGGAAAATCAGCAGCTTTACGCGACAAAGTCTTCGGCTTTTCCGGAAAATTGGAAACTTTGCACTCTAAAAATGCAAGGATTCTCATCAGGTTTTCTACAGGGAAATCAAGCCAATAAATGAGAAGAAATGTCAGGAAAAATACAGAAGAAAACGGCGACGAAAAAGACCTCAAAACGACCGCAAAACGGGCTCCGAAGGGGAAAATTCCCCCAGGGTCGCAGGCCCCTGCGACCATGGCCCATGGTCGCCGGCGACCATGGAAGTCCGGGTCACCGGATTTTCCACCGGTGACCCATTTTTCCGTCTTTTTTCGCGTTTCGCGCACTTTGGCCC
Organism: Umbellularia californica; assembly: GCA_028538565.1. Classification (NCBI taxonomy): domain Eukaryota; kingdom Viridiplantae; phylum Streptophyta; class Magnoliopsida; order Laurales; family Lauraceae; genus Umbellularia; species Umbellularia californica. The sequence continues at coordinate 14,615,209 of JAPQWN010000009.1, read as the reverse complement.
CTGTGGTTTCCTGAAAATGTGATTTTTAGTGCTTGAAATTGACTCATATCCTCCGACATCCGTCAAAATCACGGGTCAACCTCCAAAAGCATAAAATCATCATTGATCGCTCCAAGATCGTCAACCGGCTGACCAAGAAAGTGCACTTTCTGTCCGACCGATCGTGAAATCGACAAGACAGATGTCACCGGCCCGCTCTTAGCTATCACTGTCTGAAGTTACATGTTCATCCGATGTCGATCAGCATGAAGATCCATCGATGATCATCGCCAGAAGAATTCCAGAAGACACGGCACGGCCCGCGACTCTTCGACTGCTCGGCGACCAATTAATGTGGTTAATTGACTAGCTTTATTGCAGTCATTAATTCATTTCTTTGGACGGCCCAATCAGAAGCAAGCATTTGGGAGTTACAAGTCAATTGATTCATGGCATTTAACCCATGAAACTCCTCCCACTATGGTAATTAAGGTGATTAAAAGCCCTTAATCTCCATCGGCCAATTAGATTCAAGGAAAAAGGAGTTACAAAATCAAAGAAATAAATCTTGTAACTCCTCCCATTAAAGCCATTAAAGCCCATAAACTCTCCTAAATGGCTACCAAAAGCCTATAAATAGGAGAGCATTCCATTGAAATCAGGAGAAGAAAAAAAAGGGATCAGAAAGAGATCTGAGAGAAAGAAAAAGAGAGAAAAACTCTGCTGAAGTTCTGCACCGGCCACCACTACAAGGTGACAAAAGTCCCTTGGGGGGGCGCCCCCCCCCCCCCCCAAGGTCCTTGCCTTCTCCCGCTGCCTCCAATGGTTTAGACATGGCTTTTCAGCCCGTCTACTTAGCTTTTTATTGGACATAGGACCTTCTCTTGGTCTTTGTCCTCTAAAAACCTGAGGTTATAGCCAAGCCAAGCGAATCAAGAGCATCTTCTGTTCTCATCTACATGGATGATAGCGAAGCCCATACATGGCTTGCGACCGTCAATCTGAACGAGTCCCCCACAATCTCCTGAAAAGTTAGATCTTCCTTTTCTTGCTTTTCATTGTAGTTTGTATTTTTCTAAAGAGACAAAAATCACAACTCTTGTCTTTCATTATTGATAAGAATTGTAAATCGGCTATAAACGCCAAAATCGGCTATAAATGCCAAACAAATCGCCTTTCACGGCAAATTAAGAAAATGTCTCTTTTCTTAAATATTTGTGCAATGGAAAACTTGAAAGAAGTTGATTTCCCTTTTACTTGCGAAGGTTGATCTCCGGATTACCACTTGCAATTCCAAGTAAAATAGAAAATCTGGCACACCCACATAAAAGAAATGTTGATGCACGCTTCAGGCCCGCCAGGGCGCGAAAGGGCAGGACCCGACGGACTCCCACGTTCCGCCGACCCCGGTAGCGGCCCCACGGCACCTCAGAGCGCGTTCCATCAAGCTGGCACACCCGGTGGGACCCGTTCATTTGAGAACACGGTGTTCGGAAATGAAATATTTGCATATCATACTTTTTGCTCTATGCTTATACTTCTTTTCCGGATTCCTTGGCTACTTTCTAGCTGGTAGCCTATGTTGGATTTTGCATCCTAAAAAAAATGAGATGGGATTTTTTGGAAATTTCTATTTCTTTGAGTTTGTTTCCATTCTTTCTCTTTTCAAAAAAAAAAATCAGTTTTCTTAGTTTGAATTCAAAATTGAGAAACTTTGATCCTATCCTATCGTTCTTTGGTGCTTGCAGAAATGTTGAGCCCGTTCAACTAAGGTTTTGGACCATCGTTTCTCTTCGATGAGTTCATTAGAGATTTCAAAAAATAAAAATAAAAAAAAATCAAAAAAAAAATCAGTTTTCTTAGTTTGAATTCAAAATTGAGAAACTTTGATCCTATCCTATCGTTCTTTGGTGCTTGCAGAAATGTTGAGCCCGTTCGACTAAGGTTTTGGACCATCGTTTCTCTTCGATGAGTTCATTAGAGATTTCAAAAAAAAAAATAATAAAAAAAATAAAAAAAATCAATTTTCTTAGTTCAGATTCAAAATTGAGAAACTTTGATCCTATCCTATCGTTCTTTGGTGCTTGCAAAAATGTTGAGCCCGTTCGACTAAGGTTTTGGGCCATCGTTTCTCTTCGATGAGTCTATTTGGGATTTGAAAAAAAAAGACATAGACCACTAAGGTTAAACCAATTGCGTTCTTTGATCACGATTGATTCAAGAAAAGCCTTGTCCAGAGTGTGGAGATAGCTTGACTGTTCTAGGCAAGGGTCCTCCAAACGGGTTCATTAAGTAATCCTACCCTTACCTGGGGGCAATTCTATCAATTGAGGTTTCATAAGACCGGGTTAGGAGGCCTATGTGTACTCTCTCGTCTTTAAATCTTAGAAAAATTAATTAAAAAATAAAAAAAATAATAAAAAATAAAAAAAAATTTCAAAAAAAAATAAAAAAAAAAAATAAATATTTTTTAAAAAAAAATAAAAAAATAAAAATAATAAAATAAAAAAAAATCATTTCAAAAAAAAAAATCTAAAAAAACTCGTCACTTTTGATTTCAGATCTGAGAAATTTTGGTTTCTTCTTTTCTGAGCACTGGCGCTCGCAGAAATCGCCGAGACCGTGTTCAGATCAGAATACCATTTGCTCTCCTTGATGGAACCAATCTTGACATTTCAAAAAAAAAACTCGTCACTTTTGGATTCAGATTCGAGAAATTGTGGTCTCTTCCCTTCTGAGTACTGGCGCTCGCGGAAATCGTTGAGCCCGTATTTGAATCGGAATGCCACCTGCTCTCTTTGACGAATCCATTTCTGACATTTCAAAACAAAGAATCCCATCTCATGGATGCGATCTCCAACATTTGTGCCTAGCAATACTGGTACGCCCTTTCAGGGTCTACTGTATCTGTGACCGGCACATTTGTAACTCCTACCTTATATTCTTCTTATCTCGAGCAAGCCCTGCTTCTCGATAAGTCGAATTTAGGTTTACAACTGCTTCTAGCAGTCATTGGAACGCTCATTTCGAGCCTACCATGCTCGCTGTCAGAACAATTGTACCATCTATGGCTTTTTGCCTTCTTCATGTCGCTTGGGTCATATCCTTTGAGCGATTTGAAAAGACAACCATAGAAATTCCCATTTATGATCATTATATTCTTGTGATTACTAATGGATGTGGTCTTGTTTTAGAAATTTTGAAACTAACAATGGCAGCCTTAACCATTATCTTCGATGAGAACAAGCACCAACTCATGCTTCAACAGAAGCAAAGCGCGCGCACTCATAAGCGCCCCGTCAGCTGCCGAAGCATTAACTCCCTCGGCAACTCTCTGAACTCCGGGTCGACCTCGACTCCCCGGACCATCGTCTTCGGGACACTGGGACCATTCCCACTTCCCGAAGAACAAGCTGCGCCTGCTAAAAAGCAGAAGATCGCCTCTCAACGTGTCACTCCCGTGACACCAAAGGCGAGCGCCCAAAAGCCCGAAGCCCGCGGCACCCCCGCGAAGCCTCGACCCACAAACAACCAGGTCTATCCCAAGACTTGGTCTCCAAGACCTTCCCCAAAACAAAGAAGGTCTCAAACTTCCACCAAGCCAGCATACCTGGCCCCACTCAAAGAGAACCAGTTCTACCCTCTTGCCTACATGAAAGAGGAGAGACCCATCTCCAACCTGACTCCCAAGTCAACCCAGCATGAGTCGGCTTGTTCCTACAGGCCCAAAATCAGATCATGCATCACCAGGCCTCTACAAGCACCTGCCAAGGCCTACACTCCTTCAGTTCGACCCTTCATCTCTACAGGGGCCGAACTCGAAAGGTTCAAAGCTTCGCTGCAACAGGCAAAGGACCGGGTCCGGATCCTGTCCTTGCCTAGCTACAAAGAAGACAGGCTCGGCTGCTGCGCCCGAGGGAGCACATCCTTCATCGTCAGAGCCCAGCCAGAGCTGACTGAAGCTCAAATCGCTCGTCGAGCACGCCGCCGTGCTTCATATCGACAGAAGAGACTAGAGAAGCAACGGACCCAGCCTCCTACACTTCAAGTCTCCCACAAATGGGTCGAAAAAGAAAGACCCGACCAAGTTGCTGCCGTCCATATGGTTGGAAAAACCAGAAGACGCCAAAGGTCAGCACCAAAAATCCATGTCCGACGTCCGGTGACCCGTAGCATCACCAGGACACAAAGACATCCCGAAGAATCTCCTGCCCCTTCAAGCCAAGGACGGGAGAGTAATCCTTCATCAAGCTCTTCATCAAAAAGAATGAGCCCCAGCTCGGTCACCAGGACGATTTCTTCGTTCGAATCCCGAGGGATGAACGTCTTGGCTACAAGTTCTGAGCCGCCACCTCAGAATCCACCTCGAGATGATGCGCTCACACGCATCCAGCAGTTGGAACAAGGCCAGCAGAGGATTGAAACTCTGATGGAAAACCTTCTCCTTGTCGTCCAAAATCAGGTGAACAATGAGCCTCCTCCGAATCATAGCAATAACGAGGGAAATGGAGAAGAAAATGAGTCACGCGCCCTTACCAAAAAGGACGTAGACAGTATCCTCGCCAAAGCAAAAGAAGAGGATATACTCAAAGAGCATGGGATCAAGCCACCATATCCTTTATGGATGGACTCGGTCCCGTTCCCCACAAAATTCAAACATCCTACTCTCCAAACATATACGGGGAAAGGATCGGCCAGACAGCACGTCATCCACTTCAAGATCTTGACGGGAGCTATCGCGGATCAAGATGCACTCAAGATTCGCCTCTTTGCAAGTACCCTAAAAGGTACGGCCTTCGATTGGTACTCCACTCTGCCGGAGAACTCCATTCAGAACTGGGCTATGCTGGAGACACGCTTCCTGACCCACTTCCAAGATGAGGATCATCCTGTTACTATGGCTCAGCTCTGCAGCCTAAAACAGGGAGAGAATGAGTCAACTTATGACTTCATTCACAAGTGGAAAGCAATGGCATACAAATGCTCAGATGTACTGCCACAAGCGTCGCTAGTCGACATCTGCCGAAACAACATGAGAGCTAAAATCCGCTCCATGATCATCGGCAATAAATCAAAGAACCTGGGGGAACTCCTCGAAGCTTCCATGGAAGCTGAAATGGTGATCAAAGACCTCAACAGTCAGAAGTCATCAAGAAAAGAGCCAACCGCCATTGCAACCTCTAAACCAAAGAAGAAAGAGGTCCTTAATGTACAAACCAAGTCAGCTCCTCAGCAACCAAAGAAAGCTGAAAATAGAGCTGCAGGTAAGAGACCTGAACTCTCTGATGCCTTCAAAGAGCGAGTAGAAAAGAAATATCCGTTCGATGAAGACGTCGAAGAAATCTTTGAGGCTCTCCTAGCAAATGGCAAACTCATTTTGCCAGAGCCCAAAAGACCTGGAGACGTTGGCAAAACCAATGATCCTCGGTACTGTCCATACCACCAGATGGTCTCGCATCCTCTCAATCAATGCTTTGTTGTGAGAGAGAAGATAAACGAGATGTGGAAAAACGGAGTCATCACCTTTGACAAAAACTATGGGACTGCCTCCGTCAACATGGTGTCATGTGGACAAACACCAAAATCACCGAAGAAGAAGATCACTACTTCCTTCAAGGTGATAAAAAGAATTCAAACGTCCGAAGTGTTGGTTCCTTACCCGACACCAGACGGACAACCCATATGGGTACATCCCGATCTCTTGGAAGATGAAAACTGGGAGATCGTAAAAACAAAGCCGACAGCTCAACAGCGAAGGCAGGCTAGGAAACATCTCCTCAGGCTCAAACGGCAAGAGAAGACCCAGCCAAAACAAGAAGTCCATGAAAAGGCAGAGGCCTCCTCTACCACTTCACTCGGGGCAACAAAAACGTCCCTTCCAGAGACTTCAAAGGCGGTAAGAAACTTCACTCTCAGTGATTTCATGCCACCTCAATTCAAAAAAGAAGCCATGCAGGGGGCATTATACTCTTGCAACTCGGTAGTTGGATTCTCCATTGATGGATACGAGTCTAGCGACACCGACGATGGATTCGAGCCCAACTACACGGATGAGTGGGAGGAATCTCTTGAAACAGGAGAGTATCTCTCCGACGAAGAATGGGTTCCTGAAACTCACCTTATGCCAGTAATCTGGTATAACCCCTTGCAACCACAAGGATCCTGGTCTGATGATGAAGAAGACCAAGAGGCTGTACAAGAAGATGCTATTAACCCAGCACCTGTCATTGCTCCAGTGGAAATCAACTATGTTGAGCCACACGGAGAAGACGAAGAAGAGGATCTGGCTCCCATGCCTGATCTTGAAGAATATGCAAGGATCTTGCAGCGTCTCGCTCTAGAACAAGAGCAAGATCGTGTTAACGAGCCTCCTCGCAACCCAGAGCCTGAAGTCCCTGAAGATAATCAGGTACATCCACCCTTAACTCCTGAAAATGGAGAACATTGCTGGATAGATGATCCTCTTACATCCGAGGATGAGTCTGACTCCGAGCAGGCAACATCTCCTATCAGAGCTTCCTGTAATGTAATATATCAGGACTATAGCTCTTCTGAAGCGTCGTCTGATCAGATTACCTACACTCCGACGACGCCTAGCAATGTATCCTCTGGGGCTACCTCGTCTCACGTGACTTTCACAGAGATGACACCCTCTCAGGTTTCTTCTCCTGAGACTGTGACTTCAGGATACACATTCTTCCCGACTCATCATCATGAAGAAAACCCAACTTGGGGTGATGGATGGGTCAACGAAGAAGAAAAGCTGCTGGATGCTGTTCAGGACTTGCTCCCGGAAAATGCTCCGTGCAACACAATCACTGAGGATGGCAACTCTACTGCAGATACATCCCCAGTAGATGAAAAACGACAGCCTCTTGATCCTGAAGACAATCTTCCAAACGAAGATCCTTCTCAAGAAGCTCTCGAAGTTGGTAGAGGCACCCGTTCGGGCCGGGACTACCACAAAAATTACAACCAATCTTCCTTTACTTATGTAAATCCTTCGGGAAAAGATGTTGTAAGCGCCCCCAGTGGCAACAATGATGAACATGCAGGCCCTAAGGAGGCTTTCAAGTATGACTTGGTTGAGCACTTCAAACACATACCTGCACGTCCTCACATCCTGGATTTATTACGAATGTCTCCACGCACTCGTGATAATCTCATCTCAGAATTACAAAAACTGAATGAGGATGTCGACAAACATGCCCCGCAAGTCCTCCAAATTGAAATGGACTACCGGGTCAAAAACTCTGAAACTTCCTCAAAGGGAGAAAAGAAAACTGAGGGATCATGCATCCAATGCCTCTCGGTTCAAAAGGCAGCCAGTGCAACCATCGCCTTCACTAAGGAAGACCTCCTACTTGGCGAAGCAAGGCACAACCGACCCCTGTACTTCACAGGGTACATCAAAGAAATGCCGATACATAGAGTTCAGATCGACCCAGGTTCTGCACTCAACCTTATCTCCGCTTCGGCTCTTGAAGAGTTGGGCATTCCACCCAGCAAGCTAAGCCACACATCTGTATCTATCTTTGGATACGATGGGAGCACTCAAAGGCCTATCGGTAAAATCAGGTTCAAATTGCAAATCGGTGATCTTATCTCTGAGGTCACTGTGTATGCAATAAAAACCCCCTCATGCTACAACATCCTTCTCGGACGTCCTTGGATACACGAGAACGGTGTTGTCCCTTCAACTCTACATCAATGCATCAAGTTTGTCGGCGACGACGGCATGGTACATCGAGTCTTTGCGGACAGGAAACCCTTCAAAGGTAAAGAAGTCCACTTCGCAGACTCCCAAATGTATGAAGGCGAAAAAGAAGAAAAAGAGGAAATAGCACCCCCTGCTGAAAATCTCCAGAAAGATAAAGGCAAGGCCCCTCAAAAATCACCGGAAGAAAGCAAACCCTCCGGCAAATTAGAAGAGAGTAGTCAATCTCCCTTCGTCATCTCCCTCAAATCTTCAAAACCTTTGGTCATCACGACTAAAGTGAAGAAGGCGAAACAAAAGCCTGGGGGCAAATTTGTTGTTTCTCTCGTGTCTATCATGCAAGACACAGACTCGGACTCAGAGCCAGAAGACGATGCATCGTCAAGCCAAGCTGACACTCAGCAAGTTCAGCCTGCTCTCACTCCGATGGAGACACCTGCTGACGTAGAAGATCCTACGTCTGCTACCTTTGTTGTTCCGACAACATCACCAAACCAAAGACCGATCTTCTTCCATAGATCGGATGCTTCTTCATCAAACTCCATGCTGGAACCTTTCCAAAATGAAGGTATGCCTCAGCTATCTCTATATAGTCCTGTGGCACAAGCAATTATGAAGAAAATGGGCTATGACGCTCAAAACCCAGTCGGTTTGGGAGAAAGACGCGGTATTCTCACGCCATTGGAGCCCGCCTTGACCAAAAGCCAGCTGGAAGATTGGAGACTCTACGGTCATGTAGAAAAGTCTTCATATGGGTTAGGGTATGATCCCGACACTCCTCTGAGACAGTTGACACAAAGGCTTAAAAGTCGTTTTACCGACCAAGCCTCAACATCTAAAGTCCACGAAGACATCGATCTCCCTGGAAATCTCTTTAAAGAGTTACCTGACAAAGATCCAGGAAGCTCATCCAACTTGTACGATTTCTCTGATGATAAAGAGGAATCGTCCGATAATGCAGACTTGTGCTATTCTGACCCAGAAGAACCCTCGTCTCCAAAAGAAATACCAGACTCAACAGGCGATTGGGACTATCTCAAGAAATACCAGACTCAACAGGCAGACTTGCAAGCCTTGAGGAGATCACCAATCAAGAAAATCCATGGAAAGGAACAGAGCCTTGGTCTGGTAATGCAGTTGAAACTCCAGAAGGTTTCGTTGAGTTGGAAGCCTCCGAAAATATTGTGGAGGAACCACCTTCGAACCTTCCGACAGAAGATCCTGTTCAAAAGATAAACTTGGGAACACCTGATAACCCACGTCCTGTATTCATAAGCAAGAATATAAAGGATGATGAGTTACCCGAGTATATCGCTTTTCTTCGTGAGTTCGTTGATTGCTTTGCATGGTCCTATGCTGAAATGCCTGGTTTAGACCCCAAAGTAGCAGTCCACAAACTCAATCTTCAAGAAGAAATCAAGCCTGTCAAACAAGGCCAAAGAAGATTCCGTCCAGATGTGATGGATAAAATTGAACAAGAAGTTCAAAAACTCAAAAGCGTTGGCTTCATCCGTGAGGAACAACATCCAGAGTGGTTGGCCAATATTGTCCCCGTGACAAAGAAAAATGGGCAGATCAGGGTCTGTATTGACTATAGAGACCTGAATGGCGCTTGCCCTAAAGATGAATTCCCGCTCCCCATACCGGAGGTGATGATTGACAATACCTGCGGATTCGAGCGAATGACATTCATGGATGACTTCTCTGGTTACAATCAGATAAAGATGCATCCCGAGGATGAAACACACACTTCATTTCGGACTCCATTTGGCGTGTATTGCTACATTGTCATGCCATTTGGTCTGAAAAATGCTGGTGCCACATATCAGAGGGCTATGATGAAAATATTCCAAGATATGCAGCACAAGACGGTCGAATGTTACGTTGATGACCTCGCCGTCAAAAGCAGAAGAAAAGAAGACCATCTCAAAGATCTTCGGGAAGTCTTCCTCCGACTTCGCAAACACAAACTGCGGATGAATCCTCTAAAATGCTTCTTCGGCGTCTCGTCGGGTAAGTTTCTCGGATTCCTTGTTCGGAAAGCTGGAATAGAACTTGACCCCATAAAAGTCAAGGCTATTCTAGAAATGCCCTCTCCAAGAACCTTGAGAGAATTAAAAGGGCTTCAAGGGAGATTGGCCTACATCAGACGGTTCATCTCCAATCTTTCGGGGAAATGCCGTCCATTCTCTCGATTGATGAAAAAGGGTGTAGACTTTGTCTGGGATGCCGACTGTGAAGCCGTATTTCAAGATATCAAGTCATACCTGACCAAACCTCCAGTGTTAGCTGCCCCTGCCACTGGAAAACCATTCATCTTGTACACAAGAGCCCTTGATCACTCTCTGGGTGCTCTGCTTGCACAAGAAAATGATGAAAGAAAAGAAACTGCTCTATACTACCTCAGCCGCATGCTAGTAGGTGCAGAGCATCGCTACTCTCCAGTCGAAAAGGAATGTCTTGCAGTGATGTTCGCCGTACAAAAGCTACGTCACTACTTGCTTTCCAACACAGTCTAACTCGTCTCAAGGATCAACCTCTTGAAGGTCCTTGTCACAAAGGCAGGTTCTCTCAATGCCCGACTGGCAAAATGGTCCATCCTTCTATCACAATTTGATATTAGGTATGTGCCACAAAAAGCAATCAAAGGCCAAGCTCTAGCAGATTTCCTCGCAGAGCATCCATTGCCTAAAGATTCTCCACTCAGAGATGATCTCCCAGACGAACCTGTCTACAACGTGGAGACTTCCTCACCAAATGCCTCCTGGGACATGTACTTTGACGGTGCAACCAGGACAAATGAAAAAAGACAGCTGATCTCGGGAGTTGGCATCCTCTTTGTTAGCCCTAACAGATACATAATTCCACATGCTTTCTCGCTATTGGAACCATGCACAAACAATGCAGCTGAATACCAAGCTCTGATCCTAGGATTGGAACTCGCCATTGAATCCGGTATCACCATGCTGGAAGTCTTTGGAGACTCTCAACTGATCGTCAACCAGATGAATCAGATATATGAAGTCAGGAAGCCCGATCTGCTGCCTTACTACAACAAGGCACAATCGCTTCTGCAAAAGTTTGACATCTGTCACATCACCCACATTCGTAGAGGTGAAAACATCCGTGCAGATGCCCTGGCCGGACTTGCCGCATCAATGGCGATCCAGGAAGGGAAAAACATGCAAATTACAGTGTGTGAGAGAAGGATCCTCCCTCCTCTTAACACACACCAAGCAGTTGCTGAATGCCACCGAGTGGTTGGAAGTCGGATCTCTATCCTTCAACCTTCAATCGGCGACTGGAGGGATCCGTTCATTGATTACACTATGTTCGGAATCCTACCTGAAGATCCAAACGAACGGGTAAGCATTCAAAGGCGAGCCCCAAACTTTCATTTGGATATCCCTTCAAAGATCCTTTACAGGAAATCCTTCAATGGAGTACTCCTACGCTGCTTGTCACAACAAGAAGCTGAAGAAACACTCAAAGAAGTTCATGCCGGTCTTTGTGGAGCCCATCAGGCAGGTCCTAAGCTCTATGATCAGATAAAAAGGTTAGGTTACTATTGGCCTACCATGGTTGCTGATGCAATGCAATTTGCCAAACGCTGCCAGCTATGCCAAGTTCACGGAGATTACATTCACATGCCTCCGGAATGGCTGCATCCTACAGCAATCTCATGGCCTTTCGAAGCCTGGGGCATGGACATCATAGGTCCTATCTCTCCCCCTTCAAGCAAAGGTCATCGCTTCATCTTCGCCGCTACGGATTATTTCTCCAAGTGGTCAGAAGCATTTGCGTTCAACGAAATGAAGACCTCATCAGTTCTTCAATTCCTACGCACCAACATCATTTGTCGTTTCGGCATACCCAAAAGATTCGTCCATGATAACGGACCACAATTCCGGGATCATCAATTCTACAGGTTCTGCGACAAATACAAAATCCAAAGCTGTCCTTCGACTCCATACAATCCGGCAGCAAACGGATTAGCAGAAGCCTTCAACAAGACACTCTGCAAAATCCTCAAGAAAATGGTCTCTAGTCACAAAAGAGACTGGAGCGATAAACTGTCTGAAGCTTTGTGGGCCTATCGAACCACCGTTCGAGGACCAACCCATAGCACACCATTCTCCCTGGTCTGTGGATGCGAAGCTGTCGTGCCATTAGAAGTACAAATTCCTTCTCTGAGGGTATCTCTACAAAATGACATGACTCAAGAAAGCAATGTCAAATTGCGACTCCATGAGCTGGACAATCTCGATGAGAGACGGCTCGAAGCTCGACAAAGCATTGAACTTTACCAAGCACGCATGGCAGGATCTTTTGACAAAAAGGTCAGGCAACGCGCCTACAAAAAGGGTGACTTGGTTCTTGCGGTAAAAAGACCAATGGTCTTCGCTCACAAGTCCAAAGGCAAGTTTGAACCAAAATGGGAGGGACCCTACGTCATCGACAAAGTCTTCTCCAACGGCGCATATGCCCTCCTAAACATGGAAGGCGACAGATGTATGCTGCCTATCAACGGTAAGTTCTTGAAGCGGTACTACCCTTGAAGACTTACCCAACTGGGTAAGAGCAATGCCTGTATGGCCAAAACCTGTTCTCAGGTACTCGCTCGTCAAACCCACTCTCTTTAGAATTTTCATATCAAATGTCAAAATTTCTAGAGATTAAAAAACAATGCTTACTTTCATCGTTTCATTGTTCAAAAACAAAACAAAAAAAATCCATGTTTAGGAGCCTCTCCCTGACTTGACCAAAACTTTCGATCCTTGAACCAAAATTCATGGTTTGAAACAAAAATCCGGATTCAGGGATTTCCACCCTAGTCCACCATACCTTTTACCGCCAAATGGTTCTAGGTCAAAATTTACGACCCTCGTGTCTTTAAACAAAAAAAAATGGTTTTTCAAAAATCGTGGGGAAACGACATCAAAGTCAATACCCGCAAAACAAAAATTTTGAAAAAAAAGCAAGGATGCGACATTCCATCGATACTTGCACCCAAAATCGCAGGGAAGCGACATTTCGTCGATACTTGCAAAATCCAAAAACCGTGGAGAAGCAACAAACCAGTTGATATCCACAACCCAATTTCAAAAATCGTGGAGATGTAACATACCAGTTGCTATCCACAACCCAAATTTCAAATGGTTCGAGAAAACCTCAAATTTCAAAAATCGCGGAGAAACGACATCAAGTCAGTACCCGCGAAACCAAAAGCTTTGGGAAAAGCAGGGAAGCGACGCTTAGTCGATATTTGCACCCCAATTCGCGAGGAAGCGACATTCCATCGATACTTGCAAAACCTAACCCGCGAGGAAGTGACATTCCATCAATACTCGCAAAATCGAATGAGCAAGGAAGCGACATTCCATCGATACTTGCAAGACCATTCAGCGGGGAGGCGACATTTAGTCGATACCTGCATTTTGAAAACCAAAACTCGGCTATAAATGCCAAAATCCGGCTATAAATGCCAAAACAAAAATTTCCGGCTATAAACGCCAAAATCGGCTTTCACGCCAACAAAACAAAACTTGGTTTTAAAAAAAAAAAATCGGCTATAAATGCCACACACAAAAAAAAAAAAAACCTGACTCTCATGTCAAAATCGGCTATCAATGCCACCAAACTGGCTGTAAATGCCACAAAAACACCGGCTTCCATGCCAACCCAAATTTTGGCTTTTACGCCATAAAATTTCGGCTTCCATGCCATCTCAAAAGCGGCTTTCACGCCACAACCAAAATCAGGCTCCCATGCCAAAACAATTATTTGACAAAAGATTTTCACAAAATGACAAAGCTTTTGATCAAATCCCATTTAGCAATTGCTTTCATCACAAAAAGATTTGAGTAAGCGTAGGGAAAACAAAAAAAAAAAAAGAAGTACCAAAAATACATGTGGTACCAAAAAGAAAAAAAGAAAGTGTTCACAAGCACCACAAAAAAAAAAAAAGAAAAGAAAAGTACCAAAAAAATACATGTGGTACCAAAAAAAAAAAAAAGTGTTCACAAGCACTAAAAAAAAAAAAAAGAAGAGTACCAAAAAAATACATGTGGTACCAAAAAAAAAGAAGAATGGTTTCTGCTATAAAAAATCAGGAGCTCAGCCAAAAATGGTCTCCAGCCAAAGCTTCAGCTCCTCAAGCAAACTTTTGGCCTCAGCCGTCAGAGTTTCCAAGGCACGCTTCTTCAGGAACTTGCCATGAGATGCTGGCGAATGCCGTAACCCTTCTTTTACACCGGGAAGCTCTTCCCCAGCAGTTTGCCATCGTTCGTTTTCTAGAGTCCTCCTCTCGAGAACTTGACCGGCATCTGCAACCCTGCGAATCAGAGTACTCTCCCTTTCACGAGCCTCTGTTATAGCAGCCCACTTCGCATCGACTTGTGCCTTCAAATGCTCAAGACGTTTCCTGGCCTCCTCAACTTCCCTATCAAGGACGTTAAGGTCATGCCTCAATCCGATGACGGCTAGCTCTTCCTTGTTCTTCTCCCGAACTAGCTGCTTCTTGCTTTGTGTAGCCTCATTCAGGTCAGACTTAGCCTTATCAGCAGGGTCCAAGAACATCTCCTTGAAGAATTGGTCGTCAGGGAAACCCATGGTCTCAAACCACTTGTCACCCAGTGCAATGATCCTATCAACGATCGCCCTGGCACCTGTGACATCCAGACCAACCTCTTCGGTGTCGGTCAGAATCTCCTGTACATGTGGGATCATGCCAAATCCTGCCTCCAAGTGTCCAGAAAGGAGAGTCTTGACCCAAGAACTCAAAACCCGAGCCAGCACCTTCTTCGCAAATTGAAGAGACGAACTGGATGAAGATTCACCCTTCTCCGCTGATCGGCTGCTCATGTCATGTCCCATTGGAAGAGTAACAAAAGAACTCTTTTCACTTGGAGCCACTGGAGAGGGAATCTCAACACGAGGCATCTCCTCAATCATATCAGAACTGGTCTCTACCTCCGGATCGACCTCTGGCATCCCTTGCTCTGGTTCTGAAGAAAGCGATGAACTCTCTTCTGTCACTTCAAAACCTGCAAATGAAACACAAAAAGGTATGAATATGATCCTGTTAAAAAAAAAAAAAAAAAAAAACCATCAGGGTCATCACTACAAAGTACCTTCTTCGACGACTGGCGGAACACTCTCTTCCTCCATGAACTCATCGGAAGCATCATCAACATTTGCGTCCATTGATGGTTCAAAGTCATCGGAATCTTGTGGCGAGTCAGCTGACAAAAAAATGTTAGCAAATCAAGTCGCAGGCAAAAAAAAAAAAAGAAAAGAGAAAGCGAAAGAAGTTATACCAATTGGAGATTCCGGAGTCATTCCAGAGTCCCTCGGTTCTTCTTCAGACGCCATAACCGGCTCCATCACCGCCTCATCGTTCGGAACCTCAGGCATCGGCAAGTCTTCATCCTCTGCTAAAAAAAAGAAGCAGCAGCAGCATGAGAAAACAAATCAGAACATGGAAAGCCCCATGAAAGAAGCAGAAGAAGAAAAAGGAAGAATCATACCTTCTCCCAGGCCTGCTGAACGGCCACATTGGAAGATCTAGCAGATCGACGAGGTACGCTTGTAGCAGGCTCTTTACCCTTGTTCGCTCTGGAGGAACCACCTGCAAAGGTTGGAAAAGAAAAAGATCGTCATCAAAATGACAGGATTTCGCTAAAAAAAAAGGGGTCACTTTGTCCCACCAAAAATCTGGCGAAATTTTGGCATGACTCCGGGGCAATTCCAAAGAAAAAGGAAATACCCCGACGGAAATAGAAAGTTTGAAGATGGGCTCAACATTGCTGCGGGCTCCGAAACTCCAAACTTTCGAAACCTCAAAATCTCCGCAAAATCAAGAAGGGCTCAACATCGCTGCGAGCTCCAAATTCCCAAATTTGCAAAGATTTTCAGGTATGCTATCATGCTCAAACTGCAAAAAGTACATGCATGAACATCTAGATTTGTATAAAAACGCATTATCATGATGAGCTAAAAAAAAAAAAAAAAAAAAAAAAAAAAAGAAGAAACCTTCTCAAAAAAAAAAAAAAAGAGAAAGAAAGAAAAAAAAAATCAGGCCACGTGGCCGTACGGACCAGATCCGTACGGATCTGTCCGTACGGCCCACAAAAAAAAAAAAAAAAAAAAAAAAAGAGAAAAGAGACACGTGAAAAAAAAAACAGAAATCACGAAAAAAAAAAGAAAAGAAAAAAAAAAGAGAAGAAGAATAGAAAGAAAGAAAAAAGAAAAGAAAGAAAAAAAAGAAGAAGAGAAACTTTCTTTTTTTACCATCCTATTCTCTACATAGAGTTTTCTTGAAAGAAAAAGAAAGAAAACTTACTTGAAGCCATTGATGGAGAAGAAGAAAGCTTGAAGATCCTTGAAGAAGAAAAACTCTTGGCCTTGGAGCTCTCTTGAGATTGTTGCAAAAGAAAGCAATAAGAGCAAGAGATCCTACCTTCCTTTGCTTTTATAGGAGAGAGCAAATCAAAGAAGGAAACAAAGAAGAAAGGTAAGTGTTACTAATTAGTAACCTTACCAAAAGAGAAGGAATTAGAAAGATTCTTTCCCAAAAAGAAAGATGTCTTTGAGAGATTTCCTCCCAAAATCAATCAAATGAGAGATTCTCTCCAACAAAATAGGATATTGAAGATTCTTTCCCAAAAAGAAAGATACCTTGAGATATTCTCTCCCAAATTAAGGGAATATGAGAGATTCTCTCCCATAAAGATATTTTTAGATATTCTCTATCCAAATGAGATATCTTTAGATATTCTTTACAAAAATGACCCCACATGAGATCTAAGCCATCCTAAAAAGCTTAAGGTCCCATGGGTTAGCCCATATGAGCCAGGTTTGACCACCTAGGCACTAAAAAAAAAAAAAAAAAAAAAAAAAATGGGCTTTTAGTCAGAAAAAATCCCTCTTACCAAGAGCATACAAAAATGGTTCCATGCCTCTTCTGAGTTGATTGAACCATACAAAAAAAAATCCCAAGCCCCATGAGCTTCCAAAAATCAAACCATCCAGCCTCATATACCAAATTGAGCCAAAATCTTGAAATTGACATTCCACAAAAATCCAAACCATTCCAATGGACCCACACAGTCCCAAAGAGTGACCAAAAACCAAATCCTGGTCCCCTAACTTGCCACATACAGCTTGTTAGGTCACAAGACCAAAACCAAAAACCAAATCATGATCCCCCAACTTGCCGCATACAGCTTGTTGGGTCACAAGGTCAAAACCAAAACCCGATCCCCTAACCTGCCATATATAGCTGGTTAGGTCACAAGATCAAAAACAGAAACCCAAATCCACATTCCTGATGTCATCTTCAAAACTTTGCCTCGAGATGGTGTGTGATTCCTTTCACTACCATAAAATTCCCCTGGAAGCTCAAAGGCTACTCTACCAAAGGAAAGATTGCTCAAAGACTCTTGGTCAAGACACAAGCTCTCCTTCAAAAATCTCTTCGAGGCACATCGACTACAAAAGTCAAGCAACTCGTCGCTGTACCTCGAGGGGGCATTTGTTGACACCAAAAATGTCACTTTGCCTCTTCAACATCAAGAAAGCTGCATGAAGTCGCAACCTGCCATAAATAGGCAATGCAATTTCTCCAAAAAATCAAATCTTGTCAGAATCAAACAAAAACTGCAAGATCCTTCAAGATAGCCAAGAGAAGAGTACACATGAAGTTTCGGGCCATTTCAGAATCATTTGGCCTAACTTCGCTTCTCCGACAGCTAAAATGGTGCTCCCGGCGGCGACATCATCGGAGACGTCAAAACTGCGATCAGAGCCTACAGATGACTCCAGCATGTCTCAAAAGGGCTCCATGCCAAATTTCAAGTCAAACCGACAACGTTTGACCCTCCATCAATGCTCGAGCAGCAAAATCAAGCCTCTCGGCGGCGGGAACCACCGAAGCCTTCGCTCATCAAACCAAGTGCATGAGTGGCTTCAACATGCTTCCAAAAGGCTGCACGTCAAATTTCAGGTCATTCTGACAACATTTGACCAGGTTTCGATGCTCCGAGAGAAAATCAAGCCTACCGGCGGCAGAGCAACCCGGGACCATGACATCCAAAACGGAGCCCATGGAACGTCTCAAAATGACTCCAATAGGCTCCCCGTCAAATTTCAGGTCAATCGGACATCGTTTGGCCACATATCAAAGCTCGGCATTTTCCCCGCAGCAAAATCAAGTGAAGCATCGACGGGACCCCAAACGGCTTCAAAACTCAAACAAAAGCCTATGGTTGGTCTTATTTATTGCTCAGGAGGCTTCACCTCAAATTTCAGGTCATTCCGACATCGTTTGACCAAGTTTCAGCTTCTGGCGGAAAATCAGCAGCTTTACGCGACAAAGTCTTCGGCTTTTCCGGAAAATTGGAAACTTTGCACTCTAAAAATGCAAGGATTCTCATCAGGTTTTCTACAGGGAAATCAAGCCAATAAATGAGAAGAAATGTCAGGAAAAATACAGAAGAAAACGGCGACGAAAAAGACCTCAAAACGACCGCAAAACGGGCTCCGAAGGGGAAAATTCCCCCAGGGTCGCAGGCCCCTGCGACCATGGCCCATGGTCGCCGGCCCATGGTCTCCGGCGACCATGGAAGTCCGGGTCACCGGATTTTCCGCTCGTGACCCGTTTTTCCGTCTTTTTTCGCGTTTCGCGCACTTTGGCCCCTGTGGTTTCCTGAAAATGTGATTTTTAGTGCTTGAAATTGACTCATATCCTCCGACATCCGTCAAAATCACGGGTCAACCTCCAAAAGCATAAAATCATCATTGATCGCTCCAAGATCGTCAACCGGCTGACCAAGAAAGTGCACTTTCTGTCCGACCGATCGTGAAATCGACAAGACAGATGTCACCGGCCCGCTCTTAGCTATCACTGTCTGAAGTTACATGTTCATCCGATGTCGATCAGCATGAAGATCCATCGATGATCATCGCCAGAAGAATTCCAGAAGACACGGCACGGCCCGCGACTCTTCGACTGCTCGGCGACCAATTAATGTGGTTAATTGACTAGCTTTATTGCAGTCATTAATTCATTTCTTTGGACGGCCCAATCAGAAGCAAGCATTTGGGAGTTACAAGTCAATTGATTCATGGCATTTAACCCATGAAACTCCTCCCATTATGGTAATTAAGGTGATTAAAAGCCCTTAATCTCCATCGGACAATCAGATTCAAGGAAAAAGGAGTTACAAAATCAAAGAAATAAATCTTGTAACTCCTCCCATTAAAGCCATTAAAGCCCATAAACTCTCCTAAATGGCTACCAAAAGCCTATAAATAGGAGAGCATTCCATTGAAATCAGGAGAAGAAAAAAAAGGGATCAGAAAGAGATCTGAGAGAAAGAAAAAGAGAGAAAAACTCTGCTGAAGTTCTGCACCGGCCACCACTACAAGGTGACAAAAGTCCCTTGGGGGGGCACGCCCCCCCCCCCAAGGTCCTTGCCTTCTCCCGCTGCCTCCAATGGTTTAGACGTGGCTTTTCAGCCCGTCTACTTAGCTTTTTATTGGACATAGGACCTTCTCTTGGTCTTTGTCCTCTAAAAACCTGAGGTTATAGCCAAGCCAAGCGAATCAAGAGCATCTTCTGTTCTCATCTGCATGGATGATGGCGAAGCCCATACATGGCTTGCGACCGTCAATCTGAACGAGTCCCCCACAATCTCCTGAAAAGTTAGATCTTCCTTTTCTTGCTTTTCATTGTAGTTTGTATTTTTCTAAAGAGACAAAAATCACAACTCTTGTCTTTCATTATTGATAAGAATTATAAATCGGCTATAAACGCCAAAATCGGCTATAAATGCCAAACAAATCGCCTTTCACGGCAAATTAAGAAAATATCTCTTTTCTTAAATATTTGTGCAATGGAAAACTTGAAAGAAGTTGATTTCCCTTTTACTTGCGAAAGTTGATCTCCGGATTACCACTTGCAATTCCAAGTAAAATAGAAAATCTGGCACACCCACATAAAAGAAATGTTGATGCACGCTTCAGGCCCGCCAGGGCGCGAAAGGGCCGGACCCGACGGACTCCCACGTTCCGCCGACCCCGATAGCCGCCCCACGGCGCCTCGGAGCGCGTTCCATCAATCATCGCCTTGGGGAACAAATGGACTGAGACCAAGAGTTTCCCAGATGGTGACTTCTTTGATGAGATGTTCATAAAACCTTCCAGCAAAGTCAAAGCTGAGCTGACTGAGGTCACGAAGACTCGGAGGCAGATCGTTCGGGAGAAGAACGTTACCGAGTTATCCATCTTGGGGCTGAAGCGAGACTTGGACCGCCTTGATAAGGAGGTCGTCGAGGTTAGGCAGCGTCTTGATCTTTTAGAGGAAGAAGCTGCTGCCAAATGGACCGCCATTGTGGAGGCTCGTGACAAGGAGGGAACTCTCATTCGCCAGGTTGAGGAAGCCGAAGGTAATGTCCGGAGGAAGACTTAGGAGCATGAGCAGTGGCAGGTCCTCTGTGAAGAACTTCCTCGTGCTGCAGATGGGTCACGGCATTCGGCCGCGTTTTATGGGGATATTTTGAAGAAGCGTGGCCTAAAAACTTTGGAAGTTAAGGCCAAGGGTCTGCTTGAGGAGTTGAACATTTGGTTGAAGACCATGTCGGATTGAGCTCCTGAGTTGTAACAAACTCTTTTCTTCTTTTTTTTTTTTTTTGGTACCTCCATGTATAAACAATTTTAGTATTATATTTTGTATCCCCTCCCTTTCACTTAAATCATTTTTTTGATGAAAACAATTTTGAGCAAAAGTTGATGGGAATGTTTGTTTAAGAATTTGATCAAAAGGTTGTCATTTTGTGAAAATCTTTTGTCAAAGAGTTGTTTTGGGCATGAAAGCCAATTTTGTGGCAAAAAGTTTGGTTTTTTTTTTTTATGGTTTGAAAACCAAATTTTGGATGGCGTGAAAGCCTAATTTTGTGGCATAAGAGCCAAAATTTGTTTTACGGCATGGGAGCCAAAATTTTTGGATGGCGTGAAAGCCGAATTTTAGAATGGCATAGAAGCCGAATTTTGGAATGGCATAGAAGCCGAATTTTGTTTTGTTTGTCTTGGCATTTATAGCCGAATTTTGGCATTTATATCCAGATTTTGGCGTTTATAGCCGATTTTTTGGCGTTTATAGCCGAAATTTTTTTTTGTTTTGTTTTGGCATTTATAGCCGACTTTTGGCGTTTATAGCCGAATTTTGAGATGGCATGAGAGCCAAAAATTTTGTTTGTGGCATGAGAGCCGATTTTGAGATGGCATGAAAGCCGATTTTGGCGTTTATAGCCGAAAAATTTTTGTTTTGGCATTTATAGCCGGATTTTGGCGTTTATAGCTGGATTTTGGCCTTTATAGCCGAGTTTTTTGAAAACCAAGTTTTGTTTTATTGGCATGAAAGCTGATTTTGGCGTTTATAGCCGAATTTTTTTTTGTTTTGGCATTTATAGCCGAATTTTGGCATTTATAGCCAAATTTTGGCGTTTATAGCCGGATTTTGGCGTTTATAGCCGGTTTTTGGCGTTTATAGCCGGATTTGGTTTTCAAAATGCAGGTATCAACTAAATGTCGCCTCCCCGCTGAATGGTCTTGCAAGTATCGATGGAATGTCGCTTCCTTGCTCATTCGGTTTTGTGAGTATTGATGGAATGTCACTTCCTCGCGGGCTAGGTTTTGCGAGTATCGACGGAATGTCGCTTTCTCGCGAATTGGGGTGCAAATATCGACTAAGCGTCGCTTCCCTGCTTTTCCCAAAACTTTTGGTTTTGCGGGTACTGACTTGGTGTCGTTTCCCCGCGATTTTTTTTTTGAAATTTATGGTTTTCTCGAACCATTTGAAATTTGGGTTGTGGATAGCAGCTGGAATATTGCATCTCCACGATTTTTGAAATTTGCAAGTATCGAATGGGGTTCGCTTCCTTGCGATTTTTGGGTTTTGGAAGTATCGAATGGGGTTCGCATCCTTCCGGTTTTTTTAGGTTTTGCGAGTATCGACTGAATGTCGCTTCCCCGCGGTTTCTAAAAACCAAATTTTTTATTTAAAGACAGGAAGGTCATAAATTTTGACTTAAAACCATTTTGGTTGTAAAAGCTGAGGCGGTCTAGGGTGAAAATTCCGAAGTCCCGATTTTTGTTTCAAACCATGAATTTTGGGTTCAATGATCGAAAATTTTGGTCAAGTCTGGGAAGAGGCTCCTAAACTTGGATTGATTTTTCTTTTGAACAATGAAACGATGAAAGCAAGCATTGTTTTGAGAGAGTTTTTTTTTTTGGAAACCTCAACATAAAGATGAAAATTTCAAAAGGGGTGGGTTTGACGAGCAAGTACCTTGGAAATAGGCTTTGGCCGTGTAGATATCGCTCTGACCCGTTTGAGGAAGTCTTCAAGGGTATTACCGCTTCAAGAACTTGCCGTTGATGGGTAGCATACATCTGTCTCCTTCCATGTTTAGAAGAGCGTATACACCGTTGGAGAAGACTTTGTCGATGACGAAGGGTCCCTCCCATTTTGGTTCGAATTTGCCTTTGGATTTGTGGGCAAAGACTATGGGTCTTTTTACTGCAAGAACCAAGTCACCCTTTTTGTAGGCGCGTTGCCTGACCTTTTTGTCGAAAGATCCTGCCATAAGTGCTTGGTACAACTCAATGCTTTGTAGAGCTTCAAGTCGTCTTTCATCGAGATTATCCAGCTCTTGGAGTCTCAATTTGACATTGATTTCTTGCGTCATGTCATTTTGCAAAGATACCCTTAAGGAAGGAATTTGTACTTCCAAAGGGACAACAGCTTCGCATCCATAGACCAAAGAGAATGGTGTGCTATGGGTTGGTCCTCGAACAGTGGTTCGATAGGCCCACAAAGCTTCTAGTAGTTTGTCGCCCCAGTCTCTTCTATGACTAGAGACCATTTTCTTGAGAATTTTGCAGAGTGTCTTGTTGAAGGCCTCTGCTAGTCCATTCGCTGGTGGATTATATGGAGTCGAAGGACAACTTTGGATTTTGTACTTGTCGCAGAACCTATAGAATCTGTGATCCCGGAATTCTGGTCCGTTATCATGGACGAATCTTTTAGGTATGCCGAAGCGACAAATAATGTTGGTGTGCAAGAACTGAATGACTGATGAAGTCTTCATTTCGCTGAGCGCAACTGCTTCTGACCACTTGGAGAAATAATCTGTAGCGGCGAAGATGAAGCGATGACCTTTGCTTGATGGGGGAGAAATAGGACCTATGATGTCCATACCCCAGGCTTCGAAAGGCCATGAGATTGCTGTTGGATGTAGCCATTCTGGTGGCATGTGGACATAATCTCCGTGAATCTGGCATTTTTGGCAGCACTTGGCAAATTGCATTGCATCAGCTACCATGGTAGGCCAATAGTAACCTAGCCTTTTTATCTGGTTGTAGAGCTTAGGGCCAGCCTGATGGGCTCCACAAAGACCAGCATGTACTTCTTTGAGAGTTTCCTCAGCCTCTTGTTGTGATAAGCAGCGTAGGAGTACTCCGTCGAAGGATTTTCTGTAAAGTGCTTTTGAAGGTATATTCTGTAATGTACTTCACTTGAACTCTAGATATGATATTCAGTATGGCTCTTAAACTATACATCTTTAAGATACCACTTGCATTTATGAAGCTTCCGCTAATTGTTATATATATATTTGAGGAAATGTTTATACCTCACAGCGATCTTCGATCCGGATGGGACATGATTGGGGCCAGGTTGTATTTGGTTAATGTTAGAAAATTTTTAATTGGCCCTAATCTCACGCATAACCCCGGTTTCACTTTTGGGGGTGTGACAAGTTGGTATCAGAGCCTTACTGGTTTCTAGAATAAAAACAAGTAGAAACTTAAGACGTGTGAGGATTGGTTTTCTTTGGGTAACTTAGCTTTTGTAGATTGTATAGTTTGCATGCTAGATTGAGTCCTATAGGACTAACGTTTCTTATGTTTCAAAATGGCTGGAGGACATACTCGTTCTAATCAAAACAATGACAATGCCAGTCCTAGTGATAATGATTCTGTAGAAGCCAGATTCAATAAGCTGATGCAAGCATTCGTGGCTTCCCAAGAGGCAAATGTACAGAATCAAGCCTAGCAAAGAGAAGATCAGAACAAACAGAGGGTAGACCAGGCTACCTTTCAGAATCAGATGCTACAATTCTTGCAAAGGCCAGCCCCGGCAGCTCAGGTCATCATGCCAGCTCGGGTGACAGATCTGAATGACATATATGACAAGTTTAAGAAGAGGAACCCACCAGTGTTCAATGGGAATGAGGACCCCCTTGATGCTGACGAGTGGGTAGTTCAGATGGAGAAGATCTTTCAGGTCTTCCAGTGCTCAGGGAAGGAACAAGTTCAGTTGGCAGCTTATATGTTCCGAGGAGTGGCAGAGATGTTGTGGAAATCGGTCAAGACACCTTTCGACACGATAAAGAAAGACATTGCTTGGACTTTATTTCAGACACTATTTTATACCAAGTACATTCCACCCCACATCCAGGCCATAAGCTTGTTGAGTTTGAGACTTTGGTTCAGGGAGAGGACACCGTCCAGGTGTATGAACAGAATTTCACCAACCTATCTAGGTTTGCATCGACTCTGGTTCGTCTCGAGGCAGATAAGGTGATGCGGTTCATTCGGGGGATGAGACCCGATATTCAGATGGAGGTGACATCCGTCACCCTAGTTACATATGAGGAGAACCTTAAGCGTGCACATTGGGCTGAGGAGTCCATTCAGAAGAAGACCTTATATGAACAGCAGCTTCAGCAAGTATAGGTGCAAGCTAGGAATCCAGGTTCAGGACAGTTTCAACAGCGTCCACAGCAAACATATCAGAAACAACATCGTCCACAGCAGCAGTACCAGCCGCAGGGCAAGAAGCCTAGGTTTGACCAGGCACGTAGGGCTCATTGTGTGCAATGTGGTAAGAATTCGCATGCGTCTGTGAACTATAGATGGAAGACAGGGGCTTGCTTTGAGTGTAGTTTGACGGGCCACCAGATAAGAGATTGCCCTCAGGCACAAGGGCATGGTGTAAGGAACGCACCTCCTCGACCACCAGTGGCAGCACCGCCTTTGAGGCAGGCACCTCAGCAGCAGCCTCGGGCACCGCAACAACCACAGCAGCTTAGACTTCCAGGACCCCAACAGAATAGAGGGCAACAGAGGCCCCAGGGACAGCAGAGGCCACAAGGCCAACAGTATGGATAGCACAGACCTCAGGGGCAGCAACAGCATTATGGACAGCAGTGGCATCAACAAAGGCGTCAACAGTATGGAAAGCTTTATGCCTTAAATCAGCAAGAGGGCGAGGAAGCAGGAGGAGTGGTGGAAGGTACACTTTCTATCTCAGATGTACCTGCTAGAGTCCTATTTGATTCTGGCTCCACGCATTCTTTTGTGTCTCCTATATTTGCTGCATGTTTAGTGGGAGACATAGTTCCATTGCATTGCATTTTGCTTGTTAGTACTCCCTTAGGGAAGACAGTCCCGTGTGAGTCCTATTATCCGGCTTGCAAAGTGCAGGTGGGAAGTTTTATCCTATCTGCAGATTTGATCATCCTAGGGATGAAAGACTTTGATGTGATATTGGGAATGGATTGGTTATCCACCTACAGAGCAGTTATGGATTGCTTCAACAAGACAATCAGATTGCAAGTATTACCAGACAGTGTAGAGATTATTGGAGAGAGGAGACCCATGTCCACTAGAGTCATTTCAGCCTTGAGGGCAGACAAATTAATTAGGAGTGGATGTGAAGGCTATGTGGCATTTATCATGGAGGATAAATTGTCCAAAGCGGTGGCGGATATTCCAGTTGTTTGTGAGTTCCCGGATGTCTTTCCGGAGGAGATACCTGGATTACCACCAGTCCGAGAAATTGATTTCACGATTGAGCTTGTGCCAGGAACGGCACCGATATCGAAAGCACCTTACCGCATGGCTCCAGCGGAGCTAAGGGAGTTGAAAGTTCAGTTGCAGGATCTCTTGGATAGAGGATTTATGAGACCAAGAGTATCACCTTGGGGTGCACCGGTTCTGTTCGTGAAGAAGAAGGATGGATCGATGCGTATGTGCATAGACTACATGCAGCTGAATCATGTTACGATCAAGAACAAGTACCCGTTACCCAGGATAGATGAGTTGTTTGATCAGTTGCAGGGAGCACAACATTTCTCCAAGATAGATTTGAGATCAGGGTACCATCAGATACTCAGGGATCAAGATGTGCAGAAGACAGCCTTCAGGACCAGATATGGACATTATGAGTTCTTGATTATGCCATTTGGGTTGACCAATGCACCGGGAGTATTTATGGCTTTGATGAACAGAGTCTTTGCACCATGCTTAGACAAGTTCACAGTCGTATTCATAGACAATGTTCTAGTCTATTCGAAGTCCAGAGATGAGCATGCAGAGCATTTGAGAAGTTCATTGCAGATTCTGAGAGAGAACCAGCTCTATGCCAATCTTAGTAAATGTGAATTTTGGCTTGAACAAGTGTCTTTTCTTGGACACATCATCTCTAAGGAAGGTTTATCAGTAGATCCAGCGAAGATTGAGGCAGTAGTCAATTGGCAGAGCCCGAAGTCAGTGTCAGAGATTAGGAGTTTTCTCGGTTAGGCAGGTTATTACAGAAGATTTATGAAGGGATTCTCCAGTATAGCAGCCCCATTAACCAAATTGACAAAGAAGGATGTTCCTTTTGTGTGGATAGAGCAGTGTGAGACTAATTTTCAGGAGCTGAAGACCAGATTGACCACAGCCCCTATTCTTACGTTACCCACAGGGAATGGAGGGTTTGTGATTTTTACAGATGCTTCAGCCATTGGATTGGGATGTGTGCTCATGAAGGAAGGAAAAGTAGTGGCCTACGGGTCCAGACAGCTGAAAAGACATGAAAAGAGATATGCTACCCATGACTTGGAGCTTGCAGCAGTGGTTATGGCACTGAAAATGTGGAGACATTATCTGTACGGAGAGAAATTCGAGGTTCATTCGGATCATAGGAGTCTTCAGTATCTGTTTGGACAGAAGGATTTGAACATGAGGCAGACCAGATGGATGGAATACATCAAGGACTACGATTTTCCAATAAAGTATCATCCAGGGAAAGCAAATGTGATTACAGATCCATTGAGCAGAAAGACAGCAAATACCGGATGCTTACAAACAGAGTGGTCTTTGACAGAGTTATTCAGAGATTTGGCCATAGAGTTCCATCCTCAGAGTGAGAAAGTCATGGTTGCCAACATGCACACTTGGGAACTAGAGATTCTTAGCAGAATCAAGGGCAGTCAGAGAAAGGATCCAGAGTTAGTCAGACTGATAGACAGCATGGCAGACAGGCCAGAGTACAGGCTCATAGATGGAGTGTTGTATTGCCAGGACAGATTATGTGTACCGGGTGTACATGATTTGAGGAACGAGATTATGGTTGAGGCACACCATTCTCGTTATGCTATTCACCCAGGGAGCACCAAAATGTACCAGAACTTGAAGAGTTTTTATTGGTGGAACAACATGAAGAAGGACATTGCAGGATTTGTCTCGAGATGCCTAGTGTGTCAACAAGTGAAGGTTGAGCATTAGAAACCTCCAGGGTTACTCCAACCCTTGAAGACACCGGAATGGAAGTGGGAGCACATCACCATGGACTTCGTTGCAGGATTGCCACCCACGAGGGACAATGATAGTATTTGGGTGATTGTTGACAGACTCACCAAGTCGGCACACTTTATTCCGATGAAGATGAGAGGATCCATGGATATTTTGGCACATAAGTACATCGACAACATCGTCAAATTGCATGGAATTCCAGAGTCCATTGTTTCAGACAGAGATATGAGGTTTGTAGGCAGATTTTGGGTCAGTTTGCAAGCACCTTTGGGTACTACATTGAGTTTCAGCACTGCGTATCACCCTCAGACAGATGGACAGACTGAGAGAACCAACCAGACTATGGAGGATATGTTACGGGCATGTGTTCTAGATTTCGGGAAGGACTGGGAGAAGAGTCGTCCTTTCTGTGAGTTTGCCTACAACAACAGTTACCACTCCCATATCGGGATGGCACCGTTCGAGGTATTGTACTGACGGAAGTGCAAAACCCCGATTTGTTGGGAAGAGATTGGTGTTCGGAATTTTCACGGACCTTCGATCATCAGTGATACCAGTGAGAAGGTGAAGCAGATCATCGACAAGCTAAAGATTGCAAGAGACCGTCCGAAGAGCTACGTAGACCCCAAGAGGAGGGATTTGGAGTTTTAGGTTGGAGACAAGGTGTTTCTCAAAGTCTCACCGACTAGAGGAACTATGAGATTTGGTCAGAAAGGAAAATTGGCTAGAAGGTACATTGGAGTTGCAGGCTTCAGCATGTTTTTGCGTAGGCCTAACAATGCAGGATTTGATTTTGAGCTTGTAGGAGCAAGCCGGCTCATGATGATTTTGTTTGTATTTTTGGGTGGAGGGTAGGTTTCTCCTCTTTCACGTAAGAGAGAGGGTAGAACCGATTCTCCTTAAGAGGGGCCAGGTATGCTGGCTTTGTAGATGTTCGGGACCTCCGTTGCTTTGGTGAAGATCTCGGGGACCAGATTTTTGGGTAAACCCGGTTTCTTATAGGTTGAGGCTTCGTGGGAGCGCCATGGGCTTCAGGTTCCTTGTTGTTCGCCCTTGGTGCCATGTTAGTGACACGTTACGGGGCGATTTTCTGCTTCTTGGCAGGTACAGTGTCTTCTGCGGGGAGTGGGAATGGTCCCAGCGACCCGAAGACGATGGTCCGGGGAGTTGAAGTTGACCCGGTGTTTGGAGAGTTGTCGAGGGAGATGACGCTTCGGCAACTGGCAGGGAGCTTATGCTTGTTTTGCTTGTCTTAAAGCATAAGCTGGTACTTGTTCTCACCGAAAGTGATGGTTAATGAAGCTGCCATTGTTAGTTTTGGAAAACTTCTAAAACAATACCAAATCCATTAGTAATCACAAGAATATGGTGATCATAAATGGAGAACAACTATGGTTTTGTCTTTTCAAATCAATTGAGGGGACGTGGCCCTACCCAAGGACGATGAAGAAGGCAAAAAACCATAGAGGATACAATTGTTCTAAAATACAAGTATGGTAGGCTCAGAGTGAGCGTTCCAGTGACTGCTAGAAGTAATTGTAGACCTTAATTCAAATTACCAAGAAGCAAGGCTCACTCGAGGTAAAATGATATAAGGTTGGAGATACAAATGCGTCAGTCGCGAATACAGTAGACCCGAAAGGGCGTACTAGCACCGCTAGGCACAAATGTTGCAAATCGCATCCTTGGGAAGGACACGAGATGTGATTTTTTTAAAATGTCAAATTTGGGTTCATAAAGGAGAGCAACTGGTATTCCAATCCGAACCACAACTCAACATTTCTGCGAGCGTTAAATCCGAAAAAGAAAGGGACCAGAATTTCTCAAATGTGAATCCAGTATTGACGAAAGTTTTTTTTTTCTTTTTTTGAAAGGTCAAAATTAAATTCATCAAAGAGAGAAAATGGTATTCCAATCCGAACCACAACTCAACATTTCTGCGAGCGTTAAATCCGAAAGGAAAAGAACCAAGATTTCTCAAATGTGAATCCAGTATTGACGGAAGTTTTGTTTTGAAAGGTCAAGATTAAATTCATCAAAGAGAGCAAATGGCGTTCCAATCCGAACCACAACTCAACATTTCCGCGAGCGTTAAATCTGAAAGGGAAAGAACCAAGATTTCTCGATTCTTAACTCAAAAATGACGAGAAAATTTTTTTTTCTTCTTTTTTTTTTAAAAAAAATGCACATAGGTTTCCAATTCGATCTTATGAAACCTTAGTAGATAGATTAGCCCCCAGGTAAGGGTAGGATTACTTAATGAACCCGTTTGGAGGATCCTTGCCTCAAACAGTCTAGCTGTCTCCACACTCTGGACAAGGCTTTTCTTGAATCTACTTTAGTCAAAGAGCGCAATTGATACAACCTTAGTGTTTTTTTTTTTTTTTTTTTTTTCTTTTGAAAGATTTCTAATGAGCTCATTAAAGAGAACAAGTGGTGTTCCAATCCGAACCACAACTCAACATTTCTGCGAGCGTTAAATCCGAAAGGGAAAGAACCAAGATTTCTCAATTTTGAGCCCAAAAGAAAGAAAACTGATTTTTTTTTTGAAATTATAATTTTTTTTTTGAAATCCCAATTGGACTCATCAAAGAGAAAAGATGGCCCAATCCCCGATATGAACGATAGCTGCGAACATTTCTGTTAGCTATCAAGTTCGAAGAGGGAAAGATCAAAATTTCTCAAAGTTGAGTTTTTAAGAAAAACGGATCATTTTTTTTTTTTGAAAGAATTTGAAATGAAGGTGTTTTTTTTTTTTTTTTTTTGAAATCCCAATTGGACTCATCAAAGAGAAAAGATGGCCCAATCCATGATATGAACGATAGCTGTGAACATTTCTGTGAGCTACCAAGTTCAAGGAGGAGAGGATCAAAATTTCTCAAAGTTGAATCTTGAGAAAGAGAAATCATTTTTTTTTTGAAGTGAGAAAGAACTATTGAAATCCCATCTCATGTTTTTTTTTTTTTTAGATTCAAAATGCAACATAGGCCACCAACTAGAAAGGAGCCAAGGGATCAAAGCATCACGTTCTCAAGTCAACAGGTCCCACCCGGTAAGCCAACTTGATGGACCCT
This sequence comes from Umbellularia californica, assembly GCA_028538565.1. Lineage (NCBI taxonomy): Eukaryota > Viridiplantae > Streptophyta > Magnoliopsida > Laurales > Lauraceae > Umbellularia > Umbellularia californica. Next base: position 14,584,795 of record JAPQWN010000009.1, on the reverse strand, counting down.
TGGGATTCTTCCGTCCTCTCCTTCCGCACCCCGGGGGCTGACCTAGGTCTCGACGGAGGAGGGAAAATCGCGGATATCAATATTTTTTTATACGGGTATGCCAGATTTACTTTCTACTTGGAATTTGGAATAGTGATGATCCGGAGATTCACCTTCACAAGTGGAAAGGAAATCAATCATTTTTTCTAAGTTTTCAAATTGCATAAATATTAAGAAAAGAGACCAGTTTGTTTTTTGAGAATGTCGTAGGAGGCGTTTTTGTTTGTTTGCCGTGAAAGGCGATTTCACAAAACTCATCAAATATGAAAGACAAGAATTGTGATTTCTTTTTTTGTCTCTTTAAGAAATACAAACTACAATAGAAAAGTAAGAAAAGGGATCTAACTTCTCAGGAGATTGTGGGGACACGTTGAGATCGACGGTCGCAAGTCATGTATGGACTTCGCCATCGTCCTTCAAATGAGAACATGTGATGCTTTGATTCTTTGGCTTGGCTCCTAACCTCGGTTTTTTTAAAGGACAAGGACCAAGAGGAGGTCCTATATCCAATCAAAAACCAAGTAAACGGGCTGAAAAGCCGCGTTTAGGCCATGTTGGAGAAGGAGGAGACCTTGGGGGGGTGGCCCCCCAAGGGACGTTGATCACCTTGTGGTGCTTCTGGGAGCAAAGTGGCAGGACTTCGTCTCTCTCTTGAATTTTCTGGATTTTCAGAACTTGGGATTGCACTTCCGATTCCTTTTCTTGGAACTCACCTCTTTTTATAAGCTTTTGGTAGCCATGAGGTGATTATGTGCATTAATAGCCATGATGAGAGAATTGATGAGGAGTTACAAGTTGATTTTGTAACTCCTTTTTCATGGCTTGTGATTAGCCGATGAAGGTAGTGGGCATTTAATTCCCTTTAAGCTTCATGATGATGGGAGTTTCATGGGTTAAATGCCATGATTGCTTGGATTTGTAACTCCCAAATGCTTGAATCTGATTGGGCCGTCCAAAATAATGAGTTAATGACCGCATTAAGTTGTCATAAACGGGTCAATTAACGTCATTAAGTGGTCGCCAAGGCATGTGAAGAGTCGCGGGCCGCGCTGCGCCTTTTGAGATTCTTCTTGCGATCATCACAGGTGGATCCACGCATTGTTTGATGTCGGATTGTAGTGCAATCTCAGACATTGATTGATGTTGGCGGTCCGGTGACCTCTGTCTTGTCGATTTCACGATCGGTCGGATAGAAAGTATACTTTCTTGGTCAGCCGGTTGGCGATCTTGGAGCGATCGGTGATGATTTCATGCTTTTGTCGGCAGATCCGAGATATCGGTGAAGATCAGTCGTTTTCAAGCATCAAACATTGGATTTTCAGAAAATCACAGAGGCAGGAACACCCGAAACGCGAAAAGGATTGAAAAACGGGGCTTTTGGTGCAAAATCCAGCGACCCGGATTTGCAGGGTCGCCGGCGACCCTGGCCTAGGGCTTTGGCCCGTTTGGTCGCCGAGCGTCGTTTCCGGCCATCTTTCCGTCTTTTTTGTTCCTTCTTTCTTCTGTATTTTTCTTGACATTTTTCCTCAATTATTGACTTGATTTTCCTGGAGAAAACTTGACGAGAACCCATGCGAAATCGGAGCACAAAGTTTCCCATTTTTCTGGAAAGCCGAAGACTTTGTAGCCGATTTTCCGTCAAGAGTCGAAATTAGGTCAAACGATGTCGGAATGACCTGAAAATTGAGGTGAAGCTTCTTGAGCAGTGGATAGGACCAACCATGGGATTTTATTTGAGTTTTGAAGCCGTTTTGGGTCCCATCGATGCTTGACTTGATTTTGCTGCGGGGAAAATGCCGAGCTTTTATATGTGGTCAAACGATGTCTGATTGACCTTAAATTTGACGGGGAGCCTATTGGAGTCATTTTGAGACGTTCCATCAGCTCCGTTTTGGATGTCATGGTCCCGGGTTGCTCCGACTCCGGTAGGCTTGATTTTCTTTCGAAGCATCGAAACCTGGTTAAACGTTGTCGGAATGACCTGAAATTCGACGTGTAGCCTTTTGGAAGCATGTTGAAGCCACTCATGTACTTTGTTTCATGAGTGCTGACTTCGGTGGTTCCCGCCGTCGGGAGGCTTGATTTTGCTGCTCGAGCGTTGATGGAGGGTCAAACATTGTCGGTTTGACTTGAAATTTGGCATGGAGCCCTTTGAAGACATTCTGGAGTCATCCGTAGGCTCTGATCGAAGTTTTTGTGTCTTCGATGATGTCGCCACCGGGAGCGCTTGTTTAGCTATCGGAGCAGTAAAGTTAGGCCAAACGATGTCGGAATGGCCCGAAACCTCAGGTGTACCCCCCTTTTGGCTGCCTTGAAGGATCTTTCAGTTTCTGTCTGATTCTGACAAAATCTGATGCTTGAAGTAGCCTTGCCTATTTTTAGCAGGATGCAGCTTCACGAGGCTTCTTGATGTTGAGGAGAAATAGTGACTTTTTTTGTGTCAACAAATGCCCCCTCGAGGTACAAGCGACGAGTAGCTTTTTGGAGTCGATGTGCCTCGAAGAGAAACTTGGAGGAGAGATTCCAACTTGACCAAGAGTCTTGAGCATTTTTTTTTTTTTGAATAGCCTTCTGAGTTTCCGGGGGAATTTTATGGTAGTGAGAGGGATCACGTACCATCTCAAGGCAAAGTTTTGAAAATGATATGGGGTGTTTGGATTTTGGGTTTTGAATTTTGGTTTTTGACCTTGTGACCTAACAAGCTGAATGTGGCAAGTTAGGGGGTCGGGGTTTGATTTTGATTTTGACCTTGTGACCCAACAAGCTGTATGTGGCAGATTGGGGGGGTCAGATTTGGGTTTTTTGGTTTTTGGTTTAGTTTGGATTTTGATTTTGGTTTTGGTCTTGTAACCTAACAAGCTGTATGTGGTGAGCTAGGGGACCGGAATTTGGTTTTGTGAAATGTCAATTTCAAGATTTTGGCTCAATTTGGTTCATGAGGTTGGATGGCTTGATTTTTGGAAACTCATGAGGCTTTCTTTTCTCTTTTTTTTTTGAATGGTCTCATCAACTCAAAAGAGACATGGGACTTTTTTGCTCCTTTTTCTTTTTTTTTTTTTTTTTTTGCTCTTGGTAAGAGGAATATTTTGACTAAAAGCCACTTTTAGTGCCTAGGTGGTCAAACCTGGCTCATATGGGCTAACCCATGGGACCTTAGGCTTTGAAGACGGCCTAGATCTCACATGGTGTCATATTTGTAGAGAATATCTAAAAATATCTCTTTTGTGTAGAAAATATCTAAAAATATCCTTAGTTGGAGAGAATTTCTCAAGTTTTCTTTTTGTGGAAAGACTCTCTCAAAATATCTCTCTTTTTGGGAAAGTAACTAAATTTTAGTACTTACCTCTTTTCATTCTCCTTGTTTCCTCTTTTGGCTTGCTTTCTTCTATAAAAGCAAGAGGGTTGTTTCTTTTCCTCCATTGCTTTCTTTTTGCAAGAAATCTTCAAGAGTGCTCTCCAAGATTAGAAGTGTTTTTTTTTCTTCTTCAAGGATCTTTAAGCTTTTCTTCTTCTTCTCCATCAATGGCTTCAAGTAAGTTTTCTTCCTCCACAAGAATCTCCATTGTAAAAGTAGCTTCTTCATTTTTTTTCTTCTCTTCTTCTTTTTCTTTTCTTTTTTTTTTCTTCAAGCACGTATTCCCTTTTTTTTTCGTGCTTCTTCTTCTTTTTTTTTTTTCTTTTTTTTTCTCTTCTTTTCAAGGTTTTCTTTTTTTTTTTTCACCGTGTATATTTTTTTTTCCACACGCTGACTTCTTTTTTTTTGTCAGCGATTTTTCCCTTTCTTTTTTCTGTTTTCACGCTGATTTTTTTTTGTCAGGGTTTCTTTTTTTTTTTTTTTTTTTTTGTTTCTCTTGGCTGTACGGACAGCCTGCCACGTGGCAGTGGGCCACGGCCTGTGGGCCAGAATTTATTTATTTATTTATTTATTTATTTTTGCTGAGATTTTTTTTCTCTTTTTTTTTTTCTTTTTCTTTCCTTTGTTTGCTCACCATGATAATAAGGCTATGCAATTTCAATATGTATGCATTTTTTTGTTTGATGCATCGAGATAGAAGGCTAGAGTCTCTAGGTCAAGCCAACATGATTTTTGACTTGGACAAAATTTGATTGGTTTTGACCAAATTGGGTTGGAATTGGTCAAACTTTGGTCAAGGTTTTTCTAGCTTCTAATGCATGATGATATTCTTTGATGCATGATTTTTTTGTAAATGGAATTGGAAGCATGATGATGCATACCTGAAAATCTTTTGCAAGTGTTGGGATTTTGAGCTCGCAGCGATGTTGAGCTCTTTCTCGGTCTTGCTGGATTTTGAGGAAGTCTGCAATTTTTGGATTCTGAAGCTCGCAGTAATATTGAGCTCTTTTCCAGATTTTGCAGAAGTTTGATGAGATTGGCTCGTTCTCGCAGCGATGTTGAGTTTGAACCTTCTTTGAGAATTCTCCACTGACTATGAGCTCGCAGCGATGTTGAGCTCATCTTCAGGCTTCTTGTCTTTTTCGGAGTATTTTCCTTTTCTTCGGAATTGCCCCGGAACCATGTCAAAATTTTTTCTAGGGTTTTTGTAGTAAAATTCTGTCATTTTGATGATGATTGATCTTTTCTCTTCCATCTTTTGCAGGTACTTCTTTTAGAACGAACAAGGGTAAAGATCCTGTTACTGACACACCTCGTCGGTCTGCTAGATCTTCCAATGCAGCCGTTCAGCAGGCTTGGGAGAAGGTCCAGTTTGTGGAGAAGAACTTGGAAGAATGCGATTCCCTCAATCGTGATGAGATGAGACAGCGATTGATCGCTCTCAAAGATGAGGAATTCTACAAGATCATGGTAAGCAGCCGTCCTTGGGTTACGGACGATTAGAGCGCTGTGCTCAAGCCTACCTTCTTCTTCGGTGATGCAGTCCCCGACGACTTGACATACCAAAGGAGATGTTTTCACTTCTCTTACACAGCAGATGGTGAGGAGAGAACTATTTCCACCCGGTTGTCTTTTGATCGGACCATCTAGATCCTGAGCCTTTCTCCCACGTGCCCTAAGAGGGAAGATCCTCCGAGCTGGGTGAAGAGGACCAGTGTGATCAAGACCGGGATTTTTGTTGGCGGTCCTTCCGGTTTTGCAAAGAAGCCACCTGTCCGTATGGACATGTTAATGCCAGCCAGTGGCTACCATGGTTCTGATCATCCATCGCTCGATTTGAGACCGGTGGGCCTTGGTGTTTTTCGGGGTGACGGCAGCGTGGCCATGGGGCCACAGCCTTGTGGGCCAGCCTCTTTTTTTCTGAAGAGATTTTCTCTCTTTTCTAATTTCCATCTCTTTTTTTTTTTTTTTTTTTTGCTCACAATGATAATGAGGTTTGTGCAATTTCAAGATGTTCATCCATTTTTTTTTGTTATGTATCGAGATAGAAGGCTAGAGTCACTAGGTCAAGTCAACATAATTTTTGACTTGGACAAAGTTTGATTGGTTTTGACCAAGTTGGGTTGGAATTGGTCAAACTTTGGTCATGGTTTTCCAAGCATCTAATGCATGATGATTTTCTTTGATGCATGATTTTTAGTAAATTGACTTGGAAGCATGATGACGCATACTTGAAAATCTTTTGCAAGTATTGGGATTTGGAGCTCACAGCGATGTTGAGCCCTTTCTTGGTCTTGCTGGATTTTGAGGAGCTTTGCAAGTTTTGGATTTTGGAACTCGCATCAATGTTGAGCTTTTTTCCGAATTTTGCGGAAATTTGATTAGATTGGCTCGTTCTCGTAGTAATGTTTGAGTTCGAACCTTCTTTGGAAATTTTTCCACTAACAATGAGCTTGCAGCAGTGTTAAGCTTATCTTCAGGCTTCTTATCTTTTTCGGGGTGTTTCCCTTTTCTTCGGAATTATCCCGGAACCATGTCAAAATTTCGCTAGAATTTTTTTTTTTAGCAAAATCCTGTCATTTTGATGATAATTGATCTTTGTTTTTCCTTTCTTTGCAGGTAGTTCTTTCAGAACGAACAAAGGTAAGGGTCCTGTTACGATGCACCTCGTCGGTTTGCCAAATCTTCTAATGCGGCTGTTCACCTCGTTGGCCTGGGAGAAGGTCCAGTTTGTTGAGAAGAACTTGGAAGAGTGGGATTCCCTTAATCGTGATAAGATGAGATAGCGATTGATCGCTCTCAAAGATGAGGAATTTTACAAGATTATGGTAAGCAGCCGTCCTTGGTTTACAGACGATCAGAGCATTGTGCCCAAGCCTACCTTCTTCTTCGGTGATGCAGTCCCCGACGACTTGACATACCAAAGGAGATGCTTCTCTTACATAGCATATGGTGAGGAGAGAACTATTTCTACCCGGTCGACCTTCGATCGAACCATCTCGATCATGAGCCTTTCTCCCACGTGCCCTAAGAGGGATGATCCTCCGAGCTGGGTGAAGAGGACCAGTGTGATCAAGACCGGGGTTTTTGTTGGCGGCCCTTCCGGTTTTGCAGAGAAGTCGCCTGTCCATATGGACATGTTAATGCCAGTCAGTGGCTACCAAGGTTCTGATCATCCATCGGTCGATTTGAGACCGGTGGGCCTTGGCATTTTTCGGGGTGACAGCAGCAATTGGGTGAAGCCTTTTCGACTTCGTGGCCGTTTCAGTGTTGACTCGAGCTGGGAATCATGGATTGATTACACCCTGAAGATTGGTGAGGTTATTCTACGGGAGGTCGAGATTTTTGATGCGGTTCGCTCTTTTCGGCAAGCCGTTGTTTTCTCAGATGAGGCTTTCATGGCCATGCTGGAGTCGTTCCGTCCACAAACCAACACCTTCATTGTGACGAATGGTGAGATTGGTTTTTCTTTGAAGGAATTGAGTGCCATCACCGGGTTGCCTATCCTTGGCAAACTCTATGAGGAGTTCATGCCTATCGACAACGTCCTTATGGAGCAGTCTAAGGAGTTCAGGCTTGTATACTTTCAGCTCGTCGCCTTCTATGATTTTTTGAAGGAGAAGGAGGGCTCGAAAGTTAGGTGCAGCAGTTGGAAGATGTGTAGCTCCAACTTTTTTGACAGCGGGGAGTCTTCTGATAGCATGGCCCAGGATGCTAGGGCTAAAGCCTCAAGTTTGAAGAAGATCTCCGCTATGCGAGAAGATTTGATGAAGTTCTTCGCAAGCACAGACGCCATTTGTCCTGACATTCCATTGCGGAGAAATCTCGCTGTTTACCTTACTTATTGGATGGGTGAGGCTGTTTTTGCTAGAGGAGATGGAACGCACATCAGGCCGCACTGTATTTTTTCGGCTTGTCAGATGGCTTTTGGAGAGCGGCTGGCTTTGGTACCTCCTCTTTACTCTTACTTATGTACCGAACTGCAGGCTGCTGCTTTCCTGGTTCGGCTTGGGCTCCCTATGAACAGGGTATTTTCAGCCCATATCTTCTATTCGTGGTACGTATACCACTGTCCTAGCTTCCATCGGTTGGGAGTTGCACAGGATGAAGATCCTTTTATGATTCGTTTGGCTAGAGGGAAAGCCGTTTCCGAATCTCTTTTGTCAGCCCGTTTGAGGATCCGACGGTTCAGGGACGTCGAGATTGGGCAGTCTTCAGTGAAGCTTTCTCTAGGTTTGCGGAAGAAGGCTTTTGATTTTGGTGTCTCCTGTGATTCGACTAGGGTAGGGTCGGGAAGACACTGTGCTTTGACAAACGCAGAGAAGAGATGGCTTTTCAACATACGGGTTGGTACGATGGTGTACCATAGACATCTTTTTGTCGATATCCAGCTGTATGTCCCTTCGCATTTTGCATTGCAGCTTGGCTTTTCTCAAGGCGTTGTTGGAGCGCCTTCAAGCATGGTGAGGCGTTTTGGAGGTTTGCAGGATGGGAGGAATGCATGGGCTTTTTACAGTACATATGACACTACCGTCATGATTTCCTATCCTGAGCTGCCCACTTTCCGGACTTCTGGCTTCACGAAATGGTTTGTGGAGAGCTTCTTAGTGTACCGGGGGCTTTCCAAGAAGGAGCTTGATGTCAAGCAATCTCTTGGGAAAGGTCTTGGCAAATCAGATGGTGTCCATCGAGAGGAAGTTTTGGCCTTCCTTTCTGGAGAGAAGCATAAGATAGGCTTTCTCAACGAGCAGAATATCATCAGATCAGGAGCTGTACAAGGGATTCCTGGTGAGGTCTTAAGGCAGCTGGAAGAGGAGGAGGCCGAGATAGATGCTTGGATGTAAGCAGAGCGCACGAAAGCTTCTGTGGAGTCTACTGAGAAAAGTAGGCCATCCAGTGAGGACTCTAGTGAGAGGCCTGCTGTTGATAGTGAGGCAAGATCTTCGAGCAGGCTAACCCGCAAAAGCAAGATGAAGAGAGCACAGCGGTGTAATATGAGACAACATGAAAGTTCTTCTGATCTTGAAGTTCCTCTCACCATTGCTGAGGAGGTGTTCGGGGATGCTGACGAGCCTCCGGAGAAGAGAAGCAGAGAAGAGGAGACAGCTGGTATGATTCTCCTTCTTTCTTTTGTCACTTTTTTTTTTCTTATAAGAGATTTTTGTTTTGATCCGCTACTTTCTTTCTTTTGGTAGAGGATGATGATTTGTTGATGCCCGAGGTTCTGGCCGATGAGGTGATGACGGATCCAGTCGTGGCATCTGAAGAAGAACCTAGGGACTCTAGAGTGATTCCAGAACCTTCACCTGGTATGATTGCTTTGGCTTCTTTTTTTCTTCTTTATGTTTGTGCTGCCATTTGCCAACATGTAGCTTTTGTTTTCTTGTTAGCTGACTTGCCAGAGGATTCTGATGATTTCGAGCCATCCATAGATGCAGCATTTGACGATGCTTCGGATGAGCTCAGAGAGGTAGAAAGTACTCCACCGGTCGTTGAAGAAGGTATTTTGCAATACTAATCTTGATATTGATTTTTGACAAGATCATATTCATACCTTTTTGTCTTTTCATTGACAGATTGTGAAGCAACAGGAGAAGTTCCTTCATCTTCCTTAGAGCCAGAAGAGGGGATACCTGCAGCCGATCCAGGAGTAGGGGCTTCTTCTACTTTCAACGAGTCAGCTTCTTCGATTGGAAAGAGTTTATTGATTACTCTTCCAATGGAGCATGACATGGGCAGTCCGGCACCGGAGCACGGCGAATCCTCGTCTAGGCCGCACCTTCAGTATGCAAAGAAGGTGTTGAAGAGTGTTTTGAGCTCATGGGTCTAGACTCTCTCTTCAGTTCACTTAGAAGCTGGTTTTGGAATGATCAAGCATGTACATGACATCCTTGCTGATAGAGAAGAAGTCGGTCTGGACATTGCAAGTGCCAAGGGCTTTGTTGATGAAGTCATTGCTTTAGGGAACAAGTGGACTGAGACCAAGGGTTTCCCAGATGGTGACTTCTTTGATGAGATGTTTATGAAGCCTTCCAGCAAAGTCAAAGCTGAGCTGACTGAGATCACTCGGACTCGGAAGCAATTTGTTCGGGAGAGGAACGTTACCAAGTTGGCCATCATGGGGCTAAAGCAAGACCTGGACCGCCTTGATAAGGAGGTTGTCGAGGCTAGGCAGCGTCTTGAGCTTTTGGAGGAAGAAGCTGCTGCCAAATGGACCTCCATTGTGGAGGCTCGTGACAAGGAGGGGACTCTCATTCTCCAGGTTGAGGAAGCTGAAAGTAATTTCTAGAGGAAGACTCAGGAGTAAGAGAAGTGGCAGGTCCTCTAGGAAGAACTTCCTCGTGCTGCAGATGGGTCGCGGCGTTCCGCCGCATTTTATGGGAACATTTTGAAGAAGCGTGGCCTGAAAATTTTGGAAGCTAAGGCCAAGGGTCTGCTTGAGGAGTTGAATCTTTGGTTGAAAATCAAGTTGGGTTGAGCTCCTGAGTTGTAACAAACTCCTTTTCTTCTTTTCTTTTTTTTTTTTTGGTATCTCCATGTATAAACAATTTTGGTACTATATTTTTTTGTATCCCCTTCTTTTCACTTAAATCATTTTTGATGGAAACAAATTTAAGCAAAAGCTGATGAGAATGTTTGTTTAAGAATTTGATCAAAATGTTGTCATTTTGTGAAAATCTTTTGTCAAAGGGTTGTTTTGGGCATGAAAGCCAATTTTGTGGCGAAAGCCTGGTTTTTGATGGCTTGAAAATCGATTTTTAGAATGGCATGGAAACCGAATTTTGTGGCGTAAGAGCCAAAATTTGTTTTGCGGCATGGGAGACAAAAATTTTGTTTGTTGCAATGGAGCCAAAGTTTTTTTGTTTGTGGCATGAGAGCCAAAGTTTTTGGTTTGTGGCATGGGAGCCAAAGCTTTATTGTTTGTGGCATGAGAGCCAAAGTTTTTGGTTTGTGGCATGGGAGCCAAAGCTTTTTTGTTGGTGGCATGAGAGCCAAAGTTTTTGGTTTGTGGCATGGGAGCCAAAGCTTTTTTGTTTGTGGCATGAGAACCAAAGTTTTTGGTTTGTGGCACAGGAGCCAAAGCTTTTTTTTTTTTTTTTTTTTTTTTTTGAGATGGCATGAAAGCCGAATTGTCTGAATTGGCGTGAGAGCCGGGTTTTGTGGCATAAAAGCCAATTTTGTTTTGAGGCATGGAAGCCAAAATTTTGGAATGGCATAGAAGCCGAATTTTGTTTTGCTGTTGTTTTTTTCTTTTTTCTTGTTTTGTTTTGGCATGGGAGCCAGATTTTTCAAAACCAAGTTTTGTTTTGTTGGCATGAAAGCCGATTTTGGCGTTTATAGACGGATTTTGGCGTTTATAGCCGAATTTGGCATTTATATCCGAATTTTGGCGTTTATAGCCGATTTTGGTGTTTATAGCCAGGTTTTGGTTTTCAAAATACAGGTATCGACCAAATGTCGCCTCCCCGCTGAATGGTCTTGCAAGTATCAATGGAATGTCGCTTCCTTGCTCATTTGGTTTGCGAGTATCGATGGAATCTTGCTTCCTCGCGGGCTGGGTTTGCGAGTATCGATGGAATGTCGCTTCCTCGCGGATTGGGGTGTAAGTATCGACTAAGCGTCGCTTCTCTGCTTTTCCCAAAAATTTTGGTTTTGCGGGTACTGACTTGGTGTCGTTTTCCCGCGATTTTTGAAATTTGAGGTTTTCTCAAACCATTTGAAATTTGGGTTGTGGATATCAACTGGAATGTTACTTCTCCACGATTTTTGAGATTTGAGGTTTTTTTGAACCATTTGAAATTTGGGTTGTGGATATCAACTGAAACATTGCGTCTCCACAATTTTTTGAAATTTGAGGTTTTGCAAGTATTGAATGGGGTTCGCTTCCTTGCGATTTTTAGGTTTTGGAAGTATCGAATGGGGTTCGCATCCTTCCGATTTCTAAAAAATCATTTTTTTTTAAAGACACGAGGGTCGTAAATTTTGACTTAAAACCATTTTGGTTGTAAAAGCGGAGGCGGACTAGGGTGAAAATTCCTGAGTCCTGGTTTTGTTTCAAACCAAGAATTTTGGGTTCAAGGATCGAAAATTTTGGTCAAGTCCGGGAAGAGGCTCCTAAACTTGGATTTTTGGATTTTGATAATTTTTGAACAATGAAACGATGAAAGTAAGCATTGTTTTGAGAGGTTTTTTTTTTTTTTTTTTTGGAAATTTCAACATAAAGATGAAAATTTGAAAGAGGATGGGTTCGATGAGCAAGTACCTGGAAATAGGCTTTGGCCGTATTGGCATTGCTCTGACCAGTTTGAGGAGGTCTTCAAGGGTAGTACCGCTTCAAGAACTTGCCATTGATGGGCAGCATACATCTGTCTCATTCCATGTTTAGAAGAGCGTATAAGCCGTTGGAGAAGACTTTGTTGATGATGAAGGGTCCCTCCCATTTTGGTTCGAATTTGCCTTTGGAATTATGGGCAAATACTATAGGTCTTTTTACTGCAAAAACCAAGTCGCCCTTTTTATAGGCGCGTTGCCTGACTTTCTTGTCGAAAGATCCTGCCATGCGTGCTTGGTACAACTCAATGCTTTGCAGAGCTTAGAGTCATCTTTCATCGAGATTATCCAGCTCTTAGAATCTCAGTTTGACATTGCTTTCTTGTGTCATGTCATTTTGCAGAGATACCCTTAAGGAAGGAATTTGTACTTCCAAAGGGACAACAGCTTCGCATCCATAGACCAAGGAGAATGGTGTGCTATGGGTTGGTCCTTGAACGGTGGTTCGATAGGCCCACAAAGCTTCTGGTAGTTTGTCGCCCCTTTTGACACCAAAAAAGTCACTATGTCTCCTCAACATCAAGAAGCCTCGTGAAGCTGCATCCTGCTACAAAACAGGCAAGACTACTTCAAGCATCAGATTTTGTCAGAATCAGACAGAAACAGAAAGATCCTTCAAGACAGCCAAAAGAGGGGTACACCTGAGGTTTCGGGCCATTCCGACATCGTTTAGACTAACTTCACTGCTCCGATAGCTAAACAAGCGCTCCCGGCGGCGACATCATCAAAGACACCAAAACTTTGATCAGAGCCTACGGATGACTCCAGAATGTCTCCAAAGGGCTCCATGCCAAATTTCAAGTCAAACCGACAACGTTTGACCCTCCATCAACGCTCGAGCAGCAAAATCAAGCCTCCCGGGGGCGAGAACCACCGAAGCCATCACTCATCAAACAAAGTACATGAGTGGCTTCAACATGCTTCCAAAAGGCTGCACGTCGAATTTCAAGTCATTCTGACAACGTTTGACCAGGTTTCGATGCTCCGAGAGAAAATCAAGCCTACCGGCGGTGGAGCAACCCGGGACCATGACATCCAAAACGGAGCTCCCCGTCAAATTTTAGGTCAATCGGGCATCGTTTGACCACATATCAAGCTCGGCATTTTCCCCGCAGCAAAATCAAGTCAGCAATCGATGGGACCCCAAACGGCTTCAAAACTCAAATAAAATCTCATGGTTGGTCCTATCCACTGTTCAAGAAGCTTCACCTCAATTTTCAAGTCATTCCAACATCGTTTGACCTAGTTTCAACTCTTGACGGAAATCGGCTACAAAGTCTTCGGCTTTCCCGAAAAATGGGAAACTTTGTGTTCCGGTTTCGCACAGGTTTTCGTCAAGTTTTCTCCAAGAAAATCAAATCAACAATTGAGGAAAAATGTCAAGAAAAATACAGAAGAAAGAAGGAACGAAAAAAATGGAAAAACGGCTGAAAAGGACGATCGGCGACCAAACGGGCCAAAGCCCTATTGTCGCCGGTGACCTTGGCCCAAGGTCGCCGGCGACCCTGGGTGCATGGTCGCCCGGCGACCTTGCAAATCCGGGTCTCCGAATTTTGCACCAAAACGTCCGTTTTTCTATTCTTTTCGCATTTCGGGTGTTCCTGCCTCTGTGATTTTCTGAAAATCCAATGTTTGATGCTTGAAAATGACTGATCTTCACCGACATCTCGGATCCGCCGTCGAAAGCATGGAATCATCACCGATCGCTCCAAGATAGCCAACCGGCTGACCAAGAAAGTACACTTTATGTCCGACCGATCGTGAAATCGACAAGACAGATGTCACCGGCCCACCAACATCAATCAATGTCTGAGTTTGCACTGCAATCCGACATCAAACAATGCGTGGATCCACCTGTGATGATCGCAAGAAGAATCTCAAAAGACGCGGTGTGGGCCGCGACTCTTCACAGGCCTTGGTGACCACTTAATGACGTTAATTGACCTGTTTATGACAACTTAATGCGGTCATTAACTCATTATTTTGGACAGCCCAATCAGATTCAAGCATTTGGGAGTTACAAATCCAAGCAATCATGGCATTTAACTCATGAAACTCCCATCATCATGAAGCTTAAAGGGAATTAAAAGCCCACTACCTTCATCGGCCAATCACAAGCCATGAAAAAGGAGTTACAAAATCAACTTGTAACTCCTCATCAACTCTTTCATCATGGCCATCAATGCCAATAAACACCTCATGGCTACCAAAAGCCTATAAAAGGAGGTCCATTCCAAGAAAGAAAAAAAAAAGAAAATAGATCCCAAGTGCAAGCTCTGAAAAACTAAGAAAATTCAAGAGAGAGACAGAGTCCTGCTGCTTTGCTCCCGGAAGCACCACAAGGTGATCAACGTCCCTTAGGGGGCCGCCACCCCCCCCCCCCCCCAAGGTCTCCTCCTTCTCCAACATGGCCTAAACGCGGCTTTTCAGCCCGTTTACTTTATTTTTCATTGGATATAGGACCTCCTCTTGGTCCTTATCCTTTAAAAAACCGAGGTTAGGAGCCAAGCCAAAGAATCAAAGCATCACATGTTCTCATTTGAAGGACGATGGCGAAGCCCATACATGACTTGCGACCGTCGATCTCAATGTGTCCCCACAATCTCCTGAGAAGTTAGATCCATTTTCTTACTTTTCTATTGTAGTTTGTATTTCCTAAAGAGACAAAAAGAAATCACAATTCTTGTCTTTCATACTTGATGAGTTTTGTAAAATCGCCTTTCACGGCAAACAAACAAAAACGCCTCCTACGGCATTCTCAAAAAAACAAACTTGTATCTTTTCTTAATATTTATGCAATTTGAAAAGTTAGAAAAAAGGATTGATTTCCTTTCCACTTGTGAAGGTGAATCTCCGGATCATCACCATTCCAAATTCCAAGTAGAAAGTAAATCTGGCATACCAGTACAAAAAATGTTGATACCCGCGATTCTCCCTCCTCCGCCAAGACCCAGGTCAGCCCCCGGGGTGCGGAAGGAGAGGACGGAAGATTCCCGAGGGTCCATCAAGTTGGCATACCCGGTGGGACGCGTTGACTTGAGAACGTGATGCTTTGATCCCTTGGCTCCTTTCTAGTTGGTGGCCTATGTTGCATTTTGCATCTAAAAAAAAAAAAAAAACATGAGATGGGATTTCAATTGTTCCTTCTCACTTCAAAAAAAAAAAAAAAAAAAAAAACAAATCTGATCTCCTTTTCTTAAAAACTCGACTTTGAGAAATTTTGATCTTTCCCTCTTCGAACTTGATAGCTCACAGAAATGTTCGCAACTATCGTTCATATCGGGGATTGGCCCATCTTTTCTCTTTGATGAGTCCAATTGGGATTTCAAAAAAAAAAAAAAAAAAAAAAAACACCTTCATTCCAAATTCTTTCAAAAAAAAATGATCTCTCTTTCTTAAGATTCAACTTTGAGAAATTTTGATCCTCTCCTCTTTGAACTTGATAGCTCAAAGAAATGTTTGCAGCTATCGTTCATAACGAGGATGGGGCCATCTTTTCTCTTTGATGAGTCCAATTGGGATTTCAAAAAATTATAATTTCAAAAACAAAACCAATTTTCTTTCTTTTGGGCTCAAAATTGAGAAATCTTGGTTCTTTCCCTTTCGGATTTAACGCTCGAAGAAATGTTGAGTTGTGGTTCGGATTGGAACACCACTTGTTCTCTTTGATGAGTTGATTAGAAATTTTTCAAAAAAAAGAAAAAAACATTAAGGTTGCATCAATTGCGCTCTTTGACTAAAGTGGATTCAAGAAAAGCCTTGTCCAGAGTATGGAGAGAGCAAGACTGTTCGAGGCAAGGGTCCTCCAAACGGGTTCATTAAGTAATCCTACCTTTACCTGGGGGCTAATCTATCTATTAAGGTTTCATAAGATCGAATTGGAAAATGTACATTTTCCAAAAAAAAAAAGAAATAAAAAACTCCCGTCATTTTTGAGTTAAGAATCGAGAAATCTTGGTTCTTTCCCTTTCGGATTTAACGCTCGCAGAAATGTTGAGTTGTGGTTCGGATTGGAATACCATTTGCTCTCTTCGATGAATTTAATCTTGATCTTTCAAAAAAAAAAAAAAACTTCCGTCAATACTGGATTCACATTTGAGAAATTCTGGTCCCTTTCTCTTTCGGATTTAATGCTCGCAGAAATGTTGAGTTGTGGTTTGGATTGGAATACCAGTTGCTCTCCTTTATGAACCCAAATTTGACTTTTTAAAAAAAATCCCATCTCGTGTCCTTCCCAAGGATGCGATTTGTAACATTTGTGCCTAGCGGTGCTAGTACGCCTTTTCGGGTCTACTGTGTTCGCGACCGACACATTTGTATCTCCAGCCTTATATCATTTTACCTCGAGTGAGCCTTGCTTCTCGGTAATTTGAATTAAGGTCTACAATTGCTTCTAGCAGTCACTGGAACGCTCACTCTAAGCCTACCATACTTGCATTTTAGAACAATTGTATCCTCTATGACTTTTTGCCTTCTTCATCGTCCTTGGGTTGGGCCATGTCCCCTCAAGTGATTTGAAAAGACAAAACCATAGTTGTTCTCCATTTATGATCACCATATTCTTGTGATTACTAATGGATTTGGTCTTGTTTCAGAAGTTTTCCAAAACTAACAATGGCTGCTTCATTAACCATAACTTTCGATGAGAACAAGTACCAGCTTATGCTTCAAGACAAGCAAAACAAGCATAAGCGCCCTGCCAGTTGCCGAAGCGTCATCTCTCTCGACAACTCTCCAAACACCGGGTCAACTTCAACTCCCCGGACCATCGTCTTCGGGTCGCTGGGACCATTCCCACTCCTCGCAGAAGACACTGTACCTGCCAAGAAGCAGAAAATCACCCCGCAACGTGTCACTAACATGGCACCAAGGGCGAACAACAAGAAGCCTAAAGCCCGAGGCGTTCCCACGGAGCCTCAACCCACAAGAAACCAGGTTTCCCCAAAACCTGGTCCCCGAGATCTTCACCAAAGCAACGGAGATCCCGAACATCTACAAAAACAGCATACCTGCCCCCTCTCAAGGAGAATCGGTTCTACCCTCTCTCTTACATGAAAGAGGAGAAACCTACCCTCCGCCTAAAAAACAAACAAAATCATCATGAGCCGGCTTGCTCCTACAAGCCCAAAATCAAATCCTGCATTGTTAGGCCTACGCAAAAACATGCTGAAGCCTGCACTCCTGCGAGTCGACCCTTCATCTCAGCAGGGGCCGAGCTCGCAAAATTCAAATCTTCACTACGATAGACAAATGACCGCATCCAGATTCTGTCCTTGCCAAGCTTCAAAGAAGACAAACTCGGCTGCTACGCACGAGGGACTACATCCTTCATTGCCAGAGCCCAGCTAGAGCTGACTGAAGCTCAAATTGCTCGTCGTATATCGACAAAAGAGACTTGAGAAACAAAGAACCCAGCATTCTACCCTCCATGTCTCAAACAAATGGGTCGAAAAAGAATGACCCGACCAATTCGTTGCAATTCATATGGTTGGCAAAACCAGAAAACACCAGAAGTCAGCAACCAAAATAAGTGTTAGACGTCCGGTGACTCGCAGCGTCTCCCGGACACGAACACATCTAGAAGAGTCCTCTACTCCTCCGAGCCAAGGACAACGGAGTAACCACTCCTCAGATTCTACATCCAGAAGAATGAGCCCCAGCTCAGTCACCAGGACGATTTCTTCGTTCGAATCCTAAGGGATGAACGTCTTGGCTACAAGTTCTGAGCAGCCTCCACCGCATGATGACGTAACCACACGCATTCAGCAGTTGGAGCAAGGACAACAGAGAATTGAGGCTCTGATGGAAAACCTTATTCTCACTCTACAGCGTCCACCACCTAACAAGGAAACCCCTCCGAATCATGAAGATGATGAGGGCAATGCAGAAAACAATGAGTCTCACGCCGTTACCAAAAAGGACGTGGACGATATCCTCGCAAAAGCAAAAGAAGAGGATACATTAAAGGAACATGGGATCAAGCCACCCTACCCTCTATGGATGGACTCGGTTCCGTTCCCTACAAAATTCAAGCAACCTACTCTCCAGACATATACTGGGAAAGGTTCAGCCAGACAGCATGTCATCCATTTCAAGATCCTGACGGGAGCCATTGCGGATCAAGATGCCCTCAAGATTCGCCTCTTTGCAAGTATCCTAAAAGGTACAGCCTTTGATTGGTACTCCACTCTGTCGGAGAACTCCATCCAGAACTGAGCTATACTGGAGACACGCTTCCTGACCCACTTCCAAGGTGAGGATCATCTTGTTAATATGGCTCAACTTTGCAGCCTAAAACAGGGAGAGAATGAGTCAACATACGACTTCATTCACAAATGGAAGGCAATGGCGTACAAATGCTCAGATGTACTGCCACAAGCGTCGATAGTCGACATCTGCCGTAACAATATGAGAGCAAAAATTCGCTCCATGATCATCGGCAACAAATCAAAGAACCTGGGAGAACTTCTCGAAGCTTCCATGGAAGCTGAAATGGTGATTAAAGACCTCAACAGTCAGAAATCATCAAAGAAAGAGCCGATTGCTGTTACAACCTCAAAAATCAAAGAAAAATGAGGTTCTCAATGTGCAGACCAAGTCAGCTCCTTAGCAGCCAAAGAAAGCTGAAAACAAAACTGCAGGTAAAAGAACTGAACTCTCTGATGCCTTAAAAGAACGTGTAGAAAAGAAATATCCGTTCGATGAAGATGTTGAAGAAATCTTTGAGGCTCTCTTAGCAAATGGCAAACTCATTTTGCCAGAGCCCAAAAGATCGGGAGATGTTGGCAAAACCAATGATCCCCGATATTGTCCATACCATCAGATGATCTCACATCCTCTCAATCAATGCTTCATTGTGAGAGCGAAGATCAATGAGATGTGGAAACACGGAGTCATAACCTTTGATAAAAACTATGGCCCCGCCTCTGTCAACATGGTGTCATGTCGGCAAACTTCAAAGTCACCGAAGGAGAAAATCACTACTTCATTCAAGGTGATAAAAATGGCTCAAGCGTCCCAAGAATTGGTTCCCTATCCAACATCAGATGGACAACCTATATGGGTGCATCCTAATCTCCTAGATGATGAAAATTGGGAGATCGTCAAAACAAAGCCGACCGCTCAGTAGCGAAGGCAAGCCAAAAGACAACTCCGCAAGCTCAAACAGCAGCAAAAGTCTCAACTAAAACAAGAAGTCCTTGAAAAAGCAGAAACCTCCTCCACTGCTTCACTGGGGACGACGGAAGAATATCTTCCCAAAACTTCAAAGGCGGTAAGAAAATTCACCCTTGATGATTTCATGCCACTTCTATACAAAAATGAAAATGTGCAGGGGGCATCATACTGTTGCTACTCGGTAGTTGGATTCTCCATGAATGGATACGAGTCCAGTGATACTGCCAGTGATATCGATGAGTGGTAACAATCCCTTGAAACAGGAGAATACCTCTCCGACGAGGAATGGATTCCCGAGTCTCATCTTATGCCAGTAATCTGGTATAACCCATTACTGCCACAAGGATCTTGGTCTGATGATGAAGAAGACCAAGACCCTGTTCAAAAAAATGCTGTCAATCCAGTACCAACCAATGCTTCGGTGGAACCTAACATTGGTGAACCATGAGGAGCGGATGACGAAGAAAATTTGGCTCCTATGCCTGATCTTGAGGAATATGCAAGAATCTTGCAACATTTTGCCATAGAGCAGGAGCAGGATCGCATCAATGATCTTCATCATGATCCATAACAAGAATTCCCTGAAAATCAACGGGAACTTTCTCCCTTAACTCCTGAAAAGGGAGAAAACAGTTGGATCGATGATCCTCTTAAATCTGAGGATGAGTCCGATTCCCAACAATCTGCACTGGGGGCATCTCCTGTCCGGATGACCTGCAATGCGATAGCTCAGGACGATAGTGCCTCTGAAGCTTCCGAAGACACGTACATCCCAACCGGTAATGTATCATCTAGAGCTACATCTTCTCAGGTAACTCCCACTGAGATATCATCCCCTCAGCCCTTGTCTCCTGAAGCTGTGACATCGGAATTCAAGCCTCTCCCGATTGATCATCTTGAAGAAACTCCTGCCAATGAAATCTTCTTCAATGAAAGCCCAGTTGATTGGTCCTAGATACCCGATCTCATAGACGATGTCTGGACTAATTAAGAAAGGTTGTCGGATGGCTCCGTCCAACACAATCACTGAAGACGCCAATGCTGTTACAGAGACGTCTTCAGCAAAGGATCAACTCTTTGATCCCGAGAGTGATCTTACAAAAGAAGACCAGTTTCTAGAAGCTCTTGAAGTTGGTAGAGGTACCTGTTCTGGCCGGGATTACCACAAAAATTACAACCAACCTTCTTCTTCTTATGTAAATCCTTTGGGAAAGCAAGTTGCAAGTGCCCCAAGTGGCAATAATAATGAAAATGCAGGCCCAAAGGAGGCTTTCAAGTACGACTTGATCGAGCACTTCAAACACATACCTGCACGTCTGCACATCCTTGACTTATTACGAATGTCTCCACAAACTCGTGATAGTCTCATTTCAGAATTACAAAGGCTGAATGCGGATGTCGACAAACACGCCCCACAAGTCCTACAAATTGAAATGGACTACAGGGTCAAAAAATCAAATACTCCCCCAAAGGGAGAAAAGAAGAAAACCGAGGGATCAGGCAATGAATGCCTCTCGGTACAAAAAGCAGCAAGTGCAACAATTGCCTTCGACAAGGATGACCTCCTGCTGGGCGAGACAAAGCACAACCGACCCTTGTACTTTACGGGGTACGTCAAAGAAATGCCAGTACACAGAGTTCAGATCGATCCAGGTTCTGCACTCAACCTTATTTCTACTTCGGCACTCGAAGAGCTGGGCATCCCACCTAGCAAGCGAGTCACACTTCTGTATCCATATTCGGATATGACGGCAGTGCTCAAAGGCCTATCGGCAAAATCATGTTCAAATTGCAAATCGGTGATCTTATTTCTGAAGTCACTGTGTATGCAATAAGGACCCCTTCATGCTACAATATACTCCTTGGACGCCCCTGGATACATGACAATGGTGTCGTCCCTTCAACTCTACATCAGTGCATCAAGTTCGTTGGCAACGATACTTGATACATCAAGTGTTTACAGACAAAAAACCCTTCAAAGGCAGCGATGTCCATTTTGCAGATGCTCAAATGTATAAAGATGGAAAAGAAGAATAGGAGGAAAAAACAATTCACTTTGCCGACAATCTCAAGAAAGATAAAGGCAAGGCTCCTCATCAATCACCGGAGGTAAACAAACCCTCCACCAAACTCGAAGTAAGCGGTCAAGCTCCCTTCGTCGTCTCCTTCAAGTCTCCAAAGCCTTTGGTAATCACTACCAAAGTAAAGAAGACAAAACAAAAGGCTGGGGGCAAGTTCATTGCCTACTTTGTGTCTATTATGCATGACACAGACTCAGAGTCAGAGTCAGAAGATGACACAGCATCAAGCCAAGCTGATACTCAGCGAGATCAGCCCCCTCTCAATCCATTGGAGACAGTTGCTGACATAGAAGACCCTACGTCGGCTTCCTTTGTTATTCCGGAAACTTCGCTAAAAGAAAAAGCAATCTTCTTCCATAGATCGGGAGCATCTCCACTGAACTCTCTGCTTGAACCTTTCCAAAATGAAGGTATGCTTCAGCTATGCCTATATAGTCCAATGGCACAAGCTATCATGAAGAAAATGGGCTATGATGCTCAAAATCCGACGAGTTTGGGAGGTGGCCGTGGTATTCTCACACCATTGGAACCCACCCTGACCAAAAGTCAACCAGAAGATTGGAAAATCCACCTTCACAAAGGCAAGTCTTCATATGGGTTGGGGTATGATCCTACCGCTCCTATGAGACAATTGACACCATGGCTGCAAAGTCGCTTTGCCGACCAAGCCTCAACAACTCATGAAGAAATTGATATCCCTGGATATCTCTTTGAGGAGTCACTCGTCAAGGGTCCAGAAAGCTCCTCCAATTGCTATAATTTCTCTGATGATAAAGAGGAATTGCCCGATGACACAGACGAGCGGTTCTCTGACCCAGAAGAATCATCGTCTCCAAAAGAAGTACCCTACTTCAACCCAATTCCAGCAAATGATTGGGACCATCTCATTGCGAGCCTTGAGAAGGACACTGATCAAGAAGATCCATGGACAGAAACAGAGCCTCAGTTTGAAAATTTCTCTGGCACTCTAGAAGGTCTTGTTGAGTTGGAAGCCTCCGAAAATACTGTGGAGGAACCACCTTCAAACCTTCCGACAGAAGACCATGTTCAAAAGATAAACTTGGGAACACCTGATAACCCACGTCCTGTATTCATAAGCAAGAATATAAAGGATGGTGAGTTACCCGAGTATATCTCTTTTCTTCGATAGTTCGTTGATTGCTTTGCACGGTCTTATGCCGAAATGCCTGGCTTGTATCCCAAAGTAGCAGTCCACAAGCTCAACTTGGAAAAAGAAATCAAGCTTGTCAAGCAAGGCCAAAGAAGATTCCATCCCGACGTGATGGACAAAATTGAACAAGAAGTTCAGAAACTCAAAAACGTCGACAACTGGAAAACCAATTATCTTGTACACAAGAGCTCTCGACCACTCTTTGGGTGCTCTGCTCACACAAGAAAACGACGACGGAAAAGAAGCTGTTCTATATTACATTAGCCGCATGTTAGTAGGTGCAGAGCATCGCCACTCCCCAGTCGAAAAAGAATGCCTTGCAGTGATGTTTGCCGTACAAAAACTACGTCACTATCTGCTGTCGAACACAGTCTACCTGATTTCGAGGATCAACCTCTTAAAGGTCCTTGTCACAAAAGAAGGTTCTCTCAATGCCCAACTGGCAAAATGGTCCATTCTTCTATCACAGTTTGATATTAAGTATGTACCACAAAAAGCAGTCAAAGGCCAAGCTCCGGCAGACTTCCTCGCAGAGCATCCATTGCCTAAAGATTCTCCACTCAGGGATGATCTCCCAGACGAATTTGTCTACAACGTGGAAACTTCCTTATCAAATGCTTCCTAGGACATGTACTTTGACGGTACAACCAGGACAAATGAAAAAGGAAAGAAAATATCGGGAATCGGCATCCTCTTTGTCAACCCTGACAAATACATGATTCCACACGCCTTCTCGCTACTGGAACCATGTTCAAACAATGCAGCTGAGTACCAAGCCCTGATTGTAGGATTGGAACTCGCCCTCGAATCCGGCATCACCATGTTGGAAGCTTTTGGGGACTCTCAACTGATCGTCAACCAAATGAATCAGAAATATGAAGTCAGGAAGCCTGATTTGCTACCTTACTACAACAAGGCGCAGTCGCTTCGACAAAAATTCAACATCTGTCACATCACCCACATCCTTAGAGGTGAGAACATCCATGCAAATGCCCTGGCTGGACTCGCCGCATCCATGACAATCCAAGAAGGGAAAAACATGCAAGTCACAGTGTGTCAAAGAAGGATTCTCCCTCCTCTCAACACACACCAAGCAGTTGCTGAATGCCACCAAGGGGTTGGAAGTCGGATGCCCATCCTCAAACCTCCGATTGGCGACTGGAGAGATCCGTTCATTAATTAGATCATGTTCGGAATCCTATCTGAAGATCCAAAAGATCGGGTAAGCATCCAAAGACGAGCCCCGAACTTTCATTTGGATATACCTTCAAAAGCACTTTACAGAAAATCCTTCAACGGAATACTCCTACGCTGCTTGTCACAACAAGAGGCTGAGGAAACTCTCAAAGAAGTACATGCTGGTCTTTGTGGAGCTCATCAGGCTGGTCCTAAGCTTTACAACCAGATAAAAAGGCTAGGTTATTATTGGCCTACCATGGTAGCTGATGCAATGCAATTTGCCAAGCGCTGCCAAAAATGCCAGATTCATGGAGATTATGTCCACATGCCTCCAGAATGGCTACATCCAACAACAATCTCATGGCCTTTCGAAGCTTGGGGTATGAACATCATAGGTCCTATTTCTCCCCCATCAAGTAAAGGTCATCGCTTCATCTTCGCCGCTACGGATTATTTCTCCAAGTGGTCAGAAGCATTTGCGCTCAGCGAAATGAAGACTTCATCAGTCCTTCAGTTCTTGCGCACCAACATTATTTGTTGCTTCGGCATACCTAAAAGATTCGTCCATGATAACGGACCACAATTCCGGGATCACAGATTCTACAGGTTCTGCGACAAGTACAAAATCCAAAGTTGTCCTTCAACTCCATATAATCCAGCAGCGAACGGACTAGCAAAAGCTTTCAACAAGACACTATGCAAATTTCTAAAAAAAATGGTCTCTAGTCACAAAAGAGACTGGGGCGACAAACTACCAGAAGCTTTGTGGGCCTATCGAACCACCGTTCGAGGACCAACCCATAGTACACCATTTTCCTTGGTCCATGGATGCGAAGCTGTTATCCCTTTGGAAGTACAAATTCCTTCCTTAATGGTATCTTTGCAAAATGACATGACGCAAGAAAGCAATGTCAAATTGAGAATCCAAGAGCTGGAGAATCTCGATGAAAGACGACTCGAAGCTCTACAAAGCATTGAGTTGTACCAAGCACGCATGGCAGGATCTTTCGACAAGAAGGTCAGGCAACGCGCCTACAAAAAGGGTGACTTCGTTCTTGCAATAAAAAGACCCATAGTCTTTGCCCATAAATCCAAAGGCAAATTCGAAGCAAAATGGGAGGGACACTTCGTCATCGACAAAGTCTTCTCCAATGATGCATACGCTCTTCTAAACATGGAAGGAGACAGATGTATGCTACCCATCAACGACAAGTTCTTGAAGCGGTACTACCCTTGAAGACTTCCTCAAATGGGTCAGAGCGATATCTACACGGCCAAAGCCATATTTCCAAGGTACTTGCTCGTCAAACCCACCTCTTTTGAAATTTTCATCTTTATGTTGAAGTTTCCAAAAAAAAAAAAAAAACTTTCAAAACAATGCTTACTTTCATCGTTTCATTGTTAAAAAAAAAATCAAAATCCAAAAATCCAAGTTTAGGAGCCTCCTCCCAGACTTGACAAAAATTTTCGATCCTTGAACCCAAAATTCTTGGTTTGAATCAAAAACCAGGACTCAGGAACTTTCACCCTAGTTCGCCTCGGCTTTTACAACCAAAATGGTTTTAAGTCAAAATTTATGACCCTCATGTCTTTAAACAAAAAAATGGTTTTTTTAGAAACCGCGGGGAAGTGACACTTAGTCGATACTCGCAAAAACCAAAAAACCGGAAGGAGACGAACCCCATTCGATACTTCCAAAAACCCAAAAAACCGCAAGTGAACCCCATTCGATACTTACAAAACCTCAGATCGTGGAGAAGCAATGTACCTGTTGATATCCACAACCCAAATTTCAAAAATCGTGGAGAAGCAACGTACCAGTTGATATCCACAACCCAAATTTCAAAAATCGTGGAGAAGCAACGTACCAGTTGATATCCACAACCCAAATTTCAAAAATCATGGAGAAGCAACATACCAGTTGATATCCACAACCCAAATTTCAAAAATCGTGGAGAAGCAACATACCAGTCGATATCCACAACCCAAATTTCGAAAATCATGGAGAAGCAACATCCCTGTTGATATCCACAACCCAAAACTTAAATGGTTCAAAAAAACCTCAAATTTCAAAAATCGCGGGGAAACGACATCAAGTCAGTACTCACAAAACCAAAAGTTTTGGGAAAAGCAGGGAAGCGACGCTTAGTCGATATTTGCACCTCAATCCGTGAGGAAGCGACATTCCATCGATACTTGCAAACACAGCCCGCGAGGAAGTGACATTCCATCAATACTCGCAAACTGAATGAGCAAGGAAGCGATATTCCATCGATATTTGCAAGACCATTCAACGGGGAGGCGACATTTAGTCGATACATGCATTTTGAAAACCAAATCCGGCTATAAACGCCAAAAAGTGGCTATAAACGCCAAAATCCGGCTATAAACGCCAAAAAGCGGCTATAAACGCCAAAATCCGGCTATAAATGCCAAAACAAAAAAAAATCCGGCTATAAACGCCAAAATCCGGCTATAAACGCCAAAAAGCGGCTATAAACGCTAAATTCAGCTATAAATGCCAAAACGAAAAAAATTCGGCTATAAACGCCAAAATCGGCTTTAATGCCAACAAAACAAAACTTGGCTCCTATGACAAAACAAAAAAAAAAAAAAAAAAAAACTTTGGCTTTCATGCCATCTTAAAATTCGGCTCCTATGCCATTCCAAAAATCGGCTTTCACGCCATCCAAAAACCTTGGCTCTCATGCGACAAACAAAATTTTGGCTTTCATGCCACAAACAAAAACTTTGGATTTCATGCTACGAACAAAAAAAAAACAACTTTGGCTCTAATGCCATCTCAAAATTTTTGGCTCCCATGCCGCAAAACAAATTTTGGCTCTTACGCCACAAAATTAGGCTTTCATGCCATCCAAAATTTGGTTTTCAAGCCATAAAAAACCAGGCTTTTTGCCGCAAAATTGGCTTTCATGCCCAAAACAACTCTTTGACAAAAGATTTTCACAAAATGACAACTTTTTGATCAAATTCTTAAACAAACATTCCCATCAACTTTTACTCAAATCTGTTTTCATAAAAAAAAATGATTTAAGTGAAAGGAAGGGGATACAAAAATATAGTACCAAAATTGTTTATACATGGAAGTACCAAAAAAAAAAAGAGAAGAAGAAGAGAGTTTGTTACAACTCAGGGGCTCAATCTAGCTTGGTCTTCAACCAAAGGTTCAACTCCTCAAGCAGACCCTTGGCCTTAACCTCCAAAGTTTTTAGGCCACGCTTCTTCAGAATGTCCCCATAAAACACGGCCGAATGCCGCGACCCATCTGCAGCACAAGGAAGTTCTTCCAAGAGGACTTGCCACTGCTCATGCTCCCGAGTCTTCCTCCGGACATTACCTTCAGCTTCCTCAACCTGGCGAATGAGGGTCCCTTCTTTGTCACGAGCCTCCACAATGGCGGTCCATTTGGCAGCGGCTTCTTCCTCCAAAAGCTCAAGACGCTGCCTAGCCTCGACAACCTCCTTATCAAGGCGGTCTAAGTCTTGCTTCAGCCCCATAATGGATAACTCGATAACGTTCTTCTCCCGAACGATCTGCCTCCGAGTCTTCGTGACCTCAGTCAGTTCAGCTTTGACTTTACTTGATGGCTTTATGAACATCTCATCAAAGAAGTCACCATCAGGGAAACTATTGGTCTCAGTCCATTTGTTCCCTAAGGCGATGACCTCCCCAACAAAATCTTTGGCGCTTGCGATGTCCAGACCGACTTCTTTGCTATCAGCAAGGATGTCATGCACGTGCTTGATCATGCCAAAACCAGCTTCCAAATGACCTGAAGAGAGAGTCTCAACCCATGAGCTCAAGACAGTCTTCAATACCTTCCTTACATATTGAAGGTGCGGTGCAGATGAGTATTCGCCATGCTCTGGTGCCCGATTGCCCATGTCATGTTCCATTGGAAGAGTAATCAATAAACTCTTTCTAATTGAAGAAGCTGACTCATTAAAGGAAGCAGAAGCCCCCACTCCTGGATCAGCAGCAGGTACCCCCTATTCTGGCTTTGAGGAAGACGGAGGAACCTCTCCTGTTGCTCCACAGTCTGCCGAGGAAAGGACAAAAGGTATGAATATAATTTCGTCAAAAAAATATATCAAGATTATTATTGCAAAAATACCTACTTGGCAGAGTACTCTCTGCCTCTCTGAGCTCATCCGAAGCTTCGTCAAAAGTTGCGTCCATGGATGGCTCGAAATCGTCAGAATCCTCTGGCAAGTCAAGAAAACAAAAGCTACATGTTAGCAAATGACCAGCACAAACAAAAAAGAAGAAAAAAAGAAGCCAAAGCAATCATACTAGGTGAAGGTTCTGGAACTACTCCAGAGTCCCTAGGCTCTTCCTCAGATGCCACAACTGGATCCGTTATTGCCTCATCGGCCAGAACCTCGGGCATCACCATGTCATCATCCTCTGCCAAAAGAAAGAAAGCAGCGGATTAACAACAAAAAAAATCTCTTACAAGAGAAAAGAAGAAACAAAAGAAAGAAAGAGGATCATACCAGTTGTCTCCTCTTCTCTCCTTCTTTTCTTCGGAGGCTCGTCAGCATCCTCAGACACCTCCTCAACAATGGTGAGAGGAACTTCAATATCAGAAGGACTATCGTGCCGTTTCATGTTACGACGCTGTCCTCTCTTCCTCTTGCTTCGGCGAGTCAATCTGCTTGACAATCCTGCCCCACTATCAACATCAGGACTCTCATTAGAGTCCTCACTGGATGGTCTACTCTTCTCAGTAGACTCCATGGAAGCCTTCGTATGCTCTGCCTGTATCATAGCATCGATCTCAGCCTCCTCCTCCTCCAGCTGTCTCAAGACCTCACCAGGAATTCCTTGTGCAGCTCCTGATCTGATGATGTCCTGCTCATTGAGAAAGCCTATCTTATGCTTCTCTCCAGAAAGGGAGGCCAAAACTTCCTCCCGACAGACACCATCTGATCTGCCAAGACCCTTCCCAGGAGACTGCTTGACATCGAGCTCTTTCTTGGAAAGCCCCCAGTACACTGAGAAGCTCTCCACGAACCACTTCGTGAAGCCAACAGTCTAGAAAGTGGCCAACTCAGGATAGGAGATCATGGCGGTAGTATCCTCTGCATTGTAAAAAGCCCATGCATTTCTCCCATCCTGCAAACCTCCAAAATGCTTCACCATGCTCGAAGGCACCCCAACAACACCTTGAGAGAAGCCAAGCTGCAATGCAAAACGCGAAGGGACATACGGCTAGATATCGACGAAAAGATGTCTGCGGTACACCATCGTACCAACCTGTATATTGAAGAGCCATCTCTTCTCCGCGTCTGTCAAAGCATAGTGTCTTCCCGACCCTGCCCTGGTCGAATCACGGGAGACACCAAAGTCAAAAGCCTTCTTCCGCAAACCCGGAGAAAGCTTCACCGAAGACTGCCCAATCTCGACGTCCCTAAATCGTCGGATCCTCAAACGGGCAGACAAAAGTGATTCGGGAACGGCTGTCCCTCTAGCCAAACGAATCATAAAAGGATCTTCGTCCTGTGCAACTCCCAAACGATGGAAGGTAGGACAGTGGTATACATACCACGAATAGAAAATACCCTGTTCATGGGAAGCCCAAGCCGAACCAGGAAAGCAGCAGCCTGAAGTTCAGTACATAAATAGGAGTAAAGAGCAGGTACCAAAGCCAGCCGCTCTCCAAACGCCATCTGACAAGCCGGAAAAATACATTGCGGCCTAATGTGCGTTTCATCTCCTCCAGCAAAAACAACCTCGCCTAGCCAGTAAGTGAGGTAAACAGCGAGATCTCTCCGCAACGCAATGTCAGGACAAATGGCATCCGTGCTTGCGAAGAACTTATTTAAATCTTCTCGTACGGCAGCGGTCTTCTTCAAATTTGATGCTTTAGCCCTGGCATCCTGGGCCATGCCATTAGAAGACTCCCCGCTGTCAAAAAAGTTGGAGCTGCAACTTCTCCAACTGCTGCATCTAACTTTCGAACCCTCCTTTTCCTTCAAAAAATCATAGAAGGCGACGAGCTGAAAGTATACAAGCCTGAACTCCTCAGACTGCTCCTCAAGGACGCTGTTAATAGGCATAAACTCCTCATAGAGTCTGCCGAGGATAGGCAATCCGGTGATGGCGCTCAGTTCCTTTAAAGAAAAACCATTTTCACCATTTGTCACAATGAAGGTGTTGGTTTGTGGAAGGAATGACTCCAGCATGGCCATGAAAGCCTCACTGGAGAAAACGACCGTTTACCGAAAAGCGCGAACAGCATCAAAAATCTCGGCCTCCAGCAGAACGGCCTCGCCAATCCTCAGGGTGCGATCAGTCCATGACTCCCAGCTTGAGTCAGCATTGAAACGGCCATGAAGTCGAAAAGGCTTCACCCAATTGCTGCCGTCACCCCGAAAAACACCAAGGCCCACCGGTCTCAAATCAACCGATGGATAATCAGAACCTTGGTAGCCACTGGTTGGCATCAACATGTCCATACGGACAGGTGGCTTCTCTGCAAAACCGGAAGGGCCGCCAACAAAAATCCCGGTTTTGATCACACTGGTCCTCTTCACCCAGCTCGGAGGATCTTCCCTCTTAGGGCACGTGGGAGAAAGGCTCAGGATCGAGATGGTCCAATTGAAAGTCGACCGGGTGAAAATAGTTCTCTCCTCACCATCTGTTGTATAAGAGAACTGAAAACATCTCCTTTGGTATGTCAAGTCGTCGGGGACTGTATCACCGAAGAAGAAGGTAGGCTTGAGCACAACGCTCTGATCGTCCGTAACCCAAGGACGGCCGTTTACCATGATCTTATAGAATTCCTCATCTTTGAGAGCGATCAATCGCTGTCTCATCTCATCACGATTGAGGGAATCACACTCTTCCAAGTTCTTCTCAACAAACTAGACCTTCTCCCAAGCTTGCTGAACGACCGCATTGGAAGATCTAGCAGGCCGACGAGGTGCGTCAGTAACAGGACATTTACCTTTATTCGTTCTAGAAGAACTACCTGCAAAAGATGGAAGAGAAAAGATAAATCAACATCAAAATGACAGAATTCTACTACAAAAATCCTAGCAAAATTTTGACATGGTTCCGGGGCAATTCCGAAGAAAAGGAAAATACTCCAAAAAAGACAGGAAGCCTGAAGATGAGCTCAACATCGCTGCGAGCTCATAGTCAGTGGAGAATTCTCAAAGAAGGTTCGAACTCAACATCGCTGCGAGAACGAGCCAATCTCATCAAACTTCCGCAAAATCTGGAAAAGAGCTCAACATTGCTGCGAGCTTCAGAATCCAAAAATTGCAAAGTTCTTCAAAATCCAGCAAGATCAAGAAAGAGCTCAACATCGCTGTGAGCTCAAATCCTAATACTTGCAAAAGATTTTCAGGTATGCATCATCATGCTGTCAAGTCCATTTACCAAAAATCATGCATCGAAAAAATATCATCATGCATTAGATGCTAGGAAAACCTTGATCAAAGTTTGACCAATTCCAACCCAATTTGGTCAAAACCAATCAAACTTTGTCCAAGTCAAAAATCATGTTGGCTTGACCTAGAGACTCTAGCCTTCTATCTTGATGCATCAAAAAAAAAAAATGCATACATATTGAAATTGCATAGCCTCATTATCATGGTGAGCAAACAAAGAAAAAAAAACAGAGAGAAAAAAAATCTCAGCAAAAAAAAAAAAAAATAAAATTTCTGGCCCACTGCCACGTGGCAGGCTGTCCGTATAGCCAAGAAAAACAGAAGAAAAAAAAAAACAAACAGCAGAAAAAAAAACAAAAAAAAACGCTGAGAAAAAAAAACCATCGGCGTGAAAAAAAAAAAGGAAAAAATTGCTGACAAAAAAAAAAAGAAGTCAGCGTGTGAAAAAAAAATACATATATATATATATATATATACACGGTAAAAAAAAGGGAAAACCGTGAAAAGAAGAGAAAAAGAAAAAAAGAAGAAGAAGAAACACGAGAAAAAAAAAAGGAAAACGTGCTTGAAAGAAAAGAAAAGAAAAAAAAAAAAGAAGAAGCACGAAAAAGAAAAGGAAAACGTGCTTGAAAAAAAAAGAAAAGAAAAAGAAGAAGAGAAGAAAAAAAAAATGAAGAAGCTACTTCTACAATGGAGATTCTTTTGGAGGAAGAAAACTTACTTGAAGCCATTGATGGAGAAGAAGAAGAAAAGCTTGGAGCCCTTGGAGCAAAAGCACTTCTTATCTTGGAGAGCACTCTTGAAGATTTCTTGTAAAAAGAAAGCAATGGAGCAAAAGAAACAACCCTCTTGCTTTTATAAAAGAGAGCAAGCCAAAAGAGGAAACAAGGAGAAAGAAAAGAGGTAAGTACTAAAACTTAGCTACTTTCCCAAAAAGAGAGATATTTTGAGAAAATCTTTCCACAAAAAGGAAACGTGAGAAATTCTCTCCAAGTAAGGATATTTTTAAATATTCTCTACACCAAAGAGATATTTTTAGATATTCTCTACAAATATGACACCATGAGAGATCTAGGCCATCTTCAAAGCCTAAGGTCCCATGGGTTAGCCCATATGAGCCAGGTTTGACCACCTAGGCACTAAAAGTGGCTTTTAGTCAAAATATTCCTCTTACCAAGAGCAAAATATTCCTCTTACCAAGAGTCAAAATATTCCTCTTACCATCGTTTGACCTAGTTTCGACTCTTGACGGAAAATCGGCTACAAAGTCTTCGGCTTTCCTGAAAAATGGGAAACTTTGTGCTCCGATTTCACATGGGTTCTCGTCAAGATTTCTCTGAGAAAATCAAGTCAACAATTGAGGAAAAATGTCAAGAAAAATATAGAAGAAAAAAGGAACAAAAAAGACGAAAAAACGGCCGAAAATGACGCTCGGCGACCAAACGGACCAAAGCCCTATGGTCGCCGCGACCTTGCAAATCCGGGCCGCCGGATTTTGCACCAAAACGTCCGATTTTCGATCCTTTTCGCTTTTCGGGTGTTCCTGCCTCTGTTATTTTCTGAAAATCCAATGTTTGATGCTTGAAAACGACTGATCTTCACCGACAACTCGGATCCGCCGTCGAAAGTATGAAATCAGCACCGATCGCTCCAAGATCGCCAACCGGCTGACCAAGAAAATACACTTTCTGTCCGACCAATCGTGAAATCGACAAGACAGATGTCACCGGCCCACCAACATCAATCAATGTCTGAGATTGCACTGCAATCCGACATCAAACAATGCGTGGATCCACCTGTGATGATCGCAAGAAGAATCTCAAAAGACGCGGCGCGGCCCGCGACTCTTCACATGCCTTGGCGACCACTTAATGTCGTTAATTGACCCGTTTATGAAAAATTAAAGCGGTCTTTAACTCATTATTTTGGACGGCCCAATCAGATTCAAGCATTTGGGAGTTACAAATCCAAGAATTCTTGGCATTTAACCCATGAAACTCCCATCATCATGAAGCATAAAGGCAATTAAAAGCCCACTACCTTCATCGGCCAATCACAAGCCATGAAAAAGGAGTTACAAAATCAACTTGTAACTCATCATCAATGCTCTCATCATGGCTATCAATGCCCATAACCACCCTATGTCTACCAAAAGCCTATAAAGGAGATCCATTTCTAAGAGGTTAGGGGCATCGACATCTATCGACTTGAAATTCTGCATTTCTCCCAAAGAAATCCAGACGAAGTCTTGCTTCTCTACTGTAAAGAACACCACAAGGTGATCAACGTCCCTTGGGGGACCACCCCCCCCCCCCCCCCCCCCCCCCAAGGTAACCTCCTTCTCCAACATGGCCTTAACGCGGCTTTTCAGCCCGTTTACTCGGTTTTTCATTGGATATAGGACCTTCTCTTGGTCCTTGTCCTTTAAAAAACTGAGGTTAGGAGCCAAGCCAAAGAATCAAAGCATCAACTGTTCTCATTTGAAGGACGATGGCGAAGTCCATACATGACTTGCGACCGTCGATCTCAACGTGTCCCCACAATCTCCTGAGAAGTTAGATCCATTTTCTTACTTTTCTATTGTAGTTTGTATTTCTGAAAGAGACAAAAAGAAATCACAATTCTTGTCTTTCACATTTGATGAGTTTTGTAAAATCGCCTTTCACGGCAAAATCGCCTTTTACGGCAAATAACAAAAACGCCTCCTACGGCGTCCTAAAAAAAAAAAACAAACTTGTATCTTTTCTTAATATTTATGCAATTTGAAAAGTAAGAAAAAAGGATTGATTTCCTTTCCACTTGTGAAGGTGAATCTCCGGATTATCACTATTCCAAATTCCAAGTAGAAAGTAAATCTGGCATACCTGTACAAAAATGTTGATACCCGCGTTCTTCCCTCCTCCGCCGAGACCCAGGTTAGCCCCCGGGGTACGGAAGGAGAGGATGAAAGATTCTATCGGGTCCATCAAGTTGGCATACCCGGTGGGACGCGCTGACTTGAGAACGTGATGCTTTGATCCCTTCGCTCCTTTCTAGTTGGTGGCCTATGTTGCATCTTGCATCTAAAAAACAAAAATGAGATTTGATTTTAATTGTTCTTTCTCACTTCAAAAAAAAAAAAAAAAACAAATCTGATCTATTTTTCTTAAAAACTCAACTTTGAGAAATTTTGATCTTTCCCTCTTCGAACTTGATAGCTCAAAGAAATGTTCGATGCTATCGTTCATATCGGGGATTGGGCCATCTTTTCTCTTTGATGAGTGTCACGTCCCCGAACCCGATTAGAGGTTAAACCGGATCCGGGGTGTGAAATTTAGGGCTAATTAAAAAAAAATTTGCCCTTAATGCCCAAGGATCGAAGTCCGCTGTGAGGATTGTGTAGTTGAGCCTCATTAACAAATTAATCAACGAGACTTGTCCGGTAAACACAACATTAACCTGTAGAAATATCAAAGCATGTACGGTATTCATCCCATTATATATATTCAAGTTTCAAAAGATAAGACATATAAAGTTTATAAACATCAGGACTATCCCCAAAAAACTCAGGTCCTGGTACAAAAGATATACAGTACTAGAACAGACAAGTCCACAAGATCTAAGACCCAAAAGATGAAATGAGGCGGTACGCTAGAAGATATCCCCGTGTAACGCGCACTAGTGCCGGGAGTGATGACGCTAAGCTACGTCATCGGCACCCCACTCTCGTACCTCGTCCTCCTCCCCCGGTTGAGGATCCTCTGGGATTGCCTCGGCATCCGGGTCGGTGTAATAGTATAAGGTGTCCTCTGCACACCATGAAATAAAGGATCAACAATATGTTGGCAAGAAGATAAGTAATATACATTATTCATAACATGCTTCAAAAGGAAATAAAGACAAGTACATGATTATAAGATAGCAAGGTACAAGCTATGCATAAGCATGAATAATACGAGAGTCAAGTAACAATAAAAATCCTAACAAGATAAACAAGAATAACCATCCATGAAATGCAATGTCAAGCAAGAGGAGACTCCGAGGATGTCCTAGCCATCTC
The DNA here is from genome assembly GCA_028538565.1 of Umbellularia californica. Taxonomy (NCBI): domain Eukaryota; kingdom Viridiplantae; phylum Streptophyta; class Magnoliopsida; order Laurales; family Lauraceae; genus Umbellularia; species Umbellularia californica. The sequence goes on along the minus strand of JAPQWN010000009.1, from coordinate 14,550,003 downwards.
ACGGGGGTATAAGTGACGTCCAAGCCGACTACGAATACCCAAAGTCCGGCTCTAGGGGATCCTAGCTCCCAGTCCTAGGAATAGCAGCACGGTCCTAGCCCGCTCCCAGCTCTTCACGCCATGGACGCCGTCCAAAGCCGACTGCCCACCCCAGTGTCCGGTATCCGGCCCACTTTATAATCCTCAGTCTGCAGCTGGTTATGAATGCAAGATGATGATGATGGTTTGTATACGACACAAGTTCCAAGACAAATACACGTGGATAGGTTCCCGAGTACAAAATAACAAATTGAGGGCTACTCCAAGTCAAGCCAAGATACAAGTCAAGTTCCAAGTGCCATGAGTAGTCCTCTTTCAAGTCTATCCACACGTGTTTATCAATACAAGACAAGGTACCTAAGGATACACTCTAAGTCCAGTCACATTCTAATTCTACAATTTAAGTTAAAAGTTATACAAGTGTACAAGATAGAGTGCATAAGATACGACAAGCTACGGATACATGATTCAAGAGTCAAGAGTGAAGAACAAGCCAATCCTAGGTCAAGAGTTGTCCACCGTGTATCAAACGTATCCCCAACGGAGTACGTATGGAGAATGAGTCAATAGTGTCCTACTTTGATGGGGCCATGGTGTGCGGGAGTTGTTGGGCACCAATTAACTCAATTCCACATGCATTCGGCCAAGTTACATTGATATGCGAAAATTCCCGGACAACCAACGAAGCACACCAAGCCAAACATGCTCCATTTTCATTTTCACCCAATTGGTCATGCAAGGGTAGGGTCAATGGGTTCCAACCTAGGGTCCAAACTAGGTTTAGAATCCCTTTCCAAAGAGATAAAGGCTTGGTACATTAATTCAATAGCTACTTCCTTTTTCCGATTTCTGATCATTAAGATATGTATACCATTGGATTCTACATATCAAGAGCTTTCCAACGGTATATAGAACTCCAAATTCCGACGAACGGTTCAAAAGTTATGGTCATTTGAAATCTGCCAAAAATTCATGAAATCTGCCCTAATGCGGCTAGCCGAATTGGCCATGCGGCTAGCCGAATTGGCCCATGCGGCTAGCAGAAAAGGTGACCGAAAATGCCCTGTAAAAACATGGTTACTGGAAAAGTAACCGAATGGTGACCGAATTTCCTGCGGCTAGCCGAATTCTTGGTAGAAAAATGAGTTTTTGAGCCAAAAATTCAATCATTTTGAATGGCTCCTTCTCCAACCCCTTTCCAACCTTTCCAAAAGCCATATCCTGCACAAAGAGCCACCATGCTCTCCTCCAAACCACATTTTATCCATTCATCAAGTCATCCACCCATAATAAAAACCCATTGAACCCATTAATCCAATTTTAGCATGTGTAATCTAGTTAACCATGACAAGCTTGGAAATTTGGGGAAAATCTAAACAATGGGTTAACAAGAGACAATAATAATACATGCATGCCCAATATATAAAACAAATCTACTTGTCTTCACCAAAGGGAGTGAAATAATGGAAATTGAGAAGATTGAGGAGGAAGAAAGCTCCCACACACACTCTAGCCAACACAACTCTCCCAAGCCTCTCTTCTACACTTGAGGAACACAAAGGAAAAGAAAGAAAGGAACTCCATCAACATGCAATCCATTCACAGCCATGAGAAACGAAATGGGAAGGGAAGGAGAAGAGGAAACTTACCAAATTTGAGGTCTAAGGAAAGAAGAAGAAGAGAGGAAGACAATGGTCTAGTTGGTTGTCCTTGGAAGGGCCTTTAAGCTCCACATGCAAGATGAGAGAGTGAAGAAGAAAAAAGGAAGAGAGGGTTGCAGCACCGTTGAGTGAAGGGAGGAAGAACGAATGATAGGGCTGGGTTGGGGTTTAAATGAGAGGTGGAGAAGGAAATGTCTGGAATGCCCATCTGAGTCAAATGAGAGAAATGCAATTATCTGAGGGACTTCGGGGTGTCGAATCGTGATGAGTCAGAACGAAAAGTGACGAGCGCGACGAGATCTTTCCAACGAACCCAAATTCGGGGAAAACGGAATTTTTGGAAAAATAGCCAATTTTCCTATTAATCACAACCTAACCCCCTATTAAGACTAATCGCACTCAGAATCAAACAAAACTTCGGGAACATCTTACTAATGATAAAAGAAACTCGCTTAGCCACTAAACCCGCCTAATTAGCTAGAATCACAATTAATTAGGTTAATCACCAATATTAGGAAATTAAACACCCTATTAAGGTCTGGGACCTTACATCCATTCCCTCTAAAAAGAACATTTGGTCCTCCAAATGCCTAAAATACCTCCTCAGGAAGAAGATGAGGATATGCCCTCCTGATCTGGTCCCTGAGTTCCCACGTAGCTTCCTCTGGACGATGGTGCTCCCACTGAACCTTGACCCATGGAATGGTCTTCGTCCGCAGAACTATCTCTTTGGTGTCTATAATTCGCGCTGGCTGCTCCACATAAGATGCGTTGGGCTGAATTTGTAGTGGCTCGTGTGGCAACACGTGGGTGGGATCTGGAATGTACTTGCGCAACATCGACACGTGGAACACGTTGTGTACACCTGAGAACTCTGGCGGCAAGGCAAGACGATATGCAACGTCACCAATCCGGGTGCGAATCTCAAACGGTCCCACATATCTCTTGGAAAGCTTCCCTTTCTGACCGAATCTGACTACACCACGCATAGGAGAAACCTTGAGGAACACCTTATCAGCAACCTAAAACTCTAGTGGTCTTCATCTCTTATCTGCATAGCTCTTCTGACGGTCACGAGATTCCTTCAAACGCATCTGTACGACCTTGACTTTCTCGCTGGAATCACCAACCACTGATGGTCCATGGAAACTTCGTACTCCTACCTCTTCCCAACACATCGGAGTCCTACATCTACATCCATACAGTGCCTCGAACGGTGCCATGCCAATGCTAGAATGATAACTGTTGTTGTAAGAGAACTCACAGAGGGGCAAACTCTCATCCCAATCTTTCTTGAAGTCCAACACACATGCCCGAAGCATATCCTCTAAAGTCTGAATAGTGCGCTCTGACTGTCCATCCGTCTGACGGTGGTAAGCTGTACTGAATCTCAACTGTGTGCCCATGGATGACTGAAGTGTAGTCCAAAACCGAGAGACAAACTTGGTGTCTCGATCGGATACTATAGATTTAGGCACTCCATGCAATCTGACAATCTCATCATTGTATAGCTTGGCCATCTTATCCATAAATTGACCGGTCTTGAATGGTATGAAATGAGCTAACTTGGTCAATCGGTCCATGATCACCCATATAGCGTCATTCCCTTTCCTGGTATTTGGCAATCCTGACACAAAATCCATTGTGATGTGCTCCCATTTCCACTTGGGAATATCTAACTGATGAAGTAAACCAGGAGGCTTCTTATGTTCAGTCTTGATCACCTGACACGTGTAGCACTTGGAAACGAATTCTACAATTTCTTTCTTCATACTCATCCACCAATAGTGGTTCTTCAAATTCTGGTACATCTTAGTGCTGCCCGGATGAATAGAATTCTCGTATGGTGTGCATCTGTCATCAGCTCTGTCTTTATGTCCTGTACGTCTGGCACGTACAACCGGTCTTTGCAATACAAAACTCCCTCAATCAGTCTGAATTCAGGCCTGTCATCTATGTGCTCAATGATGTGCTGTAACCCTGGGTCATCCTTCTGACATTCTTTGATTCTATTCATTATCTCTGGTTCCCATGCTGCCATGCTAGGAATCATCACCTTCTCACTGATAGGCCAAACTTCAACATCTAAATCTCTAAACTGTTCCATCCATCTCCATTCTGGCACTATACACCCGCTGAATGCCGACTTTCTGCTAAGAGCATCTGCTACCACGTTGACTCTTCCAGGGTGGTACTTGATAGGAAAGTCATAATCTTTAATGTACTCCATCCACCTTCGCTGTCTGTTGTTCAACTCATTCTGTGTAAATAGATACTGTAAACTCTTGTGATCTGAGCGCACCTCGAACTTCTCACCGTATAAGTAATGTCTCCACATCTTGAGTGCAAGTACAACGGCTACTAGCTCTAAATCATGGGTGGCGTATTTCTTCTCATGTTCTTTCAACTGTCTCGAACCATACGCTATCACTTTGTCGTTCTGCATGAGAACACAACCCAAACCAACCCCTGATGCGTCTGTGTAAACAACAAATCCTCCACTGCCAGATGGTAAAGCAAGAATGGGTGCTGTGGTTAATCTGGTCTTCAATTCTTGGAAGCTTTTCTCACACTCATCGGTCCAAACAAAAGGAATGTTCTTCCTAGTCAACTTAGTAAGAGGAGCTGCAATAGTAGAGAATCCTTTCATGAATCTCCTATAGTAGCCTGCAAGTCCCAAGAAACTGTGAATCTCTGCTGCATTTTGTGGACTACCCCAATTGACAACTGCTTCTATCTTCTTGGAATCCATTGCCAATCCTTCCTTCGAAATCACATGGCCTAGAAATGACACATGTTCTAACCAAAACTCACATTTACTCAATTTGGCATACAACTGGCTGTCTTTCAAAAACTGCAATGAAGTCCTCAACTGATGCTCATGTTCCTCCTTGGACTTGGAATAAACTAACACATCATCAATGAATACCACTACGAACTGATCAAGGTAAGGAGCGAATATCTTGTTCATTAAAGCCATGAACACTGCTGGCGCATTAGTCAAACCGAAAGGCATCACTAAAAACTCAAAGTGGCCATATCTAGTTCGGAACGCTGTCTTAGGAATATCTTCCCCTCTGACACGTAGCTGATGATATCCTGAACGTAGATCAATCTTCGAAAAGAACTGGGCTCCTTGTAGTTGATCAAACAACTCATCTATTCTCGGAAGCGGGTACTTGTTCTTGACTGTCACTTGGTTCAATTGTCGGTAATCGATGCACATCCTCATAGTCCCATCCTTCTTCTTAACAAATAGAACCGGAGCTCCCCATGGTGATACGCTTGACCTGATGAAGCCCTTATTCAATAGATCTCCTAACTGAGTCTTCAATTCTTTTAACTCTGCAGGGGCCATTCTATACGGAACCTTCGAAATTGGTGCAGTACTTGGTAGTATCTCTATCGTGAAGTCTAACTCACGCACGGGTGGCAAACCCAGAATCTCCTCCGGAAAAAGATCCGGGAACTCGCATACTACCGGAATCTCATCTATGGGTTTGGACTGCTTGTCCTCCGCGATAAACGCGATGTAACCCTCACATCCGCTCCTAATCAAGCGGTCTGCCTTTAATGCAGAAATCAACCGAGTGGAGGTGGGCTTCTTCGCACCAACAAAATCAACGCTACGGTCTACACCCTGTAACCTCACGGTCTTGTTGAAACAATCCAACACCGCGCGATTTGCCGCTAACCAGTCCATACCAAGAATAACATCAAAGTCGGACATCGCCAACACAATCAAACTGGCAGTCAACTGAGTATCTCCAATCTGAACTGTGCACCTAGGATAAACAAAATCACACACTACTGATCGGCCTAACAGTGTAGCAACCACTAGAACAAATGGTAACATCTCTCTATCCTTCCCAAAATGTAATGCAAATGCAGGTGCAACAAAAGAATGCGTGGAACCGGGATCAAACAAAACTCTAGCATCAAATCCACAAACTGAGAGAGTACCTTCAATGACATTCTCTGCTGCCTTTGCCTGCTCATGGGTGATCGTATACGCCTTGCCCAACTGCCTCGGACGCTGATACTGCTGATGTGGTCTTTGAGCATGATACTGTGGTCGCTGCAATACCGGAGGTCGCTGCAATGCTGGGGGTCGCTGCGGAGCTCTATACTGAGGAGCCAGAGCACGTGGCTGTGGCGGCCTGGGAGGTCGGACAATAACTTGTTGCTGTTGCGGCGGTGGTCTAATCTGTACTGGAGGTGCCTGCCTCAACGGCTGCACAGGATAAGGAGGCCTAAGCGCTGGAGTTGGAAGTGCTGGGGGTGTAAACCCTGTCTTCGTCGGGCAATTACGAACCTTATGCCCGGGATCTCCACAATGATAGCAAGCACCGGACTGCTTCCGGCAGTCTCGGGAGTAATGACCTCCACCACAATGCATGCACTCTAATCTTTGCTGTGGCTGTTTGAACCTGTGTTCCATTCTTGGTCTCTTGGGTTGCTGAAGAGGAGGAAGAGGAGCAGGAGCAGGTATATACTGTCCAATAAGCTGTGGCAACATAGCCATAATCCTTTGTTGCTCCAACACTATGACATCTTTGAGTGACTCCTCCGCCCAATATGCCTTCTTGACCACTGCATCATACTCTGTCAACTTGCTTTGCTGAACTTGCAACTTAATATCGGGCCTCAGCCCCCTGATAAACCTTCGAACCTTCTCAGAATGTGGCTTGATCAAAGCCGCTGCAAATCTGGACAAACGTGTGAACTGGATCTCGTACTCTTGAACCGTGAGAGTATCTTGTATAAACCTCTCAAATTCTACTATCTTCTGCTCTGTGTAGTGCTCAGGGATGAATTTGTCCTGAAACTGCTTGACAAAAGTCTCCCATGCCTTGTCGTCCTCAACGGTGTCATAAGCACTCTTGATGGTCTTCCACCATCCTTCTGCTGTCCCATGAAACATGTGAGCTGCCAACTGAACTTGTTGCTTACCGGTGCACTGAAACACTTCGAAGATCTTCTCAACCTGCACTGTCCACTCATCTGCCTCTGCAGGATCCTCTACCCCATAAAACTCTGGAGGAAATCTCTTCATAAACTTCTCAACTAAGTCATTGAGATCTCGTTCTTTGGCCCGGGGCTCTGATACTTTTTGCATTACCTCCACCATCTGAGCTTGGAAGGCTACTTGGTCCTCTCTCTGTTTCCTATCGCGTTCTGTCTGCGCAGTCTGTGATTGTAGATAAGCATTGAGGAACTGCTGGAATTGGCTATCTGGTATCGGAGGTGTAGAACCTGATCCTGATGCTCCACCAGCCATGTCACTGCAAGAAAATACGAGTTAGGCCCTAGGCAACCCAAAACTAGCAACACAAGGCTATAAGAACATAAAATATACTACGAACACTAGGCTAACGGTAATCCTCACACGTCCTATGGTTTCTACAATTTTTACCCTGAGAAACCATCCATTGCTCTGATACCACTCTGTCACGTCCCCGAACCCGATTAGAGGTTAAACCGGATCCGGGGTGTGAAATTTAGGGCTAATTAAAAAAAATTTGCCCTTAATGCCCAAGGATCGAAGTCCGCTGTGAGGATTGTGTAGTTGAGCCTCATTAAGAAATTAATCAACGAGACTTGTCCGGTAAACACAACATTAAACTGTAGAAATATCAAAGCATGTACGGTATTCATCCCATTATATATATTCAAGTTTCAAAAGATAAGACATATAAAGTTTATAAACATCAGGACTATCCCCAAAAAACTCAGGTCCTGGTACAAAAGATATATAGTACTAGAACAGACAAGTCCACAAGATCTAAGACTCAAAAGATGAAATGAGGCGGTACGCTAGAAGATATCCCCGTGTAACGCGCACTAGTGCCGGGAGTGATGACGCTAAGCTACGTCATCGGCACCCCACTCTCGTACCTCGTCCTCCTCCCCCGGTTGAGGATCCTCTGGGATTGCCTCGGCATCCGGGTCGGTGTAATAGTAGAAGGTGTCCTCTGCACACCATGAAATAAAGGATCAACAATATGTTGGCAAGAAGATAAGTAATATACATTATTCATAACATGCTTCAAAAGGAAATAAAGACAAGTACATGATTATAAGATAGCAAGGTACAAGCTATGCATAAGCATGAATAATACGAGAGTCAAGTAACAATAAAAATCCTAACAAGATAAACAAGAATAACCATCCATGAAATGCAATGTCAAGCAAGAGGAGACTCCGAGGATGTCCTAGCCATCTCATGGGGGTATAAGTGACGTCCAAGCCGACTACGAATACCCAAAGTCCGGCTCTAGGGGGATCCTAGCTCCCAATCCTAGGAATAGCAGCACGGCCCTAGCCCGCTCCCAGCTATTCACGCCATGGACGCCGTCCAAAGCCGACTGCCCACCCTAGTGTCCGGTATCCGGCCCACTTTATAATCCTCAGTCTACAGCTGGTTATAAATGCAAGATGATGATGATGGTTTGTATATGACACAAATTCCAAGACAAATACACGTGGATAGGTTCCCGAGTACAAAATAACAAATTGAGGGCTACTCCAAGTCAAGCCAAGATACAAGTCAAGTTCCAAGTGCCATGAGTAGTCCACTTTCAAGTCTATCCACACGTGTTTATCAATACAAGACAAGGTACCTAAGGATACACTCTAAGTCCGGTCACATTCTAATTCTACAATTTAAGTTAAAAGTTATACAAGTGTACAAGATAGAGTGCATAAGATACGACAAGCTACGGATACATGATTCAAGAGTCAAGAGTGAAGAACAAGCCAATCCTAGGTCAAGAGTTGTCCACCGTGTATCAAACGTATCCCCAACGGAGTACGTATGGAGAATGAGTCAATAGTGTCCTACTTTGATGGGGCCATGGTGTGCGGGAGTTGTTGGGCACCAATTAACTCAATTCCACATGCATTCGGCCAAGTTACATTGATATGCGAAAATTCCCGGACAACCGACGAAGCACACCAAGCCAAACATGCTCCATTTTCATTTTCACCCAATTGGTCATGCAAGGGTAGGGTCAATGGGTTCCAACCTAGGGTCCAAACTAGGTTTAGAATCCCTTTCCAAAGAGATAAAGGCTTGGTACATTGATTCAATAGCCACTCCCTTTTTCCGATTTCTGATCATTAAGATATTATACCATTGGATTCTACATCTCAAGAGCTTTCTAACGGTATATAGAACTCCAAATTCCGACGAACGGTTCAAAAGTTATGGTCATTTGAAATCTGCCAAAAATTCATGAAATCTGCCCTAATGCGGCTAGCCGAATTGGCCATGCGGCTAGCCGAATTGGCCCATGCGGCTAGCCGAAAAGGTGACCGAAAATGCCCTGTAAAAACATGGTTACTGGAAAAGTAACCGAATGGTGACCGAATTTCCTGCGGCTAGCCGAATTCTTGGTAGAAAAATGAGTTTTTGAGCCAAAAATTCAATCATTTTGAATGGCTCCTTCTCCAACCCCTTTCCAACCTTTCCAAAAGCCATATCCTGCACAAAGAGCCACCATGCTCTCCTCCAAACCACATTTTATCCATTCACCAAGTCATCCACCCATAATAAAAACCCATTGAATCCATTAATCCAATTTTAGCATGTGTAATCTAGTTAACCATGACAAGCTTGGAAATTTGGGGAAAATCTAAACAATGGGTTAACAAGAGACAATAATAATACATGCATGCCCAATATATAAAACAAATCTACTTGCCTTCACCAAAGGGAGTGAAATAATGGAAATTGAGAAGATTGAGGAGGAAGAAAGCTCCCACACACACTCTAGCCAACACAACTCTCCCAAGCCTCTCTTCTACACTTGAGGAACACAAAGGAAAAGAAAGAAAGGAACTCCATCAACATGCAATCCACTCACAGCCATGAGAAACGAAATGGGAAGGAAAGGAGAAGAGGAAACTTACCAAATTTGAGGTCTAAGGAAAGAAGAAGAAGAGAGGAAGACAATGGTCTAGTTGGTTGTCCTTGGAAGGGCCTTTAAGCTCCACATGCAAGATGAGAGAGTGAAGAAGAAAAAAGGAAGAGAGGGTTGCAGCACCGTTGAGTGAAGGGAGGAAGAACGAATGATAGGGCTGGGTTGGGGTTTAAATGAGAGGTGGAGAAGGAAATGTCTGGAATGCCCATCTGAGTCAAATGAGAGAAATGCAATTATCTGAGGGACTTCGGGGCGTCGAATCGTGATGAGTCAAGAACAAAAAGTGACGAGCGCGACGAGATCTTTCCAACGAACCCAAATTCGGGGAAAACGGAATTTTTGGAAAAATACCCAATTTTCCTATTAATCACAACCTAACCCCCTATTAAGACTAATCGCATTCAGAATCAAATAAAACTTCGGGAACATCTTACTAATGATAAAAGAAACTCGCTTAGCCACTAAACCCGCCTAATTAGCTAGAATCACAATTAATTAGGTTAATCGCCAATATTAGGAAATTAAACACCCTATTAAGGTCTGGGACCTTACAATGAGTCCAATTGGGATTTCAAAAAAAAAAAAAAAAAAAAAAAAAAACACCTTTATTTCAAATTCTTTCAAAAAAAAATGGTCTTTTTTTCTTAAGATTCAACTTTGAGAAATTTTGATCCTCTCCTCTCTGAACTTGATAGCTCACAGAAATGTTCGTAGCTATTGTTCATATCGAGGATTGGGCCATCTTTTCTCTTTGATGAGTCCAATTGGGATTTCAAAAAAAAAATTATAATTTCAAAAAAAAATCAGTTTTCTTTCTTTTGGGCTCAAAATTGAGAAATTTTGGTTCTTTCCTTTTTGGATTTAACGCTCGCAGAAATGTTGAGTTGTGGTTCGGATTGGAACACCACTTGTTTTCTTTAATGAGTTCATTAGAAATCTTTCAAAACAAAAAAAAAAGAAAAAAAAGAAAAAAAACACTAATGTTGCATCAATTGCGCTCTTTGACTAAAGTGGATTCAAGAAAAGCCTTGTCCAGAGTGTGGAGACAGCCAGACTATTCTAGGCAAGGGTCCTCCAAACGGGTTCATTAAGTAATCCTACCCTTACCTGGGGGTTAATCTATCTACTGAGGTTTCATAAGATCGAATTGAAAACCTATGTGCATTTTTCAAAAAAAAAATCAAAGAAAAAAAGAAAAAAAAAAGAAAGAAAAATTTCCCGTCATTTTTCAATTCAGAATTGAGAAATCTTGGTTCTTTCCCTTTCGGATTTAACGCTCGCAGAAATGTTGAGTTGTGGTTCGGATTGGAACGCCATTTGCTCTCTTTGATGAATTTAATCTTGACCTTTCAAAGAAAAAAACTTCCGTCAATACTGAATTCAGAATTGAGAAATCTTGGTTCTTTCCCTTTCGGATTTAACGCTCGCAGAAATGTTGAGTTGTGGTTCGGATTGGAATACCATTTGCTCTCTTTGATGAATTTAATCTTGACCTTTCAAAAAAAAAACTTCCGTCAATGTTGGATTCACATTTTAGAAATTCTGGTCCCTTTCTTTTCCGAATTTAACGCTCACAGAAATGTTGAGTTGTGGTTCGGATTGGAATACCAGTTGCTTTCCTTTATGAACCCAAATTTGACCTTTTAAAAAAAAAAATATCCCAACTCGTTGATAGACCCGAAAAGGGGAATCTTTCGTCCTCTCCCTCCGCTCCCCGGGGGTTGACCTGGGTCTCGGCGGAGGAGGGAAAATCTCGGGCATCAACATTTTTGTACGAGTATGCCAGATTTACTTTCTACTTGGAATTTGGAATGGTGATAATCCGGAGATTCACCTTCACAAGTGGAAAGGCGATTTTGTTTGTTTGTCGTAAAAGGCGATTTTGCAGTGAAAGGCGATTTTACAAAACTCATCAAATGTGAAAGACAAGAATTGTGATTTCTTTTTGTCTCTTTAAGAAATACAAACTACAATAGAAAAGTAAGAAAAGGGATCTAACTTCTCAGGAGATTGTGGGGACGCGTTGAGATCGACAGCCGCAAGTCATGTATGGGCTTCGCCATCGTCCTTCAAATGAGAACATGTGATGCTTTGATTCTTTGGCTTGGCTCCTAACCTTGGGTTTTTAAAGGACAAGGACCAAGAGGATGTCCTATATCCAATGAAAAACCAAGTAAACGGGCTGAAAAGCCACGTTTAGGCCATGTTGGAGAGGGAGGTAACCTTAGGGTGGGGGGGGGGGGGAGGGGGGGTGGCCCCCCAAGAGACGTTGATCACCTTGTGGTGCTTCCGGGAGAAAAGTAGCAGAACTTCGTCTCTCTATTGGATTTTCAGAGCTTGCACTTGGGATCTATTTTCTTTCTCATTCTTGGAATGGACCTCCTTTTATAGGCTTTTGGTAGCCATGAGGTGTTTATTGGCATTGATGGCCATGATGAAAGAATTGATGAGGAGTTACAAGTTGATTTTCTAACTCCTTTTTCAAGGCTTGTGATTGGCCGATGAAGGTAGTGGGCATTTAATCACCTTTATGCTTCATGATGATAGGAGTTTCATGGGTTTAATGCCATGATTGCTTCGATTTGTAACTCCCAAATGCTTGAATCTGATTGGGCCGTCCAAAATAATGAGTTAATGACAGCATTAAGTTGTCATAAACGGGTCAATTAACGTCATTAAGTGGTCGCCCAGGCATGTGAAGAGTCGCGGGCCGCGCTGCGCCTTTTGAAATTCTCCTTGCGATCGTCACAGGTGGATCCACGCATTGTTTGATGTCGGATTGCGATGCAATTTCAGACATTAGTTGATGTTGGTGAGCCGGTGACATCTTTCTTGTCGAATTCACGATCGGTCGGACAGAAAGTGCACTTTCTTGGTCAGCCGGTTGGCGATCTTGAGGCGATCGGTGATGATTTCATGCTTTTGACGGCGGATCCGAGATGTCGACGAAGATCAGTCGTTTTCAAGCATCAAACATTGGATTTTCCAAAAATCACAGAGGCCGGAACACCCGAAACGCGAAAACCATCGAAAAACGGACGGTTTGGTGCAAAATCCGGCGACCCGGATTTGCAGGGTCGCCGGGCGACCATTCACCCAGGGTCGCCAGCGACCTCAGGGTTTTCTGCCCTTTGGTCGCCGAGCTTCGTTTTCGGCCGATTTTGCGTCTTTTTCGTTCCTTTTTCCTTCTGTATTTTTCTTGACATTTTTCCTCAATTATTGACTTCATTTTCTTGGAGAAAACTTGACGAGAACCCGCACGAAATCGGAGCACAAAGTTTCCCATTTTTCGGGAAAGCCGAAGACTTTGTAGTCGATTTTCCGTCAAGAGTCGAAACTAGGTGAAACGATGTTGGAATGACCTGAAAATTGAGGTGAAGCTTCTTGAGCAGTGGATAGGACAAACCATGGGCTTTTATTTGAGTTTTGAAGTCGTTTGGGGTCCCATTGATGCTTCACTTGATTTTGCTGCGGGGAAAATGCCGAGCTTTGATTTGTGGTCAAACGATGTCCGATTGACCTGAAATTCGACGAGGAGCCTATTGGAGTCATTTTGAGACGTTCCATGGCTCCGTTTTGGATGTAATGGTCCCAGGTTGCTCCGCCGCCGGTAGGCTTGATTTTCTCTCGGAGCATCGAAACCTGGTCAAACTTTGTCGGAATGACCTGAAATTCGACGTGCAGCACTTTGGAGGCATGTTGAAGCCACTCATGTACTTTGTTTCATGAGTGATGACTTCTGTGGTTCCCGCCGCCGGGAGGCTTGATTTTCTCTCGGAGCATCGAAACCTGGTCAAACTTTGTCGGAATGACCTGAAATTCGACGTGCAGCCTTTTGGAAGCATGTTGAAGCCACTCATGTATTTTGTTTGATGAGTGATGGCTTCGGTGGTTCCCGCCGCCGGGAGGCTTGATTTTGCTGCTCGAGCATTGATGGAGGGTCGAACGTTGTCGGTTTGACTTGAAATTTGGCGTGGAGCCCTTTGAAGACATTCTGGAGTCATCCGTAGGCTCTGATCGAAGTTTTCGTGTCTTTGATGATGTCGCCGCCGGGAGCGCTTGTTTAACTATCAGAGCAGTGAAGTTGGGCCAAACGATGTCGGAATGGCCCGAAACCTCAGGTGTACCCCTCTTTTGGCTGCCTTGAAGGATCCTTCAGTTTCTGTCTGATTCTGACTAAATCTGATGCTTGAAGTAGCCTTGCCTATTTTTAGCAGGATGCAGCTTCACGAGGCTTCTTGATGTTGAGGAGACACAGTGCCTTTTTTGGTGTCAACAAATGCCCCCTCGAGGTACAGCGACGAGTAGCTTTTTGGAGTCGATGTGCCTCGAAGAGAAACTTGGAGGAGAGATTCCAACTTGACCAAGAGTCTTGAGCAAATTTTTTTTTTTTTTTTGAAATAGCCTTTGAGTTTCCAGGGGAATTTTATGGTAGTGAGAGGGATCACACACCGTCTCAAGGCAAAGTTTTGAAAATGACATGGGGTATTTGGGTTTTGGGTTTTGGATTTTGGTTTTTGACCTTGTGACCCAACAAGCTGTATGTGGTAAGTTAGGGGGTCGGGGTTTGATTTTTTATTTTGACCTTGTGACCCAACAAGCTGTATGTGGCAGGTTGGGGGGTCAAATTTTGTTTGTTGGTTTTGGATTTTGATTTTGGTTTTGGTCTTGTGACCTAACAAGCTGTATGTGGCGAGCTAGGGGACCGGAATTTGGTTTTGTGAAATGTCAATTTCAAGATTTTGGCTCAATTTGGTTCATGAGGTTGGATGGCTTGGTTTTTAGAAACTCATGAGACTTTCTTTTCTTTTTTTTTTTTTTTTTGAATGGTCCCATCAACTCAAAAGAGGCATGGGACTTTTTTTTTTTTTTTTTTTGCTCTTGGTAAGAGGAATATTTTGACTAAAAGCCACTTTTAGTGCCTAGGTGGTCAAACCTGGCTCATATGGGCTAACCCATGGGACCTTAGGCTTTGGAGATGGCCTAGATCTCATATGGTGTCATATTTGTAAAGAATATCTAAAAATATCTCTTTTGTGTAGAGAATATCTAAAAATATCTTTACTTGGAGAGAATTTCTCAATTTTTCTTTTTGTGGAAAGATTCTCTCAAAATATCTTTCTTTTTGGGAAAGTAGCTAAATTTTAGCACTTACCTCCTTTCTTTCTCCTTGTTTCCTCTTTTGGCTTGCCCTCTTCTATAAAAGCAAGAGGGTTGTTTCTTTTGCTCCATTGCTTTCTTTTTGCAAGAAATCTTCAAGAGTGCTCTCCAAGATAAGAAGTGCCTTTGCTCCAAGGATCTCCAAGCTTTTCTTCTTCTTCTCCATCAATGGCTTCGAGTAAGTTTTCTTCCTCCACAAGAATCTCCATTGTAGAAATAGCTTCTTCATTTCTTTTCTTCTTCTTTTTTTCTTTTCTTTTCTTTTTTTCTTCAAGCACGTTTTTTTTTTCATGCTTCTTTTCTTTCTTTTCTTTTTCTTCACTGGGTTTCCTTTCTTTTTTTTTTTTGTCAGCGTGTTTTTTTTTTTTTTTCTGAGATTCTTTTCTCTCTCTTTCTTTTTCTTTTTCCTTGTTTGCTCACCATGATAATGAGGTTATGCAATTTCAATATGTATGCATTTTCTTCCTCTCTGTTTTTTTTTGATGCGTCAAGATAGATGATGGACCCGAAAAAAAAAAGGGGAATCTTCCGTCCTCTCCCTCCGCACCCCGGGGGCTGACCTGGGTCTCGGCGGAGGAGGGAAGATTCCCCTTTTTTTTTCGGGTCCATCAAGTTGGCACACCCAGTGGGACACGTTGACTTGAGAACGTAATGCTTTGATCACTTGGCTCCTTTCTAGTTGGTGGCCTATGTTGCATTTTGCATCTAAAAAAAAAACATGAAATGGGATTTCAATTGTTCTTTCTCACTTCAAAAAAAAAAAAAAAAACAAATCTGATCTCTTTTTCTTAAAAGCTCAATTTTGAGAAACTTTGATCCTTCCCTCTTTGAACTTGATAGCTCACAGAAATGTTCGCAGCTATCGTTCATATCAGGGATTGGGCCATCTTTTCTCTTTGATGAGTTCAATTGGGATTTCAAAAAAAAAAAAAAAAAACACCTTCATTTCAAACGCTTTCAAAAAAAGTGATCTGTCTCTTTTTCAAGATTCAACTTTGAGAAATTTTGATCCTCTCCTCTTTGAACTTGATAGCTCACAGAAATGTTCGCAGCTATCGTTCATATCGGGGATTGGGCCATCCTTTCTCTTTGATGAGTCCAATTTGGATTTCAAAAAAAATTATAATTTCAAAAAAAATTAGTTTTCTCTCTTTTGCATTCAAAGTTGAGAAACCTTGGATCCTTCCTTTTCGGATTTAGCGCTCGCAGAAATGTTGAGCCTTTGTTCGGATTGGAACACCATTCGCTCTCTTTGATGAGTTCATTTAAAAAAAAAAAAACCTTTAAAAAAAAAAAAAACACTAAGGTTCCACCAGTTGTGTTCTTTGACCAAAGTGAATGTAAGAAAAGCCTTGTCCAGAGTGTGGAGACAGCTAGACTGTTCGAGGCAAGGGTCCTCCAAACGGGTTCATTAAGTAATCCTACCCTTACCTGGGGGTTGATCTATCTACTAAGGTTTCATAAGATTGAATTGGAAATCTATGTGCACCTTTCAAAAAAAAAAATTCTCTAAAAAAAATCTTTTTTTTTAAAAGAAAAAAAGGAAGAAAAAAAAAACTTCAGTCACTTTTGAGTTCAGAGTTGAGAAATCTTGGTTCTTTCCCTTTCGGATTTAGCGCTCGCAGAAATGTTGAGCCTTTGTTCGAAACGGAACACCATTTGCTCTCTTCGATGAATTCAATCTTGACCTTTCAAAAAAAAACTTCCGTCACTTTTGAGTTCAGAATTGAGAAATCTTGGTTCCCTCCCTTTCGGATTTAGCGTTCGCAGAAATGTTGAGCCTTTGTTCGAAACGGAACACCATTTGCTCTCTTTGATGAGTTCAATCTTGACCCTGCAAAAAAAAAAAAAAAAGTTCCGTCATTATTGGATTCACATCCGAGAAATCCTGGTTCATTCCCTTCTAAATTTAGCGCTCGCAGAAATGTTGAGCCTTTGTTCGGATTGGAACACCATTTGCTCTCCTTTATGAATCCAAATTTTGACCTTTCAAAAAAATCCCATCTCGTGTCCTTTCCAAGGATGCGATTTGCAACATTTGTGCCTAGCGGTGCTAGTACGCCCTTTCGGGTCTACTGTATTTGCGACCGACACATTTGTATCTCCAACCTTATATCATTTTACCTCGAGTGAGCCTTGCTTCTCGGTAATTTGAATTAAGGTCTACAATTGCTTCTAGTAGTCACTGGAACGCTCACTCTGAGCCTACCATACCTGCATTTTAGAACAATTGTGTCCTCTATGGCTTTTTGCCTTCTTCATCGTCCTTGGGTTGGGCCATGTCCCCTCAAGTGATTTGAAAAGACAAAACCGTAGTTATTCTCCATTTACGATCACCATATTCTTGTGATTACTAATGGATTTGGTCTTCTTTCAGAAGTTTTCCAAAACTAACAATGGCAGCTTCATTGACCATCACTTTCGATGAGAACAAGTACTGGCTTATGCTGCAAGACAAACAAAACAAGCATAAGCGCCTTGCCAGTTGCCGAAGCGTCATCTCCCTCGACAACTCTCCAAACACCGGGTCAACTTCAACTCCCTGGACCATCGTCTTCGGATCGCTGGGACCATTCCCACTTCCCGCAGAAGACACTGTACCTGCCAAGAAGCAGAAAACAGCCCCGGAACGTGTCACTAAAATAGCACCAAGGGCGAACACCAAGAAGCCTAAAGCCCGTGGCGTTCCCACGAAGCCTCAACCCACAAGAAACCAGATTTACACCAAAACCTGGTCCCCGAGATCTTCGCCAAAGCAACGGAGGTCCCAAACATCTGCAAAGCCAGCATACCTGGCCCCTCTCAAGGAGAATCAGTTCTACCCTCTCTCTTACATGAAAGAGGAGAAACCTAACCTCCACCCAAAAAATAAATAAAATCATCATAAGCCGGCTTGCTCCTACAAGCCCAAAATCAAATCCTGCATCGTTAGGCCTATGCAAAAACATGCTGAAGCCTGCACTCCCGCGAGTCGACCCTTCATCTCAACAGGGGCCAAGCTCGCAAAATTCAAGTCTTCACTGCGACAGACAAAGGACCGCATCCAGATCCTGTCCTTGCCAAGCTTCAAAGAAGACAAACTCGGTTGCTGCGCACAAGGGACTACATCCTTCATCGCCAGAGCCCAACCAGAGCTGACTGAAGCTCAAATGACTCGTCGTATGTGTCGCCGCACTGCATATCGACAAAAGAGACTCGAGAAACAAAGAACCCAGCGTTCTACTCTCCACGTCTCAAACAAATGGGTCGAAAAAGAAAGACCCGACCAATTCGTTGTTGTTTATATGGTTGGCAAAACCAGAAAACGCCAGAAGTCAGCAACCAAAATCAGTGTTAGACGTCCAGTGACTCGCAGCGTCTCTCGGACACGAACACATCTGGAGGAATCTTCCACTCCTCCAAGCCAAGGACATCGGAGTAAACACTCCTCAGATTCTTCATCCAGAAGAATGAGCCCCAGCTCAATCACCAGGACGATTTCTTCGTTCGAATCCCGAGGGATGAACGTCTTGGCTACAAGTTCGGAGCAGCCTCTACCGCATGATGACGTAACTTCACGCATCCAGCAGTTGGAGCAAGGACAACAGAGAATTGAGACTCTGATGTAAAATTTGATTCCCACTCTACAGCGTCCACCACCTAACAATGAAACCCCTCCGAATCATGAAGATGACGAGGGCAATGCAGAAAACAATGAGTCTCGTGCCCTTACTAGAAAGGACATGGACGATATCCTCGCAAAAGCAAAAGAAGAGGATACATTGAAGGAACATGGGATCAAGCCACCCTACCCTCTATGGATAGACTCGGTTCCGTTCCTGGCAAAATTCAAACAACTTACTCTCCAGACATATACTGGGAAAGGTTCAGCCAGACAGCATGTCATCCACTTCAAGATCCTGACGGGAGCTATTGCGGATCAAGATGCCCTCAAGATTCGCCTCTTTGCAAGTACCCTAAAAGGTGCAGCCTTTGATTGGTACTCCACTCTGCCGGAGAACTCCATCCAGAACTGGGCTATGCTAGAGACACGCTTCCTGACCCACTTCCAAGGTGAGGATCATCCTGTTACTATGGCTCAACTCTACAGCCTAAAACAGGGAGAGAATGAGTCAACATACGACTTCATTCACAAATGGAAGGCAATGGCGTACAAATGCTCAGATGTGCTGCCACAAGCCTCGCTAGTCGACATCTGCCGTAACAATATGAGAGCAAAAATTCGCTCAATGATCATCGGCAACAAATCAAAGAACCTGGGGGAACTCCTTGAAGCTTCCATGGAAGCTGAAATGGTGATCAAAGACCTCAACAGTCAGAAATCCTCAAAGAAAGAGCCGACTACTGTTACAACCTTAAAACCAAAGAAAAAGGAGGTTCTCAATGTGTAGACTAAGTCAGCTCCTCAGCAGCCAAAGAAACCTGAAAACAAAACTGCAGGTAAAAGGCCTGAACTCTCTGATGCCTTCAAAGAACGTGTAAAAAAGAAATATCCGTTTGATGAAGACGTTGAAGAAATCTTTGAGGCTCTCCTAGCAAATGGCAAACTCATTTTGCCAGAGCCCAAAAGACCGGGAGATGTTGGCAAAACCAATGATCCCCGATACTGTCCATACCATCAGATGATCTCACATCCTTTCAATCAATGCTTCATTGTGAGAGGGAAGATCAATGAGATGTGGAAAAACGGAGTCATAACCTTTGATAAAAACTATGGCCCCGCCTCTGTAAACATGGCGTCATGTCGGCAAACTTCAAAGTCACCGAAGGAGAAGATCACTACTTCATTCAAGGTGATAAAAAAGGCTCAAGCGTCCCAAGAATTGGTTTCCTATCCAACATCAGATGGACAACCTATATGGATGCATCCCGATCTCCTAGATGATGAAAATTGGGAGATCGTCAAAACAAAGCCGACTGCTCAGCAGCGAAGGCAAGCCAAGAGACAGCTTCGCAAGCTCAAACAGCAGCAGAAGTCTCAACCAAAACAAGAAGTCCTTGAAAAAGCAGAAACTTCTTCCACTGCTTCACTAGGGACGATGGAAGACTCTCTTCCCAAAACCTCCAAGGCGATAAGAAAATTCACTCTTGATGATTTCATGCCACCTCTATACAAAATTGAAAATGTGCAGGGGGCATCATATTCTTGCAACTCGGTAGTTGGATTCTCCATGAATGGATACGAGTCCAGTGATACTGCCAGTGATATAGATGAGTGGGAAGAATCCTTTGAAAGAGGAGAATACCTCTCCGAAGAGGAATGGATTCCCGAGTCTCATCTTATGCCAGTAATCTGGTATAACCCATTACAGCCACAAGGATCTTGGTCTGATGATGAAGAAGGCCAGGACCCTGTTCAAGAAAACGCTGTCGATCCAGCACCAAACAATGCTCCGGTGGAACCCAACATTGGTGAACCATAAGGAGCAAATGACGAAGAAGATTTTGCTCCCATGCCTGATCTTGAAGAATATGCAAGAATCTTGCAACATCTTGCCATAGAGCAGGAGCAGGATCGCATCAATCTTCGTCATAATCCAGAGCCGGAAGTCCCTGAAAATCAGCGGGAACTTTCTCCCTTAACTCCTGAAAATGGAGAAAACAGTTGGATCGATGATCCTCTCACATCCGAGGATGAATTTGATTCCCAACAGTCTACACTAGGGGCATCGCCTGTCAGGATAGCCTGCAATACAAAGCTCAGGACGACAGTGCCTCTGAAGCTTCCGAAGACAAGTACTCCCCAACCGGTAGCGTATCTTCCGGAGCTACATCCTCTTAGGTGACTTCCACTGAGATAACATCCTCTCAACCCTCGTCTCCTGAAGCAGTGACATCAGATCTCAAGCCTCTCCCGATTGATCATCTAGAAGAAACTTCTGCCAATGAAATCTTCTTCAATAAAAACTCAGTCAATTGGTCCCAGATACCCTATCACATGGGCGATGTCTAGGCTAATAAAGAAAAGTTGCCGGCTGCTGTTCAGGACTTGTTCCCAGAAATTGCTCCATGCAACACAATCACTGAAGACGCCAATGCTGTTACAGAGACATCCTCAGCAAAGGATCAACCCCTTGATCCTAAGAACGATCTTCCAAAAGAAGACCCTTCTCTAGAGGCTCTTGAAGTTGGCAGAGGTACCTGTTCTGGCCGGGATTACCACAAAAATTATAACCAACCCTCTTCTTCTTATGTAAATCCTTCGGGAAAGCAAGTTGTAAATGCCCCAAGTGGCAATAATAATGAAAATGCAGGCCCGAAGGAGGCTTTGAAGTACGACTTGATTGAGCACTTCAAACACATACCTGCACGTCTGCACATCCTTGACTTATTACGAATGTCTCCACAAACTCGTGATAGTCTCATTTCAGAATTACAAAGGCTGAATGCGGATGTCGACAAACATGCCCCACAAGTCCTACAAATTGAAATGGACTATAGGGTCAAAAAATCAAATACTCCCTCAAAGGGAGAAAAGAAGAAAACTGAGGGATCAAGCAATGAATGCCTCTCGGTACAAAAAGCAGCAAGTGCAACAATTGCCTTCGACAAGGATGACCTCCTCCTAGGCGAAACAAAGCACAATCGTCCCTTGTACTTTACGTGGTACGTCAAAGAAATGCCAGTACACAGAGTTCAGATCGATCCAGGTTCTGCAATCAACCTCATTTCTACTTCGGCACTCGAAGAGCTGGGCATCCCACCTAGCAAACTGAGTCACACGTCCGTATCCATCTTCGGATATGAAGGCAGCGCTCAAAGGCCTATCGGCAAAATCAGGTTCAAATTGCAAATCGGTGATCTTATTTCTGAAGTCACTGTGTATGCAATAAGGACCCCTTCATGCTACAATATACTCCTAGGACACTCCTGGATACATGAGAATGGTGTCTTCCCTTCAACTCTACATCAGTGCATCAAGTTCGTTGGCAACGATGGCTTGATACATTGAGTGTTTGCAGACAAAAAACCCTTCAAAGGCAGAGATGTCCATTTTGCAGATGCTCAAATGTATAAAGATGGAAAAGAAGAACAGGAGGAAAAAACAATTCGCTTTGTCGACAGTCTCCAGAAAGATAAAGGCAAGGCTCCTCAGCAATCATCGGAGGTAAACAAACCCTCCACCAAACTCGAAGTAAGCGGTCAAGCTCCCTTCGTCGACTCCTTCAAATCTTCAAAACCTTTGGTAATCACTACCAAAGAAAAGAAGACAAAACAAAAGACTGGGGGCAAGTTCACTGTCTCCTTTGTGTCTATTATGCATGACACAGACTCAGAGTCAGAGTCAGAAGATGACACAGCATCGAGCCAAGCTGATACTCAGCAAGATCAGCTCACTCTCACTCCATTGGAGACACTTGCAGACATAGAAGATCCTACGTCTGCCTCCTTTGTTATCCCGGCAACTTCGCCAGAAGAAAAAACAATCTTCTTCCACAGGTCG
This sequence comes from Umbellularia californica, assembly GCA_028538565.1. Taxonomy (NCBI): domain Eukaryota; kingdom Viridiplantae; phylum Streptophyta; class Magnoliopsida; order Laurales; family Lauraceae; genus Umbellularia; species Umbellularia californica. The sequence continues at coordinate 14,527,774 of JAPQWN010000009.1, read as the reverse complement.
GGAGCATCTCCACTGAACTCTCTGCTTGAACCTTTCCAAAATGAAGGTATGCCTCAGTTATCCCTGTATAGTCCAATGGCACAAGCTATCATGAAGAAAATGGGCTACGATGCTCAAAACCCGACTGGTTTGGGAGGTGGCCGTGGTATTCTTACACCATTGGAACCCACCCTGACCAAAAGTCAATCAGAAGATTGGAAAATCCACCTTCACAAAGGCAAGTCTTCATATGGGTTGGGGTATGATCCTACCGCTCCTATGAGACAGTTGACACCATGGCTGCAAAGTCGCTTTACCGACCAAGCCTCAACATCTCATGAAGACATCGATATCCCTGGATATCTCTTTGAGGAGTTACTCGTAAAAAATCCTGAAAGCTCCTCCAATTGGTATAATTTCTCTGATAATAAAGAGGAATTGCCCGATGACGTAGACGAGCAGTTCTCTGTCCCAGAAGAATCATCGTCTCCAAAAGAAATACCTTACTTCAACCCAATTCCAGCAAATGATTGGGACCATCTCATTGCAAGCCTTGAGAAGGATAGCATTGAGAAGGATACTGATTAAGAAGATTCATGGACAGAAACAGAGCCTCAGTCTGAAAATTTCTCTGGCACTCCAGAAGGTCTTGTTGAGTTGGAAGCCTCCGAAAATACTGCGGAGGAACCACCTTCAAACCTTCCGACAGAAGACCCTGTTCAAAAGATAGACTTGGGAACACCTGATAACCGACGTCCTGTATTCATAAGCAAGAATATAAAGGATGATGAGTTACCCGAGTATATCTCTTTTCTTCGTGAGTTCGTTGATTGCTTTGCATGGTCTTATGCCGAAATGCCTAGCTTGGATCCCAAAGTAGCAGTCTACAAGCTCAACTTGCAAAAAGAAATCAAGCCTATCAAACAAGGCCAAAGAAGATTCCGTCCCGACGTGATGGACAAAATTGAACAAGAAGTTCAGAAACCCAAAAACGTTGGCTTCATCCGCGAGGAACAGTATCCTGAATGGTTGGCCAACATTGTCCCCGTGACAAAGAAAAATGGGCAGATAAGGGTCTGTATTGACTACAGAGACCTGAATAATGCATGTCCTAAAGATGAATTCCCGCTCCCCATACCAGAGGTGATGATTGACAACACCTACGTGTTCGAGCGAATGACGTTCATGGATGGATTCTCTGGCTACAACCAAATAAAGATGCATCCTGAAGATGAAAGGCATACATCATTTCGGACACCATTCGGCGTGTATTGCTACACTGTTATGCCGTTTGGCCTGAAAAATGCAGGTGCGACATATCAGAGGGCTATGATGAAAATATTCCAAGAAATGCAGCACAAGACGGTCGAATGCTATGTTGACGACCTCGCCATAAAAAGCAGAAGAAAAGAAGACCATCTCAATGATCTTCGAGAAGTCTTCCTCCGACTTCGCAAACACAAATTGCGGATGAATCCACTAAAGTGCTTCTTCGGTTCTCATCGGGTAAGTTTCTTGGATTCATAGTACGGAAAGCTGGAATAGAACTTGACCCCACCAAAGTCAAGGCTATCCTGGAAATGCCATCTCCCAGAACCCTAAGAGAATTAAAAGGGCTTCAAGGAAGGCTGCCCTACATCCGACGGTTCATCTCCAATCTATCAGGGAAATGCCGTCCATTCTCTCGCCTGATGAAGAAAGGCGTGGACTTTGTCTGGGATGTTGAATATGAAAATGCATTTCAAGACATCAAAACATACCTCATCAAACCTCCATTGCTGGTTGCCCCCACAACTGGAAAACCATTTATCTTGTACACAAGAGCTCTCGACCACTCTTTGGGTGCTCTGCTCGCACAAGAAAACGACGACGGAAAAGAAGCTGCTCTATATTACCTTAGCCGCATGATGGTAGGTGCAGAGCATCGCTACTCCCCAATCGATAAAGAATGCCTTGCAGTGATGTTTACCGTACAAAAGCTGCGTCACTATCTGCTGTCGAACACAGTCTACCTGATTTCGAGGATCAACCTCCTAAAGGTCCTTGTCACAAAAGCAGGTTCTCTCAATGCCCGACTACCAAAATGGTCCATCCTTCTATCACAGTTTGATATTAGGTATGTACCACAAAAAGCAATCAAAGGCCAAGCTCTAGCAGACTTCCTCGCAGAGCATCCATTGCCTAAAGATTCTCCACTCAGGGATGATCTCCCAGACGAATTTGTCTACAATGTGGAAACCTCCTTGTCAGACGCTTCCTGGGACATGTACTTTGACAGTGCAACCAGGACAAATGAAAAAGGAAAGCAAATATCGGGAATCGGCATCCTCTTTGTCAATCCCGACAAATACATGATTCCACACGCTTTCTCGCTACTGGAACCATGTTCAAACAATGCAGCTGAGTACCAAGCCCTGATTATAGGATTGGAACTCGCCCTTGAATCCGGCATCACCACGCTGGAAGCTTTTGGAGACTCTCAACTGGTCCTCAACCAGATGAATCAGAAATATGAAGTCAGGAAGCTTGATTTGCTACCTTACTACAATAAGGCGCAGTCGCTTCAACAAAAATTCAACATCTACCACATCACCTACATCCTCAGAGGTGAAAACATCCGTGCAGATGCCCTGGCTGGACTTGCCGCATCCATGGCAATCCAAGAAGGGGAAAACATGCAAGTCATAGTGTGTCAAAAAAGGATTTTCCCTCCTCTCAACACACACCAAGCAGTTGTTGAATGCCACCAAGTGGTTGGAAGTCGGATGTCCATCCTCAAACCTCCGATTGGCGACTGGAGAGATCCGTTCATTGATTACATCATGTTCGGAATCCTACCTGAAGATCCAAAAGAACGGGGAAGCATCCAAAAACGAGCCCCAAACTTTCATTTGGATATACCTTCAAAAGCACTTTACAGAAAATCCTTCAACGGAGTACTCCTACGCTGCTTATCACAACAAGAGGCTGAGGAAACTCTCAAAGAAGTACATGCTGGTCTTTGTGGAGCCCATCAGGCTGGCCCTAAGCTCTACAACCAGATAAAAAGGCTAGGTTATTATTGGCCTACCATGGTAGCTGATGCAATACAATTTGCCAAGCGCTGCCAAAAATGCCAAATTCACGGAGATTATGTCCACATGCCTCCAGAATGGCTACATCCAACAACAATCTCATGGCCTTTCGAAGCCTGGGGTATGGACATCATAAATCCTATTTCTCCCCCATCAACCAAAGGTCATCGCTTCATCTTCGCCGCTACGGATTATTTCTCCAAGTGGTCAGAAGCATTTGCGCTCAGCGAAATGAAGACTTCATCAGTCCTTCAGTTCTTGCGCACCAACATTATTTGTCGCTTCGGCATACCTAAAAGATTCGTCCATGATAACGGACCACAATTCCGGGATCACAGATTCTATAGGTTCTACGACAAGTACAAAATCCAAAGTTGTCCTTCGACTCCATATAATCCAGCAGCGAACGGACTAGCAGAAGCCTTCAACAAGACACTCTGCAAAATTCTCAAGAAAATGGTCTCTAGTCACAGAAGAGACTGGGGCGACAAACAACTAGAAGCTTTGTGGGCCTATCGAACCACCGTTCGAGGACCAACCCATAGCACACCATTCTCTTTGGTCTATTGATGCGAAGCTGTTGTCCCTTTGGAAGTACAAATTCCTTCCTTAAGGGTATCTTTGCAAAATGACATGACGCAAGAAAGCAATGTCAAACTGAGACTCCAAGAGCTGGATAATCTCGATGAAAGACGACTCGAAGCTCCACAAAGCATTGAGTTGTACCAAGCACGCATGGCAGGATCTTTCAACAAAAAGGTCAGGCAACGCGCCTACAAAAAGGGTGACTTGGTTCTTGCAGTAAAAAGACCCATAGTCTTTGCGCACAAATCCAAAGGTAAATTCGAACCAAAATGGGAGGGACCTTTCGTCATCAACAAAGTCTTCTCCAACGGTGCATACGCTCTTCTAAACATGGAAGGAGACAGATGTATGCTACCCATCAACGGCAAGTTCTTGAAGCGGTAATACCCTTGAAGACTTCCTCAAACGGGTCAGAGCAATATCTACACGGCTAAAGCGTATTTCCAAGGTACTTGCTCGGCAAACCCACTCCTTTTGAAATTTTCATCTTTATGTTGAAATTTCCAAAAAAAAAAAAAAAAAAACTATCTCTCAAAACAATGCTTACTTTCATCGTTTCATTGTTCAAAAGAAAAATCAAATCCAAAAATCCAAGTTTAGGAGCCTTTTCCCAGATTTGACCAAAATTTCGATCCTTAAACCCAAAATTCATGGTTTGAAACAAAAATCGAGACTTAGGAATTTTCACCCTAGACTGCCTCGGCTTTTACAACCAAAATGGTTTTAAGTCAAAATTTATGACCTTCGTGTCTTTAAACAAAAATTTTGGTCTTTAGAAACCGCGGGGAAGCGACATTCAGTCGATACTCGCAAAACCCAAAAATCAGAAGGATGCGAACCCCATTCGATACTTCCAAAACCCAAAAATCGCAAGGAAGCGAACCCCATTCGATACTTGCAAATTTCAAAAATCGTGGAGAAGCAACAAACCAGTTGATATCCACAACCCAAATTTCAAAAATCGTGGGGAAGCAACAAACCAGTTGATATCCACAACCCAAATTTCAAAAATCGTGGGGAAGCAACAAACCAGTTGATATCCACAACCCAAATTTCAAAAATCGTGGAGATGCAACATACCAGTTGCTATCCACAACCCAAATTTCAAATGGTTCGAGAAAACCTCAAATTTCAAAAATCGCGGAGAAACGACATCAAGTCAGTACCCACAAAACCAAAAGTTTTGGGAAAAGCAGGGAAGCGACGCTTAGTCGATATTTGCACCCCAATTCGCGAGGAAGCGACATTCCATCGATACTCGCAAAACCTAACCCGCGAGGAAGTGACATTCCATCAATACTCGCAAAACCGAATGAGCAAGGAAGCGACATTCCATCGATACTTGCAAGACCACTCAGCGGGGAGGCGACATTTAGTCGATACCTGCATTTTGAAAACCAAAACTCGGCTATAAACGCCAAAATCCGGCTATAAATGCCAAAAACAAAATTTTTTCGGCTATAAACGCCAAAATCGGCTTTCATGCCAATAAAACAAAACTTGGTTTTCAAAAAACTCGGCTATAAACGCCAAAATCTGGCTATAAACGCCAAAACTCGGCTATAAACGCCAAATCCGGCTATAAATGACAAAATCCGGCTGTAAATGGCCAAAATCGGCTTTCATGCCATCTCAAAATCGGCTCTCATGCCACAAATAAAATTTTTGGCTCTCATGCCATCTCAAAATTCGGCTATAAATGCCAAAACAAAAAAAAAAAAAAAAAAAAAAAACGGCTTTAAACGCCAAAATCTGGCTATAAATGCCAAAATTCGGCTACAAATGCCAAGACAAACAAAACAAAATTCGGCTTCTATGCCATTCTAAAATTCGGCTTTTACGCCATCCAAAAATTTTGGCTCCCATGCTGCAAAACAAATTTTGGCTCTTACGCCACAAAATTAGGCTTTCTCGCCATCCAAATTTTGGTTTTCAAACAATAAAAAACAAGGCTTTCTGCCACAAAATTGGCTTTCATGCCCAAAACAACCCTTTGACAAAAGATTTTCACAAAATGACAACCTTTTGATCAAATCCTTAAACAAACATTCCCATCAAACTTTTACTCAAAATTGTTTTCATCAAAAAATGATTTAAGTGAAAGGAAGGGGATACAAAATATAGTATCAAAATTGTTTATACATGGAGGTACCAAAAAAACGAAAAAGGAAAAAGAGTTTGTTACAACTCAGGAGCTCAATCCTACATGGTCTTCAACCAAAGGTTCAACTCCTCAAGCAGACCCATGGCCTTAACTTCCAAAGTTTTTAGGCCAAGCTTCTTCAAAATGTCCCCATAAAATGCGGCCGAATGCCGTGACCCATCTGCAGCACGAGGAAGTTCTTCCCAGAGGACTTGCCACTGCTCATGCTCCTGAGTCTTCCTCCGGACATCACCTTCAGCTTCCTCAACCTGGCGAATGAGAGTCCCCTCTTTCTCTCAAGCCTGCTGAACAGCCGCATTAGAATATCTAGCAGACCGACGAGGTGCGTCAGTAACAGGACCTTTACCTTTGTTCGTTCTAGAAGAACTACCTGCAAAAGGTGGAAGAGAAGATCAATCAACATAAAAAATGACAGAATTCTGCTACAAAAAATTCTAGCAAAATTTTGACATGGTTCCGGGGCAATTCCAAAGAAAAGGAAAATACTCCGAAAAAAGACAGGAAGCCTGAAGATGAGCTCAACATCGCTGTGAGCTCATAGTCAGTGGAGAATTCTCAAAGAAGGCTCGAACTCAACATCGCTGCGAGAACAAGCCAATCTCAAACTTCCGCGAAATCTGGAAAAGAGCTCAACATTGCTGCGAGCTTTAGAATCCAAAAAATTGCAAACTTCCTCAAAATCCAGCAAGACCGAGAAAGAACTCAACATCGCTGCGAGCTCAAAATCCCAATACTTGCAAAAGATTTTCAGGTATGCATCGTCATACTTCCAAATCCATTTACAAAATCATGCATAAAAAAATATCATCATGCATTAGATGCTAGGAAAACCTTGGCCAAAGTTTGACCAATTCCAACCCAATTTGGTCAAAACCAATCAAACTCTGTCCAAGTCAAAAATCATGTTGGCTTGACCTAGAGACTCTAGCCTTCTATCTTGATGCATCAAACAAAAAAAAATGCATACATATTGAAATTGCATAGCCTCATTATCATGGTGAGCAAACAAGGAAAAAGAAAAGGAAAGAGAAAAAAATCTCAGCAAAAAAAAAAAAAAAAAAGAAAGAAAAAAAAAGAGAGGAAGCACAAAAAAAAGGGGAAAACGTGCTTGAAGAAAAAAAATGGGAAAGAAAAGAAAACGAAGATGAAAAAAAAATGAAGAAACTACTTCTACAATGGAGATTCTTGTGGAGAAAGAAAAACTTACTTGAAGCCATTGATGGAGAAGAAGAAGAAAAGCTTGGAGATCGTTGAAGAAGAGAAAGCACTTCTTGCCTTGGGGAGCACGCTTGAAGATTTCTTGCAAAAAGAAAGTAATGGAGCAAAAGCACCAACCCTCTTTGCTTTTATAGAAGAGAGCAAGCCAAAAGAGGAAACAAAGAGAAAGAAAGGAGGTAAGTGCTAAAATTTAGCTACTTTCCCAAAGAGAAAGATATTTTGAGAGAATCTTTCCACAAAAAGAAAACTTGAGAAATTCTCTCCAAGTAAAGATATTTTTAGATATTCTCTACACAAAAGAGATATTTTTGGATATTCTTTACGAATATGACACTATATGAGATCTAGGCCATCTCCAAAGCCTAAGGTCCCATGGGTTAGCCCATATGAGCCAGGTTTGACCACCTAGGCACTAAAAGTGGCTTTTAGTCAAAATACTCCTCTTACCAAGAGCAAAAAAAAAAAAAAAAAAAAAAAAGAAAAGAGCAAAAAAAAGTCCCATGCCTCTTTTGAGTTGATGGGACCATTCAAAAAGAAAAAAGAAAAAAGAAAGTCTCATGAGTTTCCAAAAACCAAACCATCCAACCTCATGAACCAAATTGAGCCAAAATCTTGAAATTGACATTTCACAAAACCAAATTCCGGTCCCCTAGCTCGCCACATACAGCTTGTTAGGTCACAAGACCAAAACCAAAAATCAAAATCCAAACCAAACCAAACCTGACCCCCCAACCTGCCACATACAACTTGTTGGATCACAAGGTCGAAATCAAAATCAAACCCCGACCCCCTAACCTGCCACATACAGCTTGTTAGGTCACAAGGTCAAAAACCAAAATCCAAAACCCAAAATCCAAATACCCCATGTCATTTTCAAAACTTTGCCTTGAGATGGTACGTGATCCCTCTCACTACCATAAAATTCCCCCGGAAACTCAGAAGGCTATTAAAAAAAAATGCTCAAGACTCTTGGTCAAGTTGGAATCTCTCCTCTAAGTTTCTCTTCGAGGCACATCGACTCCAGAAAGCGACTCGTCGTTGTACCTCGAGGGGGCATTTGTTGACACCAAAAAAGTCAGTATGTCTCCTCAACATCAAGAAGCCTCCGAAGCTGCATCCTGCTAAAAATATGCAAGGCTACTTCAAGCATCAGATTTTGTCAGAATCAGACAAAAACTGAGAGATCCTTCAAGACAGCTAAAAGAGGGGTACACCTGAGGTTTCGGGTCATTCCGACATCGTTTGGCCCAACTTCACCGCTCCGACAGCTAAACAAGCGCTCCCGGCGGCAACATCATCAAAGACACCAAAACTTTGATCAAAGCCTACGAATGACTCCAGAATGTCTCCAAAGGGCTCCATGCAAAATTTCAAGTCAAACCGACAACGTTTGACCCTCCATCCATGCTCGAGCAGCAAAATCAAGCCTCCCGGCGGCTGCAACCACCGAAGCCATCACTCATCAAAAAAAATACATGAGTGGCTTCAACATGCTTCCAAAAGGCTGCACGTCAAATTTCAGGTCATTCCGACAACGTTTGACCAGGTTTCGATGCTCCGAGAGAAAATCAAGCCTACCGGCGGCGGAGCAACCCGGGACCATGACATCCAAAACAGAGCCCATGGAACGTCTCAAAATGACTCCAATAGGCTCCCCGTCAAATTTCAGGTCAATCGGACATCGTTTGACCACATATCAAAACTCGGCATTTTCCCCGCAGCAAAATCAAGTGAAGCATCGATGGGACCCCAAACGGCTTCAAAACTCAAATAAAAGCCCATGGTTGGTCCTATCCACTGCTCAAGAAGCTTCACCTCAATTTTCAGGTCATTCCGACATCGTTTGACCTAGTTTCGACGCTTGACGGAAAATCGGCTACAAAGTCTTCGGCTTTCCCGAAAAATAGGAAACTTTGTGCTCCGATTTCACGAGGGTTCTCGTCAAGATTTCTCCAAGAAAATCAAGTCAATAATTGAGGAAAAATGTCAAGAAAAATACAGAAGAAAAAAGGAACGAAAAAGACGAAAAAACGGCCGAAAACGACGCTCGGCGACCAAACGGGCCGAAGCCCTATGGTCGCCAGCGACCCTGGGTGCATGGTCGCCCGGCGACCCTAGAAATCCGGGTCGCCGGATTTTGCGCCAAATCATCCATTTTTCGATTCTTTTCGCGTTTCGGGTGTTCTGGCCTCTGTAATTTTCCGAAAATCCAATGTTTGGTGCTTCAAAACCACTGATCTTCATCGACATCTCGGATCCGCCGTCAAAAGCATGAAATCATCACCGATCGCCTCAAGATCGCCAACCGGCTGACCAAGAAAGTGCACTTTCTGTCCGACCGATCGTGAAATCGACAAGATAGACGTCACCGGCCCGCTAACATCAATCAATGTCTGAAATTGCATCGCAATCCGACATCAAATAATGCGTGGATCCACCTGTGATGATCGCAAGAAGAATCTCAAAAGGCGCAGCACGGCCCGCGACTCTTCACATGCTTTGGCAACCACTTAATGTCGTTAATTGACCCATTAAAGCAGTCATTAACTCATTATTTTGGACGGCCCAATCAGAACCAAGCATTTGGGAGTTACAAATCCAAGCAATAATGGCATTAAACTCATGAAACTCCCATCATCATGAAGCATAAAGGTGATTAAATGCCCACTACCTTCATCAGCCAATCACAAGCCTTGAAAAAGGAGTTACAAAATCAACTTGTAACTCCTCATCAATTCTTTCATCATGGCCATCAATGCCAATAAACACCTCATGGCTACCAAAAGCCTATAAAAGGAGGTCCATTCCAAGAAGAAAGCAGGATGAAAATAGATCCCAAGTGCAAGCTCTCAAAATCCAGAAAATCCAAGAGAGAGACGAAGTCTTGCTACTTTGCTCCCGGAAGCACCACAAGGTGATCAACGTCCGTTGGGGGGCCACCCCCCCCCCCCCCCCCCCAAGGTCTCCTCATTCTCCAACATGGCCTAAACGCGGCTTTTTTAGCCCGTTTACTCGGTTTTTCATTGGATATAGGACCTTCTCTTGGTCCTTGTCCTTTAAAAAACTGAGGTTAGGAGCCAAGCCAAAGAATCAAAGCATCACATGTTCTCATTTGAAGGACGATGACGAAGCCCATACTTGACTTGCGACCGTCGATCTCAACGTGTCCCCACAATCTCCTGAGAAGTTAGATCCCTTTTCTTCATTTTCTATTGTAGTTTGTATTTCTTAAAGAGACAAAAGAAATCACAATTCTTGTCTTTCACATTTGATGAGTTTTGTAAAATCGCCTTTCACGGAAAAATCGCCTTTTACGGCAAACAAACAAAAACGCCTCCTACGGCATTCTAAAAAAACAAACTTGTCTCTTTTCTTAATATTTATGCAATTTGAAAAGTTAGAAAAAAGGCTTGATTTCCTTTCCACTTGTGAAGGTGAATCTCTGGATTATCACTATTCCAAATTCCAAGTAGAAAGTAAATCTGGCATACCCGTACAAAAATGTTGATGCCCGAGATCTTCCCTCCTCCGCCGAGACCCAGGTCAGCCCCCGGGGTAAGGAGGGAGAGGACGGAAGATTCCCCTTTTTTTTTTCGGGTCCATCAATAGAAGGCTAGAGTCTCTAGGTCAAGCCAACATGATTTTTGACTTGGACAAAGTTTGATTGGTTTTGACCAAATTGGGTTGGAATTGGTCAAACTTTGGTCAAGGTTTTCCTAACATTTAATGCATGATGATATATTTTTGATGCATGATTTTGTAAATGGATTTGGAAGTATGATGATGCATACCTGAAAATCTTTTGCAAGTATCGGGATTTTGAGCTCTTTCTCAGTCTTGCTGGATTTTGAGAAAGTTTGCAATTTTCGGATTCTGAAGCTCGCAGCAATGTTGAGCACTTTTCCAGATTTTGCGGAAGTTTTGATGAGATTGGTTTGTTCTTGCAGCGATGTTGAGTTCGAACATTCTTTGAGAATTCTCCACTGACTATGAGCTCGCAGCGATGTTGAGCTCATCTTCAGGCTTCCTGTCTTTTTCGGAGTATTTTCCTTTTCTTTGGAATTTCCCCGGAACCATGTCAAAATTTTGCTAGAATTTTTGTAGCAGAATTCTGTCATTTTGATGTTGATTGATCTTTTCTCTTCCATCTTTTGTAGGTAGTTCTTCCAGAATGAACAAGGGTAAGAGTCCTATTACTGACGCACCTTGTCGATCTGCCAGATCTTCCAATGCAGTCGTTCAGCAGGCTTGGGAGAAGGAGGGGACTCTCATTCGCCAGGTTAAGAAAGATGAAGGTAATGTCCGGAGGAAGACTCAGGAGCATGAGCAGTGGCAGGTCCTCTGGGAAGAACTTCCTCGTGCTGCAGATGGGTCACGGCATTCGGCCGCGTTTTATGGGGACATTTTGAAGAAGCGTGGCCTAAAAACTTTGGAAGTTAAGGCCAAGGGTCTGCTTGAGGAGTTGAACCTTTGGTTGAAGACCATGTAGGATTGAGCTCCCGAGTTGTAACAAACTCTTTTTTTTTTTGGTACCTCCATGTATAAACAGTTTTGGTACTATATTTTTTGTATCCCCTTCCTTTCACTTAAATCATTGATGAAAACAATTTTGAGCAAAAGTTGATGGGAATGTTTGTTTAAGAATTTGATTAAAAGGTTGTCATTTTGTGAAAATCTTTTGTCAAATGATTGTTTTGGGCATGAAAGCCAATTTTGTGGTGAAAAGCCTGGTTTTTTTATGGTTTGAAAACCAAATTTTAGATGGCGTGAAAGCCTAATTTTGTGGTGTAAGAGCCAAATTTGTTTGTGGCATGAGAGCAAAAGTTTTTTGGATGGCGTGAAAGCCGATTTTTTTTTGGAATGGCATAGGAGCCAAATTTTGTTTTGTTTGTTTTGGCATTTATAGCCGAATTTTGGCATTTATAGCCAGATTTTGGCGTTTATAGCCGATTTGGCTTTTATAGCCGAGTTTTGGCGTTTATAGCCGAGTTTTTTTGTTTTGAAAACCAAGTTTTGTTTTGTTGGCATGAAAGCCGATTTTGGCGTTTATAGCCGAATTTTTTTTTTGTTTTGGCATTTACAGCCAGATTTTGGCATTTATAGCCGGATTTTGGCGTTTATAGCCGAGTTTTGGCGTTTATAGCCGGATTTTGGTTTTCAAAATGTAGGTATCGACTAAATGTCGCCTCCCCACTGAATGGCCTTGCAAGTATAGATGGAATGTCGCTTCCTTGCTCATTCGGTTTGTGAGTATTGATGGAATGTCACTTCCTCGCGGGTTGGGTTTTGCGAGTATCGATGGAATGTCGCTTCCTCGAGAATTGGGGTACAAGTATCGACTATGCATCGCTTCCCTGTTTTTCCCAAAACTTTTAGTTTTGCGGGTATTGACTTGGTGTCGTTTCCCCACGATTTTTTTTAGAAATTTGAGGTTTTCTCGAACCATTTGAAATTTGGGTTGTGGATAGCAGCTGGAATATTGCGTCACCACGATTTTTTTTGAAATTTGGATTGTGGATATCAACTGGTATGTTGCTTTTCCACGATTTTTGAAATTTTGCAAGTATCGAATGGGGTTCGCTTCCTTGCGATTTTTTGGGTTTTGGAAGTATCGAATGGGGTTCGCATCCTTCCGGTTTTTGGTTTTTGCGAGTATCGACTAAGTGTCGCTTCCCCGCGGTTTCTAAAAAACCATTTTTTTGTTCAGAGACACGAGGGTCATAAATTTTGGCTTAAAACCATTTCGGTTGTAAAAGCCGAGGAAGACTAGGGTGAAAATTCCTGAGTCCTGGTTTTTATTTCAAACCATGAATTTTGGGTCCAAGGATCGAAAATTTTGGTCAAGTCCTGGAAGAGGCTCCTAAACTTGGATTTTTGGATTTTGATTTTTCTTTTGAACAATGAAACGATGAAAGTAAGCATTGTTTTGAGAGATTGTTTTTTTTTGGAAACTTCAACATAAAGATGAAAATTTCAAAAGGGGTGGGTTTGACGAGCAAGTACCTTGGAAATACGCTTTAGCCGTGTAGATATTGCTCTGACCCGTTTGATGAAGTCTTCAAGGGTAGTACCGCTTCAAGAACTTGCCGTTGATGGGTAGCATACATCTGTCTCCTTCCATGTTTAGAAGAGCGTATGCACCGTTGGAGAAGACTTTGTCGATGACAAAGGGTCCCTCCCATTTTGGTTCGAATTTGCCTTTGGATTTGTGGGCAAAGACTATGGGTCTTTTTACTGCAAGAACCAAGTCACCCTTTTTGTAGGCGCGTTGCCTGACCTTCTTGTCGAAAGATCCTGCCATGCATGCTTGGTACAACTCAATGCTTTGTAGAGCTTCGAGTCATCTTTCATCGAGATTATCCAGCTCTTGGAGTCTCAATTTGACATTGCCTTCTTGCGTCATGTCATTTTGCAAAGATACCCTTAAGGAAGGAATTTGTACTTCCAAAGGGACAACAGCTTCGCATCCATAGACCAAAGAGAATGGTGTGCTATGGGTTGGTCCTCAAACGGTGGTTTGATAGGCCCACAAGGCTTCTGGTAGTTTGTCTCCCTAGTCTCTTTTGTGAGTCGAGACTATTTTCTTGAGAATTTTGCAGAGTGTCTTGTTGAAGGCTTCTGCTAGTCCATTCGCTGCTGGATTATATGGAGTCGAAAGACAACTTTGGATTTTGTACTTGTCGCAAAACCTGTAGAATCTGTGATCCCGGAATTGTGGTCCATTATCATGGACGAATCTTTTAGGTATACCGAAGCGATAAATAATGTTGGTGCGCAAGAACTGAAGGACTGATGAGGTCTTCGTTTCGCTGAGCGCAAATGCTTCTGACCACTTGGAGAAATAATCCGTAGAGGCGAAGATGAAGCGATGACCTTTGCTTGTGGGGAAGAAATGGGACCTATGATGTCCATACCCCAGGCTTCGAAAGGCCATGAGATTGCTGTTGGATGTAGCCATTCTGAAGGCATGTGGACATAATCTCCGTGAGTCTGGCATTTTTGGCAGCGCTTGGCAAATTGCATTGCATCAGCTACCATGGTAAGCCAATAATAACCTAGCCTTTTTATCTGGTTGTAGAGCTTAGGGCCAGCCTGATGGGCTTCACAAAGACCAGCATGAACTTCTTTGAGAGTTTCTTTAGCCTCTTGTTGTGACAAGCAGCGTAGGAGTACTCCGTTGAAGGATTTTCTGTAAAGTACTTTTGAAGGTATATCCAAATGAAAGTTCGGGGCTCGTCTTTGGATGCTTACCCGTTCTTTTGGATCTTCAGGTAGGATTCCGAACATGATATAATCAATGGACGGATCTCTCTAGTCGCCAATCGGAGGTTTGAGGATGGACATCTGGCTTCCAACCAGTTGGTGGCATTCAGCAACTGCTTGGTGTGTGTTGAGAGGAGGGAGAATCCTTCTTTAACTCACTGTGACTTGCATGTTTTCCCCTTCTTGGATTGCCACGGATGCGGCGAGTCCGGCCAGGGCATCTGCACGGATGTTTTCACCTCTGAGGATGTGGGTGATATGGCAGATGTTGAATTTTTGTCGAAGCGACTGCGCCTTATTGTAGTAAGGTAGCAAATCAGGCTTCCTGACTTCATATTTCTGATTCATCTGGTTGACGACCAGTTGAGAGTCTCCAAAAGCTTCCAGCATGGTGATGCCTGATTCGAGGGCGAGTTCCAATCCTATAATCAGGGCTTGGTACTCAGCTGCATTGTTTGAACATGGTTCCAGTAGCGAGAAGGCCTGTGGAATCATGTATTTGTTGGGATTGACAAAGAGGATGTCAATTCCCGATATTTGCTTTCCTTTTTCATTTGTCCTGGTTGCACCGTCAAAGTACATGTCCCAGGAAGCGTTTGACAAGGAAGTTTCCACATTGTAGACAAATTCGTCTGGGAGATCATCCCTGAGTGGAGAATCTTTAGGCAATAGATGCTCTGCGAGGAAGTCTGCTAGAGCTTGGCCTTTGATTGCTTTTTGTGGTACATACCTAATATCAAACTGTGATAGAAGGATGGACCATTTTGCCAGTCGGGCATTGAGAGAACCTGCGTTTGTGACAAGGACCTTTAGGAGGTTGATCCTCGAAATCAGGTAGACTGTGTTCGGCAGCAGATAGTGACGCAGCTTTTGTACAGTGAACATTACTGCAAGGCATTCTTTTTCGACTGGGGAGTAGCGATGCTCTGCACCTGCCAACATGCGGCTAAGGTAATATAGAGCAGCTTCTTTTCCATCGTCGTTTTCTTGTGTACAAGATTAATGGTTTTCCAGTTGTGGGGGCAGCCAGCACTGGAGGTTTAGTGAGGTATGCTTTGATGTCTTGAAATGCATTTTAACATTCAGCATCCCAGACAAAGTTGACGCCTTTCTTCATCAGGAGAGAATGGACGGCATTTCCCTGATAGATTGGAGATGAACCGTCGAATGTAGGCCAACCTTCCTTGAAGCCCTTTTAATTCTCTTAGGGTTCTGGGAGATGGCATTTCCAGGATAGTCTTGACTTTGGTGGGGTCAAGTTCTATTCCAGCTTTCCGTACTATGAATCCGAGAAACTTACCCGATGAGACACCGAAGAAGCACTTTAGTGGATTCATCCGCAATTTGTGTTTGCAAAGTCAGAGGAAGACTTCCCGAAGATTATCGAGATGGTCTTCTTTTCTTCTACTTTTGATGGCGAGGTCGTCAACATAGCATTCGACCGTCTTGTGCTGCATATCTTGGAATATTTTCATCATAGCCCTCTGATATGTTGCACCTGCATTTTTCAGACCAAATGGCATGACAGTGTAGCAATACACGCCAAATGGTGTGCGAAATGATGTATGCCTTTCGTCTTCAGGATGCATCTTTATCTGATTATAGCCAGAGAATCCATCCATGAATGTCATTCACTCGAACGCATAGGTGTTGTCAATCATCACCTCTGGTATGGGAAGCGGGAATTCATCTTTAGGACATGCACTATTCAGGTCTCTGTAGTCAATACAGACCCTTATCTGCCCATTTTTCTTTGTCACGGGGACAATGTTGGCCAACCATTCAGGATGTTGTTCCTCGCAGATGAAGCCAACGTTTTTTAGTTTCTGAACTTCTTGTTCGATTTTTTCCATCACGTCGGGACGGAATCTCCTTTGGCCTTGTTTGATAGGCTTGATTTCTTTTTGCAAGTTGAGCTTGTGGACTGCTACTTTGGGATCCAAGCTAGTCATTTCGGCATAAGACCATGCAAAGCAATCAACGAACTCACGAAAAAAAGAGATATACTCGGGTAACTCATCATCCTTTATATTCTTGCTTATGAATACAGGACGTGGGTTATCAGATGTTCCCAAGTCTATCTTTTGGACAGGATCTTCTGTCGGAAGGTTTGAAGGTGGTTCCTCCACAATGTTTTCGGAGGCTTCCAACTCAACAAGACTTTCTGGAGTGCCAGAGGCATTTTCAGACTGAGGCTCTGTTTCTGTCCATGAATCTTCTTGATCAGTATCCTTCTCAAGGCATGCAATGATATGGTCCCAATCATTTGCTAGAACTGGGTTGAGTAGGGTACTTCTTTTGGAGACGATGATTCTTCTGGGTCAGAGAACTGCTCGTCTGTGTCATCGGGAAATTCCTCTTTATCATCAGAGAAATTATACCAATTGGAGGAGCTTTCTGGATTTTTGACAAAAAACTCCTCAAAGAGATATCCAGGGATATCGATGTCTTCATGAGATGTTGAGGCTTGGTCGGTAAAGAGACTTTGTAGCCATGGTGTCAACTGTCTCATAGGAGCCATAGGATCATACCCCAACCCATATGAAGACTTGCCTTTTTGAAGGTGGATTTTCCAATCTTCTAGTTGACTTTTGATCAGGGTGGGTTCCAATGGTTTGAGAATACCACGGCCACCTCCCAAACCAGTCGGATTTTGAGCGTCGTAGCCCATTTTCTTCATGATAGCTTGTGCCAATGGACTATACAAGGATAACTGAGGCATACCTTCGTTTTGGAAAGGTTCAAGCAGAGAGTTCAGTGGAGATGCTCCCGATCTTTGGAAGAAGATTATTTTTTTCTTCTGGCGAGGTTGCCAGAATAACAAGGGAAGCAGACGTAGGGTCTTCTATGTCTGCAAGTGTCTCCAATGGAGTGAGAGTGAGCTGATCTTGCTGAGTATCAGCTTGGCTTGATGCTGTGTCATCTTCTGGCTCTGACTCTGAGTCTGTGTCATGCATAATAGACACAAAGGAGACAATGAACTTGCCCCCAGTCTTTTGTTTTATCTTTTTTGCTTTGGTAGTGATTACCAAAGGCTTTGGAGATTTGAAGGAGACGACGAAGGGAGCTTGGCCGCTTACTTCGAGTTTGGTGGAGGGTTTGTTTACCTCCGATGATTGCTGAAGAGCCTTGCCTTTATCTTTCTGGAGACTGTCGGCAAAGTGAATTGTTTTTTCCTCCTGCTCTTCTTTTCCATCTTTATACATTTGAACATCTGCAAAATGGACATCTTTGCCTTTGAAGGGCTTTTTGTCTGCAAACACTCGATGTATCAAGCCATCGTTGCCAACGAACTTGATGCACTGATGTAGAGTTGAAAGGACGACACCATTCTCATGTATCCAGGGGCGTCCAAGGAGTATAATGTAGCATGAAGGGGTCCTTATTGCATACACGGTGACTTCAGAAATAAGATCACCGATTTGTAATTTGAACCTGATTTTGCCGATAGGCCTTTGAGCGCTCCCGTCATATCCGAAGATGGATACGGACGTGTGACTCGGCTTGCTAGGTCGGATGCCCAACTATTCGAGTGCCGAAGTAGAAATGAGATTGAGTACAGAACCTGGGTCGATCTGAACTCTGTGTACTGGCATTTCTTTGACGTACCCTGTAAAGTACAAGGGTCGGTTGTGCTTTGTTTCGCGTAGGAGGAGGTCATCCTTGTCGAAGGCAATTGTTACACTTGCTGCTTTTTGTACCGAGAGTCATTCATTGCTTGATCCCTCTGTTTTCTTCTTTTCTCCCTTTGAGGGAGTATTTGATTTTTTGACCCTATAGTCCATTTCAATTTGTAGGACTTGTGGGGCATGTTTGTCGACATCCGCATTCAGCCTTTGTAATTCTGAAATGAGACTATCACGAGTTTATGGAGACATTCGCAATAAGTCAAGGATGTGCAGTCGTGCTGGTATGTGTTTGAAGTGCTCAATGAAGTCGTACTTGAAAGCCTCATTCGGGCCTGCATTTTCATTATTATTGCCACTTGGGGCGCTTACATCTTGCTTTCCCAAAGGATTTACATAAGAAGAAGAGGGTTGATTGTAATTTTTGTGGTAATCCCGCCCAGAACGGGTACCTCTACCAACTTCAAGAGCCTCTAGAGAAGGGTCTTCTTTTGGAAGATCGTTCTCAGGATCAAGAGGTTGATCCTTTGCTGAGGACATCTCTATAACAGCATTGGCGTCTTCAGTGATTGTGTTGCACGGAGCAATTTCTGGGAACAAGTCCTGAACAGCAGCCGGCAACTTTTCTTTATTAGCCTAAACATCGCCCGTGAGATAGGGTATCTGGGACCAGTTGACTGAGTTTTCATTGAAGAGGATTTCATTGGCAGAAGTTTCTTCAAGATGATCAATTGGGAGAGGCTTGAGTTCCGATGTCACAGCTTCAAGAGACGAGGGCTGAGAGGATGTTATCTCAGTGGAAGTCACCTGAGAGGATGTAGCTCCAGAAGATACTCTACCGGTTGGGGAGTACATGTTTTCGGAAGCTTCAGAGGCACTGTCGTCCTGAGCTATTGCATTGCAGGTTATCCTGACAGGAGATGCCCCCAGTGTAGACTGTTGGGAATCGGACTCATCCTCGGATGTGAGAGGATCACCGATCCAACTGTTTTCTCCATTTTCAGGAGTTAAGAGAGAAAGTTCCCGCTGATTTTCAGGGACTTCCGGCTCTGGATCATGACAAAGATTGAGACGATCCTGCTCCTACTCTATGGCAAGATGTTGCAAGATTCTTGCATATTCCTCAAGATCAGGCATGGGAGCCAAATCTTCTTCGTCATTTGCTCCTTGTTGTTCGCCCATGTTGGGTTCCACTGAAGCATTTGCTGGTGCTGGATCGACAGCGTTTTCTTGAACAGGGTCCTGGTCTTCTTCATCATCAGACCAAGATCCTTGTGGATGCAATGGGTTATACCAGATTACTGGCATAAGGTGAGACTCGGGTATCCATTCCTCGTCGGAGAGGTATTCTCCTGTTTCAAAGGATTCTTCCCACTCATCTATATCACTGGCAGTATCACTGGACTCGTATCCATTCATGGAGAATCCAACTACTGAGTTGCAAGAGGATGATGCCCCCATGCATGTTTCCATTTTTCTATAGAGGTGGCATGAAATCATCAAGAGTGAATTTTCTTACCGCCTTGGAGGTTTTGGGAAGAGATTCTTCCATCGTCCTTAGTGAAGCAGTGGAAGAAGTTTCTGCTTTTTCAAGGATTTCTTATTTTGGTTGAGACTTCTGCTGCTGTTTGAGCTTGCGGAGTTGTCTCTTGGCTTGCCTTCGCTGCTGAGTGGTCGGCTTTGTTTTGACGATCTCCCAATTTTCATCATCTAGGAGATCGGGATGCACCCATATAGGCTGTCCATCTGGTGTTGGATAGGGAACCAATTCTTGGGACGCTTGAGCCATTTTTATCACCTTGAATGAAGTAGTGATCTTCTCCTTCGGTGACTTTGAAGTTTGCCGACATGACACCATGTTGACAGAGGCGGGGCCATAGTTTTTATCAAAGGTTATGACTCCGTTTTTCTACATCTCATTGATCTTCTCTCTCACAACGAAGCATTGATTGAGAGGATGTGAGATCATCTGATGGTATGGACAGTATCGGGGATCATTGGTTTCACCAACATCTCCCGGTCTTTTGGGCTCGGGCAAAATGAGTTTGCCATTTGCTAGGAGAGCCTCAAAGATTTCTTCAACATCTTCATCGAACGGATATTTCTTTTCTACACGTTCTTTGAAGGCATCAGAGAGTTCAGGTCTTTTACCTGCATTTTTGTTTTAGGGTTTCTTTGGGTGCTGAGGAGCTGACTTAGTCTGCACATTGAGAACCTCCTTTTTCTTTCGTTTTGAGGTTGTAATAGCAGTCGGCTCTTTCTGTGATGATTTCTGACTGTTGAGGTCTTTGATCACCATTTCAGCTTCCATGGAAGCTTCAATAAGTTCTCCCAGGTTTCTTTGATTTGTTGCCGATGATCATAGAGCGAATTTTTGCTCTCATATTGTTACAGCAGATGTCGACTAACGACGCTTGTGGCAGTACATCTGAGCATTTGTATGCCATTGCCTTCCATTTGTGAATGAAGTCGTATGTTGACTCATTCTCTCCCTGTTTTAGGCTGCAAAGTTGAGCCATATTAACAAGATGATCCTCACCTTGGAAGTGGGTCAGGAAGCGTGTCTCCAGCATAGCCCAGTTCTGGATGGAGTTCTCCGACAGAGTGGAGTACCAATCAAAGGCTGTACCTTTTAGGGTACTTGCAAAGAGGCGAATCTTGAGGGCATCTTGATCCGTAATGGCTCCCGTCAAGATCTTGAAATGTATGACATGTTGTCTGGCCGAACTTTTCCCCGTATATGTCTGGAGAGTAGGTTGTTTGAATTTTGCATGGAACGGAACCGAGTCCATCCATAGAGGGTAAGGTGGCTTGATCCCATGTTCCTTCAATGTATCCTCTTCTTTTGCTTTCGTGAGGATGTCGTCCACGTCCTTTCTGGTAAGGGCGCGAGACTCATTGTTTTCTGCATTGTCCTCGTCATCTTCATGATTCGGAGGAGTTTGGTTGTTAGGTGGTGGACGCTGTAAAGTGAGAATAAGGTTTTCCATCAGAGCCTCAATTCTCTGTTATCCTTGCTCCAACTGCTGGATGCGTGCGGTTACATCGTCATGCTGTGGAGGCGGCTCAGAACTTGTAGCCAAGACGTTCATCCCTCGGGATTCGAATGAAGAAATCGTCTTGGTGACTGAGCTGGGGCTTCTGGATGAAGAATCTGAAGAGTGGTTACTCCGGTGTTCTTGGCTTGGAGGAGTGGAAGATTCTTCCAGATGTGTTCGTGTCTGCGAGTCACTGGACGTCTGACACTGATTTTGGTTGCTGACTTCTGGCGTTTTCTAGTTTTGCCAACCATATGAACAGCAACGAATTGGTCGGGTCTTTCTTTTTCGACCCATTTGTTTGAGACGTGGAGAGTAGAACGCTGGGTTCTTTGTTTCTCGAGTCTCTTTTGTCGATATGCAGTGCGGTGACGCATACGACGAGCAATTTGAGCTTCAGTCAGCTCTGGCTGGGCTCTGGCGATGAAGGATGTAGTCCCTCGTGCGCAGCAGCTGAGTTTGTCTTCTTTGAAGCTTGGCAAGGACAGAATCTGGACGCGGTCCTTTTTCTGTCGCAATGAAGACTTGAATTTTGCGAGCTCGGCCCCTGTTGAGATGAAGGGTCGACTTGCGGGAGTGCAGGCTTCAGCATGTTTTTGCATGGGCCTAACGATGCAGGATTTGATTTTGGGCTTGTAGGAGCAAGCAGGCTCATGATGATTTTGTTTGTTTTTTGGACGGAGGGTAGGTTTCTCCCTTTTCATGTAAGAGAGAGGGTAGAACCGATTCTCCTTGAGAGGGGCCAGGTATGCTGGCTTTGCAGATGTTCGGGACCTCCATTACTTTGGTGAAGATCTCGAGGACCAAGTTTTGGTGTAAACCTGGTTTCTTGTGGGTTGAGGCTTCGTGGGAACGCCACGGGCTTCAAGCTTCTTGGTGTTCGCCCTTGGTGTCATTTTAGTGACACGTTGCGGGGCGGTTTTCTGCTTCTTGGCAGGTACAGTGTCTTCTACGGGAAGTGGGAATGGTCCCAGCGATCCGAAGACGATGGTCCGGGGAGTTGAAGTTGACCCGGTGCTTAATGAGTTGTCGAGGGAGATGACGCTTCGGCAACTGGCAGGGCGCTTATGCTTGTTTTGCTTGTCTTGAAGCATAAGCTGGTACTTGTTCTCATCGAAAGTGATGGTTAATGAAGCTGCCATTGTTAGTTTTGGTAAACTTCTTAAACAAGACCAAATCCATTAGTAATCACAAGAATATGGTGATCGTAAATGGAGAACAACTATGGTTTTGTCTTTTCAAATCACTTGAGGGGACATGGCCCAACCCAAGGACGTTGAAGAAGGCAAAAAGCCATAGAGGACACAATTGTTCTAAAATGCGAGTATGGTAGGCTCAGAATGAGCGTTCCAGTGACTGCTAGAAGCAATTGTAGACCTTAATTCAAATTACTGAGAAGCAAGGCTCACTCGAGGTAAAATGATATAAGGTTGGAGATACAAATGTGTCGGTCGCGAATACAGTAGACCCGAAAGGGCGTACTAGCACCGCTAGGCACAAATGTTGCAAATCGCATCCTTGGGAAGGACACGAGATGGGATTTTTTTTGAAAGGTCAAATTTGGATTCATAAAGGAGAGCAAATGGTGTTCCAATCCGAACAAGGGCTCAACATTTCTGCGTGCGCTAAATTCAAAAGGGAAGGAACCAAAATTTCTCGGATGTGAATCCAGTAATGACGGAAGTTTTTTTTTGAAAGGTCAAGATTGAATTCATCAAAGAGAGCAAATGGTGTTCCGTTCCGAACAAAGGCTCAACATTTCTGCGAGCGCTAAATCCGAAAGGGAAAGAACCAAGATTTCTCAACTCTGAATTCAAAAGTGACGGAAGTTTTTTTTTGAAGGGTCAAGATTGAATTCATCAAAGAGAGCAAATGGTGTTCCATTTCGAACAAGGCTCAACATTTCTGCGAGCGCTAAATCCGAAAGGGAAAGAACCAAGATTTCTCAACTCTGAATTCAAAAGTGACAGAAGTTTTTTTTCTTTTTTTTTTTTTTAATTTTTTTGAAGGATTTTCTTTTGAAAGGTGCACATAGATTTCCAATTCGATCTTATGAAACCTTAGTAGATAGATCAGCCCCCAGGTAAGGGTAGGATTACTTAATGAACCCGTTCGGAGGACCCTTGCCTCAAACAGTCTAGCTGTCTCCACACTCTGGACAAGGCTTTTCTTAAATCCACTTTGGTCAAAGAACGCAACTGGTGGAACCTTAGTGTTTTTTTTTTTTTTTTTTTTGAAAGATTTTTTAATGAACTCATCAAAGAGAGCGAATGGTGTTCCAATCCGAACAAAGGCTCAACATTTCTGCGAGCGCTAAATCCGAAAGGGAAGGAACCGAGGTTTCTCAAATTTGAATGCAAAAGAGAGAAAACTAATTTTTTTGTTGAAATTATAATTTTTTTTTTGAAATCCCAATTGGACTCATCAAAGAGAAAAGATGGCCCAATCCCCGATATGAACGATAGCTGCGAACATTTCTGTGAGCTATCAAGTTCAAAGAGGAGAGGATCAAAATTTCTCAAAGTTGAATCTTTAGAAAGAGAGATCATTTTTTTTTTTTGAAAGAATTTGAAATGAAGGTGTTTTTTTTTTTTGAAATCCCAATTGGACTCATCAAAGAGAAAAGATGGCCCAATCCCCGATATGAACGATAGCTGCGAACATTTCTGTGAGCTATCAAGTTCGAAGAGGAGAGGATCAAAATTTCTCAAAGTTGAATCTAAGAAAAGAAATCAGATTTGCTTTTTTTTGAAGTGAGAAAGAACAATTGAAATCCCATCTCATGTTTTTTTTTTTTTTTAGATGCAAGAAGCAACATGGGCCATCAACTAGAAAGGAGCCAAGTGATCAAAGCATTACGTTCTCAAGTCAACGTGTCCCACCGGGTATGCCAACTTGATAGACCCGAAAAAGGGAATCTTCCGTCCTCTCCCTCCGCACCCCGGGAGCTGACCTGGGTCTCGGCGGAGGAGGAAAAATCTCGGGCATCAACATTTTTGTACGGGTATGCCAGATTTACTTTCTACTTGGAATTTGGAATGGGGATAATCCGGAGATTCACCTTCACAAGTGGAAAGGAAATCAATCCTTTTTTCTAACTTTTCAAATTGCATTAATATAAAGAAAAGAGACAAGTTTGATTTTTTAGAATGCCGTAGGAGGCGTTTTTGTTTGTTTGCCGTAAAAGGCGATTTTGCCGTGAAAGGCGATTTTACAAAACTCATCAAATGTGAAAGACAAGAATTGTGATTTCTTTTTGTCTCTTTAAGAAATACAAACTACAATAGAAAAGTAAGAAAAGGGATCTAACTTCTCAAGAGATTGTGGGGACACGTTGAGATCGACGGTCGAAAGTCATGTATGGGCTTCGCCATCGTCCTTCAAATGAGAACATGTGATGCTTTGATTCTTTGGCTTGGCTCCTAACCTTGGTTTTTTAAAGGACAATGACCAAGAGGATGTCCTATATCCAATGAAAAACCAAGTAAACGGGCTGAAAAGCCACGTTTAGGCCATCTTGGAGAGGGTGGTGACCTTGGAGGGGGGGGGGGGGGGGGGGGGGGGGGGTGGCCCCCTAAGGGACGTTGATCACCTTGTGGTGCTTCCGGGAGCAAAGTAGCAGAACTTCGTCTCTCTCTTGGATTTTCTGGATTTTCAGAGCTTGCACTTGAGATCTATTTTCTTTCTCATTCTTGGAATGGACCTCCTTTTATAGGCTTTTGGTAGCCATGAGGTGTTTATTGGCATTGATGGCCATGATGAAAGAATTGATGAGGAGTTACAAGTTGATTTTGTAACTCCTTTTTCAAGGCTTGTGATTCGCCGATGAAGGTAGTGGTCATTTAATCACCTTTATGCTTCATGATGATGGGAGTTTCATGGGTTTAATGCCATGATTGCTTGGATTTTTAACACCCAAATGCTTGAATCTGATTGGGCCGTCCAAAAAAATGACTTAATGACCGCATTAAGTTGTCATAAACGGGTCAATTAACGTCATTAAGTGGTCGCCCATGCATGTGAAGAGTCGTGGGCCGTGCTGCGCCTTTTGAAATTCTCTTTGCGATCATCACAGGTGGATCCACGCATTGTTTGATGTCAGATTGCGATGCAATTTCAGACATTAGTTGATGTTGGTGAGCCGGTGACATCTGTCTTGTCGATTTCACGATCGGTCGGACAGAAAGTGCACTTTCTTGGTCAGCCGATTGGCGATCTTGAGGCGATCGGTGATGATTTCATGCTTTTGACGGCGGATCCGAGATGTCGACGAAGATCAGTCGTTTTCAAGCATCAAACATTGGATTTTCCGAAAATCACAGAGGCTGGAACACCCGAAACGCGAAAACCATCGAAAAACGGACGCTTTGGTGCAAAATCCGGCGACCCGGATTTGCAGGGTCGCCGGTGACCTTAGGGTTTTTTGCCCTTTGGTCGCCGAGCTCCGTTTTCGGCCGATTTTGCGTCTTTTTCGTTCCTCTTTTCTTCTGTATTTTTCTTGACATTTTTCCTCAATTATTGACTTCATTTTCTTGGAGAAAACTTGACGAGAACCCACATGAAATCGGAGCACAAAGTTTCCCATTTTTCGGGAAAGCCGAAGACTTTGTAGCCGATTTTCTGTCAAGAGTCGAAACTAGGTCAAACGATGTCGGAATGACCTGAAAATTGAGGTGAAGTTTCTTGAGCAGTGGATAGGACCAACCGTGGGCTTTTATTTGAGTTTTGAAGCCGTTTGGTGTCCCATCGATGCTTCACTTGATTTTGTTGTGGGGAAAATGCCGAGCTTTGATATGTGGTCAAACGATGTCCGATTGACCTGAAATTCGACGAGGAGCCTATTGGAGTCATTTTAAGACGTTCCATGGGCTCCATTTTGGATGTCATGGTCCCGGGGTGCTCCGCCACCGGTAGGATTGATTTTCTCTCGGAGCATCGAAACCTAGTCAAACTTTGTCGGAATGACCTGAAATTCGACGTGCAGCCCTTTGGAGGCATGTTGAAGCCACTCATGTACTTAGTTTCATGAGTGATGACTTCTGTGGTTCCCACCGTCGGGAGGCTTGATTTTCTCTCGGAGCATCGAAACCTGGTCAAACTTCGTCGAAATGACCTGAAATTCGACGTGCAGCCTTTTGGAAGCATGTTGAAGCCACTCATGTATTTTGTTTGATGAGTGATGGCTTCGGTGGTTCCCGCCGCTGGGAGGCTTGATTTTGCTGCTCGAGCATTGATGGAGGGTCAAACGTTGTCGGTTTGACTTCAAATTTGGCGTGGAGCCCTTTGAAGACATTCTGGAGTCATCCGTAGGCTCTGATCGAAGTTTTGGTGTCTTCGATGATGTCGCCGCCGGGAGCGCTTGTTTAACTATCGGAGCAGTGAAGTTGGGCCAAACGATGTCTGAATGGCCCGAAACCTCAGGTGTACCCCTCTTTTGGCTACCTTGAAGGATCCTTCAGTTTCTGTCTGATTCTGACAAAATCTGATGCTTGAAGTAGCCTTGCCTATTTTTAGCAGGATGCAGCTTCACGAGGCTTCTTGATGTTGAGGAGACATAGTGATTTTTTTGGTTTCAACACTCGTGTCCTTCCCAAGGATACGATTTGTAACATTTGTGCCTAGCGGTACTAGTACGCCCTTTCGGGTCTACTATATTCGCGACTGACACATTTGTATCTCCAACCTTATATCATTTTACCTTGAGTGAGCCTTGCTTCTCGGTAATTTGAATTAAGGTCTACAATTGCTTCTAGCAGTTACTGGTACGCTCACCCTGAGCCTACCATACTTGCATTTTAGAACAATTGTACCCTCTATGGCTTTTTGCCTTCTTCATCGTCCTTGGCTAGGCCATGTCCCCTCAAGTGATTTGAAAAGAAAAAACCATAGTTGTTCCCCATTTATGATCACCATTTTCTTGTGATTACTAATGGATTTGGTCTTGTTTCAGAAGTTTTCCAAAACTAACAATAGCAGCTTCATTAACCATCACTTTCGATGAGAACAAGTACCAACTTATGCTTCAAGACAAGTAAAACAAGCATAAGCGCCCTGCCAGTTGCCAAAGCGTCATCTCCCTCGACAACTCTCCAAACACCGGGTCAACTTCAACTCCCCGGACCATCGTCTTAGGGTCGCTGGGACCATTCCCACTCCCCACAGAAGACACTGTACCTGCCAAGAAGCAGAAAACCGCCCCGCAATGTGTCACTAACATGGCACTAAGGGCGAACACCAAGAAGCCTGAAGCCCGTGGCGTTCCAACAAAGCTTCAACCCACAAGAAACCAGGTTTACCATAAAACTTGGTCACCGAGATCTTCACCAAAGGAACGGAGGTCCCGAACGTCTGCAAAGGCAGCATACCTGGTCCCTCTCAAGGAGAATCAGTTCAACCCTCTCTCTTACATGAAAGAGGAGAGACCTACCCTCCACCCAAAGAACAAACAAAATCATCATGAGCCGGCTTGCTCCTACAAGCCCAAAATCAAATCCTGCATCGTTAGGCCTATGCAAAAATATGCTGAAGCCTGCACTCCCGTGAGTCGACCCTTCATCTCAACAGGGGCCGAGCTCGCAAAATTCAAATCTTCACTGCGACAGACAAAGGACCGTGTCCAGATTCTGTCCTTCCCAAGCTTCAAAGAAGACAAACTCGGTTGCTGCGCACAAGGGACTACATCCTTCATCGCTAGAGCCCAGCCAGAGCTGACTGAAGCTCAAATTGCTCATCGTATGCGTCGCCGCACTGCATATCGACAAAAGAGACTCGAGAAACAAAGAACCCAGCGTTCTGCTCTCCACGTCTCAAACAAATGGGTCGAAAAAGAAAGACCCGACCAATTCGTTGCTGTTCATATGGTTGGCAAAACCAGAAAACGCCAGAAGTCAGTAACCAAAATCAGTGTCAGACATCCAGTGACTCGCAGCGTCTCCCGGACACGAACACATCTGGAAGAATCTTCCACTCCTCCAAGCCAAGAACACCGAAGTAACCACCCTTCAGATTCTTCATCCAGAAGAATGGGCCCCAGCTCAGTCACCAGGACGATTTCTTCGTTCGAATCCCGAGGGATGAACGTCTTGGCTACAAGTTCTGAGCAGCCTCCACCGCATGATGACGTAACCACACGCATCCAGCAGTTGGAGCAAGGACAACAGAGAATTGCGGCTCTGATGGAAAACCTTATTCTCACTCTACAGCGTCCACCACCTAACAACCAAACTCCTCCGAATCATGAAGATGACGAGGACAATGTAGAAAACAATGAGTCTCGCGCCCTTACCAAAAAGGAAGTGGACGATATCCTCCCAAAAACAAAAGAAGAGAATACATTTAAGGAACATGGGATCAAGCCACCCTACCCTCTATGGATGGACTCGGTTCCGTTCCCTGCAAAATTCAAGCAACCTACTCTCCAGACATATACTGGGAAAGGTTCAACCAGACAACATGTCATCCATTTCAAGATCCTGACGGAAGCCATTGCGGATCAAGATGCCCTCAAGATTCGCCTCTTTGCAAGTATCCTAAAAGGTACAGCCTTTGATTGGTACTCCACTCTGCCGGAGAACTCCATCCAGAACTGGGCTATGATAGAGACACGCATCCTGACCCACTTCCAAGGTGAGGATCATCCTGTTACTATGGCTCAACTCTGCAGCTTAAAACAGGGAGAGAATGAGTCAACATACGACTTCATTCACAAATGGAAGGCAATGGCGTACAAATGCTCAGATGTACTGCCATAAGCGTCGCTAGTCGACATCTGCCGTAACAATATGAGAGCAAACATTCGCTCCATGATCATCGGCAACAAATCAAAGAACCTGGGAGAAATTCTCGAAGCTTCCATGGAAGCTGAAATGGTGATCAAAGACCTCAACAGTCAGAAATCATCAAAGAAAGAGCCGACTGCTGTTACAACCCCAAAACCAAAGAAAAAGGAGGTTCTCAATGTGCAGACTAAATCAGCTCCTCAGCAGCCAAAGAAACCTGAAAACAAAATTACAGGTAAAGGACATGAACTCTCTGATGCCTTCAAAGAACGTGTAGAAAAGAAATATCTGTTCGATGAAGATGTTGAAGAAATCTTTGAGGCTCTCCTAGCAAATGGCAAACTCATTTTGCCAGAGCCCAAAAGACCGGGTGGTGTTGGCAAAACCAATGATCCCCGATACTGTCCATACCATTAGATGATCTCACATCCTCTCAATCAATGCTTCGTTGTGAGAGAGAAGATCAATGAGATGTGGAAAAACGGAGTCATAACATTTGATAAAAACTATGGCCCCGCCTCTGTCAACATGGTGTCATGTCGGCAAACTTCAAAGCCACCGAAGGAGAAAATCACTACTTCATTCAAGGTGATAAAAATGGCTCAAGCGTCCCAAGAATTGGTTCCCTATCCAACACCAGATGGACAACCTATATGGGTGCATCCCGATCTTCTAGAAAATGAAAATTGGGAGATCGTCAAAACAAAGCCGACCGCTCAGCAGCGAAGGCAAGCCAAGAGACAGCTCTGCAAGCTCAAACAGCAGCAGAAGTCTCAACCACAACAAGAAGTCCTTGAAAAGGCAGAAACCTCTTCCACTGCTTCACTAGGGGCGATGGAAGAATCCCTTCCCAAAACTTCAAAGGCGGTAAGAAAACTCACCCTTGATGATTTCATGCCACCTCAATACAAAAATGAAACTGTGCAGGGGGCATCATACTCTTACAACTCAGTAGTTGG
Organism: Umbellularia californica; assembly: GCA_028538565.1. NCBI lineage: Eukaryota > Viridiplantae > Streptophyta > Magnoliopsida > Laurales > Lauraceae > Umbellularia > Umbellularia californica. The sequence goes on along the minus strand of JAPQWN010000009.1, from coordinate 14,498,090 downwards.
ATTCTCCATGAATGGGTACGAGTCCAGTAATATTGCCAGTGATATCGATGAGTGGGAAGAATCCCTTGAAACAGGAGAATACCTCTCCGACGAGGAATGGATTCCCGAGTCTCATCTTATGCCAGTAATCTGGTATAACCCATTACAGCCACAGGGATCCTAGTCCGATGATGAAGAAGACCAAGACCCTGTTCAAGAAAATGCTGTCGATCCAGCACCAACCAATGCTCCGGTGGAACCCAACATTGGTTGATATCCTCTCAGGTGACTTCCACTGAGATATCATCCTCTCAGGATGATATCCAGCACCAACCAGAGTAGAACGCTGGGTTTTTTGTTTCTCGAGTCTCCATTCTCATGTATCCAAGGGCGTCCAAGAAGGATATTGTAGCACGAAGGGGTCCTTATTGCTTACACAGTGACTTCAGAAATAAGGTCACCGATTTACAATTTGAACCTGATTTTGCCAATAGGCCTTTGAGCGCTGCCGTCATATCCGAAGATGGATACAGACGTGTGACTCAGCTTACTAGGTGGGATGCCCAGCTCTTCAAGTGCCGAAGTAGAAATGAGGTTGAGTGCCGAACCTGGATCAATCTGGACTCTATGTACTGGCATTTCTTTGACGTACCCTGTGAAGTACAAGGGTCGGTTGTACTTTGTCTCGCCTAGCAGGAGATCGTCCTTATCGAAGGCAATTGTCGCACTTGTTACTTTTTGAACCGAGAGGCATTCATTGCTTGGTCTCTCAGCTTTCTTCTTTTCTCCCTTTGAGGAAGTACTTGATTTTTTTGACCCTATAGTCCATTTCAATTTGTAGGACTCGTGGGGCATGTTTGTCGACATCCGCATTCAGCCTTTGTAATTCTGAAATGAGACTATCATGAGTTTGCTGAGACATTCGTAATAAGTCAAAGATGTACAAATGTGCAGGTATGTGTTTGACGTGCTCAATCAAGTCGTACTTGAAAGCCTCCTTCAGGTCTGCATTTTCATTATTATTGCCACTTGGGGCGTTTTCAACTTGCTTTCCTGAAGGATTTACATAAGAAGAAGAAGGTTGTTTGTAATTTTTGTGGTAATCCCAGCCAGAACGGGTACCTCTACCAACTTCAAGAACTTCTAGAGAAGAGTCTTCTTTTGGAAGATCACTCTCCAGATCAAGGGGCTGATCCTTGTCATTTGTTGAAGACGTCTCTATAGCTGCATTACCGTCCTCAGTGATTGTGTTGCACGGAGCATTTTTCGGGAACAAGTCCTGAACAAGATCCAACAACTTTTCTTTATCAGTTCAGACATCGTCTATGAGATCGGGTATCTGGGACCAATCGACTGGGTTTTCATTGAAGAAAACTTCATTGGCAGGAGTTTCTTCAAGATCATCAATCGGGAGAAGCTTGAGCTCAGATGTCACACCTTCAGGAGACGAGGGCTGAGAAGATGCTATCTCAGTAGAAGTCACCTGAGAGGATGTAGCCCCAGAAGATACACTACCGGTTGGGGAGTACGTGTCTTCGGAAGCTTCAGAGGCACTATCGTCCTGAGCTATCGCTTTGCAGGTTATCTGGACGGAAGATGCCCTTAGTGTAGACCGTTGGGAATCGAACTCATCCTCGAATTTAAGAGGATCATTGATCCAGCAGTTTTCCCCATTTTTAGGAGTTAAGGGAGAATGTTCCGGTTGATTTTCAGGGACTTCTGGTTCTGGATCATGACGAAGATCATTGATGCGATCCTGCTCCTGCTCTATGGCAAGATGTTGCAAGATTCTTGCATATTCTTCAAGATTAGGCATAGGAGCCAAATCTTCTTCGTCATCTACTCTTTGTGGTTCACCATTATTGGGTTCCACTGAAGCATCTGCTGGCGCCAGGTCAACAGCATTTTCAGCCTCTTGGTCTTCTTCATCAGCGGACCAAGATCCGTGCGGCTGTAATGGGTTTTACCAGATTACTGGCATAAGATGAGATTCGGGAATCCATTCCTCATCGAAGAGGTATTCTCCTGTTTCAAGGGATTCTTCCCACTCATCGATATCACTGGCAGTATCACTGGACTCGTATCCATCCATGGAGAATCCAACTACCGAGTTGCAGGAGTATGATGCCCCCTGCGCAGTTTCATTTTTGTATTGAGGTATCATGAAATCATCAAGGGTGAATTTTCTTACTGCCTTTGAAGTTTAGGGAAGGAATTCTTCCGTCGGTCCTACTGAAGCAGTGGAAGAGGTTTCTGCCTTTTTAGGGACTTTTTGTTTTGGTTGAGACTTCTGCTGCTGTTTGAGCTTGCGGAGTTGTCTCTTGGCTTGCCTTCGCTGCTGAGCGGTCGGCTTTGTTTTGACGATCTCCCAATTTTCATCTTCTAGGAGATCAGGATGCACCCCTATGGGTTATCCATCTGGTGTTGGATAGGGAACCAATTCATGGGACGCTTGAGTCATTTTTATCACCTTGAATGAAGTAGTGATCTTCTCCTTTGGTGACTTTGAAGTTTGCCCACATGACACCATGCTAACGAAGGCGGAGCCGTAGTTTTTGTCGAAGGTTATGACTCCGTTTTTCCACATATCGTTGATCTTCTCCCTCACAGCAAAGCATTGATTGAGAGGATGCGAGATCATCTGGTGATATGGACAATACCAGGGATTGTTGGTTTTGCCAACATCTCCCGGTCTTTTGGGCTCGGGCAAAGTGAGTTTGCCATTTGCTTGGAGAGCCTCAAATATTTCTTCATCATCTTCATCGAACGGGTATTTCTTTTCTACACGTTCTTTGAAGGCATCAGAGAGTTCAGGTCTTTTACCCGTAGCTTTGTTTTTAGCTTTCTTTGGCTGCTGAGAAGCTGACTTGGTCTGCACATTAAGAACCTCCTTTTTCTTTGGTTTTGAGGTCGTAATGGCAGTCGGCTCTTTCTTTGATGATTTCTGACTGTTGAGGTCTTTGATCACCATTTGAGCTTCCATGGAAGCTTCAAGGAGTTCTCCCAGGTTCTTTGATTTGTTGCCGATGATCATGGAGTGGATTCTTGCTCTCATGTTGTTACGGCAGATATCGACTAGCGACGCTTGTGGCAGTACATCTGAGCATTTGTACGCCATTGCCTTCCACTTGTAAATGAAGTCGTATGTTAACTCATTCTCTCTCTGTATTAGGCTGCAGAGTTGAGCCATAGAAATAGGATGATCCTTCATGGACCCTCGGATTTCCATCCTCTCCTTCCGCCCCGGGGGCTGCCTGGGTCTCAGCGGAGGAGGGAAACGCGGGTATCAACTTTTTGTACGGGTATGCCAGATTTACTATTCTACTTGGAATTTAGAATGGTGATGATCCGGAGATTCACCTTCACAAGTAGAAAGGAAATCGATCATTCTTTCTAACTTTTCAAATTGCATAAATATTTAAGAAAAGAGAATTTTTGTTTTGAGAATGCCGTAGGAGGCGTTTTTTGTTTGTTTACCGTGAAAGGCGATTTTGCCGTGAAAGGCGATTTTACAAAACTCATCAAATATGAAAGACAAGAATTGTGATTTCTTTTTGTCTCTTTAAAAAATATAAATTACAATAGAAAAGAAAGAAAATGGATCTAACTTCTCAGGAGATTGTGGGGACACGTTCAGATCGACGGTGGCAAGTCATTTATGGACTTCGCCATCGTCCTTCGAATGAGAACGTTTGATGATTCGATTCTTCGGCTTGGCTCCAACTTCAATTTTTTAAAGGACAAGGACCAAGAGGAGGTCTATATCCAATGAAAAACCGAGTAAACAGGCTAAAAAGCCGTGTTTTAGGCCATGTTGTAGAAGGATAGGACCTTTGGGGGGTGGCCCCCCAAGGGACTTTGATCACCTTGTAGTGCTTCTGGCGGCAGAGCAGCAGGACTTCGTCAGGATTTCTTCGGAAGAATGCAAGTGTGCAGACCAGTTGATCGTTTTTTTAGTAGGTGGAAAGTTGTTTCTCTCTATGGAATAGACCTCCTTTTATAGGCTTTTGGTAGCCATGAGGTGTTTATTGGCATTGATGGCCATGATGAGAGAAATGATGGTATTGATGAGAGGAGTTACAAGTTTTATCTCTTGATTTTGTAACTCCTTTTTTTTGGCTTGTGATTAGCCGATGAAGGATAATGGGCATTTAATCGCCTTTAATCTTCATGATGATGGGAGTTTCATGGGTTTAATGCCATAATTGCTAGGATTTGTAACTCCTGAATGCTTGAATCTGATTGGGCCGTCCAAAATAATGAGTTAATGACCGCATTAAGTTGTCATAACGGCTCAATTAACGACATTAAGTAGTCGCCAGGGCATGTGAAGAGTCGCGGGCCGCGCCGCGTCTTTTGGGATTCTTCTTGTGATCATCGCAGGTGGATCCACACGTCGTTTGATGTCAGATTGCAGTGCAATTTCAGACATTTGTTGATGTTGGTAGGCCGGTGACATCTGTCTTGTCCATTTCATGATCGGTCTGACAGAAAATGTACTTTCTTGGTCAACCGGTTGGCGATCTTGGAGCGATCAGTGATGATTTCATGCTCGTGACGGTGGACCCGAGATGTCGGTGAAGATCAGTCATTTTCAAGCATCAAAAATTGGATTTTTAGAAAATCACCGAGGTAGGAACACTCGAAACGCGAAATGGATCTGAAATCGGGCCATTCGGCGAGAAATCCGGTGACCCGGATTTGCAGGGTCGCCTGCGGCCATGGGGTTTTGGCCCCTTTGGTCGCCGAGTGGTTTTTTCGGCCGTTTTTCCTTCTTTTTCGTTCCTTTTTCCTTCTGTATTTTTCTTGAAACTTTTCCTCAATTATTGACTTGATTTTCTTGGAAAGCACTTGACGAGAACCCGCGCAAAACCGGAGCACAAAGTTTCCCATTTTTCGGGAAAGTCGAAGACTTTGTAGCCGATTTTCTGTCAAGAGTCGAAACTAGGTCAAACGATGTCGGAATGACCTGAAAATTGAGGTGAAGTTTCTTGAGTAGTGGATAGGATCAACCATGGGTTTTATTTGAGTTTTGAAGCCGTTTGGGGTCCCGTCGATGCTTGACTTGATTTTTCTGTGGGGAAAATGCTGAGCTTTGATATGTGGTCAAACGATGTCCGATTGACCTGAAATTTGACAGGGAGCCTATTGGAGTCATTTTGAGACGACCCATTAGCTCCAATTTGGATGTCATGGTCCCGGGGTGCTCCGCCGTCGGTAGGCTTGATTTTCTTTTGGAGCGTCGAAACCTGGTCAAACGTTGTTCGAATGACCTGAAATTCGACGTGCAGTCCTTTGGAAGCATGTTGAAGCCACTCATGTGTTTTTTTTTTATGAGTGATGGCTTCGGTGGTTCTCGCCGCCGGGAGGCTTGATTTTGCTGCTCGAGCGTTGATGGAGGGTCAAACGTTGTCAATTTGACTTGAAATTTGGCAAGGAGCCCTTTGGGTGTATTTTGGAATCATCCGTAGGCTCTGATCGAAGTTTTGGTGTCTTCAATGATGTCGCCGCCAGGAGCGCTTGTTTAGCTGTCGGAGAAGTGATGTTAGGCCAAAAAATGTCGGAATGGCCCGAAACTTCAGGTGTACCCCTCTTTTGGTTATCTTGAAGGATCTTGAAGTTTTTGTCTGGTTCTGACAAGATCTGATGCTTGAAGTAGCTTTGGCTGTTTTGTAGCAGAATTTGCGACTTCATGTGACTTCTTGATGTCGAGAAGACATACTGACTTTTTTGGTGTCAACAATCCTCACCTTGGAAGTGAGTCAGGAAGCGTGTCTCCAGCATAGCCCAGTTTTGGATGGAGTTCTCCGGTATAGTTGAGTACCAATCAAAGGCTGTACCTTTTAGGGTACTTGCAAAGAGGCGAATCTTGAGGGCGTCTTGATCCGCAATAGCTCCTGTCAGGATCTTGAAGTGGATGACATGCTGTCTGGCTGAACCTTTCCCCGTATATGTTTGGAGAGTAGGTTGTTTGAATTTTGCAGGGAACGGAACCGAGTCCATCCATAGAGGATAGGGTGGCTTGATCCCATGTTCCTTCAATGTATCTTCTTATTTTGCTTTTGCGAGGATATTGTCAATGTCCTTTTTGGTAAGGGCGCGTGACTCATTATTTTCTACATTGTCCTCGTCATCTTGATGATTTGGAGGGGTTTCATTGTTAGGTGGACGCTGTAAAGTGAGAAGGAGGTTTTCCATTAGAACCTCAATTCTCTGTTGTCCTTGCTCCAACTGCTGGATGCGTGCGGTTACGTCATCCTGTGGATTATGTGGTGGAGGCTGCTCAGAACTTGTAGCCAAGACGTTCATCCCTCGGGATTCGAACGAAGAAATTGTCCTGGTGACTGAGCTGGGGCTCATTCTTCTGGCTGAAGAGTCCGAGGAGTGGTTACTCCGGTATCCTTGGCTTGAAGGAGTGGAGGAGAGTATTCTTCTAGATGTGTTCATGTCCAGGAGACGCTGCGAGTCACCGGACGTCTGACACGAATTTTGGTTGCTGACTTCTGGCGTTTTCTGGTTTTGCCAACCATATGGACAGCAATGACTTGGTCGGGTCTTTCTTTTTCGATCCATTTGTTAGAGACATGGAGAGTAGAATGCTGGGTTCTTTGTTTCTCAAGTCTCTTTTGTTGATATGCCGCGCGGGGACGCATACGACGAGCAATTTGAGCTTCATTCAGCTCTGGTTGGGCTCTGGCAATGAAGGATGTAGTCCCCCGTGCGCAGCAGCCGAGCTTGTCTTCTTTAAAGCTGGGCATGGACAAGATCCAGACGCGGTCCTTAGCCTGCCGCAATGAGGATTTGAATTTTGCAAGTTCGGCCCCTATTGAGATGAAGGGTCGACTCGCAGGAGTGCAGGCTTCAGCGGGTTTTTGCGGAGGCCCAACAATGCAGGATTTGATTTTGGGCTTGTAGGAGAAAGCCGACTCATGTTGATTTTGTTTGTTCTTTGGGCGGAGGTTAAATTTCTCCTCTTTCATCTAAGAGAGAGGGTAGAACCGTTTCTCCTTGAGAGGGGCCAGGTATGCTGGCTTTGTAGATGTTTCGGACCTCCGTTGTTTCGGTGAAGATCTCGAGGACCAGGTTTTGGGGCAAAGCTGGTTTTTTATAGATTGAGGCTTCGTGGGAACGCCACGGGCTTCAGGCTTCTTTATGTTCGCCATTGGTGCCATGTTAGTGACACGTTGCGGGGCGATCTTCTGCTTATTGACAGGTACAGTTTCTTCTGCGGGGAGTGGGAATGGTCCCAGCGACACGAAGACAGTAGTCCGAGGAGTTGAGGTTGACTTGGTGTTTTGAGAGTTGTCGAGGGAGATGACGCTTCGGCAACTGGTAGGGCACTTATAAGTGCGCTTGTTTTGCTTGTCTTGAAGCATAAGCTGGTACTTCTTCTCATCCAAAGTGATGGTCAATGAAGCTGTCGTTGTTAGTTTTGAAAAACTTCCGAAACAAGACCACATCCATTAGTAATCACAAGAATATGGTGATCATAAATGGAGAACAACTATAGTTTTGTCTTTTCAAATCGCTCAAGGGGACATGGCCTGGCCCAAGCAAGATGAAGAAGGTAAAAAGCCATAGAGGATACAATTGTTCTAAAATGCAAGTGTGGTAGGCTCAGAGTGAGAGTACCAGTGACTGCTAGAAGCAATTGTAAACCTTAATTCAAATTACCGAGAAGCAATTCTCACTCGAGGTAAAATGATATAAGGTTGGAGATACAAATGTGTCGGTCGCGACCCGAAAGGGCGTACTAGCACCGCTAGGCACAAATATTGCAAATCGCATCCTTGGAAAGGACATGAGATGGGGTTTTTTTTTGAAAGGTCAAATTTGGATTCATAAAGGAGAGCAAATAGTATTCCAATCCGAACAAGGGCTCAAACATTTCTGTAAGCGCTAAATCCAAAGGGGAAGGAACCAGAATTTCTTGAATGTAAGCCCAAACGTGACGGAAGTTTTTTTTTTTTGAAAGATCAAGATTAAATTCATCAAAAGTTTTTTTTTTTGAAAGATCAAGATTAAATTCATCAAAGAGAGCAAATGGTGTTCCAATCCGAACCACAGCTCAACATTTCTACAAGCGTTAAATCCGAAAGGGAAAAAGCCAAGATTTCTCAATTCTGAACTCAAAAGTGACGTAAGTTTTGTTTTGAAGGTTTAAGATTGAATTCATCAAAGAAAGCAAATGGTGTTCCAATCTGAACCACAGCTCAGCATTTCTACGAGCGTTAAATCCAAAAGGGAAAGAGCCAAGATTTCTCAATTATGAACTCAAAAGTGAAAATTTTATTTTGAAAGGTGCACATAGGTTTCCAGTTCGATCTTATGAAACCTTAGTAGATAGATCAGCCCCCTGGTAAGGGTAGGATTACTTAATGAACCCGTTTGAAGGACCCTTACCTCGAACAGTCTAATTGTCTCCACACTCTGGACAAGGCTTTTCTCTTAAATCCACTTTAGTCAAAGAGCGCAATTGGTGCAACCTTAGTGTTTTTTTTTTTTTTTTGAAAATTTTATTTTTGAAAGGTTTCTAATGAACTCATCAAAGAGAACAAGTGGTGTTCCAATCCGAGCCACAACTCAACATTTCTGTGAGCATTAAATCCGAAAGGGAATAACCAAAATTTCTCGAATTTGAGTCCAAAGAAAGAAAACTAATATTTTTTTTGTTTTTTTGAAAAAAAAAATTTTAATAATATTTTTTTTATTTTTTTTTGAAATTATGTTTTTTTTTTTTAAATCCCAATTGGACTCATCAAAGAGAAAAGATGGCCCATTCCCCGATATGAACAATAGCTGCAAACATTTCTGTGAGCTATCAAGTTCGAAGAGGAGAGGATCAAAGTTTCTCAAAATTGAATCTAAGAAAGAGAAATCATTTTTTTTTAAAGAATTTGAAATGAAGTTTTTTGTTTTTTTTTGCTTTTGAAAGCCCCTATCGGACTCATCAAAGAGAAAAGATGGCACAATCTCCGATACGAACAATAGCTGCAAACATTTCTGTGAGCTATCAAATTTCTCAAAATTGAATCCAAGAAAAGAAATCAGATTTTTTTAAAAATGAGAAAGAATGACTGAAATCCCATCTCATGTTTTTTTTTCTAGATGCAAGATGCAACATAGGCCACCAACAAGAAAGGAGCCAAGGGATCGAAGCATCACGTTCTCAAGTGAACGAGTTCCACCGGGTATGCCGACTTGATGGACCCTGGTTTTCCGTCCTCTCCTTCCGCCCCAGGGGCTACCTGGGTCTCGGCGGAGGAGGAAAAACAAGGGTATCAACATTTTTGTACGGGTATGCTAGATTTACTATTCTACTTGGAATTTGGAATGGTGATGATCCGGAGATTCACCTTCACAAGTAGAAAGGAAATCGATCCTTCTTTCTAACTTTTCAAACTGCATTAATATTTAAGAAAAGAGACAAGTTTGTGTAAGACCCCGACCCAAGTGACCCCGGTTAGTACTAATTAAGTCGCGTGTTAGTGCTAAGCGTGTTTGGTAGAACTTGACTAAGTTGGATTAGTATAGTTCTTGTTATAGCTTTGCGTTAATTTGGGAATGACCCTAGATCCCGTTGACTTGTATGCCTACCCCGTTTCACTTGTCCCGCTAATCCCTACAACTTTCATGTTGATCCAGTACCCGTCCAGAACCCTGAAACCCGATTTTCTTGCATTGAGGGCAAAACAGTCTTTTTACATGAAATATGTACCCAAAACTTGATATTCCTGAAACCCCACGAAACATATACTTTTTGGAAACTAGATATTTCGGTGATCATTTCTTCCTTCTTCGTCGATTTCGTTCAAGATCCCGAAAGTTGTGATTTCAGCCCAAAGAAGTTTCTAGGTGATGGAGCCCACACCCATTGTCTTGAAATAGAGAACCCGTCCTCCATTCTCTCTTTTTCCAGCACAAGAGCAACTAAACCTAGGGTTTTCCCTTTTCTTCTTCCTCTCCTTGCTTCTCCATTGCCAAATCACCACCAACCTTGTATCTTTTGAGAAATGGAGATCACCACCCTCTTCCCCTCCTTGCAAGCTTCTCTTTAATACCATTTGTAGAAGAATCTACTCATCTCAAGACCCTCTTTGAGTTCACCTTGTCTATTTGGAGAACCTACAGGTAAGCTCCCTCCCTAATCTCTTAGATTTGTGTTCTTCAAGTCTTGGGAGAGCTCCTTTTACATTATTGTGAGTTATCTCTTCTTGTTTATTGGTTTGACCCATTCTAGGGTTTGCTTTTGGGGGTTTTTGTATAGATTGCATCCTTGGCTTGGAAGAGTTGTCTAGTAGCTTGATTCCCTTGATTAGAGACCTAGAGGCAAGTGGATTGAATGGATGGTTTAGTTTTCAATGATTCTCAAGATAAATATGTTTGATTTATTGCTTCATTAATGCCTTGTTTTACTTGTATTCAATGTGATTTTAAATGCTATTGGAAAGAAGTTGGTTGACTCATTTATTGTTTATGGAAAGGTGAATTGTATCTCCCCATTATTATGTCTTGTTTTTTTTTAAATGAGTTCCTGTGAATGTGGTTTTCTTCTCTTTTCTTTGTGATTGGATGTGGAAAAGAATGGAGACGAATGTATGGATGCTTGGTGGATGTTGTGAGGAGTTTTGATGGGGGATTGAAAGAGGTTTTGGATTTCCCAATTTGATAGAAGAAATGGAGCTCAAAGGTGTAGTAAGAAGTGGAAAGGAAGAGGAGCAGAGCTGTCCCGAAACCAGTTTCTGGACAGTTCGCTCGAGCGAACTGGAAGGTCGCTCGAGCGAAGTGTCCAGAAAGGGGTTTCGAACCATTCCAGTGGACAGTTCGCTCGAGCGGACCTTATATCGCTCGAGTGAACCCTCTCAGAGCTCATTCCAGAGAATGGTTGGCTCGAGCGCACGAATCATTCGCTCGTGCCATCCTGAACCGGGCAGGTCCGCTCGAGCGAACCCTCCTAGAAACCATTCTACAGACCCCTCCACTCGAGCGGACTGTAATGTCCGCTCGAGCGATGTGTACTGTTTTCCTGGGGTTGTTTGACAGCAAAGAATGGAAGGTCTTAAGTGTTGAGAGAGGTTAGTTGGCATCCCTATTGTGAAGAGAGTACTTATAACCATTGTTTGAAATCCATCTAAGGAAGAAACCATAATCACAAGGAATTCATTGAAGTTTTGGGGAATCTCAAAGTGCATAAGGAACCGGAATGTCTTCAAATTCACACCTTGAATTAGTTTTAAACCCCAATATTTTGAAAGTCTATTTCAACTGTTTATTCCAGAAATTTATGAATTATGATTTATCAATTCCGAAAGCATTGTATTTGTACTTCAACCCTTTTTATTATTCCCGAAATGCATGTCCGACATGATATGATAGATGTACCCTTGAGCACCCCGTCTTGCCCGCTTATAGTCTTGCACTGGATTTGTTTTATACATGTCTCGATTTATGTGAATTAACCTATGAGTCGGCACCACCAAGCTTGGATGACCTTGTCGGTCTGATCTGCCGACTTAGAGATCCCTTCCCGTCCTGCCAGCTGCAGCATGGATCCCGATACCCGGTTTATTAATCGTGGTTCCGTCCCGATACCCGGCTAGTTCCCGTGGTTCCCGATATTCGGTTCGCTACCGTGATTCCCGACACCCGGTTTGCTACCGTGGTCCTGTCCCGTATTATTGTATATGTCTATGTAAATTGGTTATACCTCCTCACTTCGGTGACTGAGGTCAACACCCGATACTCTTGTCACTTTGGGGATAGAGGATTTAGCTTCTTGTGGATGCCATCTTGCTTGTTTCCCGATTTCCTTGATTACCTTACATGTTTTGTGACTGCATATGCGTTTTAATTAAATGATTCATTTACTTCTTGAAAGTCATTGTTTAAACAGGTTTATATGTTTTCCAAGGTAAAGGTTTTTATTATCGAATGTTTATATCAGTTCACCCACCTGCCAGACCGTCGTGTCTGATCCTTTGCTTTGGTACTCAGGTCCCGTTGTCGGTTATCCCGAGGAGGAGCCAGAGGAGACAGTCGGAGAACCGCAACAGCTAGTTGAGTGGCGTGTCGACGATGTTATGTAAACATCCAGTTGTCGAGATGCGAAACATTTTGGGGAGTGTTTATGGATAGTTATCTTGGAGGATATTGTTTTTTTTTTCTATTTTGGCCTTTGTTGGCCTCTAGTTTTGGGAATTGTAATTAAATGATATATGTTCAACTTTACCAGTACTTTTGGGTTACGCTTTAGAACATTGCTCATTCTGATACTCGTTATCTTAAATGTAATCAGTCTTGTTATTTTGGAAATGAATTGCATGCTTGATTTGCTACACGCTTCCGGAATTATACAAAATGTTTATGTGTGTTGGGAAATCCTCACCGCGGACACCTATGGGAAATCTCGTACACGGGTGATGTGTGTTCTTTATCTACCCGTGTACGCTTAGACATCAAACATACCTATGATCTTTTATGTCACTTACTTCACAATTAGTCCCGATCCCGAATTGGTCCCCAAACCCGGTCCGGGGTCGAGACAGTTTGTTTTTTAGAATGCCGTAGGAGACGTTTTTTTGTTTGTTTGCCATGAAAGGCGATTTGTTTGCCGTGAAAGGCGATTTACAAATCTCATCAAATATGAAAGACAAGAATTGTGATTTTTGTTTATCTCTTTAAAAAATACAAAATACAATAGAAAAGAAAGAAAATGGATCTAACTTCTCAGGAGATTGTGGGGACACGTTCAGATCATCGGTCGCAAGTCATGTGTGGACTTCGCCATCGTCCTTCAAATGAGAACTCTTGATGCTTTGATTCTTCAGTTTGGCTCCAACCTCAGTTTTTTAGAGGATAAGGACCAAGAGGAGGTCCTATATCCAATAAAAAACCGAGTAAACGGGCTAAAAAGCCGCGTTTAGGCCATGTTGGATAGCAGAAGGGGACCTTGGGGGGGTGGCCCCCCTAGGGACTTTGATCACCTTGTGGTGTTTCTTGCAGCAAAGCAACAGGACTTCGTCTCTCTTGAATTTTCTAGACTTTCGGGGATTGGGATCACATATATTCTTCTTGGAATGGACCTCCTTTTATAGGCTCTTGGTAGCAATGAGGTGGTTTATGGGCATTGATGGCCATGATGAGAGAATTGATGAGAAGTTACAAGTTTTTATTCTTTGATTTTGTAACTCCTTTTTCATGGCTTGTGATTGGCCGATGGAGAATGATGGGCATTTAATCGCCTTTAATCTCCATGATGAGGAGAGTTTCATGGTTTTAATGCCACGATTGCTTGGACTTGTAACTCCCGTATGCTTGAATCTGATTGGGCCATCCAAAATAATGACCGCGTTAAGTAGTCATAAATGGGCCAATTAACAACATTAAGTGGTCGCCGGGGCATGTAAAGAGTCGCGGGCCGCGCTGCATCCTTTGGGATTCTTCTTGTGATGATCGCCGATGGATCCCCACACTATTTGATGTCGGATTGCGATGCAATTTCAGACATTGGTTGATGTTGGTGGGCCGGTGACATCTGTCTTACCGATTTCTCGATCGGTCGGAAAAAAAGTGTACTTTCTTGGTCATCCAGTTCACAATCTTAGAGCAATTAATGATGATTTCATGCTCTTAACGGCGGATCCGAGATGTCGGCGAAGATCAGTCGGTTTCAAGCATCAAAAATTGCATTTTCATAAAATCACAGAGGCAGGAACTCCCGAAACATGAAAACGATTGGAAATCGGGCCATCCGGCGACTCGGATTTCCAGGGTCGCCGGCGACCATGGGCCATGGTCGTCGGCGATGATGGGGTTTTGGCCCCTTTGGTCGCCGAGTGTCTTTTTCGGCCGTTTTTCCTTCTTTTTCGTTCCTTTCTTCTTCTGTATTTTTCTTGACATTTTTCCTCAATTATTGACTTAATTTTCTTAGAGAAAACTTGAGGAGAAGTTACACAAAACAGGAGCACAAAGTTTCCCATTTTTCGGGAAAGCCGAAGACTTTGTAGCCGATTTTTCATCAGGACTAGAAACTAGGTCAAACAATGTCGGAATGACCTGAAAATTGAGGTGAAGCTTTCTGAGCAATGGATAGGACCAACCATGGGCTTTTATTTAAGTTTTGAAGCCGTTTGGGGTCCTGTAAGACCCCGACCCGAGTGACCCCGATTAGTACTAATTAAGTCGCCCGTTAGTACTAAGCGTGTTTGGTAGAACTTGACTAAGTTGGATTAGTATAGTTCTTGTTATAGCTTTGGAAATTTTAAGTGCTTGTGTTTAGTGGGGCCCTTTGGGGGTTCCCTTCTGATAGCTTTGCTTTATTTTGGGAATTTCCCGAGATCCCGATGACTTGTATGCCTACCCCGTTTTACTTGTCCCGCTAATTCCTACAACTTTCACGTTGATCCCGTAACCGTCCGGAACCCCGAAACCCAATTTTCTTGCATTGATGACAAAACAGTCATTTTACATGAAATCTATACCCAAAAGTTGATATCCCCGAAACCTGCGAAACATGTACTTTTTGGAAACTAGATATTTCGGTGATCATTTCTTCATTCTTCGTCGATTTCGTTCGAGGTCCCGAAATTAGTGATTTCAGCCCTAAGAGATTCCCATTGGTGGAGCCCACTTCGAATTGCTTTAAATGGAGACTCTTCTCCCTCATATCCTTTTTCCAGTACAAAGAGTCTTCTAAGCTAGGGCTTCTCCCTTTTCTCTTCCTCTTGCTCTTCTCCACTACCAAATCACCACCAACCTTGCATCCTTTGAGAAATGGAGATCACCACCCTCTTCCCCTCCTTGCAAGCTTCTCTTTAATACCATTTGTAGAAGAATCTACTCATCTCAAGACCTTCTTTGGGCTCACCTTGTCTATTTGGAGAACTTACAAGTAAGCTTCCTCCCTAATCTCTTAGATTTGTGTTCTTCAAGTCTTGGGAGAGCTCCTTTTCATTATTGTGAGTTATCTCTTCTTGTTTCTTGGTTTGGCCCATTCTAGGGTTTGCTTTTGGGGGTTTTTGTGTAGATTGCATCCTTGGCTTGGAAGAGTTGTCTAGTAGCTTGATTTCTTGTCTAGAGACCTTGAGGCGAGTGGATTGAATGGATTGTTTTAGTTTTCCATGATTTCCATGATAAACATGTTTGATTTATTGTCTCATTAATGGCTTGTTTCACTTGCATTCATTATGCTATAAATGCTTTTGGAAAGGGGTTGGTTAGACCATTTAATGTCTTGAAAGGTGATTTAAAGTTTTTGTGTTATCTCTTGTCTAAGACTTGAATGAATTTATGTGATAGTGATTCTTCTCTTTTCCTTGTGATTGAATGTGGAAAAGAATGGAGTTGAATGTATGGATGTTTGGTGGATGTTCTGAGGAGTTTTGATGGGGGATTGAAAAAGGTTTTGGAATTCCCAATTTGAAAGAAGAAATGGAGCTCAAAGGTGTAATAGGAAGTGGAAAGGATGAGGAACAGAGCTGTCCCGGAACCAGTTTCTGGACAGTTCGCTCGAGCGAACTGGAAGGTCGTTCGAGCGAAGTGTCCAGAAAGGGTTTCAAACCATTCCAGTGGACAGTTCGCTCGAGCAGACTTTATATCGCTCGAGCGAACCCTCCTAGAAGGCCATTCCAGAGAGCACGTCGCTCGAGCGAACTCCAGGTCCGCTCGAGCGATTTGTACTGTTTTCTTGGGGTTGTTTGGAAGCAAAGAATGAAAGGTCTTAAGTATTGAGAGAGGTTAGTTGGCATCCCTATTGTGAAGAGAGTACTTATAACCATTGTTTGATATCCATCTGAGGAAAAAACCATAATCACAAGGAATTCGTTGATGTTTTAGGGAATCTCAAGTGCATAATGAACCGGAATGTCTTCAAATTCAAGGAGTACCAAGTTTCTTACTAAATAGGCATTCGGGACCCCTATTCACTTTGAAATCCCCATTCACCTTGAATTAGTTTTAAACCCCGATATTTTGAAAGCCTATTTCAACTGTTTATTCCAGGAATTTATGAATTATGATTTATCAATTCCGAAAGCATTGTATTTGTACTTGCACCCTTTTTATTAGTCCCGAAATGCATGCCCGACATGATATGATAGATGTACCCTTGAGTACCCTGTTTTACCCGCTTATAGTCTTGCACTGGATTTGTTTTATACATGTCTCGATTTATGTGATTTAACCTATGAGTCGGCATCACTAAGCTTGGATGACCTTGTCGGTCTGATCTGCCGACTTGGAGATCCATTTCCGTCTCCCCAGCTGCAGCATGGATCCCGATACTTGGTTTATTAACCGTGGTCCGGTCCCGATACCCGGCTCGCTCTCGTGGTTCCCGATATCCGATTCGCTACCGTGATTCCCGACACCCGGTTTGCTACCGTGGTCCCTTCCCGTATTATTGTATATGTATATGTAAATTAGTTGCACCTCCTCACTTCGGTGACTGAGGTCAACACCCAATACTCTTGTCACTTCGGTGATAGAGGATTTAGCTTCTTGTGGATGCCATCTTGATTGTTTCCCGATTTCCTTGATTACCTTACATGTTTTGTGACTGCATATGCATTTTAATTAAATGATTCATTTACTTCTTGAAAGTCATTGTTTAAACAGGTTTATATGTTTTCCAAGGTAAAGATTTTTATTATCAAATGTTTATATCTGTTTACCCACCAGCCAGACCGTCGTGTCTGACCCTTTGCTTTGGTACTCAGGTCCCGTTGTCGATTATCCCAAGGAGGAGCCAGAGGAGAACCGCAACCGCTGTTAGACCCCGACCCAGACCAACTCGATTAGTACTAATTAAGTGAGTGTTTAGTCTTAAGTAAGTCTTAGTACTAGTTGGGTTAGAATGTGATTAGACTTAGTCTGGATTATAGCTTTGGGGATTTTGAGGACGTTTAGTATGAGTCAGACACGCTTAGGGACGCCCTGAGTACACGAGTAAGAATGGGTTCTTGTTCTAGATCTTTGTTATGGTTGTGGTTTTTATTTCTCTTGAATGGTTTTATTATTCGTGACAGCTTTCATTTTTAACATGCATGCATCTGAGGCCCAGAAAACCCAAGTTTTGGCCCAATAAGGGTAAATCTGTCTTTTCATGCAAAATCTAGGCACACTTTCGAAGTCGTGAGACTATGTCAAAATTATACTTTTCCGAAACTAGATTTTTCGACGATCCTTTTGTTCTTCTTCGTCGATTCCATCCGGGGTCCACAAGACCATGTTTTAAGCGCTTCAAGTTCCTCTGCATTTGGGACCCACTTCCTGACACTGTATAAGCTCATTCTTCTCTTCCTTTCCCTTTTTCCCAATCTCTGCAACTGTGCTTGCCCTAGAGTGAAGAAGAGAAGAAAGCTTCTCCTTGGTCTTTCTCCCTTAGACATCATCTAGCAAGAATGCTCCAATCTCATATCCAAGACCACCATTCTCTTCCTCTCTTCTCAAGCTTCGTGTGGACACGTTTTTGGAGCCAACCTTCACCACTATTCATCATCTTCAACCTCTCTTCTTCTTGCTTAGCTAGCTCAAGGTTGGTGTTTTCCTCCATTCTTTCCATTTGATGTTCTTTAGCACACCCAGAGCTTGGTTATCATGATTTCAAACCCATTTTCGAAATGGGGGTTTGTAGTGGCCAAAATGATGATTTTTGTGTGCTCCATTTTGGGGGGCTTTGTGTAGATTTCGTGGAGCACCTCTTCTTGTTGATTTTGTGAAGCTTTCCTTGACTTTGGTTAGAGGCAAGTAAGCCTTTTAGTTCTTACTAATACATTGCAAGTTTTAGGGCATTTTACTTTTGGAAATGTTATTCATCATAAAGCTTGTCTTTCCTTTCATGTTATTAACCTCTTCTAGCTTATTTAATCTTGATAAGCATGGTTACTAATTTCTTCATTTAATTTAGAAGTTTTGTCTTGAATGGAAGTATATTTTTCTATGGAAAGCCTTACAAGTTAGTGATTCATGATTTGAATGTATAAGGGTTGGTGATTTTGATGTTTTGAATGAAATGTGAATGAATTTTGGTGTGGAAATCATCCCTTGGAAAGCATGTAGGCTTGGGGAGTGCAGGTGGTAAAAATATGGAAGTGAAGATGGGAGAGAAGTGTGGAAAAAATTGAACTTCAAAGTTCTACCGGAAGTTCTACAGGTAGAAGTGGCTCGAATTTTGGCAGAAAGTTGAGGAAACTGTGAACCCTTAGTTCTACCGGTATAAGTGGCTAGAATTGTGGCAGAGAGTTGAGAAAAACTGTGAACCTTAGTTCTACCGGAAGTTCTACCGGTAGAAACGGCTCAAATTTTGACAAAGAGTTGAGGAAATTGAAAAACCTCAGTTCTACCGGAAGTTCTACCGGTAGAAGCGCTTCAACCGGAAGTTCTACCGGTAGAGATGCTGAACCCAGACCCACAGTTACAAAAAGTACTGTTTTTGAAGGATTTTTGCGGGATTGAAAACTAGACTAGGTTTTAGACCTTTTTATTGACCTTGTGCACTTGGAATTCCAAAATGTAATATACCTTCGAGGACACCAAGTTTTATTGAATTCCGACATTTGGTTTTCAATCCCACAAGGGCCAGGGATTGGTCTCAGCCTATGCTTGATAGATTTATGTGTGAACTCTTGTCTTGGTGTTTCATGCATCATCGTGTTCTCGTTTGATTTCCAAGTGCAAGTTCGTTTTCAAGATGTGTTTTAAGAATCAAAAGGGAATCATTTCTTAAGTTTGTTAAGCATTTATATTATGCTATTTTGCTAGTCTTGCCGTGTTATGCTTGGTAAATGATTTCCCTCTTGTTTTGTCGTGTTCTCGAACGTGTATCGCCGTGTTTTGTGCATTCATGATATAAGTGAATACCACTGAGCTTGGACTGCCCTTTTAGCTTGATCCACTACCTGGGGGTCCTTAAACATGTGGACTGTCTGCAGACTAGTCGTGTATTTTATTACACATCGTGCGTGTTCGTGGTCCGGTTCCGCGGCCGGATACCCCGTCTACCTTGAGTGGCGTGGGATCGTGTTTTCGTGTCGTGCTTGTCGTGCGTGCTTGCTCTTGTCATCATGTATGACAGAGAAAGGATGAGCTCTATGTGGATTTATCTTTTCATGATATTATAAGTATTCATGCTAGTTTTGTAAACTTGACACCTGTATTTAAATATTGAATTGTTTTAGCATTATCCTCTCATATTCTTGCCTAAATTGTTTATTTACCAAACCGTCGTGTTTGATGCTTGTATTTTGGTGTCCAGGTGCCGGCGGTTTCACGCGTGACGAGGAGTGCCCGGAGGAGGCTGTTGAGCCACCCCCAGCACACGAGTGGCAGCCCAACGACGTCATCTAGACGCCGGTAGGGATATTGATTCTCGTTTCGCCTAGCTTGGGTCATCTTTTGGGATTGTAATTGTTGTATTGGCCTTTGTTGGCCTCTCAGGGTTTTGTAACTTGAATTAATATACTTTTGTTAAACATTGAAACGTTAATCATGTTAGGAATGCTTTGATGACATTCTCTTTTGATACCTTGTCTCGATTTTATAGTGTCCCTTGTATCTACTTGGTTAAGATTTATGTGACAATTTTTGCTACGCGCTTCCGCATATCCATTCGTGTGAGCTTGACCCGTGTCTTGGGATCCTCACCGCGGAAACCTGTGGGAAAAATAAATAAAACAGCGGCGGTGTGTTTTACGTTGGTTAATCGCATCGCCGTGTAGTCGCGGGCCCGGATTCCGGTCCGGGGTCGCGATAGGACTGGTATCAGAGCGGGACTTGTTTCAGGCACTTAAAAGAAACTAGAAAATCTTAGGAACGTGGCGAGGATTCGTGAGTTCGTTAGAACGTTTTTGTCTAGACCAAGTTCACCTACCCAATTATGCTTATAATGTACTAACAGATTGTCTTACAGCATCATGCCTCCGAGAAAAGCTCCCAACCATCATGCTTCGGGTAGTAATCAGAATGAGACAGAACCGTCTGAGAACCCTACTGCTACTCAATTCCAAGCACTGATGCAGGCCATGATTGATCAACAGAAGCAGGCCAATGAAACACAAGCCAAATTCCAAGAACAAATGGCGAAGAAAGACGAGGAAATGGCTCAAGTACAGAAGCAACTTCTGGAAGTCCTCCAAAACAGACCTCAACATCAAGCTCCACCAAATGTGGTGTACCAGAATAGAGTTGATGATCCTAATGCACTTTTGAGAGATTCAGAAAGAGGGGACCTAAGGAGCTCTCGGGCCAAGAGGACCCTTTGACTGCTGATGATTGGCTCGCGAACACGGCAAAGATTTTTGACGTTTTTGTTTGCACGGGCAGGGAGAGGGTGAACCTCACAGCTTCTCTATTTTATGGGCTTGCAGACGATTGGTGGCAAACAGTCAAAGAGCCATACCGGGTCATGGCAGATGAGGTTGCTTGGACAACCTTCCAGACACATTTCACAGACAAGTACGTCCCCTCCCATGTTAAGAGATAGAAGGCAATTGAATTCCAACAGTTGAAGCAAGGAAGTATGTCCGTTTTGGAGTATGTTACGAAGTTTGAGAGGCTTGCTCGCTATGCTACCGAGTTGGTAGATACGGAGCATAAAAAGATCGTCAAGTTTTTGGAAGGGCTGAATCCCATTCTCAAGAGGTATGTCTCGGGAGTAATTCCACCGGTTACCTTTGATGAGGCAGTTAGTCGGGCATATAAGTTTGAAGAGTTTAACAATGAGATAATCCAGGATAGGAAGCAGCACTACCAGCAACAGAACCAAAGGCAGCAAAGTGGCAAGAAGCCAAGACAGGAACAGAACCAAGTCAGACAGAGTGGTTGCAATCACTGTGGCAAGAATCACCCTACCCACGAATGCCGCAAGGCAACGGGTGCTTGCTTCAAGTGTGGAGGGATGGACCATGCAATCAAGGATTGCCCACACCTTCAGAGTCAAGCCAACAGATACCAGCAACCAAGGCAGATGGCACCACAGAATCAAGCAGTACCAGTTCAGAACCAAATGAGACCACCACAGCAACAGCAGCAGCAAGGTAGACAAATGTAGAATCAGAATACTCGTCCACCGCAAAACAGGAACAACCAGGGCAGGCAGATTCAGCAGCATAATAGGCCCAACCAGCAGGGTCGCGCATACAATATCAACCGTGCTGACGCTGAAGCAGCAGGTGACGTCATATAAGGTAAACTTCTTGTTTGTGGAGTAGAAGCACAGATCTTGTTTGATCCAGGATCCACACACTCTTTTCTATCCCATTTGTTTGCAAAGAAGATTGATGCACAGCATGCGGAATTGGATTATTTGTTGACTGTCACTACACCAGTAGGTAGACATGTGGTTTGTACCACCTTTTACCCTAGCTGTCAGATTTTGTTAGGAGATATCAGTTTACCGGCCAACCTCATAATTTTAGACATGCATGATTTTGACATTATCTTAGGCATGGATTGGTTAGAGACCTACCATGCTACCATGGACTGTTTTGGTAAGACCATTACATTCAGATTGCAAGCGCCACAGACAGAGTTGATGTTTCAGGGCAATAGGAGAAAGTCTTCCAATGGTTTCATTTCAGCTTTGAAAGCTAATAGATTGGTGGGCAGTGGTTGTGAGGCATTTATAGCATTTATCACGGAGGATAAACAGTCCCAAGGGGTGGAGGATATCCCCGTAGTGTGTGAATTTCCGGATGTTTTTCCAGAAGAAATCCCGGGTTTACCACCAGTTAGAGAAGTTGAGTTTACTATTGAACTCCTTCCAGGGACTGCACCGATCTCAATTGCACCTTATAGGATGGCTCCTGCAGAGTTAGGTGAATTGAAACTTCAGTTGCAAGAAATGTTGAGCAAAGGCTTTATTAGGCCAAGTGTTTGACCTTGGGGAGCACCAGTTCTTTTTGTGAAGAAGAAGGATGGAAGTCTCAAAATGTGCATCGACTATAGAAGATTGAATCATGTGACCGTCAAGAACAAATACCCCTTGCCAAGAATAGATGAGTTGTTTGACCAATTACAAGGAGCATCACACTTTTCCAATATAGACTTGAGGTCAGGGTATCATCAGTTGCGGGTTAGAGAGTCTGATGTGGCGAAGACAGCTTTCCGAACGAGATATGGGCATTATGAGTTCTTAGTGATGCCTTTTGGTTTGACAAATGCACCCGCAGTCTTCATGGCTCTCATGAACAAGGTTTTTGCAGAGTTTCTAGATCACTCTACAGTAGTGTTTATTGATGATGTCCTCGTGTATTCTAAGAGTAAGGAGGAGCATGAAGAGCACTTGAGGATGTCATTACAGCTTTTGAGAGACCATCAGCTCTATGCCAAGTTGAGCAAATGTGAATTCTGTCTAGAGCAAGTTTCCTTTTTGGGCTACATCATTTCAAGAGAAGGATTAGCAGTAGATCCAGCCAAGATAGAAGCAGTCATCGAATGGAAGAGACCTAGCAGTGTGACAGAAATTAGAAGCTTTTTGGGGTTAGCAGGATACTATCGGAGATTTGTCCAAGGCTTTTCGTCCATTGCAGTACCATTGACGAAGTTGACCCGAAAGAATGTACCTTTTGTTTGGACCGATCAGTGTGAAGGCAGTTTTCAGGAGTTGAAGAAAAGGCTAACCACAGGCCCAATCCTCACATTACCATCGGGCAGCGGTGGATTTGTTGTTCTTACGGATGCGTCCAACGTGGGATTAGGCTGTGTTTTGATGCAAGATGGAAAAGTGATTGCCTATGGCTCGAGACAATTGAAGAATCATGAGGTAAATTATGCAACTCATGACATGGAGTTGGCGGCAGTAGTTTTTGCTTTGAAGATGTGGAGGCACTACCTCTATGGAGAGAAATTCGAAGTCCATTCAGACCACCGAAGTTTACAATATTTGTTTTCACAGAAGGAATTGAATATGAGGTAGAGACGGTGGATGGAATATATAAAAAAGATTATGACTTCCCAATCTAGTATCATCGGGGCAAAGCGAACGCTGTAGCAGATGCTTTGAGCAGAAAATCAGCTGTTATGGCTAGTTTGAGAGGAGTTAGTGTTTTCCAACAATTTGAAGAACTTGGAGTAGAAGTGCAACACTTGAGGAGAGGTGTTTTATTAGCAAATATGACCATGTCTGAGCCTACCTTCATCCAGAGAATCAAAGATAGTCAATTGCAAGACCCAGAATTGGCCAAGATTGTAGATCAGATTGCAGAACGTCCAGATTTCAGGATTTCTGATGGAGTGTTGTATTTTCGTGACCGGTTGTGCATACTGAATGTTGATGATTTGAAGAATGAAATTATGATTGAAGCTCACCATACTAGATACTCTATACATCCGGGTAGCACGAAGATGTACCATAACTTGAAGAATAGATTTTGGTGGAATAATATGAAACGAGAGATTGTAGCTTTTGTGTCTCGTTGCTTGACTTGTCAGATGATCAAGGCAGAACATCAGAAGCCTCCTGGTTTGTTACAGCCTTTGGAGGTTCCGGAGTGGAAGTGGGAGCACGTCACTATGGATTTTGTCTCCGGATTGCCCAATACCAAGAGGGGGAAACAATGCGATTTGGGTTATAGTTGATCGTCTTACGAAGTCTGCGCACTTCCTTCCGATGAAGACTGGGAATATGATGCATATGGCACCACTCGCAAGACTATTCATCGATGAGATCGTTAGTAAGCATGGCCAGCCCGTCTCCATCACTTCCGACAGAGATAGTAGATTTGTTTCGAGATTTTGAAAATCTCTTCTTGAATCCATGGGTTCCAAACTTCAGTTCAGCACAGCGTATCATCCTCAGACAGATGGTCAGTCAGAGCGGACGATACAGACTCTTGAAGATATGATGCGTGCTTGTGTATTGGATTTCAAGGTCCAGTGGGATGAGAACCTACCTCTTTGTGAGTTCGCGTACAACAATAGCTACCATTCTAGCATTGAAATGGCACCTTTCGAGGCACTCTATGGTAGGAGATGCAGAACTCCAGTCTGTTGGGAAGAAGTCGGTGTGCGTAGTTTTCATGGACCGACGATAGTTGGAGAGACAAGCAACAAGGTTAAACAGATTCAGGACCGATTGAAGATCGCTCGAAGCAGATAGAAGAGTTATACTGACACTCGTCGGAAAGAATTACAGTTTGAAGAGGGTGACAAGGTTTTCTTGAAAGTCTCACCGGTCAGAGGTACTCTAAGATTTGGGAAGAAAGGAAAGTTATCCAGCAGATACATTGGCCCCTATGAGATTTTGAGCAAGATTGGAAATGTTGCATACAGGCTTGCGCTACCGCCGGAACTCTCCGGGGTACATAATGTTTTTCACGTCTCCATGCTCAAGAAGTATGTTCACAGTCCTTCTCACATTATTCCACACGAGCCTTTAGAGATTCGAGAAGACGCTTCATATGTGGAGAAGTCGGTTAGAGTCATCGACACCAAAGAGCATGAATTGAGAAATCGGACTATCCATTGGGTCAAAGTACTTTGGGAAAACCACGAGCCAGAAGAAGCCACATGGGATTTGAGAGATCAAGTCCAGAAGAAGTATCCACACCTGTTACCAGAGGTAAAATTATTTATATTTGGCGGACCAAATATCCTAAGGGGTGGACGATGTTAGACCCCGACCCAGACCAACTCGATTAGTACTAATTAAGTGAGTGTTTAGTCTTAATTGAGTCTTAGTACTAGTTGGGTTAGAATGTGATTAGACTTAGTCTGGATTATAGCTTTGGATATTTTGAAGACGTTTAGTATGAGCCAGACACGCTCAGGGACGCCTTGAGTACACGAGTAAGAATGGGTTCTTGTTCTAGATCTTTATTATGGTTGTGGTTTTTCTTTCTCTTGAATGGTTTTATTATTCGTGACAGCTTTCTTTTTTAACCTGCATGCATCTGAGGCCCAGAAAACCCAAGTTTTGGCCCAATAAGGGTAAATCTGTATTTTCATGCAAAATCTGGGCACACTTTCCAAGTCGTGAAACTATGTCAAAATTATACTTTTCCGAAACTAGATTTTTCGACGATCCTTTTGTTCTTATTCGTCGATTCCATCCGGGGTCCACAAGACCATGTTTTAAGCGCTTCAAGTTCCTCTGCATTTGGGACCCACTTCCAGACACTGTATAAGCTCATTCTTCTCTTCCTTTCCCTTTTTCCCAATCTCTGCAACTGTGCTTGCCCTAGAGTGAAGAAGAGAAGAAAACTTCTCCTTGGTCTTTCTCCCTTAGACATCATCTAGCAAGAAGGCTCCAATCTCATATCCAAGACTGCCATTCTCTTCCTCTCTTCTCAAGCTTCGTGTGGACACGTTTTTGGAGCCAACCTTCACCACTATTCATCATCTTCAACCTCGCTTCTTCTTGTTTAGCTAGCTCAAGGTTGGTGTTTTCCTCCATTCTTTCCATTTGATGTTCTTTAGCACACCCAGAGCTTGGTTATCATGATTTCAAACCCATTTTCGAAATGGGGGTTTGTAGTGGCCAAAATGATGATTTTTGTGTGCTCCATTTTGGGGGGCTTTGTGTAGATTTCGTGGAGTACCTCTTCTTGTTGATTTTGTGAAGCTTTCCTTGACTGTGGTTAGAGGCAAGTAAGCCTTTTAGTTCTTCCTAGTACATTGAAAGTTTTAGGGCATTTTACTTTTGGAAATGTTATTCATCATAAGGCTTGTCTTTCCTTTCATGTTATTAACCTCTTCTAGCTTATTTAATCTTGATAAGCATGGTTACTAATTTCTTCATTTAATTTAGAAGTTTTTTCTTGAATGGAATATATTTTTCTATGGAAAGCCTTACAAGTTAGTGATTCATGATTTGAATGTATAAGAGTTGGTGATTTTGATGTTTTGAATGAAATGTGAATGAATTTTGGTGTGGAAATCATCCCTTGGAAAGCATGTAGGCTTGGGGAGTGCAGGTGGTAAAAATATGGAAGTGAAGATGGGAGAGAAGTGTGGAAAAAATTGAACTTCAAAGTTCTACCAGAAGTTCTACAGGTAGAAGTGGCTCGAATTTTGGCAGAAAGTTGAGGAAACTGTGAACCCTTAGTTCTACCGGTAGAAGTGGCTAGAATTGTGGCAAAGAGTTGAGAAAAACTGTGAACCTTAGTTCTACCAGAAGTTCTACCGGTAGAAATGGCTCAAATTTTGACAGATAGTTGAGGAAATTGAAAAACCTCAGTTCCACCAGAAGTTCTACCGGTAGAAGCGTTTCAACCGGAAGTTCTACCGGTAGAAACGCTTCAACCGGAAGTTTTACCGGTAGAACCTCTTCAACAGGAAGTTCTACCGGTAGAGATGCTGAACCCAGACCCACAGTTACAAAAAGTACTGTTTTTGAAGGATTTTTGCTGGATTGAAAACTAGACTAGGTTTTAGACCTTTTTATTGACCTTGTGCACTTGGAATTCCAAAATGTAATATACCTTCGGGGACACCAAGTTTTATTGAATTCCAACATTTGGTTTTCAATTCCACAAGGGTCAGGGATTGGTCTCAGCCTATGCTTGATAGATTTATGTGTGAACTCTTGTCTTGGTGTTTCATGCATCATCGTGTTCTCGTTTGATTTCCAAGTGCAAGTTCGTTTTCAAGATGTGTTTTAAGAATCAAAAGGGAATCATTTCTTAAGTTTGTTAAGCATTTATATTATGCTATTTTGCTAGTCTTGCCGTGTTATGCTTGGTAAATGATTTCCCTCTTGTTTTGTCGTGTTCTCGAACGTGTATCGCCGTATTTTGTGCATTCATGATATAAGTGAATACCACTGAGCTTGGACTGCCCTTTTAGCTTGATCCACTACCTGGGGGTCCTTAAACATGTGGACTGTTTGCAGACTAGTCGTGTATTTTATTACACATCGTGCGTGTTCGTGGTCCGATTCCGCGGCCGGATACCCCATCTACCTTGAGTGGCGTGGGATCGTGTTTTCGTGTCGTGCTTGTCGTGCGTGCTTGCTCTTGTCATCATGTATGACAGAGAAAGGATGAGCTCTATGTGGATTTATCTTTTCATGATATTATAAGTATTCATGCTAGTTTTGTAAACTTGACACGTGTATTTAAATATTGAATTGTTTTAGCATTATCCTCTCATATTCTTGCCTAAATTGTTTATTTGCCAAACCGTCGTGTTTGATGCTTGTATTTTGGTGTCCAGGTACCGGCGGTTTCACGCGTGACGAGGAGTGCCCGGAGGAGGATGTTGAGCCACCCCCAGCACACGAGTGGCAGCCCAACGACATCATCTAGACGCCGGTCGGGATATTGATTCTCGTTTCGCCTAGCTTGGGTCATCTTTTGGGATTGTAATTGTTGTATTGGCCTTTATTAGCCTCTCAGGGTTTTGTAACTTGAATTAATATACTTTTGTTAAACATTGAAACGTTAATCATGTTTGGAATGCTTTGATGACATTCTCTTTTGATACCTTGTCTCGATTTTATAGTGTCCCTTGTATCTACTTGGCTAAGATTTATGTGACACGTTTTGCTACGCGCTTCCACATATCCATTCGTGTGAGCTCGACCCGTGTCTTGGGATCCTCACCGCGGAAACCTGTGGGAAAAATAAATAAAACAGCGGCGGTGTGTTTTACGTTGGTTAATCGCATCGCCGCGCAGTCGCGGGCACGGATTCCGGTCCGGGGTCGCGACAACCGCTAGTTGAGTGGTGTACTGACGGTCTTATGTAAACATCCAGTTGTCGAGATGCGAAACATTTTGGGGGTGGTTTGATAGTTATTTTGGTGTATATTGTTTTGTCTATATTTGCCTTTGTTGGCCTCTATTTTTGGGAATTGTAATTAAATGTTATATGTTCAAACTTTAACAATACTTTTGGGTTACGCTATAGAACATTGCTCATTCTGATACTTGTTATTTAAATGCAATCAGTTTTATTATCATGGAAATGATTCACATGCTCGATTTGCTACACGCTTCCGCAATTTAACAAAGTATTCATGATGTTGTTGAGATATCCTCACCGCGGACACTTGTGGGAAATCTGTGCACGGTTGATGTGTGTTCTTTATTTACCCGTGTACGCTTGGGCATCAAACATACCTTTTCTTATTTACTTTATAATTAGTCCCGATCCAGGATTTGGACCCAAATCCCGGTCCGGGGTCGCGACAGACTGGTATCAGAGCGAGACGTGTTTCAAGCAATTAAAAGAAACTAGAAATCCTAAGGACGTGGCGAGGATTCGTTAGATCTTCCGTTAGTTAGAATCGCGTGAGCAATGTGTGACCCTATTCTTGATTATCATGTGCTAACAACTTGTTTTGCAGCATCATGCCACCTCGTAAGCGACCCGTAAACGGCAATCCCACCGCAAGTAACAGTGATTATACCGGGCCAGTTGAGGGTACAGGGCCAGTGGGAGAAGATAGAACTGAAAACATAATGCCAAATCAGTTTCAGCAGATGTTGCAGGCTATGCTTGATCAGCAGCGTCAAGCCAATGAGAATCAGACTAGACTTCAAGAGCAAATGCTGAAGAAGGATGAGGATCATGCCAGAGAATTGGCAGAGATGCAGAGGCAATTATTAGAGGTATTACAGAGAAGGCCAGAGCCAGTCCAGCCTCAACCTGCAATTGTCATCAATCAGAGGGAGCATGACCCCAATGCATTGTTCGAGAGATTCAGAAAGAGGGCACCCAAAGATTTTATTGGCTCAGAAGATCCCTTGACTGCAGATGATTGGCTGGACCATAAAGAGAATATCTTCGAAGTCTTCAGGTGCACGGGAGGAGAGAGAATAAAGCTGGCAACATCTCTATTCACCGGGTTGGCAGACATCTGGTGGAAAACAGTAAGGGAAGAGTATAGAACAATGGCTGACGCAGTTGCATGGCGAAACTTCAAGATACAGTTTCGTGACAAATATGTACCCACGCACATCAGGAGACAGAAGGCAGTGGAGTTTCAACAACTCGTCCAAGGCAATACGACCGTTTAAGAATACCTCACTAAGCTTGAGAGGTTGTCCAGATATGCCCCCGAATTAGTGGACACGGTGGAGAAAAAGATAACCAAGTTCCTTGAAGGACTTCACCCCATCATCGAGAGGGATGCTACGGGAGTTATACAGCCGGTCACTTTTGAAGAGGTGATCAAGAGGGCCTACAAGTTCGAGAACTTCCACACAAGGTCCTTAGATCTCAAGGCAAAGGACAATGACAACCCCAGCAGCAGAATCACCAGCAAAGGAATCAGCAGAACAAGAGGCAGAGGCAAGACCAGAATGTGCAGCTCATTTGTATCCACTGTGGCAAAAACCATGAGAGTGCCCAATGTCGTACCATCACCGGAGCATGCTTTAGTTGTGGCTTCATGGATCATCAGATGAGGAATTGCTCAAGACCGAATAGACAGAATCAACAGCCTCAAGGAGCACCTCGTCCAGCATCGCCACAGAATGCACTAGTAGTGCAGAATCAGGCAAGGCCACTTCAGCAGCAGGCACCACCGCAACAGTATAGACCCCAATAACAACAGCAGCAGCAGGCCCGTCAACAAGGACAGCAGCAGAATCAGCGTCTCCCACAACAGAACAGAAATGCCCCTCAAGGCAGGCAGCATCAAGCTCCTATAAGGCCACAGCAGCGAGGACAAGTGTACGCGGTCAATAGAGCTGATGCAGAGGCAGCAGGCAATGTTGTGGAAAGTACACTTCTTGTCAGTGGGATAGAAGCTAAAATATTGTTTGAACCTGGCTCCACGCATTCATTCATATCCCATGCATTTTCTAGATTGATTGATGTGCATGGTAGAGATCTTGAGTACATTTTGACTGTAGCTATACCGGTAGGAAAACAAGTTGTGTGTACTAGTCATTACCCTAGTTGTACAGTCCGGATAGGAGAAGTTGTGTTACCAACAGATCTTATTCTATTGGAGATGAAGGATTTTGATGTCATCCTAGGAATGGATTGGCTGGCAGGGTACCATGCCACGATGGATTGTTTCCATAAGACCCTTACCTTCTAGTTGTATGAGACACTAGCAGGGGTGTTATTCCAGGGAGAGAGGAGAAATCCTCGTGCAGGGTTTGTCTCAGCGTTGAAAGCTGATAGACTATTGAGAAGTGGATGTGAAGCCTATTTGGCGTTTATCACGGAGGATAAACGGTCCCAAGGGGTGGAGGAGATCCCTATTGTTTAGGAGTTCCCGGATATATTTCCGGAGGAGATTCCAGGATTACCACCCATGAGAGAAATTGATTTCACCATTGAGTTGTTACCGGGGACCGCTCCGATTTCGATTGCACCGTATAGAATGGCTCCGGCGGAATTGAAAGAGTTGAAGATACAATTGCAAGAGTTGTTGGACAAAGGTTTTGTGAGATCCAGTATTTCGCCGTGGGGAGCTCCAGTTTTGTTTGTTAAGAAGAAGGATGGTTCAATGAGAATGTATATTGATTATTGGAGATTGAATCAAGTGACCATCAAGAACAAATATCCATTGCCAAGGATAGATGAACTGTTTGATCAGTTACAAGGTGCCTCGTACTTTTCGATGATTGATTTGAGATCCGGTTACCATCAGCTGAGAGTTAGAGAATCAGATGTGTTGAAAACAGCTTTTAGGACAAGATATGGACACTATGAGTTTCTAGTGATTCCATTTGGGTTGACCAATGCACCGGCAGTGTTCATGGCTTTGATGAACAAGATATTTGCTCAATATCTAGACCAGTTTGTAGTAGTATTCATTGATGATATTTTGGTGTACTCCAAGACCAAAGAGGAGCATGAAGAGCATCTGAGGATAGCATTGCAGCTTCTGAGAGAGAACCAGTTGTATGCGAAGCTCAACAAGTGTGAATTTTGGCTAGAGCAAGTTGCATTTTTGGGGCCCATTATCTCTAAGGAAGGTTTGTCAGTAGACCCGTCTAAGATTGAGGTAGTAGTGAAATGGGAAAGACCGAAGAATGTGTCAGAAATTAGGAGTTTTCTTGGATTGGTAGGGTATTACCGGAGGTTTGTACAAGGATTTTCGTCGATTACAGCACCTTTGACGAAGTTGACAAGGAAGAATGTACCCTATGTGTGGACAGATCAGTGTGAAGCTGGTCTCTAAGAGATGAAGAAGAGACTAACCTCCACACCAGTCCTTACCTTACCATCCGGAAGCGGCCGTTTTACCATCTTTACCGATGCTTCAAATATTGGACTTGGTTGTGTGTTGATGCAAGAAGGAAAAGTTGTGGCATATGGGTCCCAACAGTTGAAAGATCATGAGAACAACTATGCGACCCATGACCTTGAGTTGGCAGCAGTCGTCTTTGCATTGAAGATGTGGAGACATTACCTCTATGGAGAGAAGTTTGAGGTCCATTCGGATCACCGCAGTTTGCAATATCTGTTTTCTTAGAAGGAATTGAACATGAGGCAGAGGAGGTGGATGGAATATATCAAGGACTATGATTTTCCAATCAAATATCACCCGGGGAAAGCGAATGTAGTTGCCGATGCTTTGAGCAGAAAATCAGTGGGCATAGCAAATCTAAGTGGTACATGTATTTTTGAGCAATTTGAGGAGTTGAGGATAGACCTACAGCCACTGAGGAAGGGTGTTATATGCGCCAATATGTCAGTGTCAGACCCTTTGTTTATTCAGAAGATCAAGAATAGTCAGTTGCATGATCCAGACTTGGCCAAGATTGCAGAGCATATAGCGGAACGTCCTGATTTTCATATCGTGGATGGAGTTCTATACTACTGTGATCGTCTGTGTGTGCCTAACATCGAAGATTTGAGGAATGATATCATGGCAGAAGCTCATAGTACGAAGTACTCCATTCACCCAGGCAGTACGAAGATGTATCAGAACTTGAAGGGCAGATTTTGGTGGAACAACATGAAGAGAGAGATTGCAGCGTTTGTCTCTCGTTGCATGACGTGTCAGTTGATAAAGGCAGAACATCAGAAGCCTCCAGGATTGTTGCGGCCATTAGAGATCCAGGAATGGAAGTGGGAGCACATTACCATGGACTTTATTTCGGGACTATCAAGAACTAGCAGAGGCAATGATGCGATATGGGTTATAGTGGACAGACTCACCAAGTCAGCTCATTTTATTCCCATGAGGACAGGAAAGAAGATGCACATGTTATCCCTGGCAAAGTTGTTTGTCAATGAGATCGTCAGTAGACATAGACAGCCAGTTTCTATCACATCCGACACAGACAGCAGATTCGTCTCGAGATTTTGGAAGACCCTACATGAGTCTATGGGTACAAGGCTACAGTCCAGCACAGCTTATCACCCTCAGACAGATGGTTAGTCAGAGAGGACAATTCAAACTCTTAAGGATATGCTCCGTGCTTGTGTGTTAGATTTCAAGACTTAATGAGATGAGACTTTACCGTTGTGCGAGTTCGCCTACAACAATAGCTACCATTCTAGCATTGGAATGGCGCTCTTTGAAGCTTTGTATGGCAGAAGATGTAGGACACCTGTATGTTGGGAAGAAGTTGGCACCCGCAGTTTCCATGGGCCAACATAGTGAGTGAGACCAGTGACAGTGAGACAGATTCAGGAATGTCTAAAAGTAACCCAGAGTAGACAGAAGAGCTATGCAGACTCTCACAAAAGTGATCTACAGTTCAAAGAAGGAGATAAAGTCTTCTTGAAGGTGTCACCCACCAGAGGAACATCGAGGTTTGGGCAGAAGGGCAAGTTGTCACGAAGGTACATCGGACCGTATGATATCATGAGTAAGATTGGTGATGCGGCTTATAGATTAGCCTTACCACCCGAGTTATCCGGTGTACACAACGTCTTCCATGTGTCGATGTTGAAGAAGTACGTCCCCGATCCTTCACATGTACTCCGACACGAACCGTTGGAAATCAGAGAAGATGCTACATATGTAGAGAAGCCCATTCAGATCATTGATACAAAGGAACAAGAATTGAGGACACGAACTATTCAGTGGGTAAAGGTGCTTTGGGAGAATCATGGACCGGAAGAGGCAACGTGGGAATTGCGAGATCAAGTGCAAAAGAAGTATCCACATCTCTTACCCGATGTGAGTTTTATATTTCATTTGGAGGACCAAATGCCCTAAGGGGTGGAGGATGTAAGACCCTGACCCGAGTGACCCCGATTAGTACTAATTAAGTCGCGTGTTAGTGCTAAGCGTGTTTAATAGAACTTGACTAAGTTGGA
This sequence comes from Umbellularia californica, assembly GCA_028538565.1. Taxonomy (NCBI): domain Eukaryota; kingdom Viridiplantae; phylum Streptophyta; class Magnoliopsida; order Laurales; family Lauraceae; genus Umbellularia; species Umbellularia californica. Next base: position 14,464,938 of record JAPQWN010000009.1, on the reverse strand, counting down.
TTAGTATAGTTCTTGTTATAGCTTCGGAAATTTTAAGTGCTTGTGTTTAGTGGGGCCCTTTGGGGGTTCCCTTCTGATAGCTTTGCGTTATTTTGGGAATTTCTTGAGATTCCGATGACCTGTATGCCTACCCCGTTTTACTTGTCCCGCTAATCCCTACAACTTTCATGTTGATCCCGTAACCGTCCGGAACCCCGAAACCCGATTTTCTTGCATTGAGGACAAAACAGTCATTTTACATGAAATCTGTCCCCAAAAGTCGATATCCCCGGAACCCGCGAAACATGTACTTTTTGGAAACTAGATATTTCGGTGATCATTTCTTCCTTCTTCGTCGATTTCGTTCGAGGTCCCGAAATTAGTGATTTCAGCCCTAAGAGATTCCCATTGGTGGAGCCCACTTCCAATTGCTTTAAATAGAGACTCTTCTCCCTTATTTCCTTTTTTCAGCACAAAGAGTCTTCTAAGCTAGGGTTTCTCCCTTTTCTCTTCCTCGTGCTCTTCTCCACCACCAAATCACCACCAACCTTGCACCCTTTGAGAAATGGATATCACCACCCTCTTCCCCTCCTTGCAAGCTTCTCTTTAATACCATTTGTAGAAGAATCTACTCATCTCAAGACCCTCTTTGAGCTCACCTTATCCATTTGGAGAACCTACAAGTAAGCTTCCTCCCTAATCTCTTAAATTTGTGTTCTTCAAGTCTTGGGAGAGCTCCTTTTTCATTATTGTGAGTTATCTCTTCTTGTTTCTTGGTTTGACCCATTCTAGGGTTTGCTTTTGGGGGTTTTTTTTTGTAGATTGCATCCTTGGCTTGGAAGAGTTGTCTAGTAGCTTGATTTCTTGTCTAGAGACCTTGAGGCAAGTGGATTGAATGGATTGTTTTAGTTTTCAATGATTTTCATGATAAACATGTTTGATTTATTGTCTCATTAATGGCTTGTTTCACTTGCATTCATTATGCTATAAATGCTTTGGGAAGGAGTTGGTTAGCCCATTTAATGTCTTGAAAGGTGATTTAAAGTTTTTGTGTTATCTCTTGTCTAAGACTTGAATGAATTTATGTGATTGTGATTCTTCTCTTTTCCTTGTGATTGAATGTGGAAAAGAATGGAGATGAATGTATGGATGTTTGGTGGATGTTGTGAGGAGTTTTGATGGGGGATTGAAAAAGGTTTTGGATTTCCCAATTTGATAGAAGAAATGGAGCTCAAAGGTATAATAGGAAGTGGAAAGGATGAGGAACAGAGCTGTCCCGGAACCAGTTTCTGGACAGTTCGCTCGAGTGAACTGGAAGGTCGCTCGAGTGAAGTGTCCAGAAAGGGTTTCGAACCATTCCAGTGGACAATTCGCTCGAGCGGACTTTATATCGCTCGAACGAACCCTCCCAAAGCTCATTCCAGAGAATGGTTGGCTCGAGCGCACGAATCGTTTGCTCGTGCCATCCTGAAATGGGCAGGTCCGCTCGAGCGAACCCTCCCAGAAGGCCATTCCAGAGAGCACGTCGCTCGAGCGAACTCCGGTCCGCTCGAGCGATGTGTACTGTTTTCTTGGGGTTGTTTGGAAGCAAAGAATGAAAGGTCTTAAGTATTGAGAGAGGTTGGTTGGCATCCCTATTGTGAAGAGAGTACTTATAACCATTGTTTGAAATCCATCTGAGGAAAAAACCATAATCACAAGGAATTCGTTGATGTTTTAGGGAATCTCAAGTGCATAATGAACCGGAATGTCTTCAAATTCAAGGAGTACCAAGTTTCTTATTAAATAGGCATTCGGGACCCCTAATCAGTTTGAAATCCCCATTCACCTTGAATTAGTTTTAAACCCCAATATTTTGAAAGTCTATTTCAACTGTTTATTCAAGGAATTTATGAATTATGATTTATCAATTCCGAAAGCATTGTATTTGTACTTGCACCCTTTTTATTAGTCCCAAAATGCATGCCCGACATGATATGATAGATGTACCCTTGAGCACCCCGTTTTGCCCGCTTATTGTTGACACCAAAAAGGTTACTATGTCTCCTCAACATCAAGAAGCCTCGTGAAGCTGCATCCTGCTACAAAAAAAGCAAAGCTACTTCAAACATCAGATCTTTTCAGAATCAGACAAAAACTGGATGATCCTTCAAGACAGCCAAAAGAGGAGTACACCTGAGGTTTCGGGCCATTTCGACATCGTTTGGCCTAACTTCACTGCTCCGATAGCTAAAACAAGCGCTCCCGGCGGTGACTTCATCGAAGACACCAAAACTTCGATCAGAGCCTATGGATGACTCTAGAATGTCTTCAAAGGGCTCCATGCCAAATTTCAAGTCAAACCGACAATCTTTGACCCTCCATCAACGCTCGAGCAGCAAAATCAAGCCTCCTAGCGGCGGGAACCACCGAAGCCATCACTCATCAAACCAAGTACATGAGTGGCTTCAACATGCTTCCAAAAGGTTGCACGTCGAATTTCAGGTCATTCCAACAACGTTTAACCAGGTTTCGATGCTCCGAAAGAAAATCAAGCCTACCGGCGGCGGAACACCCCGAGACCATCACATCCAAGACGGAGCTAATGGAATGTCTCAAAATGACTCCAATAGCCTCCCCATCAAATTTCAGGTCAATCGGACATTGTTTGACCACATATCAAAGCTCGGCATTTTCCCTATAGCAAAATCAAGTCAAGCATCGATGGGACCCCAAATGGCTTCAAAACTCAAATAAAAGCCCATGGTTGGTCCTATCCACTGCTCAAGAAGCTTCACCTCAATTTTCAGGTCATTCCGACATCATTTGACCTAGTTTCGACTCTTGACGAAAAATCGGTTACAAAGTCTTCGGTTTTCCCGAAAAAATGGGAAACTTTGTGTTCCGGTTTTGCGCGGGCTCTCGTCAATTTTTCTCCAAGAAAACCAAGTCAATGATTGAGGAAAAATTTCAAGAGAAATACAGAAGAAAGAAGGAACAAAAAAGACGGAAAAACGGCCGAAAACGAAGCTTGGCGACCGAAAAGGGCAAAACCCTAAGGTCGCCGGCGACCCTGGGTACATGGTTGCTGGCGACCCTACAAATCCGGGTCGCCGGATTCTGCACCAAAATGCCCGTTTTTCAATCTTTTCCGCGTTTCGAGCATTCCTGCCTCTGTGATTTTCTTAAAATCCAATGTCTGATGCTTGAAAATGACTAATCTTCACCGACATCTTGGATCCGCCGTCAAAAGCATGAAATCATCACCAATCGCTCCAAGATCGCCAACCGGCTAACCAAGAAAGTATACTTTCTGTCCGACCGATCGTGAAATCGACAAGACAGATGTCACCGGCCCACCAACATCAATCAATGTCTGAAATTGCACTGCAACCTGACATCAAACAATGCTTGGATCCACCTTTGATGATCGCAAGAAGAATCTCAAAAGGCGCAGCGCGGCCCGCGACTCTTCACATGCCTTGGCGACCACTTAATGACGTTAATTGACCCGTTTATGACAACTTAATGCGGTCATTAACTCATTATTTTGGACGGACCAATCAAATTCAAGCATTTGGGAGTTACAAATCCAAGCAATCATGGCATTTAACCCATGAAACTCCCATCATCATGAAGCTTAAAGGGAATTAAATGCCCACTACCTTCATCGGCCAATCACAAGCCATGAAAAAAGAGTTACAAAATCAACTTGTAACTCCTCATCAATTCTCTCATCATGGCTAGTAATGCCTATAATCACCTCATGGCTACCAAAAGCCTATAAAAGAGGTGAGTTCCAAGAAGAAAAAAAAAAAAGAAAGAATCCCAAGTGCAATCCCAAGTTCTGAAAATCCAGAAAATTCAAGAGAGAGACGAAGTCCTGCCACTTTGCTCCCAGAAGCACCACAAGGTGATCAATGTCCCTTGGGGAGGCCACCCCCCCAAGGTCCCCTCCTTCTACAACATGGCCTAAACACGGCTTCTCAGCCCGTTTACTTGGTTTTTCATTTGATATAGGACCTCCTCTTGGTCCTTGTCCTTTAAAAAATCGAGGTTAGGAGCCAAGCCAAAGAATCAAAGCATCACATGTTCTCATTTGAAGGACGATGGCGAAGTCCATACATGACTTGCGACCGTCGATCTCAACGTGTCCCCACAATCTCCTGAGAAATTAGATCCCTTTTCTTAGTTTTCTATTGTAGTTTGTATTTCTTAAAGAGACAAAAAGAAATCACAATTGCTCAGATGTACTGCCACAAGCGTCGCTAGTCGACATCTGCCGTAACAATATGAGAGCAAGAATTCGCTCCATGATCATCGGCAACAAATCAAAGAACCTGGGAGAACTTCTCGAAGCTTCCATGGAAGCTGAAATGGTGATCAAAGACCTCAACAGTCAAAAATCATCAAAGAAAGAGCCGACTGCTGTTACAACCTCAAAACCAAAGAAAAAGGAGGTTCTCAATGTGCAGACCAAGTCAGCTCCTCAGCAGCCAAAGAAAGCTGAAAACAAAACTGCAGGTAAAAGGCCTGAACTCTCCGATGCCTTCAAAGAACATGTAGAAAAGAAATATCCGTTCGATGAAGATGTTGAAGAAATCTTTGAGGCGCTCCTAGCAAATGGCAAACTCACTTTACCAGAGCCCAAAAGACCAGGAGATGTTGGCAAAACCAATGATCCCCAATACTATCCATACCATCAGATGATCTCACATCCTCTCAATCAATGCTTTGTTGTGAGAGAGAAGATCAATGAGATGTGGAAAAACGGAGTCATAACTCTCGACAAAAACTACGGCTCCACTTCTGTCAACATGGTGTCATGTCGGCAAGTCTCAAAATCACCGAAGAAGAAGACCACTACTTCATTCAAGGTGATTAAAATGGCTCAAGCGTCCCAAGAATTGGTTCCCTATCCAACACCAGATGGACAACCTATATGGGTGCATCCAAATCTCTTAGAAGATGAAAAGTGGGAGATCGCCAAAACAAAACCAACCGCTCAGCAGCGACGGCACACCAAGAGACAGCTCCGCAAGCTCAAACAACAGGAAAAGTCTCAACCAAAACAAGAAGTCCTTGAAAAGGCAGAAACCTCTCCCACTGCTTCACTAGGGGCGACGGAAGAATCCCTTCCCAAAACTTCAAAGGCGGTAAGAAAATTCACCCTTGATGATTTCATGCCACCTCTTTACAAAAATGAAAATGTACAGGGGCCATCATACTCTTGCAACTCAGTAGTTGGATTCTCCATGAATGGATACGAGTCCAGTGATACTGCCAGTGATATCGATGAGTGGGAAGAATCCCTTGAAACGAGATAATACCTCTCCGACGAGGAATGGATTCCCGAGTCTCATCTTATGCCAGTAATCTGCTATAATCCATTACAGCCATAAGGAGCCTGGTCCGATGATGAAGAAGACCAGGACCCTGTTCAAGAAAATGCTGTCGATCCAGCACCAACCAATGCTCCAGTGGAACCCAACATTGGTGAACCACGAGGAGCTGATAACGAAAAAGATTTGGCTCATATGCCTGATTTTGAGGAATATGCAAGAATCTTGCAACATCTTGCCATAGAGCAGGAGCAAGATCGCGTTAATGATCTTCGTCATAATCCAGAACCAGAATTCCCTGAAAATCAAAAGGAACTTCTTCCCTTAACTCCTGAAAATGGAGAAAACAGTTGGATCGATGATCCTCTTACATCTGAGGATGAGTCTGATTCCCAACAGTCTGCACTGGGGGCATCTCCTGTCTGGATGACGTGCAATGCGATTGCTCAGGACGATAGTGCCTCTGAAGCTTCCGAAGACACGTACACCCCAACCGGTAATGTTTCATCTGGAGCTACATCTTCTCAGGTGACTTCCACTGAAATATCATCCTCTCAGCCCTCGTCTCCTGAAGCTGTGACATCGGAACTCAAGCCTCTCCCGGTTGATCATCCCGAAGAAACTCCTGCCAATGAAATCTTCTTCAATGAAAGCCCAGTCGATTGGTCCCAGATACCAGATCTCATAGACGATGTCTGGACTAATAGAGACAGGTTGTCGTATGTTGTTCATGACTTATTCCCGGAAATCGCTCCGTGCAACACAATCACTGAAAACGCCAATGCTATTACAGAAACGTCTTCAGCAAATGACAAGGATCAACCCCTTGATCCTGAGAGTAATCTTCCAAAAGAAGACCAGTCTCTAGAGGCTCTTGAAGTTGGTAAAGGTACCCGTTCTGGCCGGGATTACCACAAAAATTACAACCAACCTTCTTCTTGTTATGTAAATCATTTGGGAAATCAAGTTGTAAGCGCCCCAAGTGGTAATAATATTGAAAATACAGGCCCGAAGGAGGCTTTCAAGTACGACTTGATTGAGCACTTCAAATACATACCTGCACGTCTGCACATCCTTGACTTATTACAAATGTCTCCATAAACTCGTGATAGTCTCATTTCAGAATTACAAAGGTTGAATGCGGATGTCGACAAACACGCCCCACAAGTCCTACAAATTGAAATGGACTACAGGGTCAAAAAATCAAATACTCCCCCAAAGGGAGAAAAGAAGAAAACTGAGGGATCAAGCAATGAATGCCTTTCGGTACAAAAAGCAGCAAGTGCAACAATTGCCTTCGACAAGGATGACCTCTTGCTAGGCGAGACAAAGCACAACCGACCCTTGTACTTTACGGGGTACTTTAAAGAAATGCCAGTACACAGAGTTCAGATCGATCCAGGTTCTGCACTCAACCTTATTTCTACTTCGGTACTCGAAAAGTTGGGCATCCCACCTAGCAAGCTGAGTCACACATCTGTATCCATCTTCGGATATGACGGCAGCGCTCAAAGGCCTATCGGCAAAATCAGGTTCAAATTGCAAATCGGTGATCTTATTTCTGAAGTCACTGTGTATGCAATAAGGACCCCTTCATGCTACAATATACTCCTTGGACGCCCTGAATACATGAGAATGGTGTCGTCCCTTCAACTCTACATCAGTGCATCAAGTTATTTGGCAACGATGGCTTGATACATCGAGTGTTTGTAGACAAAAAGCCCTTCAAAGGCAGAGATGTCCATTTTGCAGATACTCAAATGTATAAAGATGGAAAGAAGAACAGGAGGAAAAAACAATTCACCTTGCCGACAGTCTCCAGAAAGATAAAGGCAAGGCTCATCAGCAATCACCGGAGGTAAACAAACCCTCCACCAAACTCGAAGTAAGCGGTCAAGCTCCCTTCGTTGTCTCCTTCAAATCTCCAAAGCCTTTGGTAATCACTACCAAAGTAAAGAAGACAAAACAAAAGGCTAGGGGCAAGTTCACTGTCTCCTTTGTGTCTATTACGCATGACACAAACTCAGAGTCAGAGTCAGAAGATGACACAGCATTAAGCCAAGATGATACTCAGCAAGATCAGCCCGCTCTTACTCCATTGGAGACACTTGCTGACATAGAAAACCCTATGCCTGCTTCCTTTGTTATCCCGACAACTTCGCCAGAAGAAAAAGTAATCTTCTTCCACAGATCAGGAGCATCTCCATTAAACTCTCTGCTTGAACTTTCCAAAACGAAGGTATGCCTCAGCTATCCCTGTATAGTCCGATGGCACAAGCTATCATGAAGAAAAAGGGCTACGATGCTTAGAATCCGACTGGTTTGGGAGGTGGCCGTGGTATTCTCACACCATTGGAACCCACCCTGATCACCCTGATCAAAAGTCAATAAGAAGATTGGAAAATCCACCTTCATAAAGGCAAATCTTCATATGGGTTGGGGTATGATCCTACCGCTCCTATGAGACAGTTGACACCATGGCTACAAAGTCGCTTTACCGACCAATCCTCAACATCTCATGAAGACATCGATATCCCTGGATATCTCTTTGAGGAGTCACTCGTCAAGGATCCAGAAAGCTCCTCCAATTGGTATGATTTCTCTGATAATAGAGAGGAATTGCCCGATGACATAGATGCGCGGTTCTCTGACCCAGAAGAACCATCGTCTCCAAAAGAAGTACCCTACTTCAACCCAGTTCTAGCAAATGATTGGTACCATCTCATTGCAAGCCTTAAGAAGGACACTGATCAAGTAGACCCATGGACAAAAACAGAGCCTCAGTCTGAAAATGTCTCTGGCACTCCAGAAGGTCTTGTTGAGTTGGAAGCCTCCGAAAATACTGTGGAGGAACCACCTTCAAACCTTCCGACAGAAGACCCTGTTCAAAAGATAAACTTGGGAACACCTGATAACCCACGTCCTGTATTCATAAGCAAGAATATAAAGGATGGTGAGTTACCCGAGTATATCTCTTTTCTTCGCGAGTTCGTTGATTGCTTTGCATGGTCTTATGCCGAAATGCCTGGCTTGGATCCCAAAGTAGCAGTCCACAAGCTCAACTTGCAAAAAGAAATCAAGCCTGTCAAACAAGGCCAAAGAAGATTCCATCCCGACGCGATGGACAAAATCGAACAAGAAGTTCAGAAACTAAAAAACGTTGGCTTCATCCGTGAAGAACAGGGTCCTGAATGGTTAGCCAACATCGTCCCTGTGACAAAGAAAAATGGGCAGATAAGGGTCTGTATTGACTATAGAGACCTGAATAATGCATGTCCTAAAGATGAATTTCCGCTCCCCATACCAGAGGTGATGATTGACAACACCTATGGGTTCGAGTGAATGTCATTCATGGATGGATTCTCTGGCTACAATCAGATAAAGATGCATCCTGAAGATGAAAGGCATACGACATTTCGCACACCATTTGGCGTGTACTGCTACACTGTCAAGCCATTTGGTCTGAAAAATGCAAGTGCAACATATCAAAGGGCTATGATGAAAATATTCCAAGATATGCAGCACAAGACGATCGAATGCTATGTTGATGACCTCGCCATCGAAAGTAGAAGAAAAGAAGACCATCTCGACGATCTTCGAGAAGTCTTCCTCCGACTTTGCAAACACAAATTGCAGATGAATCCACTAAAATGCTTTTTTGGTGTATCATCGGGTAAGTTTCTCAGATTCATGGTACGGAAATCTGGAATAGAACTTGACCCCACTAAAGTCCGACGATTCATCCATGGCAATCTAAGAAAGGGAAACATGCAAATCACAGTGTGTCAAAGAAGGATTCTCCCTCCTCTTAACACACACCAAGCAGTTGCTGAATGCCACTAAGTGGTTGGAAGTCGGATGTCCATCCTCAAACCTCCGATCGGCGACTGGAGAAATCCGTTCATTGATTACATCATGTTCGGAGTCTTACCTGAAGATCCAAAAGATCGGGTAAGTATCCAAAGACGAGCCCCGAACTTTCATTTGGATATACCTTCAAAAGCACTTTACAGAAAATCCTTCAACGGAGTACTCCTACGCTGCTTATCACAACAAGAGGCTGAAGAAACTCTCAAAGAAGTGCATGCTGGTCTCTGCGGAGCCCATCAGGCTGGTTTTAAGCTCTACGACCAGATAAAAAGACTAGGTTATTATTCGCTTACCATGGCAGCTGACGCAATGCGATTTGCTAAGCGCTGCCAACAATGCCAAATTCATGGAGATTATGTCCACATGCCTCCAGAATGGCTACATCCAACAGCAATCTCATGGCCTTTCGAAGCTTGGGGTATGGACATCATAGGTCCTATCTCTCCCCCATCAAGCAAAGGTCATCACTTCATATTCGCCGCTACAGATTATTTCTCCAAGTGGTCAGAAGCATTTGCGCTCAACGAAATGAAGACCTCATCAGTCCTTCAGTTCTTGCGCACCAACATTATTTGTCGCTTCGGCATACCTAAAAGATTCGTCCATGATAACATACCACAATTCTGGGATCACAGATTCTACAGGTTTTGCGACAAGTACAAAATCCAAAGTTGTCCTTCTACTCCATATAATCCAGCAGCGAACGGACTAACAGAAGCCTTCGACAAGACACTCTGCAAAATTCTCAAGAAAATGGTCTCTAGCCACAAAAGAGACTGGGGCGACAAACTACCAGAAGCCTTGTAGGCCTATCGAACCACCGTTCGAGGACCAACCCATAGCACACCATTCTCTTTGGTCTATGGATGCGAAGCTGTTGTCCCTTTGGAAGTACAAATTCCTTCCTTAAGGGTATCTTTGCAAAATGACATGACAAATTGAGACTCCAAGAGCTGGATAATCTTGATGAAAGACGACTCGAAGCTCTACAAAGCATTGAGTTTTACCAAGCACGCATGGCAGGATCTTTCGACAAGAAGGTCAGGCAACGCGCCTACAAAAAGGGTGACTTGGTTCTTGCAGTAAAAAGACCCATAGTCTTTGCCCACAAATCGAAAGGCAAATTTGAAACAAAATGGGAGGGACCCTTCGTCATCGACAAAGTCTTCTCCAACGGCGCATAAGCTCTTCTAAACATGGAAGGAAACAGATGTATGCTACCCATCAATGGCAAGTTCTTGAAGCGGTACTACCCTTGAAGACTTCCTCAAACAGGTCGGAGCGATATCTACACGGCCAAAGCCTATTTCCAAGGTACTTGCTCGTCAAACCCACCCCTTTTGAAATTTTCATCTTTATGTTGAAGTTTCCAAAAAAAAAATCTCTCAAAACAATGCTTACTTTCATCGTTTCATTGTTCAAAAAAAAAAAATCCAAAAATCCAAGTTTAGGAGCCTTTTCACAGACTTGACCAAAATTTTCGATCCTTGAACCCAAAAATTCATGGTTTGAAACAAAAACCAGGACTCAGGAAGTTTCACCCTAGTTCGCCTCGTCTTTTACAACCGAAATGGTTTTAAGTCAAAATTTATGACCCTCGTGTCTTTAAAAAAAATGGTTTTTAGAAACCGCGGGGAAGCGACACTTAGTCGATACTCGCAAAACCCGAAAAACGGAAGGATGCGAACCCCATTCGATACTTCCAAAACCCAAGAAAAAACCAGAAGGATGCGAACCCCATTCGATACTTCCAAAACCCAAGAAAAAAATGGAAGGATGCGAACCCCTTTATATACTTCCAAAACCCAAAAAACGGAAGGATGTGAATCCCATTCGATACTTCCAAAACCCAAGAAAAAGCCGGAAGGATGCGAACCCCATTTGATACTTCCAAAACCCAAAAATCATAAGGAAGCGAACCCCATTCGATACTTGCAAAACCTCAAAATTTCAAAATCGTGGAGACGCAATATTCCAGTTGCTATCCACAACCCAAATTTCAAATGGTTCGAGAAAACCTTGAATTTCAAAAATCGCGAAGAAACGACATCAAGTCAGTACCCGTAAAACCAAAAGTTTTGGGAAAGGCAGGGAAGCGACACTTAGTCGATACTTGCATCCCAATTCATGAGGAAGCGACATTCCATCGATACTCGCAAAACCCAGCCCGCGAAAAAGTGACATTCCATCAACACTCGCAAACCGAATGAGCAAGGAAGCGACATTCCATTGATACTTGCAAGACCATTCAGCGGGGAGGCGACATTTAGTCGATACCTGCATTTTGAAAACCAAATCCGGCTATAAAAGCCAAAATTCGGCTATAAATGCCAAAATTCGGCTATAAATGCCAAAATTCGGCTCCTATGCCATTCAAAAAAAAAAACTTTGGCTTTCACGCCATCCAAAGACTTTGGCTTTCACGTCATCCAAAAAACTTTGGCTTTCATTGTAAGACCCCGACCCTCAATTTTTGGGTTTAGCATTGTTTTAACCATGGTTTAACTTTTTAAACAAGATTAGAGATGATTTGACTTTGTTTTTGAGTTTGAATAGATTTTTTCATAACTTTGGAGAGTTTTAAAAGACCATTGACTTTGTTTTGGACCCGACCCTTGTAAATTGTATTTTTGTGAGAATTTATTCTTGGTTTCTAAAAATTCCAATTTCTATTCCTTTTGACTCATTTTATTGTTATAAACAACTTTCATGTTTTGACCATCTTGATTTAATACTCAGAAATCGCGTTTTTCGAGAAAAAGGGCAAAAATGACAATTTTCACTAAATCTGTCCATGAATTTCAAAAATTTCAGAAATTGGGGAAAATATACTTTTTGGAAACTAGATATTTTGAGGATCATTTTAGTCTTCTTCGTCGATTTCATCCGGGGACCGCAAGACCATGATTTAGCCATTTTAAGTTTCAGCTGAATGGGTCCCATTTTCAAGTCACTTAAGTTGTCTTCCTCCTCTTCCATGCCCATTTCTCAAATTCCTGCAACTTCTTGACCTAGGGCTGGGAGAGAAAACCCTCTTTTTCCCCAAGTTTCTTTCTCTTGGATCTATGGCTAGGAAGCTCCATTTGCAAATCTAAAAACGTGGTTTTCTTCCTCTCAACTCGAGCTCTCCTTTACACCCATCTAGTTGAGGATTTCAGCTGAGCACCCACTTCGTTTTCTTCATCTCTTCTTGTTTGGGCAGCCATTGGTAAGAGCTTGAACCCATCTCTTCCATGGAGTTTATTTAGCTCATAAAGAGCTCTTTTCTCTAACTTTCAAACCCATTTTCGAAATGGGGGTTTGTGGTGACCAAAATGTAATTTTTGTGTGTTCTATTTTGGGGCTTTTGTGTAGATTTCGTGGATCAACTCTTTGATTTGGATTTGTGAAAGATTTGCTTGGCATTTGGACAAAGGCAAGTGATCTTTATAGGATTTTTCATGTATATTGTTTTATGGTCTCATTATGGTTTCATTTAGACATGTTTTCTATGTTAGTTTTCACAATGCAAGTAATCATTTTGGGTTTTTATGATGTATTATGATTTTTGGCATTTTGCCTTGAGAAAATGATGCCCTTATTTCTAAGTTTTTCCATTTCATTTTATGTTTGAATCTCTCTTAGTTTGCTTAATCATGTCAAGCGTGGTTACTAATTATTTTCCTAATCTTGAGGTCTTGTCTTGATTGGAAGCATATATCTTGCTTAATGGTTTACAAGTTGTTTAGTAACATGATTTTTTTTAATGAATGATTTTGATGACTTGAAGGTTTAGATTGAAATATGAATGGTTTATTGTGCATGGAATGCTTTAAAAATGTGTGAAATGCATCCCTTGGAAAGCATGTAGGCTTGGAGAGTGCACGTGGTTTAAATGTGGAAGTGAAGAAGGGAGTGAAGTGTGAGAAAAAATTGAATTTCCGAAGTTCTACCGGTAGAGGTATTTCAACCGGAAGTTCTACCGGTAGAAAGGGTCCAAAATTTGACAGAGACTTGAGGAAATTAAAAACCCCAAGTTCTACCGGAAGTTCTACCGCTAGAAATAGCCCAGATTTCGGCAGAGAGTGAGAAAAGTTGAGGAACAGGAGTTCTACCGGAAGTTCTACTGGTAGAGATGGTTCTACCGGTAGAGAGGTGTGAACCACAACCAGAAGTACTGTTTTGAAGGATTTTTCGGGAATGAAAACTAGACTAGGCTTTAGACCTTTTTATTGACTTTGTGCACTTGAAATTCTAAAATGTACTATAACTTCTGGGGCACCAAATCTTGTTAAAAACTCCAACATTTGGGTTTCAACTCCACAAGGGTCAATGAATGGTCTTAGCCTAAACTTGATAGATTTTGTGTTTGAACTCTTGTTTTGATGCTTCATGCATCATCGTGTCCTCGTTTGATTTTCAAGTACAAGTTTGTTTGAAGAATTGTTTTAAGAACCAAAGTGCTTGTTTTGATGCTTCGTGCATCATCGTGTTTTCGTTTGAATTTCAAGTATAAGCTTGTATTTAAGACGTGTTTCAAGAATCGTGTTTCAAGGATCAAAAGGGAATCATTTCTTAAGTTTGTTAAGCATTTATATTATGCTATCTTGCTAGCCTTGTCGTGACGTGTTTGACAAATGATTTCCCTCTTGTTTTGTCGTGTTCTCGAACGTGTATCGCCATGTTTTATGCATTCATGATATAAGTGAGTACCACTGAGCTTGGACTGCCCTTTTAGCTTAATCCACTACCTGGGGGTCCTTAACCAACGTGGACTGTCTGCAGACTAGTCATGTCTTAAATGACACATCGTGCGTGTTCGTGGTCCGGTTCCGCGGCCGGACACCCCGTCTACCTTGTGTGGCGTGGGATCGTGTTTATCATGTCGTGCTTGTCGTGCTTGTCGTGCGTGCTTACTCTTGTCATCATGTATGACGGAGAAAGGATGGGCTCTTTGTGGATTTACTAATCATGATATTATATGTATTCATGTCTTGTTTTGTATATCGTGCATGCACTAGTGATTTCTTGATAAGTATCTTGTACATGCATTGTTTTTAAATCTTGTAAACTTGTTTCAAGTTCAATGAAGTGTTTTTAGTTCTTGTTTCCTTTAAACTTCGGTTTTGTTTATGCTCTTGCCTATTTTGATCACCTGCCAGACCGTCGTGTCTGATATACTTCTGTTTTGGTGCCCTAGATAGCAGGTCCTTATTTTGATCTAGTTCGCGTGCAGAGGGCTGTTGAGCCACGAGTTTTGCAGCTTGTTGTGTCAGTGATGTCATGTAGACGACATGCTTGACTCCGGAGTTACGTTACACCATTGGGTAGTATTTGTTCTAGCTTGTTTTTGTGTACGGCTTTTGTTAGCCTTTTTCGTGGGAATTGTAATTAATGCACTCGTTAATTTGTAACTTGAATATGTTTGGGTAATGATAAGCTTGTTACTGTCGGCTCTGTATGTTTTGATATTATGATTAGCTCCAGTCTGAGTTTAAATATGTTTATGAAAATCTTGTGCTGACAGATTGAGTACGACACGGAACCCAATGGATACGGATTCCGGGTCATAACGTCTTGTATAGCTTCCGCGAAATATTTAGATGTGAATTTTGTAATCCTCACACACGCGGATCCTGGGAGGGGAAATACAAATCCCCCAAACTCGCGTCCCCGAGATCGGATCCCGGTTTTGGGGGCGCGACATTCATGCCACACAAAAAAAATATCTTTTGGCTTCCATGCCACAAATTAAAATTCGACTTCTATGCCATTCCAAAATTCGGCTTTCATGCCATCTCAAAAATTTTGGCTCTAATGCCATCTCAAAATTTTTGGCTCCTATGCTGCAAAACAAATTTTGGCTCTTACGCCACAAAATTAGGCTTCCATGCCACCTAAAATTTGGCTTTCAAACCATCAAAACCCAAGCTTTTTGCCACAAAAATTGGCTTTCATGCCCAAAAACAACCCATTGACAAAAGATTTTCACAAAATGACAACCTTTTGATCAAATTCTCAAACAAACATTCCCATCAACTTTTACTCAAATTTCTTTCCATTAAGAAATGATTTAAGTGAAAAGAAGGGGATACAAAATATAGTACGAAAATTTTTTATACATGGAGGTACCAAAAAAAAAGAAGAAGAAGAAAAGAGTTTGTTACAACTCAGGAGCTCAATCCAACATGGTCTTCAAACAAAGGTTCAACTCCTCAAGCAGACCCTTGGCCTTGGCTTCCAAAGTTTTCAGGCCACGCTTCTTGAAAATGTTCCCATAAAATGCGGCCGAACACCGCGACCCATCTGCAGCACGAGGAAGTTCTTCCCAGAGGACCTGCCACTGCTCATGCTCCTGAGTCTTCCTCCAGACATTACCTTCAGCTTCCTTAACCTGGCGAATGAGAGTCCCCTCCTTGTTACGAGCCTCCATAATGGCGGTCCATTTGGCAGCAACTTCTTCCTCCAAAAGCTCAAGACGCTGCCTAGCCTCGACAACCTCCTTATCAAGGCGGTCTAAGTCTTGCTTCGGCCCCATGATGGATAACTCGGTAACGTTCTTCTCCAGAACGACCTGCCTCCAAGTCTTCGTGACCTCAGTCAGCTCAGCTTTGACTTTGCTGGATGGCTTTATAAACATCTCATGAAAGAAGTCACCATCTGGGAAACTCTTGGTTTCAGTCCATTTGTTCCCCAAGGCGATGATTTCCTCAACAAAATCTTTGGCGCTTGCGATGTCCAGACCGACTTCTTTGCTATCAGCAAGAATGTCCTAAACATGTTTGATCATGCTAAAGCCAGCTTCCAAATGACCTGAAGAGAGAGTCTCAACCCATGAGCTCAAGACAGTCTTCAACACCTTCCTTGCATACTGAAGGTGCGATGCAGATGAGTATTCGCCATGCTCTGGTGCCCGACTGCCCATTTCATGCTCCATTGGAAGAGTAATTAATAAACTCTTTCCAACTGAAGAAGCTGACTCATTGAAGGAAGCAGAAGCCCCCACTCCTGGATCAGCAGCAGGTACCCCCTGTTCTGGCTCTGAGGAAGACGGAGGAACCTCTCCTGTTGCTCCACAATCTGCCGAGGAAAGGACAAAAGGTATGAATATAATCTCGTCAAAAAAAAAATATATCAAGATTATTATTGCAAAAATACCTGCTTCGACGACCGGCGGAGTACTCTCTGCCTCTCTGAGCTCATCCGAAGCATCGTCAAAAGTTACGTCCATGGATGGCTCGAAATCGTCAGAATCCTCTGGCAAGTCAAGAAAACAAAAGTTACATGTTAGCAAATGACCAGCACAAACAAAAAAGAAGAAAAAAAAAGCCAAAGCAATCATACCAGGTGAAGGTTCTGGAACCACTCCAGAGTCCCTTGGCTCTTCCTCAGATGCCACGATTGGATCCGTCATCGCCTCATTGGCAAGAACCTCAGGCATCATCAAGTCATCATCCTCTGCTAAAAGAAAGAAAGCAGCGGATTAAAACAAAAAATCTCTTACAAGAGAAAAGAAGAAACAAAAGAAAGAAAGAGGATCATACCAGCTGTCTCCTCTTCTCTGCTTCTCTTCCCCGGAGGCTCGTCAGCATCCTCAGACACCTCTTCAGCAATGGTGAGAGGAACTTCAATATCAGAAGGACTATCGTGCCGTTTCATATTTCGGCGCTGTCCTCTCTTCCTCTTGCTTCGGTGGGTCAATCTGCTTGACGATCCTGCCCCACTATCAACATCAGGCCTCTCATTAGAGTCCTCACTGGATGGTCTACTCTTCTCAGTAGACTCCACGGAAGCCTTCGTATGCTCTGCCTGTATCATAGCATCGATCTCAGCCTCCTCCTCCTCCAGCTGTCTCAAGACCTCACCAGGAATTCCTTGTGCAGCTCCTGATCTGATGATGTCCTGCTCATTGAGAAAGCCTATCTTATGCTTATCTCCAGAAAGGAAGGCCAAAACTTCCTTCCGATGGACACTATCTGATCTGCCAAGACCCTTCCCAGGAGACTGCTTGACATCGAGCTCTTTCTTGGAAAGCCCTCGGTACACTGAAAAGCTCTCTACGAACCACTTCGTGAAGCCAGCAGTCCAGAAAGTGGGCAGCTCAGGATAGGAAATCATGGCGGTAGTGTCCTCTGCATTGTAAAAAGCCCATGCATTTCTCCCATCCTGCAAACGATGGAAGCTAGGACAGTGGTATACATACCACGAATAGAAGATGTGGGCAGAAAACACCCTGTTCATAGGGAGCCCAAGCCGAACCAGGAAGGTAGCAGCCTGAAGTTCGGTACATAAATAGGAGTAAAGAGCAGGTACCAAAGCCAGCCGCTCTCCAAACACCATCTGATAAGTCGGAAAAATACAGTGCGGCCTGATGTGCGTCCCATCTCCTCCAGCAAAAACAGCCTCACCTGGCCAGTAAGTGAGGTAAACAGCGAGATCTCTCCGCAATGCAATGTCAGGACAAATGACATCCGTGCTTGCGAAGAACTTCTTCAAATCTTCTCGCATAGCGGCGATCTTCTTCAAACTTGATGTTTTAGCCCTAGCATCCTGGGCCATGCCATCAAAAGACTCCCCGCTATAAAAGAAGTTGGAGCTGCAACTTCTCCAACTGCTGCACCTAACTTTCGAGCCCTCCTTCTCCTTCAAAATATCATAAAAGGCAATGAGCTGAAAGTATACAAGCCTGAACTCCTCAGACTGCTCCTCAAGGACGCTGTCAATAGGCATAAACTCCTCATAGAGTTTGCCGAGGATAGGCAATCCGGTGATGGCGCTCAGCTCCTTCAAAGAAAAACCAATTTCACCATTCGTCACAATGAAGGTGTTGGTTTGTGGAAGGAATGACTCCAGCGTGGCCATGAAAGCCTCATCGGAGAAAACAACGGTTTGCTGAAAAGCGTGAACAGCATCAAAAGTCTCGGCCTCCTGCAGAACGGCCTCGCCAATCCTCAGGGTGTGATCAGTCCATGATTCCCAGCTAGAGTCAGCACTGAAATGGCCACGAAGTCGAAAAGGCTTCACCCAATTGCTGCCGTCACCCCGAAAAACGCCAAGGCCCACCGGTCTCAAATCAACCAATGGATGATCAGAACCTTGGTAGCCACTGGCTGGCATCAACATGTCCATACGGACAGGTGGCTTCTCTGCAAAACCAGAAGGGCCGCCAACAAAAACCCCGGTCTTGATCACACCGGTCCTCTTCACCCATCTTGGAGGATCTTCCCTCTTAGGGTACGTGGGAGAAAGGTTCAAGATCGAGATGGTCCGATCGAAAGTCGACCGGGTGAAAATAGTTCTCTCCTCACCATCTGCTGTGTAAGAGAACTGAAAACATCTCCTTTGGTATGTCAAGTCGTCAGGGACTACATCACCGAAGAAGAAGGTAGGCTTGAGCACAACGCTCTGATCGTCCGTAACCCAAGGACAGCTGCTTACCACAATCTTGTAGAATTCCTAATCTTTGAGAGCGATCAATCACTGTCTCATCTCATCACGATTGAGGGAATGGCACTCTTCCAAGTTCTTCTTAACAAACTGGACCTTCTCCCAAGCCTGTTGAACGGCCGCATTGGAAGATCTAGCAGACTGACGAGGTGCGTCAGTAGCAGGACCTTTACCGTTGTTCGTTCTAGAAGAACTACCTGCAAAAGATGGAAGAGAAAATATCAATCAACATCAAAATGACAGAATTCTGCTACAAAAATTCTAGCAAAATTTTGACATGGTTCCGGGGCAATTCAAAAGAAAAGGAAAATACTCTGAAAAAGACAGGAAGCCTGAAGATGAGCTCAACATCGCTGCGAGCTCATAGTCAGTGGAGAATTCTCAAAGAAGGTTCGAACTCAACATCGCTGCGAGAACGAGCCAATCTCATCAAACTTCTGCAAAATCTGGAAAAGAGCTCAACATTGCTGCGAGCTTCAGAATCCAAAAATTGCAAAGTTCCTCAAAATCCAGCAAGACCGAGAAAGAGCTCAACATCGCTGCGAGCTCAAAATCCCAATACTTGCAAAAGATTTTCAGGTATGCATCATCATGCTTCCAAGTCCATTTACCAAAAATTATGCATCAAAGAATATCATCATGCATTAGATGCTAGGAAAACCTTGACCAAAGTTTGACCAATTCCAACCCAATTTGGTCAAAACCAATCAAACTTTGTCGAAGTCAAAAATCATGTTGGCTTGACCTAGAGACTCTAACCTTTTATCTTGATGCATCAAACAAAAAAAAATGCATGAACATATTGAAATTGCATAGCCTCATTATCATGGTGAGCAAACAAAGGAAAGAAAAAGAAAAGAAAATTGGCCCACAGGCCGTAGCCCACTGCCACGTGGCATGCTGTCCGTACAGCCAAGAAAAACAGAAAAAAAAAAAGACAAACAGCAAAAAAAAGAAAAAAGAAGAAGGAAAAACGCTGAAAAAAAAATAAGAAAAATCAACGTGTGAAAAAAAAAGAGCAAGCACACGGTAAAAAAAGAAAAACAGAGAGAAAAAAAACCGTGAGAAAAAAAAACAAAAGAAAAAAAAGAAAAGAGAGAAAGGAGAAGCACGAAAAAGAAAAAGAAAAAAAAGGTGCTAAGAAGAAAAAAAACAGAGAAAAGAAAAGAAAAAGAAAAAGAGAGCAAAGCAAGAAAGAAGCTACTTCTACAAATGGAATTTCTTGTGGAGGAAGAAAACTTACTTGAAGCCATTGATGGAGAAGAAGAAGAAAAGCTTGGAGATCCTTGAAGAAGAGAAAGCACTTCTTATCTTGGAGAGCATCCTTGAAGATTTCTTGCAAAGAAAGCAATGGAGCAAAAGAACCAACCCTCTTGCTTTTATAGAAGAGAGCAAACCAAAAGAGGAAACAAGGAGAAAGAAAGGAGGTAAGTACTAAAAATAGTTACTTTCCCAAAAAGAAAGATAATTTGAGAAAACCTTTCTACAAAAGGAGGAAACTTGAGAAATTCCCTCCAAGTAAAGATATTTTTAGATATTCTCTACACAAAAGAGATATTTTTATATATTCTTTACAAAAATGACACCATATGAGATCTAGGCCATCTCCAAAGCCTCAGGTCCCATGGGTTAGCCCATATGAGCCAGGTTTGACCACCTAGGTACTAAAAGTGGCTTTTAGTCAAAATATTCCTCTTACCAAGAGCAAAAAAAAGCAAGAGAGAAAAGAGCAAAAAAAGTCCCATGCCTCTTTTGAGTTGATGGGACCATTCAAAAAAAGAAAAAAAAGAAAGTCTCATGAGTTTCCAAAAATCCAAACCATCCAACCTCATGAACCAAATTGAGCCAAGATCTTGAAATTGACATTTCACAAAACCAAATTCCTGCCCCTTAGCTCGCCACATACAGCTTGTTAGGTTACAAGACCAAAACCAAAATCAAAATCCAATCCAAACCAAAACCAAAACCAAAAAACCAAATTTGACCCCCTAACCTGCCACATACAGCTTATTAGGCAACAAGGTCAAAATCAAAATCAAACCCCGACCCCCTAACCTGCCACATACAGCCTGTTAGGACACAAGGTCAATACCAAAATCCAAAACCCAAAATCCAAACACCCCATGTCATTTTCAAAACTTTGCCTTGAGATGGTACGTGATCCCTCTCACTACCATAAAATTCCACCAGAAACTCAGAAGGCTATTCAAAAAAAAAATGCTCAAGACTCTTGGTCAAGTCGGAATCTCTCCTCCAAGTTTCTCTTCGAGGCACATCGACTCCAGAAAGCTACTCGTCGCTTTACCACGAGGGGGCATTTGTTGACACCAAAAAAGTCACTATGTCCCCTCAACATGAAGAAGCCTCGTGAAGCTGCATCCTGCTACAAAAAAGGCAAAGCTACTTCAAACATCAGATCTTTTCAGAATCAGACAAAAACTGAAAGATCCTTCAAGACAGCTAAAAGAGGGGTACACCTAAGGTTTCGGGCCATTCCGACATCGTTTGGCCTAACTTCACTGCTCCGATAGCTAAAACAAGCGCTCCCGGCGGCGACATCATCGAAGACACCAAAACTTCGATCAGAGCCTACGGATGACTCCAGAATGTCTTCAAAGGGCTCCATGCCAATTTTCAAGTCAAACCGACAACGTTTGACCCTCCATCAATGCTCGAGCAGCAAAATGAAGCCTCCCGGCGGCGGGAACCACAGAAGCCATCACTTATCAAACCAAGTACATGAGTGGCTTCAACATGCTTCCAAAAGGTTGCACGTCGAATTTCAGGTCATTCCAACAACGTTTGACCAGGTTTCGATGCTCCGAAAGAAAATCAAGCCTACCGGCGGCGGAGCACCTCGGGATCATGACATCCAAGTCGGAGCTAATGGAACGTCTCAAAATGACTCCAATAGGCTCCTCGTCAAATTTCAGGTCAATTGGACTTCATTTGACCACATATCAAAGCTCGGCATTTTCCCCGCAGCAAAATCAAGTCAAGCATCGATGGGACCCCAAATGGCTTTAAAACTCAAATAAAAGCCCATGGTTGGTCCTATCCACTGCTCAAGAAGCTTCACCTCAATTTTCAGGTCATTCCGACATCGTTTGACCTAGTTTCGACTCTTGACGAAAAATCGGCTACAAAGTCTTCGGTTTTCCCGAAAAAATGGGAAACTTTGTGTTCTGGTTTTGCGCGGGCTCTCGTCAAGTTTTCTCCAAGAAAACCAAGTCGGTAATTGAGGAAAAATGTCAAGAAAAATACAGAAGAAAGAAGGAACAAAAAAGACAGAAAAAAGGCCGAAAACGAAGCTCGGCGACCGAAAAGGGCAAAACCCTAAGGTCGCCGGCGACCTTGGGTGCATGGTCGCTGGCGACCTTGCAAATCCAGGTCGCCGGATTTTGCACCAAAATGCCCGTTTTTCGATCTTTTTCTCATTTCGAGCATTCCTGCCTCTCTGATTTTCTTAAAATCCAATGTTTGATGCTTGAAAACGACTGATCTTCACCGACATCTTGGATCCGCCGTCAAAAGCATGAAATCATCACCGATCTCTCCAAGATCTCCAACCGGCTGACCAAGAAAGTATACTTTCTGTCCGACCGATCGTGAAATCGACAAGACAGATGTCACCGGCCCACCAACATCAATCAATGTCTGAAATTGCCTGCAATCCGACATCAAACAATGCGTGGATCCACCTGTGATGATCGCAAGAAGAATCTCAAAAGGCGCAGCGCGGCCCGAGACTCTTCACATGCCTTAGCGACCACTTAATGACGTTAATTGACCCGTTTATGACAACTTAATGCAGTCATTAACTCATTATTTTGGACAGTCCAATCAGATTCAAGCATTTGGGAGTCACAAATCCAAGCAATCATGGCATTTAACCCATGAAACTCCCACCATCATGAAGCTTAAAGGGAATTAAATGCCCACTACCTTCATCGGCCAATCACAAGCCATTGAAAAGGAGTTACAAAATCAATTGTAACTCTTCATCAATTCTCGGATCATGGCTATTAATGCCTATAATCACCTCATGGCTACCAAAAGCCTATAAAAAGAGGTGAGTTCCAAGAAGAAAAAAAAAAGAAAGAATCCCAAGTGCAATCCCAAGTTCTGAAAATCCAGAAAATTCAAGAGAGAGACGAAGTCCTGCCACTTTGCTCCCAGAAGCACCACAAGGTGATCAACATCCCTTGGGGGGGCCACCCCCCCAAGGTCCCCTCCTTCTACAACATGGCCTAAACGCGGCTTTTCAACCCGTTTACTTGGTTTTTCATTCGATATAGGACCTCCTCTTGGTCCTTGTCCTTTAAAAAACCGAGGTTAGGAGACAAGCCAAAGAATCAAAGCATCACATATTCTCATTTGAAGGATGATGGCGAAGTCCATACATGACTTGCGACCGTCGATCTCAACGTGTCCCCACAATCTCCTGAGAAGTTAGATCCTTTTTCTTACTTTTCTATTGTAGTTTGTATTTCTTAAAGAGACAAAAAGAAATCACAATTCTTGTCTTTCATATTTGATGAGTTTTGTAAAATCGCCTTTCACGGCAAAATCACCTTTCACGGCAAACAAACAAAAACGCCTCCTACGACATTCTCAAAAAACAAACTTGTCTCTTTTCTTAATATTTATGCAATTTGAAAAGTTAGAAAAAAGGATTGATTTCCTTTCCATTTTGAAGGTGAATCTCCGGATCATCACCATTCCAAATTCCTAGTAGAAAGCTAATCTGGCATACCCGTACAAAAATATTGATACCGGCGATTTTCCCTCCTCTGCCGAGACCCAGGTCAGCCCCCGGGGTGCAGAAGGAGAGGACGGAAGATTCCGAGGGTCCATCACTTATAGTCTTGCACTGGATTTGTTTTATACATGTCTCGATTTATGTGATTTAACCTATGAGTCGGCACCACTAAGCTTGGATGACCTTGTCGGTCTGATTTGCCGACTTGGAGATCCCTTCCCGCCCCGCCAGCTACAGCATGGATCCCGATACCCAGTTTATTAACCGTGGTCCCGTCCCAATACCCGGCTCGCTCCCGTGGTTCCCGATATCCAGTTTGCTACCGTGATTCCCGACACCCGGTTTGCTACCGTGGTCTCGTCCCGTATTATTGTATATGTACATGTAAATTCGTTGCACCTCCTCACTTCGGTGACTGAGGTCAACACCCGATACTCTTGTCACTTCGGTGATAGAGGATTTAGCTTCTTGTGGATGCCATCTTGATTGTTTCCCGATTTCCTTGATTACCTTACATGTTTTGTGACTGCATATGCGTTTTAATTAAATGATTCATTTACTTCTTGAAAGTCATTGTTTAAACAGGTTTATATGTTTTCCAAGGTAAATGTTTTTATTATCAAATGTTTATATCTATTTACCCACTTGCCAGACCGTCATGTCTGACCCTTTGCTTTGGTACTTAGGTCCCGTTGTCGGTTATCCCGAGGAGGAGCCAGAGGAGGCGGTCGGAGAACCGCAACCGCTAGTTGAGTGGCGTGCCGACGATGTTATGTAAACATCCGGTTGTCAAGATGCGAAATGTTAGACCCCGACCCAGACCAACTCGATTAGTACTAATTAAGTGAACGTTTAGTCTTAAGTGAGTCTTAGTAGTAGTTGGGTTAGATTGTGATTAGACTTAGTCTGGATTATAGTTTTGGGGATTTTGAGGACGTTTAGTATGAGTCAGACACGCTCAGGGACGCCCTGAGTACACGTGTAAGAATGGGGTTTTGTTCTAGATCTTTGACGTAGATGTGATTTTTGTTTCTGTTGAATGGTTTTATGAATTATGGCAACTTTCGTTTTTAAGCTACTTGCATTGGAGGCCTAGAAACCCAAGTTTTGGCCCAATAAGGGTAAATCTGTCTTTGCATGTTAAATCTGGGCACACTTTTCGAAGTCGTGAAACTATGTCAAAATTATACTTTTCCGAAACTAGATTTTTCGATGATCGTTTCATTCTTCTTCGTCGATTCCATCCGGGGTCCACAAGACCATGTTCCAAGCGTTCCAAGTTCCACTGCTTAGGGGACCCACCTCCAGACACTATATATACTCTTCTTCTCCTTCATTCTCCCTTTTTCCAATCCTGCAACGGTTTTGCCCTACAGCAAGTGAGTGGAGAGCCTTCCTCTTTGGTCTTCTCCCTTGGAAATGATCTAGCTATAGTGTTCCAAATCAAGATCCAAGACCACCATCTTCTTCCTCTCTTCTCAAGCTACAGCTGGACGTTTTTGGGAGCCAAACCTCCCCACTATTCATCATCTTCAAGCCCTATTCTTCTTGTTTGGCTAGCTCAAGGTTGGTGTCTTTCTTCATTCTTGTCATTTGATGTTCTCTAGCTCACCTAGAGCTTGTTTTCATGGTTTTCAAACCCATTTTTCGAAATGGGGATTTGTGATGGCCAAAATGTTGATTTTTGTATGCTCCATTTTGGGGGTTTTGTGTAGATCTCGTGGAGCACCCCTTTCTTGTTGAGTTTGTGAAGCTTTGGCTTGGCTTGGGTTAGAGGCAAGTAAACCTTTTAGTTCTCCCTAGTGCATTGCAAGTTTTAGGGCATTTTACCTTTGGAAATGTTATTTATCATCAAGCTTATCTTTCTTGCATGTCATTAATCTCTTTTAGCCTGTTTTAATCTTGATAAGCAAGAGTACTAATTTCTCTATCTAATGTAGAGTTTTCATCTTCAATGGAAGCATGTTTTCAATGGAATGATTTGCAAGTTATTAGATATATGCTTGAATGTATAAGGGTTAGTGATTTTGATGTTTTGAATGAAATGTGAATGGATTTTGTGTGGAAATCATCCCTTGGAAAGCATGTAGGCTTGGGGAGTGCAGGTGGTAAAAATGTGGAAGTGAAGAAGTGAATGAAGTGTGAAAAAAAATTGAATTTCCGAAGCTCTACAGGTGGAGGTATTTCAACCGGAAGTTCTACCTGTAGAAAGGGCCCAAAATTTGACAGAGAGTTGAGGAAATTAAAAACCCCAAGTTCTACCGGAAGTTCTACCGGTAGAAATAGCCCAGATTTCAGCAGAGAGTGAGAAAAGTTGAGGAGCATGAGTTCTACCGGAAGTTCTACCGGTAGAAGTGCTCCAACCGGAAGTTCTACCGGTAGAGGTGGTTCTACCGGTAGTACTACCGGTAGAGATGCTTCAACCGGAAGTTCTACCCGTAGAGAAGCTTAAACCACACCAAGATGTACTGTTTTGAAGGATTTCACTTGAAATTTCCAAAATGTAATATACCTTAGGGGACACCAAGTCTTATTGAATTTCGACATTTAGTTTTCAATTCCACAAGGGTCAAAGATGTGGTCTTAGCCTATGCTTGATGAATTTACGTTTGAACTCTCGTTTTGATGCTTCATGCATCATCGTGTTCTCGTTTGATTTCCAAGTGCAAGTTTGTTTCAAGATGTGTTTCAAGAATAAAAAGGGAATCATTTCTTAAGTTCGTAAGCATTAATACTATGCTATTTTGCTAGTCTTGTCACGTCGTGCTCGTTAAATGATTTCCCTCTTGTTTTGTCGTGTTTTCGATCATGTATTGCCCTGTTTTGTGCATTCATGATATAAGTGAATTTCACTGAGCTTGGACCGCCCTTTTAGCTTGATCCACTACCTGGGGGTCCTTAAACTCGTGGACTGTCTGCAGACTAGTCGTGTATTTTATTACACATCGTGCGTGTTCGTGGTCCGGTTCCGCGGCCGGATACCCCGTCTACCTTGTGTGACGTGGGATCGTGTTTTCGTGTCGTGCTTGTCGTGCGTGCTTGCTCTTGTCATCATGTATGACAGAGAAAGGATGAGCTCTATGTGGATTTATCTTATCATGATATTATATGTATTCGTGCTAGTTTCGTAAGCATTGAAACGTGTATTTAAACTTTGAACTGTTTTAGCATTATTTCAACTATTCATGTCTAAATTGTTTATTTGCCAAACCGTCGTGTTTGATGCTTGTATTTTGGTGTCCAGGTGCCGGCGGTTTCGCGCGTGATGAGGAGTGCCCAGAGGAGGCTGTTGAGCCACCCCCAGCACTCGAGTGGCAGCCCAACGACGTCATCTAGACGCCGGACGGGATCTTGATTCTCGTTCACCTAGCTGGTTATGTTGGGTTATTCTTTTGGGTTCCAAATTGTTGTATTGGCCTTTGTTGGCCTCTCAGGGTTTTGTAATTGGAAGTAAAATACTTTGTCTAAACGTTGAAACCTAATCATGATAGGGATGCTATTTTGACATTCTCTTTTGATACCTTGTCTCGATGTTAAATATTTCTCTTGAATCTTATCATTTAAGATTTGTTTGAATTGTTTTGCTACACACTTCCGCATATCCATTCGTGTGAGCTCGACCCGTGTCGTGGGATTCTCACCGCGGAAACCTGTGGGAAAATAACACAAAAATAGAATGCAGCGGCGGCGGCGTGCTTTGTTTGTCCGTTGATCATGCCGCCGCAGCGCAGTCGCGGGCCCGGGTCCCGGTCCCGGTCCGGGGTCGCGACAGGACTGGTATCAGAGCGGGACTTGTTTCAGGCACTTAAAAGAAACTAGAAAGTCTTAGGAACGTGGCGAGGATTCGTGAGTTCGATAGAATGTTTGTCTAGACAACATGACCAACCCGATTATGTCGATATATGTGCTAACGAATTGTCTTGCAGCATCATGCCTCCACGTAAAGCTCCGAATCACAATGCTTCGGGCAGCAATCAGAATGAGACAGAACCGACTGAGAATCCTACTGCTACTCAGTTCCAACAACTCTTGCAGGCCATGTTAGAGCAACAGAGACAAGCCAATGAAACACAAGCAAAATTTCAAGAGCAAATGGCTAAGAAAGATGAAGAGATGGCTCAAGTCCAGAGGCAACTTCTAGAAGTCCTTCAAAATAGACCTCAACATCAAGCCCCACCAAATGTGGTATACCAGAATAGGGCTGATGATGTGTATGTTCTCTTTGAGAGATTTCGGAAGAGGGGACCCAAGGAGTTCTCGGGTCAAGAGGACCCTTTGACGGCTGATGATTGGCTCGCGAACACGGCTAAGATTTTTGACGTTTTTGTTTGCACTGGCATGGAGAGGGTGAACCTCACGGCTTCTCTATTTTATGGGCTTGCAGACGATTGGTGGCAAACAGTCAAAGAGCCATACCAGGTCATGGCGGATGAGGTTGCTTGGACAACCTTCAAGACACATTTCACAGACAAGTACGTCCCCTCCCATGTTAAGAGACAAAAGGCAATTGAATTCCAACAGTTGAAGCAAGGAAGTATGTCCGTTTTGGAGTATGTTATGAAGTTTGAGAGGCTTGCCAGATATGCTACCGAGCTTATTGACACTGAACAGAAAAAGATAACTAAGTTTTTGGAAGGGCTGAATCCCATCCTCAAGAGGGATGTCTCGGGAGTAATTCCACCGGTCACTTTTGATGAGGCAGTTAGTCGGGCATACAAATTTGAAGAGTTCAATAACGAGATCATCCAGGATAGAAAACAGCACTACCAACAACAGAACCAAAGGCAACAAAGTGGCAAGAAGCCAAGGCAAGAACAGACTCAGTTCGACAGTCTGGTTGTAATCATTGTGGCAAGAATCACCCTACCCACGAATGCCGCAAGGCAACGGGTGCTTGCTTCAAGTGTGGAGGGATGGACCATGCAATCAAGGATTGCCCACACCTTCAGAGTCAAGCCAACAGATATCAGCAGCCAAGGCAGACAGCACCACCAAATCAAGCAGTACCAGTTCAGATGAGACCCCCACAACAGCAACAGCAAGGCAGGCAAGTACAAAACCAGAATGCTCGTCCACCGCAGAATAGGAACAACCAGGGCAAACAGATTCAGCAGCAGAACAGGCCACACCAGCAGGGACGTGCGTACAATATCAACCGTGCTGACGCTGAAGCAGCGGGTGACGTCATAGAAGGTAAACTTCTTGTTTGTGGAGTAGAAGCACAGATCTTATTTGATCCAGGATCCACACACTCCTTTCTATCACCTTTGTTTGCAAAGAAGATTGATGCACAGCATGCAGAATTGGATTATAGTTTGACTGTCACTACACCCGTAGGTAGACATGTTGTTTGTACCACTTTTTACCCTAGTTGTCAGATTTTGTTAGGAGATATCAATTTACCGGCCAACCTCATAATTTTAGACATGCATGATTTTGACATTATCTTAGGCATGGATTGGTTAGAGACCTACCATGCTACCATGGACTGTTTTGGTAAGACCATTACATTCAGATTGCAAGGGCCACAGACAGAGTTGATGTTTCAGGGTGATAGGAAGAAGTCTTCCAGTGGTTTCATTTCAGCTTTAAAAGTTAATAGATTGGTGAGCAGTGGTTGTGAGGCATTTATAGAGTTTATCACGGAGGATAAACAGTCCCAAGGGGTGGAGGATATCCCTGTAGTGTGTGAATTTCCGGATGTTTTTCCAGAAGAAATCCCGGGTTTACCACCAGTTAGAGAAGTTGAGTTTACTATTGAACTCCTTCCAGGGACTGCACCGATCTCAATTGCACCTTATAGGATGGCTCCTGCAGAGTTAGGGGAATTGAAACTTCAGTTGCAAGAATTGTTGAGCAAAGGCTTCATTAGGCCAAGTGTTTCACCGTGGGGAGCGCCAGTTCTTTTTGTGAAGAAGAAGGATGGAAGTCTTAGAATGTGCATCGACTATAGAAGATTGAACCATGTGACCGTCAAGAACAAATACCCCTTGCCAAGAATAGATGAGTTGTTTGACCAATTACAAGGAGCATCACACTTTTCCAAGATAGACTTGAGGTCAGGGTATCATCAGTTGCGGGTTAGAGAGTCTGATGTGGCAAAGACAGCTTTCCGAACGAGATATGGGCATTACGAGTTCTTAGTGATGCCCTTTGGCTTGACAAATGCGCCCGCAGTCTTCATGGCTCTCATGAACAAGGTCTTTGCAGAGTTCCTAGATCACTCTACCGTGGTGTTCATTGATGATGTCCTCGTGTATTCTAAGAGTAAGGAGGAGCATGAAGAGCACTTGAGGACGTCATTGTAGCTTTTGAGAGATCACCAGCTCTATGCTAAGTTGAACAAGTGTGAATTCTGGCTAGAGCAAGTTTCCTTTTTGGGTCACATCATTTCGAGAGAAGGATTAGCAGTAGATCCAGCCAAGATAGAAGCAGTCATTGAGTGGAAGAGACCTAGCAGTGTGACAGAAATTAGAAGCTTTTTGGGGTTAGCAGGATATTATCGGAGATTTGTTCAAGGTTTTTCGTCCATTGCAACTCCATTGACGAAGTTGACCCGGAAAAATGTACCTTTTGTTTGGACCGATTAGTGTGAAGGCAGTTTTCAGGAGTTGAAGAAGAGGTTAACCACAGCCCCAATCCTCACTTTACCATCGGGCAGCGGTGGATTTGTTGTTTTTACGGATGCGTCCAACGTGGGATTAGGCTGTGTTTTGATGCAAGATGGCAAGGTGATTGCCTATGGCTCGAGACAGTTGAAGAATCATGAGGTAAATTATGCAACTCACGACTTGGAGTTGGCGGCAATAGTTTTTGCTTTGAAGATGTGGCGGCACTACCTCTATGGGGAGAAGTTCGAAGTCCATTCCGACCACCGAAGTTTGCAATATCTGTTTTCACAGAAGGAATTGAATATGAGACAGAGACGGTGGATGGAGTATATAAAAGATTATCACTTCCCAATCAAGTATCATCCGGGCAAAGTGAATGTGGTAGCAGATGCTTTGAGCAGAAAGTCGGCAGTGATGGCTAGTTTGAGAGGAGCTAGTGTTCTCCAACAGTTTGAAGAACTTGGAGTGGAGGTACAACACTTGAGGAGAAGTGTTTTGTTGGCAAATATGACCGTGTCGGAGCCTACCTTTATCCAAAGAATCAAAGCTAGTCAGTTACAAGACCCGGAATTGGCCAAGATTGTAGATCAGATTGCAGAACGTCCAGGTTTCAGAATTTCTGATGGAGTGTTGTATTTTCGTGACCGGTTGTGCGTGCCGAATGTTGACGATTTGAAGAATGAAATTATGATTGAAGCTCATCATACGAGATACTCTATACATCCGGGTAGCACGAAGATGTACCATAACCTGAAGAATAAATTTTGGTGGAATAATATGAAGAGAGAGATAGCAGCTTTTGTGTCTCGTTGCTTGACTTGTCAGATGATCAAGGCAGAACATCAGAAGCCTCCCGGTTTGTTACAGCCTTTGGAGATTCCGGAGTGGAAATGGGAGCACATCACTATGGATTTTGTCTCCGGTTTGCCTAATACCAAGAGAGGGAACAATGCAATTTGGGTTATAGTTGATCGTCTTACGAAGTATGCACACTTCCTTCCGATGAAGACTGGGAATATGATGCATATGGCACCACTTGCAAGACTATTTATAGATGAGATTGTTAGTAAGCATGGCCAGCCCGTCTCCATCACTTCTGACAGAGATAATAGATTTGTTTCGAGATTTTGGAAATCTCTTCTTGAATCCATGGGTTCCAAACTTCAGTTCAGCACAGCGTATCATCCTCAGACAGATGGTCAGTCAGAGCGGACGATACAGACTCTTGAAGATATGCTGTGTGCTTGTGTACTGGATTTCAAGGTTCAGTGGGATGAGAACCTACCTCTTTGTGAGTTCGCGTACAA
Source organism: Umbellularia californica (assembly GCA_028538565.1). NCBI lineage: Eukaryota > Viridiplantae > Streptophyta > Magnoliopsida > Laurales > Lauraceae > Umbellularia > Umbellularia californica. The sequence continues at coordinate 14,433,662 of JAPQWN010000009.1, read as the reverse complement.
CAATAGCTACCATTCTAGCATTGGAATGGCACCTTTCGAGGCACTCTATGGTAGGAGATGCAGAACTCCAGGCTGTTGGGAAGAAGTCGGTGTGCGTAGTTTTCATGGACCGACGATAGTTGGAGAGACAAGCGACAAGGTTAAGCAGATTCAGGACAGATTGAAGATCGCTCGAAGCAGACAGAAGAGTTATGCTGACACTCGCCGGAGAGAATTACAATTTGAAGTGGGTGACAAGGTATTCTTGAAAGTCTCACCGGTCAGAGGCACTCTGAGATTTGGAAAGAAAGGAAAACTGTCTAGCAGATACATTGGCCCATATGAGATTCTGAACAAGATTGGAAATGTTGCGTACAGACTTGCGCTACCGCCGGAACTCTCCAGGGTGCATAATGTTTTTCACGTCTCCATGCTCAAGAAGTATGTTCACAGTCCTTCTCACATTATTCCACACGAGCCCTTAGAGATTAGAGAAGATGCCTCATATGTGGAGAAACCGGTTAGAATCATCGACACCAAAGAGCATGAATTGAGGAATCGGACTGTCCATTGGGTCAAGGTACTTTGGGAGAACCACGAGTCAGAAGAAGCCACATGGGAATTGAGAGATCAAGTCCAAAAGAAGTATCCACACCTGTTACCAGAGGTAAAATCATTTATATTTGGTGGACCAAATATCCTAAGGGGTGGAGGATGTTAGACCCCGACCCAGACCAACTCGATTAGTACTAATTAAGTGAACGTTTAGTCTTAAGTGAGTCTTAGTACTAGTTGGGTTAGATTGTGATTAGACTTAGTCTGGATTATAATTTTGGGGATTTTGAGGACGTTTAGTATGAGTCAGACACGCTCAGGGACGCCCTGAGTACACGTGTAAGAATGGGGTTTTGTTCTAGATCTTTGACGTAGATGTGATTTTTGTTTCTGTTGAATGGTTTTATGAATTATGGCAACTTTCGTTTTTAAGCTACTTGCATTTGAGGCCTAGAAACCCAAGTTTTGGCCCAATAAGGGTAAATCTGTCTTTGCATGTTAAATCTGGGCACACTTTTCGAAGTCGTGAAACTATGTCAAAATTATACTTTTCCGAAACTAGATTTTTCGATGATCGTTTCATTCTTCTTCGTCGATTCCATCCGGGGTCCACAAGACCATGTTCCAAGCGTTCCAAGTTCCACTGCTTAGGGGACCCACCTCCAGACACTATATATACTCTTCTTCTCCTTCATTCTCCCTTTTTCCAATCCTGCAACGGTTTTGCCCTACAGCAAGTGAGTGGAGAGCCTTCCTCTTTGGTCTTCTCCCTTGGAAATGATCTAGCTATAGTGTTCCAAATCAAGATCCAAGACCACCATCTTCTTCCTCTCTTCTCAAGCTACAGCTGGACGTTTTTGGGAGCCAAACCTCCCCACTATTCATCATCTTCAAGCCCTATTCTTCTTGTTTGGCTAGCTCAAGGTTGGTGTCTTTCTTCATTCTTGTCATTTGATGTTCTCTAGCTCACCTAGAGCTTGTTTTCATGGTTTTCAAACCCATTTTTCGAAATGGGGATTTGTGATGGCCAAAATGTTGATTTTTGTATGCTCCATTTTGGGGGTTTTGTGTAGATCTTGTGGAGCACCCCTTTCTTGTTGAGTTTGTGAAGCTTTGGCTTGGGTTGGGTTAGAGGCAAGTAAACCTTTTAGTTCTCCCTAGCGCATTGCAAGTTTTAGGGCATTTTACCTTTGGAAATGTTATTTATCATCAAGCTTATCTTTCTTGCATGTCATTAATCTCTTTTAGCCTGTTTTAATCTTGATAAGCAAGAGTACTAATTTCTCTATCTAATGTAGAGGTTTCATCTTCAATGGAAGCATGTTTTCAATGGAATGATTTGCAAGTTATTAGATATATGCTTGAATGTATAAGGGTTAGTGATTTTGATGTTTTGAATGAAATGTGAATGGATTTTGTGTGGAAATCATCCCTTGGAAAGCATGTCGGCTTGGGGAGTGCAGGTGGTAAAAATGTGGAAGTGAAGAAGTGAATGAAGTGTGAAAAAAAATTGAATTTCCGAAGCTCTACAGGTAGAGGTATTTCAACCGGAAGTTCTACCTGTAGAAAGGGCCCAAAATTTGACAGAGAGTTGAGGAAATTAAAAACCCCAAGTTCTACCGGTAGAAATAGCCCAGATTTCGGCAGAGAGTGAGAAAAGTTGAGGAGCATGAGTTCTACCGGAAGTTCTACCGGTAGAAGTGCTCCAACCGGAAGTTCTACCGGTAGAGGTGGTTCTATCGGTAGTACTACCGGTAGAGACGCTTCAACCGGAAGTTCTACCGGTAGAGAAGCTTAAACCACACCAAGATGTACTGTTTTGAAGGATTTTGCTGGAATGAAAACTAGACTTGGTCTTAGACCCTTTTTATTGACCTTGTGCACTTGAAATTTCCAAAATGTAATATACCTTTGGGGACACCAAGTCTTATTGAATTTCGACATTTAGTTTTCAATTCCACAAGGGTCAAAGATGTGGTCTTAGCCTATGCTTGATGAATTTACGTTTGAACTCTCGTTTTGATGCTTCATGCATCATCGTGTTCTCGTTTGATTTCCAAGTGCAAGTTTGTTTCAAGATGTGTTTCAAGAATAAAAAGGGAATCATTTCTTAAGTTCGTAAGCATTAATACTATGCTATTTTGCTAGTCTTGTCACGTCGTGCTCGTTAAATGATTTCCCTCTTGTTTTGTCGTGTTTTCGATCATGTATTGCCCTGTTTTGTGCATTCATGATATAAGTGAATTTCACTGAGCTTGGACCGCCCTTTTAGCTTGATCCACTACCTGGGGGTCCTTAAACTCGTGGACTGTCTGCAGACTAGTCGTGTATTTTATTACACATCGTGCGTGTTCGTGGTCCGGTTCCGCGGCCGGATACCCCGTCTACCTTGTGTGACGTGGGATCGTGTTTTCGTGTCGTGCTTGTCGTGCGTGCTTGCTCTTGTCATCATGTATGACAGAGAAAGGATGAGCTCTATGTGGATTTATCTTATCATGATATTATATGTATTCGTGCTAGTTTCGTAAGCATTGAAACGTGTATTTAAACTTTGAACTGTTTTAGCATTATTTCAACTATTCATGTCTAAATTGTTTATTTGCCAAACCGTCGTGTTTGATGCTTGTATTTTGGTGTCCAGGTGCCGGCGGTTTCGCGCGTGACGAGGTGTGCCCTGAGGAAGCTGTTGAGCCACCCCCAGCACTCGAGTGGCAGCCCAACGACATCATCTAGACGCCGGACGGGATCTTGATTCTCGTTCACCTAGCTGGTTATTTTGATACTATTTTGACATTCTCTTTTGATACCTTGTCTCGATGTTAAATATTTCTCTTGAATCTTATCATTTAAGATTTGTATGAATTGTTTTGCTACACGCTTCCGCATATCCATTCGTGTGAGCTCGACCCGTGTCGTGGGATCCTCACCGCGGAAACCCGTGGGAAAATAACACAAAAATAGAACGCAGCGGCAGCGGCGTGCTTTGTTTGTCCGTTGATCATGCCGCCGCGGCGCAGTCGCGGGCCCGGGTCCCGGTCCGGGGTCGCGACACGAAACATTTTGGGGGTGGTTTGATAGTTATTTTGGTGGATATTGTTTTGTCTATATTGGCCTTTGTTGGCCTCTATTTTTGGGAATTGTAATTAAATGTTGTATGTTCAAACTTTAACAGTACTTTTGGTTTACGCTATAGAACATTGCTCAATCTGATACTTATTATTTAAATGCAATCAGTTTTATTATCATGGAAATGATTCACATGCTCAATTTGCTACACGCTTCCACAATTTAACAAAGTATTCATGATGTTGTTGAGATATCTTCACCGCGGACACCTGTGGGAAATCTCGTGCACGGGTGATGTGTGTTCTTTCTTTACCCGTGTACGCTTGGGCATCAAACATACCTTTTCTTATTTACTTCACAATTAGTCCCGATCCCGGATTTGGACCCAAATCCCGGTCCGAGTTCGCGACAGAATGGTATCAGAGCGAGACGTGTTTCAGGCAATTAAAAAAAACTAGAAATCCTAAGGACGTGGCGAGGATTCATTAGATCTCCCGTTAGCTAGAATCGCGTGAGCAATGTGTGACCCTATTCTTGATTATCATGTGCTAACAACTTGTTTTACAGCATCATGTCACCTCGTAAGTGACCCATAAACGGCAATCCCACCGCAAGTAACAGTGATTATACCGGGCCAGTTGAGGGTACAGGGCCAGTGGGAGAAGATAGAACTGAAAACATAATGTCAAATCAGTTTTAGCAGATGTTGCAGGCTATGCTTGATCAGCAGCGTCAAGCCAATGAGAATCAGACTAGACTTCAAGAGCAAATGCTGAAGAAGGATGAGGATCATGCCAGAGAATTAGCAGAGATGCAGAAGCAATTATTAGAGGTATTACAGAGAAGGCCAGAGCCAGTCCAGCCTCAACCTGCAATTGTCATCAATCAGAGGGAGCATGACCCCAATGCATTGTTCAAGAGATTCAGAAAGAGGGCACCCAAAGATTTTATTGGCTCAGAAGATCCCTTGACTGCAGATGATTGGCTGGACCATACAGAGAATATCTTCGAAGTCTTCAGGTGCACGGGAGGAGAGAGAGTAAAGCTGGCAACATCTCTATTCACCGGGTTGGCAGACATCTGGTGGAAAACAGTAAGTGAAGAGTATAGAACAATGGCTAAGGCAGTTGCATGGCGAAACTTCAAGATACAGTTTCGTGACAAATATGTACCCACGCACATCAGGAGACAGAAGGCAGTGGAGTTTCAACAGCTCGTCCAAGGCAATACGACCGTTCAAGAATACCTCACTAAGTTTGAGAGGTTGTCCAGATATGCCCCCGAATTAGTGGACACGGTGGAGAAAAAGATAACCAAGTTCCTTGAAGGACTTCACCCCATCATCGAGAGGGATGCTACGGGAGTTATACCACCGGTCACTTTTGAAGAGGCGATCAAGAGGGCCTACAAGTTCGAGAACTTCCACCACAAGGTCCTTAGATCTCAAGGCAAATGACAAGGACAACCCCAGCAGCAGAATCACTAGCAAAGGAATCAGCAGAACAAGAGGCAGAGGCAAGATCAGAATGTGCAGCTCGTTTGTATCCACTGTGGCAAAAACCATGAGAGTGCCCAATGTCGTACCATCACCGGAGCATGCTTTAGATGTGGCTCCATGGATCATCAGATGAGGAATTGCCCGAGACCGAATAGACAAAATCAACAGCCTCAAGGAGCACCGCTTCCAGCACCACCACAGAATGCACTAGTAATGCAGAATCAGGCAAGGCCACTTCAGCAGCAGGCACCACCGCAGCAGTATAGACCCCAACAACAGCAGCAGCAGCAGGCCTGTCAACAAGGACAGCGGCAGAATCAGCGTCTCCCGCAACAGAACAAAAATGCCCCTCAAGGCAGGCAACATCAAGCTCCTATAAGGCCATAGCAGCGAGGACAAGTGTACGCGGTCAACAGAGCTGATGCAGAGGCAGCATGCAATGTTGTGGAAGGTACACTTCTTGGTGGTGGCTTTACTCCTCTCCAACTTGGTCACTTAGCCAAGTAAAATAAATAAATAAATAAATAATAAAAAGTTAAAAAATAAAAAAACTCAAGGCTTTCACACTCATCTATCCTCCATCTAGCATTCTCCCCCAATGTGTTTATTAACCTCCATTTGGATCCAGTCAAGAAACTAAATATAAGTAAAAAAATGGTTAAATTTTGAGGTGATCCTATAATTTTTAGTAATACTTCAACTACCTCTCCTTTTAGTGGTCCGGTTGGTTGATAGAATTAGGGATGTCAAACGGGCCGGGCCAGCTTCAGCCTCGGCCCGCCATGCTAGAGGGCCGGCCCGACCCGGCCCACCAAGGAAAAACCCTGGCCCAGCACGGCCCGCCACGGGCCGGGCTGGAACGGGCCTGGCCGTGCAGGGCCAGCGGGCCAGGCGGGCCTCTTTTTTTGTTTTTTTCTTTTCGGTTTTTTTTTTAAATCAATGGTCTAATAATATATCACTCCAAACTATGGATGAGCCCAATTAAATCTAATGGTCTAATAATATATCACTCCAAGCTGAGATCATACTCTCATGTCCAATTATGAGAGCTCTATTTGTATATATATATATATATATATATATATGTGTGTGTGTGTGTGTGTGTGTGTGTGTGGGTTGGTTGGGACTTAATATCTGATTGGACACATTCCAAAGAGATACATGTGAGTCCAAGACTAAGTTTATGGTCTGAGGCACAAGTGAAGAGACCAAACTATACTTAGAGCTGATTATGTTTTAATAGGATAATATATTCATAATAAAAGTAAATGTAACATTATTTATATTTTTTGGATTACTATTATTATATATGAAAGAGACTGATTTCAATTGAAATCAGCCTCAATTGATTTTGACCATTTCATCCAATGCTAACCACATTGATTTCAATTGAAATTAGCCTAAAAAATGCCTTGGCCTTTGAGTTATATGGTTTGATGAAGCTTTTCAAATGAAATTAAATGAGAGAAGGTAAGTTTCTCCTCTCACTTATCACGACTCTCCTTAATAAATCCTACAATATCTCTCTTTAATGAATGGACAGGGGCTTACATAGGACAATTCTAATCATTTGGTAGGGACTTAGATTGGGACATTCTTATCATCTGAGATTTCTAATAATTCATTTTATTAATGAAATAAAATCTCTTCGATAAAGAAAGTTAAAAATAAGGATAAACACTCTAGAAATCTAATTTTTAGTGAAACATGAAAGTTTTTTATTTTTAAAGTCTATTTAACATAACATTGAATTTAAGAAGAATAATGCATGTCTTAACTGGCAGGGATGAAGGACCTACATGGAATAATTCTTATCATTTGAAATTTCGAACAAATTTTTCTTCTTTAGAAAGTTAAGAATAAGAAAACAAATTATAAATTTGAGTGAAAAGTAAAACTTTTCTATTTTTAAAGTCTATTTAACCAAAACTGAATTCAAGAAGAATGATGCATGTCTTAATTGGCATGGTCTTATAATTACATTGGACAATTCATATCATTTGAGATTTCTAACAAATTCTTCTTTGATTATCATGCATATTAAATCAAATGTGTTTGATAAAGATAGTTAAAAAAGAAAATAATCAACAATTATTATTTTTAGTGAAGTTTTTTTATTCATGAATAAGGCTTTGTTATTTTTAAAGTATAATTCTTTCTAAAATGTGATCTTATAACTTAATATAGTACCCTTTATCTTTTATAATTACAGCCACATTTTCTTTTTCGCTTGATCCTTTTTAGATTTTATTATATTTAGCGTTTTAATTTTTCTCATTATTGGATTCTTTTAATCTGTAATGCAAAGTGAATGATACATTAGTAAGTTTGTTGAATTGTAAGTAATGGAAGTTCTTGCCAACATCTCAAAACTTGTATTAAAAGTTAGGCTCAATTTCCATAATGATTTTTGTCACAATGGGCCCACAGTGTTATATAATGATTAACATCCTTTGTATATATATTTGTTTTGGTAAATAAAACTTTGATTAAAAGAAAAAGAATAGAAGGGTTAGAGTATTTATAGACTTTATAAAATTGAAAAATGACACAAAATACCCTTTATATGACCGTTTTATGGCTGTTGGGAGGTTAAATTGAAGAATTTTGTAAAAAAAAAAAAGTCATTTTTGGGCGGGCCAGCGGGCCGATCCCGACGGGCTGAAGCCCTTGGCCCATGTGCCTGGCGGGCCTGGCGGCCTGGGCCAAACGGGCCAGCGGGCCCAGCCACGTAGGCCCAGCCCAGCCCTTGTGCGGGCCGTGTCGGGCCGCGGGCCGTTGACTGGCAGGCCGGAGCGTGCGGGGCCGGGCCATTTGACATCCCTAGATAGAATCTTCTCCTACACTCGCAGTTAATAGACCATCAAATTCTAACAGGTACAATTAAGAGCCATGGGAATCCATTTGGAGCTGTTTTTTGCGTGATTCTTACCTTTAAAGGGACTTTTCTATCCATGATCTATCCCATCCTTAATTAATGATAGGAATGCAACTCAGTGGGGCCGATGAGCTGGATTACATATTCACATTAGGAAATCTGCTCTAGGAGAACATTCTCCGTCCCCGTTGTAAATGCCCATCCAACCACCACAAAATTAGATCTGCCCCGAAAAAGCCCATACAAACTTTCCATGACTCACACAGATAATCTCAATTCGAATGGAAGGAGTACATTTACTCGTGAAGCCTACGTCTACCCACCCTGTCTTAACGACTCTACCTTGTGATAACGACCGACCTGACTAATGGGGCATAAAAGGGGGAAACAAAAGAAGGGAGAAAATACCCACATCTACAAGTGATAAGCTGGTGACAGGAATATCCTTTATTCCTTTTAAACTCAGCCAATTTCACAATTACAAATAGAGCAAATTATGGCAATTTATGGATTCACACTCGACGCATCAGGTTTGAATTATATCCTTTACAATGATAAAGTAAGGCGGAAAGTTATTTTCATGCTCAATTGTAGTCCTGTTCCATCATAGCCACGTATTGAAGTGGTACTCGATTTAAATCTAATTTATTGATAGATCTATTGTAAGGTCTACGGTGCATAAAACATATAAATAAAAATCAAATAAAAAAACATAAAATCACCTAATTTTGCACATAATCAATCTAAATGGTAGACAAGTTTGAATGAAGATAAAAATTTGGCCGTGTGCCAATGTAGCCCATGACAATAATTTCGACCTACACACTATTGAATTCTTAGAGCAAGCTTAAGATAATTCTCTATCTTTACATTTCTCTATGTGCGCTCACACTTAAATTTTGACATTTTACCAAATAAATAAAGCACAATTAATTTTGACGGGCAGAACAATGACGGTTATTAATAAATACCCAACTGTACCTCACTGACACTATAAATATATTCCCATCATCGCCACCATGTGTTACTACCTTCCTCTCTTATTTTTCTCATGGCTTCCTTGTATTCTTCTTACCGGAGTTCTCTTTCTTCTTCTTCTTCATACATTCATGTCATGTTCACGTTCGCGGCATTTCTTCTCTCTGCTTCCATCCTCTTCTTCACACGCAAATCCAAGTCCAAATCACTCAACCTCCCACCAGGCCCACCCGGTTCGCCGGTCGTGGGAAACCTCCTCCAATTCATCCGCTCCGGCAAGCCCTTCATGACCTATGTCCGGGACCTCCGACCCGTCTACGGCCCCATCCTAACCTTAAAAATGGGAACCCGGACCCTAATTGTTATCAGCAGCGCTGAGCTAGCCCACGAGGCCTTCGTCGAAAATGGGGCCCTCTTCGCGAGCCGGCCTGCTGAGACCCCGACCCGGGCCATCTTCAGCTGCAACAAATTCACGGTCAACTCGGCCGTCTACGGCCCGGTCTGGCGGTCCCTCCGCCGCAACATGGTCTCCAACATGCTGAGCTCCACCCGCCTCCGCCAATTCGGAACCGTCCGAGAATCAGCCATGGACCGGTTCATTCAACGAATCCGATCTGAGTCCGAGTCGACCGAAGCTGGTTCGGTTTGGGTGCTGAAGAACGCCCGGTTCGCTGTCTTTTGTATTCTTCTCTCCATGTGTTTTGGCATTGACATGGAAGAGGACGAGATTTTTAAGATCGATGACGTCATGAAAAAGGTCTTGATAACTTTAAATCCCAGAATTGACGATTATATCCCTATCTTAAGCCCATTCTTCTCCAGGCATTGGAAGGCGGCCATGCAAGTACGAGAAGAACAGATCCGGACCGTTGTTCCCCTGATCGAACGGAGGAGATCGGATCTCCGTGACCCATCTCCCGATAAGAAATCTGCACCGTTCGCATACATCGATACTCTCTTTGACCTCAAGATCGAAGGCCGTGAAACCCCGCCGTCCGATGAGGAGCTCGTGACCCTATGTTCCGAATTCCTTAACGGTGGGACCGACACGACAGCCACCGCGATTGAGTGGGCCATCGCGAGGCTGATCGACAAACCTGAAATGCAGGAGAAATTGCATCGAGAAATCGTGACCGTTGCTGGAGAGAGGAGGGTGGATGAGAAGGACCTAGACCAAATGCCTTTTTTGAAGGCCTTCATCACGGAGCTGTTACGCAAACACCCTCCGACACACATGTCCCTGACACATGCAGCGGTACGACCCGCTACGTTAGGCGGGTACGACATTCCCGCAGATGCTAACCTGGAAGTCTATCTGCCGCCCGTGTCGGAGGATCCGAAACGCTGGACGGATCCGGAGAGGTTCGATCCGGAGCGGTTTTTGACGGGGAGGGAGGTGGCCGATATGACTGGCGTCACCGGGATAAAGATGATGCCATTTGGTGTGGGCCGTCGGATCTGTCCCGGTTTGTCTATGGCCATGGCCCACGTCAGCTTGATGGTGGTTAGGATGGTGCAGGAATTCGAGTGGTCTGCATACCCGTCCGAGCCGAAGATAGACTTCGATGAGAAGTTTGACTTTACGGTTGTGATGAAAAGGTCTCTCCGGGCTGTGATCAAGCACAGGAAGTAGAGGGTGGGCCACACTTGGTGGTGGGTCTTCTGTGATAAGTGCGTGGAATATATATATATATATATATATATATTAGTTTTTTTCTTTTTTTCCGCTTTGCCTTTAGTTACAATAAGCAGATGGTTTTCATCACACAAGTATCATGTATGTGTATTTCACTTGGATTTTCTACCAGTGTGGTATGCTAGGTGATGAAGGTGGGGGCACAAAGTATTATGGGTGTGGCCCGTGATGTGTTTGTGTCTCTCTTTTATTGGGCACCCTATTTAAAAGCGTAGATGTAAGCTATGGTTATTAAATGCATTTCGTGTCCGTGTTTCTAAGTAAGAACTTTTTCGGTGAAAGTTTGACCAGAGGTAGCAATGGATCTGACCAGGCGGTCATTTGTATCTTTCAAATTCTTTTTATAATTCTCCACTTATAGCCCTCCAAGAAATTTTCAGAAAAGCCCGTATATATTTTAAACCACACCCCCCCACACCTGAAAAAAAAAATTAAAAAAAATGCTTTATCTTTTATTTTCTTTTTATAATTTTCTAGATATGCGCCACGCCACCCTGACAGAAAAAAAATAAATAAATTCAGAAAAGCCCTTATATATTTTAAGAACTCCATTCATTTTTTATATGTGGCCCTCCAAAAATATTTCTCCTACATAGTGGGTCCCAAAATATTTTTCCTACATAGTGCGCCCCCCCCCCCCCCCGCTATATATTTTAAGAACTCCATTCATTTTTTATATATGGCCCTCCAAAAATATTTCTCCTACATAGTGGGTCCCAAAATATTCCCCCCCCCCCATGAAGAATTCTAGATTGGTGCAATTAAGATCGATTTGTCTATTAATTGGGTTGAAAACGTGAACTTGAGGCCAATTGAATACTTTGAGACGGTCATCAAGCTAAAACAAAAATTATCATGTTCAGTTAAGGTTGGGTTAGTTGTGTCATTGTTGTAATCAGTGGCGTACCTAGGATTCCCATTTGGGTGGGGCAGACGATGGTAAATTTAAAATTGAAAAGGTCAAATCAACACAAACTACCAATAATATCCACTTATTGCATAGTTTGAAGACATTATTATTTTTTATTTTCTTGAAAAATTAAGTATAAATAACTCATACCCCACTACTAATCAATACATTGCTTCCCCACATATTGTGTAAAGGTATGGTGAGAGGGCGGACCTTTATGCTATGCTATTGTGTAGAAGCCGAACTATCTGAACTTAGAGTGGAAGAGGCAGAACGATGGAGTGGACTGTTCCAAGGTTTTTCATTCGGGAGATCTTTGAGATCGAGAGAGAAGGGTTTTTTGAGACCCGGGGTGGGGCGATCACTTTACTAGAATCGGACATGGGCCTTATGCCCTTTTGGATCGAACTTGGGGCGACCACCGGTTGTAATCAATCAGTTTGGGTTGGGTTGGGTTTGTTTGGAGCTAATGTGTTTAGTAGCAAGAATTGGGCCAACCCAAATGCAAATCCTTACTAATTTCATTGAAAATGTCAACCAACCCAACTTGGAAGTGGGAACGGGAGATAAGTGGCGGTAGTTCTCACTTGGCTGGTCGGAATTCGAATCCTGGCTACGCCGTGCTAATTATCTTCTCGTGTGTATGTGCAGGCTTTCTCTTGGGTCCCAACCCCCTTCGTTGGGTTAAAAAAAAAAAAATAAAATAGAAAGGTCAACTTGAACCTGAATTGCCATGATGGGTACGTTGGGTTGGAGGGTTAGGTAAACTATTGTCACTAAATGCTGTTATCTTGAATAAATGAGTTTGCCTAGCATTCCATTTGGCTTAGTATGGTTTCCATGATACTAAGACACCTCATTGATCAGATTAAGATTGTAAGATTTGATGGCAGCACAAAATTAGTCCAACAACTAAGCCATTATTGTCCTCATTAAGCATCAAAGTAATTCAAAAGCAGCGACAAATAAATATCCCACCATGTTTTGCTAATATAGGAGACTTGATGGTATGAGGCTTCGACCTATAGAAATACTGAGTTAACAGGAGTGGAACCCCAAAATAGAGACCACCAATTGAAAGTCCAAGCACCGTAAAAAACAATGCCCTGTATATAGAGTGTATTGGATATCCCCAACTAGAGTTGGTGTCACGGTAAAATGAATGATTGTTAGTCATATTCATCAATCACTCCTCTCATAGTGAATTATGAAGATATTCCATACATGAGGAGCGCATTTATATCGAGTGGCTCCACTTTTTAACATCCGGTTCCACTAAGAAGTTGCACTCTCAAATCAGGATTTCTCCCAAGTCTGGGCCTCAGGATCCTGACTCCTAATTTAGAAAACTGTAGTCTTCGTGCCTGATGAAAAGGAAATTGTAGTCTTATTTCAGAGTAAAAAGAAAAAAGGAAAAAAGAGAAAAAAGGAAAAGAAATTGCAGTCTTCCATGTTCCCTCATCTAAATATGAATGGGTCGAATGACAAAGCTTCCAGTGAACATATTTTCGAAAATACATTGAGAATGAAATCACTGAAAATGATAGATGATGACAGTCACGTGGGACAAAATTGGAATTAAATATGACTTTCTTGCCAGCTTTTCTAGGGTACATGTTGAAACAAGCCATCTGTTTTTAGGGTAATTGTGATTGTGACTAGTCGCACATATATGTTTAAGACCAGAGTGAAAAAAACAAACCAATACGTTCAAAACTGTGGTAGATTCCGTGGGTGTCTAAATATTTACGGACTTGTTTAAGTGGAATTAGAGCTTTTTGGGAAAGATTGAATGGATGCCTTGGACCTGAAAGAGAAAGAGAAACAACACTCAGAGACCCTGGCTGCACTCAGCTAAAGGCACTCCGATGTTCAAGTCAGTTCAGTAACCAGACAAAAAGAGAAAGGGAGAGTTTGGAGTATGTGGGTATGATTGTGTATGCGTAAGATTGCATGAGATTGTGTACCTCTTTAGGATTATCTCCATGTATATACAGGCAGAAGTCCCATCGGACCTTATTGGCAGTTGGAGTGAGAGTCCCATCGGACCTTACTGGTAGTTAGAGGGGGAGTCCCATCGGACCTTATCCTAACTCCATGGAGGTAGTTGGAGGTACGGTCCCATCAGACCATACCCTGATCTGGATCCCACTCTTTGAGGGATTGCTGACGTGACCATCGGATAAAGATAACTCCTTGTCTCTATCTGGTGTTCGTCTTATCTGTCACCACATTCTGCAACGTGGTCGAACCATTGCAGGGATGCGGTTTTAACTGATTGAGCGCCGGTACTCATCTCGGTTCACTGAACCAGGGTGAATATGATGCCGAGATCAGGTATGAACGCACGCTGGCACTATTGCCGAGATACAAGGCACCATTGCCGAGATGTTGTCACAGCCGCTTTGGCCCACGTGCACGCGCGGGGACTTCCCAGGAGGTCACCCATCCTAATACTGCTCCCGCCCGAGCATGCTTAACTACGGAATTCTTACGGTTTCTGGGGCCGCACGGTTTTAAAAGGCCTCATGCTAAGTTAATACGGGGTTTGACTTATAAGCCTAGGGTTAAGACTTGGATATTTCTAATGCGGGCTAACGGAGACTCACCGTTTGAAGCCCGTGGTTGACACGCTCCGCCCCGTGGTTAAGGGTGCTGCCTGGACCAAGTTTTCACATTCTCCCCCACTAGAAATAGAGCCGTCCTCGGCTCTGACACCAATCGTCACAGCCCCGCCCAACTCAGCATGAAATTGTCCGCTTTGGCCCACGTGCACGCGTGGGGACTTCCCAGGAGGTCACCCATCCTGGTACTGCTCCCGCACGAGCACGCTTAACTACGGAGTTCTTACGGTTTCTGGGGCCACACGGTTTTACAAGGCCTCATGCTAAGTTAATACGGGGTTTGACTTATAAGCCCAGGGTTAAGACTTGGATATTTTTAATGCGGGCTAACGGAGACTCACCGTTTGAAGCCCGTGGTTGACACGCTCCGCCCCGTGGTTAAGGGTGCTGCCCGGACCAAGTTTTCACATTCTCCCCCACTAGAAATAGAGCCGTCCTCGGCTTTGACACCAATTGTCACGGCCCCGCCCAACTCAGCATGAAATTGTCCGCTTTGGCCCACGTGCACGCGTGGGGACTTCGCAGGAGGTCACCCATCCTAGTACTGCTCCCGCCCGAGCACGCTTAACTACGGAGTTCTTACGGTTTCCGGGGCCGCACGGTTTTAAAAGGCCTCATGCTAAGTTAATACGGGGTTTGACTTATAAGCCCAGGGTTAAGACTTGGATATTTATAATGCGGGCTAACGGAGACTCACCGTTTGAAGCCCGTGGTTGACACGCTCCGCCCCGTGGTTAAGGGTGCCGCCCGAACCAAGTTTTCACAGATGTAGAGACCAAGATCAAGACGTGCTTAGCTAGTACACTTACCGAAACTAAGTTAATCTCGGTATTAAGAGAATATCCCACATAATTGTCCCCTAGCTTCGGACTTCTTAGAGTTCCATAACTCTTTGAAGTCGGGAGCTAAACATTATGATGGCAGAAACTCCTGATTATTGAATTTGAGGCTCATACTAAAGCTCATCTCGGTGTTAGTTGATGACATCTTATCCCTATCATGATGTCGCTTCACCTACCCAAGATAATTAATAGCAAGTCATTGTCGCTTCATCTGCCCGAAGCAATTAATAGCATGTCCCAAATTTCATTCTTTGTTCTCGTAGTTTTTTCAAACTTAGGAATAACTATTTACAGGCAGGGGCTAGAAACCCCAGAAGCCACAGTCGAGTTTAGGGCCAAGTACGGGGTACCTGACAATGTCTTGATTAAGTTAGATGACTCAGAGAACCCTTTTGATGGTCTGACCTTTACCAACGGTTGGATGCCGTTTTTTCTTGTCACTATAGTCGTGGGTGGGGTCCAATTCCCCCTTCATCCTCTTCTCTGGTCCTGCCTCAGGAAGTGGCACCTTTGCCCCTATCAATTGATGCCAAACAATTTGAAAATCGTAATGGGCGTCGCTGAGCTCAAAAAGATCCTCGACATTAACTTCGGTGTCCATGACATCGAGGATGTCTACGACCTTTGTAAGTCCGGGAGTGGTGATAACCTCTACTATATTTGGGTGAAGGCGAAACGGGAATGCATTGTCAATGAATTAGAGGAATCCAACAAGTACGCCGGGGACGATCGCCTGTTCGTCTTGGGCAATTGGGAGTTCGGATCGACCGTGCCCGAGGATGAAAGAATAGACAGGGTCCCACGTCGCTTCGGGACTCCTCCGAGTAAACACCGACTCTTTATAAATTCCTTTTATATTTTTCTTTTCTTATTCTGTCAAACTAATCATTTTATGTTTGCTAAGTAGACACCTACCAGAGAAGGCAGGAGGCTAACCGAGTGGGCTAGGCGAGGAACAACGCTTGGCTTCAGGCGATACACACTTACCGAGGTCACAGTGGCTAAGCCGCCTGGGCGCTACGAAACTACAAGCCGAGGTACCACTCTTTCATCAAAAGGAGGAGTGGTCAGCCTCAGGGAGGGCGCCAAGGTCGAGTAGAGGAAGAAAAGACAGAGCCAGTGCGGGTGCGGGTTCCAACTGATGTTGAGCACCGAGCCAGTTCAAGCTCCAAAACTTTCACCTTGTCCTCCGAGTCAGAGGCTACTAGGCTGCAACAAGTTGTTGACTCTTATACTTTTTCTTCTAGCCCGGAGGAAGAAAGGGAAGAAATGTCGCTGCGCCGACCTCTTGCAGCCTTCAAGGACTTGAGTGCCCTAGTCTTTGGAGGACGAGCTCTTCGAGCCCCTTTGGCTCCTTCGACCTCCGCTGCCGCTGACGCCTCTGCTCCATCTACAAGTTAGGAAGTTCGGCAGCGCCCTGTCGAAACCGCCTAGGAGGAGGCTCAGTGATGGAACGCGCTCCGGGGCGCCCGCTGGGGCGGCTACCGGGGTCGGCGGAACGTGGGAGTCCGTCGGGTCCGGCCCTTTCGCGCCCTGGCGGGCCCTGAAGCGTGCATCATCATTTCTTTTTTGTGGGTGGGTGTGCCAGATTTTCTATTTTACTTGGAATTGCAAGTGGTAATCCGGAGATCAACCTTCGCAAGTAAAAAGGAAATCAACTTCTTTCAAGTTTTCCATTGCACAAATATTTAAGAAAAGAGACATTTTCTTGGTTTGCCGTGAAAGGCGATTTTGTTTGGCATTTATAGCCGATTTTGGCGTTTATAGCCGATTTACAATTCTCATCAATAATGAAAGACAAGAGTTGTGACTTTTGTCTCTTTTAGAAAAATACAAACTACAATGAAAAGCAAGAAAAGGAAGATCTAACTTTTCAGGAGATTGTGGGGGACTCGTTCAGATTGACGGTCGCAAGCCATGTATGGGCTTCGCCATCATCCATGCAGATGAGAACAGAAGATGCTCTTGATTCGCTTGGCTTGGCTATAACCTCAGGTTTTTAGGGGACAAAGACCAAGAGAAGGTCCTATGTCCAATAAAAAGCTAAGTAGACGGGCTGAAAAGCCATGTCTAAGCCATTGGAGGCAGCGGGAGAAGGCAAGGACCTTGGGGGGGGTGCCCCCCAAGGGACTCTCGTCACCTTGTAGTGGTGGCCGGTGCAGAACTTCAGCAGAGTTTTCTCTCTTTTTTCTTTCTCTCAGATCTCTTTCTGATCCCTTTTTTCTGATCTTCTGATTTTCTCCTCTTTTTTTTTATTCCAATTTCAATGGAATGCTCTCCTATTTATAGGCTTTTGGTAGCCATTTAGGAGGGTTTATGAGCCTTAATGGCTTTAATGGGAGGAGTTACAAGATTTATTTCTTGATTTTGTAACTCCTTTTTCCTTGAATCTGATTGGCCGATGGAGATTAAGGGCTTTTAATCACCTTAATTACCATAATGGGAGGAGTTTCATGGGTTAAATGCCATGAATCAATTGACTTGTAACTCCCAAATGCTTGCTTCTGATTGGGCCGTCCAAAGAAATGAATTAATGACTGCAATAAAGCTAGTCAATTAACCACATTAATTGGTCGCCGAGCAGTCGAAGAGTCGCGGGCCATGCCGTGTCTTCTGGAATTCTTCTGGCGATGATCATCGATGGATCTACATGCTGATCGACATCGGATGAACATGTAACTTCAGACATTGATGGCTAAGAGCGGGCCGGTGACATCTGTCTTGTCGATTTCACGATCGGTCGGACAGAAAGTGCACTTTCTTGGTCAGCCGGTTGGCGATCTTGGAGCGATCACTGATGATTTTATGCTTTTGGAGGTTGACCCGTGATTTTGACGGATGTCGTCGGATATGAGTCAATTTCAAGCACTAAAAATCACATTTTCAGGAAACCACAGGGGCCAAAGTGCGCGAAACGCGAAAAAAGACGGAAAAACGGGTCACCGGCGGAAAATCCGGTGACCCGGACCTCCATGGTCGCCGGCGACCATGGACCGGCGACCATGGCCCATGGTCGCAGGGGCCTGCGACCATGGGCCATGGTCGCAGGGGGCTGCGACCCTGGGGGATTTTTCCCCTTCGGAGCCCGTTTTGCGGTCGTTTTGAGGTCTTTTTCGTCGCCGTTTTCTTCTGTATTTTTCTTGACATTTCTTCTCATTTATTGGCTTGATTTCCCTGTAGAAAACTTGATGAGAATCCTTGCATTTTTAGAGTGCAAAGTTTCTAATTTTCCGGGAAAGCCGAAGACTTTGTCGCGTAGAGCTGCTGATTTTCCGCCAGAAGTCGAAACTTGGTCAAACGATGTCGGAATGACCTGAAATTTGAGGTGAAGCCTCCTGAGCAATAAATAAGACCAACCATAGGCTTTTGTTTGAGTTTTGAAGCCGTTTGGGGTCCCGTCGATGCTTCACTTGATTTTGCTGCGGGGAAAATGCCGAGCTTTGATGTGCGGTCAAACGATGTCCGATTGACCTGAAATTTGACGGGGAGCCTATTGGAGTCATTTTGAGACGTTCCATGGGCTCCGTTTTGGATGTCATGGTCCCGGGTTGCTCTGCCGCCGGTAGGCTTGATTTTCTCTCGGAGCATCGAAACCTGGTCAAACGTTTTCGGAATGACCTGAAATTTGACGTGCAGCCTTTTGGAAGCATGTTGAAGCCACTCATGCACTTGGTTTGATGAGCGAAGGCTCCGGTGGTTTCCGCCGCCGGGAGGCTTGATTTTGCTGCTCGAGCATTGATGGAGGGTCAAACGTTGTCGGTTTGACTTGAAATTTGGCATGGAGCCCTTTTGAGACATGCTGGAGTCATCTGTAGGCTCTGATCGAAGTTTTGACGTCTCCGATGATGTCGCCGCCGGGAGCGCCATTTTAGCTGTCGGAGAAGCGAAGTTAGGCCAAATGATTCTGAAATGGCCCGAAACTTCATATGTACTCTTCTCTTGGCTATCTTGAAGGATCTTGCAGTTTTTGTTTGATTCTGACAAGATTTGATTTTTTTGAGAAGTTGCATTGCCTATTTATGGCAGGTTGCGACTTCATGCAGCTTTCTTGATGTTGAAGAGGCAAAGTGACATTTTTGGTGTCAACAAATGCCCCCTCGAGGTACAGCGACGAGTTGCTTGACTTTTGTAGTCGATGTGCCTCGAAGAGATTTTTGAAGGAGAGCTTGTGTCTTGACCAAGAGTCTTTGAGCAATCTTTCCTTTGGTAGAGTAGCCTTTGAGCTTCCAGGGGAATTTTATGGTAGTGAAAGGAATCACACACCATCTCGAGGCAAAGTTTTGAAGATGACATCAGGGATGTGGATTTGGGTTTCTGTTTTTGACCTTGTGACCTAACAAGCTATATATGGCAGGTTAGGGGATCGGGTTTTGGTTTTGACCTTGTGACCCAACAAGCTGTATGTGGCAAGTTGGGGGATCATGACTTGGTTTTTGGTTTTGGTCTTGTGACCTAACAAGCTGTATGTGGCAAGTTAGGGGACCAGGATTTGGTTTTTGGTCACT
Source organism: Umbellularia californica (assembly GCA_028538565.1). NCBI lineage: Eukaryota > Viridiplantae > Streptophyta > Magnoliopsida > Laurales > Lauraceae > Umbellularia > Umbellularia californica. Next base: position 14,414,131 of record JAPQWN010000009.1, on the reverse strand, counting down.
CTTTGGGACTGTGTGGGTCCATTGGAGTGGTTTGGATTTTTGTGAAATGTCAATTTCAAGATTTTGGCTCAATTTGGTATATGAGGCTGGATGGTTTGATTTTTGGAAGCTCATGGGGCTTGGGATTTTTTTGTATGGTTCAATCAACTCAAAAGAGGCATGGAACCATTATTATATGCTCTTGGTAAGAGGGATTTTTTCTGACTGAAAGCCCTTTTTTTTATTTATTTATTTATTTATTTATTTATTTATTATTATTATTTTTTTAGTGCCTAGGTGGTCAAACCTGGCTCATATGGGCTAGCCCATGGGACCTTAAGCTTTTTAGGATGGCTTAGATCTCATGTGGGGCCATTTTTGTAAAGAATATCTAAAGATATCTCATTTGGATAGAGAATATCTAAAAATATCTTTATGGGAGAGAATCTCTCATCTTCCCCTAATTTGGGAGAGAATATCTCAATGTATCTTTCTTTTTGGGAAAGAATCTTCAATATCCTTTTTTGTTGGAGAGAATCTCTCATTTGATTGATTTTGGGAGGAAATCTCTCAAAGACATCTTTCTTTTTGGGAAAGAATCTTTCTAATTCCTTCTCTTTTGGTAAGGTTACTTAATTAGTAACACTTACCTTTCTTCTTTGTTTCCTTCTTTGATTTGCTCTCTCCTATAAAAGCAAAGGAAGGTAGGATCTCTTGCCCTTATTGCTTTCTTTTGCAACAATCTCAAGAGAGCTCCAAGGCCAAGAGTTTTTCTTCTTCAAGGATCTTCAAGCTTTTTTCTTCTTCTTCTCCATCAATGGCTTCAAGTAAGTTTTCTCTCTTTTTCTTTCAAGAAAACTCCATGTAGAGAATAGGATGGTAAAAAAAGAAAGTTTCTCTCTTTTTTTTTTCCTTCTTTTTTTTTCTTTTCTTTTTTCTTTTCTTTCTATTCTTCTTCTCTTTTTTTTTCTTTTCTTTTCCACGTGATTTCTTTTTTTTTCACGTTTTTTTTTTTTTTTTTTTTTTTTTTTTTGGGGCCGTACGGACAGATCCGTACGGATCTGGTCCGTACGGCCACGTGGCCTATTTATTTATTTATTTATTTATTTTTTTTTTTTTTTTGTTTGAGAAAGTTTCTTTTTTTTTCTTTTCTTTCTCCCCCTTTTTTTCGAGAAAGTTTCTTCTTTCTTCTTTTTTTTTTTTTTTTTTTTTGCTCATCATGATAATGCGTTTTTTTGTGCAAATCTAGATGTTCATGCATGTACTATTTGTAGATTGAGCATGATAGCATACCTGAAAATCTTTGCAAATTTGGGAATTTGGAGCTCGCAGTGATGTTGAGCCCTTCTTGATTTTGCGGAGATTTTGAGGTTTCGAAAGTTTGGAGTTTCGGAGCCCGCAGCAATGTTGAGCCCATCTTCAAAACTTTCTATTTCTTTCGGGGTATTTCCTTTTTCTTTGGAATTGCCCCGGGGTCATGCCAAAATTTCGCCAGATTTTTGGTGGGACAAAGTGACCCTTTTTTCTTTTTTAGCGAAATCCTGTCATTTTGATGACGATCTTTTTCTTTTCCAACCTTTGCAGGTGGTTCCTCCAGAGCGAACAAGGGTAAAGAGCCTGCTACAAGCGTACCTCGTCGATCCGCCAGATCTTCTAATGTGGCCGTTCAGCAGGCCTGGGAGAAGGTCCAGTTTATTGAGAAGAACTTGGAAGAATGCGATTCCCTCAATCGTGATGAGATGAGACAGCGATTGATCGCTCTCAAGGATGAGGAGTTCTATAAGATCATGGTAAGCAACCGTCCTTGGGTTATGGACGATCTGAGGGTTTTGCCCAAGCCTACCTTTTTCTTTGGAGATGCAGTCCCTGACGACTTGACATACCAAAGGAGATGTTTTCAGTTCTCTTACACAGCTGATGGTGAAGAGAGAACTATTTCTACCCGGTCGTCTTTTGACCGGACCATCTCGATCCTGAGCCTTTCTCCCACGTGCCCTAAGAGGGAAGATCCTCCGAGCTGGGTGAAGAGGACCAGTGTGATCAAGACCGGGGTTTTTGTTGGTGGACCTTCCGGTTTTGCGGAGAAGCCACCTGTCCGTATGGACATGTTGATGCCAGCCAGCGGCTACCAGGGCTTTGATTATCCGTCGGTCGATTTGAGACCGGTGGGCCTTGGCGTTTTCAGCGGTGACGGCAGTACTTGGGTGAAGCCTTTTCGACTTCGTGGCCGTTTCAATGCTGACTCCGATTGGAAGTCATGGACTGACCACACCTTGCTGATTGGGGGCGCCGTTTTGAAGGAAGCCGGGATTTTTGACGCGGTCCGCGCTTTCAGGGAGACCGTGACTTTTTCCGATGATGCCTTCATGGCTATGTTGGAGTCTTTCCTCCCTCAGACCAATACCTTCGTTGTTACGAACGGTGAGATTGGTTTTTCTCTGAAGGAGTTGAGTGCTATTACTGGATTGCCCATCCTTGGCAAACTCTACGAGGAGTTCATGCCGATTGACAGCGTCCTTGAGGAGCAGTCAGAGGAGTTCAGGCTCCTATACTTTCAGCTCGTCGCCTTCTATGATTTTTTGAAGGAGGGCTCGAAAGTGAGATCCAGCAGTTGGAAGAGTTGTGGCTTTTCATTCTTCAACTCCTTTGACGGTCGAGAACCTTCTGATAGCATGACCCGGGAAGACAGGAAGAAGACTTCGGCCATGCAGGAAGAGTTGAAGGGTTTCTTCGCGAGCACAGATGCCATTTGTTCTGACATTACACTGCGGAGGGATCTTGCTGTTTACCTCACTTTTTGGCTGGGTGAGGCTATTTTTGCTGGTGGAGATGGGACGCACATCAGGCCGCATTGTATTTTTCCGGCTTGTCAGATGGCGTTTGGAGAGCGGCTTGCTTTGGTGCCCGCTCTTTACTCCTACCTGTGTACCGAACTGCAGGCTGCTGCTTTTTTGGTTCGGCTTGGGCTCCCTATGAATAGGGTATTTTCAGCCCATATCTTTTATTCGTGGTTTGTATACCACTGTCCTGGCTTCCACCAGCTGGGTGCTGCACAGGATGATGATCCTCTGATGATTCGATTGGCTAAGGGAAAAGCCGTATCCGAATCACTTTTGTTTGCCCGCATGAGGATCCGACGGTTCAGGGACGTCGAGATGGGGCAGTCTTCAGTTAAGCTTTCTCCGGAGTTACGGAAGAAGGCTTTTGATTTTGGTGCCTCCCGAGACTCTACCAGAGCAGGGTCGGGAAGGCATTACTCTTTGACCAATGCAGAGAAGGAGTGGCTTTTCAGCATACGGGTCGGCACGATGGTGTACCGCAGACATCTTTTCGTCGACATCCAGCCGTATGTACCTTCTCGCTTTGCGCTTCAGTTGGGCTTCTCTCAAGGCGTTGTTGGAGCGCCTTCGAGTATGGTGAAGCGTTTTGGGGGTTTGCAGGATGGCAGAAATGCATGGGCTTTCTATAGTGCTGAAGACACTACTGCCACGATTTCTTATCCTGAGCTGTCGACTTTCCGAACTGCCGGCTTCACGAAGTGGTTCGCGGAGAGCTTTTTGGCATATCGGGGGCTTTCCAAGAAGGAGCTTGATGTAAAGCTGTCTTCTGGAAAAGGCATTGGGAAGTCGGATGGCGTCCGGCGAGAGGAAGTTTGTGCCTTCCTTTCTGGAGAGAAGCACAAGATAGGCTTTCTCGGTGACCAGGGCGTCATTGGTTCTGAAGCTGTTCGGGAAGTACCTGATGAGGCTTTGGAGCAGCTAGAGCAGGAGGAAGCTGAGCTCGACGCTTGGATGCAAGCGGCACAGAAACGAGCTTCCGTGGAGTCTACTGGCGAAAGCAGACCATCCAGTGAGGAGTCAAGTGAGAAACCTGACTCTGATAGTGGGGCGGGTTCTTCTAGGAAGCGAACCCGTAGAGGTAAGAAGAGGAGGAGTCATCATCGCAGCGAGGGGCCACATGAGGACTCTCCTGACATGGAAATCCCTCTTACCATCAACGAGGAGGTGCCAGAGGCTGTCGACGAGCCTCCAGAGAAGAGGAGTCGTGGGGAAGAGACCATTGGTGAAGGTATGATTCTTCCTTTTTCGTTTTCTGCTTCTTTCATAGGGCTTTCCATGTTCTGATTTGTTTTCTCACCCTGCTGCTGCTTTTTTTTTTAGCAGAGGATGAAGACTTGGCGATGCCTGAGGTTCCGACCGATGAGGCGGTGATGGAGCCGGTTATGGCATCTGAAGAAGAACCTAGGGACTCTGGAATGACTCCGGAATCTCCGACTGGTATGACTTCCTTCGCTTTCTCTTTTTTTGTGCCTGCGACTTGATTTGCTAACATTTTTCTTGTCAGCTGACTCGCCACAAGATTCTGATGACTTTGAACCATCAATGGACGTAAATGTTGATGATGCTTCCGATGAGTTCATGGAGGAAGAGAGCGTTCCGCCAGTCGTCGAAGAAGGTACTTCGTAGTGATGACCCTGATGGTTTTTTTTTTTTTTTTTTTTTTTTTTTTGAACAGGATCATATTCATACCTTTTTGTGTTTCATTTGCAGGTTTTGAAGTGACAGAAGAGAGTCCATTGCTTTCTTCAGAACCAGAGCAAGGGATGCCAGAGGTCGATCCGGAGGTAGAGACTCCTACAACCAGTTCTGACGCGATAGAGGAGATACCTCATGCTGAGATTCCTTCTCCAGTGGCTCCAAGTGAAAAGAGTTCCTTTGTTACTCTTCCGATGGGACATGACATGAGCAGCCGATCAGCGGAGAAGGGTGAACCTTCATCCAGTTCGTCTCTTCAATTTGCGAAGAAGGTGCTGGCTCGGGTTTTGAGTTCTTGGATCAAGACTCTCCTTTCTGGACACTTGGGAGCAGGATTTGGCATGATCCCACATGTGCAGGAGATTCTCACTGATACCGAAGAGGTTGGTCTAGATGTCACAGGTGCCAGGGCGACCGTTGATAGGATCATTGCACTGGGTGACAAGTGGTTTGAGACCATGGGCTTCCCTGACGACCAATTCTTCAAGGAGATGTTCTTGGACCCTGCTGATAAGGCTAAGTCTGACCTGAATGAGGCTACACAAAGCAAGAAGCAGCTAGTTCGGGAGAAGAACAAGGAAGAGCTAGCCATCATCGGATTGAGGCATGACCTTAATGTCCTTGATAGGGAAGTTGAGGAGGCCAGAAAACGTCTTGAGCATTTGAAGGCACAAGTCGATGCGAAGTGGGCTGCTATAACAGAGGCTCGTGACAGGGAGAGTACTCTGATCCGCAGGGTTGCAGATGCCGGTCAAGTTCTCGAGAGGAGGACTCTAGAAAACGAACGATGGCAAACTGCTGGGGAAGAGCTTCCCGGTGTAAAAGAAGGGTTACGGCATTCGCCAGCATCTCATGGCAAGTTCCTGAAGAAGCGTGCCTTGGAAACTCTGACGGCTGAGGCCAAAAGTTTGCTTGAGGAGCTGAAGCTTTGGCTGGAGACCATTTTTGGCTGAGCTCCTGATTTTTTATAGCAGAAACCATTCTTCTTTTTTTGGTACCACATGTATTTTTTTGGTACTTTTCTCTTTTTTTTTTTTTTTTTTTGGTACCACATGTATTTTTTGGTACTCTCCTTTTTTTTGTTTTGGTACCACATGTATTTTTTGGTACTCTCTTTTTTTTGTTTTCCCTACGCTCACTCAAATCTTTTTGTGATGAAAGCGATTGCTAAATGGGATTTGATCAAAAGTTTTGTCATTTTGTGAAAACCTTTTGTCAAATAATTGTTTTGGTAGGGGAAACGAATTTGGCGTGAAAGCCGGATTTTTGTGGCATTTACAGCCAGTTTTGACATGAGAGTCAGGTTTTTTTTTTTTTGTGTGTGGCATTTATAGCCGATTTTTGAGATGGCATAAGAGCCAAAAATTTTGTTCGTGGCATGGGAGCCAATTTTGAGATGGCATGGAAGCCGAAATTTTATGACGTAAAAGCCAAAATTTGGGTTGGCATGGAAGCCGAAATTTTATGGCGTAAAAGCCAAAATTTGGGTTGGCATGGAAGCCGGTGTTTGTTTTGTTGGCATCTATAGCTAGTTTGGTGGCATTGATAGCCAATTTGCGGCATTTATAGCCGGTTTGGTGGCATTGATAGCCAATTTGTGGCATTTATAGCCGGTTTGGTGGCATTGATAGCCATTTTTGAAAGCCAAGTTTTGGTTTGTCGGCGTGAAAGCCAATTTTTTGTGGCATTGATAGCCGGTTTGTGGCATTTATAGCCGGTTTGGTGGCATTGATAGCCGGTTTTTGGGCAAAAGAGCCAGGTTTTGGCGTTTATAGCCAGATTTTTTTTTTTTGCTTTCAAAATGCAGGTATCGACTAAATGTCGCCTCCCCGCTGAATGGTCTTGCAAGTGTCGATGGAATGTCGCTTCCTTGCTCATTCGGTTTTGCGAGTATTGATGGAATGTCACTTCCTCGCGGGTTAGGTTTTGCAAGTATCGATGGAATGTCGCTTCCTCGCGAATTGGGGTGCAAATATCGACTAAGCGTCGCTTCCCTGCTTTTCCCAAAACTTTTGATTTTGCGGGTACTGACTTGATGTCGTTTCCCCGTGATTTTTGAAATTTGAGGTTTTCTCGAACCTTTGAAATTTGGGTTGTGGATAGCAACTGGTATGTTGCATCTCCACGATTTTTGAAATTGGGTTGTGGATATCAACTGGTTTGTTGCTTCTCCACGGTTTTTGGATTTTGCAAGTATCGACGAAATGTCGCTTCCCTACGATTTTGGGTGCAAGTATCGATGGAATGTCGCATCCTTGCTTTTTTTCAAAATTTTTGTTTTGCGGGTACTGACTTTGATGTCATATCCCCACGATTTTTGAAAAACCATTTTTTTTTTGTTTAAAGACACAAGGGTCGTAAATTTTGACCTAGAACCATTTGGCGGTAAAAGGTAAGGTGGACTAGGGTGGAAATCCCTGAATCCGGATTTTTGTTTCAAACCATGAATTTTGGTTCAAGGATCGAAAGCTTTGGTCAAGTCAGGGAGAGGCTCCTAAACTTGATTTTCTTTTTTTTTGTTTTTGAACAATGAAACGATGAAAGTAAGCATTGTTTTTGAATCTCTAGAAATTTTGACATTTGATATGAAAATTCTAAAGAGAGTGGGTTTGACGAGCGAGTACCTGAGAACAGGTTTTGGCCATACAGGCATTGCTCTTACCCAGTTGGGTAAGTCTTCAAGGGTAGTACCGCTTCAAGAACTTGCCGTTGATAGGCAGCATACATCTGTCGCCTTCCATGTTTAGGAGGGCATATGCGCCGTTGGAGAAGACTTTGTCGATGACGTAGGGTCCCTCCCATTTTGGTTCAAATTTGCCTTTGGATTTGTGTGCGAAGACCATTGGTCTTTTTACCGCAAGAACCAAGTCACCCTTTTTGTAGGCGCGTTGCCGGACCCTTTTGTCAAAAGATCCTGCCATGCGTGCTTGGTAAAGTTCAATGCTTTGTCGAGCTTCGAGCCGTCTCTCGTCGAGATTGTCCAGCTCATGGAGTCTCAATTTGACATTGCTTTCTTGAGTCATGTCATTTTGTAGAGATACCCTCAGAGAAGGAATTTGTACCTCTAGGGGCACGACAGCTTCGCATCCATAGACCAAGGAGAATGGTGTGCTATGGGTTGGTCCTCGAACGGTGGTTCGATAGGCCCACAAAGCTTCAGACAGTTTATCGCTCCAGTCTCTTTTGTGACTAGAGACCATTTTCTTGAGGATTTTGCAGAGTGTCTTGTTGAAGGCTTCTGCTAATCCGTTTGCTGCCGGATTGTATGGAGTCGAAGGACAGCTTTGGATTTTGTATTTGTCGCAAAACCTGTAGAATCGATGATCCCGGAATTGTGGTCCGTTATCATGGACGAATCTCTTGGGTATGCCGAAACGACAAATGATGTTGGTGCGTAGGAATTGAAGAACTGATGAGGTCTTCATTTCGTTGAACGCAAATGCTTCTGACCACTTGGAGAAATAATCCGTTGCGGCGAAGATGAAGCGATGACCTTTGCTTGAAGGGGGAGAGATAGGACCTATGATGTCCATGCCCCATGCTTCAAAAGGCCATGAGATTGCTGTAGGATGTAGCCATTCCGGAGGCATGTGAATGTAGTCTCCATGAACTTGGCATTGTTGGCAGCGCTTAGCAAATTGCATTGCATCAGCAACCATGGTAGGCCAATAGTAACCTAACCTTTTGATTTGGTCGTAGAGCTTGGGACCAGCCTGATGAGCTCCACAAAGACCAGCGTGAACTTCTTTGAGTGTTTCTTCAGCTTCTTGTTGTGACAAGCAGCGTAGGAGTACTCCATTGAAGGATTTCCTGTAAAGGATTTTCGAAGGGATATCCAAATGAAAGTTTGGGGCTCGCCTTTGGATGCTTACCCGTTCTTTTGGATCTTCAGGTAGGATTCCGAACATAGTGTAATCAATGAACGGATCCCTCCAGTCGCCGATTGAAGGTTGAAGGATAGAGATCCGACTTCCAACCACTTGGTGGCATTCAGCAACTGCTTGGTGTGTGTTAAGAGGAGGGAGGATCCTTCTCTCATTCACTGTAATTTGCATGTTTTCCCCTTCTTGAATTGCCATAGATGCGGCAAGTCCGGCCAGGGCATCTGCACGGATATTTTCACCTCTACGAATGTGGGTGATGTTGCAGATGTCAAACTTTTGCAGAAGCGATTGTGCCTTGTTGTAATAAGGCAGCAGATCGGGCTTCCTGACTTCATATTTCTGATTCATCTGGTTGACGATCAGTTGAGAGTCTCCAAAGACTTCCAGCATAGTGATACCAGATTCGATGGCGAGTTCCAATCCTAGGATCAGAGCTTGGTATTCAGCTGCATTGTTTGTGCATGGTTCCAGTAGCGAGAAAGCGTGTGGAATCATGCATTTGTCGGGGCTAACAAAGAGATGCCAACTCCCGAGATCAGCTTTCTGTTTTCATTTGTCCTGGTTGCACCGTCAAAGTACATGTCCCAGGAGGCATTTGGTGAGGAAGTCTCCACGTTGTAGACAGGTTCGTCTGGGAGATCATCTCTGAGTGGAGAATCTTTAGGCAATGGATGCTCTGCGAGGAAATCTGCTAGAGCTTGGCCTTTGATTGCTTTTTGTGGCACATACCTTATATCAAATTGTGATAGAAGGATGGACCATTTTGCCAGTCGGGCATTGAGAGAACCTGCCTTTGTGACAAGGACCTTCAAGAGGTTGATCCTCGAGACCAGGTAGACTGTGTTGGAAAGCAAGTAGTGACGTAGCTTTTGTACGGCGAACATCACTGCAAGGCATTTTTTTTCGACTGGAGAGTAGCGATGCTCTGCACCTACTAGCATGCGGCTGAGGTAGTATAGAGCAGCTTCTTTTCCCTCACCATTCTCTTGTGCAAGCAAAGCGCCTACAGAATGATCAAGAGCTCTTGTGTACAAGATGAATGGTTTTCCAGTGGCAGGGGCAGCTAACACTGGAGGTTTGGTCAGGTATGACTTGATATCTTGAAATGCGGCTTCACAGTCGGCATCCCAGACAAAGTCTACACCCTTTTTCATCAATCGAGAGAATGGACGGCATTTCCCTGAAAGATTGGAGATGAACCGTCTGATGTAGGCCAATCTCCCTTGGAGCCCTTTTAGTTCCCTTAGGGTTCTTGGAGGGGGCATTTCTAGAATAGCCTTGACTTTTATGGGGTCAAGTTCTATTCCAGCTTTCCGAACAAGGAATCCGAGAAACTTACCCGACGAGACGCCGAAGAAGCATTTTAGAGGATTCATCCGCAGTTTGTGTTTGCGAAGTCGGAGGAAGACTTCCCGAAGATCTTTGAGATGGTCTTCTTTTCTTCTGCTTTTGACGGCGAGGTCATCAACGTAACATTCGACCGTCTTGTGCTGCATATCTTGGAATATTTTCATCATAGCCCTCTGATATGTGGCACCAGCATTTTTCAGACCAAATGGCATGACAGTGTAGCAATACACGCCAAATGGAGTTCGAAAAGATGTGTGTTTTTCATCCTCGGGATGCATCTTTATCTGATTGTAGCCAGAGAAGCCATCCATGAATGTCATTCGCTCGAATCCGCAGGTATTGTCAATCATCACCTCCGGTATGGGGAGCGGGAATTCATCTTTAGGGCAAGCGCCATTCAAGTCTCTATAGTCAATACAGACTCTGATCTGCCCAGTTTTCTTTGTCACGGGGACAATGTTGGCCAACCATTCTGGATGTTGTTCCTCACGGATGAAGCCGACGCTTTTGAGCTTTTGAACTTCTTGTTCAATTTTATCCATCACATCTGGACGGAATCTTCTTTGGCCTTGTTTGACAGGCTTGACGTCTTCTTGAAGATTGAGTTTGTGGACTGCTACTTTGGGGTCTAAACCAGGCATTTCAGCATAGGACCATGCAAAGCAATCAACGAACTCACGAAGAAAAGCGATATACTCGGGTAACTCATCATCCTTTATATTCTTGCTTATGAATACAGGACGTGGGTTATCAGGTGTTCCCAAGTTTATCTTTTGAACAGGATCTTCTGTCGGAAGGTTCGAAGGTGGTTCCTCCACAATATTTTCGGAGGCTTCCAACTCAACGAAACCTTTTGGAGTTTCAACTGCATTACCAGACCAAGGCTCTGTTCCTTTCCATGGATTTTCTTGATTGGTGATCTCCTCAAGGCTTGCTATGAGATAGGTCCAATCGCCTGTTGAGTCTGGTATTTCTTTTGGAGACGAGGGTTCTTCTGGGTCAGAATAGCACAAGTCTGCATTATCGGACGATTCCTCTTTATCATCAGAGAAATCATACCAATTGGATGAGCTTCCTGGATTTTTGTCAGGTAACTCTTTAAAGAGATATCCAGGGAGATCGATGTCTTCATGGACTTGAGATGTTGAGGCTTGGTCGGTAAAACGACTTTTAAGCTTTTGTGTCAACTGTCTCAGAGGAGTATCAGGATCATACCCTAACCCATATGAAGACTTTTCTACATGACCGTAGAGTCTCCAATCTTCCAGCTGGCTTTTGGTCAAGGCGGGCTCCAATGGCGTGAGAATACCGCGTCTTTCTCCCAAACCGACTGGGTTTCGAGCGTCATAGCCCATTTTCTTCATAATTGCTTGTGCCACAGGACTATATAGAGATAGCTGAGGCATACCTTCATTTTGGAAAGGTTCCAGCATGGAATTTGATGAAGAAGCGTCCGATCTATGGAAGAAGATCGGCCTTTGCTTTGGTGATGTTGCCGGAACAACAAAGGTAGCAGACATAGGATCTTCTACATCAGCAGGTGTCTCCATCGGAGTGAGAGCAGGCTGAACTTGCTGAGTGTCAGCTTGGCTTGACGATGCATCGTCTTCTGGCTCTGAGTCCGAGTCTGTGTCTTGCATGATAGACACGAAAGAAACAACAAATTTGCCCCCAGGCTTTTGTTTCGCCTTCTTCACTTTAGTCCTGATGACCAAAGGTTTTGAATTCTTGAGGGAGATAACGAAGGGAGATTGACTACTCTCTTCTAATTTGCCGGAGGGTTTGTTTTCTTCCGGTGATTTTTGAGGAGCCTTGCCTTTATCTTTCTGGAGATTTTCAGCAGGGGGTGCTGTTTCCTCTTCTTCTTTTTCTCCTTCATACATCTGGGAGTCTGCGAAGTGGACTTCTTTACCTTTGAAGGGTTTTCTGTCCGCAAAGACGCGATGTACCATGCCGTCGTCGCCGACGAACTTGATGCATTGATGTAGAGTTGAAGGGACAACACCGTTCTCGTGTATCCAAGGACGTCCGAGAAGAATGTTGTAGCATGAGGGGGTTTTTATTGCATACACAGTGACCTCAGAGATAAGATCACCGATTTGCAATTTGAACCTGATTTTGCCGATAGGCCTTTGAGCGCTCCCATCGTATCCAAAGATAGATACAGATGTGTGGCTTAGCTTGCTGGGTGGGATGCCCAACTCTTCAAGAGCCGAAGTGGAGATAAGGTTGAGTGCAGAACCTGGGTCGATCTGAACTCTATGTATTGGCATTTCTTTGATGTACCCTGTGAAGTACAAGGGTCGGTTGTGCCTTGCTTCGCCAAGTAGGAGGTCTTCCTTAGTGAAGGCGATGGTTGCACAGGCTGCCTTTTGAACCGAGAGGCATTGGATGCATGATCCCTCGCTTTTCTCTTTTTCTCCTTTTAAGGAGGTTTCTGAGTTTTTGACCCGGTAGTCCATTTCAATTTGGAGGACTTGTGGGGCATGTTTGTCGACATCCTCATTCAGTTTTTGCAATTCTGAGATGAGATTATCACGAGTGCGTGGAGACATTCGTAATAAATCCAGGATGTGAAGACGTGCAGGTATGTGTTTGAAGTGCTCAACCAAGTCATACTTGAAAGCCACCTTAGGGCCTGCATGTTCATCATTGTTGCCACTGGGGGCGCTTACAACATCTTTTCCCGAAGGATTTACATAAGTAAAGGAAGATTGGTTGTAATTTTTGTGGTAGTCCCGGCCCGAACGGGTGCCTCTACCAACTTCGAGAGCTTCTTGAGAAGGATCTTCGTTTGGAAGATTGTCTTCAGGATCAAGAGGCTGTCATTTTTCATCTACTGGGGATGTATCTGCAGCAGAGTTGTCATCCTCAGTGATTGTGTTGCACGGAGCATTTTCCGGGAGCAAGTCCTGAACAGCATCCAGCAGCTTTTCTTCTTCGTTGACCCATCCATCACCCCAAGTTGGGTTTTCTTCATGATGATGAGTCGGGAAGAATGTGTATCCTGAAGTCACAGTCTCAGGAGAAGAAACCTGAGAGGGTGTCATCTCTGTGAAAGTCACGTGAGACGAGGTAGCTCCAGAGGATACATTGCTAGGCGTCGTCGGAGTGTAGGTAATCTCATCAGACGACGCTTCAGAAGAGCTATAATCCTGATATATTATATTACAGGAAGCTCTGATAGATGATGTTGCCTGCTCGGAGTCAGACTCATCCTCGGATGTAAGAGGATCATCTATCCAGCAATGTTCTCCATTTTCAGGAGTTGAGGGAGGAGGTACCTGATGGGCTTCAGGGACTTCCGGCTCTGGATTGTGAGGAATCTCGTTGACGCGGTCTTGCTCTTGTTCTAGAGCGAGACGCTGCAAGATCCTTGCATATTCTTCAAGATCAGGCATGGGAGCCAGATCTTCTTCTTCGTCTTCTCCGTGTGGCTCAACATAGTTGATTTCCACTGGAACAATGACAGGTGCTGGGTTAATAGCATCTTCTTGTGCAGCCTCTTGGTCTTCTTCATCATCAGACCAGGATCCTTGTGGTTGCAAGGGGTTATACCAGATTACTGGCATAAGGTGAGTTTCAGGAACCCATTCTTCATCGGAGAGATATTCTCCTGTTTCAAGAGATTCCTCCCACTCATCGGTGTAGTTGGGCTCGAATCCATCGTCGGTGTCGCTGGACTCGTATCCATCAATGGAGAATCCAACTACCGAGTTGCAAGAGTATAATGCCCCCTGCATGGCTTCTTTTTTGAATTGAGGTGGCATGAAATCACTGAGAGTGATGTTTCTTACCGCCTTTGAAGTCTCTGGAAGGGACGTTTCTGCTGCCCCGAGTGAAGTGGTAGAGGAGGCCTCTGCCTTTTCATGGACTTCTTGTTTTGGCTGGGTCTTCTCTTGCCGTTTGAGCCTGAGGAGATGTTTCCTAGCCTGCCTTCGCTGTTGAGCTGTCGGCTTTGTTTTTACGATCTCCCAGTTTTCATCTTCCAAGAGATCGGGATGTACCCATATGGGTTGTCCGTCTGGTGTCGGGTAAGGAACCAACACTTCGGACGTTTGAATTCTTTTTATCACCTTGAAGGAAGTAGTGATCTTCTTCTTCGGTGATTTTGGTGTTTGTCCACATGACACCATGTTGACGGAGGCAGTCCCATAGTTTTTGTCAAAGGTGATGACTCCGTTTTTCCACATCTCGTTTATCTTCTCTCTCACAACAAAGCATTGATTGAGAGGATGCGAGACCATCTGGTGGTATGGACAGTACCGAGGATCATTGGTTTTGCCAACGTCTCCAGGTCTTTTGGGCTCTGGCAAAATGAGTTTGCCATTTGCTAGGAGAGCCTCAAAGATTTCTTCGACGTCTTCATCGAACGGATATTTCTTTTCTACTCGCTCTTTGAAGGCATCAGAGAGTTCAGGCCTTTTACCTGCAGTTTTGTTTTCAGCTTTCTTTGGCTGCTGAGGAGCTGACTTGGTTTGCACATTGAGGACCTCTTTCTTCTTTGGTTTAGAGGTTGCAACAGCAGTCGGCTCTTTCTTTGATGATTTCTGACTGTTGAGGTCTTTGATCACCGTTTCAGCTTCCATGGAAGCTTCCAGGAGTTCCCCCAGGTTCTTTGATTTATTGCCGATGATCATGGAGCGGATTTTAGCTCTCATGTTGTTTCGGCAGATGTCGACTAGCGACGCTTGTGGCAGTACATCTGAGCATTTGTACGCCATTGCTTTCCACTTGTGAATGAAGTCATAAGTTGACTCATTCTCTCCCTGTTTTAGGCTGCAGAGCTGAGCCATAGTAACAGGATGATCCTCACCTTGGAAGTGGGTCAGGAAGCGTGTCTCCAGCATAGCCCAGTTCTGAATGGAGTTCTCCGGCAGAGTGGAGTACCAATCGAAGGCCGTACCTTTTAGGGTACTTGCAAAGAGGCGGATCTTGAGTGCATCTTGATCCGCGATAGCTCCCGTCAAGATCTTGAAGTGGATGACGTGCTGTCTGGCTGATCCTTTCCCCGTATATGTTTGGAGAGTAGGATGCTTGAATTTTGTGGGGAACGGGACCGAGTCCATCCATAAAGGATATGGTGGCTTGATCCCATGCTCTTTGAGTATATCCTCTTCTTTAGCTTTGGCGAGGATACTGTCTACGTCCTTTTTGGTAAGGGCGCGTGACTCATTTTCTTCTCCATTTTCCTCGTTATTGCCATGATTTGGAGGAGGCTCATTGTTCACCTGATTTTGGACGACAAGGAGGAGGTTTTCCATCAGAGTTTCAATCCTCTGCTGGCCTTGTTCCAACTGCTGGATGCGTGTGAGCGCATCATCTCGAGGTGGATTCTGAGGTGGCGGCTCAGAACTTGTAGCCAAGACGTTCATCCCTCGGGATTCGAACGAAGAAATTGTCCTGGTGACCGAGCTGGGGCTCATTCTTTTTTATGAAGAGCTTGATGAAGGATTACTCTCCCGTCCTTGGCTTGAAGGGGCAGGAGATTCTTCAGGATGTCTTCGTGTCCCGGTGACGCTACGGGTCACCGGACGTCGGACATGGATTTTTGATGCTGACTTTTGGCGTCTTCTGGTTTTTCCAACCATATGGACGGCAGCAACTTGGTCGGGTCTTTCTTTTTCGACCCATTTGTGGGAGACTTGAAGTGTAGGAGGCTGGGTCCGTTGCTTCTCTAGTCTCTTTTGTCGATATGACGCACGGCGGCGTGCTCGACGAGCGATTTGAGCTTTGGTCAGCTCTGGCTGGGCTTTGACGATGAAGGATGTGCTCCCTAGGGCGCAGCAGCCGAGCCTGTCTTCTTTGTAACTAGGCAAGGACAGGATCCGGACCCGGTCCTTTGCCTGTTGCAGCGAAGCTTTGAACCTTTCGAGTTCGGCCCCTGTAGAGATGAAGGGTCGAACTGAAGGAGTGTAGGCCTTAGCAGGTGCTTGTAGAGGCCTGGTGATGCATGATCTAATTTTGGGCCTGTAGGAACAAGCCGGCTCATGCTGGGTTGACTTGGGAGTCAAGTTGGAGATGGGTCTCTCCTCTTTCATGTAGGCAAGAGGGTAGAACTGGTTTTCTTTGAGTGGGGCCAGGTATGCTGGCTTGGTGGAAATTTGAGACCTTCTTTGTTTTGGGGAAGGTCTTGGAGACCAAGTCTTGGGATAGACCTGGTTGTTTGTTGGTCGAGGCTTCGCGGGGGTGCCGCGGGCTTCGGGCTTTTGGGCGCTCGCCTTTGGTGTCACGGGAGTGACACGTTGAGAGGCGATCTTCTGCTTTTTAGCAGGCGCAGCTTGTTCTTCGGGAAGTGGGAATGGTCCCAGTGTCCCAAAGAAGATAGTCCGGGGAGTCGAGGTCGACCCGGAGTTCAGAGAGTTGCCGAGGGAGTTGACACTTCGGCAGCTGACAGGGCGCTTATGGGTGCGCGCGCTTTGCTTCTGTTGAAGCATGAGCTGGTGCTTGTTCTCATCGAAGATAATGGTTAAGGCTGCCATTGTTAGTTTCGAAAAAGTTCTCTGAAACAAGACCACATCCATTAGTAATCACAAGAATATAATGATCATAAATGGGAATTTCTATGGTTGTCTTTTCAAATCGCTCAAGGGATATGACCCAAGCGACATGAAGAAGGCAAAAAGCCATAGATGGTACAATTGTTCTGACAGCAAGTATGGTGAGCCCAGAATGAGCGTTCCAGTGACTGCTAGAAGCAATTGTAAACCTAAATTCGACTTATCGAGAAGCAGGGCTTGCTCGAGATAAGAAGAATATAAGGTAGGAGTTACAAATGTGCCGGTCACAGATACAGTAGACCCTGAAAGGGCGTACCAGTATTGCTATGCACAAATGTTGGAGATCGCATCCATGAGATGGGATTCTTTGTTTTGAAATGTCAGAAATGGATTCGTCAAAGAGAGCAGGTGGCATTCCGATTCAAATACGGGCTCAACGATTTCCGCGAGCGCCAGTACTCAGAAGGGAAGAGACCACAATTTCTCGAATCTGAATCCAAAAAGTGACGAGTTTTTGGAGATTTTTTTTTGAAATGATTTTTTTTTATTTATTTTTTTTTTAAATATTTTTTTATTTATTTTTTTATTTTTTTTATTTTTTTTTTGAAAATTTTTGTTTTTTTTTTTTAAGATTTTTTTTTGAAAATCTTTTTTTTATTTTTTTTATTTTTTTTTAATTTTTTAAGATTTAAAGACGAGAGAGTACACATAGGCCTCCTAACCCGGTCTTATGAAACCTCAATTGATAGAATTGCCCCCAGGTAAGGGTAGGATTACTTAATGAACCCGTTTGGAGGACCCTTGCCTAGAACAGTCAAGCTGTCTCCACACTCTGGACAAGGCTTTTCTTGAATCAATCGTGATCAAAGAACGCAATTGGTTTAACCTTAGTGGTCTATGTCCCTTTTTTTTATAAAAATCCCAAATAGACTCATCGAAGAGAAACGATGGCCCAAAACCTTAGTCGAACGGGCTCAACATTTCTGCAAGCACCAAAGAACGATAGGATAGGAACAAAGTTTCTCAATTTTGAATCCAAACTAAGAAAACTAATTTTTTTTTATTTTATTTTTTTTTTAATATTTTTTTTTTTTGAAATCTCTAATGAACTCATCGAAGAGAAACGATGGTCCAAAACCTTAGTCGAACGGGCTCAACATTTCTGCAAGCGCCAAAGAACGATAGGATAGGAACAAAGTTTCTCAATTTTGAATCCAAACTAAGAAAACTAAATTTTTTTTATTTTTATTTTTTTTTAATTTTTTTAAGATTTAAAGACGAGAGAGTACACATAGGCCTCCTAACCCGGTCTTATGAAACCTCAATTGATAGAATTGCCCCCAGGTAAGGGTAGGATTACTTAATGAACCCGTTTGGAGGACCCTTGCCTAGAACAGTCAAGCTGTCTCCACACTCTGGACAAGGCTTTTCTTGAATCAATCGTGATCAAAGAACGCAATTGGTTTAACCTTAGTGGTCTATGTCCCTTTTTTTTATAAAAATCCCAAATAGACTCATCGAAGAGAAACGATGGCCCAAAACCTTAGTCGAACGGGCTCAACATTTCTGCAAGCACCAAAGAACGATAGGATAGGAACAAAGTTTCTCAATTTTGAATCCAAACTAAGAAAACTAATTTTTTTTTATTTTTATTTTTTTTTGAATATTTTTTTTTTTGAAATCTCTAATGAACTCATCGAAGAGAAACGATGGCCCAAAACCTTAGTCGAACGGGCTCAACATTTCTGCAAGCGCCAAAGAACGATAGGATAGGAACAAAGTTTCTCAATTTTGAATCCAAACTAAGAAAACTAAATTTTTTTTATTTTTATTTTTTTTTTTGAAATCTCTAATGAACTCATCGAAGAGAAACGATGGCCCAAAACCTTAGTCGAACGGGCTCAACATTTCTGCAAGCGCCAAAGAACGATAGGATAGGATCAAAGTTTCTCAATTTTGAATTCAAACTAAGAAAACTGATTTTTTGATTTTTTTTTTTTTTTTGAAATCTCTAATGAACTCATCGAAGAGAAACGATGGCCCAAAACCTTAGTCGAACGGGCTCAACATTTCTGCAAGCGCCAAAGAACGATAGGATAGGATCAAAGTTTCTCAATTTTGAATTCAAACTAAGAAAACTGATTTTTTGATTTTTTTTTTTGAAATCTCTAATGAACTCATCGAAGAGAAACGATGGCCCAAAACCTTAGTCGAACGGGCTCAACATTTCTGCAAGCGCCAAAGAACGATAGGATAGGATCAAAGTTTCTCAATTTTGAATCCAAACTAAGAAAACTAATTTTTTTTTATTTTATTTTTTTTTGAAATCTTTAATGAACTCATCGAAGAGAAACGATGGCCCAAAACCTTAGTCGAACGGGCTCAACATTTCTGCAAGCACCAAAGAACGATAGGATAGGATCAAGGTTTCTCAATTTTGAATCCAAACTAAGAAAACTGATTTTTTTTTTGAAATCTCTAATGAACTCATCGAAGAGAAACGATGGTCCAAAACCTTAGTTGAACGGGCTCAACATTTCTGCAAGCACCAAAGAACGATAGGATAGGATCAAGGTTTCTCAATTTTGAATCCAAACTAAGAAAACTGATTTTTTTTTTTTGAAAAGAGAAAGAATGGAAACAAACTCAAAGAAATAGAAATTTCCAAAAAATCCCATCTCATTTTTTTTTTTAGGATGCGAAATCCAACATAGGCTACCAGCTAGAAAGTAGCCAAGGAATCCGGAAAAGAAGTATAAGCATAGAGCAAAAAGTATGATATGCAAATATTTCATTTCCAAGCACCGTGTTCTCAAATGAACGAGTCCCACCGGGTGTGCCAGCTTGATGGAACGCGCTCCGGGGCGCCCGCTGGGGCGGCTACCGGGGTCGGCGGAACGTGGGAGTCCGTCGGGTCCGGCCCTTTCGCGCCCTGGCGGGCCCTGAAGCGTGCATCATCATTTCTTTTTTGTGGGTGGGTGTGCCAGATTTTCTATTTTACTTGGAATTGCAAGTGGTAATCCGGAGATCAACCTTCGCAAGTAAAAAGGAAATCAACTTCTTTCAAGTTTTCCATTGCACAAATATTTAAGAAAAGAGACATTTTCTTGGTTTGCCGTGAAAGGCGATTTTGTTTGGCATTTATAGCCGATTTTGGCGTTTATAGCCGATTTACAATTCTCATCAATAATGAAAGACAAGAGTTGTGATTTTTGTCTCTTTTAGAAAAATACAAACTACAATGAAAAGCAAGAAAAGGAAGATCTAACTTTTCAGGAGATTGTGGGGGACTCGTTCAGATTGACGGTCGCAAGCCATGTATGGGCTTCGCCATCATCCATGCAGATGAGAACAGAAGATGCTCTTGATTCGCTTGGCTTGGCTATAACCTTAGGTTTTTAGGGGACAAAGACCAAGAGAAGGTCCTATGTCCAATAAAAAGCTAAGTAGACGGGCTGAAAAGCCATGTCTAAGCCATTGGAGGCAGCGGGAGAAGGCAAGGACCTTGGGGGGGGGGGGGGGGGGGGGGGGTGCCCCCCAAGGGACTCTCGTCACCTTGTAGTGGTGGCCGGTGCAGAACTTCAGCAGAGTTTTCTCTCTTTTTTCTTTCTCTCAGATCTCTTTCTGATCCCTTTTTTCTGATCTTCTGATTTTCTCCTCTTTTTTTTTGATTCCAATTTCAATGGAATGCTCTCCTATTTATAGGCTTTTGGTAGCCATTTAGGAGGGTTTATGAGCCTTAATGGCTTTAATGGGAGGAGTTACAAGATTTATTTCTTGATTTTGTAACTCCTTTTTCCTTGAATCTGATTGGCCGATGGAGATTAAGGGCTTTTAATCACCTTAATTACCATAATGGGAGGAGTTTCATGGGTTAAATGCCATGAATCAATTGACTTGTAACTCCCAAATGCTTGCTTCTGATTGGGCCGTCCAAAGAAATGAATTAATGACTGCAATAAAGCTAGTCAATTAACCACATTAATTGGTCGCCGAGCAGTCGAAGAGTCGCGGGCCATGCCGTGTCTTCTGGAATTCTTCTGGCGATGATCATCGATGGATCTACATGCTGATCGACATCGGATGAACATGTAACTTCAGACATTGATGGCTAAGAGCGGGCCGGTGACATCTGTCTTGTCGATTTCACGATCGGTCGGACAGAAAGTGCACTTTCTTGGTCAGCCGGTTGGCGATCTTGGAGCGATCACTGATGATTTTATGCTTTTGGAGGTTGACCCGTGATTTTGACGGATGTCGTCGGATATGAGTCAATTTCAAGCACTAAAAATCACATTTTCAGGAAACCACAGGGGCCAAAGTGCGCGAAACGCGAAAAAAGACGGAAAAAACGGGTCACCGGCGGAAAATCCGGTGACCCGGACCTCCATGGTCGCCGGCGACCATGGACCGGCGACCATGGCCCATGGTCGCAGGGGCCTGCGACCATGGGCCATGGTTGCAGGGGGCTGCGACCCTGGGGGATTTTTCCCCTTCGGAGCCCGTTTTGCGGTCGTTTTGAGGTCTTTTTCGTCGCCGTTTTCTTCTGTATTTTTCTTGACATTTCTTCTCATTTATTGGCTTGATTTCCCTGTAGAAAACTTGATGAGAATCCTTGCATTTTTAGAGTGCAAAGTTTCTAATTTTCCGGGAAAGCCGAAGACTTTGTCGCGTAGAGCTGCTGATTTTCCGCCAGAAGTCGAAACTTGGTCAAACGATGTCGGAATGACCTGAAATTTGAGGTGAAGCCTCCTGAGCAATAAATAAGACCAACCATAGGCTTTTGTTTGAGTTTTGAAGCCGTTTGGGGTCCCGTCGATGCTTCACTTGATTTTGCTGCGGGGAAAATGCCGAGCTTTGATGTGCGGTCAAACGATGTCCGATTGACCTGAAATTTGACGGGGAGCCTATTGGAGTCATTTTGAGACGTTCCATGGGCTCCGTTTTGGATGTCATGGTCCCGGGTTGCTCTGCCGCCGGTAGGCTTGATTTTCTCTCGGAGCATCGAAACCTGGTCAAACGTTTTCGGAATGACCTGAAATTTGACGTGCAGCCTTTTGGAAGCATGTTGAAGCCACTCATGCACTTGGTTTGATGAGCGAAGGCTCCGGTGGTTTCCGCCGCCGGGAGGCTTGATTTTGCTGCTCGAGCATTGATGGAGGGTCAAACGTTGTCGGTTTGACTTGAAATTTGGCATGGAGCCCTTTTGAGACATGCTGGAGTCATCTATAGGCTCTGATCGAAGTTTTGACGTCTCCGATGATGTCGCCGCCGGGAGCGCCATTTTAGCTGTCGGAGAAGCGAAGTTAGGCCAAATGATTCTGAAATGGCCCGAAACTTCATATGTACTCTTCTCTTGGCTATCTTGAAGGATCTTGCAGTTTTTGTTTGATTCTGACAAGATTTGATTTTTTTGAGAAGTTGCATTGCCTATTTATGGCAGGTTGCGACTTCATGCAGCTTTCTTGATGTTGAAGAGGCAAAGTGACATTTTTGGTGTCAACACTCAGGCGGAGAAAAGGGCCAGGATTGAGGGTGCGGTTGAAGACGTCCCCGGCACCGTCATGGCACCTTAATCTCCCAGGCCGGTTGCTTGGAGACCTAGCCTCCATAACAAACCCAGGAGGCCTCTGATGGTGGAGGATTGTGTGGCCGGCAACCCCCTTGTCATCGCCACGTTCGCTCATGCCTGCGCTCGGCCACGGGACATGTCAAGGCACAGGGAGGTGGATGATGTGGCGCTGGCAGTGTCGCCGATGCAAGTGGCCCTCTCGGTGAGTTCAGCTTTCCACAATTTTTACTAAGTATTTGATTTCGGTCATTGCCCTCTAACATCTATCTTTTCCACAGATACTGTAGAGATGTCAAGTTCAACTGGAGATGACCCAGCAAAACAGTACCAGGATCACGAAGATGGAGGCGAAGAAGAAGGACCTCAAAGCAGCCTTGGAAGAGAGCAACCGAAGGGTGGAGGAGCAGGAGGAGACGATCCGCGGCCTTAGGTCCAAGCTTGATACGGCGAAGGCCGAGGTCGAGGTGCAAGAGAAATGGGTGGTTAAGCTTGAGAAGCAGAAGGACGAGGCTTAGGGCAAACTTCAGTCGGAGACGGAAGCCGCTTTTAATGATGGGGTGGCGGAGGCGACCACTCTCTACTGATGGACCCGGCCTTTCGTCCTCTCCTTCTGCCCCGGGGGCTGCCGGGGTCCGGTGGAGGGGAAAAAGCGGGTATTAACATTTTTGTACGGGTATGCCAGATTTTCTATTCTACTTGGAATTTGGAGTGGTGATGATGCGGAGATTCATCTTCACAAGTAGAAAGGAAATCAATCATTTTTCCTAACTTTTCAAATTGCATAAATATTTAAGAAATGAGACAAGTTTTTTTCTTTGAATGCCGTAGGAGGCGATTTTTTGTTTGTTTGCTGTCAAAGGCGATTTTGTACCGTGAAAGGCGATTATGCCGTGAAAGTCGATTTACAAATCTCATTAAAAAATGAAAGACGAGAATTGTGATTTTTTTGTCTTTTAAAAAAATACAAATTACAATAGAAAAGAAAGAAAATGGATCTAACTTCTCAGGAGATTGTGGGGACACGTTTAGATCGACGGTCGCAAGTCATGTATGGACTTCGTCATCGTCTTTTAAATGAGAACGCTTGATGCTTCGATTCTTTCGGCTTGGCTCCAACCTCAGTTTTTTAGAGGATAAAGACCAAGGGGAGGTCCTATATCCAATAAAAAATGAGTAAACAGGCTAAAAAGCCGCATTTCGGCCATGTTGGATAGAAGAAGAGGACCTTGGGGGGGGGGGGGGTGGCCTCCCAAGGGACTTCGATCACCTTGTGGTGTTTCTTGCAGCAGAGTAACAGGGCTTCTTTAGAACTTCTCTGGGATTTTCCAGACACTGGATGTGCATCTTGGTGTCGGTCGGTAGGTGTCAATAGGTAAGTGTGCAAGTAGGTAGGTGTGCAAGTGGGTAGGTGTGCAAGTGCCTCTCTCTTTGGAATGGACCTCCTTTTATAGGCTCTTGGTAGCCATGAGTTGGTTTATGGGCATTGATGGCCATGATGAGAGGCTTGATGGCATTGATGCTCTATGATGAGAGGAGTTACAAGTTTTTATTTATTGATTTTTAAACTCCTTTTTCTTGGCTTGTGATTGGCCGATGAAGAATAATGGGCATTTAATCGCCTTTAATCTCCATGATGAGGGGAGTTTCATGGTTTTAATGCCATGATTGCTTGGACTTGTAACTCCCATTTCATTGAATCTGATTGAGCCGTCCAAAATAATGGGTTAATAACCGCATTAAATTGTCTTAAAACAGGTCAATAAACAACATTAAGTGGTCGTGGGGGCATTTTGAAGAGTCGCGGACCGCACCGCATCTTCTAGGATTCTTCTTGTGATGATTGCCGATGGATCCACACGTTGTTTGATGTCGGATTGTGATACAATTTCAGACATTGATTGATGTTGGTGGGCCGGTGACATCTGTCTTATCGATTTCTCGATTGGTTGGACAGAAAGTGTACTTTCTTGGTCAGCCGGTTGGCGATCTTGGAGCGATCAATGATGATTTCATGCTCTTGACGGCGGATCCGAGATGTTGGCGAAGATCAGTCGTTTCCAAGCATTAAGAATTGGATTTTCAGAAAATCATAGAGGCAGGAACTCCCGAAAAGTGAAAAGGATCGGAAAACGGGCCATCCGGCGAAAAATCCGGCGACCCGGATTTCCAAGGTCGCCGGCGACCTTGGCGGCGACCATGGGCCATGGTCGCCGGCGACCAAGGGGGTTTTATCCCCTTTGGTCGCAGCTTCGTTTTTCTGTCGTTTCTACTTCTTTTTCTTTCATTTTTTCTTCTGTATTTTTCTTGAGATTTTTCCTGAATTATTGACTTGATTTTCTTAGAGAAAACTTGACGAGAACCCGCGCAAAACCGGAGCTCAAAGTTTCCCATTTTTTTGAAAAGCCGAAGACTTTGTAGCCAATTTTCCGTCAAGAGTCGAAACTAGGTCAAACGACGTCGGAATGACCTGAAATTCGAGGTGAAGCCTCTTGAGCAGTGGATGGACAAACCATGGGCTTTTATTTGAGTTTTGAAGTTGTTTCGGGTCCCGTCGATGCTAGACTTGATTTTGCTGCGAGGAAGATGTCGAGCTTTGATGTGCAGTCAACCGATGTCTGATTGACCTGAAATTCGACAGGGAGCCTATTGGAGTCATGTAGAGATGATCCATTAGCTTCGATTTGGATGTCATGGTCCCAGGAGGCTCCGCTGCCAATAGGCTTGATTTTCTTTCGGAGCGTCGAAGTCTGGTCAAACGTTGTCAGAATGACCTGAAATTCGACGTGCAGCCCTTTGGAAGCATGTTGAAACCACTCATGTACTTTGTTTGATGAGTGATGGCCTCGGTGGTTCTCGCCGCCGAGAGACTTGATTTTGTTGCTCGAGCATTGATGAAGGGTCAAACATTGTCGGTTTGACTTGAAATTTGACAAGAAGCCTTTTGAAGGTATTTTGGAACCATCTGTGGGCTCTGATCGAAGTTTTGATGTCTTCGACACTGTCGCCGCCGAGAGCGCCTGTTTAGCTGTCAGAGGAGTAAAGTTAGGCCAAATGATGTCGGAATGGCCTGAAACTTTATGTGTACCGCTCTTGTGGCTGTTTTGAAGGATCTTGCAGTTTTTATTTGATTCTGACAAGATCTGATGCTTGAAGTAGCTTTGCCTGTTTGTAGGAGGATGCAGCTTCTTATGGCTTCTTGATGCTGAGGAGGCAAAGTGACTTTTTTGGTGTCAGCAAATCCCCCCTCGAGGTACAGCGACGGGTAGCTTGTTGGAGTCGATGTGCCTCGAAGAGAAACTTGAAGGAGAGCTTCTGACTTGACCAAGAGTCTTGAGCATTTTTTTTAATAGCCTTTTGAGTTTTCTGGGAAATTTTACGGTAGTGAGAGGGATCACGTACCATCTAAAGACAAAGTTTTGAAAATGACATGGGGTATTTGGATTTTGGTTTTTGGATTTTGGTTTTTGACCTTGTGACCCGACAAGCTGTATGTGGCAGGTTAGGGGGTTGGGGTTTGATTTTTGATTTTGACCTTGTGACCCAACAAGCTGTATATGGTAGGTTGGGGGGCCAGATTTGGTTTTTTGGTTTTGGTTTGGTTTGGTTTTGATTTGGTTTTGGTTTTGTGACCTAACAAGCTGTATGTGGCGAGCTAGGGGACCAGGGCTTGGTTTTTTGTGGAATGTCAATTTCAAGGTTTTGACTTAATTTGGTTCATGAGGTTGGATGGTTTGGTTTTTGGAAACTCATGAGGCTTTCCTTTTTTTTCTTCTCTCATTTTTTTTTGAATGGTCCAATCAACTCAAAAGAGGCATGGAACCATTTTTTTTTTGCATGCTCTTGGTAAGAGGGATGTTTTGACTAAAAGCCACTTTTAGTGCCTAGGTGGTCAAACCTGGCTCATGTGGGCTAACCCATGGGACCTAAGGCTTTGAAGATGGCCTAGATCTCATATGGTGTTATTTTTGTAGAGAATATCTAAAAATATCATTACTTGGAGAGAATCTCTAAAATTTCCTTGTTTTTGGGAGAGATTTTCTCAAAATATCTTTCTTTTGGGAAAGTTACTAAATTTTAGCACTTACCTCCTTTCTTTTCTCCTTGTTTCCTCTTTTGATTTGCTCTCTTCTATAAAAGCAAGTGAAGGTTGATTCTTTAGCTCCATTGCTTCCTTTTTTGCAAGAATCTTCAAGAGTGCTCCAAGATCAAGAGCTCTTCTTTGTCTTCAAGGATCTTCAAGCTTTTTGTTTTTCTTCTCCATGGCTTCAAGTAAGTATTCTTCCTCCACAAGAAAATTCCATTGTAGAAGTAGGAAATTTCTTTTCTTTCTTTCTTTTTCTTTTTTTTCAAGCACGTTTTTTTCCCTTTTTTTCGTGCTTCTTCTTTTTCATTTTTTTTTCACGTATTTCCCTCTTTTTTTGTTTCACCTTTTTTTTATTCTTTTTTTTTCCACGGTGTTTCTTCTTTTTTTTTTCACCCTTTTTTTTTTGCTGACGTTTTTTTTTCTCTGTTTTTTTCCGTACGGCCACGTGGCCATGGGGCCACGGCCTTGTGGGCCAGCCAAAATTTTTTCTCTTTTTTTTTTTTTTTTTGAACAGGTTTTCTCTCTTTTCTCTTTTCTTTTCTTTCCTTTTTTTTTTTTTTTTTGCTCACATCATGATAATGAGGTTATGCAATTTCAAGATGTTTATGCATTTTTTTTTATGCATCAAGATAGAAGGCTAGAGTCTCTAGGTCAAGTCAACATGATCTTTGACTTGGACAAAGTTTGATTGGTTTTGACAAAATTGGGTTGGAATTGGTCAAACTTTGGTCAAGGTTTTCCTAGCATCTAATGTATGATGATGTTCTTTGATGCATGATTTTTAGTAAATTGACTTGGAAGCATGATGATGCATACCTGGAGATTTTTTTGCAAGTATTGGGATTTGGAGCTCGCAGCGATGTTGAGCCATTTCTTAGTCTTGCTGGATTTTGAGGAGCTTTGCAATTCTGGATTTTGGAGCTCGCAGCAATGTTGAGGCATTTTCCAAATTTTGCGAAAATTTGATAAGGTTGGTTTGTTCTCGCAGCAATGTTTGAGTTCAAACCTTCTTTGAGAATTTTCTACCGACTATGAGCTTACAGTGATGTTGAGCTCATCTTCAAGCTTCCTGTCTTTTTCGGGGTATTTACTTTTTCTTCGGAATTGCCCTGGAACCATGTCAAAATTTTGCTAGATTTTTTTAGCAAAATTCTGTCATTTTTATGATGATTGATCTTTTCTTTTCCTTCCATTCTCTGTAGGTAGTTCTTCCAGAACGAACAAGGGTAAGGGGCCTATTACTGACGCACCTCGTCGGTCTGCTAGATCTTCTAATGCGGCCGTTCAGCAGGCCTGGGAGAAAGTCCAGTTTGTTGAGAACAACTGGAAGAATGTGACTCCATCAATCGTGATGAGATGAGACAGCGATTGATCGCTCTCAAAGATGAGGAATTCTACAGGATCATGGGAAGCAGCCGTCCTTGGGTTATGGACGATCAGAGCATTGTGCCCAAGCCTACCTTCTTCTTCGATGATGCAGTCCCTGACGACTTGACATACCAAAGGAGATGTTCTCAGTTCTCTTACACAACAGATGGTGAGGAGAGAACTATTTCTACCCGGTCGACCTTCGATCGAACTATCTCGATCATGAGCCTTTCTCCCACGTGCCCTAAGAGGGAGGATCCTTCAAGCTGGGTGAAGATGACCAATGTGATCAAGACCGGGGTTTTTGTTGGCGGTCCTTCCGGTTTTGCAAAGAAGTCGCCTGTCTGTATGGACATGTTGATGCCAGCCAGTGGTTACCAAGGTTTTGATCATCCGTCGGTCGATTTGAGACCAGTGGGCCTTGGCATTTTTCGGGGTGACGACAGCAATTGGGTGAAGCCTTTTCGACTTCGTGGCCATTTCAGTGCTGACTCAAGCTGGGAATCATGGACTGATCACACCCTGAAGATTGGTGAGGCCATTCTACGGGAGGCCGAGATTTTTGATGCAGCTCCCGCTTTTCGGCAAACCGTGGTTTTCTCCGATGAGGTTTCATGGCCATGCTAGAGTCATTCCTTCCACAAACCAACACCTTCATTGTTACGAATGGTGAGATTGGTTTTTCTTTGAAGGAATTAAGCACCATCACCGGGCTGCCTATCCTATCCTCGGCAAACTCTATGAGGAGTTCATGCATATCGACAGTGTCCTTGAGGAGCAGTCTGAGGAGTTCAGGCTTTTGTACTTTCAGCTCGTCGCCTTCTATTATTTTTTGAAGGAGAAGGAGGGCTCGAAAATCAGGTGCAGAAGTTGGAAGAGTTGCAGCTCCAACTTTGTTGACAGCGAGGAGTCTTCTGATAGCATGACTAAGGATGCTAGGGCTAAGCACCCAAGTTTGAAGAAGATCTCCGCTATGCGAGAAGATTTAAGGAAGTTCTTTGCAAGCACGGACATCATTTGTCCTGACATTGCATTGCGGAGAGATCTCACTGTTTACCTTACTTGTTGGCTGGGTGAGGCTGTTTTTGCTGGAGGAGATGGAACGCGCATCAGGCCGCATTGCATTTTTCCGGCTTGTCAGATGGCATTTGGAGAGCGGCTAGCTTTAGTGCCTGCTCTTTACTCCTACTTGTGTACCGAATTGCAGGCTCCTGCTTTTCTGGTTCGGCTTGGGCTTCCTATGAACAGGGTATTTTCAGCCCATATCTTCTATTCGAGGTACGTGTACCACTGTCCTAGCTTCCATCAGTTGGGAGTTGCGCAAGACGAAGATCCTTCTATGATTCGTTTGGCTAGAGGGACAGTCGTTTCCTAATCTCTTTTGTCTGCTCGTTTGAGAATCCGACGGTTCAGGGACGTCGAGATTGGGCAGTCTTCAGTGAAGCTTTCTCCAGGTTTGCGGAAGAAGGCTTTTGATTTTAGTGTCTCCCGTGATTCGACCAAGGCAGGGTCGGGAAGACACTGTGCTTTGACAAACACAGAAAAGAGATGGCTTTTCAACATATGGGTTGGTACGATGGTGTACCGTAGACATCTTTTTGTCAATATCCAACCGTATGTCCCTTCGCATTTTGCATTGCAGCTTGGCTTCTCTCAAGGCGTTGTCGGAGCGCCTTCGAGCATGGTGAAGCGTTTTGGAGGTTTGCAGGACGAGAGGAATGCATGGGCTTTTTACAGTGCGGAAGACACTACTGCCATGATTTCCTATCCTGAGCTGCCCACTTTCCGAACTTCTGGCTTTGCGAAATGGTTCGTGGAGAGCTTCTCAGTGTACTGGGGGCTTTCCAAGAAGGACCTTGATGTCAAGCAATCTCCTAGGAAGGGTCTTGGAAGATCAAATGGTCTTCGTCGAGAGAAAGTTTTGGCTTTCCTTTCTGGAGAGAAGCACGAGATAGGCTTTCTCAATGAGCAGGACGCCATCAGATCAAGAGCTGCACAAGGGATTCCTGGTGAGGTCTTGAAACAGCTGGAAGAGGAGGAAGCTGAGATCAATGCTTGGATGCAAGCAGAGCGCACAAAGGCTTCCATGGAGTCTACTGGGAAAAGCAACCATCCAATGAGGACTCTAATGAGAGACCTGATGTTAATAGTGGGGCAGGATCTTCAGGCAGACCGTCCCACAGAAGTAAGAGGAAAAGAGGACAACGCCGTAATATGAGACGGTAAGAAAGTCCTCCTAATTTGGAAGTTCCTCTCACCATTGCTGAGGAGGTGTCTGGGGTGTTGGAAGTAGGTGGGCCTCGTAGATAGATTTTCAAAATTCTCGACCCACTTGATATAGGGATCAAGTACCCATAAGGCCATAAACCAAATCCATAATGCATAACCCTCAATCTCATGATCATGTACAGTAAAAAAAATCTCTCTAAAAGATAGAAACAAGCAGCCAACAAGCATTCATAAAAATCTACAACATGCAACGAAGTAGATTATACCTTTGGAGCTCGGTTGTGCTCTAATGGAGAATTTGATGATTTTCGTTGATGTAGAACTCTTCTACAAAGTAATATCAGAATCTCCAACACCTCTTAGCCTTCCATGCTATAACCCGAATTAGATCTCTTTTCTTAAGAAGATTGGTAGAATCTTCAAGAGAAAACCAACTCGAAACTCCAAGGAACTAGAAGAGAGAGAGAGAGGAGGAAACTGTGCAATAACTTGCACAAATTGGGGCTGGGCGTGCACTCCTATTATTGGACGTCCAAGAGGGGAGAATTCCCCTTTCTATAGCACTTTAAGCCTCCTCTTTTCCTATTTGAAATAGAAGTCTAACTCCCATTACAAATTAGCAACATTCCCTTTTCCTAATTGAAATAGAAGTCTCACTTCCACAACAATTAGTAAGTATACTATTACCACTATTAGAAGTCCTACTTTAAATAGAAATAGTAACTTTCTAATTCCTTCCTTTTAGAGTTCAAGTAGGATTAGTATCTTTCTAATAACTTGGGCTAGCGTGAGGACCACTAGGGATTCCATAGAAAGCTGGCTCCAACTGGGACACGCGACCCCTCATCTCATGTGTAATTCAGGCCCACAGTTAATTGCAAATAACACCACTATTTAAATGCAATTGCACTCCAGTCTTAGGAATAAATTACAATGAAGACCCTAAACTTCCCGATTACCACAAGTAGGCCCCTCTATCAATATCCATAGATAAATTGGAATAAATCTGTCTCTTCCAATCTTAGTTCCACATCTTATTATCCTTGAGCCCCAATTAATTACTGTGATCATCAGTACCATCCAATTAACTCTTAATCGAGATGGGTGCGCACTTACTAATGACAAATCCATTAATTGGCACAAGGGAGTAATAGAGATCGATTCCATCTTGATCATTCAATGTTCCCACAGTCCTACTACCACATACCCAAGACAACGAGGTGTTGACCTACAGTTGGCCTCACTTATTGGTGACTCAAAGTAAAAGAATAGATAGAAACTTGAGTTCATCAATATCTCAGGATTGAGAGCCTATGGCTAGAGAATTATGAGAGCATACTTTATTATTGAGACGGAATTCCATAAGGTGCTTCTCATGGTCCTTCAATACATCCGAATGTACCAGCACCATAATCCAGAATCTTCCATTCTGATGATCGAGACAAATCACACTATCTCATAGTGATCAAAGTGCTGCAACCTTATCAAATGAGATGCCCAGTCTCATCACTAGTTGTGAAGCTATTTAAGTATAAGATTTGTGACATATGTCTCCCGTGTGTGGATCTCATCCATACACATATATCATATCTAATATATTAATGGGATCTGGTTCAACTCATGAACCATTATGTCATATGTATTGGTCATGTGCCCGAAGTAATGAAATAACATTCATCTCATGAAAGTAAATCATGATTTTATTGATAAATAAAGAAATTAATCAATTTATCACATCAACTGATGGATTGAGTCCATACAATCTAACAATCTCCCACTTGGGCTCAATGCCAGTCAGGGTTGCATCCCATGCACTTCCCATCTACTTACTGCTCAAAGACTTTGGTAGTCAAAGACTTAGTAAAGGGATCTCCCAGATTGTCTGTAGAGTCTATCTAGGTGATAGCAGTATCACCTCTCTGCATAATCTCTTTGACCACATGTTACTACCTCTGTACATGCTTTTGGCTCCTGGGTTCTTTGGACTTATCGATTGCCCTGCTGTTATCACAGTAAACTGTGAGCGGCTGTCATGCCAAAGGTACCACCCTAAGTTTCAAAAGGAACCTTTTGAGGCAATCTGCTTCTTTAGCTGCTTCTCAAGCAACTATAACATAAACACATACCCAGAAGTTGATTTCCTGGAATCCTTATCTGATATGAAGTCAGAATCTGTGTATCCAATTGGAATCAGCTCATCACTGCTATAAATTAACATGTAATCTCTAGTCCTTCTCAAGTATTTGAGAATACACTTTACTGAAGTCCAATGTTCAGGTCCTGGATTAGACTAATATTTACTGACTAGGCCCACTGTGTGATAGATATCCGGTCTAGTACTAATCGTACCAGTACCTTATCTATGTAAGCATATTGGGATAAGCCTATCATCCTAATTTTCCGGTCTTAATGGAGTTTGATCCCTAGGATGTAGCTAGCTTCTCTCAAGTCCTTCATATCAAAAGTCTTGGCCAACCAAACTTTTACTACTGACAACATCCCAATATCACTCTCTAGGCGAAGGATGTCGTCGACTAGAAAAAGTTTCCTTGCCTCCTTCACTTTTCATATACACACACGACTCATCCGTATTTTGACAAAAATCAAATGACTTGATTGCTTAGTCAAAACGGATGTTCTAGGTTCGGGATGCCTGCTTCAGTCCATAAATGGACTTTTACATCTCGTAAACTCTTTGCTCTTGGTTGTTTAACTATAAAACCGTCTGGCTGCATCTCATAGATGTCTTCGTCAAGATGGCCGTTTGAAAAATGCCGTCTTGACATCCATTTGCCAAATCTTGTAATCGAGATGAGCCGCAATGGAAAAGAGTATCCGGATGGATATGAGCATGGCTACCTACGAAAAGGTTTCCTCATAATCAATATCTTCTTTCTGAATATATCCTTTCGCAACAAGCCTGGCCTTAAAGGTCTCAACTCTTCCATCCGGTCCTCTCTTTCTTCTGTAGACTCACTTGCACCCAATACGTTTAATATTGGCAGGAAAGTCCACAAGTTTCCATACCTGATTAGAGTACATAGACTCCAACTCAGTTTTCATAGCATCTAACCAACGTCCCGAAACTATGTCATAGATTGCTTCGTCATAGTTACAGGAATTTTGTTCCGGTTCTTCCGGGATTGTCTCGTAAGACTCTCCCAAAATCCAAGAACCTGTCCGGGGTCCTAACAATGCTCCCACTACGACAAGACACTGGTGTAATTACTGGGTTAGGTATGGGTGAATTTTCTTCAAGTTCGGTCATATTTGGATTTGGAATTGATCTCTCTTTGAATTTCTTCCAAGATAACCTTTTCTAAAGATTTCTAGTCAATCATATAATCTTCCTCCAGAAAACCTGCATTGGTGTTGATAAGTACTTTCTACTCTCTCTAGGATTATAGAATAACCAACCTTTAGTTACTTTGGGATATTCTATAAAAGTGTATACTTCCGACTTCGATTCCAATTTATCCGTCTTAACCTTCAGCACGAGTGCCGGACAACCCTTATGTTGTAGACTAGGCTTTAGCCCGGACCACAACTCCCGGGGAGTCTTAGGTACAGAATTAAATGGAATGAGGTTTAGTATATACTTTGCAGTTTCCAAAACATATCCCTATAAGTAACCTTGAGAAAATCAATGTAGTCCTGATCATATCTAAAGGAGTCTGGTTCCTTCTTTCTGCTACTCCATTCTGTTGAGGCATACCAGGAGCAGACAACTGGGATAGAATCCCATTCTTTGATAAGTATGTTGGAAGTAGGTGGGCCTCGTGGATAGATTTTCAAAACTTTTGACCCACTTGACTCAGGGATTAAGTACCCATAAGGCCATAAACCCAATCCAGGATGCATAACCCTCAATCTCATGATCATGTACAGTAAAAAAATTCTAGCTAAAAGATAGAAACAAGCAGCCAACAAGCATTCATAAAAATCTACAACATGCAACGAAGTAGATTATACCTTTGGAGCTCGGTTGTGCTCTAATGGAGAAGTTGATGATTTTCGTTGATGTAGAACTCTTCTACAAAGTAAAATCAGAATCTCTAACACCTCTTAGCCTTCCACGCTATGACCCGAATTAGATCTCTTTTCTTAAGAAGATTGGTGGAATCTTCAAGAGAAAACCCAACTCGAAACTCCAAGGAACTAGAAGAGAGAGAGGAGAGGAAACCGTGCAACAACTTGCACAATTTGGGGCTGGGCGTGCACTCCTATTATTGGACGTCCAAGAGGGGAGAATTCCCCTTTCTATAGCACTTTAAGCCTCCTCTTTTCCTATTTGAAATAGAAGTTTAACTCCCATTACAAATTAGCAACATTCTCTTTTCCTAATTGAAATAGAAGTCTCACTTCCATAACAATTAGTAAGTATACTATTACCACTATTAGAAGTCCTACTCCAAATAGAAATAGTAACTTTCTAACTCCTTTCTTTTAGAGTTCAAGTAGGATTAGTATCTTTCTAATAACTTGGGCTAGCGTGGGGACCACTAGGGATTCCATAGAAAGCTGGCTCCAACTGGGACATGCGACCCTACATCTCATGTGCAATCCAGGCCCACAGTTAATTGCAAATAACACCACTATTTAAATGCAATTGCACTCCAGTCTTAGGAATAAATTACAATGAAGACCCTAAACTTCCCGATCACCACAAGTAGGCCCCTCTATCAGTATCCATAAATAAATTGGAAAAATCTGTCTCTTCCAATCTTAGTTCCACATCTTATTATCCTTGAGCCCAATTAATTACTGCGATCATCAGTACCATCCGATTAACTCTTAATCGAGATGGGTGCGCACTTACTAATGACAAATCCATTAATTGGCACAAGGGGATAATAGAGATAGATTTCATCTTGATCATTCAATGTTCCCACAGTCCTACTACCACATACCCAAGACACCGAGGTGTTGACCTACAGTTGGCCTCACTCATTGGTGACTCAAAGTAAATGAATAGATAGAAACTTGAGTTCATCAATGTCTCAGGATTGAGAGCCTATTGCTAGGGAATTATGCGAGCATACCTTATTATTGAAACGGAATTCCATAAGGTGCTTCTCATGGTCCTTCAATACATCCAATGTACCAACACCATGATCCAGAATCTTCATTCTGATGATCGAGACAAATCACACTATCTCATAGTTATCAAAGTACTGTAACCTTATCAAATGAGATGCCCAGTCTCATCACTGGTTGTGAAGCTATTTAAGTATAAGATTTGTGACATATGTCTCCCGTGTGTGGATCTCATCCATACACATATATCACATCTAATATACTAATGGGACCCGGTTCAACTCATGAACCATTATGTCATATGTATTGGTCATGTGTATGAAGTAATGAAATAACATTCATCTCATGAAAGTAAAGCATGATTTCATTGATAAATAAAGAAATTAATTAATTTATCACATCAACTTATGGATTAAGTCCATACAATCTAACAAAGTATCCCATAGAATCAGCGGAGAGATATTCTTCTCTTCGATCTCATCGAAGAGTATGATACTTTTACTTAATTGCCTTTCCGCTTCCGCTCGAAACTCTTTGAACTTTTCAAAAGTCTCAGACTTGCGGTGCATAAGGTATATGTATTCATGTTTTGAGTCATCATTGATGAAAGTGATGAAGTACTCATATCATTCTTTCGCTCTTATATTTATGGGTCCATACACATCAGCATACACTAATTCCAATAAATCTTTGGCCCTTCTGCCCTTAGATGAAAAGGGTCTTTTGGTCATTTTGCCTTCCACACAGGATTCGCAGACAGGCATTGGTTTTACCGCCATTGAAGGTAAGATACCATCTTTCAGTAGCCTGTCAATCATGTTTAGGTTTATATATCCTAACCTCAAGTGCCAAAGTTTTGTTGGATTAGATGAAGGTGACTTTCTCTTTAATGATGGTCTATAAATTGTTTCAGCATCATGTATCTCATACATCGTGAGAGTTAACAAATAAAGCCCATTGGTTACCTTGCCAGAGCATATGAAAATACCACCTCTTTATGACAATTTTAGTACCAAAAGTAATAGAATAACGTTTATTCATCATACTAGAAACTGAAATTAAATTCTGTCGTAAAGACGGTACATTTAATGTGTCTGACAAAACCAACTTATTATTTGAAAAGCATAATGTAATAACTCTATAACTCCCACTGAAACAGGCTTCGCCTTAGCGTTAGATCCTAGGTTGACAATGATTTCTCCATCACTTAGCCTTTTAGTTTCCCTGAACCCCTGCAACGTATTATATATGTGATTAGTTGCCTTGGAGTCCACACACCAAGATTCTGAAGTACCAGTTGCAAAACTAACTTCAGAAATAAGTGACTCAATCATACCTGAGGTATTTTTAGACAGATATTCTGGACAATTTTTTTTCCAATGTCTTGCCATACCACAGTGGAAACGCTTTCCATTTACTCTCGTACCCTTAGCCTTAGCCATACCACAAGTAGAACCATTCTCCACCTTAGGACCCTTGATGACTGATTTCTTCTTGCTATCTCGGTCTTTGCCTTTCGGCTTGGTCCTAGCAAATGACTTTTCTGTCATGAGGGGATTTTGCTCTTTCTTCATGATTTCCTCAGTCACTATTAGCTGGCGAGACAGCTCAGCTATGGTC
The DNA here is from genome assembly GCA_028538565.1 of Umbellularia californica. Taxonomy (NCBI): domain Eukaryota; kingdom Viridiplantae; phylum Streptophyta; class Magnoliopsida; order Laurales; family Lauraceae; genus Umbellularia; species Umbellularia californica. The sequence continues at coordinate 14,377,973 of JAPQWN010000009.1, read as the reverse complement.
ATTTCCAATTTATTATAATTGATCTCGAAATGATTGAAAGAATCTGGTAGTGACTGAAGGATCATGTCGATCTGCAATTCTATATCAAACTTAACACCCAGTACATTTAACTCATTCAGTACGAAACTCATTTTCAACAAATGTTCTTGTACTGGGGTTCCCTCATCCATCTTAGTGTTCATCAGCACCTTAAAAACAGCTTGCCTAAAAGGTCTAACCTGGTCCGCAAACATCTCCTTTAAGTTCGATATAATATCGTATGCTGACTTATAGGATTGATGTTGGTGTTGTAAAACACTAGACATGGATGCCTGTATAAAACATCTGGCCATCTCATTGTCTTTGGTCCACTTGGTGTAAAGACCCTTTACATATTGTGATGCATTAGGCTCAGGCTCAGGCTCAGGAAGGGAGGGTATGGTAAGGACATATCTGCATCCTGAAGCTGTCAGGACAATATCCAGGGGCCTTTTCTAGTCTATAAAATTGGATTCCATCAAGTTATTCTGGTTGAGGATGGTTGTAAGTGGATTGAAAGTATTCGTATTCATGCTGGAAAAACTGTAGCACATAACCATACATTCAATTAATAAATTTAAATGACACTGGGTTTAGTATTCTACCAAATTTATGTGGGAATCCTCATAACCACAAAATTCAGAATACATCAGAATCCCAATCCTCCAGGTATGCCTCCTTGGGGAGTGCGAATACCACCTAAACTGGTGCGGATCAACGTTGGTCAAAATTGGAATTAAGACTAACTATCCATGATCCCCTTCATTCATTCTTATCTAGGTATCTCATACCAAATAATATATGACTCCCGATTAGCTTCGGATTCTAAAATACATGAGGCAAATCCTTGGGGATACTACATCATTATTTTAGTTAAGTGTGACCCACCAACTAGCATTGCATGACAACCGTTGCGGGTAGCTCCTCCTTGGGGAGTGGGCTCCCGACCCGTCTCATCAACACTATCTATAGGAGATCCATTTCTACTAACCAGACAAATACAAACCCTCCGTGGGGAACGACCATTCTCAAGATGGCGCGAGGCTAATACTTTCCTTACAATGGACCTATGGTGGAAAACCATGGGGATTTTTAAATATAAATGCCCCGCTACCACTTAATATTTTAGAATTGAGGATTTTCTTATAGGTATATGGGCCCATATATATATAGACATCAAATCATCTCATGATATGACCAATGATTGGTTCCAAGTCAACTTATTTTATGGAAAGTCCAGTTTCTAAAATTAGTGTTAGCAATGGATCCATCTCATGGGCCCACCAACTCTAATTAGAACTCTTTCCAAAAATTAATTTGATTTGACCAATTTTGGAATTTGCTATGTTTGGATCAGATTTGGAAACTTTCTAAAACAAGCATTCATCCATAAATAGAAAGTGCTATAATTAGAAACTAGTCCTCTCCTCCACATTGCCCATGCGGAATAGACTTCTTGGACTTCTAGACTTTCCAAAGCTTTGGGATTCCTCAAACTCTTTGGGTATCTCCAAAACACCTTTTGGTAATCTTCAAACACTTCAAAGTGATTCTTCCTGGGTTCGGCTAACCAAACTATGGCTAGCCGTATTGATCTGTGCGGTTAGCCTGGGTTCGACCACTGTTATTCCCTAATCACTTCTAATGATCTCAGTAGGTAGGCTTCTAATAGCTTCTTACCATTCTTCCATCCTGATTAAAACCTTTTGTGACATTCCAAACAAGGATCTACTACAAAAGTAAGCAAACCCAATAAAAAAAATTGATCCTTACATAGCCCTCATTCTATCCTCTTCGCATCTCATGCAAAGATTAGAACAAGATTACTGATCTAACATGATTAGAGATGAGATATGTCTCTAATACCAATTGTTGGAAGTAGGTGAGCCTCGTGGATAGATTTTCAAAATTCTCGACCCACTTGATACAGGGATCAAGTACCCATAAGGCCATAAACCAAATTCAGGATGCATAACCCTCAATCTCATGATCATGTACAGTAAAAAAAATCTACCTAAAAGATAGAAACAAGCAACCAACAAGCATCCATAAAAATCTACAACATGAAATGAAGTAGATTATACCTTTGGAGCTCGGTTGTGCTCTAATGGAGAAGTTGATGACTTTCGTTAATGTAGAGCTCTTTTATAAAGTAAAATCAGAATCTCCAACACCTTGATGGACCGAAAGGAATCTTCCCTCCTCTCCCTCCGCACCCCGGGGGCTGACCTGGGTCTCGGCGGAGGAGGGAAAATCGCGGGTATCAACATTTTTTGTACGGGTATGCCAGATTTACTTTCTACTTGGAATTTGGAATGGTGATGATCCAGAGATTCACCTTCACAAGTGGAAAGGAAATCAATCCTTTTTTCTAACTTTTCAAATTGCATAAATATTAAGAAAAGAGACAAGTTTGTTTTTTTTTTTTTAGAATGCCGTAGGAGGCGTTTTTGTTTGTTTGCCGTGAAAGGCGATTTTACAAAACTCATCAAATATGAAAGACAAGAATTGTAATTTCTTTTTTTGTCTCTTTAAGAAATACAAACTACAATAGAAAAGTAAGAAAATAGATCTAACTTCTCAGGAGATTGTGGGGACACGTTGAGATCGACGGTCGCAAGTCATGTATGGACTTCGCCATCGTCCTTCAAATGAGAACTGTTGATGCTTTGATTCTTTGGCTTGGCTCCTAACCTCGGTTTTTTAAAGGACAAGGACCAAGAGGAGGTCCTATATCCAATGAAAAACCAAGTAAACGGGCTGAAAAACCGCGTTTAGGCCATGTTAGAGAAGGAGGGAACCTTGGGGGGATGGCCCCCCAAGGGACGTTGATCACCTTGTGGTACTTCTTGCAACAGAGCAGCAGGACTTCGTCTGGATTTCTTTGGGAGAAATGCAGAATTTCAAGTCGATGTGTGTATCGATTTGCCGATAGATGTGTCGATGATGATGTTGCCGCCGGGAGCGCTTGTTTAGCTGTCGGAGTAGTGAAGTTGGGCCAAACGATGTCGGAATGGCCCGAATCCTCAGGTGTACTCCTCTTTTAGCTGTTTTGAAAGATCTCTCAGTTTCTGTCTGATTCTGACAAAATCTGATGCTTGAAGTAGCCTTGCCTGTTTTGTAGCAGGATGCAGCTTCACGAGGCTTCTTGATGTTGAGGAGACATAGTGACTTTTTTGGTGTCAACAAATGCCCCCTCGAGGTACATCGACAAGTAGCTTTTTGGAGTCGATGTGCCTCGAAGAGAAACTTGGAGGAGAGATTCCAACTTGACCAAGAGTCTTGAGCATTTTTTTTTAAATAGCCTTCTGAGTTTCCGGGGGATTTTATGGTAGTGAGAGGGATCACGTACCATCTCAAGGCAAAGTTTTGAAAATGACATGGGGTATTTGGATTTTGGGTTTTGGATTTTGGTTTTTGACCTTGTGACCTAACAAGCTGTATGTGGCAGGTTAGGGGGTCGGGGTTTGATTTTGATTTTGACCTTGTGACCCAACAAGCCGTATGTGGCAGGTTGGGGGGTCAGATTTGAGTTTTTGGTTTTGGTTTGTTTTGGATTTTGATTTTGGTTTTGGTCTTGTGACCTAACAAGCTGTATGTGGCGAGCTAGGGGACCGGATTCTGGTTTTGTGAAATGTCAATTTCAAGATTTTGGCTCAATTTGGTTCATGAGGTCGGACGGTTTGATTTTTGGAAACTCATGAGGCTTTCTTCTTTTCTTTTCTTCCTTTTTTTTTTGAATGGTCCCATCAACTCCAAAGAGGCATGGGACGTTTTTTTTGCTCTTTTTCTTCTTGTTTTTTTTTTTTTTTGCTCTTGGTAAGAGGAATATTTTGACTAAAAGCCACTTTTAGTGCCTAGGTGGTCAAACCTGGCTCATATGGGCTAACCCATGGGACCTTAGGCTTTGAAGATGGCCTAGATCTCACATGGTGTCATATTTGTAGAGAATATCTAAAAATATCTCTTTGGTGTAGAGAATATTTAAAAATATCCTTACTTGGAGAGAATTTCTCAAGTTTCCTTTTTGTGGAAAGATTTTCTCAAAATATCTCTCTTTTTGGGAAAGTAGCTAAATTTTAGTACTTACCTCTAGTCTTTCTCCTTGTTTCCTCTTTTGGCTTGCTCTCTTCTATAAAAGCAAGAGGGTTGTTTCTTTTGCTCCATTGCTTTCTTTTTGCAAGAAATCTTCAAGAGTACTCTCCAAGATAAGAAGTGCTTTCACTCCAAGGGTCTCCAAGCTTTTCTTCTTCTTCTCCATCAATGGCTTCAAGTAAGTTTTCTTCCTCCACAAGAATTTCCATTGTAGAAGTAGCTTCTTCATCATTTTTTTTTCTTCTCTTCTTCTTTTTCTTTTCTTTTCTTTTTTTTTCCAAGCACGTTTTCCCCTTTTTTTTTCGTGCTTCTTCTTGTTTTTTTTTTCTTTTTTTTTTCTACCGTGTACTCTTTTTTTTTCTGTTTTCTGTTTTTTTTTTCTTCTTCACTCTGATTTCTATTTTTTTTTTCAGCGTGTTTTTTTTAGGCTGTACGGACCTGGCCGTACTGCCACGTGGCAGTGGGCCACGGCCTGTGGGCCAATTTTTTTTTTTTTTTGGTATGCTGAGATTTGTTTTTCTTTGTTTGCTCACCATGATAATGAGGCTATGCAATTTCAATATGTATGCAATTTTTTTTTTATGCATCAAGATAGAAGGCTAGAGTTTCTAGGTCAAGCCAACATGATTTTTGACTTGGACAAAGTTTGATTGGTTTTGACCAAATTGGGTTGGAATTGGTCAAACTTTGGTGAAGGTTTTCCTAGCATCTAATGCATGATGATATATATATATATATATATATTTTATGCATGATTTTGTAAATGGATTTGGAAGTATGATGATGCATACCTGAAAATCTTTTGCAAGTATTGGGATCTTGAGCTCGCAGCTATGTTGAGCTCTTTCTCGGTCTTGCTGGATTTTAAGGAAGTTCGCAATTTTTGGATTCTGAAGCTCGCAGCAATGTTGAGCTCTTTTCCAAATTTTGCGGAAGTTCGATGAGATTGGCTCGTTCTCGCAGCGATGTTGAGTTCGAGCCTTTTTTGAGAATTCTCCACTGACTATGAGCTCGTAGCGATGTTGAACTCATCTTCAGGCTTCTTGTCTTTTTCGGAGTATTTTCCTTTTCTTTGGAATTGCCCCGAAACCATATCAAAATTTTGCTAGAATTTTTTGTAGCAGAATTCTGTCATTTTGATGTTGATTGATCTTTTCTCTTCCATCTTTTGCAGGTAGTTCTTCTAGAACGAACAAGGGTAAAGGTCCTGTTACTGACGCACCTCGTCGGTCTGTTAGATCTTCCAATGCGTCTGTTCAGCAGGCTTGGGAGAAGGTCTAGTTTGTTGAGAAGAACTTGGAAGAGTGCGATTCCCTCAATCGTGATGAGATGAGACAGCGATTGATCGCTCTCAAAGATGAGGAATTCTATAAGATCATGGTAAGCAGCCGTCCTTGGGTTACAGACGATCAGAGCGTTGTGCTCAAGCCTACCTTCTTCTTTGGTGATGCAGTCCCTGACGACTTGACATACCAAAGGAGATGTTTTCAGTTCTCTTACACAGCAGATGGTGAGGAGAGAACTATTTCTACCCGGTCGTCTTTCGATCGGACCATCTCGATCCTGAGCCTTTCTCCCACGTGTCCTAAGAGGGAAGATCCTCCGAGCTGGGTGAAGAGGACCAGTGTGATTAAGACCAGGATTTTTATTGGCGGACCTTCCGGTTTTGCAAAGAAGCCACCTGTCCGTATGGACATGTTGATGCCAGCCAGTGGCTACCAAGGTTCTGATCATCCATCGGTTGATTTGAGACCGGTCGGCTTTGGCGTTTTTCGGGGTGACGGCAATAATTGGGTGAAGCCTTTTTGACTTCGTGGCCGTTTCAGTGCTGACTCGAGCTGGGAGTCATGGACTGATCACACCCTGAGGATTGGTGAGGCCGTTCTTTGGGAGGCCGAGATTTTTGATGAGGTTCACGCTTTTCGGTAAATCGTCGTTTTCTCCGATGAGGCTTTCATGGCCATGCTGGAGTCATTCCTTCCACAAACCAACACCTTCATTGTGACGAATGGTGAGATTGGTTTTTCTTTGAAGGAACTGAGCGCCATCACCGGGTTGCCTATCCTCGGTAAACTCTATGAGGAGTTTATACCTATTGACAGCGTCCTTGAGGAGCAATCTGAGGAGTTTAGGCTTGTATACTTTCAGCTTGTCGCCTTCTATGATTTTTTTAAGGAGAAGGAGGGCTCGAAAGTTAGATGCAGCAGTTGGAGAAGTTACAGCTCCAACTTTTTTAACAGCGGGGATTCTTCTGATAGCATGGCCCAGGATGCTAGGGCTAAAGCATCAAGTTTGAAGAAGATCGCTGCTATGCGAGAAGATTTGAAGAAGTTCTTCGCAAGCACGGATGCCGTTTGTTCCGACATTGCGTTGCGGAGAGCTCGCTGTTTACCTCACTTACTGGCTGGGTGAGGCTGTTTTTGGTGGAGGAGATGGAACGCACATCAGGCCGCACTGTATTTTTCCAGCTTGCAGATGGCGTTTGGAGAGCGACTGGCTTTGGTACCTGCTCTTTACTCCTATTTGTGTACCGAACTATAGGCTGCTGCTTTCTTGGTTCGGCTTAGGCTTCCCATGAACAGGGTGTTTTCTGCCCATATCTTCTATTCATGGTATTTATACCACTGTCCTAGCTTCCATCATTTGGGAGTTGCACAGACGAAGACCCTTTTATGATTCGTTTGGCTAGAGGGACAGCCGTTCCCGAATCACTTTTATCTGCCCGTTTGAGGATCCGACGATTTAAGGACGTCGAGATTGGGCAGTCTTCGGTGAAGCTTTCTCCTGGTTTGCGGAAGAAGGCTTTTGACTTTGGTGTCTCCCGTGATTCAACCAGGGCAGGGTCGGGAAGACATTATGCTTTGACAGACGCGGAGAAGAGATGGCTTTTCAATATACGAGTTGGTACGATGGTGTACCGCAGACATCTTTTCGTCGATATCCAACTGTATGTCCCTTCGCGTTTTGCATTGCAGCTTGGCTTCTCTCAAGGCGTTGTTGGAGCGCCTTCGAGTATGGTGAAGTGTTTTGGAGGTCTGCAGGATGGGAGAAATGCATGGGCTTTTTATAGCGCTGAGGACACTACCGCCATAATTTCCTATCCTGAGCTGCCCACCTTCCGGACTGCTGGCTTCATGAAGTAGTTCGTGGAGAGCTTCTCAGTGTACCCGGGGCTTTCCAAGAAAGAGCTCGATGTCAAGCAATCTCCTGGGAAAGGTCTTGGCAAATCAGATGGTGTCCGCCGGGAGGAAGTTTTGGCCTTCCTTTCTGGAGAGAAACACAAGATAGGCTTTCTCAACGGTCAGGACATCATCAGATCGGGAGCTGCACAAGGAATTCCTGGTGAGGTCTTGAGACAGCTGGAGGAGGAGGAGGCCGAGATCGATGCTATGATACAGGCAGAGCATACGAAGGCTTCCATGGAGACTACTGAGAAAAGTAGACCATCCAGTGAGGACTCTTGTGAGAGGCCTGATGTTGATAGCGGGGCAGGATTGTCGAGCAGATTGACCCGCCGAGGCAAGAGGAGGAGAGGATAATGCCGTAACATGAGACGGCACGATAGTCCTTCTGATCTTGAAGTTCCTCTCACCATTGCTGAGGAGGTGTCTGAGGATGCTGACGAGCCTCCAGAGAAGAGGAGCAAAGAAGAGGAGACAGCTAGTATGATTCTCCTTCTTCCTTTTGTTTCTTCTTTTCTCTTGTAAGAGATTTTTTTTAATCCGCTGCTTTCTTTCTTTTGGCAGAGGATGATGACCTGGTGATGCTCGAGGTTCCGGCCGATGAGGCAATGACGGGTCCAGTCGTGGCATCTGAGGAACAGCCCAGGGACTCTGGAGTGGTTCCAGAACCTTCACCTGGTATGATTGCTTTGCCTTCTTTTTTTCTTCTTTTTTGTTTGTGCTGGTCATTTGCTAACATGTACCTTTTGTTTTCTTGACTTGCCAGAGGATTCTGACGATTTCGAGCCATCCATGGACGCAACCTTTGACGATGCTTCGGATGAGCTCAAAGAGGCAGAGAGCACTCTGCCGATTGTCGAAGCAGGTATATTTGCAATAATAATCTTGATATATTTTTGACAAGATTATATTCATACCTTTTTGTCTTTTCCTTGGCAGATTGTGAAGCAGCAGGAGTGGTTCCTCCGTCTTCTTCAGAGCCAGAACAGGGGATGCCTGCGGCTGATGCAGAAGTAGGGGCTTCTTCTTCTTTCAATGAGTCAGCTTCTTCCGCTGGAAAGAGTTTATTGATTACTCTTCCAATGGAGCATGACGTGGGCAGTCGGGCACTAGAGCATGGCGAATCCTCATCTGCACCGCACCTTCAGTATACAAGGAAGGTGTTGAAGACTATCTTGAGCTCATGGGTTGAGACTCTTTCTTCAGGTCATTTGGAAGCTGGTTTTGGCATGATCAAGCATGTGCAGGACATCCTTGCTGATAGCAAAGAAGTCAGTCTGGACATCGCAAGCGCCAAGGATTTTGTTGAGGAGATCATCACCTTGGGGGACAAATGGACTGAGACCAAGAGTTTCCCAGATGGTGACTTCTTTGATGAGATGTTCATAAAACCATCCAGCAGAGTCAAAGCTGAGCTGACTGAGGTCACGAAGACTCGGAGGCAGATCGTTCGGGAGAAGAACGTTACCGAGTTATCCATCATGGGGCTGAAGCAAGACTTGGACCGCCTTGATAAGGAGGTCGTCGAGGTTAGGCAGCATCTTGATCTTTTAGAGGAAGAAGCTGCTGCCAAATGGACCGCCATTGTGGAGGCTCGTGACAAGGAGGGGACTCTCATTCGCCAGGTTGAGGAAGCTGAAGGTAATGTCCGGAGGAAGACTCAGGAGCATGAGCAGTGGCAGGTCCTCTGGGAAGAACTTCTTCATGCTGCAGACGGGTCAAGGCATTCGGCCGCGTTTTATGGGGACATTTTGAAGAAGCGTGGCCTAAAAACTTTGGAAGTTAAGGCCAAGGGTCTGCTTGAGGAGTTGAACATTTGGTTGAAGACCATGTCGGATTGAGCCCCTGAGTTGTAACAAACTATTTTTCCTTCTTCTTTTTTTTGGTACATCTATGTATAAATAGTTTTGGTACTATATTTTTGTATCCCCTTCCTTTCACTTAAATCATTTTTTTTTATGAAAACAAATTTTAGCAAAAGTTGATGGGAATGTTTATTTAAGAATTTGATCAAAAGGTTGTCATTTTGTGAAAATCTTTTGTCAAAGGGTTGTTTTGGGCATGAAAGCCAATTTTGTGGCGAAAAGCCTGGTTTTTGATGGTTTGAAAACCGAAATTTTGGATGGCATGAAAGCCTAATTTTGTCTGTGGCATGGGAGCCAAATTTGTTTGTGGCATGAGAGCCAAAGTTTTTTGGATGGCGTCAAAGCCGAATTTTGGAATGGCATAGAAGCCGAATTTTATTTTGTGGCATGGAAGCCAAATTTTGTTTGTGGCATGAGAGCCATAATTTTTGTTTGTGGCATGAGAGCCAAGGTTTTGTTTGTTTGTGGCATACGAGCCAAAGCTTTTTGTTTGTGGCATGAGAGCCAAAGTTTTTTGGATGGCGTGAAAGCCGATTTTTTTGGAATGGCATAGGAGCCGAATTTTGTTTTGTTTGTGGCGTGAGAGCCAAAGTTTTTTGGATGGTGTGAAAGCCGATTTTTTTTGGAATGGCATAGGAGCCGAATTTTGTTTTGTTTTGTTTTTGCATTTATAGCCGAATTTTGTTATTTATAGCCAGATTTTGGCGTTTATAGCCGATTTTTGGCGTTTATAGCCGAATTTTTTTTTTTTTTGGCATTTATAGCCGACTTTTGGCGTTTATTGCCGGATTTGGCGTTTATAGCCGAGTTTTGGCATTTATAGCCGGATTTTGGCGTTTATAACCGAGTTTTGGCGTTTATAGCCGAGTTTTTTGAAAACCAAGTTTTGTTTTGTTGACATGAAAGCTGATTTTGGCGTTTATAGCCGGATTTTGTTTTTATTTGTTTTGGCATTTATAGCCGAATTTTGGCATTTATAACCGGATTTTGGCTTTTATAGCCAAATTTTGGTTTTCAAAATGCAGGTATCGACTAAATGTCGCCTCCCCGCTGAATGGTCTTGCAAGTATCGATGGAATGTCGCTTCCTTGCTCATTCGGTTTGCGAGTATTGATGGAATATCACTTCCTCGCGGGCTAGGTTTTGCGAGTATCGATGGAATGTCGCTTCCTCGTGAATTGGGGTGCAAATATCGACTAAGCGTCGCTTCCCTGCTTTTCCCAAAACTTTTGGTTTTGCAGGTACTGACTTGGTGTCGTTTCCCCGCTATTTTTGAAATTTGAGGTTTTCTCGAACCATTTGAAATTTGGGTTGTGGATAGTAGCTGGAATATTGCGTCTCCACGATTTTTGAAATTTGGGTTGTGGATATCAACTGGTATGTTGCTTCTCCACGATTTTTGAAATTTTGGGTTGTGGATATCAACTGGTATGTTGCTTCTCCACGATTTTTGAAATTTTGCAAGTATCGAATGGGGTTCGTTTCCTTGCGATTTTTGGGTTTTGGAAGTATCGAATGGGGTTCGCAACCTTCCGGTTTTTGGGTTTTGCGAGTATCGACTAAGTGTCGCTTCCCCACGGTTTCTAAAAACCAATTTTTTTTGTTTAAAGACACGAAGGTCATAAATTTTTACTTAAAACCATTTTGGTTGTAAAAGCCGAGGCGGTCTAGGGTGAAAATTCTTAAGTCCCGATTTTTGTTTCAAACCATGAATTTTGGGTTCAAGGATCGAAATTTTTGTCAAGTCTGGGAAGAGGCTCCTAAACTTGGATTTTTGGATTTGATGATTTTTTTTGAACAATGAAACGATGAAAGTAAGCATTGTTTTGAGAGAAGTTTTTTTTTTTTTGGAAACTTCAACATAAAGATGAAAATTTCAAAAGGGGTGGGTTTGACGAGCAAGTACCTTGGAAATAGGCTTTGGCCATGTAGATATTGCTCTGACCCGTTTGAGGAAGTCTTCAAGGGTAGTACCGCTTCAACAACTTGCCGTTGATGGGCAGCATACATCTGTCCCCTTCCATGTTTAGAAGAGCGTATGCGCCATTGGAGAAGACTTTGTCAATGACGAAGGGTCCCTCCCATTTTGGTTCAAATTTGCCTTTGGATTTGTGGGTTAAGACTATAGGTCGTTTTACTGCAAGAACCAAGTCACCCTTTTTGTAGGCGCGTTGCCAGACCTTCTTGTCGAAAGATCCTACCATGCGTGCCTGGTACAACTCAATGCTTTGTAGAGTTTCAAGTCGTCTTTCATCGAGATTATCCAGCTCTTGGAGTCTCAATTTGACATTGCTTTCTTGCGTCATGTCATTTTGCAGAGATACCCTTAAAAAAGGAATTTGTACTTCCAAAGGGACAACAGCTTCGTATCCATAGACCAAGGAGAATGGTGTACTATGGGTTGATCCTCGAACGGTGGTTCGATAGGCCCACAAAGCTTCTAGTAGTTTGTCGCCCCAGTCTCTTTTGTGACTAGAGACCATTTTCTTGAGAATTTTGCAGAGTGTCTTGTTGAAGGCTTCTGCTAGTCTGTTCACTGCTGGATTATATGGAGTCGAAGGACAACTTTGGATTTTGTACTTGTCGCAGAACCTGTAGAATCTGTGATTCCGGAATTGTGGTCCGTTATAATGGACGAATCTTTTAGGTATGCCGACGCGACAAATAATGTTGGTGCGCAAGAACTGAAGGACTGATGAAGTCTTCATTTCGCTGAGCGAAAATGCTTCTGACCACTTGGAGAAATAATCTGTAGCGGCGAAGATGAAGCGATGACCTTTGCTTGATGGGGGAGAAATAGGACCTACGATGTCCATACCCCAGGCTTCGAAAGGCCATGAGATTGCTGTTGGATGTAGCCATTCTGGAGGCATGTGGACATAATCTCCGTGAATCTGGCATTTTTGGCAGTGCTTGGCAAATTGCATTGCATCAACTACCATGGTAGGCCAATAATAACCTAGCCTTTTTATCTGGTTGTAGAGCTTAGGGCTGATGGAACGCGCTCCGAGGCGCCGTGGGGCGGCTACCGGGGTCGGCGGAACGTGGGAGTCCGTCGGGTCCGGCCCTTTCGCGCCCTGGCGGGCCTGAAGCGTGCATCAACATTTCTTTGTGTGGGTGTGCCAGATTTTCTATTTTACTTGGAATTGCAAGTGGTAATCCGGAGATCAACCTTCGCAAGTAAAAAGGAAATCAACTTCTTTCAAGTTTTCCATTGCACAAATATTTAAGAAAAGAGACATTTTCTTGGTTTGCCGTGAAAGGCGATTTTGTTTGGCATTTATAGCCGATTTTGGCGTTTATAGCCGATTTACAATTCTTATCAATAATGAAAGACAAGATTTGTGATTTTTGTCTCTTTAGAAAAATACAAATTACAATGAAATGCAAGAAAAGGAAGATCTAACTTTTCAGGAGATTGTGGGGGACTCGTTCATATTGACGGTCGCAAGCCATGTATGGGCTTCGCCATCATCCATGCAGATGAGAACAGAAGATGCTCTTGACTCGCTTGGCTTGGCTATGACCTCAGGTTTTTAGAGGACAAAGACCAAGAGAAGGTCCTATGTCCAATAAAAAGCTAAGTAGACGGGCTGAAAAGCCACGTCTAAGCCATTGGAGGCAGCAGGAGAAGGCAAGGACCTTGGGGGGGGTGCCCCCCAAGGGACTTTTGTCACCTTGTAGTGGTGGCCGGTGCGGAACTTCAGCAGAGTTTTTCTCTCTTTTTCTTTCTCTCAGATCTCTTTCTGATCCCTTTTTTTCTGATCTTCTGATTTTCTCCTCTTTTTTCCGATCTTTGATTTCAATGGAATGCTCTCCTATTTATAGGCTTTTGGTAGCCATTTAGGAGGGTTTATGAGCCTTAATGGCTTTAATGGGAGGAGTTACAAGATTTATTTCTTGATTTTGTAACTCCTTTTTCCTTGAATCTGATTGGCCGATGGAGATTAAGGGCTTTTAATCACCTTAATTACCATAATGGGAGGAGTTTCATGGTTTAAATGCCATGAATCAATTGACTTGTAACTCCCAAATGCTTGCTTCTGATTGGGCCGTCCAAAGAAATGAATTAATGACCATAATAAAGTTAGTCAATTAACCACATTAATTGGTCGCCGAGCAGTCGAAGAGTCGCGGGCCGTGCCGTGTCTTCTGGAATTCTTCTGGCGATGATCATCGATGGATCTACATGCTGATCGACATCGGATGAACATGTAACTCCAGACATTGATAGCTAAGAGCGGGCCGGTGACATCTGTCTTGTCGATTTCTCGATCGGTCGGACAGAAAGTGCACTTTCTTGGTCAGCCGGTTGACGATCTTGGAGCGATCAATGATGATTTTATGCTTTTGACGGCGGATCCGAGATGTCGTCGGATATGAGTCAATTTAAAGCACTAAAAATCACATTTTCAGGAAACCACAGGGGCCAAAGTGCGCGAAACGCGAAAAAAGACGGAAAAACGGGTCACCGGCGGAAAATCCGGTGACCCGGACCTCCATGGTCGCCGGCGACCATGGGCCATGGTCGCAGGGGCCTGCGACCCTGGGGGATTTTTCCCCTTCGGAGCCCATTTTGCGGTCGTTTTGAGGTCTTTTTCGTCGCCGTTTTCTTCTGTATTTTTCTTGACATTTCTTCTCATTTATTGGCTTGATTTCCCTGTAGAAAACCTGATGAGAATCCTTGCATTTTTAGAGTGCAAAGTTTCCAATTTTCCGGGAAAGCCGAAGACTTTGTCGAGTAAAGCTGCTGATTTTCCGCCAGAAGCTGAAACTTGGTCAAACGATGTCGGAATGACCCGAAATTTGAGGTGGAGCCTCCTGAGCAATAAATAAGACCAACCATAGGCTTTTGTTTGAGTTTTGAAGCCGTTTGGGGTCCCGTCAATGCTTCACTTGATTTTGCTGTGGGGAAAATGCCGAGCTTTGATTTGTGGTCAAACGATGTCCGATTGACCTGAAATTTGACGGGGAGCCTATTGGAGTCATTTTGAGACGTTCCATGGGCTCCGTTTTGGATGTCATGGTCCCGGGTTGCTCCGCCGTCGATAGGCTTGATTTTCTCTCGGAGCATCGAAACCTGGTCAAACGTTGTCGGAATGACCTAAAATTCGACGTGCAGCCTTTTGGAAGCATGTTGAAGCCACTCATGCACTTGGTTTGATGAGCGAAGGCTTCGGTGGTTCCCGCCGCCGGGAGGCTTGATTTTGCTGCTCGAGCATTGATGGAGGGTCAAACGTTGTCGGTTTGACTTGAAATTTGGCATAGAGCCCTTTTGAGACATGCTGGAGTCATCTGTAGGCTTTGATCGAAGTTTTGACGTCTCCGATGATGTCGCCGCCGGGAGCGCCATTTTAGCTAACGGAGAAGCGAAGTTAGGCCAAATGATTCTGAAATGGCCCGAAACTTCATGTGTACTCTTCTCTTGGCTATCTTGAAGGATCTTGCAGTTTTTGTTTGATTCTGTCAAGATTTGATTTTTTGGAGAAGTTGCATTGCCTATTTATGGCAGGTTGGGACTTCATGCAGCTTTCTTGATTTGGAGAGGCAAAGTGACATTTTTGGTGTCAACAAATGCCCCCTCGAGGTACAGCGACGAGTTGCTTGACTTTTGTAGTCGATGTGCCTCGAAGAGATTTTTGAAGGAGAGCTTGAGTCTTGACCAAGAGTCTTTGAGCAATCTTTCCTTTGGTAGAGTAGCCTTTGAGCTTCCAGGGGAATTTTATGGTAGTGAAAGGAATCACACACCATCTCGAGGCAAAGTTTTGAAGATGACATCAGGGATGTGGATTTGGGTTTCTGTTTTTGATCTTGTGACCTAACCAGCTATATATGGCAGGTTAGGGGATCGGGTTTTGGTTTTGACCTTGTGACCCAATGATGGAACGCGCTCCGAGGCGCCGTGGGGCGGCTACCAGGGTCGGCGGAACGTGGGAGTCCGTCGGGTCCGGCCCTTTCGCGCCCTGGCGGGCCTGAAGCGTGCATCAACATTTCTTTGTGTGGGTGTGCCAGATTTTCTATTTTACTTGGAATTGCAAGTGGTAATCCGGAGATCAACCTTCGCAAGTAAAAAGGAAATCAACTTCTTTCAAGTTTTCCATTGCACAAATATTTAAGAAAAGAGACATTTTCTTGGTTTGCCGTGAAAGGCGATTTTGTCTGGCATTTATAGCCGATTTTGGCGTTTATAGCCGATTTACAATTCTTATCAATAATGAAAGACAAGATTTGTGATTTTTGTCTCTTTTAGAAAAATACAAACTACAATGAAAAGCAAGAAAAGGAAGATCTAACTTTTCAGGAGATTGTGGGGGACTCGTTCAGATTGACGGTCGCAAGCCATGTATGGGCTTCGCCATCATCCATGCAGATGAGAACAGAAGATGCTCTTGATTCGCTTGGCTTGGCTATAACCTCAGGTTTTTAGAGGACAAAGACCAAGAGAAGGTCCTATGTCCAATAAAAAGCTAAGTAGACGGGCTGAAAAGCCACGTCTAAGCCATTGGAGGCAGCAGGAGAAGGCAAGGACCTTGGGGGGGGGGGGGGGGTGCCCCCCCAAGGGACTTTTGTCACCTTGTAGTGGTGGCCGGTGCGGAACTTCAGCAGAGTTTTTCTCTCTTTTTCTTTCTCTCAGATCTCTTTCTGATCCCTTTTTTTTTCTGATCTTCTGATTTTCTCCTCTTTTTTCCGATCTCAATTTCAATGGAATGCTCTCCTATTTATAGGCCTTTGGTAGCCATTTAGGAGGGTTTATGAGCCTTAATGGCTTTAATGGGAGGAGTTACAAGATTTATTTCTTGATTTTGTAACTCCTTTTTCCTTGAATCTGATTGGCCGATGGAGATTAAGGGCTTTTAATCACCTTAATTACCATAATGGGAGGAGTTTCATGGTTTAAATGCCATGAATCAATTGACTTGTAACTCCCAAATGCTTGCTTTTGATTGGGCCGTCCAAAGAAATGAATTAATGACTGCAACAAAGCTAGTCAATTAACCACATTAATTGGTCGCCGAGCAGTCGAAGAGTCGCGGGCCATGCCGTGTCTTCTGGAATTCTTCTGGCGATGATCATCGATGGATCTACATGCTGATCGACATCGGATGAACATGTAACTTCAGACATTGATAGCTAAGAGTGGGCCGGTGACATCTGTCTTGTCGATTTCACGATCGGTCGGACAGAAAGTGCACTTTCTTGGTCGACCGGTTGGCGATCTTGGAGCGATCAATGATGATTTTATGCTTTTGACGGCGGATCCGAGATGTCGTCGGATATGAGTCAATTTAAAGCACTAAATATCACATTTTCAGGAAACCACAGGGGCCAAAGTGCGCGAAACGCGAAAAAAGACGGAAAAACGGGTCACCGGCGGAAAATCCGGTGACCCGGACCTCCATGGTCGCCGGCGACCATGGGCCATGGTCTCCGGCGACCATGGACCGGCGACCATGGGCCATGGTCGCAGGGGCCTGCGACCATGGGCCATGGTCGCAGGGGTCTGCGACCCTGGGGGATTTTTCCCCTTCGGAGCCCGTTTTGCGGTCGTTTTGAGGTCTTTTTCGTCGCCGTTTTCTTCTGTATTTTTCTTGACATTTCTTCTCATTTATTGGCTTGATTTCCCTGTAGAAATCCTGATGAGAATCCTTGCATTTTTAGAGTGCAAAGTTTCCAATTTTCCGGGAAAGCCGAAGACTTTGTCGCGTAGAGCTGCTGATTTTCCGCCAGAAGCTGAAACTTGGTCAAACGATGTCGGAATGACCTGAAATTTGAGGTGAAGCCTCCTGAGCAATAAATAAGACCAACCATAGGCTTTTGTTTGAGTTTTGAAGCCGTTTGGGGTCCCGTCGATGCTTCACTTGATTTTACTGCGGGGAAAATGCCGAGCTTTGATATGTGGCCAAACGATGTCCGATTGACCTGAAATTTGACGGGGAGCCTATTGGAGTCATTTTGAGACGTTCCATGGGCTCCGTTTTGGATGTCATGGTCCCGGGTTGCTCCGCCGTCGGTAGGCTTGATTTTCTCTCGGAGCATCGAAACCTGGTCAAACGTTGTCGGAATGACCTGAAATTCGACGTGCAGCCTTTTGGAAGCATGTTGAAGCCACTCATGCACTTGGTTTGATGAGCGAAGGCTTCGGTGGTTCCCACCGCCGGGAGGCTTGATTTTGCTGCTCGAGCATTGATGGAGGGTCAAACGTTGTCGGTTTGACTTGAAATTTGGCATGGAGCCCTTTTGAGACATGCTGGAGTCATCTGTAGGCTCTGATCGAAGTTTTGACGTCTCCGATGATGTCGCCGCCGGGAGCTCCCGTTTAGCTGTCGGAGAAGTGAAGTTAGGCCAAATGTTGTCGAAATGGCCCGAAACTTCATGTGTACTCTTCTCTTGGCTATCTTGAAGGATCATGCAGTTTTTGTTTGATTCTGACAAGATTTGAATTTTTGGAGAAATTGCATTGCCTATTTATGGCAGGTTGCGACTTCATGCAGCTTTCTTGATTTGAAGAGGCAAAGTGACATTTTTGGTGTCAACAAATGCCCCCTCGAGGTACAGCGACGAATTGCTTGACTTTTGTAGTCGATGTGCCTCGAAGAGATTTTTGAAGGAGAGCTTGTGTCTTGACCAAGAGTCTTTGAGCAATCCTTCCTTTGGTAGAGTAGCCTTTGAGCTTCCAGGGGAATTTTATGGTAGTGAAAGGAATCACACACCATCTCGAGGCAAAGTTTTGAAGATGACATCAGGGATGTGGATTTGGGCTTTTGTTTTTGACCTTGTGACCTAACAAGCTGTATGTGGCAGGTTAGGGGGTCGGGTTTTGGTTTTGACCTTGTGACCCAACAAGCTGTATGTGGCAAGTTGGGGGATCATGATTTGGTTTTTGGTTTTGGTCTTGTGACCTAACAAGCTGTATGTGGCAAGTTAGGGGACCAGGATTTGGTTTTTGGTCACTCTTTGGGACTGTGTGGGTCCATTGGAGTGGTTTGGATTTTTGTGGAATGTCAATTTCAAGATTTTGGCTCAATTTGGTAAATGAGGCTGGATGGTTTGATTTTTGGAAGCTCATGGGGCTTGGGATTTTTTTGTATGGTTCAATCAACTCAAAAGAGGCATGGAACCATTATTGTATGCTCTTGGTAAGAGGATTTTTTCTGACTAAAAGCCCAATTTTTTTTTTTTTTTTAGTGCCTAGGTGGTCAAACCTGGCTCATATGGGCTAGCCCATGGGACCTTAAGCTTTTTAGGATGGCTTAGATCTCATGTGGGGCCATTTTTGTAAAGAATATCTAAAGATATCTCATTTGGATAGAGAATATCTAAAAATATCTTTAATTGGAGAGAATCTCTCATATTCCCTTAATTTGGGAGAGAATATCTCAAGGTATCTTTCTTTTTGGGAAGAAATCTCCAATATCCTTTTTTGTTGGAGAGAATCTTTCATTGATTGATTTTGGGAGGAAATCTCTCAAAGACATCTTTCTTTTTGGGAAAGAGTCTTTCTAATTCCTTCTCTTTTGGTAAGGTTACTAATTAGTAACACTTACCTTTCTTCTTTGTTTCCTTCTTTGATTTGCTCTCTCCTATAAAAGCAAAGGAAGGTAGGATCTCTTGCTCTTATTGCTTTCTTTTGCAACAATCTCAAGAGAGCTCCAAGACCAAGAGTTTTTCTTCTTCAAGGATCTTCAAGCTTTTTCCTTCTTCTTCTCCATCAATGGCTTCAAGTAAGTTTTCTCTCTTTTTCTTTCAAGAAAACTTTATGTAGAGAATAGGATGGTAAAAAAAGTTTCTCTTCTTTTTTTTTTCTTTCTTCTTTTTTTTTTCTATTCTTCTTCTTTTTTTTTTTCTCTTTTCCACGTGATTTCTTCTTTTGTTTTTTTTTTTTTTTTTTTTTTTTTCACACGTTTTTTTCTTCTTTTTTTTTTTGTGGGCCGTACGGACAGATCCGTATGGATCTGGTCCGTACGGCCACGTGGCCTGATTTTTTTTTTTTTTTTTTTTTTTTTTTTGAGAAAGTTTCTTTTTTTTTTCTTTTCTTTCTCCCTCCTTTTTTTTTTGAGAAAGTTTCTTTTTTTTTTTTTTTTTTTTTTTGCTCATCATGATAATGCGTTTTTATGCAAATCTAGATGTTCATGCATGTACTTTTTGTAAATTGAATTGAGTAGCATGATGTGATAGCATACCTGAAAATCTTTGCAAATTTGGGAATTTGGAGCTCGCAGCGATGTTGAGCCCTTCTTGATTTTGCGGAGATTTTGAGGTTTCGAAAGTTTGGAGTTTCGGAGCCCGCAGCAATGTTGAGCCCATCTTCAAACTTTCTATTTCCGTCGGGGTATTTCCTTTTTCTTTGGAATTGCCCCGGAGTCATGCCAAAATTTCGCCAGATTTTTGGTGGGACAAAGTGACCCCTTTTTTTTTTAGCGAAATCCTGTCATTTTGATGACGATCTTTTTCTTTTCCAACCTTTGCAGGTGGTTCCTCCAGAGCGAACAAGGGTAAAGAGCCTGCTACAAGCGTACCTCGTCGATCTGCTAGATCTTCCAATGTGGCCGTTCAGCAGGCCTGGGAGAAGGTCCAGTTTGTTGAGAAGAACTTGGAAGAGTACGATTCCCTCAATCGCGATGAGATGAGACAGCGATTGATCGCTCTCAAGAATGAGGAATTCTATAAGATCATGGTAAGCAACCGTCCTTGGGTTATGGACGATCTGAGGGTTTTACCCAAGCCTACCTTCTTCTTTGGAGATGCAGTCCCTGACGACTTGACATACCAAAGGAGATGTTTTCAGCTCTCTTACACAGCAGATGGTGAAGAGAAGACTGTTTCTACCCGGTCGTCTTTTGATCGTACCATCTCGATCATGAGCCTTGCTCCCACGTGCTCTAAGAGGGAAGATCCTCCGAGCTGGGTGAAGAGGACCAGTGTGATCAAGACCGGGGTTTTTGTTGGTGGACCCTCCGGATATGCGGAGAAGCCACCTGTCCGTATGGACATGTTGATGCCAGCCAGCGGCTACCAGGGCTCTGATTATCCGTCGGTCGATTTGAGACCGGTGGGCCTTGGCGTTTTCAGCGGTGACGGCAGTACTTGGGTGAAGCCTTTTCGACTTCGTGGCCGTTTCAATGCTGACTCCGATTGGAAGTCATGGACTGACCACACCTTACTAATTGGGGGTGCCGTTTTGAAGGAAGCCGGGATTTTTGACGCGGTCCGCACTTTTAGGGAGACCGTGACTTTTTCCGATGATGCCTTCATGGCTATGTTGGAGTCTTTCCTCCCTCAGACCAATACCTTCGTTGTCACGAACAGTGAGATTGGTTTTTCTTTGAAGGAGTTGAGTGCTATTACTGGATTACCCATCCTTGGCAAACTCTATGAGGAGTTCATGCCGATTGACAGCGTCCTTGAGGAGCAGTCAGAGGAATTCAGGCTCCTATACTTTCAGCTCGTCGCCTTCTATGATTTTTTGAAGGAGGGCTCGAAAGTGAGATCCAGCAGTTGGAAGAGTTATGGCTCTTCATTCTTCAACTTCTTTGACAGCAAAGAGTCTTCTGATAGCATGACCCGGGAAGACAGGAAGAAGACTTCGGTCATGCAGGAAGAGTTGAAGGGTTTCTTCGCGAGCACAGATGCCATTTGTTCTGACATTGCATTGCGGAGAGATCTTGCTGTTTACCTCACTTATTGGCTAGGTGAGGCTGTGTTTGCTGGTGGAGATGGGACGCACATCAGGCCGCATTGTATTTTTCCGGCTTGTCAGATGGCGTTTGGAGAGCGGCTTGCTTTGGTGCCCGCTCTTTACTCCTACCTGTGTACCGAACTGCAGGCTGCTGCTTTCTTGGTTCGGCTTGGGCTCCCTATGAATAGGGTATTTTCAGCCCATATCTTTTATTCGTGGTTTGTATACCACTGTCCTGGCTTCCACCAGCTGGGTGCTGCACAGGATGATGATCCTCTGATGATTCGATTGGCTAAGGGAAAAGCCGTATCCGAATCACTTTTGTTTGCCCGCATGAGGATCCGACGGTTCAGGGACGTCGAGATGGGGCAGTCTTCAGTGAAGCTTTCTCCGGAGTTGCGGAAGAAGGCTTTTGATTTTGGTGCCTCCCGAGACTCTACCAGAGCAGGGTCGGGAAGGCATTACCCTTTGACCAATGCAGAGAAGGAGTGGCTTTTCAGCATACGAGTCGGCACGATGGTGTACCGTAGACATCTTTTCGTCGACATCCAGCCGTATGTACCTTCTCGCTTTGCACTTCAGTTGGGCTTCTCTCAAGGCGTTGTTGGAGCGCCTTCGAGTATGGTGAAGCGTTTTGGGGGTTTGCAGGATGGCAGAAATGCATGGGCTTTCTATAGTGCTGAAGACACTACTGCCACGATTTCTTATCCTGAGCTGTCGACTTTCCGAACTGCCGGCTTCACGAAGTGGTTCGCGGAGAGCTTTTTGGCATATCGGGGGCTTTCCAAAAAGGAGCTTGATGTAAAGCTGTCTTCTGGAAAAGGCATTGGGAAGTCGGATGGCTTCCGGCGAGAGGAAGTTTGGGCCTTCCTTTCTGGAGAGAAGCACAAGATAGGCTTTCTCGGTGACCAGGGCGTCATTGGTTCTGAAGCTGTTCGGGAAGTACCTGATGAGGCTTTGGAGCAGCTAGAACAGGAGGAAGCTGAGCTCGACGCTTGGATGCAAGCGGCACAGAGACGAGCTTCCGTGGAGTCTACTGGCGAAAGCAGACCATCCAGTGAGGAGTCAAGTGAGAAACCTGACTCTGATAGTGGGGCGGGTTCTTCTAGGAAGCGAACCCGTAGAGGTAAGAAGAGGAGGAGTCATCATCGCAGCGAGGGGCCACATGAGGACTCTCCTGACATGGAAATCCCTCTTACCATCAACGAGGAGGTGCCAGAGGCTGTCGACGAGCCTCCAGAGAAGAGGAGTCGTGGGGAAGAGACCATTGGTGAAGGTATGATTCTTCCTTTTTCTTTTTCTACTTCTTTCATGGGGCTTTCCATGTTCTGATTTGTTTTCTCACCCTGCTGCTGCTCTTTTTTTTTTTAGCAGAGGATGAAGACTTGCCGATGCCTGAGGTTCCGACCGATGAGGCGGTGAT
This sequence comes from Umbellularia californica, assembly GCA_028538565.1. Taxonomy (NCBI): domain Eukaryota; kingdom Viridiplantae; phylum Streptophyta; class Magnoliopsida; order Laurales; family Lauraceae; genus Umbellularia; species Umbellularia californica. The sequence continues at coordinate 14,355,713 of JAPQWN010000009.1, read as the reverse complement.
GGAGCCGGTTATGGCATCTGAAGAAGAATCGAGGGACTCTGGAATGACTCCGGAATCTCCAATTGGTATAACTTCTTTCGCTTTCTCTTTTTTTTTTTTTTTTTGCCTGCGACTTGATTTGCTAACAGTTTTTTCTTGTCAGCTGACTTGCCACAGGATTCCGATGACTTTGAACCATCAATGGACGCAAATGTCGATGATGCTTCTGATGAGTTCATGGAGGAAGAGAGTGTTCCGCCAGTCGTCGAAGAAGGTACTTTGTAGTAATGACCCTGATGATTTTTTTTTTTTTTTTTGAACAGGATCATATTCATACCTTTTTGTGTTTCATTTGCAGGTTTTGAAGTGACAGAAGAGAGTCCATCGCCTCCTTCAGAACCAGAGCAAGGGATGCCAGAGGTCGATCCGGAGGTAGAGACCAGTTCAGACATGATTGAGGAGATGCCTCGTGTTGAGATTCCCTCTCCAGTGGCTCCAAGTGAAAAGAGTTCTTTTGTTACTCTTCCAATGGGACATGACATGAGCAGCCGATCAGCGGAGAAGGGTGAATCTTCATCCGGTTCGTCTCTTCAATTTGCGAAGAAGGTGATGGCTCGGGTTTTGAGTTCTTGGGTCAAGACTCTCCTTTCTGGACACTTGGAGGCAGGATTTGGCATGATCCCACATGTACAGGAGATTCTGATCGACACCGAAGAGGTTGGTCTGGATGTCACAGGTGCCAGGGCGATCGTTGATAGGATCATTGCACTGGGTGACAAGTGGTTTGAGACCATGGGTTTCCCTGACGACCAATTCTTCAAGGAGATGTTCTTGGACCCTGCTGATAAGGCTAAGTCTGACCTGAATGAGGCTACACAAAGCAAGAAGCAGCTAGTTCGGGAGAAGAACAAGGAAGAGCTAGCCATCATCGGATTGAGGCATGACCTTAACGTCCTTGATAGGGAAGTTGAGGAGGCCAGGAAACGTCTTGAGCATTTGAAGGCACAAGTCGATGCGAAGTGGGCTGCTATAACAGAGGCTCGTGACAGGGAGAGTACTCTGATCCGCAGGGTTGCAGATGCCGGTCAAGTTCTCGAGAGGAGGACTCTAGAAAACGAACGATGGCAAACTGCTGGGGAAGAGCTTCCCGGTGTAAAAGAAGGGTTACGGCATTCGCCAGCATCTCATGGCAAGTTCCTGAAGAAGCGTGGCTTGGAAACTCTGACGGCTGAGGCCAAAAGTTTGCTTGAGGAGCTGAAGCTTTGGCTGGAGACTATTTTTGGCTAAGCTCCTGATTTTTTATAGCAGAAACCATTCTTCTGTTTTTGGTACCACATGTATTTTTTGGTACTCTTTTTTTTTTTGTAGTGCTTATGAACACTTTCTTTTTTTTGGTACCACATGTATTTTTTTGGTACTTTTCTTTTTTCTTTTTTTTTGTTTTGTAGTGCTTGTGAACACTTTCTTTTTTTTCTTTTTGGTACCACATGTATTTTTGGTACTTCTTTTTTTTTTTTGTTTTCCCTACGCTCACTCAAATCTTTTTGTGATGAAAGCAATTGCTAAATGGGATTTGATCAAAAGCTTTGTCATTTTGTGAAAATCTTTTGTCAAATGGTTGTTTTGGTAGGGGAAACGAATTTGGCATGAAAGCCGGATTTTTGTGGCATTTACAGCCAGTTTGGTGGCATTGATAGCCAATTGGTGGCATTTATAGCCGGTTTGGTGGCATTGATAGCCAATTTGTGGCATTTATAGCCGGTTTTGACATGAGAGTCAGGTTTTTTTTTTTTTGTGTGTGGCATTTGTAGCCGAGTTTTTTGAAAACCGAGTTTTGTTTTATTGGCATGAAAGCCGATTTTGGCGTTTATAGCCGGAAATTTTTGTTTTGGCATTTATAGCCGGATTTTGGCATTTTATAGCCGAGTTTTGGTTTTCAAAATGCAGGTATCGACTAAATGTCGCCTCCCCGCTGAATGGTCTTGCAAGTATCGATGGAATGTCGCTTCCTTGCTCATTCGGTTTTGCGAGTATTGATGGAATGTCACTTCCTCGCGGGTTAGGTTTTGCAAGTATCGATGGAATGTCGCTTCCTCGCGAATTGGGGTGCAAATATCGACTAAGCGTCGCTTCCCTGCTTTTCCCAAGACTTTTGGTTTTGCGGGTACTGACTTGATGTCGTTTCTCCGCGATTTTTGAAATTTGAGGTTTTCTCGAACCATTTGTAATTTTGGGTTGTGGATAGCAACTGGTATGTTGCTTCTCACGATTTTTGAAATTGGGTTGTGGATATCAACTGGTTTGTTGCTTCTCCACGGTTTTTGGATTTTGCAAGTATCGACGAAATGTCGCTTCCCTGCGATTTTGGGTGCAAGTATCGATGGAATGTTGCATCCTTGCTTTTTTTCAAAAATTTTTTGTTTTGCGGGTACTGACTTTGATGTCGTTTCCCCACGATTTTTGAAAAACCATTTTTTTTTGTTTAAAGACACGAGGGTCGTAAATTTTGACCTAGAACCATTTGGCGGTAAAAGGTAAGGTGGACTAGGGTAGAAATCCCTGAATCCGGATTTTTGTTTCAAACCATGAATTTTGGTTCAAGGATCGAAAGTTTTGGTCAAGTCAGGGAGAGGCTCCTAAACTTGGATTTTTTTTTGTTTTTTGAACAATGAAACAATGAAAGTAAGCATTGTTTTTGAATCTCTAGAAATTTTGACATTTGATATGAAAATTCTAAAGAGAGTGGGTTTGACGAGCGAGTACCTGAGAACAGGTTTTGGCCATACAGGCATTGCTCTTACCCAGTTGGGTAAGTCTTCAAGGGTAGTACCGCTTCAAGAACTTGCCGTTGATAGGCAGCATACATCTGTCGCCTTCCATGTTTATGAGGGCATATGCGCCGTTGGAGAAGACTTTGTCGATGACGTAGGGTCCCTCCCATTTTGGTTCAAATTTGCCTTTGGATTTGTGTGCGAAGACCATTGGTCTTTTTACCGCAAGAACCATGTCACTCTTTTTGTAGGCGCGTTGCCGGACCCTTTTGTCAAAAGATCCTGCCATGCGTGCTTGGTAAAGTTCAATGCTTTGCCGAGCTTCGAGCCGTCTCTCGTCGAGATTGTCCAGCTCATGGAGTCGCAATTTGACATTGCTTTCTTGAGTCATGTCATTTTGTAGAGATACCCTCAGAGAAGGAATTTGTACCTCTAGGGGCATGACAGCTTCGCATCCATAGACCAGCGAGAATGGTGTGCTATGGGTTGGTCCTCGAACGGTGGTTCGATAGGCCCACAAAGCTTCAGACAGTTTGTCGCTCCAGTCTCTTTTGTGACTAGAGACCATTTTCTTGAGGATTTTGCAGAGTGTCTTGTTGAAGGCTTCTGCTAATCCGTTTGCTGCCGGATTGTATGGAGTCGAAGGACAGCTTTGGATTTTGTATTTGTCGCAAAACCTGTAGAATCGATGATCCCGGAATTGTGGTCCGTTATCATGGACGAATCTCTTGGGTATGCCGAAACGACAAATGATGTTGGTGCGCAGGAACTGAAGAACTGATGAGGTCTTCATTTCGTTGAACGCAAATGCTTCTGACCACTTGGAGAAATAATCCGTTGCGGCGAAGATGAAGCGATGATGTTTGCTTGAAGGGGGAGAGATAGGACCTATGATGTCCATGCCCCATGCTTCAAAAGGCCATGAGATTGCTGTAGGATGCAGCCATTCCGGAGGCATGTGAATGTAATCTCCGTGAACTTGGCATAGCTGGCAACGTTTGGCAAATTGCATTGCATCAGCAACCATGGTAGGCCAATAGTAACCTAACCTTTTTATCTGATCATAGAGCTTAGGGCCTGCCTGATGGGCTCCACAAAGACCAGCATGAACTTCTTTAAGTGTTTCTTCGGCCTCTTGTTGTGACAAGCAGTGTAGAAGTACTCCGTTGAAGGATTTCCTGTAGAGGATTTTTGAAGGAATATCCAAATGAAAGTTTGGGGCTCGCCTTTGTATGCTTACCCGTTCTTTTGGATCTTTAGGTAGGATTCCGAACATAGTGTAATCAATGAACGGATCCCTCCAATCGCCGATTGAAGTTTGAAGGATAGAGATCCGACTTCCAACCACTCGGTGGCATTCAGCAACTGCTTGGTGTGTGTTAAGAGGAGGGAGGATCCTTCTCTCACACACTGTAATTTGCATGTTTTCCCCTTCCTGGATCGCCATTGACGCGGCAAGTCCGGCCAGGGCATCTGCACGGATGTTTTCACCTCTACGAATGTGGGTGATGTTGCAGATGTCAAACTTTTGCAGAAGTGATTGTGCCTTGTTGTAATAAGGCAGCAGATCGGGCTTCCTGACTTCATATTTCTGATTCATCTGGTTGACGATCAGTTGAGAGTCTCCAAAGACTTCCAGCATAGTGATACCGGATTCGATGGCGAGTTCCAATCCTAGGATCAGAGCTTGGTATTCAGCTGCATTGTTTGTGCATGGTTCCAGTAGCGAGAAAGCGTGTGGAATCATGCATTTGTCGGGGCTAACAAAGAGGATGCCAACTCCCGAGATCAGCTTTCTGTTTTCATTTGTCCTGGTTGCACCGTCAAAGTACATGTCCCAGGAGGCATTTGGTGAGGAAGTCTCCACGTTGTAGACAGGTTCGTCTGGGAGATCATCCCTGAGTGGTGAATCTTTAGGCAATGGATGCTCTGCGAGGAAATCTGCTAGAGCTTGGCCTTTGATTGCTTTTTGTGGCACATACCTAATATCAAATTGTGACAAGAGGATGGACCATTTTGCCAGTCGGGCATTGAGAGAACCGGCCTTCGTGACAAGGACCTTCAAGAGGTTGATCCTCGAGACCAGGTAGACTGTGTTGGAAAGCAAGTAGTGACGTAGCTTTTGTACGGCGAACATCACTGCAAGGCATTCTTTTTCAACTGGAGAGTAGCAATGCTCTGCACCTACTAGCATGCGGCTGAGGTAGTATAGAGCAGCTTCTTTTCCCTCACCATTCTCTTGTGCAAGCAGAGCGCCTAGAGAGTGATCAAGGGCTCTTGTGTACACGATGAATGGTTTTCCAGTGGCAGGAGCAGCTAACACTGGAGGTTTGGTCAGGTATGACTTGATATCTTGAAATGCGGCTTCACAGTCGGCATCCCAGACAAAGTCTACACCCTTTTTCATCAATCGAGAGAATGGACGGCATTTCCCCGAAAGATTGGAGATGAACCGTCTGATGTAGGCCAATCTCCCTTGGAGCCCTTTTAGTTCTCTCAAGGTTCTTGGAGAGGGCATTTCTAGAATAGCCTTGACTTTTATGGGGTCAAGTTCTATTCCAGCTTTCCGAACAAGGAATCCGAGAAACTTACCCGACGAGACGCCGAAGAAGCATTTTAGAGGATTCATCCGCAGTTTGTGTTTGCGGAGTCGGAGGAAGACTTCCCGAAGATCTTTGAGATGGTCTTCTTTTCTTCTGCTTTTGACGGCGAGGTCATAAACGTAATATTCGACCGTCTTGTGCTGCATATCTTGGAATATTTTCATCATAGCCCTCTGATATGTGGCACCAGCATTTTTCAGACCAAACGGCATGACAGTGTAGCAATACACGCCAAATGGAGTCCGAAATGAAGTGTGTTTTTCATCCTCGGGATGCATCTTTATCTGATTGTAACCAGAGAAGCCATCCATGAATGTCATTTGCTCGAATCCGGAGGTATTGTCAATCATCACCTCCGGTATGGGGAGCGGGAATTCATCTTTAGGGCAAGCGCCATTCAGGTCTCTATAGTCAATACAGACCCTGATCTGCCCATTTTTCTTTGTCACGGGGACAATGTTGGCCAACCATTCTGGATGTTGTTCCTCACGGATGAAGCCGACACTTTTGAGTTTTTGAACTTCTTGTTCAATTTTATCCATCACATCTGGACGGAATCTTCTTTGGCCTTGTTTGACAGGCTTGACGTCTTCTTGAAGATTGAGTTTGTGGACTGCTACTTTGGGGTCTAAACCAGGCATTTCAGCATAGGACCATGCAAAGCAATCAACGAACTCACGAAGAAAAGCGATATACTCGGGTAACTCATCATCCTTTATATTCTTACTTATGAATACAGGACGTGGGTTATCAGGTGTTCCCAAGTTTATCTTTTGAACAGGATCTTCTGTCGGAAGGTTCGAAGGTGGTTCCTCCACAATATTTTTGGAGGCTTCCAACTCAACGAAACCTTCTGGAGTTTCAACTGCATTACCAGACCAAGGCTCTGTTCCTTTCCATGGATTTTCTTGATTGGTGATCTCCTCAAGGCTTGCTATGAGATAGTCCCAATCGCCTGTTGAGTCTGGTATTTCTTTTGGAGACGAGGGTTCTTCTGGGTCAGGATGCCACAAGTCTGTATTATCGGACGATTCCTCTTTATCATCAGAGAAATCATACCAATTGGATGAGCTTCCTGGATCTTTGTCAGGTAACTCTTTAAAGAGATATCCAGGGAGATCGATGTCTTCATGGACTTGAGATGTTGAGGCTTGGTCGGTAAAACGACTTTTAAGCTTTTGTGTCAACTGTCTCAGAGGAGTATCAGGATCATATCCTAACCCATATGAAGACTTTTCTACTTGACCGTAGAGTCTCCAATCTTCCAGCTGGCTTTTGGTCAAGGCGGGCTCCAATGGCGTGAGAATACCGCGTCTTTCTCCCAAACCGACTGGGTTTTGAGCGTCATAGCCCATTTTCTTCATAATTGCTTGTGCCACAGGACTATATAGAGATAGCTGAGGCATACCTTCATTTTGGAAAGGTTCCAGCATGGAATTTGATGAAGAAGCGTCCGATCTATGGAAGAAGATCGGCCTTTGCTTTGGTGATGTTGCCGGAACAACAAAGGTAGCAGACGTAGGATCTTCTACATCAGCAGGTGTCTCCATCGGAGTGAGAGCAGGCTGAACTTGCTGAGTATCAGCTTGGCTTGACGATGCATCGTCTTCTGGCTCTGAGCCCGAGTCTGTGTCTTGCATGATAGACACGAGAGAGACAAGAAATTTGCCCCCAGGCTTTTGTTTCGCCTTCTTCACTTTAGTCGTGATGACCAAATGTTTTGAATTCTTGAGGGAGATAACGAAGGGAGATTGACTACTCTCTTCTAATTTGCCGGAGGGTTTGTTTTCTTCTGGTGATTTTTGAGGAGCCTTGCCTTTATCTTTCTGGAGATTTTCAGCAGGGGGTGCTGTTTCCTCTTCTTCTTCTTTTTCGCCTTCATACATTTGGGAGTCTGCGAGGTGGACTTCTTTACCTTTGAAGGGTTTTCTGTCCGCAAAGACTCGATGTACCATGCCGTCGTCGCCGACGAACTTGATGCATTGATGTAGAGTTGAAGGAACAACACCATTCTCGTGTATCCAAGGACGTCCGAGAAGGATGTTATAGCATGAGGGGGTTTTTATTGCGTACACAGTGACCTTAGAGATAAGATCACCGATTTGCAATTTGAACCTGATTTTGCCGATAGGCCTTTGAGTGCTCCCATCGTATCCAAAGATAGATACAGATGTGTGGCTTAGCTTGCTGGGTGGGATGCCCAACTCTTCAAGAGCCGAAGTGGAGATAAGGTTGAGTGCAGAACCTGGGTCGATCTGAACTCTATGTATCGGCATTTCTTTGATGTACCCTGTGAAGTACAGGGGTCGGTTGTGCCTTGCTTCGCCAAGTAGGAGGTCTTCCTTAGTGAAGGCGATGGTTGCACTGGCTGCCTTTTGAACCGAGAGGCATTGGATGCATGATCCCTCAGTTTTCTTTTTTTCTTCTTTTAAGGAAGTTTCAGAGTTTTTGACCCGGTAGTCCATTTCAATTTGGAGGACTTGCGGGGCATGTTTGTCGACATCCTCATTCAGTTTTTGTAATTCTGAGATGAGATTATCACGAGTGCGTGGAGACATTCGTAATAAATCCAGGATGTGAAGACGTGCAGGTATGTGTTTGAAGTGCTCAACCAAATCATACTTGAAAGCCTCCTTAGGGCCTGCATGTTCATCATTGTTGCCACTGGGGGCGCTTACAACATCTTTTCCCGAAGGATTTACATAAGTAAAGGAAGATTGGTTGTAATTTTTGTGGTAGTCCCGGCCCGAACGGGTGCCTCTACCAACTTCGAGAGCTTCTTGAGAAGGGTCTTCGCTTGAAAGATTGTCCTCAGGATCAAGAGGCTGTCGTTTTTCATCTACTGGGGATGTATCTGTAGCAGAATTGCCATCCTCAGTGATTGTGTTGCACGGAGCATTTTCCGGGAGCAAGTCCTGAACGGAATCCAGCAGCTTTTCTTCTTCGTTGACCCATCCATCACCCCAAGTTGGGTTTTCTTCATGATGATGAGTCGGGAAGAATGTGTATCCTGAAGTCACAGTCTCAGGAGAAGAAACCTGAGAGGGTGTCACCTCTGTGAAAGTCACGTGAGACGAGGTAGCTCCAGAGGATACATTGCTAGGCGTCGTCGGAGTATAGGTAATCTCATCAGACGACGCTTCAGAAGAGCTATAGTCCTGGTATATTACATTACAGGAAGCTCTGATAGGAGATGTTGCCTGCTCGGAGTCAGACTCATCCTCGGATGTAAGAGGATCATCTATCCAGCAATGTTCTCCATTTTCAGGAGTTGAGGGAGGAGGTACCTGATGGGCTTCAGGGACTTCCGGCTCTGGATTGTGAGGAATCTCGTTGACGCGGTCTTGCTCTTGTTCTAGAGCGAGACGCTGCAAGATCCTTGCATATTCTTCAAGATCAGGCATGGGAGCCAGATCTTCTTCTTCGTCTTCTCCGTGTGGCTCAACATAGTTGATTTCCACTGGAGCAATGACAGGTGCTGGGTTAACAGCATCTTCTTGTGCAGCCTCTTGGTCTTCTTCATCATCAGACCAGGATCCTTGTGGTTGCAAGGGGTTATACCAGATTACTGGCATAAGGTGAGTTTCAGGAACCCATTCTTCATCGGAGAGATATTCTCCTGTTTCAAGAGATTCCTCCCACTCATCGGTGTAGTTGGGCTCGAATCCATCGTCGGTGTCGCTGGACTCGTATCCATCAATGGAGAATCCAACTACCGAGTTGCAAGAGTATAATGCCCCCTGCATGGCTTCTTTTTTGAATTGAGGTGGCATGAAATCACTAAGAGTGAAGTTTCTTACCGCCTTTGAAGTCTCTGGAAGGGACGTTTTTATTGCCCCGAGTGAAGTGGTAGAGGAGGCCTCTGCCTTTTCATGGACTTCTTGTTTTGGCTGGGTCTTCTCTTGCCGTTTGAGCCTGAGGAGATGTTTCCTAGCCTGCCTTCGCTGTTGAGCGGTCGGCTTTGTTTTGACGATCTCCCGATTTTCATCTTCCAGGAGATCGGGATGTACTCATATGGGTTGTCCGTCTGGTGTCGGGCAAGGAACCAACACTTCGGACGTTTGAATTCTTTTTATCACCTTGAAGGAAGTAGTGATCTTCTTCTTCGGTGATTTTGGTGTTTGTCCACATGACACCATGTTGACGGAGGCAGTCCCATAGTTTTTGTCAAAGGTGATGACTCCGTTTTTCCACATCTCGTTTATCTTCTCTCTCACAACAAAGCATTGATTGAGAGGATGCGAGACCATCTGGTGGTATGGACAGTACCGAGGATCATTGGTTTTGCCAACGTCTCCAGGTCTTTTGGGCTCTGGCAAAATGAGTTTGCCATTTGCTAGGAGAGCCTCAAAGATTTCTTCGACGTCTTCATCGAACGGATATTTCTTTTCTACTCGCTCTTTGAAGGCATCAGAGAGTTCAGGTCTCTTACCTGCAGCTCTATTTTCAGCTTTCTTTGGCTGCTGAGGAGCTGACTTAGTCTGCACATTGAGAACCTCCTTCTTCTTTGGTTTAGAGGTTGCAACAGCAGTCGGCTCTTTCTTTGATGATTTCTGAATGTTGAGGTCTTTGATCACCGTTTCAGCTTCCATGGAAGCTTCCAGGAGTTCCCCCAGGTTCTTTGATTTATTGCCGATGATCATGGAGCGGATTTTAGCTCTCATGTTGTTTCGGCAGATGTCGACTAGCGACGCTTGTGGCAGTACATCTGAGCATTTGTACGCCATTGCTTTCCACTTGTGAATGAAGTCATAAGTTGACTCATTCTCTCCCTGTTTTAGGCTGCAGAGCTGAGCCATAGTAACAGGATGATCCTCACCTTGGAAGTGGGTCAGGAAGCGTGTCTCCAGCATAGCCCAGTTCTGAATGGAGTTCTCCGGCAGAGTGGAGTACCAATCGAAGGCCGTACCTTTTAGGGTACTTGCAAAGAGGCGGATCTTGAGTGCATCTTGATCCGCGATAGCTCCCGTCAAGATCTTGAAGTGGATGACGTGCTGTCTGGCTGATCCTTTCCCCGTATATGTTTGGAGAGTAGGATGCTTGAATTTTGTGGGGAACGGGACCGAGTCCATCCATAAAGGATATGGTGGCTTGATCCCATGCTCTTTGAGTATATCCTCTTCTTTAGCTTTGGCGAGGATACTGTCTACGTCCTTTTTGGTAAGGGCGCGTGACTCATTTTCTTCTCCATTTTCCTCGTTATTGCCATGATTCGGAGGAGGCTCATTGTTCACCTGATTTTGGACAACGAGGAGAAGGTTTTCCATCAGAGTTTCAATCCTCTGCTGGCCTTGTTCCAACTGCTGGATGCGTGTGAGCGCATCATCTCGAGGTGGATTCTGAGGTGGCGGCTCAGAACTTGTAGCCAAGACGTTCATCCCTCGGGATTCGAACGAAGAAATCGTCCTGGTGACCGAGCTGGGGCTCATTCTTTTTGATGAAGAGCTTGATGAAGGATTACTCTCCCGTTCTTGGCTGGAAGGGGCAGGAGATTCTTCTGGATGTCTTTGTGTCCTGGTGATGCTACGGGTCACCGGACGTCGGACATGGATTTTTGATGCTGACCTTTAGCGTCTTCTGGTTTTTCCAACCATATGGACGGCAGCAACTTGGTCGGGTCTTTCTTTTTCGACCCATTTGCGGGAGACTTGAAGTGTAGGAGGCTGGGTCCTTTGCTTCTCTAGTCTCTTTTGTCGATATGACGCACGGCGGCGTGCTCGACGAGCGATTTGAGCTTTGGTCAGCTCTGGCTGGGCTCTGACGATGAAGGATGTGCTCCCTCGGGCGCAGCAACCGAGCTTGTCTTCTTTGTGGTTGGGCAAGGACAGGATGCGGACCCGGTCCTTTGCCTGTTGCAGCGAAGCTTTGAACCTTTCGAGTTCGGCCCCTGTAGAGATGAAGGGTCGAACTGAAGGAGTGTAGGCCTTAGCAGGTGCTTGGAGAGGCCTGGTGATGCATGATCTGATTTTGGGCCTGTAGGAATAAGCCGGCTCATGCTGGGTTGACTTGGGAGTCAGGTTAGAGATGGGTCTCTCCTCTTTCATGTAGGCAAGAGGGTAGAACTGGTTTTCTTTGAGTGGGGCCAGGTATGCTGGCTTGGTGGAAATTTGAGACCTTCTTTGTTTTGGGGAAGGTCTTGGAGACCAAGTCTTGGGATAGACCTGGTTGTTTGTGGGTCGAGGCTTCGCGGGGGTGCCGCGGGCTTCGGGCTTTTGGGCTTTCGCCTTTGGTGTCACGAGAGTGACACGTTGAGAGGCGATCTTCTGCTTTTTGGCAGGAGCAGCTTGTTCTTCGGGAAGTGGGAATGGTCCCAGTGTCCCGAAGACGATGGTCCGGGGAGTCGAGGTCGACCCGGAGTTCAGAGAGTTGCCGAGGGAGTTGACGCTTCGGCAGCTGATAGGGCGCTTATGAGTGCGCTCGGTTTGCTTCTGTTGAAGCATGAGTTGGTGCTTGTTCTCATCGAAGATAATGGTTAAGGCTGCCATTTTTTATTTTATTTTTTTTTTGAAAATTTTTTGTTTTTTTTTTTTTTTTTTTAAGATTTTTTTATTGAAAATCTTTTTTTTATTTTTATTTTTTTTTTAATTTTTTTAAGATTTAAAGACGAGAGAGTACACATAGGCCTCCTAACCCGGTCTTATGAAACCTCAATTGATAGAATTGCCCCCAGGTAAGGGTAGGATTACTTAATGAACCCGTTTGGAGGACCCTTGCCTAGAACAGTCAAGCTGTCTCCACACTCTGGACAAGGCTTTTCTTGAATCAATCGTGATCAAAGAACGCAATTGGTTTAACCTTAGTGGTCTATGTCCCTTTTTTTATAAAAATCCCAAATAGACTCATCGAAGAGAAACGATGGCCCAAAACCTTAGTCGAACGGGCTCAACATTTCTGCGAGCACCAAAGAACGATAGGATAGGAACAAAGTTTCTCAATTTTGAATCCAAACTAAGAAAACTAATTTTTTTTATTTTTATTTTTTTTAATAATTTTTTTTTGAAATCTCTAATGAACTCATCGAAGAGAAACGATGGTCCAAAACCTTAGTCGAACGGGCTTAACATTTCTGCAAGCACCAAAGAACGATAGGATAGGATCAAAGTTTCTCAATTTTGAATCCAAACTAAGAAAACTAATTTTTTTTTATTTTTATTTTTTTTTAATATTTTTTTTTTGAAATCTCTAATGAACTCATCGAAGAGAAACGATGGTCCAAAACCTTAGTCGAACGGGCTCAACATTTCTGCAAGCACCAAAGAACGATAGGATAGGATCAAAGTTTCTCAATTTTGAATTCAAACTAAGAAAACTGATTTTTTTTTTTATTTTTTTTTTGAAATCTCTAATGAACTCATCGAAGAGAAACGATGGTCCAAAACCTTAGTCGAACGGGCTCAACATTTCTGCAAGCACCAAAGAACGATAGGATAGGATCAAAGTTTCTCAATTTTGAATTCAAACTAAGAAAACTGATTTTTTGTTTTTTGAAAAGAGAAAGAATGGAAACAAACTCAAAGAAATAGAAATTTCCAAAAAATCCCATCTCATGTTTTTTTTAGGATGCAAAATCCAATATAGGCTACCAGCTATAAAGTAGCCAAGGAATCCGGAAAAGAAGTATAAGCATAGAGCAAAAAGTATGATATGCAAATATTTCATTTCCAAGCACCGTGTTCTCAAATGAACGAGTCCCACCGGGTGTGCCAGCTTGATGGAACGCGCTCCGAGGCGCCGTGGGGCGGCTACCGGGGTCGGCGGAACGTGGGAGTCCGTCGGGTCCGGCCCTTTCGCGCCCTGGCGGGCCTGAAGCGTGCATCAACATTTCTTTGTGTGGGTGTGCCAGATTTTCTATTTTACTTGGAATTGCAAGTGGTAATCCGGAGATCAACCTTCGCAAGTAAAAAGGAAATCAACTTCTTTCAAGTTTTCCATTGCACAAATATTTAAGAAAAGAGACATTTTCTTGGTTTGCCGTGAAAGGCGATTTTGTCTGGCATTTATAGCCGATTTTGGCGTTTATAGCCGATTTACAATTCTTATCAATAATGAAAGACAAGATTTGTGATTTTTGTCTCTTTTAGAAAAATACAAACTACAATGAAAAGCAAGAAAAGGAAGATCTAACTTTTCAGGAGATTGTGGGGGACTCGTTCAGATTGACGGTCGCAAGCCATGTATGGGCTTCGCCATCATCCATGCAGATGAGAACAGAAGATGCTCTTGATTCGCTTGGCTTGGCTATAACCTCAGGTTTTTAGAGGACAAAGACCAAGAGAAGGTCCTATGTCCAATAAAAAGCTAAGTAGACGGGCTGAAAAGCCACGTCTAAGCCATTGGAGGCAGCAGGAGAAGGCAAGGACCTTGGGGGGGGGGGGGGGGGGTGCCCCCCCAAGGGACTTTTGTCACCTTGTAGTGGTGGCCGGTGCGGAACTTCAGTAGAGTTTTTCTCTCTTTTTCTTTCTCTCAGATCTCTTTCTGATCCCTTTTTTTTCTGATCTTCTGATTTTCTCCTCTTTTTTCCGATCTCAATTTCAATGGAATGCTCTCCTATTTATAGGCCTTTGGTAGCCATTTAGGAGGGTTTATGAGCCTTAATGGCTTTAATGGGAGGAGTTACAAGATTTATTTCTTGATTTTGTAACTCCTTTTTCCTTGAATCTGATTGGCCGATGGAGATTAAGGGCTTTTAATCACCTTAATTACCATAATGGGAGGAGTTTCATGGTTTAAATGCCATGAATCAATTGACTTGTAACTCCCAAATGCTTGCTTCTGATTGGGCCGTCTAAAGAAATGAATTAATGACTGCAATAAAGCTAGTCAATTAACCACATTAATTGGTCGCCGAGCAGTCGAAGAGTCGCGGGCCATGCCGTGTCTTCTGGAATTCTTCTGGCGATGATCATCGATGGATCTACATGCTGATCGACATCGGATGAACATTTAACTTCAGACATTGATAGCTAAGAGTGGGCCGGTGACATCTGTCTTGTCGATTTCACGATCGGTCGGACAGAAAATGCACTTTCTTGGTCGACCGGTTGGCGATCTTGGAGCGATCAATGATGATTTTATGCTTTTGACGGCGGATCCGAGATGTCGTCGGATATGAGTCAATTTAAAGCACTAAAAATCACATTTTCAGGAAACCACAGGGGCCAAAGTGCGCGAAACGCGAAAAAAGACGGAAAAAACGGGTCACCGGCGGAAAATCCGGTGACCCGGACCTCCATGGTCGCCGGCGACCATGGACCGGCGACCATGGGCCATGGTCGCAGGGGCCTGCGACCATGGGCCATGGTTGCAGGGGTCTGCGACCCTGGGGGATTTTTCCCCTTCGGAGCCCGTTTTGCGGTCGTTTTGAGGTCTTTTTCGTCGCCGTTTTCTTCTGTATTTTTCTTGACATTTCTTCTCATTTATTGGCTTGATTTCCCTGTAGAAAACCTGATGAGAATCCTTGCATTTTTAGAGTGCAAAGTTTCCAATTTTCCGGGAAAGCCGAAGACTTTGTCGCGTAGAGCTGCTGATTTTCCGCCAGAAGCTGAAACTTGGTCAAACGATGTCGGAATGACCTGAAATTTGAGGTGAAGCCTCCTGAGCAATAAATAAGACCAACCATAGGCTTTTGTTTGAGTTTTGAAGCCGTTTGGGGTCCCGTCGATGCTTCACTTGATTTTGCTGCGGGGAAAATGCCGAGCTTTGATATGTGGCCAAACGATGTCCGATTGACCTGAAATTTGACGGGGAGCCTATTGGAGTCATTTTGAGACGTTCCATGGGCTCCGTTTTGGATGTCATGGTCCCGGGTTGCTCCGCCGCCGGTAGGCTTGATTTTCTCTCGGAGCATCGAAACCTGGTCAAACGTTGTCAGAATGACCTGAAATTCGACGTGCAGCCTTTTGGAAGCATGTTGAAGCCACTCATGCACTTGGTTTGATGAGCGAAGGCTTCGGTGGTTCCCGCCGCCGGGAGGCTTGATTTTGCTGCTCGAGCATTGATGGAGGGTCAAACGTTGTCGGTTTGACTTGAAATTTGGCATGGAGCCCTTTTGAGACATGCTGGAGTCATCTGTAGGCTCTGATCGAAGTTTTGACGTCTCCGATGATGTCGCCGCCGGGAGCTCCCGTTTAGCTGTCGGAGAAGTGAAGTTAGGCCAAATGTTGTCGAAATGGCCCGAAACTTCATGTGTACTCTTCTCTTGGCTATCTTGAAGGATCATGCAGTTTTTGTTTGATTCTGACAAGATTTGAATTTTTGGAGAAATTGCATTGCCTATTTATGGCAGGTTGCGACTTCATGCAGCTTTCTTGATTTGAAGAGGCAAAGTGACATTTTTGGTGTCAACACCCAACAAGCTGTATGCGGCAAGTTGGGGGATCATGATTTGGTTTTTGGTTTTGGTCTTGTGACCTAACAGGCTGTATGTGGCAAGTTAGGGGACCATGATTTGGTTTTTGGTTTTGGTCTTGTGACCTAACAAGCTGTATGTGGCAAGTTAGGGGACCAGGATTTGGTTTTTGGTCACTCTTTGGGACTGTGTGGGTCCATTGGAGTGGTTTGGATTTTTGTGGAATGTCAATTTCAAGATTTTGGCTCAATTTGGTTTATGAGGCTGGATGGTTTGATTTTTGGAAGCTCATGGGGTTTGGAATTTTTTTTTATGGTTCAATCAACTCAAAAGAGGCATGGAACCATTATTGTATGCTCTTGGTAAGATGGATTTTTTTCCTGACTAAAAGCCCTTTTTTTTTTTTTTTTTTTTTTTTTTTAGTGCCTAGGTGGTCAAACCTGGCTCATATGGGCTAGCCCATGGGACCTTAAGCTTTTTAGGATGGCTTAGATCTCATGTGGGGTCATTTTTGCAAAGAATATCTAAAGATATCTCATTTGGATAGAGAATATCTAAAAATATCTTTATGGGAGAGAATCTCTCATATTCCCTTAATTTGGGAGAGAATATCTCAAGGTATCTTTCTTTTTGGGAAGAAATCTCCAATATCCTTTTTTGTTGGAGAGAATCTTTCATTGATTGATTTTGGGAGGAAATCTCTCAAAGACATCTTTCTTTTTGGGAAAGAATCTTTCTAATTCCTTCTCTTTTGGTAAGGTTACTAATTAGTAACACTTACCTTTCTTCTTTGTTTCCTTCTTTGATTTGCTCTCTCCTATAAAAGCAAAGGAAGGTAGGATCTCTTGCTCTTATTGCTTTCTTTTGCAACAATCTCAAGAGAGCTCCAAGACCAAGAGTTTTTCTTCTTCAAGGATCTTCAAGCTTTTTCCTTCTTCTTCTCCATCAATGGCTTCAAGTAAGTTTTCTTTCTTTTTTTCTTTCAAGAAAACTCTATGTAGAGAATAGGATGGAAAAAAAAAGTTTCTCTTCTCTTTTTTTTTTTTTTTTTTTTCTTTTCTTTTTTTTTCTTTCTTTCCATTCTTCTTCTCTCTTTTTTTTCTTTTCTTTTTTTTCCACGTGATTTCTGTTTTTTTTTTCACGTGTGTCTCTTTTCTCTTTTTTTTTTTTTTTTTTTTTTTGCCTGCGACTTGATTTGCTAACATTTTTTCTTGTCAGCTGACTTGCCACAGGATTCCGATGACTTTGAACCATCAATGGACGCAAATGTTGATGATGCTTCTGATGAGTTCATGGAGGAAAAGAGTGTTCCGCCAGTCGTCGAAGAAGGTACTTTGTAGTGATGACCCTGATGATTTTTTTTTTCTTTTCTTTTTTTTTCTTTCTTTCTATTCTTCTTCTCTTTTTTTTTTTTCTTTTCTTTTTTTTCCACGTGATTTCTGTTTTTTTTTTTCACGTGTGTCTCTTTTCTCTTTTTTTTTTTTTTTTTGCCTGCGACTTGATTTGCTAACATTTTTTCTTGTCAGCTGACTTGCCACAGGATTCCGATGACTTTGAACCATCAATGGACGCAAATGTTGATGATGCTTCTGATGAGTTCATGGAGGAAGAGAGTGTTCCGCCAGTCGTCGAAGAAGGTACTTTGTAGTGATGACCCTGATGATTTTTTTTTTTGAACAGGATCATATTCATACCTTTTTGTGTTTCATTTGCAGGTTTTGAAGTGACAGAAGAGAGTCCATCGCTTTCTTCAGAACCAGAGCAAGGGATGCCAGAGGTCGATCCGGAGGTAGAGACCAGTTCTGATATGATTGAGGAGATGCCTCGTGTTGAGATTCCCTCTCCAGTGGCTCCAAGTGAAAAGAGTTCTTTTGTTACTCTTCCAATGGGACATGACATGAGCAGCCGATCAGCGGAGAAGGGTGAATCTTCATCCAGTTCGTCTCTTCAATTTGCGAAGAAGGTGCTGGCTCGGGTTTTGAGTTCTTGGGTCAAGACTCTCCTTTCTGGACACTTGGAGGCAGGATTTGGCATGATCCCACATGTACAGGAGATTCTAACCGACACCGAAGAGGTTGGTCTGGATGTCACAGGTGCCAGGGCGATTGTTGATAGGATCATTGCACTGGGTGACAAGTGGTTTGAGACCATGGGTTTCCCTGATGACCAATTCTTCAAGGAGATGTTCTTGGACCCTGCTGATAAGGCTAAGTCTGACCTGAATGAGGCTACACAAAGCAAGAAGCAGCTAGTTCGGGAGAAGAACAAGGAAGAGCTAGCCATCATCGGATTGAGGCATGACCTTAACGTCCTTGATAGGGAAGTTGAGGAGGCCAGGAAACGTCTTGAGCATTTGAAGGCACAAGTCGATGCGAAGTGGGCTGCTATAACAGAGGCTCGTGACAGGGAGAGTACTCTGATTCGCAGGGTTGCAGATGCCGGTCAAGTTCTCGAGAGGAGGACTCTAGAAAACGAACGATGGCAAACTGCTGGGGAAGAGCTTCCCGGTGTAAAAGAAGGGTTACGGCATTCGCCAGCATCTCATGGCAAGTTCCTGAAGAAGCGTGCCTTGGAAACTCTGACGGCTGAGGCCAAAAGTTTGCTTGAGGAGCTGAAGCTTTGGCTGGAGACCATTTTTGGCTGAGCTCCTGATTTTTTATAGCAGAAACCATTCTTCTTTTTTTTGGTACCACATGTATTTTTTGGTACTTTTTTTTTTGTAGTGCTTGTGGACACTTTCTTTTTTTTGGTACCACATGTATTTTTTTGGTACTTTTCTTTTTTTTTTTTTTGTAGTGCTTGTGAACACTTTCTATTTTTCTTTTTTTGCTTTGGTACCTCATGTATTTTTGGTACTTCTTTTTTTTTTTTTGTTTTCCCTACGCTCACTCAAATCTTTTTGTGATGAAAGCAATTGCTAAATGGGATTTGATCAAAAGCTTTGTCATTTTGTGAAAATCTTTTGTCAAATGGTTGTTTTGGTAGGGGAAACGAATTTGGCATGAAAGCCGGATTTTTGTGGCTTTTACAGCTAGTTTGGTGGCATTGATAGCCAATTGGTGGCATTTATAGCCGGTTTGGTAGCATTGATAGCCAATTTGTGGCATTTATAGCAGGTTTGGTGGCATTGATAGCCAATTTGTGGCATTTATAGCCGGTTTTGACATGAGAGTCAGGTTTTTTTTTTTTTTTTTTTTTTTTTTTTTTTTTTTTTGTGTGTGGCATTTGTAGCCGAGTTTTTTGAAAACCAAGTTTTGTTTTATTGGCATGAAAGCCGGTTTTGGCGTTTATAGCCGGAAATTTTTGTTTTGGCATTTATAGCCGGATTTTGGCATTTATAGTCGAGTTTTCATTTTCAAAATGCAGGTATCAACTAAATGTCGCCTCCCCGCTGAATGGTCTTGCAAGTATCGATGGAATGTCGCTTCCTTGCTCATTCGGTTTTGCGAGTATTGATGGAATGTCACTTCCTCGCGGGTTAGGTTTTGCAAGTATCGATGGAATGTCGCTTCCTCGCGAATTGGGGTGCAAATATCGACTAAGCGTCGCTTCCCTGCTTTTCCCAAGACTTTTGGTTTTGCGGGTACTGACTTGATGTCGTTTCTCCGCGATTTTTGAAATTTGAGGTTTTCTCGAACCATTTGTAATTTTGGGTTGTGGATAGCAACTGGTATGTTGCATCTCCACGATTTTTTAAATTGGGTTGTGGATATCAACTGGTTTGTTGCTTCTCCACGATTTTAGGTTTTCTCGAACCTTTGAAATTTGGGTTGTGGATATCAACTGGTTTGTTGCTTCTCCACGATTTTAGGTTTTCTCGAACCTTTGAAATTTGGGTTGTGGATATCAACTGGTTTGTTGCTTCTCCACGGTTTTTGGATTTTACAAGTATCGACGAAATGTCGCTTCCCTGCGATTTTGGGTGCAAGTATCGATGGAATGTCGCATCCTTGCTTTTTTTCAAATTTTTTTGTTTTGCGGGTACTGACTTTGATGTCGTTTCCCCACGATTTTTGAAAAACCATTTTTTTTTGTTTAAAGACACGAGGGTCGTAAATTTTGACCTAGAACCATTTGGCGGTAAAAGGTAAGGTGGACTAGGGTAGAAATCCCTGAATCCGGATTTTTGTTTCAAACCATGAATTTTGGTTCAAGGATCGAAAGTTTTGGTCAAGTCAGGGAGAGGCTCCTAAACTTGGATTTTTTTTTTTTTTTTTTTTTTTTTTTTCTTTTTGAACAATGAAACAATGAAAGTAAGCATTGTTTTTGAATCTCTAGAAATTCTGACATTTGATATGAAAATTCTAAAGAGAGTGGGTTTGACGAGCGAGTACCTGAGAACAGGTTTTGGCCATACAGGCATTGCTCTTACCCAGTTGGGTAAGTCTTCAAGGGTAGTACCGCTTCAAGAACTTGCCGTTGATAGGCAGCATACATCTGTCGCCTTCCATGTTTAGGAGGGCATATGCGCCGTTGGAGAAGACTTTGTCGATGACGTAGGGTCCCTCCCATTTTGGTTCAAATTTGCCTTTGGATTTGTGTGCGAAGACCATTGGTCTTTTTACCGCAAGAACCAAGTCACTCTTTTTGTAGGCGCGTTGCCGGACCCTTTTGTCAAAAGATCCTGCCATGCGTGCTTGGTAAAGTTCAATGCTTTGTCGAGCTTCGAGCCGTCTCTCGTCGAGATTGTCCAGCTCATGGAGTCGCAATTTGACATTGCTTTCTTGAGTCATGTCATTTTGTAGAGATACCCTCAGAGAAGGAATTTGTACCTCTAGGGGCATGACAGCTTCGCATCCATAGACCAGCGAGAATGGTGTGCTATGGGTTGGTCCTCGAACGGTGGTTCGATAGGCCCACAAAGCTTCAGACAGTTTGTCGCTCCAGTCTCTTTTGTGACTAGAGACCATTTTCTTGAGGATTTTACAGAGTGTCTTGTTGAAGGCTTCTGCTAATCCGTTTGCTGCCGGATTGTATGGAGTCGAAGGACAGCTTTGGATTTTGTATTTGTCGCAAAACCTGTAGAATCGATGATCCCGGAATTGTGGTCCGTTATCATGGACGAATCTCTTGGGTATGCCGAAACGACAAATGATGTTGGTGCGCAGGAACTGAAGAACTGATGAGGTCTTCATTTCGTTGAACGCAAATGCTTCTGACCACTTGGAGAAATAATCCGTTGCGGCGAAGATGAAGCGATGACCTTTGCTTGAAGGGGGAGAGATAGGACCTATGATGTCCATGCCCCATGCTTCGAAAGGCCATGAGATTGCTGTAGGATGTAGCCATTCCGGAGGCATGTGAATGTAATCTCCGTGAACTTGGCATAGCTGGCAACGTTTGGCAAATTGCATTGCATCAGCAACCATGGTAGGCCAATAGTAACCTAACCTTTTTATCTGATCATAGAGCTTAGGACCTGCCTGATGGGCTCCACAAAGACCAGCATGAACTTCTTTAAGTGTTTCTTCGGCCTCTTGTTGTGACAAGCAGCGTAGAAGTACTCCGTTGAAGGATTTCCTGTAGAGGATTTTTGAAGGAATATCCAAATGAAAGTTTGGGGCTCGCCTTTGTATGCTTACCCGTTCTTTTGGATTTTCAGGTAGGATTCCGAACATAGTGTAATCAATGAACGGATCCCTCCAATCGCCGATTGAAGTTTGAAGGATAGAGATCCGACTTCCAACCACTCGGTGGCATTCAGCAACTGCTTGGTGTGTGTTAAGAGGAGGGAGGATCCTTCTCTCACACACTGTAATTTGCATGTTTTCCCCTTCCTGGATCGCCATTGACGCGGCAAGTCCGGCCAGGGCATCTGCACGGATGTTTTCACCTCTACGAATGTGGGTGATGTTGCAGATGTCAAACTTTTGCAGAAGCGATTGTGCCTTGTTGTAATAAGGCAGCAGATCGGGCTTCCTGACTTCATATTTCTGATTCATCTGGTTGACGATCAGTTGAGAGTCTCCAAAGACTTCCAGCATAGTGATACCGGATTCGATGGCGAGTTCCAATCCTAGGATCAGAGCTTGGTATTCAGCTGCATTGTTTGTGCATGGTTCCAGTAGTGAGAAAGCGTGTGGAATCATGCATTTGTCGGGGCTAACAAAGAGGATGCCAACTCCCGAGATCAGCTTTCTGTTTTCATTTGTCCTGGTTGCACCGTCAAAGTACATGTCCCAGGAGGCATTTGGTGAGGAAGTCTCCACGTTGTAGACAGGTTCGTCTGGGAGATCATCCCTGAGTGGTGAATCTTTAGGCAATGGATGCTCTGCGAGGAAATCTGCTAGAGCTTGGCCTTTGATTGCTTTTTGTGGCACATACCTAATATCAAATTGTGACAAGAGGATGGACCATTTTGCCAGTCGGGCATTGAGTGAACCGGCCTTCGTGACAAGGACCTTCAAGAGGTTGATCCTCGAGACCAGGTAGACTGTGTTGGAAAGCAAGTAGTGACGTAGCTTTTGTACGGCGAACATCACTGCAAGGCATTCTTTTTCGACTGGAGAGTAGCGATGCTCTGCACCTACTAGCATGCGGCTGAGGTAGTATAGAGCAGCTTCTTTTCCCTCACCATTCTCTTGTGCAAGCAGAGCGCCTACAGAATGATCAAGAGCTCTTGTGTACAAGATGAATGGTTTTCCAGTGGCAGGGGCAGCTAACACTGGAGGTTTGGTCAGGTATGACTTGATATCTTGAAATGCGGCTTCGCAGTCGGCATCCCAGACAAAGTCTATACCTTTTTTCATCAATCGAGAGAATGGACGGCATTTCCCCGAAAGATTGGAGATGAACCGTCTGATGTAGGCCAATCTCCCTTGTAGCCCTTTTAGTTCTCTCAAGGTTCTTGGAGAGGGCATTTCTAGAATAGCCTTGACTTTTATGGGGTCAAGTTCTATTCCAGCTTTCCGAACAAGGAATCCGAGAAACTTACCCGACGAGACGCCGAAGAAGCATTTTAGAGGATTCATCCGCAGTTTGTGTTTGCGGAGTCGGAGGAAGACTTCCCGAAGATCTTTGAGATGGTCTTCTTTTCTTCTGCTTTTGACGGCGAGGTCATCAACGTAACATTCGACCGTCTTGTGCTGCATATCTTGGAATATTTTCATCATAGCCCTCTGATATGTGGCACCAGCATTTTTCAGACCAAACGGCATGACAGTGTAGCAATACAAGCCAAATGGAGTCCGAAATGAAGTGTGTTTTTCATCCTCGGGATGCATCTTTATCTGATTGTAACCAGAGAAGCCATCCATGAATGTCATTCGCTCGAATCCGCAGTTATTGTCAATCATCACCTCCGGTATGGGGAGCGGGAATTCATCTTTAGGGCAAGCGCCATTCAGGTCTCTATAGTCAATACAGACCCTGATCTGCCCATTTTTCTTTGTCACGGGGACAATGTTGGCCAACCATTCTGGATGTTGTTCCTCACGGATGAAGCCGACACTTTTGAGTTTTTGAACTTCTTGTTCAATTTTATCCATCACATCTGGACGGAATCTTCTTTGGCCTTGTTTGACAGGCTTGACGTCTTCTTGAAGATTGAGTTTGTGGACTGCTACTTTGGGGTCTAAACCAGGCATTTCAGCATAGGACCATGCAAAGCAATCAACGAACTCACGAAGAAAAGCGATATACTCGGGTAACTCATCATCCTTTATATTCTTACTTATGAATACAGGACGTGGGTTATCAGGTGTTCCCAAGTTTATCTTTTGAACAGGATCTTCTGTCGGAAGGTTCGAAGGTGGTTCCTCCACAATATTTTCGGAGGCTTCCAACTCAACGAAACCTTCTGGAGTTTCAACTGCATTACCAGACCAAGGCTCTGTTCCTTTCCATGGATTTTCTTGATTGGTGATCTCCTCAAGGCTTGCTATGAGATAGTCCCAATCGCCTGTTGAGTCTGGTATTTCTTTTGGAGACGAGGGTTCTTCTGGGTCAGGATGCCACAAGTCTGTATTATCGGACGATTCCTCTTTATCATCAGAGAAATCATACCAATTGGATGAGCTTCCTGGATCTTTGTCAGGTAACTCTTTAAAGAGATTTCCAGGGAGATCGATGTCTTCGTGGACTTTAGATGTTGAGGCTTGGTCGGTAAAACGACTTTTAAGCCTTTGTGTCAACTGTCTCAGAGGAGTGTCGGGATCATACCCTAACCCATATGAAGACTTTTCTACATGACCGTAGAGTCTCCAATCTTCCAGCTGGCTTTTGGTCAAGGCGGGCTCCAATGGCGTGAGAATACCGCGTCTTTCTCCCAAACCGACTGGGTTTTGAGCGTCATAGCCCATTTTCTTCATAATTGCTTGTGCCATAGGACTATATAGAGATAGCTGAGGCATACCTTCATTTTGGAAAGGTTCCAGCATGGAATTTGATGAAGAAGCGTCCGATCTATGGAAAAAGATCGGCCTTTGCTTTGGTGATGTTGCCGGAACAACAAAGGTAGCAGACGTAGGATCTTCTACATCAGCAGGTGTCTCCATCGGAGTGAGAGCAGGCTGAACTTGCTGAGTGTCAGCTTGGCTTGACGATGCATCGTCTTCTGGCTCTGAGTCCGAGTCTGTGTCTTGCATGATAGACACGAGAGAGATAACAAATTTGCCCCCAGGCTTTTGTTTCGCCTTCTTCACTTTAGTCGTGATGACCAAAGGTTTTGAATTCTTGAGGGAGATAACGAAGGGAGATTGACTACTCTCTTCTAATTTGCCGGAGGGTTTGTTTTCTTCCGGTGATTTTTGAGGAGCCTTGCCTTTATCTTTCTGGAGATTTTCAGCAGGGGGTGTTATTTCCTCTTCTTCTTCTTTTTCGCCTTCATACATTTGGGAGTCTGCGAAGTGGACTTCTTTACCTTTGAAGGGTTTTCTATCCGCAAAGACTCGATGTACCATGCCGTCGTCGCCGACGAACTTGATGCATTGATGTAGAGTTGAAGGAACAACACCATTCTCGTGTATCCAAGGACGTCCGAGAAGGATGTTGTAGCATGAGGGGGTTTTTATTGCATACACAGTGACCTCAGAGATAAGATCACCGATTTGCAATTTGAACCTGATTTTGCCGATAGGCCTTTGAGTGCTCCCATCGTATCCAAAGATAGATACAGATGTGTGGCTTAGCTTGCTGGGTGGGATGCCCAACTCTTCAAGAGCCGAAGTGGAGATAAGGTTGAGTGCAGAACCTGGGTCGATCTGAACTCTATGTATCGGCATTTCTTTGATGTACCCTGTGAAGTACAGGGGTCGGTTGTGCCTTGCTTCGCCAAGTAGGAGGTCTTCCTTAGTGAAGGCGATGGTTGCACTGGCTGCCTTTTGAACCGAGAGGCATTGGATGCATGATCCCTCAGTTTTCTTTTTTTCTTCTTTTAAGGAAGTTTCAGAGTTTTTGACCCGGTAGTCCATTTCAATTTGGAGGACTTGCGGGGCATGTTTGTCGACATCCTCATTCAGTTTTTGTAATTCTGAGATGAGATTATCACGAGTGCGTGGAGACATTCGTAATAAATCCAGGATGTGAAGACGTGCAGGTATGTGTTTGAAGTGCTCAACCAAGTCATACTTGAAAGCCTCCTTAGGGCCTACATGTTCATCATTGTTGCCACTGGGGGCGCTTACAACATCTTTTCCCGAAGGATTTACATAAGTAAAGGAAGATTGGTTGTAATTTTTATGGTAGTCCCGGCCCGAACGGGTGCCTCTACCAACTTCGAGAGCTTCTTGAGAAGGGTCTTCGCTTGGAAGATTGTCCTCAGGATCAAGAGGCTGTCGTTTTTCATCTACTGGGGATGTATCTGCAGCAGAATTGCCATCCTCAGTGATTGTGTTGCACGGAGCATTTTCCGGGAGCAAGTCCTGAACGGCATCCAGCAGCTTTTCTTCTTCGTTGACCCATCCATCACCCCAAGTTGGGTTTTCTTCATGATGATGAGTCGGGAAGAATGTGTATCCTGAAGTCACAGTCTCAGGAGAAGAAACCTGAGAGGGTGTCATCTCTGTGAAAGTCACGTGAGACGAGGTCGCTCCAGAGGATACATTGCTAGGCGTCGTCGGAGTATAGGTAATCTCATCAGACGACGCTTCAGAAGAGCTATAGTCCTGATATATTACATTACAGGAAGCTCTGATAGGAGATGTTGCCTGCTCGGAGTCAGACTCATCCTCGGATGTAAGAGGATCATCTATCCAGCAATGTTCTCCATTTTCAAGAGTTGAGGGAGGAGGTACCTGATGGGCTTCAGGGACTTCCGGCTCTGGATTGTGAGGAATCTCGTTGACGCGGTCTTGCTCTTGTTCTAGAGCGAGACGCTGCAAGATCCTTGCATATTCTTCAAGATCAGGCATGGGAGCCAGATCTTCTTCTTCGTCTTCTCCGTGTGGCTCAACATAGTTGATTTCCACTGGAGCAATGACAGGTGCTGGGTTAACAGCATCTTCTTGTGCAGCCTCTTGGTCTTCTTCATCATCAGACCAGGATCCTTGTGGTTGCAAGGGGTTATACCAGATTACTGGCATAAGGTGAGTTTCAGGAACCCATTCTTCATCGGAGAGATATTCTCCTGTTTCAAGAGATTCCTCCCACTCATCGGTGTAGTTGGGCTCGAATCCATCGTCGGTGTCGCTGGACTCGTATCCATCAATGGAGAATCCAACTACCGAGTTGCAAGAGTATGATGCCCCCTGCATGGCTTCTTTTTTGAATTGAGGTGGCATGAAATCACTGAGAGTGAAGTTTCTTACCGCCTTTGAAGTCTCTGGAAGGGACGTTTCTGTTGCCCCGAGTGAAGTGGTAGAGGAGGCCTCTGCCTTTTCATGGACTTCTTGTTTTGGCTGGGTCTTCTCTTGCCGTTTGAGCTTGAGGAGATGTTTCTTGGCTTGCCTTCGCTGCTGAGCGGTCGGCTTTGTTTTGACGATCTCCCAATTTTCATCTTCCAGGAGATCGGGATGTACCCATATGGGTTGTCCGTCTGGTGTCGGGCAAGGAACCAACACTTCGGACGTTTGAATTCTTTTTATCACCTTGAAGGAAGTAGTGATCTTCTTCTTCGGTGATTTTGGTGTTTGTCCACATGACACCATGTTGACGGAGGCAGTCCCATAGTTTTTGTCAAAGGTGATGACTCTGTTTTTCCACATCTCGTTTATCTTCTCTCTCACAACAAAGCATTGATTGAGATGATGCGAGACCATCTGGTGGTATGGACAGTACCGAGGATCATTGGTTTTGCCAACGTCTCCAGGTCTTTTTGGCTCTGGCAAAATGAGTTTGCCATTTGCTAGGAGAGCCTCAAAGATTTCTTCGACGTCTTCATCGAACGGATATTTCTTTTCTACTCGCTCTTTGAAGGCATCAGAGAGTTCAGGTCTCTTACCTGCAGCTCTATTTTCAGCTTTCTTTGGCTGCTGAGGAGCTGACTTAGTCTGCACATTGAGAACCTCCTTCTTCTTTGGTTTAGAGGTTGCAACAGCAGTCGGCTCTTTCTTTGATGATTTCTGACTGTTGAGGTCTTTGATCACCGTTTCATCTTCCATGGAAGCTTCCAGGAGTTCCCCCAGGTTATTTGATTTATTGCCGATGATCATGGAGCGGATTTTAGCTCTCATGTTGTTTCGGCAGATGTCGACTAGCGACGCTTGTGGCAGTACATCTGAGCATTTGTACGCCATTGCTTTCCACTTGTGAATGAAGTCATAAGTTGACTCATTCTCTCCCTGTTTTAGGCTGCAGAGCTGAGCCATAGTAACAGGATGATCCTCACCTTGGAAGTGGGTCAGGAAGCGTGTCTCCAGCATAGCCCAGTTCTGAATGGAGTTCTCCGGCAGAGTGGAGTACCAATCGAAGGCCGTACCTTTTAGGGTACTTGCAAAGAGGCGAATCTTGAGTGCATCTTGATCCGCGATAGCTCCCGTCAAGATCTTGAAGTGGATGACGTGCTGTCTGGCTGATCCTTTCCCCGTATATGTTTGGAGAGTAGGATGCTTGAATTTTGTGGGGAACGGGACCGAGTCCATCCATAAAGGATATGGTGGCTTGATCCCATGCTCTTTGAGTATATCCTCTTCTTTAGCTTTGGCGAGGATACTGTCTACGTCCTTTTTGGTAAGGGCGCGTGACTCATTTTCTTCTCCATTTTCCTCGTTATTGCCATGATTCGGAGGAGGCTCATTGTTCACCTGATTTTGGACAACGAGGAGAAGGTTTTCCATCAGAGTTTCAATCCTCTGCTGGCCTTGTTCCAACTGCTGGATGCGTGTGAGCGCATCATCTCGAGGTGGATTCTGAGGTGGCGGCTCAGAACTTGTAGCCAAGACGTTCATCCCTCGGGATTCGAACGAAGAAATCATCCTGGTGACCGAGCTGGGGCTCATTCTTTTTGATGAAGAGCTTGATGAAGGATTACTCTCCCGTCCTTGGCTGGAAGGGGCAGGAGATTCTTCGGGATGTCTTTGTGTCCTGGTGATGCTACGGGTCACCGGACGTCGGACATGGATTTTTGATGCTGACCTTTGGCGTCTTCTGGTTTTTCCAACCATATGGACGGCAGCAACTTGGTCGGGTCTTTCTTTTTCGACCCATTTGCGGGAGACTTGAAGTGTAGGAGGCTGGGTCCTTTGCTTCTCTAGTCTCTTTTGTCGATATGACGCACGGTGGCGTGCTCGACGAGCGATTTGAGCTTTGGTCAGCTCTGGCTGGGCTCTGACGATGAAGGATGTGCTCCCTCGGGCGCAGCAACCGAGCTTGTCTTCTTTGTGGTTGGGCAAGGACAGGATGCGGACCCGGTCCTTTGCCTGTTGCAGCGAAGCTTTGAACCTTTCGAGTTCGGCCCCTGTAGAGATGAAGGGTCGAACTGAAGGAGTGTAGGCCTTAGCAGGTGCTTGGAGAGGCCTGGTGATGCATGATCTGATTTTGGGCCTGTAGGAACAAGCCGGCTCATGCTGGGTTGACTTGGGAGTCAGGTTGGAGATGGGTCTCTCCTCTTTCATGTAGGCAAGAGGGTAGAACTGGTTTTCTTTGAGTGGGGCCAGGTATGCTGGCTTGGTGGAAATTTGAGACCTTCTTTGTTTTGGGGAAGGTCTTGGAGACCAAGTCTTGGGATAGACCTGGTTGTTTGTGGGTCGAGGCTTCGCAGGGGTGCCGCGGGCTTCGGGCTTTTGGGCTTTCGCCTTTGGTGTCACGAGAGTGACACGTTGAGAGGCGATCTTCTGCTTTTTGGCAGGAGCAGCTTGTTCTTCGGGAAGTGGGAATGGTCCCAGCGTCCCAAAGAAGATAGTCCGGGGAGTCGAGGTCGACCCGGAGTTCAGAGAGTTGCCGAGGGAGTTAACGCTTCGGCAGCTGACAGGGCGCTTATGAGTGCGCGCGCTTTGCTTCTGTTGAAGCATGAGTTGGTGCTTGTTCTCATCGAAGATAATGGTTAAGGCTGCCATTGTTAGTTTCGAAAAAGTTCTGAAACAAGACCACATCCATTAGTAATCACAAGAATATAATGATCATAAATGGGAATTTCTATGGTTGTCTTTTCAAATCGCTCAAGGGATATGACCCAAGCGACATGAAGAAGGCAAAAAGCCATAGATGGTACAATTGTTCTGACAGCAAGTATGGTGAGCCCAGAATGAGCGTTCCAGTGACTGCTAGAAGCAATTGTAAACCTAAATTCGACTTATCGAGAAGCAGGGCTTGCTCGAGATAAGAAGAATAAGAGGTAGGAGTTACAAATGTGCCGGTCACAGATACAGTAGACCCTGAAAGGGCGTACCAGTACTGCTATGCACAAATGTTGGAGATCGCATCCATGAGATGGGATTCTTTGTTTTGAAATGTCAGAAATGGATTCGTCAAAGAGAGCAGGTGGCATTCCGATTCAAATACGGGCTCAACGATTTCCGCGAGCGCCAGTACTCAGAAGGGAAGAGACCACAATTTCTCGAATCTGAATCCAAAAAGTGACGAGTTTTTGGAGATTTTTTTTTTGAAATGATTTATTTTTTATTTTATTTTTATTTTATTTTTTTTTTATTTTTTATTTTTTTTAAATATTTTTTTTATTTATTTATTTTTTTATTTTATTTTTTTTTGAAAATTTTTGTTTTTTTTTTTTTTTAAGATTTTTTTTTTGAAAATCTTTTTTTTTATTTTTATTTTTTTTTTATTTTTTAAGATTTAAAGACGAGAGAGTACACATAGGCCTCCTAACCCGGTCTTATGAAACCTCAATTGATAGAATTGCCCCCAGGTAAGGGTAGGATTACTTAATGAACCCGTTTGGAGGACCCTTGCCTAGAACAGTCAAGCTGTCTCCACACTCTGGACAAGGCTTTTCTTGAATCAATCGTGATCAAAGAACGCAATTGGTTTAACCTTAGTGGTCTATGTCCCTTTTTTTTTATAAAAATCCCAAATAGACTCATCGAAGAGAAACGATGGCCCAAAACCTTAGTCGAACGGGCTCAACATTTCTGCAAGCACCAAAGAACGATAGGATAGGAACAAAGTTTCTCAATTTTGAATCCAAACTAAGAAAACTAATTTTTTTTTAATATATTTTTTTTGAAATCTCTAATGAACTCATCGAAGAGAAACGATGGTCCAAAACCTTAGTCGAACGGGCTCAACATTTCTGCAAGCACCAAAGAACGATAGGATAGGATCAAAGTTTCTCAATTTTGAATCCAAACTAAGAAAACTAATTTTTTTTTATTTTTATTTTTTTTTAATATTTTTTTTTTTTGAAATCTCTAATGAACTCATCGAAGAGAAACGATGATCCAAAACCTTAGTCGAACGGGCTCAACATTTCTGTAAGCACCAAAGAACGATAGGATAGGATCAAAGTTTCTCAATTTTGAATTCAAACTAAGAAAACTGATTTTTTTTTTTTTGAAAAGAGAAAGAATGGAAACAAACTCAAAGAAATAGAAATTTCCAAAAAATCTCATCTCATGTTTTTTTAGGATGCAAAATCCAACATAGGCTACCAGCTAGAAAGTAGCCAAGGAATCCGGAAAAAAAGTATAAGCATAGAGCAAAAAGTATGATATGCAAATATTTCATTTCCAAGCACCGTGTTCTCAAATGAACGAGTCCCACCGGGTGTGCCAGCTTGATGGAACGCGCTCCGAGGCGCCGTGGGGCGGCTACCGGGGTCGGCGGAACGTGGGAGTCCGTCGGGTCCGGCCCTTTCGCGCCCTGGCAGGCCTGAAGCGTGCATCAACATTTCTTTGTGTGGGTGTGCCAGATTTTCTATTTTACTTGGAATTGCAAGTGGTAATCCGGAGATCAACCTTCGCAAGTAAAAAGGAAATCAACTTCTTTCAAGTTTTCCATTGCACAAATATTTAAGAAAAGAGACATTTTCTTGGTTTGCCGTGAAAGGCGATTTTGTTTGAAATTTATAGCCGATTTTGGCGTTTATAGCCGATTTACAATTCTTATCAATAATGAAAGACAAGATTTGTGATTTTTGTCTCTTTAGAAAAATACAAATTACAATGAAAAGCATGAAAAGGAAGATCTAACTTTTCAGGAGATTGTGGGGGACTCGTTCAGATTGACGGTCGCAAGCCATGTATGGGCTTCGCCATCATCCATGCAGATGAGAACAGAAGATGCTCTTGACTCGCTTGGCTTGGCTATGACCTCAGGTTTTTAGAGGACAAAGACCAAGAGAAGGTCCTATGTCCAATAAAAAGCTAAGTAGACGGGCTGAAAAGCCACGTCTAAGCCATTGGAGGCAGCAGGAGAAGGCAAGGACCTTGGGGGGGGGGTGCCCCCCAAGGGACTTTTGTCACCTTGTAGTGGTGGCCGGTGCGGAACTTCAGCAGAGTTTTTCTCTCTTTTTCTTTCTCTCAGATCTCTTTCTGATCCCTTTTTTTCTGATCTTCTGATTTTCTCCTCTTTTTTCCGATCTTTGATTTCAATGGAATGCTCTCCTATTTATAGGCTTTTGGTAGCCATTTAGGAGGGTTTATGAGCCTTAATGGCTTTAATGGGAGGAGTTACAAGATTTATTTCTTGATTTTGTAACTCCTTTTTCCTTGAATCTGATTGGCCGATGGAGATTAAGGGCTTTTAATCACCTTAATTACCATAATGGGAGGAGTTTCATGGTTTAAATGCCATGAATCAATTGACTTGTAACTCCCAAATGCTTGCTTCTGATTGGGCCGTCCAAAGAAATGAATTAATGACCATAATAAAGTTAGTCAATTAACCACATTAATTGGTCGCCGAGCAGTCGAAGAGTCGCGGGCCGTGCCGTGTCTTCTGGAATTCTTCTGGCGATGATCATCGATGGATCTACATGCTGATCGACATCGGATGAACATGTAACTTCAGACATTGATAGCTAAGAGCGGGCCGGTGACATCTGTCTTGTCGATTTCTCGATCGGTCGGACAGAAAGTGCACTTTCTTGGTCAGTCGGTTGACGATCTTGGAGCGATCAATGATGATTTTATGCTTTTGACGGCGGATCCGAGATGTCGTCGGATATGAGTCAATTTAAAGCACTAAAAATCACATTTTCAGGAAACCACAGGGGCCAAAGTGCGCGAAACGCGAAAAAAGACGGAAAAACGGGTCACCGGCGGAAAATCCGGTGACCCAGACCTCCATGGTCGCCGGCGACCATGGACCGGCGACCATGGGCCATGGTTGCAGGGCCCTGCGACCATGGGCCATGGTCGCAGGGGTCTGCGACCCTGGGGGATTTTTCCCCTTCGGAGCCCGTTTTGCGGTCGTTTTGAGGTCTTTTTCGTCGCCGTTTTCTTCTGTATTTTTCTTGACATTTCTTCTCATTTATTGGCTTGATTTCCCTGTAGAAAACCTGATGAGAATCCTTGCATTTTTAGAGTGCAAAGTTTCCAATTTTCCGGGAAAGCCGAAGACTTTGTCGCGTAAAGCTGCTGATTTTCCGCCAGAAGCTGAAACTTGGTCAAACGATGTCGGAATGACCCGAAATTTGAGGTGGAGCCTCCTGAGCAATAAATAAGACCAACCATAGGCTTTTGTTTGAGTTTTGAAGCCGTTTGGGGTCCCGTCAATGCTTCACTTGATTTTGCTGCGGGGAAAATGCCGAGCTTTGATATGTGGTCAAACGATGTCCGATTGACCTGAAATTTGACGGGGAGCCTATTGGAGTCATTTTGAGACGTTCCACGGGCTCCGTTTTGGATGTCATGGTCCCGGGTTGCTCCGCCGTCGGTAGGCTTGATTTTCTCTCGGAGCATCGAAACCTGGTCAAACGTTGTCGGAATGACCTGAAATTCAACGTGCAGCCTTTTGGAAGCATGTTGAAGCCACTCATGCACTTGGTTTGATGAGCGAAGGCTTCGGTGGTTCCCGCCGCCGGGAGGCTTGATTTTACTGCTCGAGCATTGATGGAGGGTCAAACGTTGTCGGTTTGACTTGAAATTTGGCATAGAGCCCTTTTGAGACATGCTGGAGTCATCTGTAGGCTTTGATCGAAGTTTTGACGTCTCCGATGATGTCGCCGCCGGGAGCGCCATTTTAGCTAACGGAGAAGCGAAGTTAGGCCAAATGATTCTGAAATGGCCCGAAACTTCATGTGTACTCTTCTCTTGGCTATCTTGAAGGATCTTGCAGTTTTTGTTTGATTCTGACAAGATTTGATTTTTTGGAGAAGTTGCATTGCCTATTTATGGCAGGTTGCGACTTCATGCAGCTTTCTTGATTTGGAGAGGCAAAGTGACATTTTTGGTGTCAACAAGGGCCAGCCTGATGGGCTCCACAAAGACAAGCATGTACTTCTTTGAGAGTTTCCTCAGCCTCTTGTTGTGACAAGCAGTGTAGGAGTACTCCGTTGAAGGATTTTCTGTGAAGTGCTTTTGAAGGTATATCCAAATGAAAGTTTTGGGCTCGTCTTTGGATACTTACCCGCTCTTTTGGATCTTCAGGTAGGATTCCGAACATGATGTAATCAATGAACGGATCTCTCCAGTCGCCAATCGGAGGTTTGAGGATGGACACCCGACTTCATACGACTTGGTGGCATTCAGCAACTGCTTGGTGTGTGTTGAGAGGAGGGAGAATCCTTCTTTGACATACTGTGACTTGCATGTTTTCCCCTTCTTGGATTGCCATGGATGCGGCAAGTCCGGCCAGGGCATCTGCATGGATGTTTTCACATCTGAGGATGTGGGTGATATGACAGATGTTGAATTTTTGTCGAAGCGACTACGCCTTGTTGTAGTAAGGTAGCAGATCAGGCTTCCTGACTTCATATTTCTGATTCATCTAGTTGACGATCAGTTTAGAGTCTCCAAAAGCTTCCAGTATGGTGATGCCAGATTCGAGGGCGAGTTCCAATCCTACAATCAGGGCTTGGTACTCAGCTGCATTGTTTGAACATGGTTCCAGTAGCGAGAAGGCGTGTGGGATCATGTATTTGTCGTGACCGACAAAGAGGATGCCGATTCCCGATATTTGCTTTCCTTTTTCATTTGTCCTGGTTGCACCGTCAAAGTAAATGTCCCAGGAAGCATTTGATAAGGAAGTTTCCACATTGTAGACAAATTCGTCTGGGAGATCATCCTTGAGTGGAGAATCTTTAGGCAATGGATGCTATGCAAGGAAGTCTGCCAGAGCTTGTCCTTTGATTGCTTTTTGTGGCACATACCTAATATCAAACTGTGATAGAAGAATAGACCATTTTGCCAGTCGGGGATTGAGAGAACCTACTTTTATAACAAGGACCTTTAGGAGGTTGATCCTCGAAATCAGGTAGACTGTGCTCGACAGCAGATAGTGACACAACTTTTGTACAGCGAACATTACTGCAAGGCATTCTTTTTCGACTGGGGAGTAGCGATGCTCTGCACCTACCATCATGCGGCTAAGGTAATATAGAGTAGCTTCTTTTCCATCGTCGTTTTCTTGTGCGAGCAGAGCACCCAAAGAGTGGTCGAGAGCTCTTGTGTACAAGATAAATGGTTTTCCAGTTGTGGGGCAGCCAGTACTGGAGGTTTGGTGAGGTATGCTTTGATTTCTTGAAATGCATTTTCACATTCAGCATCCTAGACAAAGTCTACGCCTTTCTTCATCAAGCGAGAGAAAGGACGGCATTTCCTTGATAGATTAGAGATGAACCGTCGGATGTACGCCAATCTTCCTTGAAGCCCTTTTAATTCTCTTAGGGTCCTTGGAGATGGCATTTCCAGGATAGCCTTGACTTTGATGGGGTCAAGTTCTATTCCGTCTTTTGGAACTATGAATCCGAGAAACTTACCCGATGTGACACTAAAGAAGCATTTTAATGGATTCATCCGCAATTTGTGTTTGCGAAGTCGGATGAAGACTTCTCAAAGATCGTCGAGATGGTCTTCTTTGCTTCTACTTTTGATGGCGAGGTCATCGACATAGCATTGGACCATCTTGTGCTTCATATCTTGGAATATTTTCATCATAGTCCTCTGATATGTTGCACCTGCATTTTTCAGACCAAATGGCATGAAGTGTAGCAATACACGCCAAATGGAGTCCGAAACGATGTATGTCTTTCATCTTCAAGATGCATCTTTATTTGATTGTAGCCAGAGAATCCATCCATGAATGTCATTCGCTCAAACCCATAGGTGTTGTCAATCATCACCTCTGGTATGGGGAGCGGGAATTCATCTTTAGGGCATGCATTAGTCAGGTCCCTGTATTCGATACAGACCCTTATCTACCCATTTTTCTTTATCATAGGGATGATGTTGGCCAACCATTCAGGATGCTGTTCCTCGCGGATGAAGTCAACGCTTTTGAGTTTCTGAACTTCTTGTTCAATTTTGTCCATCACATTGGGACGGAATCTTCTTTGGCCTTGTTTGACAGGCTTGATTTCTTTTTGCAAGTTGAGCTTGTGGACTGCTACTTTGGGATCTAAGCCTGGCATTTCAGCATAAGACCAGGCAAAGCAATTAACGAACTCGTGAAAAAAAGAGATATACTCGGGTAACTCACCATCCTTTATATTCTTGCTTATGAATACAGGACGTGGGTTATCAGGTGTTCCCAAGTTTATCTTTTGAACAGGGTCTTCTGTCGGAAGGTTTGAAGGTGGTTCCTCCACAGTATTTTCGGAGGCTCCCAACTCAACAAGACCTTCTGGAGTGCTAGAGAAATTTTCAGACTGAGGCTCTGTTTCTGTCCATGGATCTTCTTGATCAGTGTCCTTCTCAAGGCTCGCAATGAGATGGTCCCGATCATTTGCTGGAATTGGGTTAAAGTAGGGTACTTCTTTTGGAGACGATGGTTCTTCTGGGTCAGAGAATCGCGCGTCTATGTCATCGGGCAATTCCTCTTTATCATCAGAGAAATTATAGCAATTGGAGGAGCTTTCTGGACCCTTGACGAGTGACTCCTCAAAGAGATATCCAGGGATATCAATTTCTTCATGAGATGTTGAGGCTTGGTCGGCAAAGCGACTTTGCAGCCATGGTGTCAATTGTCTCATAGGAGCGGTAGGATCATACCCCAACCCATATGAAGACTTGCCTTTGTGAAGGTGGATTTTCCAATCTTCTGGTTGACTTTTGGTCAGGGTGGGTTCCAATGGTGTGAGAATACCACGGCCACCTCCCAAACCAGTCGGCTTCTGAGCATCGTAGCCCATTTTCTTCATGATAGCTTGTGCCATTGGACTATACAGGGATAGCTGAGGCATACCTTCGTTTTGGAAAGGTTCAAGCAGAGAGTTCAGTGGAGATGCTCCTGATCTGTGGAAGTAAATCACTTTTTCTTCTGGCGAAGTTGCCGGAATAGCAGACGTAGGATCTTCTATGTCTGCAGGTGTCTCCAATGGAGTGAGAGCGGGCTGATCTTGCTGAAGATCAGCTTGGCTTGATGCTGTGTCATCTTCTGACTCTGACTCCGAGTTTGTGTCACGCATAATAGACACGAAGGAGATAGTGGACTTGCCCCCAGCCTTTTGTTTTGTCTTCTTTACTTTGGTAGTGATTACCAAAGGCTTTGGAGATTTGAAGGAGACGACAAAGGGAGCTTGACTGCTTAGTTCGAGTTTGGTGGGGGTTTGTTTATCTCCGGTGATTGCCGAGGAGCCTTGCCTTTATCTTTCTGGAGACTGTCGGCAAAGTGAATTATTTTTTCCTCCTGTTTTTCTTTTCCATCTTTATACATTTGAGCATCTGCAAAATGGACATCTCTGCCTTTGAAGGGCTTTTTGTCTGCAAACACTCGATGTATCAGGCCATCGTTGCCAACGAACTTGATGTACTGATGTAGAGTTGAAAGGACGACACCATTGTCATGTATCCAGGGGCGTCCAAGGAGTATATTGTAACATGAAGTGGTCTTTATCGCATACACGGTGACTTCAGAAATAAGATCACCGATTTGCAATTTGAACCTGATTTTGCCGATAGGCCTTTGAGCGCTGCTGTCATATCTGAAGATGGATACGGACGTGTGACTCAGCTTGCTAGGTGAGATGCCCAGCTCTTCGAGTGCCGAAGTAGAAATGAGGTTGAGTGCAGAACCTGGATCGATCTGAACTCTGTGTACTGGCATTTCTTTGACGTACCCTGTAAAGTACAAGGGACGATTGTGCTTTGTTTTGCATAGGAGGAGGTCATCCTTGTCGAAGGCAATTGTTGCACTTGCTGCTTTTTGTACCGAGAGGCATTCATTGCTTGATCCCTCAGTTTTCTTCTTCTCTCCCTTTGAGGGAGTATTTGATTTTTTGACCCTATAGTCCATTTCAATTTATAGGACTTGTGGGGCGTGTTTGTCGACATCCGCATTCAGCCTTTGTAATTCTGAAATAAGACTATCACGAGTTTGTGGAGACATTCGTAATAAGTCAAGGATGTGCAGACATGCGGGTATGTGTTTGAAGTGCTCAATCAAGTTTTACTTGAAAGCCTCCTTCGGGCCTGCATTTTCATTATTATTGCCACTTGGGGCGCTTACAACTTGCTTTCCAGAAGGATTTACATAAGAAGAAGAGGGTTGATTGTAATTTTTGTGGTAATCCCGGCCAGAACGGGTACCTCTACCAACTTCAAGAACCTCTAGAGAAGGGTCTTCTTTTGGAAGATCGTTCTCAGGATCAAGGGGTTGATCCTTTGCTGAAGACGTCTCTGTAGCAGCATTGGTGTCTTCAGTAATTGCGTTGCACGGAGCAATTTCCGGGAACAAGTCCTGAACAGCATCCGACAACCTTTCTGTATTAGTCCAGACATCGTCTATGAGATCGGGTATCTGGGACCAATCAACTGGGTTTTCATTGAAGAAGATTTCATTGGCAAGAGTTTCTTCAAGATGATCAATCGGGAGAGGCTTGAGTTCCGATGTCACAGCTTTAGGAGATGAGGGCTGAGAGGATGATATCTCAGTGGAAGTCACCTGAGAAGATGTAGCTCCAGATAATACATTACCGGTTGGGGTGTATGTGTCTTCGGAAGCTTCAGAGGCACTATCATCTTGAGCTATCGCGTTGCAGGTCATCCTGACAGGAGATGCCCCCAGTGCAAACTGTTGGGAATCGGACTCATCCTCAGATGTAAGAGGATCATCGATCCGATTGTTTTCTCCATTTTCAGGAGTAAGTTCCCGTTGATTTTCAGGGAATTCTGGCTCTGGATTATGACGAAGATCATTGATGCAATCCTGCTCCTGCTCTATAGCAAGATGTTGCAAGATTCTTGCATATTCCTCAAGATCAGGCATAGGAGTCATCTTCTTCGTCATCTGCTCCTTGTGGTTCACCAATGTTGGGTTCCACCGGAGCATTGTTTGGTGCTGGATCGACAGCATTTTCTTGAACAGGGTCCTGGTCTTCTTCATCATCGGACCAGGATCCTTGTTGCTGTAATGGGTTATACCAGATTACTAGAATAAGATGAGACTCGAGAATCCATTCCTCGTCGGAGAGGTATTCTACTGTTTTAAGGGATTCTTCCCACTCATCGATATCACTGGCAGTATCACTGGACTCGTATCCATTCATGGAGAATCTAACTACCGAGTTGCAAGAGTATGATGCCCCCTGCACATTTTCATTTTTGTATAGAGGTGGCATGAAATCATCAAGAGTGAATTTTCTTACCGCCTTGGAGGTTTTGGGAAGAGATTCTTCCTTTGGCCCTAGTGAAGCGGTGGAAGAAGTTTCTGCTTTTTCAAGGACTTCTTGTTTTGGTTGAGACTTTTGCTGCTGTTTTAACTTGCGGAGCTATCTCTTGGCTTGCCTTCGCTGCTGAGCGGTCGGCTTTGTTTTGACGATCTCCCAATTTTCATCATCTAGGAGATCGGGATGCACCCATATAGGCTGTCCATCTGATGTTGGATAGGGAACCAATTCTTGGGATGCTTGAGCCATTTTTATCACCTTGAATGAAGTAGTGGTCTTCTCCTTCGGTGATTTTGAAATTTGTCGACATGACACCATGTTGACAGAGGCGGGGCCATAGTTTTTATCAAAGGTTATGACTCCGTTTTCCACATCTCATTGATCTTCTCTCTCACAACGAAGCATTGATTGAGAGGATGTGAGATCATCTGATGGTATGTATAGTATCGGGGATCATTGGTTTTGCCAACATCTCCCGGTCTTTTGGGCTCTGGCAAAATGAGTTTGCCATTTGCTAGGAGAGCCTCAAAGATTTCTTCAACATCATCATCGAACGGATATTTCTTTTCTACACGCTCTTTGAAGGCATCAGAGAGTTCAGGTCTTTTATCTGCAGTTTTGTTTTCAGGTTTCTTTGGTTGCTGAGGAGCTAATTTAGTCTACACATTGAGAACCTCCTTTTTCTTTGGTTTTGAGGTTGTAACAGCAGTCGGCTCTTTCTTTGATGATTTCTGACTGTTGAGGTCTTTGATCAACATTTCAGCTTCCATGGAAGCTTCGAGGAGTTCTCCCAGGTTCTTTGATTTGTCGCCGATGATCATGGAGCGAATTTTTGCTCTCATATTGTTACGGCAGATGTCGACTAGGGACGCTTGTGGTAGTACATCTGAGCATTTGTACGCCATTGCCTTCCATTTGTGAATGAAGTCGTATGTTGACTCATTCTCTCCCTGTTTTAGGCTGCAGAGTTGAGCCATAGTAACATGATGATCCTCACGTTGGAAGTGGGTCAGGAAGCGTGTCTCTAGCAAAGCCCAGTTCTGGATGGAGTTCTCCGGCAGAGTGGAGTACCAATCAAAGGCTATACCTTTTAGGGTACTTGCAAAGAGGCGAATCTTGAGGGCATCTTGATCCGCAATAGCTCCCGTCAGGATCTTGAAATGGATGACATGCTGTCTGGCTGAACCTTTCCCAGTATATATCTGGAGAGTAGGTTGTTTGAATTTTGCAGGGAATGGAACCGAGTTCATCCATAGAGGGTGGGCTGGCTTGATCCCATGTTCTTTCAATGTATCCTCTTCTTTTGCTTTTGCAAGGATATCGTCCACGTCCTTTCTGGTAAAGGCGCGAGACTCATTGTTTTCTGCATTACCCTCGTCATCTTCATGATTCGGAGGGGTTTCATTGTTAGGTGGTGGATGCTGTAGAGTGAGAATAAGGTTTTCCATCAAAGCCTCAATTCTCTGTTGTCCTTGCTCCAACTGCTGGATGCGTGCGGTTACATCATCATGCTGTGGAGGCGGCTCAGAACTTGTAACCAAGACGTTCATCCCTCGGGATTCGAACGAAGAAATCGTCCTGGTGACTGAGCTGGGGCTCATTCTTCTGGATGAAGAATCTGAAGAGTGGTTTCTCCGGTGTTCTTGGCTTGGAGGAGTGGAAGATTCTTCCAGATGTGTTCTTGTCTGAGAGACGCTGCGAGTCACTGGACGTCTAACACTGATTTTGGTTGCTGACTTCCGGTGTTTTCTGGTTTTGCCAACCATATGAACAGCAACGAATTGGTCGGGTCTTTCTTTATTTCTCGAGTCTCTTTTGTCGATATGTAGTGCGGCGACGCATATGACAAGCAATTTGAGCTTCAGTCAGCTCTGGCTGGGCTCTGGCGATGAAGGATGTAGTCCCTCGTGCGCAGCAGCCGAGTTTGTCTTCTTTGAAGCTTGGCAAGGACAGAATCTGAACGTGGTCCTTTGCCTGTCGCAGTGAAGATTTGAATTTTGCGAGCTCGGCCCCTGTTGAGATGAAGGGTCGACTCACGGGAGTGCAGGCTTCAGCATATTTTTGCGGAAGCCTAACGATGCAGGATTTAATTTTTGGATTATAGGAACAAGCCGGCTCATGATGATTTTGTTTGTTTTTTGGGCGGAGGGTAGGTTTCTCCTCTTTCATGTAAGAGAGAGGGTAGAACCGATTCTCCTTGAGAGGGGCCAGGTATGCTGGCTTTGCAGATGTTTGGGATCTCCTTTGCTTTGGTGAAGATCTCGGGGACCAAGTTTTGGGGTAAATCTGGTTTCTTGTGGATTGAGGCTTCGTGGGAACGCCACGGGCTTCAAGCTTCTTGGTGTTCGCCCTTGGTGCCATTTTAGTGACACGTTGCGGGGCGGTTTTCTGCTTCTTGGCAGGTACAG
This sequence comes from Umbellularia californica, assembly GCA_028538565.1. NCBI lineage: Eukaryota > Viridiplantae > Streptophyta > Magnoliopsida > Laurales > Lauraceae > Umbellularia > Umbellularia californica. The sequence continues at coordinate 14,314,506 of JAPQWN010000009.1, read as the reverse complement.
TGTCTTCAGCGGGAAGTGGGAATGGTCCCAGCGATCCGAAGACGATGGTCCAGGGAGTTGAAGTTGACCCGTTGTTTGGAGAGTTGTCGAGGGAGATGACGCTTCGGCAACTGGCAGGGCGCTTATGCTTGTTTTGTTTGTCTTGAAGCATAAGCTGGTACTTATTCTCATCGAAAGTGATGGTTAATGTGAGAACCCGACCCCTAATTTCCTGGTTTAGTGTGGTTTTAATCGTGATTTAGTTTTCTCAGTGGTTTTAGTGGTTGTTTGTTTAACTTTCTTAGTTTAACTACCCTTTTCCTTGGTTTTGAAAAGTTTTGGGAACCTTCTTAACTTGTGGGACCCTTTGGGGGTTCTTATTGAGATTTTGTGTGAACTTGGGATTTATTTTGATTTCCAAAGAATTTGTGTTTTCATCTCATATAACTTATATTGTTAATCCCTACAACTTTCATGTTGGACCCGTCCTCGTTTGAAACTCCTAAACCCGACTTTTCTCAATTTGAGGGCAAAACAGTCTTTTCACCCAAAATCTGGACACGATTTTCAATATCATCAAAACCCGCAAAATATATACTTTTTGGAAACTAGAAATTTTGTTGATCAACTTTGTCTTCTTCGTCGAATCCATTTGAGGTTCCGAAATGCATGTTTTTAGCCCGACAAATGTTTTAAATTGTGGGACCCATCTCCTCTTTGCTATATATGGAGCCCTTCTCTTCTCTTTCTCTTCTCATTGTCCTAATCACCATTGGAGAAGAAGAATCCTAGCAGCCACCTATTTCTCCATCTTCTTCTTGATCTCTTCCTCATCAAGCTTCACCAAATCATTACTAAACCAAGTTTTGACTCTACCATCTTCATCCTCATCTCAAGAGCTATCTATTGATGTTATTTTTGAAGAAAACCAAGCTTTTCAAGATTTCCTTTGAACAACCTCTTGCTTTTTGAAGAACGTCCAAGTAAGGGATCCTTGTAATCTTTTGGATTTGTATTCTCCTACCCTTTGAGAAGCTTTGTTATGATTATTGGAAGTTTTCCTTTTTATTTGGTTTGGTTTTGCCATTTTAGGGTTTTATTTTTGGGGGTTTTGCTTGTAGCTTGGATCTTGGCTTGGAAAGTTGGTTTAGAGCTTGGATTGCTTGTTAGAAGACCTAAGGCAAGTGGATGAAATGATTTATTTTCATTAATCATGTTTTTATGCAAGTGATTAGCTTTTATTAATGATTTTTCATTACTTAAGCTTGGTTCATTCATGCTTTTATTGAGATTTCAAATGCACTAATTAGTGTACTTTCTAGCATATTACTCTCTTGAAAATGTTAAATATTTCAAATGCACGTAAATATTCAATTAATATGGTATATGTTGTTTAATGAGCATTTGTTCTCTTCTTAAAATCTAAGATTTCTTACCTTAGTTTATTGATTTTTCATTGAAATGTCCAAGAGATGATTTATGTCTATTGTTTCTCTAAGTTGGTGTTTCAACTATATGGATTTTATTTAGCAATGAGTTGTCTTTGGATTGGTTATATGTATTTCAGAATTTTAGTGATTTTGGTAAATGTTAATGTTTTGTCATTGTTAAAAATTCATGGAAATAATGGAATGATTTAGTGTATGATGTTTTAATGGAATTTGTTAAGGCTAGGAGAAAGCCCAAATTGTACAAGAATGCAAATAGATGGGATTGGGGGAGAAGAGAATAAAAAATGCACAAAAAGTGCAAATTTCTGCACTTGAAACGGGCCTAGGCAGCAGCCTGGCCCGCACTAGCGGGCCTGGGGCCGCTCGAGCGGGCTTGGGCTGTTTTCTGGGCCACTTTGAAACGCCCATAACTTTTGATTCCCATGTCGGAATTGGACATTCTATATACCGTTGGAAAGCTCTTGAAGCGAGGAATCCAATGGTATACTTATCTTAGTGATCAGGGATTGGTAATGAAAGTGAATATTTGGCTCAATGAAATGAAATGCTTGAAGTGTATCAATTGAATGGAAAAATGAAAGAAAGTTTTGACATGGGATTTTACCCGAGAATTCTTATGAGTCTTAAAGCATACTTTATAATCTTAAGTGTTGTGGATTTTCATTGGTGCCAAACTCATTATTATAAATCAACCTTTAGATATTAAGTATGCATTGAGACCTCCCTTGGTAAGCCATTGAATCACATACATTATTCCATTCCATGTTACAAAAGTTATATGCTCTTTTTGTAAATCGATTTGAAATGTACTTGAGTGGTTCGCCACGATTGAAAATGACATCTTGAATGTATAAGTCCTAATTGATTTTATATTATGGATTTCTTATGGTTGAATGTGAATGGGATGAAGAGGTTGGGCTCATTTGTGAAATATTGCTAACCGAGGGTTGTCCGAAATTACAATTCTGAAAGATTTCTTTTAAAGAAAGTGTGGAACTATATTGAAGAAGAAATCCCTTTATCATGTTGTTGTTTAGGTCTTATAGACTTGTCAATTAGGTCTTATAGACTTGTCAATGTATATAAGGTCCCGGCATGTTATCAATTCTTAAAGAGTACCAAATGCATATCAAATTCGACATACGGAACCCTATTTACATTGATTCAAATCTTGGACTTTCAACACTTGGCCCGGAGAATGTATAGAAACCCATTATGTCGTATTTAAACTAGAATTTCACTCGTACACTTTAAATCTCGTGTTTTATGACTAGACTTACCCGACAATATCGAAATTCATGTTTTTAGCATTGTTGCTAGCCCGTGCATGCCCGACCGATACAGATATGTTTTTGGTGCTCATGAGCACCCCGTCTCGTCATATGTATTTATTTGATTTGATTTCTTGTATATGACCCATGAGCCAAAACCTTGAGGTAAGATGGGGCCAGAGCTTTGTAGTGCGAGCCCATGAACCAAAAGGAGAACATGCGTATATGTATTTGTTTTGTTTACTTGCATATAAACTATGAGTCGGCACCACTAAGCTTGGATGACCTTGTCGGTCTGATCTACCGACTTAGAGATCCCTTCTTGTCCCGCCAGCTGCAGCTTGGATCCCGCTACCCGGTTTATTAACCGTGGTCTTGTCCCGATACCGCAGATTGCTACTGTGGTTCCTGATGCCCGGCTCGCTACCGTAGTCATGTCCTATATATAGTATATGTATATGTAAATTTCGTTGTTCCTCCTCACTTCGATGACTGAGGTCAACACCTTGATATGCTTGCTCTATCACTTCGGTGATAGAGGATTTAGCTTTGTGTGGTTGCCATCTTGATAGTTCCTGATCCTTGATACCCTTACTGTTTTATATTGATCATGTCTTTTCTTAGTAAATGATGCATTATGTATACATGTTTTAAATGAGTTCCCGATTTGTGAAATGTTCATGTTTTATACATGCTTTAAAGGAATATATGTTTTGTCAAATGTTTATGTTACATACCCGTTTTATATGAATACAGGATTTTGTTAGATGTTCATGATTTCCTATACATTTGTAATTATGTACAAGTTTGATCAGACAGCATGATTTATTGCATGTTTTATCGTTCAGTATATTGTTATATCTTTTCACCCACCTGCCAGACCGTCGTGTCTGACCCACTACTTTGGTACTCAGGTCCAGACTTCTTCACCCGAGACGAGTGCATGTGTTGGCTGTGGAGCCATGAGTTTTCAGGTTGTTTGTCGGCTATGTCATGTAGACATTGAGCTTGACATCGGAATTACGTCACATATGGGGTAGTGATCATTAGCTTGTTTTCTTGTATGGCTTCTATTAGCCTTTTCTTGGGATTTGTAATTAATACACATTGTTTTTGTAACTTGAACATATATGTGAACGTAATATCTTGTTACTGTCAGCTCTGTACTTTATTATGATGGTTTATTCCAGTCTGAGATGGATCATTGATAAGATGAGTATATGCTTGGGTTAAGTGCGGTGCGGAATCCAATGGCCACAGACTCCGAGTCGCAACACCACGAAAGCTTTCGCTAAATATTCAGAGGATGTTGGAATTTGTAATCCTCACACACGCGGATCTTGGGAGGAACATAACTCTCAATTCACGGACCCCGGGTTTGGGGTTGTGACAGTTAATGAAGCTGCCATTATTAGTTTTTGGAAAACTTCTGAAACAAGACCAAATCCATTAGTAATCACAAGAATATGGTGATCGTAAATGGAGAACAACTATGGTTTTGTCTTTTCAAATCACTTGAGGGGACATGGCCCAACCCAAGGACGATGAAGAAGGCAAAAAGCCATAGAGGATACAATTGTTCTAAAATGCGAGTATGGTAGGCTCAGAGTGAGTGTTCCAGTGACTGCTAGAAGCAATTGTAGACCTTAATTCAAATTACCGAGAAACAAGGCTCACTCGAGGTAAAATGATATAAGGTTGGAGATACAAATGTGTCGGTCGCGAATACAGTAGACCCGAAAGGGCGTACTAGCACCGCTAGGCACAAATGTTGCAAATCGCATCCTTGGGAAGGACACGAGATGGGATTTTTTTTTTTGAAAGGTCAAATTTGGATTCATAAAGGAGAGCAAATGGTGTTCCAATCCGAACGAAGGCTCAACATTTTTGCGAGCGTTAAATTCAGAAGGGAAGGAACCAGGATTTCTCAGATGTGAATCCAGTAATGACGGGAGTTTTTTCTTTTTGAAGGGTCAAGATTGAATTCATCAGAGAGAGCAAATGGTGTTCCATTCCGAACAAAGGCTCAACATTTCTGCGAGCGCTAAATCCGAAAGGGAAGGAACCAAAATTTCTCAACTCTGTACTCAAAAGTGACGGAAGTTTTTTTTTTTTTTTTTTAGATTTTTTTCTTGAAGATTTTTTTTTGAAGATGCACATAGGTTTCCAATTCGATCTTATGAAACCTTGGTAGATAGATCAGCCCCCAGGGAAGGGTAGGATTACTTAATGAACCCGTTTGAAGAACCCTTGCCTCGAACAGTCTAGCTGTCTCCACACTCTGGACAAGGCTTTTCTTAAATCCACTTTGGCCAAAGAACGCAATTAGTGGAACCTTAGTGTTTTTTTTTTTTTTTTTGAACCCTTTTTGAAAGATTTCTAATGAATTCATTAAAGAGAGAGAAAGGTGTTCCAATCTGAACAAAGGCTCAACATTTCTGCGAGCGCTAAATCCGAAAGGGAAGGAACCAAAATTTCTCAACTTTGAACTCAAAAGTGACGGAAGTTTTTTTTTTTTTTTTTTTAAGATTTTTTTCTTGAAGATTTTTTTTTGAAGATGCACATAGGTTTCCAATTCGATCTTATGAAACCTTAGTAGATAGATCAGCCCCCAGGGAAGGATAGGATTACTGAACCCGTTTGAAGGACCCTTGCCTCGAACAGTCTAGCTGTCTCCACACTCTGGACAATGCTTTTCTTAAATCCACTTTGGCCAAAGAACGCAATTGGTGGAACCTTAGTGTTTTTTTTTTTTTTTTGAACCCTTTTTGAAAGATTTCTAATGAATTCATCAAAGAGAGCGAAAGGTGTTCCAATCTGAACAAAGGCTCAACATTTCTGCGAGCGCTAAATCCGAAAAGGAAAGACCAAAGTTTCTCAAATTTGAATTCAAAAGAGAGAAAACTGATTTATTTTTTTTGAAATTATAATTTATTTTTTTGAAATCCCAATTGGACTCATTAAAGAGAAAAGATGGCCCAATCCCTGATATGAACGATAGCTGCGAACATTTCTGTGAGCTATCCAGTTCAAAGATGAGAGGATCAAAATTTCTCAAAGTTGAATCTTGAGAAAGAGAGATCATTTTTTTTTGAAAGAATTTGAAATGAAGTTTTTTTTTGAAATCCCAATTGGACTCATCAAAGAGAAAAGATGGCCCAATCCCCGATATGAACGATAGCTGCAAACATTTCTGTGAGCTATCAAGTTCAAAGAGGAGAGGATCAAAGTTTCTCAAAGTTGAATCTTGAGAAAGAGAGATCGTTTTTTTTTTTGAAAGAATTTGAAATGAAGTTTTTTTGAAATCCCAATTGGACTCATCAAAGAGAAAAGATGGTCCAATCCCCGATATGAACGATAGCTGCGAACATTTCTGTGAGCTATCAAGTTCGAAGAGGGAAGGATCAAAGTTTCTCATAGTTGAATCTAAGAAAAGAAATCAGATTTGTTGTTTTTTTTGAAGTGAGAAAGAACAATTGAAATCCCATCTCATGTTTTTTTTTTTAGATGCAAAATACAACATAGGCCACCAACTAGAAAGGAGCCAAGGGATCAAAGCATCACGTTCTCAAGTCAACGAGTCCCACCGGGTGTGCCAACTTGATGGACCTGAAAGGAATCTTCCGTCCTCTCCCTCCGCACCCCGGGGGCTGACTTGGGTCTCGGCGGAGGAGGGAAAATCGCGGGTATCAACATTTTTTGTACGGGTATGCCAGATTTACTTTCTACTTGGAATTTGGAATGGTGATGATCCGGAGATTCACCTTCACAAGTGGAAAGGAAATCAATCCTTTTTTCTAACTTTTCAAATTGCATAAATATTAAGAAAAGAGACAAGTTTGTTTTTTTTAGAATGTCGTAGGAGGCGTTTTTGTTTGTTTGCAGTGAAAGGCGATTTTACAAAACTCATCAAATATGAAAGACAAGAATTGTGATTTATTTTTTTGTCTCTTTAAGAAATACAAACTACAATAGAAAACTAAGGAAAGGGACCAAGAGGAGGTCCTATATCCAATGAAAAACCAAGTAAACGGGTTGAAAAGCCGCGTTTAGGCCATGTTGGAGAAGGAGGGAACCTTGGGGGGATGGCCCACCAAGGGACGTTGATCACCTTGTGGTGCTTCTTGCAGTAGAGCAGCAGGACTTCGTCTGGATTTCTTTGGGAGAAATGCAGAATTTCAAGTCGATGTGTGTATCGATTTGCCGATAGATGTGTCGATGATGATGTCGCCGCCGGGAGCGCTTGTTTAGCTGTCGGAGCAGTGAAGTTGGGCCAAACAATGTCGGAATAGCCCGAATCCTCAAGTGTACCCCTCTTTTAGCTGTTTTGAAGGATCTCTCAGTTTCTGTCTGATTCTGACAAAATCCGATGCTTGAAGTAGCCTTGCCTATTTTGTAGCAGGATGCAGCTTCATGAGGCTTCTTGATGTTGAGGAGACATAGTGACTTTTTTGGTGTCAACACACCTCTTAGCCTTCCACGCTATAACCCGAATTAGATCTATTTTCTCAAGAAGATTGGTGGAATATTTAAGAAAAAACCTAACTCGAAACTCCAAGGAACTAGAAGAGAGAGAGGAGAGGAGACTGTGCAACAACTTGCACAATTTGGGGCTGGGCATGCACTCCTATTATTGGGCGTCCAAGAGGGGAGAATTCCCCTTTTTATAGCACTTTAAGCCTCCTATTTTCCTATTGCAAATAAAAGTTAACTCCCATTACAAATTAGAAACATTCTCTTTTCCTAATTGAAATAGAAGTCTCACTTCCACAACAATTAGTAAGTATACTATTACTACTATTAGAAGTCCTACTCCAAATAGAAATAGTAACTTTCTAATTCCTTTTTTGTGAGTTAAGTAGGATTAGTATCTTTCTAATAACTTGGGCTAGCGTGGGGACCACTAGGGATTCCATAGAAAGCTGGCTCCAACTGGGACACGCGACCCCACATCTCATGTACAATCCGGGCCCACAGTTAATTGCAAATAACACCACTATATAAATGCAATTGCACTCCAGTCTTAGGAATAAATTACATAGAAGACCCTAAACTTCCCAATTACCACAAGTAGGCCCCTCTATCAATATCCATGGATCAATTGGAATAAATATGTCTCTTCCATTCTTAGTTCCACATCTTATTATCCTTGAGCCCAATTAATAACAGTGATCATCAGTACCTCTTAATCGAGATGGGTGCGCACTTACTAATGATAAATCCATTAATTGGCACAAGGGGATAATATAGATAGATTCCATATTGATCATTCAATGTTCCCATAGTCCTACTACCACATACCCAAGACATCGAGGTGTTGACCTACAGTTGGCCTCACTCATTCGTGACTCAAAGCAAATGAATAGATAGAAAATTGAGTTCATCAATGTCTCGGGATTGAGAGCTTATTTCTAGGGAATTATGAGAGCATACCTTATTATTGAGATGGAATTCCATAAGGTGCTTCTCATGGTCCTTCAATACATCGAATGTACCAGCACCATGATCTAGAATCTTCCATTCTGATGATCGAGACAAATCACACGATTTCATAGTGACCAAAGTGCTGCAACCTTATCAAATGAGATGCCCAGTCTCATCACTGGTTGTGAAGCTATTTAAGTATAAGATTTGTGACATATGTCTCCCGTGTGTGGATCTCATCTATATATATATCACATCTAATATACTAATGGGACGCGGTTCAACTCATGAACCATCATATCATATGTATTGGTTATGTGCATGAAGTAATGAAATAACATTCATCTCATGAAAGTAAAGCATGATTTTATTGATAAAAAAAGAAAATCAATTTATCACATCAACTGATGGATTGAGTCCATACAATTTAACATGGGGATACTGACAAGCCTCCAGAAAAGAGGAGCCGAGAAGAGGAGATTGCTGGTATGATCCTCCTTCTTTCTTTTGTTGCTTCTTTTCTTTTATGTGAGATTTTTTTTGATCTGTTGCTTTCTTTCTTTTGGCAGAGGATGATGATTTGGTGATGCGTGAGGTTCCGGCCGATGAGGCAATGACGGATCTGGTCACGGCATCTGAGGAAGAGCCCAGGGACTCTGGGGTGGTTCCAGAACCTTCACCTGGTATGGTTTCTTTGGCTTTTTCTTTCTTTCTTTTTTTGTGCTGCCATTTGCCAGAGGATTCTGACGACTTCGAGCCATCCATGGATGCAGCCTTTGACGATGTTTCGGATGAGCTTAGAGAGGTAGAGAGTACTCCGCTGGTTGTCGAAGAAGGTATTTTATATTAATAATCTTGATATTGACTCTTGACAAGATCATATTCATACATTTTTATTTTTTCATTGACAGATTGTGGAGCAGCAAGAGAAGTTCCTCCGTCTTCCTCAGGTCCAGAACATGAGATACCTGTAGCTGATCCAGAAGTAAGGGCTTCTTCTACTAATTTCAACGAGTTAGTTTCTTTGATTGGAAAGAGGTTATTGATTACTGCTCCAATGGGGCATGAGATGGGCAGTCGGGCGCCGGAGCATGGCGAGTCCTCATCTGGGCCGCACCTTCAGTATGCAAAGAAGGTGTTGAAGAGTGTTTTAAGCTCATGGGTAGAGACTCTCTCTTCAGGTCACTTAGAAGCTGGTTTTGGCATGATGAAGCATGTGCAGGACATCCTTGCTAATAGCGAAGAAGTCGGTCTGGACATTGCAAGCGCCAAGGATTTTATTAATGAATTCATCATTTTGGGGAACAACTGGACTGAGACCAAGAGTTTTCTAGATGGTGACTTCTTTAATGAGATATTTGTGAAGCCTTCCGGTGAGGTCAAAGCTGAGCTGACTGAGATCTCACGGACTCGGAAGCAATTCGTTCAGGAGAGGAACGTTACCGAGTTGGCCATCATAGAGCTAAAACATGACCTGAACCGCCTTGATAAGGAGGTTGTCGAGGCTAGGCAGCGTCTTGAGCTTTTGGAGGGAGAAGCTGCTGCCAAATGGACCGCCATTGTGGAAGCTCGTGCCAAGGAGGGGACTCTCATTCGCCAGGTTGAGGAGGCTGAAAGTGATTTCCGGAGGAAGACTCAGGAATATGAGCAGTGGCAGGTTCTCTGGGAAGAACTTCCTCGTGCTGCAGATGGGTCGCGACGTTCAGCCGCATTTTATGGGAATGTTTTGAAGAAGCGTGGCATGAAAACTTTGGAGGCTAAGGCCAATGGTCTGCTTGAGGAGTTAAGTCTTTGGTTGAAGACCATGCTAGATTGAGCTCATGAGTTATAACAAACTCCTTTTCTTCTTTTTTTGGTACCTCCATGTATAAACATTTTTTGTACTATATTTTTTTTGTATTCCATCCTTTCACTTAAATCATTTTTTGATGAAAACAAATTTAAGCAAGAGCTGAATGGGAAATGTTTGTTTGAGAATTTGATCAAAAGGTTGTCATTTTGTGAAAATCTTTTGTCAAAGGGCTGTTTTGGGCATGAAAGCTGATTTTTGTGGCAAAATCCTGGATTTTTAATGGCTTGAAAGCTGAATTTTGGAATGGCATAGAAGCCGAATTTTGTTTTGTGGCATGGAAGCCAAAATTTGTTTATGGCATGGGAGCCAAAATTTCAAGATGGCATGAAACCCGAATGAAAGCCGAAATTTTGAAATGGCGTGAAAGCCAAATTTTGAGATGGCATGAAAGCCGAAATTTTGAAGTGGCATGAAAGCCAGGTTTTGTTTGTTTATGGCATGGAAGCCAAAGTATTTCTTTTGTGGCATGGAAGCCAAAGTTTTTGTGATGGCATGAAAGCCGAATTTTGAGATGGCATGAAAGCCGCATTTTTGAATTGGCATGAGAGCTGGATTTTTGTTTTGTTTTGTTTTGACATGGGAGCCAGATTTTTGAAAACCAAGTCTTGTTTTGTTCGCATGAAAGCCCATATTTTTTTGGCATTTATAGCCAATTTTGGGCATTTATAGCTGATTTTGACGTTTATAGCCGGGTTTTGGTTTTCAAAATGCAGGTATCGACCAAATGTCGCCTCCCCATTGAATGGTCTTGCAAGTATCGATGGAATGTCGCTTCATTGCTCATTCGGTTTGCGAGTATCGATGAAATGTCGCGTCCTCGCGGGATTCGGGTGCAAGTATCGACTAAGCGTCGCTTCCCTGCTTTTTCAAAAATTTTGGTTTTGTGGGTACTGACTTGGTGTTGTTTCCCCACGATTTTTGAAATTTGAGGTTTTCTCGAACCATTTTAAATTTGGGTTGTGGATATCAACTGGAATGTTGCGTCTCCACTATGTTTGAAATTTGAGGTTTTCTCGAACCATTTGAAATTTGGGCTGTGGATATCAACTGGAATGTTGCGTGTCTACGATTTTTTTGAAATTTGAGGTTTTGCAAGTATCAAATGGGGTTTGCTTGCGATTTTTTGGGGTTTTGGAAGTATCGAATGGGGTTCACATCCTTCCGATTTTTGGGTTTTGGAAGTATCGAATGGGGTTCGCATCCTTCCAATTTTTGGGTTTTGCGAGTATCGACTGAGCGTCGCTTCCCCGCGGTTTCGGAAAACCATTTTTGTTTAAAGACACGAGGGTCGTAAATTTTGACTCAAAACCATTTTTTGGTTGTAAAAGTCGTGGCAGACTAGGGTGGAAATTCCTAAGTCCTGATTTTTGTTTCAAACCATGAATTTTGGTTTCAAGGATCGAAACTTTTGGTCAAGTCCAGGAAGAGGCTCCTAAACTTGGTTTTTCGGTTTTGATTTGTTTTTTGAACAATGAAACGATGAAAGTAAGCAGTGTTTTGAAAGTTTTTTTTTTTTTTAAATTTTAACATAAAGATGAAAATTTCAAAAGGGGTGGGTTTGACGAGTAAGTACCTGGGAATAGGCTTTGGCCGTGTAGGCGTCGCTCTGATCCTTGGAGGAGGTCTTCAAGGGTAGTACCGCTTCAAGAACTTGCCATTGATGGGCAGCATACATCTGTCTCCTTCCATGTTTAGAAGAGTGTACGAGCCGTTGGAGAAGACTTTGTCGATGACGAAGGGTCCCTCCCATTTTTGTTCGAATTTGCCTTTGGAATTATGGGCAAAGACTATGGGTCTTTTTACTGCAAGAACCAAGTCGCCTTTTTTATAGGCGCGTTGCCAGACCTTCTTGTAGAAAGATCCTGCTATGGGTGCTGGGTATAGCTCAATGCTTTGTAAAGCTTCGAGCCGTCTCTCATCGAGATTATCCTGCTCTTGGAGTCTCAATTTTGACATTGCTTTCTTACGTCATGTCATTTTACAGAGATACCCATATGGAAGGAAATTGTACTTCCAAATGGACAACAGTTTCGCATCCATAGACCAAGGAGAATGGTGTGCTATGGGTTGGTCCTCGAACGGTGGTTCATAGGCCCACAAAGCTTTAGGTAGTTTGTCACCCCAGTCTCTTTTGTGACTAGAGACCATTTTCTTGAGAATTTTGCAGAGTGTCTTGTTGAAGGCTTCTGCTAGTCCATTCGCTATAGGATTATATGAAGTATAAGGACAACTTTGGATTTTGTAATTGTCACAGAACCTGTAGAATTTGTGATCCCGGAATTGCGTTCCGTTATCATGGACAAATCTTTTAGGTATGCCAAAGCGACAGATAATGTTGGTGCGCAAGAACTAAAGGGCTGATAAGGTCTTCATTTCACTGAGTGCGAATGCTTCTACCACTTGGAGAAATAATCCGTAGCGGCGAAGATGAAGCGATGACCTTTGCTTGATGGGGGAGAGATAGGACCTATGATGTTCATACCCCAGGCTTTGAAAGGCCACGAGATTGCTGTAGGATGTAGCCATTCTGGAGGCATGTGGATATAATCTCCATGAATTTGGCATTGTTGGCAGCGCTTAGCAACTCGCATTGCGTCAGCTACCATAGTAGGCCAATAATAACCTAGCCTTTTTATCTGATCGTAGAGCTTAGGACCAGCCTGATGGGCTCCACAAAGACCAGCATGTACTTCTTTGAGAGTTTCCTCAGCCTCTTGTTGTGAGAAGCAGCGTAGAAGTACTTTGTTGAAGGATTTTTTGTAAAGTGTTTTTGAAGGAATATCCAAATGAAAGTTTGGGGTACGTCTTTGAATGCTTACCCACTCTTTTGGATCTTCAGGTAGGATTCCGAACATGATGTAATCAATGAACGGATCCCTCCAGTCACCGATCAGAGGTTTGAGGATGGACATCCGACTTCGAACCACTTGGTGGCATTCAGCAACTGCTTGGTGTGTGTTAAGAGGAGGGAGAATCCTTCTTTGACACACTGCGATTTGCATGTTTTCCCGTTCTTAGATTACCACAGATGCGGCGAGTCCAGCCAGGGCAACAGCACGGATGTTTTCACCTCTGAGGATCTGGGTGATATGATAGATGTTGAATTTTTGTCAAAGTGACTGCGCCTTGTTGTAGTAAGGCAGCAAATCGGGCTTCCTGACTTCAAATTTCTGAATCATCTGGTTGACGATCAGTTGAGACTCCCCAAAAGCCTCCAGCATGATGATGCCGGATTCGAAGGCGAGTTCCAATCCTATAATCAAGGCTTGGTACTCAGCTGCATTGTTTGAACATGATTCCAGTAGCGAGAAAGCGTGTGGAATCATGTATTTGTCGGGGCTAACAAAGAGGATGCCAATTCCCGATATTTGCTTTCCTTTTTCATTTGTCCTGGTTGCGCCGTCAAAGTACATGTCCCAAGAAGCATTTTATAAGGAAGTTTCCACGTTATAGATAAATTCGTCTGGGAGATCATCCTTGAGTGTAGAATCTTTAGGCAATGGGTGCTCTACAAGAAAGTCTGCTAGAGCTTGGCCTTTAATTGCCTTTTGTGGTACATACCTAATATCAAACTGTGATAGAGGGATGGACCATTTCGCCAGTCGTGCATTGAGAGAACCTGCTTTTGTGACAAGGACCTTTAAGATGTTGATCATTGAAACCAGGTAGACTGTGTTGGACAGCAGGTAGTAACGCAACTTTTGTATAGCCAACATCACTGCAAGGCATTCTTTTTCGACTAAGGAGTAGTGATGCTCTGCACCTACCAACATGCTGCTAAGGTAATATAGAGCAGCTTCTTTTCCCTCGTTGTTTTCTTGTACGAGTAGAGCACCCAAAGAGTAGTCGAGAGCTCTTGTGTACAAGATAAATGGTTTTCTAGTTGTGGGGCAGCCAGTACTGGAGGTTTGGTGAGGTATGCTTTGATGTCTTGAAATGCATTTTCACATTCAGCATCCCAGACAAAGTCTACGCCTTTCTTCATCAGGCAAGAGAAAGGACGGCATTTCCTTGATAGATTAGAGATGAACCGTCGGATGTACGCCAATCTTCCTTGAAGCCCTTTTAATTCTCTTAGGATCCTTGGAGATGGCATTTCCAGGATAGCCTTGACTTTGATGGGGTCAAGTTCTATTTCGTCTTTCTAAACTATGAATCCGAGAAACTTACCCGATGTGACACTGAAGAAGCATTTTAATGGATTCATCCGCAATTTGTGTTTGCGAAGTCGGACGAAGACTTCTCAAAGATCGTCGAGATGGTCTTCTTTGCTTCTACTTTTGATGGCGAGGTCGTCGACATAGCATTAGACCATCTTGTGCTTCATATCTTGGAATATTTTCATCATAGCCCTCTGATATGTTGCACCTGCATTTTTCAGACCAAATGGCATGAAGTGTAGCAATACACGCCAAATGGAGTCCGAAACGATGTATGTCTTTCATCTTCAGGATGCATCTTTATTTGATTGTAGCCAGAGAATCCATCCATGAATGTCATTCGCTCAAACCCACAGGTGTTGTCAATTATCACCTCTGGTATGGGGAGCGGGAATTCATCTTTAGGGCATGCATTATTCAGGTCCCTGTAGTCGATACAGACCCTTATCTACCCATTTTTCTTTCTCACAGGGACGATGTTGGCCAACCATTCAGGATGCTGTTCCTCGCGGATGAAGTCAACGCTTTTGTTTCTGAACTTCTTGTTCAATTTTGTCCATCATGTCAGGACGAAATCTTCTTTGGCCTTGTTTGATAGGCTTGATTTCTTTTTGCAAGTTGAGCTTGTGGACTGCTATTTTGTGGACTGCAAAACAATCAACGAACTCACGAAAAAAGGAGATATACTCGGGTAACTCATCATCATTTATATTCTTGCCTACGACTACAGGACGTGAGTTATCAGGTGTTTCCAAGTCTATCTTTTGAAAATGATCTTCTGTTGGAAGGTTTGAAGGTGGTTCCTCCACAATATTTTTGGAGGCTTCCAACTTGACAAGACCCTCTGAAGTTCCAAAGGCATTTATAGACCGAGGCTTTGCTTCTGTCTATGGGTCTTCTTGATCGGTACTCTTCTCAAGGCTTGCAATGAGATGGTCCCAATCACTTGTTGGAACTGGGTTAAAGTAGGGTACTTCTTTTGGAGACGATGGTTCTTCTGGGTCAGAAAACCGCGCGTCTATATCATCGGACAATTCCTCTTCATCGTCAGAGAAATTATACTAATTGGAGGAACTTCCTGGATCCTTGACAGGTGACTCCTCAAAGAGATATCCAGGGAGATCAATGTCTTCATGGACACGAGATGTTGAGGCTTGGTCTGTAAAACGACTTTGCAGCCTTTGTGTCAATTGTCTCATGGGAGAGGTAGGATCATACCCCAACCCATATGAAGACTTGTCTTTATGACGGTGGAGTTTCCAATCTTCCGGTTGACTTTTGGTCAGGGTGAGTTCCAATGGTGTGAGAATACCACAGCCACCTCCCAAACCAATTAGATTCTGGGTATCGTAGCCCATTTTCTTCATGATAGCTTGTGCCATTGGACTATACGGGGATAGCTGAGGCATACCTTCGTTTGGGAAAGGTTCAAGAGGAGAATTTGGTGGAGAAACTTCCAATATGTGGAAGAAGATTATTTTCTCTTCTGGCGAAATTGTCGGAATATCAAAGGAAGCAGACGTAGGATCTTTTATGTCAGTAGGTGTCTCCAATGGAGTGAGAGCAGGCTGATCTTGCTGAGTATCAGCTTGGCTTGACGCCGTGTCGTCTTCTGGCTCTGAGTCCGAATCTATGTCATGCATAATAAACACAAAGGAGACATTGAACTTGCCCCCAGCCTTTTGTTTTGTCTTCTTTACTTTAGTGGTGATTACCAAAGGTTTTGATGTCTCGAGAGAGATCACGAAGAGTCCTTGACTGCTTACTTCGAGTTTGCTGGAAGGCTTGTTTACTTCTGATGATTGCTGAGGAGCCTTGCCCTTATCTTTCTAGAGATTTTCGGCAAAGTGTGATGTTTTTTCCTCCTTTCTTCTTTTACATCTTTATACATTTGAGCATCTGCAAAATGGACGTCCTTGCCTTTGAAGGGCTTTTTGTCTACAAACACTTGATGTATCAAGCCGTCGTTGCCAACAAATTTGATGCACTGATGTAGAGTTGAAGGGACAACACCATTCTCGTGTATCCAGGGGCATCCAAGAAGGATATTGTAGCATGAGGGGGTCCTTATTGCATATACAATGACTTAAGAAATAAAATCACCAATTTGCAATTTGAACCTGATTTTGCCGATAGGCCTTTGAGCGCTCCCGTCGTATCCGAAGATAGATACAAACATATGACTCAGCTTGCTAGGTGGGATGCCCAGATTTCGAGTGCCGAAGTAGAGATGAGGTTGAGTTCAGAACCCGGGTCAATCTGGACTCTGTGTACTGGTGTATTTCTCTGACGTACCTTTTGAAGTACAAGGGTCAGTTGTGTTTTGTCTCGCCTAGCAGGAGATCATCCTTGTCGAAGGTAATTTTGCATTTGCTGCTTTTTGAACAAAGAGGCATTCAATGCTTGGTCCCTCAGTTTTCTTCTTTTCTCCCTTTGAGGAAGTGTTTGATTTTTTTACCTTATAGTCCATTTCAATTTTTAGGACTTGTGGGGCATGTTTGTCGACATCCGCATTCAGCCTTTGTAATTCTGAAATGAGACTATTAGGAGTTTGTGGAGACATTCGTAATAAGTCAAGGATGTGCAGTCATGCAGGTATGTGTTTGAAGTGCTCAATCAAGTCGTACTTGAAAGCCTCCTTCGGGCCTGCTTTTTCATTATTGGTGCCACTTTGGGGCGTTTACAACTTGTTTTCCGGAAAGATTTACATAAGAAAAAGAAGGTTGGTTGTAATTTTTGTGGTAATCTCGGCCAGAGCGGGTACCTCTACCAACTTCAAGAGCTTCTAGAGAAGGGTCTTCTTTTGGAAGATCACTCTCAAGATCGAGGGGTTGACCATTGTCATTTGCTGAAGACGTCTCTGTAGCAGCATTGCCGTCTTCAGTGATTGTGTTGCACGGAGCATTTTCCAGGAACAAGTCTTGAACAGCACCCAGCTGTTGACACCAAAAAATTCAATATGTCTCCTCAACATCGAGAAGCCTCCTGAAGCTGCATCCTGCTAAAAATAGGCAAGGCTACTTCAAGCATCAGATTTTGTCAAAATCAGACAGAAACTGAAGGATCCTTCAAGACAGCTAAAAGAGGGGTACAACTGAGGTTTCGGGTCATTCCGACATCGTTTGGCCCAACTTCACCGCTCCGACAGCTAAACAAGCGCTCCCGGCGGCAACATCATCAAAGACACCAAAACTTTGATCAAAGCCTACGGATGACTCCAGAATGTCTCCAAAGGGCTCCATGCCAAATTTCAAGTCAAACTGACAACGTTTGACCCTCCATCAATGCTCGAGCAGCAAAATCAAGCCTCCCGGCGGTGGGAACCACCGAAGCCATCACTCATCAAACAAAATACATGAGTGGCTTCAACATGCTTCCAAAAGGCTGCACGTCGAATTTCAGGTCATTCCGACAACGTTTGACCAGGTTTCGATGCTCCGAGAGAAAATCAAGCCTACCGGCGGCGGAGCAACCCGGGACCATGACATCCAAAACGGAGCCCATGGAACGTCTCAAAATGACTCCAATAGGCTCCCTGTCAAATTTCAGGTCAATCGGACATCGTTTGACCACATATCAAAGCTCGGCATTTTCCCCGCAGCAAAATCAAGTGAAGCATCGATGGGACCCCAAACGGCTTCAAAACTCAAATAAAAGCCCATGGTTGGTCCTATCCACTGCTCAAGAAGCTTCACCTCAATTTTCAGGTCATTCCGACATCATTTGACCTAGTTTCGACTCTTGACGGAAAATCGGCTACAAAGTCTTCGGCTTTCCCGAAAAATGGGAAACTTTGTGCTCCGATTTCGTGCGGGTTCTCGTCAAGTTTTCTCCAAGAAAATGAAGTCAATAATTGAGGAAAAATGTCAAGAAAAATACAGAAGAAAAAAAGAACGAAAAAGACGAAAAAACGGCCGAAAACGACGCTTGGCGACCAAACGGGCCGAAACCCTATGGTCGCCGGCGACCCTGGGTGCATGGTCGCCCAGCGACCCTGGAAATTCGGGTCACCGGATTTTGCACCAAAGTGTCCGTTTTCGATGGTTTTCGCGTTTCGGGTGTTCCGGCCTCTGTGATTTTCGGAAAATGCAATGTTTGATGCTTGAAAACGACTGATCTTCGTCGACATCTCGGATCCGCCGTCAAAAGCATGAAATCTTCACCGATCACCTCAAGATCGCCAACCGGCTGACCAAGAAAGTGCACTTTCTGTCCGACCGATCGTGAAATCGACAAGACAGATGTCACCGGCCCACCAACATCAATCAATGTCTGAAATTGCATCGCAATCCGACATCAAACAGTGCGTGGATCCACCTGTGATGATCGCAAGAAGAATCTCAAAAGGCGCAGCACGGCCCGCGACTCTTCACATGCCTTGGCAACCACTTAATGTCGTTAATTGACCCATTAAAGCAGTCATTAACTCATTATTTTGGATGGCCCAATCAGAACCAAGCATTTGGGAGTTACAAATCCAAGCAATCATGGCATTAAACCCATGAAACTCCCATCATCATGAAGCATAAAGGTGATTAAATGCCCACTACCTTCATCGGCCAATCACAAGCCTTGAAAAAGGAGTTACAAAATCGATTTGTAACTCCTCATCAATTCTTTCATCATGGCCATCAATGCCAATAAACACCTCATGGCTATCAAAAGCCTATAAAAGGAGGTCCATTCCAAGAAGAAAGCATGATGAAAAGAGATCCCAAGTGCAAGCTCTGAAAAACCAGAAAATCCAAGAAAGAGACGAAGTCCTGCTACTTTGCGCCCGGAAGCACCACAAGGTGATCAACGTCCCTTGGGGGGCCACCCCCCCCACCACCCACCCCCAAGGTCACCTCCTTCTCCAACATGGCCTAAACGCGGCTTTTCAACCCGTTTACTTGGTTTTTCATTGGATATAGGACCTTCTCTTGGTCCTTGTCCTTTAAAAAATTGAGGTTAGGAGCCAAGCCAAAGAATCAAAGCATCACATGTTCTCATTTGAAGGACGATGGCGAAGCCAATACATGACTTGCGACCGTCGATCTCAACATGTCCCCACAATCTCCTGAGAAGTTAGATCCCTTTTCTTCCTTTTCTATTGTAGTTTGTATTTCTTAAAGAGACAAAAAGAAATCACAATTCTTGTCTTTCATATTTGATGAGTTTTGTAAAAACGCCTTTCACGGCAAAATCGCCTTTCACGGCAAATAAACAAAAACGCCTCTTACGGCATTCTAAAAACTTGTCTCTTTTCTTAATATTTATGCAATTTGAAAAGTTAGAAAAAAGGATTGATTTCCTTTCCACTTGTGAAGGTGAATCTCCGGATTATCACTATTCCAAATTCCAAGTAGAAAGTAAATCTGGCATACCCGTACAAAAATGTTGATGCCCGAGATCTTCCCTCCTCCACCGAGACCCAGGTCAGCCCCCGGGGTGCGGAGGGAGAGGACGGAAGACCCCCCCTTTTTTTTTCGGGTCCATCACCAGCAACTTCTCTTCTTTGTTGAGTAATTTATCGGTCCAGACATCGTCCATGAGATCGGGTATCTGGGACCAATCGGCTGGGTTTTCATTGAAGAATATTTCATTGGCAGGAGCTTCTTTAGGATGATCAATCGGAAGAGGCTTGAGTTCCGATGTCACAGTTTCAGGAGATGAAGGCTGAGAAGATGCTATCTCAGTGGAAGTCACCTAAAAAGATGTAGCTCCGAAAGATATACTACCAGTTGGGGAGCACGTGTCTTCTGAAGCTTCAGAGGCACTATCATCTTGAGCTATTGCATTGCAGGTTATCCTGATAGGAGATGCCCCCAGTGGAATCGGACTCATCCTCGGATGTAAGAGGATCATCGATCCAGCAGTTTTCTCCATTTTCAAGAGTTGAAGGAGAAAGTTCCCGTTGATTTTAAGGGACTTCTGGTTCTGTATCATGACGAAAACTGTTTACGCGATCATGCTCCCGCTCTATGGCAAGATGTTGCAGGATTCTTGCATATTCTTCAAGATTTGGCATAGGAGCCAAATCTTCTTCGTCATTTGCTCCTTGTGGTTCACCATTATTGGGTTCCACTGAAGCATCTGCTGATGCCAGGTCAACAGCATTTTCAGCCTCTTCATCTTTTTCATCATCAGACCAGGATCCTTGTGGCCGTAATGGGTTATACTTGATTACTAGCATAAGATGAGACTCCGGAATCCATTCCTCATCGGAGAGGTATTCTCCTGTTTCAAGGGATTCTTCCCACTCATCGATATCACTGACAGTATCACTGGACTCGTATCCATCCATGGAGAATCCAACTTCCGAGTTACAAGAGTATGATGCCCCCTGTGTAGTTTCAATTTTGTAATAAGATGGCATGAAATCACCAAGGGTGAATTTTCTTACCGCCTTTGAAGTTTTGGGAAGGGATTCTTCCGTCGCCCCTAGTGAAGCAGTGGAAGAGGTTTCTGCCTTTTCAGGGACTTCTTGTTTTGATTGAGACTTCTGCTGCTGTTTGAGCTTGCGGAGTTGTCTCTTGGCTTGCCTTCGTTGCTGAGCGGTCGACTTTGTTTTGACGATCTCCCAATTTTCATCTTCTAGGAGATTGGGATGCACCCATATGGTTTGTCCATCTGGTATTGGATAGGGAATCAACTCTTGGGATGCTTGAGCCATTTTTATCACCTTGAATGAAGTAGTGATCTTCTCCTTTGGTGAATTTGAAGTTTACCCACATGACACTATGTTGATGGAGGTGAACCCATAGTTTTTGTCAAAGGTAATGACTCCGTTTTTCCACATCTCGTTGATCTTCTCTCTCACAACGAAGCATTGATTGAGAGGATGCGAGATCATCTGGTGGTCTGGACAATATCGGGGATCGTTGGTTTTGCCAACATCTCCTGGTCTTTTGGGCTTGGGCAAGGTGAGTTTGCCCTTTACTAAGAGAGCCTCAAAGATTTCTTCAACATCTTCATCGAATGGGTGTTTCTTTCTTACACGTTCCTTGAAGGCATCAGAGAGTTCATGTCTTTTACCCGTTGTTTTGTTTTCAGCTTTCTTGGGCCGCGAGGAGCTGACTTGGTCTGCACATTAAGAACCTCATTTTTCTTTGGTTTTGAGGTTGTAATGGAGGTTGGTTCTTTCTTTGATGATTTCTGACTGTTGAGTTCTTTGATCACCATTTCAGCCTCCTTGGAATCTTCTAGGAGTTCTCCCAGGTTCTTTGATTTGTTGCCGATATCATGGAGCGGATTCTTGCTCTCATGTTGTTACGGCAGATGTCATAGCGACACTTGTGGCAATACATCTGAGCATTTGTACACCATTGCCTTCCACTTGTGAATGAAGTCGTATGTTGACTTATTCTCTCCCTGCTTTAGGCTGCAGAGCTGAGCCATAGTAACAGGGTGATCCTCACCTTTGAAGTGTGTCAGGAAGCGTGTCTCTAGCATGGCCCAGTTTTGGATGGAGTCCTCCGGTAAAGTGGAGTACCAATCAAAGGCCATACCTTTTAGGGTACTTGCAAAGAGACGGATCTTGAGGACATCTTGATCTGCGATAGCTCCTGTCAGGATCTTGAAGTGGATGATATGTTGTCTGGCTGAACCTTTCCCAGTATATGTCTGGAAGTAGGTTGTTTGAATTTTGCAGGGAACGGTACCGAGTCCATCCATAAGGGATAAGGTGGCTTGATCCCATGTTCCTTCAATGTATCATCTTCTTTTGCTTTTGCGAGGATATCGTCAACGTCCTTTTTAGTAAGGGTGCGTGACTCATTATTTTTTGCATTGGCCTCGTCATCTTGAGGATTCGGATGGGTTTGATTATTTTCTTGACGCTGTAAAGTGAGAAGAAGATTTTCCATGAGAGTTTCGATCCTCTGTTGACCTTTCTCCAATTGTTGGATGCGTGAGGTTACGTCATCATGTGGTGGAGGCTGCTCAGAACCGGTAGCCAGGACGTTCATCCCTCGGGATTCGAACGAAGAAATTGTTCTGATGAACGAGCTAGGGCTGAATCTTTTGGATGAAGAGTCCAAGGAGTGGTTACTCCGGTGTCCTTGGCTTGAAGGAGTGGAGGATTCTTCCAGATGTGTTCGTGTTCGGGAGACGCTGCGAGTCACAGGACCTCTAACATGAATTTTGGTTGCTGACTTCTGGCGTCTTCTGGTTTTGCCAACCATATGGACAGCAACAACTTGGTCGGGTCTTTCTTTTTCGACCCATTTTTTAGAAAAGTGGAGAGTAGAATGTTGGGTTCTTTGTTTCTCTAGTCTCTTTTGTCGATATGCCGCGCGATGACGTATACGACGAGCAATTTGAGTTTCAGTCAGCTCTGGCTGGGCTCTTGCAATGAAGGATGTAGTCTCCCGTGCGCAGCAGCCGAGCTTGTCTTCCTTAAAGCTAGGCATGACAGGATCCGGACGCGGTCCTTTGCCTGTCGCAGTGAGGCTTTGAATTTCGTGAGTTCGACCCCTGTTGAGATGAAGGGTTGACTCGCAGGAGTGCAGACTTCAGCGGGTTTTTGCTGAGGTCTAACGATGTATGATTTGATTTTGGGCTTGTAGGAGCAAGCCGGCTCATGCTGAATTGGTTTGTTTGTTTGGCGGAAAGTAGGTTTCTCCTCTTTCATGTAAGAGAGAGGTAGAACTGGTTCTCCTTGAAAGGGGCCCGGTATGCTGGCTTTATAGATGTCCGGGACCTCCGTTGTTTTGGTGAAGGTCTCGGGGACCAGGTTTTGGGGCAAACCTGGTTTCTTGTAAGTTGAGGCTTCGGGGGAGCGCCACGGCCTTCAGGCTTTTTTGTGTTCGCCCTTGGTGCCATGTTAGTGACACGTTGCGGGGCAATTTTCTACTTCTTGGCAAGTACAGTTCCTTCTGCGGGGAGTGGGAATGGTTCCAGTGTTTTGAGAGTTGTCGAGGGAGATGACGCTTCGGCAACTGGGAGGGCGCATATGAGCGCGCTTGTTTTGCTTGTCTTGAAGCATGAGCTGGTACTTGTTTTCATCAAAAGTGATGGTCAATGAAGCTGCCATTGTTAGTTTGGAAAACTTCTGAAACAAGACCACATCCATTACTAATCACAAGAATATGGTGATAAATGGAGAACAACTATGGTTTTGTCTTTTCAAATCGCTCAAAAGGACATGGCCCAGCCCAAGCAAGATGAAGAAGGCAAAAAGACATAGGAGGTACAATTGTTCTAAATGCAAGTATGGTAGGCTCAGGGTGAGTGTCCCAGTGACTGCTAAAAGCAATTATAGACCATAATTCAAATTACTGAGAAGCAAGGCTCACTCGAGGTAAAATGATATAAGGTTGGAGAAACATATGTGTCGGTCGCGAATTCAGTAGACCCAAAAGGGCGTACTAGCACCGCTAGGCACAAATGTTGCAAATCGCATCCTTGGAAAGGACACGAGATGGGATTTCTTTTTAAAAGGTCAAAATTGGGTTCATAAAAGAGAGCAAATGGTATTCCAATCCGAACATAGGCTCAAACATTTCTGCGAGCACTAAGTCCAAAAGGGAAGGAACCAAAATTTCTCGGATGTGAATCCAATAATTACAGATTTTTTTTTTTTTGAAAGGTCAAGATTGAATCTATCAAAGAGAGCAAATGGTGTTCCAATCCGAACAAAGGCTCAACATTTTTACGAGCACTGAATTCGAAAGTGAAAGAACCAAGATTTCTCAATTTTGGACTCAAAAGTGACCGAAGTTTTTTTTTTTGAAAGCTTTTTTTTTTTTTAAGATTTTTTGTTGAAAGGTGCACATAGGTTTCCAATTTGATCTTATGAAACCTTAGTAGATAGATCAGCCCCCAGGTAAGGGTAGGATTACTTAATGAGCCTGTTTGAAGGACCCTTGCCTCGAACAGTCTGGCTGCCTCCACACTCTGGACAAGGCTTTTCTTAGATCCACTTTGGTCAAAGAACGCAATTGGTGCAACCTTAGTGCTTTTCTTTTTTTTTTTTTTTTTTTTTTTTGAAAGATTTCTAATGAACTCATCAAAGAGAGCGAATGGTGCTCCAATCCGAACATAGGCTCAAACATTTCTGCGGGCACTAAATCCGAAAGGGAAAAACCAAAGTTTCTCAAATTTGAATCCAAGAGAGAGATAACTGATATTTTTTTTAAAGAGTTTGAAATGAAAATTTTTTTGTTTTGAAAACCCCTATCGGACTCATCAAAGAGAAAAGAAAGCCCAATCCCCAATACGAATAATAGCTGCAAACATTTCTGTGAGCTATCAAGTTCAAACAGGAGAGGATCAAAGTTTCTCGAAATTGAATCCAAGAAAGAGAAATCAGATTTGTTTTTTTTTTTTTTTTCTTTGAAAGAGTTTGAAATGAGATTTTTTTTTAAATGAGAAAGAATGAATGAAATCCCATCTCATGTTTTTTTTTTTAAAGATGCAAGATCCAACATAGGCCACAAATTAGAAAGGAGCCAAGGAATCGAAGCATCACATTCTCAATTGAACGGGTCCCAACGGGTGTGCCAACTTGATGGACCCGGCCTTTCGTCCTCGCCTTCCGCCCCGGGGGCTAACGGGGTCTGGTGGAGGAGAAAAAACGGGTATCAACATTTTTGTACGAGTATGCCAGATTTTCTATTCTACTTGGAATTTGGAGTGGTGATGATCTGGAGATTCACCTTCACAAGTAGAAAGGAAATCAATCATTTTTCCTAACTTTTCAAATTGCATAAATATTTAAGAAAAGAGACAAGTTTTTTTCTTTGAATGCCGTTGGAGGCGATTTTTTGTTTGTTTGTCGTGAAAGGCGATTTTGTGCCGTGAAAGGCGATTTACAAATCTCATAAAAAATGAAAGATGTCTCTTTAAAAAATACAAATAACAATAGAAAAGAAAGAAAAGTAGTCTAACTTCTCAGGAGATTGTGGGGACACGTTCAGATTGACGGTCGCAAGTCATGCATGGACTTCGCCATCGTCTTTCAAATGAGAACGCTTGATGCTTCGATTCTTTCGGCTTGGCTCCAACCTCAGTTTTTTAGAGGATAAAGACCAATGGGAGGTCCTATATCCAATAAAAAATGAGTAAACGGGCTTAAAAGCCGCGTTTAGGCCATGTTGGATAGAAGAAGAGGACCTTGGGGAGGTGGCGCCCCAAGGGACTTCAATCACCTTGTGGTGTTTTTTGCAGTAGAGTAACAAGGCTTCTTTAGAACTTCTCTGGGATTTTCCAGACTCTGGATGTGTGTCTTGGTGTCGGTCGGTAGGTGTCAGTAGGTAGGTGTGCAAGTAGGTAGGTGTGCAAGTGCCTCTCTCTTTGGAATGGACCTCCTTTTTTAGGCTCTTGGTAGCCACAAGGTGGTTTATGGGCATTGATGGCCATGATGAGAGGTTTGATGGCATTGATGCTCCATGATGAGAAGAGTTATAAGTTTTTATTTCTTGATTTTGTAACTCTTTTTTCTTGGCTTATGATTGGCCGATAAAGAATAATGGGCATTTAATCGCCTTTAATTTCCAGGATGAGAGGAGTTTCATGGTTTTAATGCGATGATTTCTTGGACTTGTAACTCTCATTTCCTTGAATCTGATTGGGCCGTCCAAAATAATGGGTTAATGACCGCATTAAGTTGTCATAAAACTGGTCAATTAAAAGCATTAAGTGGTCGCCGGGGCATTTGAAGAGTTGCGGGCCGCACCGCGTCTTTTGTGATTCTTCTTGTGATGTTCGCCGATGGATCCACACGTTGTTTGATGTCGGATTGCGATACAATTTCAGACATTGATTGATGTTGGTGGGTCGGTGACATCTGTCTTATCGATTTTTCGATCGATCAGACAGAAAGTGTACTTTCTTGGTCAGGCGGTTGGCGATCTTGGAGCGATCAATGATGATTTCATGCTTTTGACGGCGGATCCGAGATATTGGCAAAGATCAGTCGTTTCCAAGCATCAAGAATTAGATTTTCAGAAAATCACAGAGGCAGAAACTCCCGAAACGCGAAAAGGATCGGAAAACGGGCCATCCGGCGAAAAATCCGGCGACCCAGATTTCCAGGGTCGCCGACGACTATGGGGGTTTTATCCCCTTTGGTCGCCGTTTCGTTTTTCAGCCGTTTCTACTTCTTTTTCGTTCCTTTTTTCTTCTGTATTTTTCTTGACATTTTTCCTCAATTATTGACTTGATTTTCTTGGAGAAAACTTGACGAGAACCAGCGCAAAACCGGAGTACAAAGTTTCCCATTTTTTGGAAAAACCGAAGACTTTGTAGCCGATTTTCCGTCAAGAGTCGAAACTAGGTCAAACAACGTCGGAATGACCTGAAATTCGAGGTGAAGCCTCTTGAGCAATGGATGGGACCAACATGGGCTTGTATTTGAGTTTTGAAGCTGTTTGGGGTCCCGTCGATGCTAGACTTGATTTTGCTGCAAGGAAGATGTCTAGCTTTGATATGCGGTCAACCGATGTTCGATTGACCTGAAATTCTACAGGGAGCCTATTGGGGTCATGTAGAGATGGTCCATTAGCTCCGATTTGGATGTCATGGTCCCAGGAGGCTCCGGTGCCGGTAGGCTTGATTTTCTTTCGGAGCGCCGAAGTCTGGTCAAACATTGTCAGAATGACCTGAAATTTGACGTGCATCCCTTTGGAAGCATGTTGAAGCCACTCATGTACTTTTTTTTTATGAGTGATGGCCTCGGTGGTTTAGCCGCTGAGAGACTTGATTTTGCTGCTCGAGCGTTGATGAAGGGTCAAACGTTGTCAGTTTGACTTGAAATTTGACAAAGAGCCTTTTGGAGGTATTTTGGAACCGTCCGTGGGCTCTGATCGAAGTTTTGATGTCTTCGATATTGTCGCCACCTGGAGCGCCTATTTAGCTGTCGGAGAAGTGAAGTTAGGCCAAATGATGTCGGAATGACCTGAAACTTCATGTGTACCTATCTTTTGGCTATTTTGAAGGATCTTGCAGTTTTTGTTTGATTCTGAAAAGATCTGATGCTTGAAGTGGCTTTGCCTGTTTGTAGCAGGATGCGGCTTCTTGTGGCTTCTTGATGTTGAGGAGGCAAAGTGACTTTTTTGGTGTCAACATCTACGAGGCTCAGGTTCTCACTGTGAGCGACAAAGTATGGGAGCTCGGCTGGCTGGAAGCATTGAAAGAAGCTAGGGTCTCCGAGGACCACCTGTCTTACAAAAATCCAGCCAAGTTCCCAAGGTCGGAGCCCGAACCAAGTCCAGTCCCCTCCTCATCTGAGACTCCTGCTGCGACTGAGGCTGGTGACGCTGGGGATGCTCCTTGAAATCCATCTTGATTGTATTTCTTTCTTTTGATTTTTGTAATGCTTGAACATTGTATCTCTTTTTTTTATAAATACTAATGCACTTTTTCTCTTTTCATGCTTGCAATCAAACAATTTTCTTGAGATTTTTATGTGTTTGACCTCGGTTCCTCAACCGAGCCCCTTACATGTTCTCTTGCAAATTCGTTTAAGTGATTGAGCTTGGTTCTATAACCGAGACCCCTTGTACTAAAGTTACCTTAAGTTCTTTAACTCAAGAAAACCGACTTGTATCCAAGCGCCAAGTTCGCACAGTTAAGCTTAGTTCATTAACCGAGCTCAACGAGGACAAACCAGACTAAGTTCTTTAACTTTAAGGAATACAAGGCATTTACCTCGGCGATAGAATACTTTAACCTGGTTCCATAACCAAACATTTTTTTTTAATTTCGGACGCCGAGACGATCACCAAGTTCTCAAACTTGGTGCGCCTTAACCATTCAGGGCTCTTCTTTGGTTCCCTGATGCTCTGTAGCAGTCAGGTAGGTAACTGTCGAGTTCAATGACTTGGCGAAAATTGAAAGTGACTGAGAGCAATTCTCCCAATAGGTTTTATTGATTTCATAAATAGAATACAATTCAAAAATAATACTTCTTGAGGTGCATCGCATTCCATGGTCGCGGTAACTCTTTACCATCCATGTCCTCAAGCCGATATGTTGATTGTCCGGCAGCCGAGATCACCTTGAATGGCCTGTGCCAGTTCTGTGCCAGCTTACCTTCATTCGGGTTCTTGTCCCCTGGAAGCGTCTTTTTCAAGACCAATTCTCTAACTAAGAATTTCCTCCCTCTGACCTTCTGGTTGTAGACCTTAGCCACTTATTGCTGGATCTTTTCGGGATCTTTTCTTCTTGGATTTCTATCTTTTTTTTTCTTGGAATGACCCCCCTTTTATATACCTTTGGTAGCCATTAGGTGGGTTTATGAGCATTGATGCCATTGATGATCCATGATGAGAGGAGCTACAAGTTTTTATTTTATATTTTGTAACTCCTTTTTCTTGGCTTTTGATTGGCCGATGGAGAATAATGGGCATTTAGTCGCCTTTAATCTCCATGATGGGAGGAGTTTCATGGATTTAATTCCATGATTGCTTTGATTTGTAACTCTTCTTTCCTTGCTTCTGATTGGGCCATCCAAAATAATGAGTTAATGCCATGCATTAAGTTGTCATAAAATAGGTCAATTAACAACATTAAGTGGTCGCCGTTTGGAAGAGTCGCGGGCCGTACCGCGTCTTTTGGAATTCTTCATGAGATGAACGCCGATGGATCCACATGTTGTTTGATGTCGGATGGCGATGCAACTTCAGACACTGATTGATACCAGTGAGCCGGTAACATTTGTCATGTCGATTTCTCGATCGGTTGGACATAAAGTGTGCTTTCTTGGTTGGCCAGTTGGTGATTTTGAAGCATGCGATGATGATCAAATGCTCTTAATGGTAGATCTGAGATGTTGGTGAAGATCAGCTTATTTCGAGCACAAAAAAAAATCAGATTTTCGGAAAACCACAGGGGCCATAATTCTCAAAACGAGACAAGGGTCGGAAAATAGCCCTTTCGGCGGAAATCCGGCGACCCAGATTTCCAGGGTCACCAGCGACCATGGTGATTTTTCCCCTTTTTGGTCGTCGTTTTTCGAACGTTTCACGATCTTTTTCGATTCTTTTTTCTCCTATATTTTTCTTGACATTTTCCCTCATTTATTGGCTCGATTCTCTTGAAGAAAACTTGACGAGAAGCCTAGCAAATCGGAGCACAAAGTTTCCTATTTTCTGGTTAGGCTGAAGACTTTATTACAGATTTTCCGTCAGAAGTCAAAACTAGGTCAAACGATGTCGGGATGACCTAAAAATTGAGGTGAAGCTTTCTGAGCAGTAGATAGGACCAACCATGAGCGTTTTTTGAGTTTTGAAGCCGTGTGGGGTCCCATCGCCAGTAGACTTGGTTTTGTTGCTAGGGAGATGCTGCGCTTTGATGTGTGGTCAACCAATGTCCGATTGACCTGAAATTTGATAGGGAGTCTATTGGAGTCATTTTGAGACGATCCATTAGCTCCGATTTGGATGTCATGGTCGGGAAGCTCCGCCGCCGAGAAGCTGATTTTGTTTCCGAGCGTCAAAGTCGGGTCAAACGTCTTCGGAATGACCTGAAATTTTAAGTGTAGCCCTTTGGAAACATGTTGAAGCCATCCATGTGCTCTATTTGATGAGTGATGGCCTTGGTGATTCTTGCCGCCAAGAGGCTTGATTTTGCTGTTCAATGATTGATGTGGGGTCAAACGTTGTCGATTTGACTTGAAACTTAACGTGAAGCCTTTTAGAGGTATTTTGAGACCATCCATAGGTTCGGATTGAAGATTTGATGTTTTCGACGCTGTCACTGCCCGGGCACCTATTCAGCTGTCGAAGGAGTGAAGTTAGGCCAAATGATGCTGGAATGGCCCGAAACTTCATGTGTACTCTTCTTTTGGCTGTTTTGAAGAATCTTGCAGTTTTTGTTTGATTCTGACAAGATTTGACGCTTGAAGTTGCATTGCCTGTTTGTGGTAGGATGCGGCTTCATGTATCTTCTTGATGTTGAAGAGGGAAAGTGACATTTTTGGTGTCAACAATTATCATGTTTGTTTGTGGTCTTGTAAATAAACTCATTTTAACACAAAAAACTTCACACTGTGAAACTCTTAACATGTCTGACTTGTAAAAAGGCGCTTAACCATGCTTTACACGGTGATTGCTTTGGTTATGCAATTAGTCACCGAGTCAAACTCCCTCAGACACTTTTTCTTTTATTCTTTTCATTGGTGGCTCCATATTGCAACCCAAACTGTTCAGATTTTTTTATTGAACTAATAACTCCAAGTGCTTTAACCTAATTATCATAAATCACCATAGATTTTGAGTAATTTATGAAGAATGTTAAAAACTTCCAACCTATAAATAAAAAAAATTTAAACTTTTATGGGCCCCAATTCATGATCCAAATTGTTCCATATTATCATATTAAGGATAAGTATCAAGACATTTAGTTTCATATCGTAAATCTACATGGATTTTGAGAAATTTCTAGACAATATCATTCAAACACATCTAAAATCATTAGATGTACTCCTTTTTTTTTTTTAATGACGTGGGTATCCTTGATGACTTTTACCAAATAGACTATTCCCCTAGCTAATGCCCGCTAAACCCATACAAGCTGGGTGGGACCAAGTCAACAATGCGTTATGAGGCTAGCCATCTCCAAAATACAATGAAGCCTAGCTTATGTTGATATTGATCAACTTTTGCTAGCCCGAAGATCAACCATGAACCTAACAACCCCACAAAGATGCAATAGCATAATCCAAATAATCAATTATATGTAGAGAGATGAGACCTCAGAATGCAGTCATGAGCTAATGCCAGCTGTAATTGATGCTCTCGGATGAAGCTTTCATTGTAGTAAGTAGAAAACATATTGTCACAACACTCAAGGGGTTGTTTGGCTTTTACATATGTGATAGAATAATGATTCACATGTCCAAATGATGCATATGTGATTCAATTTCATATGCAATTGAGTCCCATGAAAACACTTTCCATTGCTTGTCATTTTCACATGTAAATCTCAGTGGATTCGATGGTTCACTATGTTTTCAAGTTTCTTGAAATTTATAATTAGTCAAGACATGACACTTGAAGCCCCCTTCCCCATCTTTTTTTAGCTTTACAAAGAGGATGAGCAGTTTGGATCATGAAAATGGGGCCCACAGAATCAAGAATGGCGGATTTTATGCAGCGATGAATTTAGACCAGAATTTTACCCCATGGCCGTTTTGGACATTATAAAGGGGATTAACAATTCAGATCATGAATTAGGGGACAACATCAATGGAAAAAATGAAAAATCGATTGAGTTCAAGAGACGTGAAAAGCATGTATTAACTCAGCAAGATGAATCAACGGTTCATAGTTTTTCATAAATCTCTATAGACCGAAAATGAATCAAGGCACCAAATCTGATCCCCTAGCTATTTTGAACCATCTAAAGAGGATGAGTAGTTTAGATCATGAAAATGAGGCCCATGAAAGTCCAAAGTGGTAGATTTTAGGGTATAGGATTTTTCAGAAACATCTCAAAATCTAGGACGAGTCAACGGCTGAAATTTGGTTTCCTAACCATTTTTTACCTTTTAAATACACCCAACAATTGAGATCTCAAGTAAGGTTCCCAAAAATTTTGAAATTTTTTTAAAAAAGGACAACCCAAAAACTCATCTGAGTTTCCGTAGCTTCGCACAATAATAGTTACATGTGTTTCCTTTTACCAAGGTATGAGGTGTGAAAATTTTGGACACAAAACCACACTCATTTTCACACCATTTTTACATCTTCATTTATACATCGCGTGCATAAATTGTGCAAGACGCATAATCATTACGCATGAGCCCCCATTTACATATGTAAATAAGTGCAACCAAACAGTTAGGCCCATATGTAAAGAGTATAATAGTTAGGACAGCGGACATTAGAACAACAACTGTCATTGGTAATTAAAACAGTCATAACCTCCCCTTAGGCCCATCAGTTGCAACCCGACCCATAAACAATCTGACTGAACCCATATAGGGATCGGTCCAACTTGGTTTAGGCCCAATAAACTGTAAAATAACAGCTTTTACATCCTGCCCTAAAGATTCCAACCAAGACCCAATAGCTAGAGTCCACGTCTAGTAGACTAGCATGCTCTTTAAAGGGGATCTCTTGGTGGGGTGTGGCATCTCCATTTCTCAAGTTTAAATGGCTTAAAGTGGATTCATATATACATTTAGATGAAACAGAGTTTGGTAACCACATGTAGTATGTCTTTTTCATACCAAATAAAAGAAATTTATGTCCCTGGGAAAAATGATGAGAATGAGGGCTATGGGAAACAAATGTCTTTGTTTGAAGAGTGTAAAAGTCGGTGCCATATTTAATCGGCGCCTTGTTTGGTTTCTCTTTAAAATTTGAAAATCTGGGCCGCTGAGTTGAAATCTGAACCGTTGGATATCTTTCCGAGCTCACCTTGTCAAATATAAGTCATTCGTTAGTCACATATTCCAAGATGTTTGCGAAAAACTGTAGACCACTAAATTTCAATATCTGGACGTCTATGGGCCCCTATATCATAATTTGAAGCGTCATAAAGATGGTTTTGAGCTGAAACTCCAACTCTTGATTCGAAGTAGTCGATCTCGAGAAGTTTATTAAAGAAATTGTGGACCATTGATTTATTTAAAAGAAACTGATTGTTTTTCAGGTTACTGAATCATGTTCCCTTTTCCGTTAATTGTACGGATGTAAATGATGATCCAAACCATTAGAATTCTTCAAAACACTAAGAACGGCTAGCATGTCAAATTTCAGCCGTTGATGCTTAATCAATCTTGAGATATTTGTTGAACAAATGTGAACTATTGGATCTTAATTTCTGAACTTTGTGGGCCCATATACCGAGTTCCAAACTACTGATCCAATTTAGAATCACAAGAGTGGTTATGGAGGTCAAATTTCATCCCTTTACTCCTTGTGAATCCCTTGTGAATCTTGAGTAATTCATGAAAACCCACTAATTGTTCTTAGGTGTACTCATTCTTAAACTATAGTTGAGTTTCACGTGAATCCAATTAATCCAGTTTTTTTCGTTTTCCAATTGTGGGGCCTGTTAAACTCTGACCCTCCCTAAGAGTGCTTAGTGCTTAATTAATTTTAATTAGGTGCCTAATATATTGTTTTGGATGTATTTGTACTTGGATAGTTAGATCAGAGGTTTTGACCATTGAGTAGGTAATTGATGACTTTTTTTCATGGTTTAAAATCTCGGTCTCGGTCGCGGTATCGGCCGGGCTGAAAAACCAATATGATATCGATATCGGTCGCGGATATCGGTCCGTCGCGGTCGTCGCGGTGTGAATTTTTTTTTTAATCCCAAAAAATTTGCAAAAATATCCAAAAAATCCAGAATATTAGAAAATGCTGGAATATGATATTATTTTCCATTAGTAACAACAATAAATCAAAATCTCGGTCACCTTAAGTTATGAGTCCTGTCTGTATCGCAATTCGCTATCTTCTTTAGTATAAAAGGAATATGAAAGTAAAAGGATCTAGCATAAAAGTATGTAGATCAATCATTTACACACCATACAATGATCATAAATCATTAAAAGAACATATTTATGATGAAATCCCCAAAAAATGATATATTATAATTCAAATATTAAAAAATTCAAAAATAAAATAATTAAAATAAAAATCTAAATCATGTTTATGACTATGAGTAGATATAGATCTATCATCTACACACTATTAATAAGCCTTTGATATCACAAATATTCTAACAAGTTACAAATAACAACAATTATTTTTAAGAAAATTTTTTTTTAATAAAATCATTTTCAAAATCCTAAATACATAGATCTAGCATAAAAGTATGTAAATCAATCGTTTATACACCATACAATGATCATGAATCATTAAAAGAACATAGTTATGATGAAATCCCCAAAAAATGATATATAATAATTCAAATATTAAAAAATCCGAAAATAAAAAAAAATTAGAAAAAGAAGTTCAAAATCATGTGTATGAATAGATCTAGCATGAAAGTATGTAGATCTAACTTTTAAATGAAGAACACAACACAAATGACAAACCTAATTGTGTGGGCTGCTTCTACCGAAACCGATGTTGTAATCCTTTGGTAACAGCGCCAATCAGGAAGGGTCTTAACCCCCTTCTCTCCGACATAAGCAGCGTCTCAGCCTTTGTCGAGGTGGGATTGGTCCCGGTAGAAGTACCGACCATGTCCTACCGAACTCGACCTCACGCTGACATCCCAGTCCGATCTCGGGTATAGCTGACCCCGGCGCCTTCTCCAGTTCGGCCCCTCTGCCGAGGTGAACACCGGGCTTCCAGTTCCCATTATGAGATGGGACGGGTACTTTGTAGGGAGTCCCTGTCAGGTAGGGCGGCCACCGGCCAAGGATAAGGGCTCGTTCCTATCAACAGATCACATCCACATTTATGTGAGGGATTTGAGGGGAGGTTTGATGGGACAAGTATCCTCACCTACCCCCACTAAAGATCCCAGGTGTGGGCTGATGGGACAAGTATCCTCACCTACCTCCACTATGGAACCTTCCACTCTCCTCTATATATGCCTGCATGAAGAGTCATGAACAGGTACATGCAAGATACAGCCCGCACTGTTACTCTGCTAAAACATCTCTTCTTCTCCACTTCACCCTAGGTCAGTGACTGCACTAACTCAGGCGTCGGAGTACCTTTGGCTGATAGCAGCCTCGGGCCCTGACTGCTGTTTTCTCTTCCCTTTCAGGTTTCAGATCAGCAGAGACACTTGTTCAAGCTAAATAACCTCTCTGTAAACCCTCATCATCAGTTAAACCTAAGTCCGTAATAATTAGGCACGCACAATTTGGCGCCGTCTGTGGGAAAAACGATCTGAAAATTCCACGTTTTCATCCTAACAGCTATGCCTCCCAAGGCTCAGAAGGGAAAGAGCGTTGCTAGACCGTCTGGGTCTAAGCAACCAGAAACATTTCTGCCTCTCATGCCACCTCCACTGGTAACAGACCAGGCAGGAGCGTTGGTAACGAGCTCGCGAAGGGATACCAGGCAAGCACCATCCAACCCTCCTCCGAAGGGAGTGGGAGGAGAACCTGGTATGCGGAGTGTAGGTTCACCCGTTACGGTGACACACTCGTCGTCAAGAGTAGCAGCAGCGTCTTCTCGGCGCGATCCTGTATTAGAACGAGCTCGGACGAATACTTCTCAGGCGGAGCGTCCGCGCCTGGAAGTTGTTCTCAACGCGCCACCGCGTAAGGACGTTCCTCAGGAACGGCCCTTACGAGGCGGGGCTCCTGTGCGGTCTCCTCCTCGGTCTTCTCATGGGGACCACATGGAAGAGGATCACGTCCACCTCGGTGATGAAGGTGACGACGACATGGTCCTGGAGGACGATGTTGAGGCCCAAGCCGAGGCCATCAAGGCTCAAAACCTCATCATCGAAGAGCAGAAAGGGCAGATCCTCCAGCTTCAGCGGCAGCTTGAAACGAAGAGCCAAGTCCCGCCCGAAGCCTCTCACACGCCTCCGCCTAAGCAACGAGCTCGTCTAGGTCTCCGGGGTCGACCAGACCTAAGGGATAAGTTAAATGAAAGGCGTGCCCGAGCTCGCGAAGAGGGCTCGAGTAACACTCAGGCCAGTGCTGACCAGCAGCAGCGACATAAACAAAGGCGGGAGACCAGGGCCGACCCCGAGATGGCTGACTACATCGATCAGCAGATTAAGCTGGCCGTACAGCAGAGCCTGGAGCAGGCCGGCCTCGCTCGAGGTCGGTTAACTACCAAACACGGTGACATCCATGGCACGTCTCCATTTTCTCGGGAAATCAGAGATCATCCTCTTCCTGATAAGTTCAGCGTCCCACGCTTCAATCTCTATGACGGGACGTCGGACCCCGAGGCTCATCTTCGGCACTTCACCCAGAAGATGACGGTATTCAGCGGCGACGGCGACCTTGATTGTAAGGTTTTCTCCTCCAGTTTGGGCGACCTCCCGCTTCGGTGGTTCTGTACGCTTCCCGAGGGATCGATTTCGAGCTGGCCACAGCTCCGAAACTCCTTCGTCGAAAAGTTTCAAGCCCACCGGGTCATCCCAAAAACTGACGCCGATCTGATCTCAATCAAGATGAGGCCGACCGAGACTCTTACTCAGTTCGCCAAACGATTCTGGACCATCTACAGCGTGATTGAAAATTCCAACGACGACGTAGCCGTTACTGCCTTCCAACAAGCTTTGCTGCCGGGCAATGAGCTTCGGAAGAAATTGGTACGTCGTCTTGCGCCTTCGGTAAAGGCTCTGATGGTCCGGGTGAACCAGTATGTCGAGCAAGAAGAGGACGACGTCCGAGCTCGAGAAAGTCATAATTTCTGGCCAGAGGGCCGACAGGAGGGCCGTCCCACGAGAAGAGAGAGGAGGCTTGCTAAGAAAGAGGCGGATCGGAGTAGAGAGCCATCCAGTTCGGCAGTACGCCCTGCCCCCACCTCGGGAGGCAGCACGAGGCCGAAACCAAGTGGCGCCTCTTATAGAGCCGTCAATACCATCTTCAAAGAGCCTATCTACAAGCTCCTCGGCAAAATCCAGGCCCAGCCCTTCTTCAAATGGCCCCAGCCAATGAAGAGTGACTCCTCCTCCCGAGATCAGAGCAAGTTCTGTGCCTACCACAAAGATAGAGGACACAGAACCGAGGACTGCTATGCCTTCAAGGCACACCTTGAAAAGCTCGTAAAAGATGGGCATCTAAGAGACCATGTCAGGGAAGAAGGCAGAGTGAACAACGCTCAGCAACGCCTCCCCGACGACCAAGGCAGCGGTGAGCCTGCAGGGACCATCGACGTCATTCACCTGGCTCCTGCCCCCCGAGGCAGTGACCGAGCCCGTGCTGAGGCTAGGAAAGCCCAGCACGGCAGGCATGTGATGACGGCCGAGCTCGGTCCCTCGGCAAAGAGAGCACGTTTGGAGAGGCCAAAAATCTGGTTCTCTGATAAAGACTTGGCCGGGGTCCAGCTACCCCACAATGATCCTCTCCTTCTGACTATGAGGTTACACAACTTCGATGTCAAAAGGATCCTAGTGGACCCCGGGAGCTCCTCAGAAATCCTCTACTTGGATTGCTTCAGGAAGATGGGCCTGAAAGAGGAGGACCTGCAAGAAGCCCGCACCCCGCTGGTGGGTTTCAGCTCCAAAACGGTATACCCCAAAGGGAAAATTTCCCTTAAGGTCGAGGTCGGAGGGGCCTCCACAACGGCAGACTTCTTGGTGGTGGATGCACAATCTCCATACAATGCCATCATGGGGAGAACCTGGCTCCATAGCTTGGAGGCCGTTCCCTCGACCCATCACCAGAAGCTCAAGTTTCCGTTGCAGAACAAGGATGGGAGCTTCGAAGTTATCATAGTCCGCGGCGACTAAGACATGGCCAAAGAATGCCTCTTGGCCGTGGTCCCTGGAGATTCGCAACCACAGCAAGTCCACATGACCGAGCTGGAAGCTGAGCTCGACGCTGTGGGCCGAACTCCCGAACAGAAGAGCATTGAGGACCTCACCCAGGTCGGGATCGATCCCAGCGATCCAGAAAGGTTCTTCCTGCTCGGTAGCTAACTCGCTGACAAGGAGAGGGCCAGCATGCTCGACTTCCTGTTACAGAATAGGGAGGTCTTCGCCTGGACCCCATATGAAATGTCCGGCATCAGCCCCGAGGTCATAAGCCACAAGCTGAATGTGGATCCCCAGCACAAACCTGTTGTCCAAAAGATTCGCAGATCGGGCACCCAACAGGCAGAGGCTGTGACCAAGGAAATCGACAAATTACTGGACGCTGAGGCTATCCGCGAAGTTCAGTACCCTGTGTGGTTGGCCAACACGGTGGTGGTAAAAAAGAAGGATGGAAGCTGGAGGGTCTGTGTAGACTTCACCGACCTCAATAAAGCTTGTCCCAAAGACAGCTTTCCTCTACCGAAGATAGACCAGTTAATCGACGCCACTGCCGGCCATGAGAGGATGAGTTTCCTCGATGCTTACCGAGGTTACCATCAAATTCCAATGCATGAGCCTGATCAAGAAAAAACCGCGTTCATAACACCCAGGGGCACCTACTGTTACAAAGTAATGCCCTTCGGGTTAAAAAACGCAGGTGCCACTTACCAGAGGCTGGTGACCAAGATGATTCAAGACCAGCTCGGCAGGACGATCGAGGTCTATATTGATGATATGGTCGTTAAGTCTAAGCGGTCACAGGACCACTTGACTGACTTACGTCAAACCTTCTCCATCCTCAAGAAATACCAGCTCAAGTTGAACGCCTCCAAATGTGCATTTGGCGTCGGCTCGGGCAAGTTCCTTGGCAGCCTGGTTACGAGGCGAGGAATCGAAATGGACCCCGGAATGCGAGAGCGCTCTCCAGGAGCTCAAAGTGTACCTTTCCTCCCCTCCTCTGCTTTCCACCCCGGTACGGGGTGAGACCTTGTTCCTATATCTGGCAGTTTCGGACCATGCAGTAAGCTCTGTACTCGTAAGAGAAGATGATAGGATGCAGAGACCCATCTATTACACGAGCAAAATTCTGCTGGATGCCGAGACAAGATATCTGCCACTGGAAAAGCTCGCGTTAGCACTCATTAGTGCTTCGCGTAAGCTCTCCCACTACTTCCTGACATATTCTATAGTGGTTGTGACCGAACACCCACTCAAGTCCCTCTTCAGGAGAGCAGACTTCTCAGGAAGAGTGTCTAAATGGGCTGTCGAACTCGGGCAATACGATATCCAGTATCAGCCCAGAACGGCCATCAAAGCCCAAGTCCTGGCTGACTTCATTGTGGAATTCACCTCTCCTAGTTCGGCACCGAGCCATCTCGACACCGAACTGGGGGGCAAGGAGGCAAGGACTTCGGTAGAAACCGAGCAGGATCGGTCCTGGAAACAGTTCCTCGACTCATCCTGGAAAGTCTTCGTCGATGGCTCCTCCACCTCCAAAAGGGCTGGCGCTGGCGTAGTCCTTCAATCTCCGGAGGGTCTCGTTATTGAGCAAGCCATGACTCTTGACTTCAAAGCTTCTAACAATGAAGCTGAGTATGAAGCATTAATTGCAGGGCTGGGCAGCGCAAAAACCCTGGGGGCACAACAACTGGTGATCTTCAGCGACTCACAGCTGGTCACCAGCCAACTCAATGGAGATTACCAAGCCCGAGATGACAGGATGGCAGCCTACCTGGCCCACACCAAGCGACTCCTATCTCAGTTCCAAAAAGCTGAAGTCAGGCAGATAGACAGAGACTCCAACTCTCACGCCGACGCTCTTGCAAATTTAGCCTCTGCCGTCGAGGCAGGAAGAAAAAGAACTGTCGAAGTGGAAGCACTGGACAAACCAAGCATACTTCAACCGCCTCGACAGATTATGTGCATTGACCTCGGTCCTAGCTGGATGGATGAACTTATCTCCTACCTCAAGAATGACCAGCTACCCGAGGACAAGAACCAAGCCCACAAAATCAGGCTGAAGGCAGCCCGATTTTGGCTCTCTCCGGACGATAAACTCTACAAAAAATCCTACAATGGCCCTTACCTCCGGTGCGTTCATCCAAGCAAAGTCGAAGACTTCCTTTATGAAATCCATGAAGGGATCTGCGGCAGCCACATCGGAGGTCGGTCACTCGCCTACCGAGCTATCAGCCAGGGGTACTGGTGGCCCTATATGCAGAAGGATGCACAGGTCTATACCAGGAAATGTGAGAAGTGCCAGAAGTTCTCCCACTCTCTCCATCAGCCAGCATACGACCTGAGCCCTCTCTCCAGCCCTTGGCCCTTCGCCCAATGGGGACTGGACCTCGTGGGACCACTCCACCGAGCTCCAGGGAACAAAAGATGGTTGATCGTAGCAACTGACTACTTCACCAAGTGGATAGAAGCCGAAGCACTCTCCTCCATCACTGAGAAGGATACCAAAAACTTCGTGTGGAGAAGCATTGTAACTAGATTCGGAGTACCTCGGACCCTGGTCACGGACAACGGGACTCAGTTCGACTCCAATTTCTTCAGAAGCTTCTGTCAAGACCTTGGCATCAGGAACTACTATTCTACCCCGGCCTACCCCCAGAGCAATGGGCAGGCTGAAATTTCAAACAAAGTGGTGCTTGACGGACTCAAAAAGAGACTAGATCGAGCCAAAGGGAGATGGGTAGAGGAACTTCCAAGTGTCTTATGGGCATATAGGACTACCCCGAGGCGCTCGACCTCGGAAACTCCTTTCTCCCTAGCCTACGGAATGGAAGCTGTAATTCCACTTGAGGTCGGCCTCCCCACCCTCAGGTCGGAACTGTTCGACCAAGGCCAAAATGATGCAGACCTCGCCATAGAACTCGACTTGGCGGAGGAGCGAAGGGATGACGCAGCCATCCGTCTCGCTTCCTACCAGCGACAGTTGGCTAGAGGGTATAATCAAAGGGTCAGAGAGCGAAAGTTCTCCCCTGGAGAATTGGTCTTGAAAAAGACTCTTCCAGCAGACAGGAATCCCAGCGAAGGAAAGTTTGCACCGAACTGGCATGGACCGTTTAAGGTAACTTCGGTTGCTGGGCAGTCTGCATATAGGCTTGAGGACATGGAGGGCAGAGAGCTGCCACGCCCATGGAATGCCACCCACCTCAAGAAATTCTATTTTTGAGATGTAATCAGATTCGGGAAGTTAATAAACTATTTCTTTTTATAGAATACGTTTACGTTCCAAGCTGTCCCCTATTCTCGAAAAAATGGCCAAGTTATGGAACTCGGCATATACCTACAGCTCGGTTACAGAACCGACTTGAATTCTTTGTTCGGTTATCTTAGTTAGCTACTTTGGCCTGGTCAATGGACCAGTCAAGTTCTGATTATAAACCGGACTTAGCTTTGGTCATGGGACCAAGCGCCCTCAGTTTTACCGAGATTGATGCTCGTTATGGTTGCAAAATCAATACAGCACCTCGGGTTACAACTACTACAAATTCGGTTTCTACCGAACTCGTTTACTTTGTCTTTATTTCCTATCATTTATTCTGGTTGTTAAGCCAAACGCATAAAGAAAGGAAAAAAGAGAAGAAAACTTCACCACAAATGTTTAAAGTTGGAAGCAAAGCCAATTTCATTCCATGAGTGAGAAAGGTTACAAATTTCCCAACAAAAAGAAATACAAAATTTCCCCCCAGTACAAAAAAAAAATAAATAAGTTACATCATATATTTTTCAGACCACAGCCCCCTCGGTGCCATCAGCAGCATCATCTTCCACGACTTCGACAGCCATTTGTCCAGCGCCGACATCCGCGTCATGTCCGGGGGCAGGGTCTTCGTCTTCCCTGAGTGCGACCTCAGGAGCTTGATTCGGTGCGGGCTGAGGAGGAGGAAACTGGGGGATCTCTGTATACACAGGGCTGTCCTCGGGGACCCCTGCTGCTCTCAACGAGCTTGTCCATCCCAGCCTCCAGGCCTTCAGGCTGACTCTCTTGACTTGGGCGATATACTGTTCGGTGGCTTCTGCCACCCCTTCGTCAAAAGCTTTGTCAACGTCAGCCCGTAGTTTGTCAGCATCAGCTCGGAGTTCGGCCTCTGCCTCCTCCCACCTCTTTTCGAGTTCGACCGTTGCCTGAACTTGGTTTTCCAGTTCCGCCTTCACCTTATCAAGCTCGTCTCTGAGGCCCAAGACGCACGTTTCCTGCTCGGCTGCCTTCTGCTTCATTAGGCTGAGATCGGCCTCGAGTTCCAGTTCCCTCTTCTCCGCCCTTTCTGCCCGAGCGGTGCTCTGCTGGGCTTTGTCCGCCGACACCAGCGCCCTTTGCAGGATCTGAAGAAACAAGTGTTAAGCCGACATCAATATCAGAAGTACAGAAATCAAAGAAATGCAAAGTTCAAAGGAGAGAATTACCCTGAGGACGTCGGCCATCTGAGCCACATCCAGCTCCACCTCGCTCCTCTTCATATGTTCTGCCATGTCTCCAGGCAGAGCGCAGGCGTGCGCAAGGGCGCTGACAACAGATGTGCCATCACTCAGCCGGCCGTCCGACGACAGCGACTGGCCATCCTCCAACAGGAAACTGGGGTTCCAGATCGGAGGGCCGAGCAGCGGCGAGTGCTGAGAGGCAGGGTTGGGCTCGTCCCCCACTGGGTCCGCAACCCTGGGCCTTTTCCCCAGCCGAACCGAATCCCGACGAGATTTGGTGGAGCGCTCGGTCGCTGCTGAAGGCTGAGGAGATTGAACTGGGGGAGAGACGACCGTATCCTCCAAGTTCGGAGGGAGAACGGTCCCCGAGGTGGGCGAGTCTCCGAAGATGACTTCGTCAAGACTAACAAGGGCCGCGCAACGTCGTCCCATCTCGGCCTCTTCGTCCGACTCAGAAGATGGGAGAATCACAAGCTCCTCTTGCCGAACCCCCTCGGACTCACCCTCCGGCTCACTTTCCTCCTCGGAGTCGGTCTCTGTTGCGGTCTGGACCTGCGACGGACCGGCTTCGGCTGAAGCTCTAGAAGGTACGGCCTCGGGAGGTACTTGCGCAGGCCCTGCTGCTGGAGCTGTTTGCTCCTCGGCTTCGGCAAGAGTTAGGACTTGCTCCCCCCTGAGGTTCTCGTGCCGTCTTCTTATGAAAGATCGGTACACGGGTTCGTACCCAAGAAGGGCTGAGGCAGATCGGGTCCGGTGACCCTTGTAGCTATAAATCCTTTTCAACCAGCCGACGTTTCGTCGCCACCCGGAGTTCCTTCTCTGCCGTTTCCTCTCCGCGTGACCTGCACGACAAGCAATTAGGCATCAGTTCGGCAGAATGAAACTACATCAGAAGTTCAGAAATTGAGATATTTACTCGGTGGTTCTCCGAGACGACCGGGTACGTGGTTCACCCTGGGCTCTCCGGGGCCATACTCCCAGTTCCAGGTGACGTAAAGGCAGTCCTCCCCGGCGTATTTTGTGTTGTCTTCGAGCTCGTTGATTATGGGAATCTCCTTCGGTCGAACTCGCAAGTAGTATGCGTCGTCCTTTGGAGATCGACATAGGTTATACACATCCTCAATGTCCTCGACGCCAAGGTCGGTTCCCAATATCCTATTCAGTTCGGCTATACCCATGATTATCTTATAACCATTGGGCATTAGTTGGCACGGGGTAAGGTTCCACCTCCTGAGACAAGCTCTCAGGAGGGGATGGACTGGGAATCTCACTCCGCCCTCGATTATGGCTACTAGAGGGAATGGCATCCATCCCTCTACAAGCACCCGTGGTCGGCTTCGGTCACCATCCCCATCCGCCCTAATCTGGACGTTCTCTGGTATCTGGTATTGTTTCCTAAGCTCGGCTAGGGCAAGCTCTGTGTCTATCCAATGTCTAAAAACCCCCATCTTCCCTAGCCTAGACCGGAATACTGGTGACGGTGACGGAGAAGAAAGACAGAGTAGACACCCCCAAAAACAGAAAAAGAACCCAGAAAAGGAAAAATGTCAGAGGCAGAAGGGAACTCACTAAGACACAGGGCCGAAAAGAATGTAGAGAACGGAAAACTCTAAACTTCAGGAGACGAACGGAAGGGCTTCTCGGACGATGAGGCTCCAGGCAACTCAGGCGAAAGCTCCAAGCACAGTGACAGCGAAAGTGGTCCTCCTTCGAGGACCGGGGTTTTTATACAGGGATGGAGATCTCTTCGTATCCCGAAAAGCATGTGCAGACACCGCCTCGAGCACGCCACCCGTCTCCTCGATAAGACGCAATGGCCATCAGGGACCTGACACATGGCGGCGTCACAGCGCCCTCATGATGATATGGTTGGGGCTATTAAAACCGCCTCCAGACAGCCTGGCGCTATTAAAAGCGCCTCGGAAAGCGAAGCGGCACCCCACGCCTTTGTGTAAACTACAGGATCGGTTTCGGGAAAGTCCATCCTATCACTCCTAACCCCGTGGTCTCCTTGACCCCCCGAAGTCAGGAGCAGGGGGCAATTGTGTGGGCTGCTTCTACCGAAACCGATGTTGTAATCCTTTGGTAACAGCGCCAATCAGGAAGGGTCTTAACCCCCTTCTCTCCGACATAAGCAACGTCTCAGCCTTTGTCGAGGTGGGACTGGTCCCGGTAGAAGTACCGACCATGTCCTACCGAACTCGACCTCACGCTGACATCCCAGTCCGATCTCGGGTATAGCTGACCCCGGCGCCTTCTCCAGTTCGGCCCCTCTGCCGAGGTGA
Organism: Umbellularia californica; assembly: GCA_028538565.1. Classification (NCBI taxonomy): domain Eukaryota; kingdom Viridiplantae; phylum Streptophyta; class Magnoliopsida; order Laurales; family Lauraceae; genus Umbellularia; species Umbellularia californica. The sequence goes on along the minus strand of JAPQWN010000009.1, from coordinate 14,270,274 downwards.
ACACCGGGCTTCCAGTTCCCATTATGAGATGGGACGGGTACTTTGTAGGGAGTCCCTGTCAGGTAGGACGGCCACCGGCCAAGGATAAGGGCTCGTTCCTATCAACAGATCACATCCACATTTATGTGAGGGATTTGAGGGGAGGTTTGATGGGACAAGTATCCTCACCTACCCCCACTAAAGATCCCAGGTGTGGGCTGATGGGACAAGTATCCTCACCTACCTCCACTATGGAACCTTCCACTCTCCTCTATATATGCCTGCATGAAGAGTCATGAACAGGTACATGCAAGATACAGCCCGCACTGTTACTCTGCTAAAACATCTCTTCTTCTCCACTTCACCCTAGTTCAGTGACTGCACTAACTCAGGCGTCGGAGTGCCTTTGGCTGATAGCAGCCTCGGGCCCTGACTGCTGTTTTCTCTTCCCTTTCAGGTTTCAGATCAGCAGAGACACTTGTTCAAGCTAAACAACCTCTCTGTAAACCCTCATCATCAGTTAAACCTAAGTCCGTAATAATTAGGCACGCACAATTTGGCGCCGTCTGTGGGAAAAACGATCTGAAAATTCCACAATGACAAATAACCTTAGCTTATAATTTTAGAAAGCTTAGGGTCCCATCTTAGTGTATTTCCAAAAATATAGATCTTAAGAGTCCAATGGGTTCATTAATAAAGTACCAAAAATATAATTGCAATATATTAAAACCCAAAGAAATCATTTAATATTAATTTACAAATAATAATAATCTTAGTTTATAATTATAGAAAACTCAAGGACCCCACTTAAAACATTTCCTAAATTCAATTCTCAATAAGCTAAAAGGGTCCAAATTAAGTTTATTAAAACTATAATGGGCTTTTCCTAAATTCTAAAATGTAAAAGGGCCATATGTTAAAACAAAGTGGCATGTAATGTTCTGTCATCACCTAACCTCCATCATCCCATGTTAGCCCACGTCATCAACATCATTCCCACACGTCATCATCTTAACTATTCCATTCTCATATGTTACATGTTACAGATCTTAAACTGTTCACAGAAACGAATTCTATAATAATGTTTGACGCCAACAACTTGGAGCACTCGATAATGGGTCCTGCTGATCAAGAGCCAAGATCAGTCTCCACTAACAGGGTCGCCCAATCGTACACGGCAATGGGATTGGGCAAGATTTATGATCGGATCCCCTAATGGGTCCCGCTATTGCATGATGCCCAAACAAAACTCTAAACCTGCAACTTCGCCCTAGGTTCTTAGAACCAATGGATGATGGGCCAGATGGGACCCACTCCTCACGGGTCCACCACCTCTACGGTCGCCTGTGGGTCCTCCGCCGGTGTTGACACCAAAAATGTCACTTTGCCTCTTCCACATCAAGAAAGCTGCATGAAGTCGCAACCTGCCATAAATAGGCAATGCAACTTCTCAAAAAAATCAAATCTTGTCAGAATCAAACAAAAACTGCAAGATCCTTCAAGACAGCCAAGAGAAGAGTACACATGAAGTTTCGGACCATTTCAGAATCATTTGGCCTAACTTCGCTTCTCCGACAGCTAAATTGGCGCTCCCGGCGGCGACATCATCGGAGACGTCAAAACTTCGATCAGAGCCTACGGATGACTCCAGCATGTCTCAAAAGGGCTCCATGCCAAATTTCAAGTCAAACCGACAACGTTTGACCCTCCATCAATGCTCGAGCAGCAAAATTAAGCCTCCCGGCGGCGGGGACCACCGAAGCCTTCGCTCATCAAACCAAGTGCATGAGTGGCTTCAACATGCTTCCAAAAGGCTGCACGTCGAATTTCAGGTCATTCCGACAACGTTTGACCAGGTTTCGACGTCCGAAAGAAAATCAAGCCTACCGGCGGCGGAGCTCCCCGGGACCACGGTTTCCAAGACAGAGCCTGTGGATCATCTCAAAATGACTCCAATAGGTTTCCTGTCAAATTTCAGGTCAATCGGACATCGTTTGACCTCACATCAACCCGCGGCATCTCCCTCGCGGGAAAATCAAGTCTACTGGCGACGGGACCCCAAACGGCTTCAAAACTCAAACAAAAGCCTATGGTTGGTCTTATTTATTGCTCAGGAGGCTTCACCTCAAATTTCAGGTCATTCCGACATTGTTTGACCAAGTTTCAGCTTTTGGCGGAAAATCAGCAGCTTTACGCGACAAAGTCTTCGGCTTTCCCGGAAAATTGGAAACTTTGCACTCTAAAAATGCAAGGATTCTCATCAGGTTTTCTACAGGGAAATCAAGCCAATAAATGAGAGGAAATGTCAGGAAAAATACAGAAGAACGGCGACGAAAAAGACCGCAAAACGGACCAAAAAGGGGAGAAAAACCCCCAGGGTCGCAGGCCCATGGTCGCCGGCCCAGGGTCGCCGGCCCATGGTCGCCGGCGACCATGGAAGTCCGGGTCACCGGATTTTTCGCCGGTGACCCGTTTTTCCGTCCCTTTTCGCGTTTCGCGCACTTTGGCCCCTGTGGTTTCCTGAAAATGTGATTTTTAGTGCTTGAAATTGACTCATATCCGACGACATCTCAGATCCGCCGTCGAAAGCATAAAATCATCAGTGATCGCTCCAAGATCGCCGACCGGTTGACCTAAAAAGTGCTCTTTCTGTCCGACCGATCGAGAAATCGACAAGACAGATGTCACCGGCCCGCTGCTAGCTATCAATGTCTGAAATTACGCTGTCATCCGATGTTGATCAGCATGTAGATCCATCGATGATCATCGCCAGAAGAATTCCAGAAGACACGGCATGGCCCGCGACTCTTCGACTGCTCGGCGACCATTTAATGCAGTTAATTGACTAGCTTTATTGCAGTCATTAATTCATTTCTTTGGACGGCCCAATCAGAAGCAAGCATTCAGGAGTTACAAATCAATTAAGTCATGGCATTCAAGCCATGAAACTCCTCCCATTATGGTAATTAAGGTGATTAAAAGCCCTTAATCTCCATCGGCCAATCAGATTCAAGGAAAAAGGAGTTACAAAATCAAGAAATAAATCTTGTAACTCCTCCCATTAAAGCCATTAAAGCCCATAAAAGCTCTCCTAAATGGCTACCAAAAGCCTATAAATAGTAGAGCATTCCATTGAAATCGGGATCAGAAAAAAAAAGAGATCGGAAAAAGACGAACGGAAAACCAAAGAGGTCGGAAAAAGGATCCAGAGATCGAAAAGAGAACGGCAAAAAGCACCACAGATCCAGAAATCTGAGAGAAAGAAATAGAGAGAAAACTCTACTGAAGTTCTGCACCGAGCACCACTACAAGGTGACAAAAAGTCCCTTGGGGGGTACTCCCCCCCAAGGTCCTTGCCTTCTCCCGCTGCCTCCAATGGTTTAGACGTGGCTTTTCAGCCCGTCTACTTAGCTTTTTATTGGACATAGGACCTTCTCTTGGTCTTTGTCCTCTAAAAACCTGAGGTTATAGCCAAGCCAAGCGAATCAAGAGCATCCTCTGTTCTCATCTGCATGGATAATGGCGAAGCCCATACATGGCTTGCGACCGTCAATCTGAACGAGTCCCCCACAATCTCCTGAAAAGTTAGATCCTCCTTTTCTTGCCTTTCATTGTAGTTTGTATTTTTCTAAAAGAGACAAAAATCACAACTCTTGTCTTTCATTATTGATGAGAATTATAAATCGGCTATAAACGCCAAAATCGGCTATAAATGCCAAACAAAATCGCCTTTCACGGCAAACCAAGAAAATGTCTCTTTTCTTAATTATTTGTGCAATGGAAAACTTGAAAGAAGTTGATTTCCTTTTTACTTGCGAAGGTTGATCTCCGGATTACCACTTGCAATTCCAAGTAAAATAGAAAATCTGGCACACCCACACAAAGAAATGTTGATGCACGCTTCAGCCCCCCGGGCGCGAAAGGGCCGGACCCGACGGACTCCCACGTCCGCCGACCCCGGTAGCACCCTCGGCATTGGAGCGCGTTCCATCAAGCTGGCACACCCGGTGGGACTCGTTCATTTGAGAACACGGTGCTCGGAAATGAAATATTTGCATATCATACTTTTTGCTCTATGCTTATACTTCTTTTCCGAATTCCTTGGCTACTTTCTAGCTGGTAGCCTATGTTGGATTTTACATCCTAAAAAAAATGAGATGGGATTTTTTTGGAAATTTCTATTTCTTTGAGTTTGTTTCCATTCTTTCTCTTTTCAAAAAAAAAAAATAAAAAAAAAAATCAGTTTTCTTAGTTTGAATTCAAAATTGAGAAACTTTGATCCTATCCTATCGTTCTTTGGTGCTTGCAGAAATGTTGAGCCCGTTCGACTAAGGTTTTGGGCCATCGTTTCTCTTCGATGAGTTCATTAGAGATTTCAAAAATAAAATTAATAAAAAAAAAAAATCAGTTTTCTTAGTTTGGATTCAAAATTGAGAAACTTTGATCCTTTCTCTTCTGGGCATGTGTGCTCGCGGAAATCGTTGAGCCCGTGTTCGGATCGGGGATTGGGCCATCGTTTCTCTTCGATGAGTCTGTCAGGGATCTAAAAAAAAAATTTAATAAATAAATAAAAAGACATAGACCACTAAGGTTAAACCAATTGCGTTCTTTGATCACGATTGATTCAAGAAAAGCCTTGTCCAGAGTGTGGAGACAGCTTGACTGTTCTAGGCAAGGGTCCTCCAAACGGGTTCATTAAGTAATCCTACCCTTACCTGGGGGCAATTCTATCAATTGAGGTTTCATAAGACCGGGTTAGGAGGCCTATGTGTACTCTCTCGTCTTTAAATCTTAAAAAATTAAAAAAAAAATCAAAATAAAAAAATAAAAAAAAAAATTTTCAAAAAAAATCTTAAAAAAAAAATCAAAATTAAAAATAAAAAAAATAAATAAAAAAAAGATTTTCAAAAAAAAAATCTTAAAATAAAAAATCTTCAAAAAAATAAAAATAAATAATCTTAAAAAAAAACATTTTTTTAAAAAAAAATATATAATAAAAAATAATAAAATAAAATAAAAAATCATTTCAGAAAAAAAAAATTCAAAAACTCGTCACTTTTGATTTCAGATCTGAGAAATTTTGGTTTCTTCTTTTCTGAGCACTGGCGCTCGCGGAAATCGCCGAGACCGTGTTCAGATTGGAATACCATTTGCTCTCCTTGATGGAACCGATCTTGACATTTAAAAAAAAACAAAACTCGTCACTTTTGGATTCAGATTCGAGAAATTGTGGTCTCTTTCCTTCTGAGTACTGGCGCTCGCGGAAATCGTTGAGCCCGTATTTGAATCGGAATGCCACCTACTCTCTTTGACGAATCCATTTCTGACCTTTCAAAAAAAGAGAATCCCATCTCATGGATGCGATTTCCAACATTTGTGCCTAGCAATACTGGTATGCCCTTTCAGGGTCTACTGTATCTGTGACCGGCACATTTGTAATTCCTACCTTATATTCTTCTTATCTCGAGCAAGCTCCGCTTCTCGATAAGTCGAATTTAGGTATACAATTGCTTCTAGCAGTCATTGGAACGCTCATTCTGGGCTCACCATACTTGCTACCAGAACAATTGTACCCTCTATGGCTTTTTGCCTTCTTCATATTGCTTGGGTCATGTCCCTTGAGCGATTTGAAAAGACAAAATCATAGAATTCCCCATTTATGATCATCATATTCTTGTGATTACTAATGGATGTGGTCTTGTTTCAGAAATTTTGAAACTAACAATGGCAACTTCACTGATCATCACTTTCGATGAGAACAAGCACCAACTCATGCTTCAACAGAAGCAAACCAAGCGCACTTACAAGCGCCCTGTTAGCTGCCGAAGCACCAACTCCCTCTGCAACTCTCCGAACTCCGGGTCGACCTCGACTTCCCGGACTATCTTCTTTGGGACGCTGGGACCATTCCCACTTCCCGAAGAACAAGCTGCGCCTACTAAAAAGCAGAAGATCGCCTCTCAACGTGTCACTCCCGTGACACCAAAGGCGAGCTCCCAAAAGCCCGAAGCCCGCGGCACCCCCGCAAAGCCTCGACCCACAACCAACCAAGTCTACCCTAAGACTTGGTCTCCAAGACCTTCCCCAAAACAAAGAAGGTCTCAAACCTCCACCAAGCCAGCATACCTGGCCCCACTCAAGGAGAACCAGTTCTACCCTCTTGCCTACATGAAAGAGGAGAGACCCATCTCCAACTTGACTCCCAAGTCAACCCAGCATGAACCGGCTTGCTCCCACAAGCCCAAAATCAGATCATGCATCACCAGGCCTCTACAAGCACCTGCTAAGGCCTACACTCCTTCGGTTCGACCCTTTATCTCTACAGGGGCCGAACTTGAAAAATTCAAAGCTTCGCTGCAACAGGCAAAGGACCGGGTCCGGATCCTGTCCTTGCCTAGCTACAAAGAAGACAGGCTCGGCTGCTGCGCCCGAGGGAGCACATCCTTCATCGTCAGAGCCCAGCTAGAGCTGACCAAAGCTCAAATAGCTCGTCGAACACGCCGCCGTGCGTCATATCGACAAAAGAGACTAGAGAAGCAACGGACCCAGCCTCCTACACTTCAAGTTTCCCACAAATGGGTCGAAAAAGAAAGACCCGACCAAGTTGCTGCCGTCCATATGGTTGGAAAAACCAGAAGACGCCAAAAGTCAGCATCGAAAATCCATGTCCGACGTCTGGTGACCCGTAGCGTCACCAGGACACGAAGACATCCCGAAGAATCTCCTGCCCCTTCAAGCCAAGGACGGGAGAGTAATCCTTCATCAAGCTCTTCATCAAAAAGAATGAGCCCCAGCTCAGTCACCAGGACAGTTTCTTCTTTTGAATCCCGAGGAATGAACGCCTGGTTACAAATTCTGAGCCACCACCTCAGAATCCACCTCAAGATGATGCGCTCACACGCATCCAGCAGTTGGAACAAGGCCAGCAGAGGATTGAAACTCTAATGAAAAACCTTCTCCTTGTTGTCCAAAATCAGGTGAACAATGAGCCGCCTCCGAATCATCGCAATAACGAGGAAAATCTTGAAGAAAATGAGTCACGCGCCCTTACCAAAAAGGACGTAGACAGTATCATCGCCAAAGCAAAAGAAGAGGATATACTCAAGGAGCATGGGATCAAGCCACCATATCCTTTATGGATGGACTCGGTCCCGTTCCCCACAAAATTCAAACATCCTACTCTCCAAACATATACGGGGAAAGGATCAGCCAGACAGCACGTCATCCACTTCAAGATTTTGACGGGAGCTATCACGGATCAAGATGCACTCAAGATCCGCCTCTTTGTAAGTACCCTAAAAGGTACGGCCTTCGATTGGTACTCCACTCTTCCGGAGGACTCCATCCAAAACTGGGCCATGCTAGAGACACGCTTCCTGACCCACTTCAAAGGTGAGGATCATCCTGTTACCATGGCACAGCTCTGCAGCCTAAAACAGGGACAGAATGAGTCAACTTATGACTTCATTCACAAGTGGAAAGCAATGGCGTACAAATGCTCAGATGTACTGCCACAAGCGTCGCTAGTCGACATCTGCCGTAACAACATGAGAGCCAGAATACGCTCGATGATCATCGGCAACAAATCAAAAAACCTGGGAGAACTCCTGGAAGCTTCTATGGAAGCTGAAACGGTGATTAAAGACCTCAACAGTCAGAAGTCATCAAGAAAAGAGCCAACCGCCATTGCAACCTCTAAACCAAAGAAGAAAGAGGTCCTCAATGTGCAAACCAAGTCAGCTCCTCAGCAACCAAAGAAAGCTGAAAACAGAGCTGCAGGTAAGAGACCTGAACTCTCTGATGCCTTCAAAGAGCGAGTAGAAAAGAAATACCCGTTCGATGAAGATGTTGACGAAATCTTCGGGGCTCTCGTGGCAAACGGCAAGCTCACCTTGCCTGAACCCAAAAGACCGGGCGATGTTGGCAAAACCAACGATCCTCGGTACTGTCCATACCATCAGATGGTCTCGCATCCTCTCAATCAATGCTTTGTTGTGAGAGAGAAGATAAACGAGATATGGAAAAACGGAGTCATCACCTTTGACAAAAACTATGGGACTGCCTCCATCAACATGGTGTCATGTGGACAAACACCAAAATCACCGAAGAAGAAGATCACTACTTCCTTCATGGTGATAAACAAAATTCAAGCGTCCGAGGAGCTGGTTCCCTATCCAACACCAGATGGACAACCTATATGGGTACATCCCGATCTCCTGGAAGATGAAAACTGGGAGATCGTCAAAACAAAGCCAACAGCTCAACAGCGAAGGCAGGCTAGGAAACATCTCCTCAGGCTCAAACGGCAAGAGAAGACCCAGCCAAAACAAGAAGTCCATGAAAAGGCAGAGGCCTCCTCTACCGCTTCACAGGGGGCAACAGAAACGTCCCTTCCAGAGACTTCAAAGGCGGTAAGAAACTTCACTCTCAGTGATTTCATGCCACCTCGATTCAGAGAAGAAGCTATGCAGGGGGCATCATACTCTTGCAACTCGGTAGTTGGATTCTCCATTGATGGATACGAGTCCAAAGACACCGATGATGGATTCGAGTCCGGCTACACCGATGAGTGGGAGGAATCCCTTGAAACAGGAGAATATCTCTCCTATGAAGAATGGGTTCCTGAAACTCGCTTTATGCCAGTAATCTGGTATAACCCTTTGCAACCACAAGGATCCTGGTCTGATGATGAAGAAGATCAAGTGGCTGCACAAGAAGATGCTGTTAACCCAGCACCCGTCGTTGCTCCAGTGGAAATCAACCATGTTTAGCCACAAAGAGCAGACAAAGAAGAAGATTTGGCTCCCATGCCTGATCTTGAAGAATATGCGAGGATCTTGCCGCATCTCGCTCTAGAACAAGAGCAAGACCACGTCAACGAGATTCCTCACAATCCAGAGCCGGAAGTCCCTGAAGCCTACCAGGTACCTCCTCCCTCAACTCCTGAAAATGGAGAAAATTGCTGGGTAGACGATCCTCTTACATCTGAGGATGAGTCTGACTCCGAGCAGACAACGTCTCCTTTAAGAGCTGCCTGTAATGTGATAATTCGGGATTATAGCTCTTCCGATGCATCATCTGATGAGATCACTTACACTCCGACGACGCATGTCAATGTATCCTCTGGAGCTACCTCGTCTCACGTGACTTTCACAGAGATGACACCCTCTCAGGTTTCTTCTCCTGAGACTGTGACTTTAGGATACACATTCTTCCCTACTGATCATCATGAAGAAAACCCAGATAATGATGCTTGGGATGATGAAATAGTCAACACAGAAGAAAAGCTGCTGGATGCTGTTCAGGACTCGCTCCCGGAAAATGCTCCATGCAACACAATCACTGAGGATGGCAATTCTGCTGCAAACGCATCCTCAGTAAATGAGAAACGACAGCCTCTTGATCCTGAGGACAATCTTCAAAGCAAAGACCCTTCTCAAGAAGCTCTCGAAGTTGGTAAAGGCACCCGCTCGGGCCGGGACTACCACAAAAATTACAACCAATCTTCCTTTACTTATGTAAATCCTTCGGGAAAAGATGTTGTAAGCGCCCCCAGTGGCAACAATGATGAACATGCAGGCCCTAAGGAGGCTTTCAAGTATGATTTGATCGAGCACTTCAAACACATACCTGCACGACTGCACATCCTGGATTTATTACGAATGTCTCCACGCACTCGTGATAATCTCATCTCAGAATTACAAAAACTGAATGAGGATGTCGACAAACATGCCCCGCAAGTCCTCCAAATTGAAATGGACTACCGGGTCAAAAACTCTGAAACTTCCTCAAAGGGAGAAAAGAAAACTGAGGGATCATGCATTGAATGCCTCTCAGTGCAAAAAGCAGCCAGTGCAACCATCGCCTTCACAAAGGACGACCTCCTACTTGGCGAAGCAAGGCACAACCGTCCCCTGTACTTCACAGGGTACATCAAAGAAATGCCGATACACAGAGTTCAGGTCGACCCAGGTTCTGCACTCAACCTCATCTCCACTTCGGCTCTCGAAGAGTTGGGCATCCCACCCAGCAAGCTAAGCCACACATCTGTATCTATCTTTGGATACGATGGGAGTACTCAAAGGCCTATCGGCAAAATCAGGTTCAAATTGTAGATTGGTGATCTTATCTCTGAAGTCACTGTGTATGCAATAAAAACCCCTTCATGCTACAACATCCTTCTCGGACGCCCCTGGATACACGAGAATGGTGTTGTCCCTTCAACTCTACATCAATGCATCAAGTTCGTCGGCGACGACGGCATGGTACATCGAGTGTTTGCGGACAGAAGACCTTTCAAAGGTAAAGAAGTCCACTTCGCAGACTCCCAAATGTATGAAGGCGAAAAAGAAGAAGAGGAAATAGCACCCCCTGCTGAAAATCTCCAGAAAGATAAAGGCAAGGCTCCTAAAAAATCACCGGAAGAAAACAAACCCTCCGGCAAATTAGAAGAGAGTAGTCAATCTCCCTTCGTCATCTCCCTCAAATCTTCAAAACCTTTGGTCATCACGACTAAAGTGAAGAAGGCGAAACAAAAGTCTGGGGGCAAATTTGTTGTTTCTCTCGTGTCTATCATGCAAGACACAGACTCGGACTCAGAGCCAGAAGACGATGCATCGTCAAGCCAAGTTGACACTCAACAAGTTCAGCCTGCTCTCACTCCGATGGAGACACCTGCTGATGTAGAAGATCCTACGTCTGCTACCTTTGTTGTTCTGGCAACATCACCAAAGCAAAAGCCGATCTTCTTCCATAGATCGGACGCTTCTTCATCAAACTCCATGCTGGAACCTTTCCAAAATGAAGGTATGCCTCAGCTATCTCTATATAGTCCTGTGGTACAAGCAATTATGAAGAAAATGGGCTATGACGCTCAAAACCCAGTCGGTTTGGGAGAAAGACGCGGTATTCTCACGCCATTGGGGCCCGCCTTGACCAAAAGCCAGCTGGAAGATTGGAGACTCTACGGTCATGTAGAAAAGTCTTCATATGGGTCAGGGTATGATCCCGACACTCCTCTGAGACAGTTGACACAAAAGCTTAAAAGTCGTTTTACCGACCAAGCCTCAACATCTCAAGTCCATGAAGACATCGATCTCCCTGGATATCTCTTTAAAGAGTTACCTGACAAAGATCCAGGAAGCTCATCCAATTGGTACGATTTCTCTGATGATAAAGAGGAATCGTCCGATAATACAGACTTGTGCTACTCTGACCCAGAAGAGCCCTCGTCTCCAAAAGAAGTACCTTACTTCGACCCAGTTTCAACAGGCGATTGGGACCATCTCATAGCAAGCCTTGAGAAGATCACCAATCAAGAAGACCCGTGGAAAGGAACAAACCCTCGGTCTACAAGTGCCCTTGGAATCCCAGAAGGTTTTGTTGAGCTGGAAACCTCCGAAAATATTGTGGAGGAACCACCTTCGAACCTTCTAACAGAAGATCCTGTTGAAAAGATAGACTTGGGAACACCAGATAACCCACGTCCTGTATTCATAAGCAAGAATATAAAGGATGATGAGTTACCCGAGTTTATCGCTTTTCTTCGTGAGTTCGTTGATTGCTTTGCATGGTCCTACGCTGAAATACCTGGTTTAGACCCCAAAGTAGCAGTCCACAAACTCAATCTTCAAGAAGACATCAAGACTGTCAAACAAGGCCAAAGAAGATTCCGTCCAGATGTGATGGATAAAATTGAACAAAAAGTTCAAAAGCTCAAAAGTGTCGGCTTCATCCGTGAGGAACAACATCCAGAATGGTTGGCCAACATTGTCCCCGTGACAAAGAAAAATGGGCAGATCAGAGTCTGTATTGACTATAGAGACTTGAATGGCGCTTGCCCTAAAGATGAATTCCCGCTCCCCATACCAGAGGTAATGATTGACAATACCTGTGGATTCGAGCGAATGACATTCATGGATGGCTTCTCTGGCTACAATCAGATAAAGATGCATCCTGAAGATGAAAAGTACACATCATTTCGGACTCCATTTGGCGTATATTGCTATACTGTCATGCCATTTGGTCTGAAAAATGCTGATGCCACATATCAGAGGGCTATGATGAAAATATTCCAAGATATACAACATAAGACGGTCGAATGTTACGTTGATGACCTCGCCGTCAAAAGCAGAAGAAAAGAAGACCATCTCAAAGATCTTCGGGAAGTCTTCCTCCGACTCCGCAAACACAAACTGCGGATGAATCCTCTAAAATGCTTCTTCGGCGTCTCGTCGGGTAAGTTTCTTGGATTCCTAGTTCGGAAAGCCGGAATAGAACTTGACCCCATCAAAGTCAAGGCTATTCTAGAAATGCCCCCTCCAAGAACCTTAAGGGAACTAAAAGGGCTTCAAGGGAGATTGGCCTACATCAGACGGTTCATCTCCAATCTTTCGGGGAAATGCCGTCCATTCTCTCGATTGATGAAAAAGGGTGTAGACTTTGTCTGGGATGCCAACTGTGAAGCCGCATTTCAAGATATCAAGTCATACCTAACCAAACCTCCAGTGTTAGCTACTCCTACCACTGGGAAACCATTCATCTTGTACACAAGAGCCCTTGATCACTCTCTGGGTGCTCTGCTTGCATAAGAAAATGATGAAAGAAAAGAAGCTGCTCTATACTACCTCAGCCGCATGCTAGTAGGTACAGAGCATCGCTACTCTCCAGTCGAAAAGGAATACCTTGCAGTGATGTTCGCCGTACAAAAGCTACGTCACTATCTGCTTTCCAACATAGTCTACCTGGTCTCGAGGATCAACCTCTTGAAGGTCCTTGTCACAAAGGCAGGTTCTCTCAATGCCCGACTGGCAAAATGGTCCATCCTCTTGTCACAATTTGATATTAGGTATGTGCCACAAAAAGCAATCAAAGGCCAAGCTCTAGCAGACTTTCTCGCAGAGCATCCATTGCCTAAAGATTCTCCACTCAGAGATGATCTCCCAGACGAACCTGTCTACAACGTGGAGACTTCCTCACCAAATGCCTCCTGGGACATGTACTTTGATGGTGCAACTAGGACAAATGAAAAAAGAAAGCTGATCTCGGGAGTTGGCATCCTCTTTGTTAGCCCCGACAAATACATGATTCCACACGCTTTCTCGTTACTGGAACCATGCACAAACAATGCAGCTGAATACCAAGCTCTGATCCTAGGATTGGAACTCGCCATCGAATCTGGTATCACTATGCTGGAAGTCTTTGGAGACTCTCAACTGATCGTCAACCAGATGAATCAGATATATGAAGTCAGGAAGCCCGATCTGCTGCCTTATTACAACAAGGTACAATCGCTTCTGCAAAAGTTTGACATCTGTCATATCACCCACATTCGTAGAGGTGAAAACATCCGTGCAGATGCCCTGGCTGGACTTGCTGCATCAATGGCGATCCAAGAAGGGGAAAACATGCAAATCACAGTGTGTGAGAGCAGGATCCTCCCTCCTCTTAACACACACCAAGCAGTTGCTGAATGCCACCGAGTGGTTGGAAGTCGGATCTCTATCCTTCAACCTTCAATCGGCGACTGGAGGGATCCGTTCATTGATTACACTATGTTCGGAATCCTACCTGAAGATCCAAAAGAACGGGTAAGCATCCAAAGGCGAGCCCCAAACTTTCATTTGGATATTCCTTCAAAAATCCTCTACAGAAAATCCTTCAATGGAGTACTTCTACGCTGCTGGTCACAACAAGAGGCCGAAGAAACACTTACAGATGCTCATGCTGGTCTTTGTGGAGCCCATCAGGCAGGTCCTAAGCTCTATGATCAGATAAAAAGGTTAGGTTTCTATTGGCCTACCATGGTAGCTGATGCAATGCAATTTGCCAAACGCTGCCAGCTATGCCAAGTTCACGGAGATTACATTCACATGCCTCCGGAATGGCTACACCCTACAGCAATCTCGTGGCCTTTCGAAGCCTGGGGTATGGACATCATAGGTCCTATTTCTCCCCCTTCCAGCAAAGGTCATCGCTTCATCTTCGCCGCAACGAATTATTTCTCCAAGTGGTCAGAAGCATTTGCGTTCAACGAAATGAAGACCTCATCAGTCCTTCAATTCCTACGCACCAACATCATTTGTCGTTTCGGCATACCTAAAAGATTCATCCATGATAACGGACCACAATTCCGGGATCATCGATTCTACAGGTTCTGCGACAAATACAAAATTCAAAGCTCTCCTTCGACTCCATACAATCCGGCAGCAAACGGATTAGCAGAAGCCTTCAATAAGATACTTTGCAAAATCCTCAAGAAAATGGTCTCTAGTCACAAAAGAGACTGGAGCGACAAGATGTCTGAAGCCTTGTGGGCCTATCAAACCACCGTTCGAGGACCAACCCATAGCACACCATTCTCCTTGGTCTATGGATGCGAAGCTGTCGTGCCCCTAGACGTACAAATTCCTTCTTTGAGGGTATCTCTACAAAATGACATGACTCAAGAAAGCAATGTCAAATTGCGACTCCATGAGCTGGACAATCTCGACGAGAGACGGCTAGAAGCTCGACAAAGCATTGAACTTTACCAAGCACGCATGGCAGGATCTTTTGACAAAAAGGTCAGGCAACGCGCCTACAAAAAAGGTGACTTGGTTCTTGCGGTAAAAAGACCAATGGTCTTCGCACACAAATCCAAAGGCAAATTTGAACCAAAATGGGAGGGACCCTACGTCATCGACAAGGTCTTCTCCAATGGCGCATATGCCCTCCTAAACATGGAAGGCGACAGGTGTATGCTGCCCATCAATGGCAAGTTCTTAAAGCGGTACTACCCTTGAAGACTTACCCAACTGGGTAAGAGCAATGCCTGTATGGCCAAAACCTGTTCTCAGGTACTCGCTCGTCAAACCCACTCTCTTTAGAATTTTCATATCAAATGTCAAAATTTCTAGAGATTCAAAAACAATGCTTACTTTCATCGTTTCATTGTTCAAAAACAAAAAAAAAAAAATCCAAGTTTAGGAGCCTCTCCCTGACTTGACCAAAACTTTCGATCCTTGAACCAAAATTCATGGTTTGAAACAAAAATCCGGATTCAGGGATTTCCACCCTAGTCCACCTTACCTTTTACCGCCAAATGGTTTTAGGTCAAAATTTACGACCCTCGTGTCTTTAAACAAAAAAAATGGTTTTTCAAAAACAGCGGGGAAGTGACACTTAGTCGATACTCGCAAAACTCAAAAAATCGGAAGGATGCGAACCCCATTCGATACTTCCAAAACCTCTAAAATCGTGGAGACATAACATATCAGTTGATATCCACAACCCAAATTTCAAAGGTTCGAGAAAACCACAAATTTCAAAAAATCGTGGGGAAACGACATCAAAGTCAGTACCCGCAAAACAAAATTTTTGAAAAAAAGCAAGGATGCTACATTCCATCGATACTTGCACCCAAATCGCGAGGAGGCGAAATTCCATCGATACTCGCAACCGAATGAGCAAGGATGCGACATTCCATCGATACTTGCAAGATCATCAGCAGGGAGGCGACTCTTAGTCGATACTTGCATTTTTGAAAACCAAAAACCTGGCTCTTTTGCCAAAACCGGCTATCAATGCCACCAAATCGGCTATAAATGCCACAAAAAAAAAAAAAAAACCTGACTCTCATGTCAAAACCGGCTATAAATGCCACAAACCGGCTATCAATGCCACAAAAAATTGGCTTTCACGCCGACAAACCAAAACTTGGCTTTCAAAAAACCCGGCTATCAATGCCACCAAACCGGCTATAAATGCCACAAATTGGCTATCAATGCCACCAAACTGGCTGCAAATGCCACAAAAATCCGGCTTTCATGCCAAATTCATTTCCCCTGCCAAAACAATCATTTGACAAAAGATTTTCACAAAATGACAAAGCTTTTGATCAAATCCCATTTAGCAATTGCTTTCATCACAAAAAGATTTGAGTGAGCGTAGGGAAAACAAAGAAAAAAAAAAGAAAAGAAAAAGTACCAAAAAAATACATGTGGTACAAAAAAAAAAAAAAAAAAAAAGAGAAAAGTGTTCATAAGCACTACAAAAAGAAAAGTACCAAAAAAATACATGTGGTACCAAAAAAAAAAAAAAAGAAAAGTGTTCACAAGCACTACAAAAAAAAGAGTACCAAAAAATATACATGAGGTACCAAAAACAAAAAGAAGAATAGTTTCTGCTACAAAAAATCAGGAGCTCAGCCAAAAATGGTCTCCAGCCAAAGCTTCGGCTCCTCAAGCAAACTTTTGGCCTCGGCCGTCAGAGTTTCCAAGGCACGCTTCTTCAGCAACTTGCCATGAGATGCTGGCGAATGCCGTAACCCTTCTTTTACACCGGGAAGCTTTTCCCCAGCAGTTTGCCATTGTTCGTTTTCTTGAGTCCTCCTCTGAAGAACTTGACCGGCATCTGCAACCCTGTGAATCAGAGCACTCTCCCTGTCACGAGCCTCTGTTATAACAGCCCACTTGGTAGCGACTTGCGCCTTCAAATGCTCGAGACGTTTCCTGGCCTCCTCAACTTCCCTATCAAGGACGTTAAGGTCATGCCTCAGTCCGATGATGGCTAGCTTTTCCAAGTTCTTCTCCCGAACTAGCTGCTTCTTGCTTTGTGTAGCCTTATTCAGGTCAGACTTAGCCTTATCAGCAAGGTCCAAGAACATCTCCTTGAAGAATTGGACGTCAGGAAAATCCATGGTCTCAAACCACTTGTCACCCAGTGCAATGATCCCATCAACGATCGCCCTGGCACCTGTGACATCCAGACCAACCTCTTCGGTATCAGTGAGAATCTCCTGTACATGTGGGATCATGCCAAATCCGGCATCCAGGTGTCCAGAAAAGAGAGTCTCGATCCAAGAACTCAAAACCCGAGCCAGCACCTTCTTCGCAAATTGAAGAAACGAACTGGATGAAGATTCACCCTTCTCCGTTGATCGGCTGCTCATGTCATGTCCCATTGGAAGAGTAACAAAAGAACTCTTTCCACTTGGAGCCACTGGAGAAGGAATCTCAGCACAAGGTATCTCCTCTATCGCGTCAGGACTGGTTGTAGGAGTCTCTACCTCCGGATCGACCTCTGGCATCCCTTGCTCTGGTTCTGAAGAAAGCGATGGACTCTCTTCTGTCACTTCAAAACCTGCAAATGAAACACAAAAAGGTATGAATATGATCCTGTTAAAAAAAAATCATCAGGGTCATCACTACAAAGTACCTTCTTCGACGACTGGCGGAACACTCTCTTCCTCCATGAACTCATCGGAAGCATCATCAACATTTGCGTCCATTGATGGTTCAAAGTCATCGGAATCCTGTGGCAAGTCAGCTGACAAGAAAAATGTTAGCAAATCAAGTCACGGGCAAAAAAAAAAAAAAAGAGAAAGCGAAAGAAGTTATACCAATTGGAGATTCTGGAATCATTCCAGAGTCCCTCGGTTCTTCTTCAGATGCCATAACCGGCTCCATCACCGCCTCATCGGTCGGAACCTCAGGCATCGCCAAGTCTTCATCCTCTGCTAAAAAAAAAAAAAAAGCAGCAGCAGGGTGAGAAAACAAATCAGAACATGGAAAGCCCCATGAAAGAAGCAGAAAAAGAAAAAGGAAGAATCATACCTTCACCGATGGTCTCTTCTTCCCGAATCCTCTTCTCTGGAGGTTCGTCAGCTTCCCCTGGCACCTCCTCATTGACAGTGAGAGGGACTTCCACATCAGGAGAGTCTTCGTCCCGCCCCGTGTGACGCTGACTCCTCTTCCTCTTACTTCTGTGGGCTCGCTTCCTAGAAGATCCTGCCCCACTGTCAGAGTCAGGTCTCCCACTTGGCTCCTCACTGGATGGTCTGCTCTTGTCAGTAGACTTCACGGAAGCTCGCCTCTGTGCCGCTTGCATCCAAGCGTTGAGCTCAGCTTCCTCCTGTTCTAGCTGCTCCAAAGCCTCATCAGGTGCTTTCCGAACAGCTTTAGAACCAACGACGCCCTGGTCACCGAGAAAGCCTATCTTGTGCTTCTCTCCAGAAAGCAAGGCCCAAACTTCCTCTCGCCAGACGCCATCCGACTTTCCAGTACCTTTCCCCAAAGACAGCTTTACATCAAGCTCCTTCTTGGAAAGCCCCCGATATGCCAAAAAGCTCTCCGCGAACCACTTCGTGAAGCCGGCAGTTCGGAAAGTCGACAACTCAGGTATGCTATCATGCTCTCAAATTCAATCTACAAAAAGTATATGCATGAACATCTAGATTTGCATAAAGACGCATTATCATGATGAGCAAAAAAAAAAAAAAAAACTTTCTCAAAAAAAAAGGGAGAAAGAAAAGAACAAAAAAAAAGAAACTTTCTAAAAAAAGAAGGGCGAGAAAGAAAAAAAAAGAGAAAGTGCAAAAAAAAAAAAAAAAGAAAAAAAGAAAACGAAGCACGAAAAAAAAAAAAAAAAAAAAGAGAAGAAAAATTCCAAGCCCCATGAGCTTCCAAAGAATCAAACCATCCAGCCTCATATACCAAATTGAGCCAAAATCTTGAAATTGACATTCCACAAAAATCCAAACCACTCCAATGGACCCACACAGTCCCAAAGAGTGACCAAAAACCAAATCCTGGTCCCCTAACTTGCCACATACAGCTTGTTAGGTCACAAGACCAAAACCAAAAACCAAATCATGATCCCCCAACTTGCCACATACAGCTTGTTGGGTCACAAGGTCAAAACCAAAACCCGACCCCCTAACCTGCCACATACAGCTTGTTAGGTCACAAGGTCAAAAACAAAAACCCAAATCCACATCTCTGATGTCATCTTCAAAACTTTGCCTCGAGATGGTGTGTGATTCCTTTCATTACCATAAAATTCCCCTGGAAGCTCAAAGGCTACTCTACCAAAGGAAAGATTGCTCAAAGACTCTTGGTCAAGACACAAGCTCTCCTTCAAAAATCTCTTCGAGGCACATCGACTACAAAAGTCAAGCAACTCGTCGCTGTACCTCGAGGGGGCATTTGTTGACACCAAAAATGTCACTTTGCCTCTTCCACATCAAGAAAGCTGCATGAAGTCGCAACCTGCCATAAATAGGCAATGCAACTTCTCCAAAAAATCAAATCTTGTCAGAATCAAACAAAAACTGCAAGATCCTTCAAGACAGCCAAGAGAAGAGTACACATGAAGTTTCGGGCCATTTCAGAATCATTTGGCCTAACTTCGTTTCTCCGACAGCTAAATTGGCGCTCCCGGCGGCGACATCATCGGAGACGTCAAAACTTCGATCAGAGCCTACGGATGACTCCAGCATGTCTCAAAAGGGCTCCATGCCAAATTTCAAGTCAAACCGACAACGTTTGACCCTCCATCAATGCTCGAGTAGTAAAATCAAGCCTCCCGGCGGCGGGGACCACCGAAGCCTTCGCTCATCAAACCAAGTGCATGAGTGGCTTCAACATGCTTCCAAAAGGCTGCACGTCGAATTTCAGGTCATTCCGACAACGTTTGACCAGGTTTCGACGCTCCGAAAGAAAATCAAGCCTACCGACGGCGGAGCTCCCCGGGACCACGGTTTCCAAGACAGAGCCTGTGGATCATCTCAAAATGACTCCAATAGGTTCCCTGTCAAATTTCAGGTCAATCGGACATCGTTTGACCGCACATCAACGCGCGGCATCTCCCTCGCGGCAAAATCAAGTCTACTGGCGACGGGACCCCAAACGGCTTCAAAACTCAAACAAAAGCTTATGGTTGGTCTTATTTATTGCTCAGGAGGCTTCACCTCAAATTTCAGGTCATTCCGACATCGTTTGACCAAGTTTCAGCTTTTGGCGGAAAATCAGCAGCTCTACGCGACAAAGTCTTCGGCTTTCCCGGAAAATTGGAAACTTTGCACTCTAAAAATGCAAGGATTCTCATCAGGTTTTCTACAGGGAAATCAAGCCAATAAATGAGAGGAAATGTCAGGAAAAATACAGAAGAAAACGGCGACGAAAAAGACCGCAAAACGGACCAAAAGGGGGAGAAAAACCCCCAGGGTCGCAGCCCGCGACCCTGGCCCAGGGTCGCCGGCCCATGGTCGCCGGCGACCATGGAAGTCCGGGTCACCGGATTTTTCGCCGGTGACCCGTTTTTTCGTCCCTTTTCGTGTTTCGCGCACTTTGGCCCCTGTGGTTTCCTGAAAATGTGATTTTTAGTGCTTGAAATTGACTTATATCCGACGACATCTCAGATCCGCCGTCGAAAGCATAAAATCATCAGTGATCGCTCCAAGATCGCCGACCGGTTGACCTAAAAAGTGCTCTTTCTGTCCGACCGATCGAGAAATCGACAAGACAGATGTCACCGGCCCGCTGCTAGCTATCAATGTCTGAAATTACGCGGTCATCCGATGTCGATCAGCATGTAGATCCATCGATGATCATCGCCAGAAGAATTCCAGAAGACACGGCATGGCCCGCGACTCTTCGACTGCTCGGCGACCATTCAATGCAGTTAATTGACTAGCTTTATTGCAGTCATTAATTCATTTCTTTGGACGGCCCAATCAGAAGCAAGCATCCAGGAGTTACAAATCAATTAAGTCATGGCATTCAAGCCATGAAACTCCTCTCATTATGGTAATTAAGGTGATTAAAAGCCCTTAATCTCCATCGGCCAATCAGATTCAAGGAAAAAAGAGTTACAAAATCAAGAAATAAATCTTGTAACTCCTCCCATTAAAGCCATTAAAGCCCATAAAAGCTCTCTTAAATGGCTACCAAAAGCCTATAAATAGGAGAGCATTCCATTGAAATCGGGATCAGAAAAAAAAAAAGATCGGAAAAAGACGAACGGAAAACCAAAGAGGTCGGAAAAAGGATCCAGAAATCGAAAAAAGAACGGCAAAAAGCACCACAGATACAGAAAACTGAGAGAAAGAAAAAGAGAGAAAACTCTGCTGAAGTTCTGCACCGAGCACCACTACAAGGTGACAAAAAGTCCCTTGGGGGGTACTCCCCCCCAAGGTCCTTGCCTTCTCCCGCTGCCTCCAATGGTTTAGACGTGGCTTTTCAGCCCGTCTACTTAGCTTTTTATTGGACATAGGACCTTCTCTTGGTCTTTGTCCTCTAAAAACCTGAGGTTATAGCCAAGTCAAGCGAATCAAGAGCATCCTCTGTTCTCATCTGCATGGATGATGGCGAAGCCCATACATGGCTTGCGACCGTCAATCTGAATGAGTCCCCCACAATCTCCTGAAAAGTTAGATCCTCCTTTTCTTGCTTTTCATTGTAGTTTGTATTTTTCTAAAAGAGACAAAAATCACAACTCTTGTCTTTCATTATTGATGAGAATTGTAAATCGGCTATAAACGCCAAAATCGGCTATAAATGCCAAACAAAATCGCCTTTCACGGCAAACCAAGAAAATGTCTCTTTTCTTAAATATTTGTGCAATGGAAAACTTGAAAGAAGTTGATTTCCTTTTTACTTGCGAAGGTTGATCTCCGGATTACCACTTGCAATTCCAAGTAAAATAGAAAATCTGGCACTCCCACACAAAGAAATGTTGATGCACGCTTCAGCCCCCCGGGAGCGAAAGGGCCGGACCCGACGGACTCCCACGTCCGCTGACCCCGGTAGCACCCTCGGCATTGGAGCGCGTTCCATCAGTCGGATCCACGGATCAGATCTACCATCGAGTGGCCAACCTGGTCCCACAGTCAAAGCACGGATAGTCCCAAACTGCGTGCGTGCGTTCCCTGTTATAGATCCACTCTCTGGTGTATGTGATTCTGCATGCCCATTTAGGTCACTTGAAATAGTGGTCTCACATCCCTAACCACAAGTCTACAAGATGAAAAATGGGTTTTGAAATCCAAACGAAAGTGTTGCGGGCAACAGCCATTTGCAACAATAACATCAATATTAGAAAATCGAATCGATTGGGTCATCCCCAAATCTCCGATCTCATTGCAAAAACAATTAACATCATAAAAAGGGCATGAAAGGGTTTCTATATGCACCACACTGGAATCAACAAGAAACACATATATTAAATTCACAAATTATGTTTAGGTACTTGCCTTTTACCGGGGTTGAAGAAAAATGTACAGATCATAACCAATACCCAAACTGAGATTCCTACAGCGCTCGAAAATAATCCTATCACCAATCTGATAAAAAATATGGGAAAGAAATGCTCAGATGAACAGATCTATAGTACTCCTATCCAAATCTACCATTGGAAAGAAAAATGAGATAACCCAATAATATAGATCTACTTCTAATGATTTAAGGAAAGGGTTACCTGAGATGAGAAAGTTGAGCGAAGAATGATGGTGTCCTCTGATCTTGGTTCTGATGGCTGGATCCTAAGGCTGTAATGGCTTGGGAAGTTGAAAGATGAAGAAGATGAAGATTAACCGGGAGGAGTTGCAGACGAAAGTGGGGAGGGATAAGTTGTGCGGTTAATGAAAACTAGGGATTTGGTTAAAAGAGGATATTCTTTGGGGTTAAGTCATTGGGTCAAACTACGGGTCAGGTCATCTACCCACTAACCCAACTTACTGATCCACACATCTAATCTAACGTGTACCCCACTTAATCCTACCCACTTAAATAACTAAAATATATTTAATTAAATAATACTAATATTTTAATAAAAAATATAATTAATGGTGGAGCTGGATCTTACATTCTCCCCCCCTAGGACATTTGGTCCTCCAAATACAAACATACCTTTGAAAGAAGATGCGGGTAAAGTTTCTTCACTTGGTGGCGGAGTTCCCAAGTGGCTTCTCGAGGACTATGGTGCTCCCACTGGACTTTCACCCAATGTATTGTCCGGGCCCTGAGAACTTGCTCCTTCGTGTCGATGATCCGAGAAGGTCGCTCAGCATAGGTAACATCTGGTTGCAATTCCAATGGCTCATACTGAAATACGTGAGATGGGTCTGCGATAGACTTTTTTAACATTGAGACATGAAAAACATTGTGCATCGCTGACAACGCTGCTAGTAAGGCCAATCTATAAGCAACTTTTCCAATTCTTTCCAAGATCTTAAATGGACCAATATATCTTCGAGATAATTTCCCTTTCTGCCCAAACCTCAATGTTCCTTGCATTGATGAAACCTTTAGAAACACATGATCACCAATTTCGAATTGAAGATCTCTCATCTTCAAGTCTGCATAACTCTTTTGTCGGCTTCTAGCAATTTTCAACCAATTATGTATTTGCTTCACTTTCTCACTGGTATCACTAACAATAGATGGACCATGAAAACTCCTGACACCTATCTCCTCCCAACAGATTGGGGTCCTGCATCGACGTCCATACAACGCCTAAAATGGTGCCATGCCAATACTGGAATGATAGCTATTATTATATGCAAACTCGCACAATGAGAGACTTTTCTGCCAGTCCTTCCCAAAATCAAGGACGCAAGCTCGTAATATATCCTCCAGTGTCTGATTAGTCCTTTCAGTTTGACCGTCGGTCTGAGGATGATACGCTGTACTGAAATTCAATGTTGTGCCCAGAGCTTCTTGAAGTTCATCCAGAATTTGCCCAAAACTCTAGAATCTCTGTCTGATACAATCGATAAGGGAACACCATGAATTGTAACAACCTTCTCCATATACATTCTAGCTAACTCATCCTGAGGTGTCTTCATGTTCATCGGTAAGAAATGTGCCACCTTTGTCAGCCTATCCACTATCACCCAGATACTATCTTTGTTATGCATCGATGGCAACCCAGAGATAAAATCCATCGTTATGTGTTCCCATTTCCAGTCGAGCACTTCCAACTGCTTTAAAAGTCCTGGGAGTTTCTTTCGTTCTGCCTTTACTTGTTGACACACCAAGAACCTCGCTGTAAATCCTGCTACTTCCTTCTTCATATTATTCCACTAATAATGATTACGCAGGTTCTGGCACATCTTTGTACTACCCGGATGAATAGTATAATGGGAGTGATGTGCTCCGTCATTGTAAGACCCCGACCCTCAATTTTTGGGTTTAGCATTATTTTAACCATGATTTAGCTTTTTAAACAAGATTAGAGATGATTTGACTTTGTTTTTGAGTTTGAATAGATTTTTCATAACTTTGGAGAGTTTTAGAAGACCATCGACTTTGTTTTGACCCGACCCTTGTAAATTGTATTTTGTGAGAATTTATTATTGGTTTCTAAAAATCCCAAATTTTATTCCTTTTGACTCATTTTATTGTTATAAACAACTTTCATGTCTTGACCATCTTGATTTAATACTCAGAAATCGCGTTTTTCGAGAAAAAGGGCAAAAATGACAATTTTCACTAAATCTATCCATGAATTTCGAAAATTTCAGAAATTGGGGAAAATATACTTTTTGGAAATTAGATTTTTCGACGATCGTTTTGTTCTTCTTCGTCGATTTCATCCGGGGTCCGCAAGACCAAGTTTTAATCGTTTCAAGTTCTACTGCATTGGGACCCACCCTCCAGACACTATAAATACCCTTCTTCTCTTTCTCCTCCATTCTTCTTCTTCCCATTTTCCTGCAACCGGTTTGCCCTAGAGTGGAGAGGAGAGAAAGCTTTTTCCTCTTGGTCTTTTCCCTTGGATCTTCCATCAAGAGAGCTCCAATCTCAAATCCGACTTCGCCATTTTCTTCCTCTCTTCTCAAGCTTCGATTGGACCCGTTTTTGAGCCAAATCCCCGACACTATTCATCGTCTTCAAGCTCTCTTCTTCTTGTTCCGCTAGCTAAAGGTTAGGGCTCTTGTTCCTCTTTTCATTTGATATTCTTTTAGTCCATTTAGAACTTGTTTTCTATGTTTTCAAACCCATTTTCGAAATGGGGCTTTGTAGTGACAAAAATGGTGATTTTTATGTGCTTTCTTTTGGGGCTTTTGTGTAGATTTCGTGGATCAACTCTTTGATTTGGATTTGTGAAAGTTTTGCTTGGCATTTGGACAAAGGCAAGTGATCTCTATAGGATTTCTTATGTATATTGCTTATGTTTTCATTATGGTTTCAATCTTTCATTAAGACATGTTTTCCATGTTTAATCTCATAATGCAAGTCATGTTCATGCTCTTTCAAGTCATGGGTTTTAGCTTCCTCATTTGTCTTGTTAGCAATGATTTTGTAAGTTCTTGGAATCATGATTAATGTTGTTAGTTTTTATGATTTTGTACCTTAAAATGTCTTGATGTTTCTCTTTGGAATAAATGGACAAATTGTGGATGGAATGCTCTATAATGTGTGAAATGTATCCCTTGGAAAGCATGGAGGCTTGTGGAGTGCAGGTGGTAAAAATTTAGAAGTGAAGAAGGGAGAGAAAGTTGTAAAAATTCTGAACAGAATGCACTGCCCGTGCCTGTCGGTCATCTGTCGGTCCAACTTCGGTCGACCGACAGGTCGACCGACACCAACCGAAATTTGTCGGTTCAATTTCCAGAGAGCAACATTTTTGTCAGGTCATCCGTCGGTCAAGCCTTCGGTCGACCGAGGATCTGTCGGTTTGAATTCCAGAGAGCAGTAATTCTGGGCTGGGATCTGTCGGTCAAGCCTTCGGTCGACCGACAGATCGACCTCGGTTAACCGACGGTTAACCGAGCGTTGACCGACAGTTACAAGAAAAGACTGTTTTGAAGGACTTTTGCGAGAAGGAAAACTAGACTAGGTTTTAGATCTTTTCATTGACCTTGTGCACTTGGAATTCCAAAATGTACTATAACTTCTGGGGCACCAAATCTTGTTAAAACTCCGACATTTGGGTTTCAACTCCACAAGGGTCAATGAATGGTCTTTAGCCTAAACTTGATAGATTTCGTGTTTGAACTTCCGTTCTGATGTTACGTACATCATCGTGTACTCGCCTTGAATTTCAAGTATAAGTTGTTTGAAGATTTGTTTCAAGAACCAAGAATCTTGTTTTGATACTTCGTGTTTCATCGTGTATTTGCCCGAATTTCAAGTATAAGCTTGTATTTAAGACGTGTTTCAAGAATCGTGTTTCAAGAAAGAAAAAGGGAATCATTTCTTCAGTTTGTTAAGCATTTATATTATGCTATCGTGCTAGCCTTGTCGTGACGTGTTTGACAAATGATTTCCCTCTTGTTTTGTCGTGCTCTCGAACGTGTATCGCCATGTTTTATGCATTCATGATATAAGTGATTACCACTGAGCTTGGACTGTCCTTTTAGCTTGATCCACTACCTGGGGGTCCTTAAACATGTGGACTGTCTGCAGACTAGTCGTGTCTTGAATTGACACATCGTGCGTGTTCGTGGTCCGGTTCCGCGGCCGGACACCCCGTCTACCTTGTGTGGCGTGGGATCGTGTTTATCGTGTTGTGCTTATCGTGCTTGTCGTGCGTGCTTACTCTTATCATCATGTATGATGGAGAAAGGATGGGCTCTTTGTGGATTTACTAATCATGATATTATATGTATTCATGTCTTGTTTCGTATATCGTGCATGCACTAATGATTTCTTGATAAGTATCATGTTCATGCATTGTTTTTAAATCTTGTAAATCTGTTCAAGTTCAATGAAGTGTTTTTAGTTCTTGTTTCCTTTAAACTTCGATTTTGTTTATGCTCTTGCCTATATTGATCACCTGCCAGACCGTCGTGTCTGATATACTTCTGTTTTGGTGCTCTAGATAGCAGGTCCTTGTTTTGATCTAGTTCGCGTGCAGAGGGCTGTTGAGCCACGAGTTTTGCAGCTTGTTGTGTCAGCGATGTCATGTAGACGTCATGCTTGACTCCGGAGTTACGTTACACCATTGGGTAGTATTTGTTCTAGCTTGTTTTTGTGTACGGCTTTTGTTAGCCTTTTTTCGTGGGAATTGTAATTAATGCACTTGTTAATTTGTAACTTGAATATGTTGGGTAATGATAAGCCTGTTGCTGTCAGCTCTGTATATCTTGATATTATGAATTGTTCCAGTCTGAATTTAAATATGTCTATGACAATCTTATGCTGACAGATCGAGTACGACACGGAACCCGATGGATACGGATTCCGGGTCGTAACGTCTTGTAGAGCTTCCGCGAAATATTTTGATTTGTTGTGAATTTTGTTATCCTCACACACGCGGATCCTGGGAGGGGAAATACAAATTCTCCCCATGCTCGCGTCCCCGAGATCGGATCCCGGTTTTGGGGGCGTGACAGTCATGATCTCATTCTTCAGTTCTTCTATATTTGGCACACATAACCGATCTTGAAAGTACAACATACCCTCCACTATTCTGAAGTCTGGTCTGCTGTCAATCTGTTCAATCACTCGGGTTAGCTTTGGATCCTCTGACTGCTTGCTTTTGATCCTGCTCAAAATCTCTGGTTCCCAGACAAACATGTTGGCTAACATAACCTTGTCACCAACTGGTTGCAAAGACACTCCCAAATCGAGGAAAATTTCTGCCTAAGACCATTCTGCCCTCAAGCATCCATTAGTTGCTGCCCTTCGACTCAATGCATCAGCCACTACATTGGCTTTCTCGGGATGATATTTGATTGGAAAATCAAAATCCTTCATGTATTCCATCCACCGGGTCTGTCTCATGTTCAATTCAGGCTGGGTAAACAAATATTAAAGACTTCGATGGTCTGAATGAATTTCAAACTTCTCACCGTAGAGATAGTGACACCACATCTTCAATCCCATAACCATTGCTGCAAGTTCCAAATCATGAGTGGCATACTTTTTCTCATGCTCTTTCAATTGTCTAAAGCCATAAGCCACTACCTTCCCATCCTATATAAGTACACATCCCAATCCAACTTTCGAGGCATCTGTATAAATAACAAATTTACCATTCTCTGTAGGCAATGTGAGCACTGGAGTTGTAGTCAACCTATTCTTTAACTCCTGAAAACTTGCTTCACAATCGTTAGTCCACACGAACGGTAAACTTTTTCGTGTTAATCTGGTCAATGGAGCAGCAATGGATGAAAATCCTTTCACAAATCTCCTGTAGTAACCTACTAAACACAAGAAACTACGAATCTCTGTTACTGACATGGGTCTTTACCACTTGACAACTGCCTTAATTTTTCCTGGATCTACCGCCAAACCTTCTTTACTAATGATGTGACCCAAGAAAATTACTTGCTGAAGCCAAAATTCGCACTTACTCAACTTCGCATAGAGTTGATGATCTCGCAAAGTTTGCAATGCTATCCTCAAATGATGCTCGTGATCTTCTCGAGACTGATGTTGACACAAACAAAGTCACTATGTCTCCTCAACATCAAGAAGCCACATGAAGCTACATCATGCCACAAATAGGCAAAGCTACTTCAAGCATCAAATCTTGTCAGAATCAAACAAAAACTGTAAGATCCTTCAAGACAGCCAAAAGAGGGGCACACATGAAGTTTCGGGTCATTCCGACATCGTTTGGCCTAACTTCACTCATCGGACAGCTAAACAGGCGCTCCCGGCGACGACAATGTCGAAGACATCAAAACTTTGATCAGAGCATACGGATGGTTCCAAAATACCTCCAAGAGGCTCCTTGTCAAATTTCGAGTCAAACCGACAACGTTTGACCCTCCATTAATGCTCGAGTAGCAAAATCTAGCCTCTCAACGACGAGAACCACCGAGGCCATCACTCATCAAACAAAGTATATGAATGGCTTCAACATGCTTCCAAAGGGCTGTTCGTCGAATTTCAGGTCATTCCGACAACGTTTGACCAGACTTCGACGCTCTGAAAGAAAATCTAGCCTACCGGCGACGGAGCCTCCCGGGACCATGACATCCAAAACTAATGGATCGTCTCAAAATGACTCCAATAGGCTCCCCGTCAAATTTCAGGTCAATCGGACATCGGTTGACCGTATATTAAAGCTCGATATCTTCCTCGCAGCAAAATCAAGTTTAGCATTGACGGGACCCCAAACGGCTTCAAAACTCAAATAAAAGCTCATTATTGGTCATATACACTGCTCAAGAGGCTTCACCTCAAATTTCAGGTCATTCCGACATCGTTTGACCTAGTTTCGACTCTTGACAGAAAACCGCCTACAAAGTCTTCGGCCTTTCCGAAAAATGGTAAACTTTGTGCTACGGTTTTGCGGGGGTTCTCGTCAAGTTTTCTTCAAAAAAATCAAGTCAATAATTGAGGAAAAATGTCAAGAAAAATACAGAAGAAAAAAGGACCGAAAAAAGACGAAGAATCGGTCGAAAAACGAGGCGGCGACCAAAGGGGATAAAACCCCCATGGTCGTCAGCGACCATGCACCCTGGGTTGCCGGCGACCTTGGGTGTATGGTCGCCGACGACCCTGATTTTCCACCGGATGGCCCGTTTTCCGATTCTTTTTGCGTTTCGGGAGTTCCTGCCTCTGTGATTTCCCAAAAATCCAATTCTTGATGCTTGGAAACGACTGATCTTCGCCAACATTTCGGATCCGCCGTCAAGAGCATGAAATCACCACTGTTCGCTCCAAGATCGCCAACTAGCTGACCAAGAAAGTACACTTTCTGTCCAACCGATCGAGAAATCGAGAAGACAGATGTCACCGTGTTAGACCCCAACCCAGACCAGCTCGATTAGTGCTAATTAAGTGAGCGTTTAGTCTTAAGTAAGTCTTAGTACTAGTTGAGTTAGAATGCTATTAGACTTAGTTTGGATTATAGTTTTGGGGATTTTGAGGACGTTTAGTATGAGTAAGACACGCTCAGGGGCGCCCTGAGTACACGTGTAAGAGTGGGTTTCGTTCTAGACATCTTGTTTGATCGTGATTTTTATTTTCTCTTGAATGGTTTTATTATTTGTGACAACTTTCGTTTTTAACTTGCATGCATTTGAGGCCCAGAAACCCAAGTTTTGGCACAATAAGGGTAAATTTGACTATTCATGTTAAATCTGGGCACAATTTTCGAAGTCGTGAAACTATGTCAAAAATTATACTTTTCCGAAACTAGATTTTTCGACGATCGTTTTGTCCTTCTTCGTCGTTTCCATCCGGGGTCCACAAGACCATGTTTTAAGCGTTTCTAGTTCAACTGCTTAGGGGACCCACTTTCAGACACTATTTATAGTCTCTTACTCTCTCTCCTCATTCTTCTTCCCCATTTTCCTGCACCGGTCTTGACCTAGAGTGGAGAGGAGAGAAAGCTTCTCCTCTTGGTCTTTTCCCTTGGATCATCTAGCAAGAAGGCTCCATTCTCCGATTCAACTTCGCCATTCTCTTCCTCTCTTCGCAAGCTTCGATTGGACACGTTTTGAGCCAAACCCCTTTCACTATTCATCATCTTCAACCTCCATTCTTCTTGTTTGGTGAGCAAAAGGTTAGAGCTTGGACCCATCTTTTCATTTGATGTTCTTTAGCTCACCAAGAGCTTGTTTATCATGATTTCAAACCCATTTTCGAAATGGGGGTTTGTAGTGGCCAAAATGGTGATTTTTGTGTGCTTTCTTTTGGGGGTTTTGTGTAGATTTCGTGGAGCTTCCATTCTTGTTGGATTTAGTGGAGTTTTTGCTTGGCTTTGGTTAGAGGCAAGTAAACTTTATAGGTTTTTAATGTACATTGTATTGTGGTTTCAATTCTTCCATTAAGACATGATTTTTATGCTTAAACCCATGAATGTATGTTATGTTTATGTTCTCTTAAATCATGGGTTGAACTCCTCTACTTGTATTGTGGCTAATGACTTTTCCAAGTTCTTAGAATCAAGTGGGTTTTGTAAGTTTTATGAATTTGTATTTGGAAATACATTGATGTTTCTCTTTGGAATGAATGGATTAATTGTGGATGGAATGCCTTGAAAATGTATGAAATCATCCCTTGGAAAGCATGTAGGCTTGGGGAGTGCAGGTGATGAAAGTGTAGAAGTGAAGGAGGGAAGGAAGTTGTGAAAAATCTGAACAGAATGCACTGCCCGTGCTTGTCGGTCAGCTTTCGGTCGACCGACACCAGCCGAGAACCTATCGGTTCAAATTCCAGAGAGCAACATTTTTGTCAGGTCATCCGTCGGTTAGCCGTCGGTCGACCGAGGATTTGTCGGTCCGAATTCCAGAGAGCAACAATTCTGGGCTGGGATCTGTCGGTCAAGCCGTCGGTCGGCCGACAAATCAACCTCGGTTGACCGACATGTGACCGAGGGTTGACCGACAGTTACTAAAAGAACTATGTTTGAAGGATTTTCGCGAGGATAAAAACTAGACTATGCCTTAGACCTTCATTTGACATTGTGCACTTGAAATTCCTAAATGTACCTTACCTTCGGGGACACCAAGTTATATAGAGTTTCGACGTTTGGATTTCCAAGTCCACAAGGGTCAAAGATTTGGTCTTAGCTATGCTTGATAGATTTATGTTTGGACTCTTGTTTTGATGCTTCATGCATCCTCATGTTCTTGTTTGATTTTTCAAGTATAAGCTTGTAATTAAGACGTGTTTCAAGAACCGTGTTTCAAGAATAAAAAAGGGAATCATTTCTTAAGTTTGCTAAGCATTAATATTATGCTATTTTGTTAGTCTCGTCGGGTTGTGCTTTATAAATGATCTCCCTCTTGTTTTGTCGTGTTCTCGGACGTGTATTGCCGTGTTTTGTGCATTCATGATATAAGTGAATACCACTGAGCTTGGACTGCCCTTTTAGCTTGATCCACTACCTGGGGGTCCTTAAACATATGGACTGTCTGCAGACTAGTCGTGTATTATATTACACATCGTGCGTGTTCATGGTCCGGTTCCGCGGTCGGATACCCCGTCTACCTTGTGTGGCGTGGGATCGTGTTTTTCGTGTCGTGCTTGTCGTGCGTGCTTGCTTTTGTCATCATGTATGACGGAGAAAGGATGAGCTCAATGTGGATTTATCTTTTCATGATATTATAAGTATTCATGCTAGTTTCGTAAACTTGAAACGTGTATCTAGATTTTGAACTGTTTTAGCATTACTTCTCAAATTCTTGCCTAAATTGTTTATTTGCCAAACTGTCGTGTTTGATGCTTGTTATTTTGGTGTCCCGGTGCCGGCGGTTTCACGCGTGACGAGGAGTGCTCGGAGGATGCTGTTGAGCCACCCCCAGCACACGAGTGGCAGCCCAACGACGTCATCTAGACGCCGGTCGGGATCGTGATGTCTCGTTCACTTAGTTGGGATGTTCTTTTGGGATCTTTTGTTGTATTGGCCTTTGTTGGCCTCTCTTGGTTTTGTAACTTGCACTAATATACTTTTGTTAAACATTGAAACGTTAATCATGATAGGAATGCTATGATGACAATCTCTTTTGATACCTTGTCTCGATATTATATATATGTCTCTTGTATCTTCTTGTTTAAGATTGTGTGCCATGTTTTGCTACACGCTTCCGCATACCCATTCGTGTGAGCTCGACCCGTGTCTTGGGATCCTCACCACGGAAACCTGTGGGAAAAATAAATAAAACAGCGGTGGTGTGTTTTATGTGTTGGTTAATCGCATCGCCGCGCAGTTGCGGGCCCGGATCCCGATCCGGGGTCGCGACACACCGGCCCACCAACATCAATCAATGTCTTAAATTACATTGCAACCCGACATCAAACAACGTGTGGATCCATCGGCGATCATCACAAGAAGAATCCCAAAAGACGCGGCGCGGCCCGCGACTCTTCAAATGCCCCGGCGACCACTTAATGCTGTTAATTAACCCATTTTATGACAACTAAATGCGGTCATTAACCCATTATTTTGGATGGCCCAATCAGAAGCAAGCAAATGGGAGTTACAAGTCCAAGTAATCATAGCATTAAAAGCATGAAACTCCCCTCATCATGGAGATTAAAGGCGATTAAATGCCCATCATTCTCCATCGGCCAATCATAAGCCAAGAAAAAGGAGTTACAAAATCAAGAAATAAAAACTTGTAACTCCTCCAATCATGGAGCATCAATGCCATCAAACCTCTCATCATGGCCATCAATGCCCATAAACCACCTCATGGCTACCAAGAGCCTATAAAAGGAGGTCCATTCCAAAGACACTTACACTTACACTTGCACATCTACCGACACCAAGACACACATCCGGAGTCTGGAAAATCCCAGAGAAATTCTGACCTAGTCCTGCTACTCTGCTGCAAGAAACACCACAAGGTGATCAAAGTCCCTTGGGGGGCCACCCCCCCAAGGTCCTCTTCTGCTATCCAATATGGCCTAAACGTGACTTTTCAGCCCGTTTACTTGGTTTTTTTTTATTGGATATAAGACTTTCTCTTGGTCTTTATCCTAAAAAAAACCGAGGTTAGAGCCAAGCCAAAGAATCGAAGCATCAAGCGTTCTCATTTGAAGGACGAAGGCGAAGTTCATACATGACTTGCGACCGTCGATTTGAACGTGTCCCCACAATCTCCTTAGAAGTTAGATCCATTTTCTTTCTTTTCTATTGTAATTTGTATTTTTCAAAGAGACAAAAAAAAATCACAATTCTTGTCTTTCATTTTTGATGAGATTTGTAAATCGCCTTTCACGGTAAAATCGCCTTTCATGGCACCAAATTGCCTTTCACGACAAATAAACAAAAAATCGCCTTCTACGGCATTCAAAGAAAAAAAATTGTCTCTTTTCTTAAATATTTATGCAATTTGAAAAGTTAGGAAAAAGGATTGATTTCCTTTCTACTTGTGAAGGTGAATCTCCAGATCATCACCACTCCAAATTCCAAGTAGAATAGAAAATCTGGCATACCCGTACAAAAAATATTGATACCCGCTTTTCTCCTCCGCCGGACCCCAGCAGCCCCCGGGGCGGAAGGAGAGGACGAAAGGCCGGGTCCATCAAGTTGGCATACTCGGTGGGACGCGTTCACTTGAGAATGTGATGCTTTGATTCCTTGGCTCCTTTCTAGTTGGTGGCCTATGTTGGATCTTGCATCTTTTTTTTTTTTTTTTTTAAAAACATGAGGTGGGATTTCATTCATTCTTTCTCATTTCAAAAAAAAAATCTCATTTCAAACTCTTTAAAAAAAAATCTGATTTCTCTTTTTCGAATTCAATTTTGAGAAACTTTGATCCTCTCCTCTTCGAACTTGATAGCTCACAGAAATGTTTGCAGCTATTGTTCATATTGGGGAATGGGCCATCTTTTCTCTTTGATGAGTCCGATAGGGATTTTCAAAAAAAAAAAAAAAAAAAAAACAGAAAATATCTTTTTAAAAAAAAATCAGTTCTCTTTCTTTTGGATTCAAATTTGAGAAACTTTGGTTTTTCCCTTTCGGATTTAGAACTCGCAGAAATGTTTGAGCCTGGATTCGGATTGGAACACCATTCAATCTCTTTGATGAGTTCATTAGAAATCTTTCAAAAAAATTTTTTTAAAAAAGAAACACTAAGGTTGCTCCAATTGCGTTCTCTGACCAAAGTGGATCTAAGAAAAGCCTTGTCTAGAGTGTGGAGACAGCTAGACTGTTCGAGGGAAGGGTCTTCCAAACGGGTTCATTAAGTAATCTTACCCTTACCTGGGGGCTGATCTATCTATTAAGGTTTCATAAGACCGAATTGGAAACCTATGTGCACCTTTCAAAAAAATATCTTTAAAAAAAAAAAACTTTCAAAAAAAAAAAAAAAAACTTTGGTCACTTTTGAGTCCAGAATTGAGAAATCTTGGTTTTTTCCCTTTCGGATTCAGTGCTCGCAGAAATGTTGAGCCCTTGTTCGGATTGGAACACCATTTGCTCTCTTTGATGAATTCACTCTTGACCCTTAAAAAAAAACAACTTCCGTTATTATTGGATTCACATCTGAGAGATTCTGGTTCCTTCCCTTTTAGACTTAGTGCCCGCAGAAATGTTTGAGCCTATGTTCGGATTAGAATACCATTTGCTCTCTTTTATGAACCCAATTTTGACCTATAAAAAAGAAATCCCATCTCGTGTCCTTTCCAAGGATGCGATTTGCAACATTTGTGCCTAGCGGTGCTAGTACGCCCTTTCGGGTCTACTGTATTCCCGACCGACACATTTGTATCTCCAATGTTTTATCATTTTCCCTTGAATGAGCCTTGCTTCTCGGTAATTTGAATTAAGGTCTACAATTGCTTCTAGTAGTCACTAGAACGCTCACTCTAAGCCTACCATACTTGCATTTAGAACAATTGTACCCTCTATGGCTTTTTGCCTTTTATTTATTGCTTGGGCTAGGCCATGTCCCCTTGAAAGATTTGAAAAGACAAAACCATAGTTGTTCTCCATTTATGATCACCATATTCTTGTGATTACTAATGGATGTGGTCTTGTTTCAGAAGTTTTCCAAACTAACAATGGCAGCTTCATTGACCATCACTTTTGATGAGAACAGTACCAGCTTATGCTTTAAGACAAGCAAAACAAGCACTCATAAGCGCCCTGCAAGTTGCCAAAGTGTTATCTGCATCGACAACTCTCAAAACACCGAGTCAACCTCAACTCCCCGGACCATCATCTTCGGGTCACTGGGACCATTCCCACTCCCCACAGAAGAAATTGTACCTGCCAAGAAGCAGAAAATCGCCCCGCAACGTGTCACTAAAATGGCACCAAGGGTGAACACAAAGAAGCCTGAAGCCTGTGGCACTCCCACGAAGCCTCAACCTACAAGAAACTAGGTTTCCCGCAAAACCTGGTCCCCGAGACCTTCACCAAAGCAACGGAGGTCCCAAACATCTACAAAGCGAGCATACTTGGCCCCTCTCAAGGAGAGTCAGTTCTACCCTCTCTCTTACATGAAAGAGGAGAAACCTACCCTCCGCCAAATGAACAAACCTATTCAGCATGAGCCGGCTTGCTCCTACAAGCCCAAAATCAAATCCTGCATCGTTAGACCTCCGCAAAAACCCAGTGAAGCCTGTACTCCTGCAAGTCGACCCTTCATCTCAACAGGGGCCGAACTTACAAAATTCAAATCCTCACTATGACAGGCTAAGGACAGCGTTCAGATCCTGTCCATGCCTAGCTTTAAAGAAGACAAGCTCGGCTGCTGCGCACGGGGGATTACATCCTTCATTTCCAAAGCCCAACCAGAGCTGACTGAAGCTCAAATTGCTCGTCGTATACGTCGCCGCATGGCATATCAACAAAAGATACTAGAGAAACAAAGAACCCATCATTCTACTCTCCACGTCTCTAAAAAATGGGTCAAAAAAGAAAGACCCGACCAAGTTGTTGCTATCCATATGGTTGGCAAAACCAGAGGACGCCAGAAGTCAGCAACCAAAATTCGTGTCAGACGTCTGGTGACTCGCAGCATCTCCCGAACACGAACACATTTGGAAGAATCCTCCACTCTTTTAAGCCAAGGACACCAGAGTAATCACTCTTCGGACTCTTCCTCCAAAAGATTCAGCCCCAGCTCATTCACCAGAACGATTTCTTCGTTCGAATCCCGAGGGATGAACGTCCTGGCTACCAGTTTTGAGCAGCTCCACCGCATGATGACGTAACCGCAAGCATCCAACAATTGGAGCAAGGACAACATAGAATTGAGGCTCTGATGGAAAACCTCCTTCTCACTTTACAGCGTCCGTCTAACAATGAAACCCCTCTGAATCATCAAGATGATGAGGCCAATGCAGAAAACAATGAGTCACGCGCCCTTACCAAAAAGGACGTTGACGTTATCCTCGCCAAAGCAAAAGGAGAGGATACATTGAAGGAACATGGGATCAAGCCACCCTATCCCCTATGGATGGACTTGGTACCGTTCCCTGCAAAATTCAAACAACCTACTCTCCAGACATATACGGGGAAAGGTTCAGCCAGACAACATGTCATCCAGTTCAAAGTCCTGACAGGAGCTATCGTAGATCAAGATGCCCTCAAGATCTGTCTCTTTGTAAGTACCCTAAAAGGTACGGCCTTTGATTGTTACTCCACTATGCTGGAGAACTCCATCCAAAACCGGCTTCCTGACCCACTTCCAAGGTGAGGATCATCCTGTTACTATGGCTCAGCTCTGCAGCCTAAAACAAGGAGAGAATGAGTCAACATATGGCTTCATTCACAAGTGGAAGGCGATGGCATACAAATGCTCAGATGTACTGCCACAAGCGTCACTAGTTGACATCTGCCGTAATAACATGAGAGCAAGAATCCGCTCCATGATCATCGGCAGCAAATCAAAGAACCTGAGAGAACTCCTAGAAGCTTCCATGGAGGCTGAAATGGTGATCAAAGACCTCAACAGTCAGAAATCATCAAAGAAAGAGCCAACTGCCATTACAACCTCAAAACAAAATAAAAAGGAGGTTCTTAATGTGCAGACCAAGTCAGCTCCTTAACAGCCAAAGAAAGCTGAAAACAAAGCTACAGGTAAAAGACCTGAACTCTCTGATGCCTTCAAAGAACGTGTATGATGGAACGCGCTCCGAATGCCGTGGGTGCTACCGGGGTCGGCGGACGTGGGAGTCCGTCGGGTCCGGCCCTTTCGCGCCCGGGGGGCATGAAGCGTGCATCAACATTTCTTTTGTGTGGGTGTGCCAGATTTTCTATTTTACTTGGAATTGCAAGTGGTAATCCGGAGATCAACCTACGCAAGTAAAAAGGAAATCAACTTCTTTCAAGTTTTCCATTGCACAAATATTTAAGAAAAGAGACATTTTCTTGGTTTGCCATGAAAGGCGATTTTGTTTGGCATTTATAGCCGATTTTGGCGTTTATAGCCGATTTACAATTCTCATCAATAATGAAAGACAAGAGTTGTGATTTTTGTCTCTTTTAGAAAAATACAAACTACAATGAAAAGCAAGAAAAGCAGGATCTAACTTCTCAGGAGATTGTGGGGGACTCGTTCAGATTGACAGTCGCAAGCCATGTATGGGCTTCGCCATCATCCATGCAGATGAGAACAGAGGATGCTCTTGATTCGCTTGGCTTGGCTATAACCTCAGATTTTTAGAGGACAAAGACCAAGAGAAGGTCCTATGTCCAATAAAAAGCTAAGTAGACGGGCTGAAAAGCCACGTCTAAGCCATTGGAGGCAGCGGGAGAAGGCAAGGACCTTGGGGGGGGGGGGGGGGGGGGGGTACCCCCCAAGGGACTTTTGTCACCTTGTAGTGGTGGCCGGTGCAGAACTTCAGCAGAGTTTTTCTCTCTTTTTCTTTCTCTCAGATTTCTGGATCTGTGGTGCTTTGGAAGTGATCTCCGATTGATCGATCCGGATTTCAATGGAATGCTCTCTTATTTATAGGCTTTTGGTAGCCATTTAGGAGAGTTTATGGGCTTTAATGGCTTTAATGGGAGGAGTTACAAGATTTATTTCTTGATTTTGTAACTCCTTTTTCCTTGAATCTGATTGGCCGATGGAGATTAAGGGCTTTTAATCACCTTAATTACCATAATGGGAGGAGTTTCATGGGTTAAATGCCATGAATCAATTGACTTGTAACTCCCAAATGCTTGCTTCTGATTTGGCCGTCCAAAGAAATGAATTAATGACTGCAATAAAGCTAGTCAATTAACCACATTAATTGGTCGCCGAGCAGTCGAAGAGTCGCGGGCCGTGCCGTGTCTTCTGGAATTCTTCTGGCGATGATCATCGATGGATCTTCATGCTGATCGACATCGGATGAACATGTAACTTCAGACAGTGATAGCTAAGAGCGGGCCGGTGACATCTATCCTGTCGATTTTTCGATCGATTGGGCAGAAAGTACACTTTTTTAGTCGACCGGTTGGCGATCAATGTTGATTTTGATACTTTTGGAGGTTGACCCGTGATTTTGACGGATGTCGGAGGACATGAGTCAATTTCAAGCACTAAAAATCACATTTTCAGGAAACCA
The DNA here is from genome assembly GCA_028538565.1 of Umbellularia californica. NCBI lineage: Eukaryota > Viridiplantae > Streptophyta > Magnoliopsida > Laurales > Lauraceae > Umbellularia > Umbellularia californica. Next base: position 14,231,620 of record JAPQWN010000009.1, on the reverse strand, counting down.
CAGGGGCCAAAGTGCGCGAAACGTGAAAAAGGACGGAAAAAACGGGTCACCGGCGAAAAATCAGGTGACCCGGACTTCCATCGTCGCCGGCGACCATGGACCGGCGACCATGGGCCAGGGTCGCCGGCGACCCTGGGCCATGGTCGCGGGCTGCGACCCTGGGGGTTTTTCCCCTGTTTTTGGTCTGTTTTGTGGTCTTTTTCGTCGCCGTTTTCTTCTGTATTTTTCTTGACATTTCTTCTCATTTATTGGCTTGATTTCCCTATAGAAAACCTGATGAGAATCCTTGCTTTTTTAGAGTGCAAAGTTTCCAATTTTCCGGGAAAGCCGAAGACTTTGTCGCGTAGAGCTGCTGATTTTCCGCCAGAAGCTGAAACTTGGTCAAACGATGTCGGAATGACCTGAAATTTGAGGTGGAGCCTCCTGAGCAATAAATAAGACCAACCATAGGCTTTTGTTTGAGTTTTGAAGCCGTTTGGGGTCCCGTCGATGCTTCACTTGATTTTGCTGCGGGGAAAATGCCGAGCTTTGATATGTGGTCAAACGATGTCCGATTGACCTGAAATTTGACGGGGAGCCTATTGGAGTCATTTTGAGACGTTCCATGGGCTCCGTTTTGGATGTCATGGTCCCGGGTTGCTCCGCCGCCGGTAGGCTTGATTTTCTCTCGGAGCATCGAAACCTGGTCAAACGTTGTCGGAATGACCTGAAATTTGACGTGCAGCCTTTTAGAAGCATGTTAAAGCCACTCATACACTTGGTTTGATGAGCAAAGGCTTCGGTGGTTCCCGCCGCCGGGAGGCTTGATTTTGCTGCTCGAGCATTGATGGAGGGTCAAACGTTGTCGGTTTGACTTGAAATTTGGCATGGAGCCCTTTTGAGACATGCTGGAGTCATCCGTAGGCTCTGATCGAAGTTTTGACGTCTCCGATGATGTCGCCGCCGGGAGCGCCATTTTAGCTGTCGGAGAAGCGAAGTTAGGTCAAATGATTCTGAAATGGCCCGAAACTTCATGTGTACTCTTCTCTTGGCTATCTTGAAGGATCTTGCAGTTTTTGTTTGATTCTGACAAGATTTGATTTTTTGGAGAAATTGCATTGTCTATTTATGGCAGGTTGCGACTTCATGCAGCTTTCTTGATGTTGAAGAGGCAAAGTGACATTTTTGGTGTCAACAGTGTAGAAAAGAAATACCCGTTCGATGAAGATGTTGAAGAAATCTTTGAGGCTCTCTTAGCAAATGGCAAACTCACCTTGCCCGAGCCCAAAAGACCGAGAGATATTGGTAAAACCAACGATCCCCAGTATTGTCCATACCACCAGATGATCTCGCATCCTCTCAATCAATGCTTCGTTGTGAGAGAGAAGATCAATGAGATGTGGAAAAACGGAGTCATTACCTTTGACAAAAACTACGGCTCCGCCTCCGTCAACATGGTGTCATGTGGGAAAATTTCAAAGTCACTGAAGGAGAAGATCACTACTTCATTCAAGGTAATAAAAATGGCTCAAACGTCCTAAGAGTTGGTTCCCTATGCAACACCAGATGGATAATCCATATGGGTGCATCCCGATCTCCTAGAAGATGAAAATTGGGAGATCGTCAAAACAAAGCTGACCGCTCAGCAGCGAAAGCAAGCTAAGAGACAACTCCAGAAGCTCAAACAGCAGCAGAAGTCTCAACCAAAACAAGAAGTCCTTGAAAAGGCGGAAACTTTTTCCACTGCTTCACTAGGGACGACGGAAGAATTCCTTCCCAAAGCTTCAAAGGCGGTAAGAAAATCCGCCCTTGGTGATTTCATGCCACCTCATTAAAAAAATGAAACTACGCAAGGGGGTATCATACTCCTGCAACTCGGTAATTGGATTTTCCATAGATGGGTACGAGTCTAGTGACACTGCTAGTGATATCGATGAGTGGGAGGAATCCCTTGAAATAGGAGACTACCTCTCCGATGAATAATGGATTCCTGAGTCTCATCTTATGCCAGTAATCTGGTATAACTCATTGCAGTCGCAAGGATCCTGGTCTGATGATGAAGAAGATCAAGAGGCTGTCAACCCGGCACCGGCCAATGCTCCAGTGGAACCCAACATTGGTGAACCACAAGGAGCAGATGACGAAGAAGATTTGGCTCCTATGCCTGATCTTGAATAATATGCAAGAATCCTGCAACATCTTGCCATAGAGCAGGAGCGGGATCGCGTCAACAATCTTCGTCACAATCAAGAAACAGAAGTCCCTGATAATCAACATGAACTTCCTCCTTCAACTCCTAAAAATGGAGAAAACTGCTGTATCGATGATCCTCTTACATATGAGGATGAGTCCGACTCCTAGCAGTCTACACTGGGGGCATCTTCTATCGGAATAACTTGCAATGCGATAGTTCAGGATGATAGTGCCCCTGAAGCTTCTGAAGACACGTACTCCCTAACTGGTAGTATATCATCCAGAGCTACATTTTCTCAGGTGACTTCCACTAAGCTAGCATCTTCTCAGCCTTCGTCTCCTGAAATTGTGACATCGGAACTCAAGCCTCTTCCGATTGATCATCCTAAAGAAGCTCCTTCCAATGAAATCTTCTTCAATGAAAACCCAGTCGATTGGTTCCAAATACCCAATCTCATAGACGATGTCTGGACCGATAAATTACTCAACAAAGAAGAAAAGTTGCCGGATGCTGTTCAGGACTTGTTCCCGGAAAATGCTCCATGCAACACAATCACTGAAGACAGCAATGCTGCTATAAAGACGACTTTAGCAAATGATAAGGATCAACCCCTTGATCCTGAGATTGATCTTCCAAAAGAAGACCCTTTTCTAGAAGCTCTTGAAGTTGGTAGAGGTACCCGCTCTGGCCAGGATTACCACAAAAATTACAACAAACTTTCTTTTTCTTATGTAAATCCTTTGGGAAAGCAAGTTGTAAATGCCCCAAGTGGTAACAATAATGAAATGCAGGCCCGAAGGAGGCTTTCAAGTACGACTTGATTGAGCACTTCGAACACATATCTGCACGACTGCACATCCTTTACCTATTATGAATGTCTCCATAAACTCGTGATAGTCTCATTTTAGAATTACAAAGGCTGAATGCGAATGTCGACAAACATGTCCCACAAGTCCTACAAATTGAAATGGACTATAGGGTAAAAAATCAAGTACTTCCTCAAAGGGAGAAAAGAAAAAAGCTGAGGGATCAATCATTGAATGCCTCTCGGTTCAAAAGGCAACAAGTGCAACAATCGCCTTTGATAAGGATGATCTCCTTCTAGGTGAGACAAAGCACAACCGACCCACGTACTTCACAGGGTACGTCAAAGAGATGCCAGTACACAGAGTCCAGATCGACTCGGGTTCTGCACTCAACCTCATCTCTACTTCGGCACTCGAAGAGCTGGGCATCCCACCTAGCAAGTTGAGTCACACATCTGTAGCCATCTTCAGATATGACGGGAGTGCTCAAAGGCTTATCGGCAAAATTAGGTTCAAATTGCAAATCGGTGATCTTATTTCTGAAGTCACTGTATATGTAATAAGGACCCCTTCATGCTACAATATCCTTCTTGGACGCACCTGGATACATGAGAATGGTGTCGTCCCTTCAACTCTACATTAGTGCATCAAGTTCGTTGTCAACGCCATTGTCAACGACGGCTTGATGAGTGTTTGCCGACAAAAAGCCCTTCAAAGGCAAGGACATCCATTTTGCAGATGCTCAAATGTATAAAGATGGAAAAAAAAGAACAGGAGGAAGAAACAACATACTTTGCAGAAAATCTCCAGAAAGATAAGGACAAGGCTCCTCAGCAATCATCGAAGGTAAACAAACCTTCCACCAAATTCAAAGTTAGCAGTCAAGCTCCCTTCGTGATCTCTCTCGAGACATCAAAACCTTTGGTAATCACCACGAAAGCAAAGAAGCTAAAACAAAAGGCTGGGGGCAAGTTCGCTGTCTCTTTTGTGTCCATTATGCATGACACAAACTCAGATTCAGAGCCAGAAGACGAAACATTGTTAAGTCAAGCTGATACTCAGCAAGTTCAGCTCGCTCTCACTCCTTTGGAGACACCCGCTGATGTAGAAGATCCTACGTCTGCTTCCCTTGTTGTTCCAGCACGGCAGAAGAAAAAATAATCTTTTTCCACAGGTCGGGAGTTTCTCCACCAAATTCTCCGCTTGAACCTTTCCAAGACATAGGTATGCCTCAGCTATCCTTGTATAGTCCAATGGCACAAGCTATCATGAAGAAAATGGGCTACGACGCTTAGAATCCGACTGGCTTGGGAGGTGGCCGTGGTATTCTCACACCATTGGAACCCACCTTGACCAAAAGTCTACCGGAAGATTCAAAACTCCACCGTCATAAAGACAAGTCTTTATACGGGTTGGGGTATGATCCTACCACTCCCATGAGACAGTTGACACAAAGGTTCCAAGGTCGTTTTGCTGATGAAGCCTCAACATCTCGTGTCCATGAAGACATTGATCTCCCTGGATATCTCTTTAAGGAGTCACCCATCAAGGATCTAGGAAGTTCTTCCAGTTAGTATAATTTGTCTGACAACGAAGAGGAATTGTCCGATGACACAGACGTACGACTCTTTGACCCAGAAGAACCATCGTCTCCAAAAGAAGTACCCTACTTCAACCCAGTTCCAACAGGTGATTGGGGCAATCTCATTGCAAGTCTTGAGAAAAGTACCGATCAAGAAGACCCATGAACAGAAGCAGAGCCTCGGTCTGTAAATGCCTTCGGAATTTCAGAAGGTCTTGTCGAGTTGGAAGCCTCTGAAAATATTGTGGAGGAACCACCTTCAAACCTTCTGACAGAAGATCCTGCTCAAAAGATAGACTTCGGAATACCTGATAACCCATGTCCTGTATTAATGAGCAAGAATATAAAGGATGATGAGTTACCCGAGTATATCTCTTTTCTTCGCGAGTTCATTGATTGTTTTGCATGGTCTTATGCTACAATGCCTGGCTTAGATCCCAAAAAAACAGTCCACAAACTCAACTTGCAAAAAGAAATGAAGCCTGTCAAACAAGGCCAAAGAAGATTCCGTCCTGACGTGATGGACAAAATTGAACAGGAAGTTCAGAAACTCAAAAACGATGGCTTCATCTGCGAGGAACAACATCCTGAATGGTTGGCCAACATCGTCCCCGTGACAAAGAAAAATGGGCATATAAGGGTCTGTATCGACTACAGGGACCTGAATAATGCATGCCCTAAAAATGAATTCCCGCTCCCCATACCAGAGGTGATGATTGACAACACCTGTGGGTTTGAGCGAATGACATTCATGGATGGATTCTCTGGTTACAATCAAATAAAGATGCATCCTGAAGATGAAAGACATACATCGTTTCGGACTCCATTTGGCTTGTATTGCTACACTGTCATGCCATTTGGTCTGAAAAATGCAGGTGCAACATATAAGAGGGCTATGATGAAAATATTCCAAGATATACAACACAAGATGGTCGAATGTTATGTTGACAACCTCGCCATCAAAAGCAGAAGCAAAGAAGACCATCTCGACGATCTTCGAGAAGTCTTCCTCCGACTTCGCAAACAAAAATTGCGGATGAATCCATTAAAATACTTCTTCGGTGTCACATCGGGTAAGTTTCTCAGATTCCTAGTTCGGAAAGCTGGAATAGAACTTGACCCCACCAAAGTCAAGGCTATCCTGGAAATGCCATCTCCAAGGACCCAAAGAGAATTAAAAGAGCTTCAAGAAAGATTGGCATACATCCGACTGTTCATCTCCAATCTATTAGGGAAATGCGGTCCTTTCTCTCGCTTGATGAAGAAAGGTGTGGACTTCGTTTGGGATGCTGAATGTGAAGCCGCATTTCAAGACATCAAAACATACCTCACCAAACCTCCAGTGTTGCTGCTCCCACAACTAGAAGACCATTCATCTTATACACAAGAGCTCTCGACTACTCTTTAGGTGCTCTACTCGCACAAGAAAACAACGAGGGAAAAGAAGTTGCTCTATATTACCTTAGCCGCATGTTGGTAGGTGCAGAGCATCACTACTCCCAAGTCGAAAAAGAATGCCTTGCAGTGATGTTTGCTGTACAAAAGCTGCGTCAATACCTACTATCCAATACAGTCTACCTGGTTTCAAGGATCAACCTCTTAAAGGTCCTTGTCCAAAAACCAGGTTCTCTCAATGCCCGACTGGCGAAATGGTCAATCCTTCTATCACAATTTGATATTAGGTATGTATCACAAAAAGCAATCAAAGGCCAACCTCTAGCAGACTTTCTCGCAGAGCACCCATTGCCTAAAGATTCTCCACTCAGGGATGATCTCCCAGACGAATCCATCTACAACCGGGAAACTTCCTTATCAAATGCTTCCTGGGTCATGTACTTTAACGGGGCAAACAGGACAAATGAAAAAGGAAAGCAGATATCGAAAATTGGCATCCTCTTTGTCAGCCTCGACAAATACATGATTCGACACGCTTTCTCGCTACTGGAACCATGTTTAAACAATGCAGCTGAGTACCAAGCCCTGATTATAGGATTGGAACTCGCCCTCGAATCCGGCATCACCATGCTAGAAGCTTTCGGGGACTCTCAGCTGATCGTCAACCAAATGAATCAGAAATTTGAAGTCAGGAAGCCTGATTTGCTACCTTACTACAACAAGGCGCAGTCGCTTCGACATAAATTCAACATCTGTCACATCACCCACATCCTCAGAGGTGAAAACATCCGTGCAGATGCCTTGGTCGGACTCGCCGCATCTATGGCAATCCAAGAAGCTGAAAAGATGCAAATTACAGTGTGTCAAAGAAGGATTCTCTCTTCTCTTAACACACACCGAGCAGTTGCTGAATGCCACCAAGTGGTTAGAAGTCGGATGCTCATCCACAAACCTCCGATCGGCGACTGGAGGGATCCGTTTATTGATTACATCATGTTCGGAATCCTACCTGAAGATCCAAAAGAGCGGGTAAGCGTCCAAAGACGTACCCCAAATTTTCATTTGGATATTCCTTCAAAAATACTTTACAGAAAATCCTTCAATGGAGTGCTTCTATGCTGCTTGTCACAACAAGAGGCTGAGGAAACTCTCAAAGAAGTACATGCTGGTCTTTGTGGAGCCCATCAGGCTAGTCCTAAGCTCTACACCTAGATAAAAAGGCTAGGTTATTATTGACCTACCATGGTAGCTGACGCAATGCGATTTGCTAAATGCTGCCAACAATGCCAAATTCATGGAGATTATGTCCACATGCCTCCATAATAGCTACATCCTACAGCAATCTCGTGCCCTTTCGAAGCCTGGGGTATGGACATCATAGGTCCTATCTGTCCCCCATCAAGCAAAGCTCATCGTTTCATCTTCGCCGCTACGGATTATTTCTCCAAGTAGTCAAAAGCATTTGCGTTTAGTGAAATGAAGACCTTATCAGTCCTTCAATTGTTGCGCACCAACATTATTTGTCGCTTCGGCATATCTAAAAGATTCGTCCATGATAACGGACTGTAAGTCCGGGATCACAGATTCTACAGGTTCTGCAACAAGTACAAAATCAAAAGTTGTCCTTCGACTCCATATAATCTTGCAATGAACGGACTAGCAGAAGCCTTCAACAAGACACTCTGCAAAATTCTCAAGAAAATGGTCTCTAGTCACAAAAGAGACTGTGGCGACAAACTACCAGAAGCTTTGTGGGCCTATCGAACCACCGTTCAAGGACCAACCTATAGCACACCATTCTCTTTGGTCTATGGATGCGAAGCTGTTGTCCCTTTGGAAGTACAAATTCCTTCCTTAAAGGTATCTCTGTAAAATGACATGACGCAAGAAAGCAATGTCAAACTGAGACTCCAAGAGCTGGATAATCTCGATGAGAGACGGCTTGAAGCTCTACAAAGCATTGAGCTGTACGAAGCACGCATGGCAGGATCTTTCGACAAGAAGGTCAGGCAACGTGCCTACAAAAAGGGCGAGTTGGTTCTTGCGGTAAAAAGACCCATAGTCTTTGCCCACAATTCCAAATGCAGATTCGAACCAAAATGGGAGGGACCTTTCGTCATCGACAAAGTCTTCTCCAACGGTGCATTGTTGACAAAAAAAAAGTTACTATGTCTCCTCAACATCAAGAAGCCTCTTGAAGCTGCATCCTGCTACAAAACAGGCAAAGCTACTTCAAGCATCAGATCTTGTTAGAATCAGACAAAAACTGCAACATCCTTCAAGACAGCCAAAAGAGGGGTACACCTGAGGTTTCGGGCCATTCCGACATCATTTGGCCTAACATCACTTCTCCGATAGCTAAACAAACACTCCCGGCGGCGACATCATCGAAGACACCAAAACTTTGATCAGAGCCTATGGATGACTTCAGGATGTCAGGATGTCTCCAAAGGGCTCCATGCCAAATTTCAAGTCAAACAGACAACGTTTGACCCTCCATCAACGCTCGAGCAGCAAAATCAAGCCTCCTGGTGGCGGGAACCACCGAAGCCATCACTCATCAAACAAAGTACATGAGTGGCTTCAACATGCTTCCAAAAGGCTGCACGTCGAATTTCAGGTCATTCCGACAATGTTTGACCAGGTTCGATGCTCCGAAAGAAAATCAAGCCTACCGGCGGCGGAGCACCCCGGGACCATGACATCCAGTTGGAGCTAATGGATCGTCTCAAAATGACTCCAATAGACTCCCCGTCAAATTTCAGGTCAATCGGAAATCGTTTGACCACATATCAAAGCTCGGCATTTTCCCCGTAGCAAAGTCAAGTCAAGCATCGATGGGACCCCAAACGGCTTCAAAACTTGAATAAAAGCTCATGGTTGATCCTATCCATTGCTCAAGAAGCTTCACCTCAATTTTCAAGTCATTCCAACATCGTTTGACCTAGTTTCGACTCTTGACGGGAAATCGGCTACAAAGTCTTCGGCTTTCCCGAAAAATGGGAAACTTTGTGCTCTAGTTTTGCGCGGGTTCTCGTCAAGTTTTCTCCAAGAAAATCAAGTCAATAATTGAGGAAAAATGTCAAGAAAAATATAGAAGAAAGAAGGAACAAAAAAGACAGAAAAACGGTCGAAAACGAAGCTCGGTGACCAAAAGGGCCAAAACCCTATGGTTGCCCGCGACCTTGGCCCAAGGTCGCCGGCGACCCTGGCCCAAGGTCGCCGGCGACCCTGGCCCAAGGTCGCCGGCGACCCTGGGTGCATGGTCGCCGGCGACCCTAAAAATCCGGGTCACCGGATTTCGCACCAAACGGCCCATTTTCCGATCCTTTTCGCGTTTTAAGCGTTCCTAGCTCAGTGATTTTCTGAAAATCCAATCTTTGATGCTTGAAAACCATTGATCTTCACCGACATCTTGGATCCGCCGTCAAAAGCATGAAATCATCACCGATCGCTCCAAGATCGCCAACCGGCTGACCAAGAAAGTATACTTTCTGTCCGACCGATCGTGAAATCGACAAGACAGATGTCACCGGCCCACCAACATCAATTAATGTCTGAAATTGGACCACAATCCGACATTAAACAATGTGTGGATCCACCTGTGATGATCACAAGAAGAATTTCAAAAGACGCTGCGCGGCCCGCGACTCTTCACATGCCCTGGCGACCACTTAATGTTGTTAATTGACCCATTTATGACAACTTAATGCGGTCATTAACTCATTATTTTGGACGGCCGAATCAAATTCAAGCATTTGGGAGTTACAAATCCAAGCAGTCATGGCATTAAACCCATAAAACTCCCATCATCATGAAGATTAAAGGCGATTAAATGCCCACTATCCTTCATCGGCCAATCACAAACCAAGAAAAAGGAGTTACAAAATCAAAGAATAAAAACTTGTAACTCCTCATCAATTCTCTCATCATGGCCATCAATGCCCATAATCACCTCATGGCTACCAAAAGCCTATAAAAGGAGGTGGGTTCCAAGAAGAAATGGGAGGAGGAAAAGAGAAAGAATCAAAAGTGCAATCCCAAGCTCTGAAAATCCAGAAAATCCAACAGAGAGACGAAGTCCTGCTGCTTTGCTCCCATAAGCACTACAAGGTGATCAGCGTCCCTTGGGGGGCCACCCCCCCAAGGTCTCCTCCTTCTACAACATGGCTTAACTGCGGCTTTTCAGCCCATTTACTCGGTTTCTCATTGGATATAGGACCTCCTCTTGATCCTTGTCCTTTAAAAAACTGAGGTTAGGAGCCAAGTCGAAGAATCAAAGCATCAACCGTTCTCATTTGAAGGACGATGGCGAAGTCCATACATGACTTGCGACCGTCGATCTCAATGTGTCCCCACAATCTCCTGAGAAGTTAGATTTCTTTTCTTCCTTTTCTATTGTAGTTTGTATTTTTTAAAGAGACAAAAAAAAATAACAATTCTTGTCTTTCATATTTGATGAGTTTTGTAAAATCGCCTTTCACGGCAAAATCGCCTTCCACGGCAAACAAACAAAAAAACGCCTCTTACGGCATTCTAAAAAAACAAACTTGTCTCTTTTCTTAATATTTATGCAATTTGAAAAGTTAGAAAAAATGATTGATTTCCTTTCTACTTGTGAAGGTGGATCTCCGGATCATCACCATTCCAAATTCCAAATAGAAAGTAAATCTGGCATACCCGTACAAAAAAGCTGATACCCGCGATTTCCCTCCTCCGCCGAGACCCAGGTCAGCCCCCGGGGTGCGGAAGGAGAGGACGGAAACCTCCGATCGGGTCCATCAAGTTGGCTTACCCGGTGGGACACATTGACTTGAGAACGTGATGCTTTGATCCCTTGGCTCCTTTCTAGTTGGTGGCCTATGTTGCATTTTGCATGTAAAAAAAAAAAAACAAACATGAGATGGGATTTCAGTTGTTCTTTCTCACTTCAAAAAAAACAAAAGTCTGATTTTTTTCTAGATTCAACTTTGAGAAATTTTGATCCTTTTCTCTTTGAACTTGATAGTTCACAGAAATGTTTGCAGCTATCGTTCATATCGGGGATTGGGCCATCTTTTCTCTTTGATGAATCCAATTGGGATTTCAAAAATATATATATATATAAAAAAAAACCTTCATTTCAAATTCTTTAAAAAAAAATGGTCTCTCTTTCTTAAGATTCAACTTCGAGAAACTTTGATCCTCTCATCTTCGAACTTGATAGCTCACAAAAATGTTTGCTCCTATCGTTCATATCGGGGATTGGGCCATCTTTTCTCTTTGATGAGTCCAATTGAGATTTCAAAAAGAAATTATAATTTCAAAAAAAAAATCAGTTTTCTCTCTTTTGAATTCAAATTTGAGAAACTTTGGTTTTTCTTTTTCGGATTTAGCGCTCGCAGAAATGTTGATCCTTTGTTCGGATTGGAACACCATTCGTTCTCTTTGATGAGTTCATTAAAAAATCTTTCAAAAATGAGTTAAAAAAAAAAAAACCACTAAGGTTCCACTAGTTGAGATCTTTGACCAAGTGGGTTTAAGAAAGGCCTTGTCCAGAGTGTGGAGACAGCTAGACTGTTCGAGGCAAGGGTCCTTCAAACGGGTTCATTAAGTAATCCTACCCTTACCTGGGGCTGATCTATCTACTAAGGTTTCATAAGATCGAATTGGAAACCTATGTGCATCTTTAAAAAAAAATCTTCAAAAAAAAAAAAAAAAAACCTTTCAAAAAAAAAATCTTCAAAAAAAAAAAAAAAAAACCTTTCAAAAAAAATCTTTCAAAAAAAAATCTTCAAAAAAAAAAAAAAACTTCCGTCATTTTTGAATTCAGAGTTGAGAAATCTTGGTTCCTTCCCTTTCGGATTTAGCGCTCGTAGAAATGTTGAGCCTTGTTCGGAATGGAACACCATTTGCTCTCTTCGATGAATTCAATCTTGACCCTTCAAAGAAAAAAAAAAAAAAGAACCTCCGTCACTTTTGAATTCAGAGTTGAGAAATCTTGGTTCCTTCCCTTTCGGATTTAGCGGTCGTAGAAATGTTGAGCCTTGTTCGGAATGAAACACCATTTGCCCTCTTTGATGAATTCAATCTTGACCCTTCAAAAAAAAAAAAACTTCCGTCATTACTAGATTCACATCTGAGAAATTCTAGTTCCTTCCCTTCTGGATTTAGCGCTCGTAGAAATGTTGAGCCTTTGTTCGGATTGGAACACCATTTACTCTCCTTTATGAATCCAAATTTGACCTTTCAAAAAATCTCATCTCATGTCCTTCCCAAGGATGCGATTTGCAACATTTGTGTCTAGCGGTGCTAGTACGCCCTTTCGGGTCTACTGTATTCGCGACCGACACATTTGTATCTCCAACCTTATATCATTTTACCTCGAGTGAGCCTTGCTTCTCTGTAATTTGAATTAAGGTCTACAATTGCTTCTAGCAGTCGCTGGTACGCTCACCCTGAGCCTACCATACTTGCATTTTAGAACAATTGTATCCTCTATGGCTTTTTGCCTTCTTCATCTTGCTTGGGCTGGGCCATGTCCCCTCAAGTGATTTGAAAAGACAAAACCATAGTTATTCTCCATTTATGATCACCATATTCTTGTGATTACTAATGGATTTGGTCTTGTTTCAGAAGTTTTCCAAAACTAACAATGGCAGCTTCATTGACCATCACTTTCGATGAGAACAAGTACCAGCTTATGCTTCAAGACAAGCAAAACAAGCATAAGCGCCCTGCCAGTTGCCGAAGCGTCATCTCCCTAGACAACTCTCAAAACACCGGGTCAACTTCAACTCCTCGGACCATCGTCTTCGGGTCGCTGGGACCATTCCCACTCCCCGCAGAAGGAGCTGTGCCTGCCAAGAAGCAGAAAATCGCCCCGCAACGTGTCACTAACATGGTACCAAGGGCGAACACCAAAAAGCCTGAAGCCCGTGGCGCTACCACGAAGCCTCAACCCACAAGAAACCAGGTTTGTCCCAAAACCTGGTCCCCGAGATCTTCACCAAAGCAACAAAGGTCCCGAACATCTGCAAAGCCAACATATCTGACCGCTCTCATGGAGAATTGGTTCTACCCTCTCTCTTACATGAAAGAGGAGAAACCTACCCTCCGCCCAAAGAACAAACAAAATCAACATGAGCCGGCTTGCTCCTACAAGCCCAAAATCAAATCCTGCATCGTTAGGCCTCCGCAAAAACATGCTGAAGCCTGCACTCCTGCAAGTCGACCCTTCATCTCAACAGGGGCCGAGCTCGCAAAATTCAAGTTTTCACTACGATAGACAAAGGACCACGTCCAAATTCTGTCCTTGCCTAGCTTCAAAGAAGATAAGCTCGGCTGCTGCGCACGAGGGACTACATCCTTCATAGCCAGAGCCCAGCTAGAGCTGACTGAAGCACAAATTGCTCGTCGTATGCGTCACCGCGCGGCATATCGACAAAAGAGACTTGAGAGGCAAAGAACCCAGCGTTCTACTTTCCATGTCTCGAACAAATGGGTCGAAAAAGAAAGACCCGACCAATTCGTTGATGTTCATATGGTTTGCAAAACCAGAAAACGCCAGAAGTCAGCAACCAAAATCAGTGTTAGGCGTCTAGTGACTCGCAGCATCTCTCGGACAGGAACACATTTGGAAGAATCCTCCACTCCTCTAAGCCAAGGACACCGAAGTAACCACTCCTCAGATTCTTCATCCAGAAGAATGAGCCCCAGCTCAGTCACCAGGACGATTTCTTCGTTCGAATCCCGAGGGATGAACGTCTTGGCTACAAGTTCTGAGCAGCCTCCACCGCATGATGACGTAACCGCACGCGTCCAGCAGTTGGAACAAGGACAACAGAGAATTGAGGCTTTGATGGAAAACCTCCTTCTCACTTTACAGCCTCCACCACCTAATAACCAAGGTCCTCCGAATCATGAAGATGATGAGGCCAATGCAGAAAACAATGAGTCACGCGCCCTTACCATAAAGGACGTGGACGATATCCTCGCAAAAGTAAAAAAAGAGGATACATTGAAATAACATGGGATCAAGCCACCTTACCCTCTATGGATGGACTCGGTTCTGTTCCCTGCGAAATTCAAGCAACCTACTCTCCAGACATATACGGGGAAAGGTTCAGCCAGACAACATGTCATCCGCTTCAAAATCTTGACAGGAGCTATTGCGGATCAAGATACCCCTAAGATTCGCCTCTGTGCAAGTACCCTAAAAAGTATAGCCTTTGATTGATACTCCACTCTGCCGGAGAACTCCATCCAGAACTGGGCTATACTGGAGACACGCTTCCTGACCCATCCTGTTACTATGTCTCAGCTTTGCAGCCTAAAACAGGGAGAGCATGAGTCAGCATACGACTTCATTCACAAGTGGAAAGCAATGACGTACAAATACTCAGATGTACTGCCACAAGCGTCGCTAGTCGACATCTGTCATAACAATATGAGAGCAAGGATTCGCTCCATGATTATCGGCAACAAATCAAAGAACCTCGGAGAACTCCTTGAAGCTTCCATGGAAGCTGAAATGGTGATTAAAGACCTCAACAGTCAGAAATCATCAAAGAAAGAGCCGACTGCCATTACGACCTCAAAACCAAAGAAAAAGGAGGTTCTCAATGTGCAAACTAAGTCAACTTCTCAGCAGCCAAAGAAAGCTGAAAACAAAGCTACGAGTAAAAGGCCTGAACTCTCCGACGCCTTCAAAGAACGTGTAGAAAAGAAATATCCGTTCGATGAAGATGTTGAAGAAATCTTTGAGGCTCTCATAGCAAATGACAAACTCACTTTGCCGGAGCCCAAAAGACCGAGAGATGTTGGCAAAACCAATGATCCCCGATACTGTCCATACCATCAGATGATCTCACATCCTCTCAATCAATGGTTCGTTGTGAGAGAGAAGATCAATGAGATGTGGAAAAGCGAAGTCATCACCTTTGACAAAAACTATGGCTCCGCCTTTGTCAACATGGTGTCATGTGGGAAAACTTCAAAGTCACCAAAGAAGAAGATCACTACTTCATTCAAGGTGTTTAAAATGACTCAAGCATCCCAAGAGTTGGTTCCTTATCCAACATCAGATGGACAACTTATATGGGTGCATCCCGATCTCCTAGATCATGAAAATTGGGAGATCGTCAAAACAAAGCCGACGCTCAGCAGCGAAGGCAAGCCAAGAGACAACTCTGCAAGCTTAAACAGCACAGAAGTCTCAACCAAACAAGAAGTCCTTGAAAAGGCAGAAACCTCTTCCACTGCTTCACTAGGGGCGACGGAAGAATCCCTTCCCAAAACTTCAAAGGCGGTAAGAAAACTCACCCTTAATGATTTCATGCCACCTCAATACAAAAATGAAATTGCGCAGGGGGCATCATACTCTTGCAACTCGGTAGTTGGATTCTCCATGGATGGATATGAGTCCAGTGACACTGCCAGTGATATCGATGAGTGGGAAGAATCCCTTGAAACAGGAGAATACCTCTCCGACGAGGAATGGATTCCCGAGTCTCATCTTATGCCAGTAATCTGGTATAACCCATTACATCCACAAAGTTCTTGGTATGATGACGAAGAAGACCAGGACGCTGTTCAAGAAAATGTTGTCGATCCAGCACCAGCCAATGCTCCAGTGGAACCCAACATTGATGAACCACAAGGAACAGATGATGAAAAAGATTTGGCTCCTATGCCTGATCTTGAAGAATATGCAAGAATCTTGCAACATCTTGCCATAGAGCAGGAGCAGGATTGCATCAACAATCTTCGTCATGATCCAGAACCAGAATAGCCTGAAAATCAATGGGAACTTTTTCCCTCGACTCCTGAAAATGGAGAAAACAGTTGGATCGATGATCCTCTTACATCCGAGGATGAGTCCGATTCCCGACAGTCTGCACTGGGGGTATCTCCTGTCCTGATGACCTGCAATGCGATAGCTCAGGACGATAATGCCTATGAAGCTTCCGAAGACACGTACACCCCAACCGGTAATGTATCATCTGGAGCTACATCTTCTCAGGTGACTTCCACTGAGATATCATCCTCTCAGCCCTCGTTTCTTGGAGCTGTGACATCGGAACTCAGACCTCTCCCGGTTGATCATCTTGAAGAAACTCCTTCCAATGAAATCCTCTCAGCCCTCGTCGATTGGTCCAAGATACCTGATCTCATAGACGATGTTTGGACTAATAAAGAAAGGCTGTCGGATGCTGTTCAGGACTTGTTCCTGGAAATCGCTCCGTCCAACATAATCACTGAAGATGCCAATGCTGCTACAAAGACGTCTTCAGTAAATGACAGGGATCGACCCCCTGATCCTGAGAATGATCTTCCAAAAGAAGACCCTTCTCTAGAAGCTCTTGAAGTTGGTAGAGGTACCCGTTCTGGCCGGGATTACCACAAAAATTACAACCAACCTTCTTCTTCGTATGTAAATCCTTCGGGAAAGCAAGTTGTAAGTGCCCCAAGTGGCAATAATAATGAAAATGTAGGCCCGAAGGAAGCTTTCAAGTACGACTTGATCGAGCACTTCAAACACATACCTGCACGTCTGCACATCCTTGACTTATTACGAATGTCTCCACAAACTCGTGATAGTCTCATTTCAGAATTACAAAGGCTGAATGTGGCTGTCAACAAACATGCCCCACAAGTCCTACAAATTGACATGGACTACAGGGTCAAAAAATCAAATACTCCGCCAAAGGGAGAAAAGAAGAAAACTGAGGGATCAAGCAATGAATGCCTCTCGGTATAAAAAGCAGCAAGTGCAACAATTGCCTTCGATAAGGATGACCTCCTGCTAGGCGAGACAAAGCACAACCGACCCTTGTACTTTACGGGGTACGTCAAAGAAATGCCAGTGCATAGAGTTCAGATCGATCCAGGTTCTACACTCAACCTCATCTCTACTTCGGCACTCGAAGAGTTGGGCATCCCACCTAGCAAGCTGAGTCATACGTCCGTATCCATCTTCGGATATGACGGGAGCGCTCAAAGGCCTATCGCCAAAATCAGGTTCAAATTTCAAATCGGTGACCTTATTTCTGAAGTCACTGTGTATGCAATAAGGACCCCTTCATGCTACAATACACTCCTTGGACGCCCCTGGATACATGAGAATGGTGTTGTCCCTTCAACTCTACGTCAGTGCATCAAGTTCGTTGGCAACGACGGCTTGATACATCGAGTGTTTGCAGACAAAAAGCCCTTCAAAGGCAAAGATGTCCATTTTGCAGATGCTCAAATGTATAAAGATGGAAAATAAGAATAGGAGGAAGAAACAATTCACTTTGGCGACAGTCTCCAGAAAGATAAAGGCAATACTCCTCAGCAATCATCAGAGGTAACCAAACTCGAAGTAAGCAGTCAAGCTCCCTTCGTCGTCTCCTTCAAATCTCCAAAGCCTTTGGTAATCACTACCAAAGTAAAGAAGACAAAACAAAAGGCTGGGGGCAAGTTCACTCTCTCCTTTGTGTCTATTATGCATGACACATACTCGGAGTCAGAGCTAGAAGATGACACAGTATCAAGCCAAGCTGATACTCAGCAAGATCAACCAGCTCTCACTCCATTGGAGACACTCGCTGACATAGAAGATCCTACGTCTGCTTCCTTTGTTATTCCGGTAACTTCGCCAGAAGAAAAAACAATCTTCTTCCATAGATCGGGAGCATCTCCACTAAATTCTCTGCTTGAACCTTTCCAAAACGAAGGTATGCCTTAGCTATCTCTGTATAGTCCGATAGCACAAGCTATCATGAAGAAAATGGGCTACGACGCTCAGAATCCGACTGGTTTGGGAGGTGGCCGTGGTATTCTCACACCATTGGAACCCACCCTGACCAAAAGTCAACCAGAAGATTGGAAAATCCACCTTCATAGAGGCAAGTCTTCATATGGGTTGGGGTATGATCCTACCGCTCCTATGAGACAGTTGACACCATGGCTTCAAAGTCACTTTACCGACCAAGCCTCAACATCTCATGAAGACATTGAACTCCCTGGATATCTTTTTGAGGAGTCACTCGTCAAGGATCCAGAAAGTTCCTCCAATTGGTATGATTTCTTTGATAATAAAGAGGAATTGCATGATGACATAGACGCGCGGTTCTCTGACCTAGAAGAACCATCGTCTCCAAAAGAAGTATCATACTTCAACCCAGTTCTAGCAAATGATTGGTACCATCTCATTGCAAGCCTTGAGAAGGATACTAATCAAGAAGATCCATGGACAAAAACAGAGCCTCAGTCTGAAAATGTTTCTGGCACTCCAGAAGGTCTTGTTGAGTTGGAAGCCTCCGAAAATACTGTGGAGGAACCACCTTCAAACCTTCCGATAGAAGACCCTGTTCAAAAGATAAACTTGGGAACACCTGATAACCCACGTCCTGTATTCATAAGCAAGAATATAAAGGATGATAAGTTACCTGAGTATATCTCTTTTTTTCGTGAGTTCGTTGATTGCTTTGCATGGTCTTATGCTGAAATGCCTGGCTTAGATCCCAAAAGTAGCAGTCCACAAGCTTAATTTGCAAAAAGAAATCAAGCCTGTCAAACAAGGCCAAAGAAGATTCCGTCTCGACGTGATGGAAAAAATTGAACAAGAAGTTCAGAAACTCAAAAACGTTGGCTTCATCCGCGAGGAACAGCATCCTGAATGGTTAGCCAACATCGTCCCTGTGACAAAGAAAAATGGGCAAATGAGGGTCTATATCGACTACAGAGACCTGAATAATGCATGCCTTAAAGAAGAATTCCCGCTCCCCATACCAGAGGTGATTGTCGCGACCCCGGACCGGCTTAGGGACCAAATCCGGGATCGGGACTAATGTGATGGGCATGTGATCATATGGAGTGACGACAATAAATAAAGATATGTTTAATGCCCAAGCGTACACGGGTAGATAAAGAACACACATTACCCGTTCACGAGATTTCCCACAGGTGTCCGCGGTGAGGATTACACACCATCATGAACATTTCTGTTTTAGTGCGGAAGCGTGTAGTAAATCACATGTAAATCATTTTCATAATAACAAGACTGGTTGCATCTAAATAACAAGTATCAGAATGAGCAATGTTCTATAGCGTAACCCAAAATTACTATTAAAGTTAGAACATATATCATTTACTTACAATTCCCCAAAATTAGAGGCCAACAAAGGCCAATATAGACAAAACCATATCCACCCAAAACTATCAATAACTACTCCCAAAATGTTTCGCATCGTGACAACCGGATGTTTACATAACATCGTCGGCAGGTCACTCAACTAGCTGTTGTGGTTCTCCGACCGCCTCCTCTGGCTCCTCCTCGGGGAAACCAACGACGGGACCTGAGTACCAAAGTAAAGGATCAGACACGACAGTCTGGCAGGAGGATAAAAAGGAATAAACATTTAATAATAAAACAAATACCTTGGAAAACATTTAAACCTGTCCAAACAATGCTTTCATGAAGTAAATGCATCATTTAGTTAAAAACATATATGCAAGGTAAAACAGGTAAAGGTAACCAAGGAATGTAGGAAACGAGCAAGATGGCAACCACACGGAGCTAAATCCTCTATCACCGAAGTGATAGAGCAAGCATATCAAGGCGTTGACCTTAGTCACCGAAGTGAGGAGGTACAATGAATTACATATACATATATACTATATACAAGACATGACCATAGTAGCGAGCCGGGCATCAGGAACCACAGTAGCAATCTGCGGTATCAGGACAAGACCACGGTTAATGAACCGGGTAGCGGGATCCAAACTGCTGCTGGCGGGACAAGAGGGGGATCTCCAAGTTAGTGGATCAGACTGACAAGGTTATCCAAGCTCAGTGGTGCCGACTCATAGGTCAAAATCATATAAATCCAGACATGTACAAAATAAATCAAGTACAAGACTATAATTAGGCAAGACGGGGGTGCTCGAAGGCACAACTATCATATCGGGTCGGGCATGTATGTCAAGACTAGTAAAGCAGTACAAGTATACTTTCAATGTTTTCGAGATTGATATATAACAAATCATAAAATTTGGGAATAAAAAGGTGAAGTACCCTTTCGAAACGTCAAGATAGTGTCGGGGTTAAAAACTAATTCAAGTGAATAGGGATCCCGTATGCCTATTTTAAAATCACTTGGTACTCTTTGAATTTGAAGACATTCCGGGCTCCTTAGGCACTTGAAAGTTTCCGAACTTCAATGAATTCTTGTGATTGTAGTCTCTTTCTCAATCGAGCTTCAAACAACGGTTATAAGTCTTCTTATCACGATAGGGATGTTAACAAACCTCCCTCCATAGGTAGGATATTTTATTTTTGCTTCCAAAGTGGCCCCAGATGAACAGTACACGTCGCTCGAGCGGACATGAGGTTCGCTCGAGCGAAGTGCTCTCTGGAATGGCCTTTTGGGAGGGTTCACTCGAGCGGACCATAGGTCGCTCGAGCGGAC
This sequence comes from Umbellularia californica, assembly GCA_028538565.1. NCBI lineage: Eukaryota > Viridiplantae > Streptophyta > Magnoliopsida > Laurales > Lauraceae > Umbellularia > Umbellularia californica. Next base: position 14,211,229 of record JAPQWN010000009.1, on the reverse strand, counting down.
CTGCCCAGTTCAGGATGGCATGAGCCAACGATTAGTGTGCTCGAGCCAACCATTCTCTGGATGGCTGCTGGAAGAGTTCACTCGACCGGACACTGGGTTCGCACGAGCGAACAGTTCTCTGGAATGGCACGAACCCTTTCCTGGGCAGTTCGCTCGAGCGAAGTATCAGGTTCGCTCGAGAGAACTGTCCAGAACTGGTTTCGTGAACAGCTCTTTTCTCCATTCTCCTTCTCTTACAAACCCACTTTCTTGGGGTTCCATTATACACCAAAGGAGGGCATGTATGCACCTCAACATCATCTCCAAAACCCCATCAAAACTCCTCACAACCTCCACAAATAATCCATTCATTCATACATTTCCACATTCATTCACAAAGAGAAAGATGTAACCACAATTACAAAGATTCATTCAAGTCTTAGGCACAAGATAAAACAAAGCTATCAATCATATTTCAACACAATAAATGGCTCAACAACCCCTTTTCAAAAGCATTAAAATCATATTGAATGCAAGTAAAACACATCATTAATGAAACAATAAATCCAAACATTTGATCATGGAAATCATTGAAAACTAAAACATCCACTTGCGTCAAGGTCTCTAATAAGAAATCCAAGCTCTCCAAGCCAAAGGTCCAAGCTACAAGCAAAAACCCCCAAAAAGAAACCCTAAAATGGGTCAAACCAAGAAACAAGAAGAGATAACTCTCAATAATGAAGATAGAGCTCTCCCAAGGCTAGAAGAACATGGATCTAAGAGATTAGGGAGGAAGCTTACTTGTAGGTTCTCCAAATGGACAAGGTGGGCTCAATGAGGGTCTTGAGTTGAGTAGATCCTTCCACAAATGGTATTAAAGAGAAGCTTGCAAGGTGGGGAAGAGGGTTGAGATCTCCATTTCTTGATTTGAGTAAGGTGGGTGGTGCTTGATGGTGGAGAAGCAAGAAGAAGAAGAGAAGGAAGCAAGGAAACCCTAGGTTGCTCTTGTGCTGGAAAAAGGGAAATGAAGAGGATGAGTTCTCTATTTAAAGTTAAGGGAGTGGGCTCCACCACTAGGAAAACTCTTTGGGCTGAAATCACTATTATCGGGACCTCAGACGAAATCGACGAAGAGGAGAAAAGTGATCGTTGAAATATCTAGTTTCCAAAAAGTATATGTTTCGCGGGTTTTGGAAATATCAACTTTTGGGTACAGATTTCATGTAAAATGACTGTTTTTCCCTCCATGCAAGAAAATCGGGTTTCGGGGTTCCGGACGGGTATGGGCTCAACATGAAAGTTGTAGGGATTAACAATATAAGTTAAATGGAATGAAAACACAATTTTTTAGGAAATCAAAATAAATCCAAAGCTCACACAAAATCGCAATAAGAACCCCCAAAGGGTCCCATAAGTTAAGAAGGTTCTCAAAACTTTTCAAAACCAAAGAAAATGGTAGTTAAACTAAGAAAGTTAAACAAACAACCATTAAAACGACTGAGAAAACTAAATTACGATTAAAAGCACACTAAATCAGGAAATTAGGGGTTGGGTTCTCACAGTGATGATTGACAACACCTATGGGTTCAAGCGAATGACATTCATGGATGGATTCTCTGGCTACAAGCAGATAAAGATGCATCCTGAAGATGAAAGGCATACATCATTTCGGACTCCATTCGGCGTGTACTGCTATACTGTCATGCCATTTGGTTTGAAAAATACAGGTGCAACATATCAGAGGGCTATGATGAAAATATTCCAAGATATGCAACACAAGACAGTCGAATGCTATGTTGACGACCTCGCCATCAAAAGCAGAAGAGAGGAAGACCATCTCGACGATCTTCGAGAAGTCTTCCTCTGACTTCGCAAACACAAATTGCGGATGAATCCACTAAAATGCTTTTTCGGTGTATCATCGGGTAAGTTTCTCGGATTCATAGTACAGAAAGCTGGAAGAGAACTTGACCCCACTAAAGTCAAGGCTATCCTGGAAATACCATCTCCAAGAACCCTAAGAGAATTAAAAGGGCTTTAAGGAAGGTTGGCATAAATCCGACGGTTCATCTCCAATTTGTCAGGGAAGTGCCGTCCATTTTCTCGCTTGATGAAGAAAGGTGTGGACTTTGTCTGCGATGCTGAATATGAAAATGCATTTCAAGACATCAAAGCATACCTCACCAAACCTCCAGTTTCCCACAATTGGAAAACCATTTATCTTGTACACAAGAGCTCTCGACCACTCTTTGGGTGCTTTGCTCGCACAAGAAAACGATGACGGAAAAGAAGCTGCTCTATATTACCTTAGCCGCATGTTGGTAGGTGCAGAGCATCGCTACTCCCCAGTCGAAAAAGAATGCCTTGCAGTGATATTTGCCGTACAAAAGTTGCGTCACTACCTGCTATCCAATACAGTCTACCTGATTTCGAGGATCAACCTCTTAAAGGTCCTTGTCACAAAAGTAGGTTCTCTCAATGCCCGACTGGCAAAATGGTCCATCATTCTATCACAGTTTGATATTAGGTATGTACCACAAAAAGCAATCAAAGGCCAAGCTCTAGCAGACTTCCTCGCAGAGCATCCATTGCCTAAAGATTCTCCACTCAGGGATGATCTCCCAGACGAATTTGTCTACAACGTGGAAACTTCCTTATCAAATGCTTCCTGGGACATGTACTTCGATGGTGCAACCAGGACAAATGAAAAAGGAAAGCAAATATCGGGAATTGGCATCCTCTTTGTCAGCCCCGATAAACACATGATTCCACATGCCTTTTCGCTTTTGGAACCATGTTCAAACAATGTAGCTGAGTACCAAGCCCTGATTATAGGATTGGAACTCGCCCTCGAATCCGGCATCACCATGTTGGAAGCTTTTGGAGACTCTCAACTGATCGTCAACCAGATGAATCAGAAATATGAAGTCAGGTAGCCTGAATTGCTACCTTACTACAACAAGGTACAGTTGCTTCGACAAAAATTCAACATCTGTCACATCACCCACATCCCCAGAGGTGAAAACATCCGTGCAGATGCCCTGGCTGGACTCGCCACATCCATGGCGATCCAAGAAGGGGAAAACATGCAAGTCACAGTATGTCAAAGAAGGATTTTCTCTCCTCTTAACACACACCGAGTAGTTGCTGAATGCCACCAAGTGATTGGAAGTCGGATGCCCATCCACAAACCTCCGATCGGCAGCTGGAGGGATCCATTTATTGATTACATCATGTTCGGAATCCTACCCGAAGATCCAAAAGAGCGGGTAAGTATCCAAAGACGAGAGCCCCGAACATTTATTTGGATATACCTTCAAAAGCACTTTACAGAAAATCCTTCAATGGAGTACTTCTACGCTGCTTGTCACAACAAAAGACTGAAGAAACTCTCAAAGAAGTAAATGCTGGTCTTTGTGGAGCCCATCAGGCTGGTCCTATGCTCTACAACCAGATAAAAAGGCTAGGTTAATATTGGCCTACCATGGTAGCTGATGCAATGCAATTTGCCGATCGCTGCCAAAAATGCCAGATTCATGGAGATTATGTCCACATGCCTCTAGAATGGCTACATCCAACAGCAATCTCATGGCCTTTCGAAGCCTGGGGTATGGACATCATAGGTCCTATCTCTCCTCCATCAAGCAAAGGTCATCGCTTCATCTTCGCCGCTACGGATTATTTCTCCAAGTGGTCAGAAGCATTTGCGCACAGAGAAATGAAGACATCACCAGTCCTTCAGTTTTTGCGCACCAACATTATTTGTCGCTTCGGCATACCTAAAAGATTCGTTCATGATAACGGATCACAATTCCGGGATCACAGATTCTATAGGTTTTGCGACAAGTACAAAATCCAAAGTTGTCCTTCGACTCCATATAATCCAGCAGTGAACGGACTAGCAGAAGCCTTCAACAAGACACTCTGCAAAATTCTCAAGAAAATGGTCTCTAATCACAAAAGAGACTGGGGCGACAAACTACCAAAAGCCTTGTGGGCCTATCGAACCACCGTTCGAGGACCAACCCATAGCACACCATTTTCTTTGGTCTATGGATGCGAAGCTGTTGTCCCTTTGGAAGTACAAATTCCTTCCTTAAGGGTATCTTTGCAAAATGACATGACGCAAGAAAGCAATGTCAAATTGAGACTCCAAGAGCTGGATAATCTCGATGAAAGACTACTTGAAGCTCTACAAAGCATTGAGTTGTACCAAGCACGCATGGCAGGATCTTTCGACAAGAAGGTCAGGCAACGCGCCTACGAAAAGGGTGACTTGGTTCTTGCAGTAAAAAGACCCATAGTCTTTGCCCACAAATCCAAAGGCAAATTTGAACCAAAATGGGAGGGACCCTTCGTCATCGACAAGGTCTTCTCCAATGGCACATACGCTCTTTTAAACATGGAAGGAGACAGGTGTATGCTGCCCATCAACGGCAAGTTCTTGAAGCGGTACTACCCTTGAAGACTTCCTCAAACGGGTCAGAGCGATATCTACACGGCCAAAGCCTATTTCCAAGGTACTTGCTCATCAAACCCACCCCTTTTGAAATTTTCATCTTTATGTTGAAGTTTCCAAAAAAAAGAAAAACTTTCAAAACAATGCTTACTTCCAGCGTTTCATTGTTAAAAAAAAAAAAAAAATCAAAATCCAAAAATCCAAGTTTAGGAGCCTCTTCCTAGACTTGACCAAAATTTTCGATCCTTGAACCCAAAATTCTCAGTTTGAAACAAAAACCAGGACTCAGGACTTTTCACCCTAGTCCGCCTCGGCTTTTACAACCAAAATGGTTTTAAGTCAAAATTTATGACCCTCGGGTCTTTAAACAAAAAAAATGGTTCTTAGAAACCGCGGGGAAGCGACACTTAGTTGATACTCGCAAAACTCAAAAACCGGAAGGATGTGAACCCTATTCGATACTTCCAAAACCCAAAAAGAGCGGGGAAGCGACATTCAGTCGATACTCGCAAAACCCAAAAATCGGAAGGATGCAAACCTGATTCGATACTTCCAAAACCCAAAAGTCACAAGGAAGCGAACCCCATTCGATACTTGCAAAACCTCAAAATTTCAAAATCGTGGAGACGCAATATTCCATTTGCTATCCACAACCCAAATTTCAAATGGTTCGAGAAAACCTTGAATTTCAAAAATCACGAAGAAACGACATCAAGTCAGCACCGGTAAAATCAAAAGTTTTGGGAAAGGCAGGGAAGCGACGCTTAGTCGATACTTGCACCCAATTCGCGAGGAAGCGACATTCCATCGATACTTGCAAACCCAGCCCGCGAGGAAGTGATATTCCATCAATACTCGCAAACCGAATGAGCAAGGAAGCAACATTTCATCGATACTTGCAAGAGCATTTAGCGGGGAGGCGACATTTAGTCGATACCTGCATTTTGAAATCCAAAATCGGCTATAAACGCCAAAAATCGGCTATAAACGCCAAAATTCGGCTATAAACGTTAAATCCGGCTATAAACTCCAAAATCCGACTAGAAACGCCAAAATCGGCTTTCATGCCAATAAAACAAAACTTGGCTTTCAAAAATCTTGCTCCTATGCCAAAACAAAACAAAACAATACAAACAACAAAACAAAACTCGGCTCCTATGCCATTCCAAAAATCGGCTTTCATGCCATCTTAAAATTCGGCTTCTATGCCATTCCAAAAATCGCCTTTCATGCCATCTTAAAACTCGGCTCCTATGCCATTCCAAAAAATCGGCTTTCACGCCATAAAAAAAAAAACTTTGGCTCTCATGCCAGAAACAAAAAAAACCTTGGCTCTCATGCCACAAACAAAATTTTTGGCTCTCATGCCACAAACAAAATTTGGCTTCCATGCCACAAAATAAAATTCGGCTTCTATGCCATTCAAAAATTCAGCTTTTATGCCATCTCAAACAATTTGGCTCTAATGCCATTTCAAAATTTTTGGCTCTCATGCCGCAAAACAAATTTTGGCTCTTATGCCACAAAATTAGGCTTCCATGCAACCTAAAATTCGGTTTTCAAGCCATCAAAAACCAGGCTTTTTGCCACAAAAAATTGGCTTTCATGCCCAAAACCAACTCTTTGACAAAAGATTATCACAAAATGACAACCTTTTGATCAAATTCTCTAACAAACATTCCCATCAGCTTTTACTCAAATTTTTTTCGTCAAAAAATGATTTAAGTGAAAAGAAGGGGATAAAAAAAACATAGTACCAAAATTGTTTATACATGGAGGTACCAAAAAAAAAAGAGAGAAAAGAAGAAAAGATTTTGTTACAATACAGGAGCTTAATCTAGCATGGACTTCAACCAAAGGTTCAACTCCTCAAGCAGACCCTTGGCCTTGGCTTCCAAAGTTTTCAGGCCACGCTTCTTCAAAATGATCCCATAAAATGCGGCCGAACGCCGCTACCTATCTACAGTACGAGGAAGTTCTTTCCAGAGGACCCGCCACTGCTCATACTTCTGAGTCTTCCTCCGGACATTACCTTCAGCTTCCTCAACCTGGCGAATGAGAGTCCCCTCCTTGTCACGAGCCTCCACAATGGCAGTCCATTTGGCAGCAGCTTCTTCCTCCAAAAGCTCAAGACGCTGCCTAGCCTCGACAACCTCCTTATCAAGGTGGTCTAAGTCTTGCTTCAGCCCCATGATGGATAACTCGGTAACGTTCTTCTCCCGAACGAACTGCTTCCGAGTCTTCGTGACCTCAGTCAGTTCAGCTTTGACTTTGCTGGAAGGCTTCATAAACATTTCATCAAAGAAGTCACCATATGGGAAACTCTTGGTCTCAGTCCACTTGTTCCCCAAAGCAATGACTTCATTAACAAAATCTTTGGCGCTTGCAATGTCCAGACCGACTTCTTCGCTATCAGCAAGGATGTCCTGTACATGCTTGATCATGCTAAAGCCAGCTTCCAAGTGACCTGAAGAGAGAATCTCAACCCATGAGCTCAAAACAGTCTTCAACACCTTCTTTGCATACTGAAGGTGCGGTGCAGATGAGGATTCACCATGCTCTGGCGCCCGACTGCCCATGTCACGCTCCATTGGAAGAGTAATCAATAAACTCTTTCCAACCGAAGAAGCTGACTCATGGAAGGAAGAAGAAGCCCCTACTCTTGGATGAGCCGTAGGTATCCCCTGTTCTGGTCTGAGGAAGTCGGAGGAACTTCCCCTGCAGCTTCACAATCTGCCAAGGAAAAGACAAAAAGATATGAATACTATCTTGTAAAAAGAAATCAATATCAAGATTTGTATTGCAAAAATACCTTCTTCGATGATCGGCGGAGTACTCTCTGCCTCTCCGAGCTCATCCAAAGCATCATCAAAGGTTGCGCCCATGGATGGCTCGAAATCGTCAGAATCCTCTGGCAAGTCAAGAAAACAAAAGCTACATGTCGGCAAGTGACAGCACAAGCAAAAAGAAAAAGAGAAAAAAGAAGCCAAAGCAATCATACAAGGTGAAGGTTCTGGAACCACTCCAGAGTCCCTGGGCTCTTCCTCAAATGCCACGACTGGATCCGTCATCGCCTCATTGGCCGGGACCTCGGGCATCACCAAGTCATCATCCTCTACCAAAAGAAAGAAAGCAGCGGATCAAAAAAATCTCTCATAAAAGACAAGAAGAAACAAAAGAAAGAAAGAGGATCATACCAGCTGTCTCCTCTTCTCTGCTCCTCTTCTCCGGAGGCTCGTTAGCATCCTCAGACACCTCCTCAGCAATGGTGAGAGGAACTTCAATATCAGAAGGACTATCGTGCCGTCTCATGTTACGGAGTTGTCCTCTCCTTCTCTTGCCTCGGCGGGTCAATCTGCTCGACGATCCTGCCCCACTATCAACATCAGGCCTCTCATTAGAGTCCTCACTGGATGGTCTACTCTTCTCAGTAGACTCCATGGAAGCCTTCGTACGCTCTGCCTGTATCATAGCATTGATCTCGGCCTCCTCCTCCTCCAACTGTCTCAAGACCTCACCAGGAATCCCTTGTGCAGCTCCTGATCTGATGACGTCCTGCTCATTGAGAAAGCCTATCTTATGCTTCTCTGCAGAAAGGAAGGCCAAAACTTCCTCCCGACGGACACCATCCGATTTGCCAAGACCTTTCCCAGGAGATTGCTTGACATTAGCTCTTTCTTGGAAAGCCCCCGGTACACTAAGAAGCTCTCCACGAACCACTTTGTGAAGACAGCAGTCCAGAAGGTGGGCAGCTCAGGATAGGAAATCATGGCGGTAGTGTCCTCAGAACTGTAAAAAGCCCATGCATTTCTCCCATCCTGCAAACCTCCAAAGCGCTTCACCATGCTCGAAGGCGGTCCAACAACGCCTTGAGAGAAGCCAAGCTGCAATGCAAAACATGAAGGGACATACGGCTGGATATTGACGAAAAGATGTTTGTGGTACACCATCGTACCAACCCGTATGTTGAAGAGCCATCTCTTCTCCGCGTTTGTCAAAGCATAGTGTCTTCCCGACCCTGCCCTGGTCGAATCACAGGAGACACCAAAGTTGAAAGCCTTCTTCTGCAAACCCGTAGAAAGCTTCACGAAAGACTGCCCAATCTCGACGTCCCTAAATCGTCGGATCCTCAAACGGGCAGACAAAAGCGATTCGGAAACGGCTGTCCCTCTGGCCAAACGAATCATAAAGGGATCTTCGTCCCGTGCAACTCCCAAACAATGGAAGATATGACAGTGGTATACATACCACGAATAGAAGATGTGGGCAGAAAATACCCTGTTCATGGGAAGCCCAAGCCGAACCAGGAAAGTAGCATCCTGCAGTTCGGTACACAAATAGGAGTAAAGAGCAGGGACCAAAGCCAGCCGCTCTCCAAACGCCATCTGACAAGCCGGAAAAATACAGTGCAGCCTGATGTGCGTTCCATCTCCTCCAGCAAAAACAGCCTCACCCAGCCAATAAGTGAGGTAAACAGCGAGATCTCACCGGAATGCAATGTCGGAAAAAATGGCATCTATGCTTGCGAAGAACTTCCTCAAATCTTCTCGCATAGCGACGATCTTTTTTAAACTTGATGCTTTAGCCCTAGTGTCCTGGGCCATGCCATCAGAAGATTCCCCGTTGTAAAAAAAGTGGGAGCCGCAACTTCTCCAACTGCGGCATCTAACTTTTGAGCCCTCCTTCTCCTTCAAAAAATCATAGAAGGCGACAAGCTGAAAGTATACAAGCCTGAACTCCTCAGACTGCTCCTTAAGGACGCTGTCAATAGGCATAAACTCCTCATAGAGTTTGCCGAGGATAGGCAATCCGGTGATGGCGCTCAGTTCCTTTAAAGAAAAACCAATCTCACCATTCGTCACAATGAAGGTGTTGGTTTATGGAAGGAATGACTCCAGCATGGCCATGAAAGCCTCATCGGAGAAAACGACGGTTTGCCGAAAAGCGTGAATCGTATCAAAAATCTCTCCCTCCCGCAAAACGGCCTCGCCTATCCTCAGGGTGTGATCAGTCCATGATTCCCAGCTCGAGTCAGCACTGAAACGGCCACGAAGTTGAAAAGGCTTCACCCAATTGCTGCCGTCACCCTGAAAAATACCAAGGCCCACCGGTCTCAAATCAACCGATGGATGATCAGAACCTTGGAAGCCACTGGCTGGCATCAACATGTCCATACGGACAGGCGACTTCTCTGCAAAACCGGAAGAGTCGCCAACAAAAACCCCGGTCTTGATCACACTGGTCCTCTTCACCCAGCTCGAAGGATCTTCCCTCTCAGGGCACGTGGGAGAAAGGCTCAGGATCGAGATGGTCCGATCGAAAGTCGACCGGGTAAAAATAGTTCTCTCCTCACCATCTGCTGTGTAAGAGAACTGAAAACATCTCCTTTGGTATGTCAAGTCGTCAGGGACTGGATCACCAAAGAAGAAGGTAGGCTTGAGCACAACGCTCTGATCGTCCGTGACCCAAGGACGGCTGCTTACCATGACCTTGTAGAATTCCTCATCTTTGAGAGCGATCAATCGCTGTCTCATCTCATCGCGATTGACGGAATCGCACTCTTCCAAGTTCTTCTCAACAAACTGGACCTTCTCCCAAGCCTGCTGAACGACCACATTGGAAGATCTGGCAGACCGACGGGATGCGTCAGTAACAGGACCTTTACCCTTGTTCGTTCTGGAAGAACTACCTGCAAAAGATGGAAGAGAAAAGATCAATCATCATCTAAATTTTGCTACAAAAAAAAAAAAAATTCTGGCAAAATTTTGACATGGTTCCGGGGCAATTCTAAAAAAAAGGGAAATACTCCAAGAAAGACAGGAAGTCTGAAGATGAGTTCAACATCGTTGCGAGCTCATAGTCAGTGTAAAATTCTCAAAGAAGGTTCAAACTCAACATCACTGCGAGAACGAGCCAATCTCATCAAATTTCTGCAAAATTTGGAAAAGAGCTCAACATTGCTGCGAGCTTCAGAATCAAAAAATTGCAAAGTTCCTCAAAATCCAGCTAGACCAAGAAAGAGCTCAACCTCGCTGCGAGCTCAAAATCCCAATACTTACAAAAGATTTCCAGGTATGCATCATCATGCTTCCAAGTCCATTTACAAAAAAAAAAAAAAATCATGCATCAAAGAATATCATCATGCATTAGAAGCTAGGAAAACCTTGACCAAAGTTTGACCAATTCCAACCCAATTTGGTCAAAACCAATCAAACTTTGTCCAAGTCAAAAGTCATGTTGGCTTGACCTAGAGACTCTAGCCTTCTATCTTGATGCATAAAAAAAAAAAGCATAAACATATTGAAATTGCATGAACCTCATTATCATGGTGAGCAAACAAAGGAAAGAAAAAGAAAAAGAAAGATAGAGAGAAAAAACTCTTAGCAAAAAAAAATATATTTTTTTTTTTTGGCCCAAGGCCATGGCCCACTGCCACGTGGCAGGCTGTCCGTACAGCCAAGGAAAAAAAAAAAAAAAACACAGAAAAAAAAGCTGAAAAAAAAGAAGGAATCAGCGTGGAAAAAAAAAACAGAGAAAAAAAAAACGCTGAAAAAAAAGAGGAAAAATCAGTGAGAAAAAAAAAGAAAAAAAAAACCACATGGTAAAAAAAAAAAAAAAGAAAACCGTGAGGAAAAAAAAAAGCACGAAAAAAGGGAAAGGAAAAAACGTGCTTGGGAAAAAAAAGAAGAAAAGAGAAAAGAAGAGAAAAAAGAAAAGAAAGAAGCTACTTCTACAATGGAGTTTCTTGTGGAGGAAGAAAACTTACTTGAAGCCATTGATGGAGAAGAAGAAGAAAAGCTTGGAGCCCTTTTGAGAAAAAGCACTTCTTATCTTGGAAAGCAGTCTTGGAGATTTCTTGCAAACAAAGAAAGTAATGGAGCAAAATAACCAACCCTCTTGCTTTTATAGAAGAGAGCAAACCCAAAGAGGAAACAAGGAGAAAGAAAAGAGGTAAGTACTAAAATTTAGCATATTTCCCAAAAGAAAGATATTTTGAGAAAATCTTTCCATAAAAAGAAGGAAACTTGAGAGATTCTCTCCAAATAAGACATTTTTAGATATTCTCTATACAAAAGAGATATTTTTATATATTCTCTACAAATATGACACCATATGAGATCTAGGCCATCTCCAAAGCCTAAGGTCCCATGGGTTAGCCCATATGAGCCAGGTTTGACCACCTAGGCACTACAAGTGGCTTTTAGTCAAAATATTCCTCTTACCAAGAGCAAAAAAAAAGAGCAAAAAAAAAAAAAAAAAGTTCCATGCCTCTTTTGAGTTGATGGGACCATTCAAAAGAAAGAAAAAGAAAGCCTCATGAGTTTCCAAAAACCAAATCATCCAACCTCATGAACCAAATTGAGCCAAAATCTTGAAATTGACATTTCACAAAACCAAATTTCGGTCCCCTAGCTCGCCACATATAGCTTGTTAGGTCACAAGACCAAAATCAAAATCCAATCCAAACCAAGCCAAAACCAAAAAACCAAATCTGACCCCTCAACTTGCCACATACAGCTTGTTAGGTCACAAGGTCAAAATCAAAAATCAAAGCCCGACCCCCTAACCTGCCACATATAGCTTGTTAGGTCACAAGGTCAAAAACCAAAATCCAAAACCCAAAATCCAAATACCCCTTTCATTTTCAAAACTTTGCCTTGAGATGGTACGTGATCCCTCTCACTACCATAAAATTCCCCCGGAAACTCAGAAGGCTATTAAAAAAAATGCTCAAGACTCTTGGTCAAGTTGGAAACTCTCCTTCAAGTTTCTCTTCGAGGCACATCAACTCCAAAAAGCTACTCGCAGCTGTACCTCGAGGGGGCATTTGTTGACACAAAAAAAAAGTCACTATGTCTCCTCAACATCAAGAAGCCTCTTGAAGCTGCATCTTGCTACAAAACAGGCAAAGCTACTTCAAGCTTCAGATCTTGTCAGAATCAGACAAAAACTGCAAGATCCTTTAAGACAGCCAAAAGATGGGTACACCTGAGGTTTCGGGCCATTCCGACATCGTTTGGCCTAACATCACTTCTCCGATAGGTAAATAAGCGCTCCCGGCAGCGACATCATCGAAGACACCAAAACTTCGATCAGAGCCTATGGATGACTTCAGGATGTCTCCAAAGGGCTCCATGCCAAATTTCAAGTCAAACCGACAACGTTTGACCCTCCAACGCTCGAGCAGCAAAATCAAGCCTCCCGACAGCGGGAACCACCGAAGCCATCACTCATAAAAAAAAGTACATGAGTGGCTTCAACATGCTTCCAAAAGGCTACACGTCGAATTTCAGTTCATTCCGACAACGTTTGACCAGGTTTCGATGCTCCGAAAGAAAATCAAGCCTACCGGCGGCGAAGCACCCCGGGACCATGACATCCAATTGGAGCTAATGGATCGTCTCAAAATGACTCCAATAGGCTCCCCGTCAAATTTCAGGTCAATCGGACATCATTTGACAACATATCAAAGCTCGGCATTTTCCCAGCAACAAAGTCAAGTCAAGCATCGATGGGACCCCAAACGGTTTCAAAACTCAAATAAAAACTCATGGTTGGTCCTATCCATTACTCAAGAAGCTTTACCTCAATTTTCAGGTCATTCCGACATCGTTTGACCTAGTTTCGACTCTTGAAGGAAAATCGGCTACAAAGTCTTCGGCTTTCCCGAAAAAGGGAAACTTTGTGCTCCGGTTTTGCACGGGTTCTTGTTAAGTTTTCTCCAAGAAAATGAAGTCAATAATTGAGGAAAAATGTCAAGAAAAATACAGAAGAAAGAAGCAACAAAAAAGACAGAAAAACGGCCGAAACCGAAGCTCGGCGACCAAAAGGGCCAAAGCCCTTTGGTCGCCGGCGACCCTGCAAATATGGGTCGCCGAATTTCGCACAAAACGGCCCGTTTTCCGATCTTTTTCGCGTTTAGAGCATTCCTGGCTCTGTGATTTTCTGAAAATCCAATCTTTGATGCTTGAAAACCACTGATCTTCACCGACATCTCGGATCCGCCGACAAAAGCATGAAATCATCACCGATCGCTCCAAGATCGCCAACCGGCTGACCAAGAAAGTATACTTTTTGTCTGACCGATCGTGAAATCGACAAGACAGATGTCACCGGCCCACCAACATGAATTAATGTCTGAAATTGCACCATAATCCGAGATCAAACAATGTGTGGATCCACCTGTGATGATCACAAGAAGAATTTCAAAGGACGCTGCGCGGCCCGCGACTCTTCACATGCCCTGGCGACCACTTAATGTCATTAATTGACCCATTTATGACAACTTAATGTGGTCATTAACTCATTATTTTGGACGGCCCAATCAGATTCAAGCATTTGGGAGTTACAAATCCAAGCAGTCATAGCATTAAACCCATGAAACTCCCATCATCATGAAGATTAAAGGCTATTAAATGCCCACTATCCTTCATCGGCCAATCACAAGCCAAGAAAATGGAGTTACAAAATCAAAGAATAAAAACTTGTAACTCCTCATCAATTCTCTCATCAAGGCCATCAATGCCCATAATCACCTCATGGCTACCAAAAGCCTATAAAAGGAGGTGGGTTCCAAGAAGAAATGGGAGGAGGAAAAGAGAGAATCAAAAGTGCAATCCCAAGCTCTGAAATTCCAGAATATCCAAGAGAGAGACGAAGTCCTGATGCTTTGCTCCCAGAAGCACTACAAGGTGATCAGCATCCCTTAGGGGGCCACCCCCCCAAGGTCCCCTCCTTCTACAACATGGCTTAAACGCGGCTTTTCAGCCAGTTTACTCGGTTTTTCATTGGATATAGGACCTCCTCTTGATCCTTGTCCTTTAAAAAACTGAGGTTAGGAGCCAAGCCGAAGAATCAAAGCATCAACTGTTCTCATTTGAAGGACGATGGCGAAGTCCATACATGACTTGCAACTGTCGATCTCAACGTGTCCCCACAATCTCCTGAGAAGTTAGATTCATTTTCTTCCTTTTCTATTGTAGTTTGTATTTTTTAAAGAGACAAAAAGAAATCAGAATTCTTGTCTTTCACATTTGATGAGTTTTTTAAAATCGCCTTTCACGGCAAAATCGCCTTCCACGACAAACAAACAAAAAAACGCCTCCTACTGCATTCTCAAAAAACAAACTTGTCTCTTTTCTTAATATTTATGCAATTTGAAAAGTTAGAAAAAAGGATTGATTTCCTTTCTACTTGTGAAGGTGGATCTCCGGATCATCACCATTCCAAATTCCAAATAGAAAGTAAATCTGGCAGACCCGTACAAAAAAGTTAATACCAGTGATTTCCCTCCTTCGCCGAGACACAGGTCAGCCCCTGGGGTGCGGAAGGAGAGGACGGAAACCTCCGATCGGGTCCATCATGCATACGTTCTTCTAAACATGGAAGGTGACAGATGTATGCTGCCAATCGACGGCAAGTTCTTGAAGCGGTACTACCCTTGAAGACTTCCTCAAATGGGTCAGAGCGACGCCTACATGGCCAAAGCCTATTCCCAGGTACTTGCTCGTCAAACCCACCCCTTTTGAAATTTTCATCTTTATGTTGAAACTTCTAAAAAAGAAAAACTCTAAAAAACAATGCTTACTTTCATTGTTTCATTGTTCAAAAAAGAATCATCAAATCCAAAAATCCAAGTTTATGAGCCTCTTCCCGGACTTGACCAAAGTTTTCGATCCTTGAACCTAAAATTCATGGTTTGAAACAAAAATCAAGACTTAGAGATTTCCACCCTAGTCCTCCCCGACTTTTACAACCGACTTTTACAACCAAAAATGGTTATAAGTCAAAATTTACGACCCTTGTGTCTTTAAACAAAAAATGGTTTTTAGAAACCGCGGGGAAGCGACGCTCAGTCGAGACTCAAAAACCCAAAAATCAGAAGGACGGGAACCCCATTCGATACTTCCAAAACCCAAAAATCGGAAGGATGCGAACCCCATTTGATACTTCCAAAACCCAAAAATCGGGAGGATGCGAACCCCATTCGATACTTCGAAAACCCAAAAAACCAGAAGGATGCGAACCCCATTCGATACTTCCAAAACATCAAAAATCGCAAGGAAGCGAAACCCATTCGATACTTGCAAAACCTCAAATTTCAAAAATCGTGGAGACGCAACATTCCAGTTGATATCCATAACCCAAATTTCAAATGGTTCGAGAAAACCTCCAATTTCAAAAATCGTGGAGACGCAACATTCTAGTTGATATCCACAACCCAAATTTCAAATGGTTCGAGAAAACTTCAAATTTCAAAAATCGTAGGGAAGCGACATTCAGTCGATACCCGCAAAACCAAAATTTTTGAAAAAAGCAGGGAAGCAAAGCTTAGTCGATACTTGCACTCCAATCCCGTGAGGAAGCGGCATTCCATCGATACTCGTAAACCCAGTCTGCAAGGAAGCGACATTCCATCGATACTCGCAAATCGAATGAGCAAGGAAGCGACATTCCATCGATACTTGCATGACCATTCAGCAGGGAGGCGACATTTGGTCGATACCTGCATTTTGAAAACCAAATCCCGGCTATAAATGCCAAAAGTCGGCCATAAATGCCAAAAATCCGGCTATAAACGCCAAAATCGGCTATAAATGCCAAAAATCCGGCTATAAACGCCAAAATTCGGCTATAAATGCTAAAAATCATTTATAAATGCAAAAAAAAAGAGAAAAAATTGGCTTTCATGCCAACAAAACAAAAATTGGTTTTGAAAAATTTGGCTTCCATGCCAAAACAAAACAAAACAAAACAAAAAAAAAAAAAAAACTTCGGCACTCATGCCATCTCAAATACTTTGGCTTCAACGCCATAAAAAAAAACTTTGGCTTTCATGCCACACAAATAAACAAGTTTTGGCTTCCACGCCACAAACAAACAAAACTTGGCTTTCATGCCATCAAAAAAATTAGGCTTTCACGCCATCTCAAATTTTTTTTTTTTGGCTCTCATGCCTTCCAAAAACTTTGGCTTTCATGCCACAAATAAAAAATTTGGCTCTCATGCCTTCCCAAAACTTTGGCTTCCACGACGCAAACAAAAAATTTCGGCTTCTATGCCACAAAACTCGGCTCTCATGCCAATTCAAAAATTCAGCTCTCATGCCATCACAAAATTCGGCTTTCATGCCATTCAAAAATTCTTCTTTCAAGTCATAAAAAACAGGCTTTTGCCACAAAATTTGGCTTTCATGCCCAAAACAACCCTTTGGCAAAAGATTTTCACAAAATGACAACCTTTTGATCAAATTCTTAAACAAACATTTCCCATTCAGTTCTTGCTTAAATTTGTTTTCATTAAAAAAGGATTTAAGTGAAAAGAGGGGATACGAAAAAATATAGTACCAAAAATGTTTATACATGGAGGTACTAAAAAAAAAGAGAAGAAAAGAGAGGTTGTTACAACTCAGGAGCTTAATCCAACATGGTTTTCAACCAAATATTCAACTCCTCAAACAGACCCTTGGCCTTAGCTTCCAAAGTTTTCAGGCCACGCTTCTTCAAAACATTCCCATAAAATGCGACAGAACGCCGCGATCCATCTGCAGCATGAGAAAGTTCTTCCCAAAGAATTTGTCATCACTCATATTTCTGAATCTTCCTCTGGAGATTACTTTCAGCCTCCTCAACCTGGCGAATGAGAGTCCCCTCTCTAGCACGAGCTTCCACAATGGCGGTCAATTTGGCAATAGTTTCTTCCTCCAAAAGCTCAAGATGATGCCTAGCCTTGACAACCTCCTTATCAAGTCGGTTCAGGTCTTGTGTTTGCTCGATGATGGCCAACTCGGTAACATTCCTCTCCCGAACGAATTGCTTCCGAGTTCGCGAGATCTCAGTCAACTCAAATTTGACCTCGCTGGAAGGCTTCACAAATATCTCATTAAAGAAGTCACCATTTAGGAAACTCTTGGTTTCAGTCCACTTGTTCCCCAAAGCAAGGACTTCATCAACAAAAGCCTTGGCACTTAAAATGTCTAGACCGACTTCTTCGCTATCAGCAAGAATATCCTGCACATGCTTGATCATGCCGAAACCAGCTTCCAAGTGACCTGAAGAGAAAGTCTCGACCCATGAGCTCAAAACACTCTTCAACACCTTTTTTGCATACTAAAGGTGCGGCCCATATGAGGATTCGCCTTGCTCCGGCGCCCGACCGCCCATCTCATGCCCCGTTGGAGGAGTAATCAATAAGCTCTTTCCAATCGAAGAAGCTGACTCATTGAAATTAGCAGAAGAAGCCCCTTCTTTTGGATCAGCTGTAGGTATCCCCTGTTCTGGCCCAGAGGAAGACGGAGGAACTTCCCCTGCTGCTCCACAATCTGTCAATGAAAAGGCAAAAAGGTATGAATATAATCTTGTCAAAAATCAATATTGAGATTATTATAATAAAATACCTTCTTCGACGACCGGCGGAATACTCTCTGCCTCTCTGAGCTCATCCGAAGTATCGTTAAAGGTTGCATCCATGGATGGCTCGAAGTCTTCAGAATCCTCTGGCAAGTCAGCTAACAAGAAAACAAAGAAACATGTTGACAAAAATAAAAAGGGAGGAGAAACAAAAGAAATCGTACCAGGTGAAGGTTCTGGAACCACTCCAGAGTCCCTGGGCTTTTCCTCAGATATCGCAACTAGATTCGTCATTGCCTCATCGGCCGGAACCTCGGGCATCACCAAATCAGCATCCTCTGCCAAAAGAAAAGAAAGCAGCGAATCAAAATAAAAAATCTCTCATATGAGAAAAGAAGCGTAAATAGAAAGAAGGAGAATCATACCAGTAGTCTCCTCTTCTCGGCTCCTCTTCTCTGGAGGCTCGTCAGCATCTCTAGACACCTCCTCAGTAATGGTGAGAGGAACTTCTAAATCAGGAGGATTTCCTTGCCGTCTCATATTACGGTATTGTCCCCTCTTCCTTTTACTTCTGTGAGACGGTCTGCTTGAATATCCTGTCCCACTATCAACATCAGGTCTCTCACTAGAGTCCTCACTGGATGGTCTGCTTTTCTCAGTAGACTCCATGGAATCCTTTGTGCGCTCTGCTTGCATCCATGCATCGATCTTGGCCTCCTCCTTCTCCAGCTGTTTCAAGACCTCACTAGGAATCCCTTGTGCAACTCCTGATCTGATGACATCCTGCTCATTAAGAAAGTCTATCTTGTGCGTCTCTCCAGAAAGGAAAGCCAACACTTCCTCTCGACGGACACCATCTGATCTGCCAAGACCCTTCCCAGGAGATTGCTTGACATCAAGCTCATTCTTGGAAAGCCCCCGGTGTACTGAGAAGCTCTCCACGAATCATTTTGTGAAGCCAGAAGTCTGCAAAGTGGGCAACTCGGGATAGGAAATCATGGCAGTAGTGTCCTCAGCACTGTAAAAAGTCCATGCATTCCTCCCATCCTGTAAACCTCTAAAACGCTTCACCATGCTCGAAGGCGCTCCAACAACACCTTGAGAGAAGCCAAGCTGCAATGTAAAACGTGAAGGGACATACGGCTGGATATCGACAAAAAGATGTCTATGGTACACCATTGTACCAACCCGTATGTGGAAAAGCCATCTCTTCTATGGTACACCATTGTACCAACCCGCATGTGGAAAAGCCATCTCTTCTCTGCGTTTGTCAAAGCATAGTATCTTCCCGACCCAGCCCTAGTCGAATCACGGGAGACACCAAAATCAAAAGCCTTCTTCCGCAAACCTGGAGAAAGCTTCATTGAAGATTGCCCAATCTCGACGTCCCTGAACCGTCGGATCCTCAAAAGGGCAGAAAAAAGAGATTCGGAAACGGCCGTCCCTCTAGCAAAATGAATCATAAAAGGATCTTCATCATTCACAACTCCCAACTAATGGAAGCTAAGACAGTGGTACACGTACCACGAATAGAAGATATGGGCTGAAAATACCCTGTTCATAAGGAGCCCAAGCAAAACCAGAAAAGTAGCAGCCTGCAGTTCGGTACACAAATAGGAGTAAAGAGCAAGCACCAAAGCTAGCCGCTCTCCAAATGCCATCTGACAAGCAGGAAAAATACAATGCGGCCTAATGTGCGTTCCATCTCCTCCAACAACAATAACCTCACCCAGTCAATAAGTGAGGTAAATAGCGAGATCTCTTTGTAATGCAATGTCAGGATAAATGACGTCTGTGCTTGCGAAGAATTTCCTCAAATCTTCTCGCATGGCGGAGATCTTCTTGAAACTAGGGTTTTTAGCCCTAGCATCCTGAGCTATGCTATCAGAAGACTCCCCTATGTTAAAAACGTTGGAGCTGCAACTCTTCCAACTGTTGCACCTGACTTTTGAGCCCTCCTTCTCCTTAAAAAAAATCATAGAAGGGGACGAGCTAAAAGTACAAAAGCCTAAACTCCTCAGACTGCTCCTCAAGGACACTGTTGATAGGCATGAACTCCTCATAGAGTTTGCCAAGGATAGGCAGCTCGGTGATGGAGCTCAATTCCTTCAAAGAAAAACCAATCTCACCATTCTTAACAACGAAGGTGTTGGTTTGTGGAAGGAATGACTCCAGCATGGCCATGAAAGCCACATTGGAGAAAACTACGGGTTTGCCGAAAAGTGCGAACCGCATAAAAAATCTCTGCCTCCGGCAGAATGGCCTCACCAATCTTCACGGTGTGATCAGTCTATGATTCCAAGGTTGAGTCAGCACCGAAATGGCCACGAAGTCATAAAGGCTTCACCCAATTGTTGCAGTCACCCCGAAAAATGCCAAGGCCCATCGGTCTCAAATCAACCGATGGATAATCAGAAACTTGGTAGCCACTAGCTGGCATCAACATGTCCATACGGACAGGCGACTTCTCTGCAAAACCGGAAGGGCCGCCAACAAAAACCCCGGTCTTGATCACATTGGTCCTCTTCACCTAGCTCGGAGGATCCTCCCTTTTAGGGCACGTGGGAGAAAGGCTCACAATCGAGATAGTTCGATCGAAGGTCGACCGGGTAGAAATAGTTCTCTCCTCACCATCTGCTGTGTAAGAGAACTGAAAACATCTCCTTTGGTATGTTAAGTCGTCAGGGACTGCATCACCGAAGAAAAAGGTAGGCTTGGGCACAACGCTCTAATCGTCCATAACCCAAGGACGGCTGCTTACCACGATCTTGTAGAATTCCTCATCTTTGAGAGTGATCAATCGCTGTCTCATCTCATCACGATTGAGGGAGTCACATTCTTCCAAGTTTTTCTCAACAAACTGAACCTTCTCCCAGGCCTGCTGAACGACTGCATTAGAAGACCTAGCGGACCGACGATGTATGTCAGTAACAAGCCCCTTACCCTTGTTCGTTCTGGAAGAACTACCTGCAAAGGATGCAAAAAAAAAAAAAAAAAAGGAAAGAATAATCATCAAAACAACATAATTTTGCTAAAAAAATTCTAAGGAAATTTTGGCATGGTTCTGGGGCAATTCCGAAGAAAAGGGAGATACCCCGAAAAAGACAGGAAGCCTGAAAATGAGCTCAGCATCGCTGTAAGCTCATAGTCAGTGGAAGATTCTCAAAGAAGGTTTGAACTCAAACATTGTTGCGAGAACGAGCCAATCTTATCAAATCTCTGCAAAATTGGAAAAGGGCTCAACATTGTTTCGAGCTCCAAAATCCAAAACTTGCAAAGTTCCTCAAAATCCTGCAAGACCAAGAAAGGGCTCAACAGTGCTGTGAGCTCCAAATCCCAATACTTGCAAAAGATTTCCAAGTATGCATCATCATGCTTCCAAGTCAATTTACTAAAAATCATGCATAAAAAGAAATCATCATGCATTAGATGCTAGAAAAACCTTGGCCAAAGTTTGACCAATTCCAACCTAACTTGGTCAAAACCAATCAAACTTTGTCCAAGTCAAAAATCATGTTGGCTTGACCTAGAGATTCTAGCCTTCTATCTTAATGCATCAAACAAAAAAAAAAAATGCATGAACATCTTGAAATTGCATAACCTCATTATCATGATGTGAGCAAAAAAAGAACAGAGAAAAGAGAGAAAATCTCTTCAAAAAAAAAAAAAAAAAGAGGAAAAAAAAAGAAGAAAAATTTTCAGCTGGCCCACAAGGTGTGGCCCCATTGCCACGTGGCCGTATGGCCAGATCCGTACCAAAGAAAAAAAAGAGAAAGCAAAGAAAAACGGTGAAAAAAACAAAAAAAGAAAAGAAAAACCGTGAGAAAGAAAAAAAAAGTGAAAAAAAGAGAAAAAAAAAAAACGTGCTTGAAAAAAAAAGAAGAAAAGAAAAGAAAAAAAACAAGCAAAAGAAAGAAAAGAAAAGAAACTACTACTTCTACAATGGAAATTTCTTGTGAAGGAAGAAAACTTACTTGAAGCCATGGAAAAGAAGAAGAAAAAACTTGAAGATCCTTGAAGAAGAAGAAGCTCTTGATCTTGGAGCAGTCTTGAAGATTCTTGCAAAAAGGAAGCAATGGAGCAAAAGAATCAACCTTCCCTTGCTTTTATAGAAGGGAGCAAATCAAAAGAGGAAACAAGGAGAAAAGAAAGGAGGTAAGTGCTAAAATTTAGCAACTTTCCCATAAAAAAGCTACTTTGAGAAAATCTCTCCCAAAAACAAGGAAACTTGAGAGATTCTCTCCAAGTAAAGATATTTTTAGATATTCTCCGCACCAAAGAGATATTTTTAGATATTCTCTACAAAAATGACACCATATGATATCTAGGCCATTTCCAAAGCCTTAGGTCCCATGGGTTAGCCCACATGAACCAGGTTTGACAACCTAGGCACTAAAAGTGGCTTTTAGTAAAAAAAAATCCCTCTTACCAAGAGCATGCAAAAAAAAAAAAATTAATGGTTCTATGCCTCTTTTCAGCTAATTGGACCATTCAAAAACAAAAAAAAAAAAAAAAAAGAAGAAAGAAAAGGAAAGCCTCATGAGTTTCCAAAAACCAAACCATCCAACCTCATGAACCAAATTAAGCCAAAATCTTGAAATTGACATTCCATAAAAAACCAAACCTTGGTCCCCAAGCTCGCCACGTACAGCTTATTAGGTCACAAGACCAAAACCAAAACCAAAATAAAAAAACCAAATCTGACCCCCCCAACCTGCCACATACAGCTTGTTAGGTCACAAGGTCAAAATCAAAAATCAAACTTCAACCCCCTAACCTGCCACATACAGCTTGTTAGGTCATAAGGTCGAAAACCATAATCCAAAATCCAAAAATCCAAATCCCTCGTGTCATTTTCAAAAACTTTGCCTTGAGATGGTACGTGATACCTCTCACTACCATAAAATTCCCCCGGAAACTCAAAAAAAAAAAGAAAAAAAGAAAAAAAGACTCTTGGTCAACTCAGAAGCTCTCCTTCAAGTTTCTCTTCAAGGCACATCGACTCCAAAAAGTTACTCATCACTATACCTCAAGAGGGCATTTGTTGTCACAAAAAAAGTCATTATTTCTCCTCAACATCAAGAAGCCACATGAAGCTGCATCCTGCTACAAACAGGCAAAGCTACTTCAAGCATCAGATCTTGTCAGAATTAAACAAAAACTGTAAGATCCTTCAAGACAGCCAAAAGAGGGGCACACATGAAGTTTCGGGCCATTCTAACATTGTTTGGCCTAACTTAACTCATCCGACAGCTAAACAGGCGCTCCCGGCGGTGACAGTATTGAAGACATCAAAACTTCGATCAGAGCCTACGGTTGGTTCCAAAATACCTCTAAAAGGCTCCTTGTCAAATTTCAAGTCAAACCGACAATGTTTAACCCTCCATCAACACTCGAGCAGCAAAATCAAGCCTCTCGGCGGTGAGAACCACCGAGGCCATCACTCATCAAACAAAGTATATGAATGGCTTCAACATGCTTCCAAAGGGCTGCACATTGAATTTCAGGTCATTCCGAATACGTTTGACCAGACTTCGACGCTCCGAAAGAAAATCAAGCCTATCGGTGGAGGAGCCTCCCGGGACCATCACATCCAAAACGGAGCTAATGGATCGTCTCAAAATGACTCCAATAGGCTCCCTGTCAAATTTCAGGTCAATCGGACATCGGTTGACCGTATATCAAAGCTCGACATCTTCCTCGCAACAAAATCAAGTCTAGCATCGACGGGACCCCAAACGGTTTCAAAACTCAAATAAAAGCTCATGGTTGGTCCGATCCGCTGCTCAAGAGGCTTCACCTCAAATTTCAAGTCATTTCGACATCATTTGACCTAGTTACGACTCTTGATGGAAAATCGGCTACAAAGTCTTCGGCTTTTCCGAAAAATGGGAAACTTTGTGCTCCAATTTTGCACGGGTTCTTGTCAAGTTTTCTTCAAGAAAATCAAGTCAATAATTGAGGAAAATTTCAAGAAAAACACAGAAGAAAAAAGGAACGAAAAAGAAGAAGAATCGGCCGAAAAACGAGGCGGTGACTAAAAGGGATAAAACCCCCATGGTTGCCGGCGACCCTGGGTGCATGGTTGCCTGCAACCCTGGCTTTTCCGCCGGATGGCCCGTTTTCCGATCCTTTTCGCCTTTCGGGAGTTCCTTCCTCTGTGATTTCCCAAAAATCCAATTCTTGATGCTTGGAAACGACTGATCTTCGCCAACATCTTGGATCCGCCGTTAAGAGCATGAAATCACCACTGATCGCTCCAAGATCGCCAACGGGCTGACCAAGAAAGTACACTTTCTATTCGACCGATCGAGAAATCAACAAGACAGATGTCATCGGCCCACCGACATCAATCAATGTTTGAAATTACATCGCAATCCGACATCAAACAACGTGTGGATCCATCGGTGATCATCACAAGAAGAATCCCAAAAGACGCGGCGCGGCCCGCGACTCTTCAAATGCCCCGACGACCACTTAATGCTATTAATTGACCCATTTTATGACAACTTAATACGGTCATTAACCCATTATTTTGGACAGCCCAATCAGAAGCAAACAAATGGGAGTTACAAGTCCAAGGAATCATGGCATTAAAACCATGAAACTCCCCTCATCATGGAGATTAAAAGATATTAAATGCCCATCATTCTCCATCGGCCAATCACAAGTCAAGAAAAAGGAGTTACAAAATAAAAAAAATAAAAAAATTATAACTCCTCCCATCATGGAGCATCAATGCCATCAAACCTCTCATCATGGCCATCAATGCCCATAAACCACCTCATGGCTACCAAGAGCCTATAAAAGGAGGTCCATTCCAAAGACACTTACACTTTCACATCTACCGACACCAAGACACACATCCGGAGTCTGGAAAATCCAAGAGAAATTCTGACGAAGTCCTGCTACTCTGCTGCAAGAAACACCACAAGGTGATCAAAGTCCCTTGGGGGGGCCACCCCCCAAGGTCCTTTTCTGCTATCCAACATGGCTTAAACGTGGCTTTTTAGCCTGTTTACTTGGTTTTTTTTATTGGATATAAGACTTCCTCTTGGTCTTTATCCTCTAAAAAGCCGAGGTTAGAGCCAAGCCAAAGAATCGAAGCATCAAGCGTTCTCATTTGAAGGACGATGGCGAAGTCCATACATGACTTGCGACCGTCGATCTGAACGTGTCCCCACAATCTCCTGAGAAGTTATATCCCTTTTCTTTCTTTTCTATTGTAATTTGTATTTTTCAAAGAGACAAAAAACAAATCACAATTCTTGTCTTTCATTTTTGATGAGATTTGTAAATCACCTTTCACGGCACCAAATAGCCTTTCATGGCAAACAAACAAAAAATCGCCTTCTACGGCATTCAAAGAAAAAAAAACTTGTCTCTTTTCTTAAATATTTATGCAATTTAAAAAGTTAGGAAAAATGATTGATTTCCTTTCTACTTGTGAAGGTGAATCTCTGGATCATCACCACTCCAAATTCCGAGTAGAATAAAAAATCTGGCATACCCGTACAAAAAATGTTGATACCCACTTTTCTCCTCCGCTTGACCCCAGCAGCCCCCGGGGCGGAAGGAGAGGACGAAAGGCCGGGTCCATCAACTGAGAATATACTAACACATCGTCTATGAAAACAACAATGAACTGGTCAAGAAATGGAACAAATATCTTATTCATCAAGGCCATAAATACTCCTGGAGCATTGGTTAACCCGAATGACATTACTAGAAACTCGTAGTGGCCATATCTTGTTCTGAATGTTGTCTTCCGAATGTCCTGATCTCGAACTCTGAGCTGATGATATCCTGATCTCAAGTCTATCTTTGAGAAATATTTAGTTCCCTGAATCTGATCAAACAATTCATCAATCCTTGGGAGAGGGTATGTGTTATTGATTGTGACTTGATTGAGTTGTCTATAATCTATGCACATCCTCATAGAACAATCCTTCTTCTTCACAGATAGGACTGGAGCACCCGAAGGTGATACACTTGGTCTCACAAATCCCTTGTCCAACAAATCCTACAATTGAGTTTTCAACTCTCTGAGTTAGGCTGGAGCCATTCTATATGGAGCTTTAGAAATCGGAATTGTCCCTGGCACCAATTCAATCGAAAAGTCTATCTCCCTGACTGGAGGTAAGCTTGGAATTTCATCAGAGAAAGCATCCGGGAACTCACAGACCACTGGAATATCCTCCACCCCTTTAGACTGTTTATCCTCCGTGATAAACGCTAAATATCCTTCACATCTAGATTTCAACAAACTTTCTGCTTTCTATGTAGAGATCCGGCATGTTTGAATCGGTTTCCTTCGACCAACAAATTCAATAGTGTCCGAATGCAACGATAACATGATGGTTTTATTAAAATAGTCCATCACTGCTCTATGTTGACACAAAAAAAGTCACTATGTCTCCTTAACATCAAGAAGCCTCGTGAAGCTGCATCCTGCTAAAAATAGGCAAGGCTACTTCAAGTATCAGATTTTGTCAGAATCAGACAGAAACTGAAAGATCCCTCAAGGCAGCCAAAAGAGGGGTACACTTGAGGTTTCGGGTCATTCCGACATCATTTGGCCTAACTTCACTACTCCGATAGCTAAACAAGCGCTCCCGGCGGCAACATCATCGAAGACACCAAAACTTCGATCAGAGCCTACAGATGACTTCAGAATGTCTTCAAAGGGCTTCGTGCCAAATTTCAAGTCAAATCGACAACGTTTGACCCTCCATCAACGTTCGAGCAGCAAAATCAAGCCTCCCGGCGGCGGGAACCATCGAAGTCATCACTCATGAAACAAAGTACATGAATGGCTTCAACATGCTTCCAAAAGGCTGCACGTCGAATTTCAGGTCATTCCGACGACGTTTGACCAGGTTTCGATGCTCCGAGAGAAAATCAAGCCTACCGGGGGCTGAGCAACCAGGGACCATGACATCCAAAACGGAGTTGATGGAATGTCTCAAAATGACTCCAATAGGTTCCTCGTCAAATTTCAGGTTAATCAGACATCGTTTGACCACATATCAAAGCTCGGCATTTTCCCCGCAACAAAATCAAGGGAAGCATTGATTGGACCCCAAATGGCTTCAAATCTCAAATAAAAGCTCATGGTTGGTCCTATCCACTGCTTAAGAAGCTTCACCTCAATTTTCAGGTCATTCCGACATCGTTTGACCTAATTTCGACTCTTGACGGAAAATCGACTACAAAGTCTTCCGCTTTCCCCAAAAATGGGAAACTTTGTGCTCCGATTTCGCGCAGGTTCTTGTCAAGATTTCTCCAAGAAAATGAAGTCAATAATTGAGGAAAAATGTCAAGAAAAATACAGAAGAAAAAAGGAACGAAAAAGACGAAAAACGGTCGAAAACAACGCTCGGCGACCAAACGGGCCAAAGCCCTATGGTCGCCGGCGACCCTGGGTGCATGGTCGCCCGGCGACCTTGTAAATCCGGGTCGCCGGATTTTGCACCAAATTGCTCGTTTTTCGATTCTCTTCGCGTTTCGAGCATTCCTGCCTCTGTGATTTTCTGAAAATCCAATGTTTGATGCTTGAAAATGACTGATCTTCACCGACATCTCGAATCCGCCGTCAAATGCATGAAATCATCACCGATCGCCTCAAGATCACCAACCGGCTGACCAAGAAAGTATACTTTCTGTCCGACCGATCGTGAAATCGACAAGACAGATGTCATCGACCCACCAACATCAATCAATGTCTGAGATTGCACTGCAATCCGACATCAAACAATGCGTGGATCCACCTGTGATGATCGCAAGAAGAATCTCAAAAGGCGCAGTGCGTCCCGCGACTCTTCACATGCCTTGGCAACCACTTAATGACGTTAATTGACCCGTTTATGACAACTTAATGCGGTCATTAACTCATTATTTTGGACGGCCCAATCAGATTCAAGCATTTGGGAGTTACAAATCCAAGCAATCATGGCATTTAACCCATGAAACTCCCATCATCATGAGGCTTAAAGGGAATTAAATGCCCACTACCTCCATCGGCCAATCACGAGCCATGAAAAAGGAGTTACAAAATCAACTTGTAACTCCTCATCAATTCTCTCATCATGGCTATCAATGCTCATAATCACCTCATGGCTATCAAAGGCCTATAAAAGGAGATCCATTTCCAAGAGAGAGACATCTATCGGCAAATCGATACACACATCAACTTGAAATTCTGCATTTCTCCCAAAGAAATCCAGACGAAGTCCTCCTGCTCTGCTGCAAGAAGCACCACAAGGTGATCAACGTCCCTTGGGGTGCCATCCCCCTAAGGTCACCTCCTTCTCCAACATGGCCTAAACGCGGCTTTTCAGCCTATTTACTTGGTTTTTCGTTGGATATAGGACCTCCTCTTAGTCCTTTTCCTTTAAAAAACTGAGGTTAGGAGCCAAGCTGAAGAATAAAAGCATCAACCGTTCTCATTTGAAGGACGATGTCAAAGTCCATACATGACTTGCGACCGTCGATGTCAACGTGTCCCCACAATCTCCTAAGAAGTTAGATCTCTTTTCTTACCTTTCTATTGTAGTTTGTATTTCTTAAAGAGATAAAAAAGGAAATCACAATTCTTGTCTTTCATATTTGATGAGTTTTATAAAATCGCCTTTCACGACAAACAAACAAAAACGCCTCCTAAGGCATTCTCAAAAAACAAACTTGTCTCTTTTCTTAATATTTTTGCAATTTGAAAAGTTAGAAAAAAGGATTGATTTCCTTTCTATTTGTGAAGGTGAATCTCCGGATTATCACCATTCCAAATTCCAAGTAGAAAGTAAATCTGGCATACCCGTAAAAAATATGTTGATACCCGTTATTTTCCCTCCTCCGCCGAGACCCAGGTCAGCCCCCGGGGTGCAGAAGGAGAAGACGGAAGATTCCCGAGGATCCATCAAGTTGGCATACCCTGTGGGACTTTGTAAGACCCCGACCCTCAATTTTCAGGTTTAGCATTGTTTTAATCATGATTTAGCTTTTTAAATAAGATTACAGTTGATTTGACTTTGTATTTGAGTTTGAATAGATTTTTCATAACTTTCGAGAGTTTTAAAAGACCGTTGACTTAGTTTTGACCCAACCCTTGTAAATTGTATTTTTGTGTGAATTTATTCTTGGTTTCTAAAAATTCCAATTTTTATTCCTTTCGACTCATTTTATTGTTATAAACAGCTTTCATGTTTTATCCATTTGGATTTGAGGCCCAGAATCACGTTTTTCAAGAAAAAGGGGCAAAAATGACAATTTTCACTAAAAATGTCCATAAATTTTGAAAATTCCAGAAATTGGGGAAAATATACTTTTTGAAAACTAGATTTTTCGACGATCGTTTTGTTCTTCTTCGTCGATTTCATCCGGGGTCCACAAGACCATGTTTTAATCGTTTCAAGTTCAGTTGGGAAGGGACCCACCTCTCAACCCATATAAAAGCTCTCCTACTCTCTCTCCTCCATTCTTTCTTCCCCATTTTCCTGCAACGGTCTTGACCTAGAGTGGAGAAGAGAAGAAAGTTCTCTTTGGCCTTTTTCCCTTGGAATCATCTAGCAAGAAGGCTCAAATCGTAAATCCGACTCCGCCATTCTCTTCCTCTCTTCTCAAGCTTCGTTTGGAGTGTTTTTGGAGCCAAACCATTTCACTATTCATCATCCTCAACCTCTCTGCATCTTGTTCAGCTAGCTCAAGGTTAGAGCTTGGAACCATCTTTTCATTTATGTTCTTTTAGTTCATTTAGAACTTGTTTTCCATGTTTTCAAACCCATTTTCGAAATGGGGGTTTGTGATGACCAAAAATGTGATTTCTATGTGTTCTATTTTGGGGCTTTTGTGTAGATTTCGTGGATCTTCCCTTTGGTTGAGTTTTTGTGGAGTTTTCCTTGGCATTGGATTGAGGCAAGTGATCTTTATAGGATTTCTCATGTTTATTGCTTTATGGTTTCATTATGGTTTTAATACTTTCATTAAGACATGTTTTCTATGTTTTATTTCATAATGCAAGTCATGTTTATGCTCTTTCAAGTCATGGGTTTTAGCTTCTTCACTTGTCTTGTTATCAATGATTTCTTCAAGCTTTTAGAATCGTGTTTAGTCTCGTAAATTTCATGATTTTATACTTGAAAATGTCTTGATGTCTTTTTATAGAATGAATGGTTTATTTGTGGATGGAATGCTTTAAAAATGTGTGAAATGTATCCCTTGGATAGCATGAAGGCTTGGGGAGTGCAGGTGTTTCGAATGTGGAAGTGAAGAAGGGAGAGAAGTGTGAAAAAAATTGAACTTCATAAGTTCTACCGAAAGTTCTACCGGTAGAGGTGCTTAAACCGGAAGTTCTACCGGTAGAAGTGGCTCGAATTTTGGTAGAGAGTTGAGGAAATTGAAAACCCTTGGTCTACCGGAAGTTCTACCGGTAGAGGTGCTTGAACCGGTATTTCTACCGGTAGAAGTGCTTAAACCGGTAGTTCTACCGGTAGAGATGCTTAAACCAGACCGACAGTTACAAAAAAGTACTATTTTTGAAGGATTTTTGCGGGGATGAAAACTAGACTATGCCTTAGACTTTCATTTGACATTGTGCACTTGAAATTCCAAAATGTATCTTACCTTCGGGGGCACCAAGCTATATAGAATTCCGACATTTGGGCTTCAATTTCACAAGGGTCAAAGATTGGTCTTAGCCTATGCTTGATAGATTTATGTTTGAACTTCTGTTTTGACGTTACGTACATCCTCGTGTACTCGCCTTGAATTTCAAGTATAAGTTTGTTTGGAGATTTGTTTCATGGGTCAAATTGCTTGTTTTGATGCTTCGTGCATCATCGTGTTTTCGTTTGAATTTCAAGTATAAGCTTGTATTTAAGACGTGTTTCAAGAATCGTGTTTCAAGAATAAAAAAGGGAATCATTTCTTAAGTTTGTAAGCATTAATACTATGCTATTTTGCTATTCTCGTCGTGTCGTGCTTGTTAAATGATTTCCCTCTTGTTTTGACGTGTTCTCGAATAAGTATTGTCGTGTTTTGTGTATTCATGATATAAGTGAATACCACTGAGCTTAGACTGCCCTTTTAGCTTGATCCACTACCTAGGGGTCCTTAAACATGTGGACTGTCTGCAGACTAGTCGTGTATTATATTACACATCGTGCGTGTTCGTGTTCCGGTTCCACGGCCGGAAATTTCCCGTATATGTGGGATTGTGTCATGCTTGTCGTGCGTGCTTACTCTTGTCATCATGTATGATGGAGAAAGGATAGGCTCTTTGTGGTTTTACTAATCATGATATTATATGTATTCATGTCTTGTTTCATACATCGTTCATGCACTAGTGATTTCTTGATAAGTATCTTGTTCATGCATTGTTTTTAAATCTTGTAAACTCGTTTCAAGTACAATGAAGTGTTTTTAGTTATTGTTTCCTTTAAATTTTAATTTTGTTTATGCTCTTGCCTATATTGATCACCTGCCAGACCGTCGTGTCTGATATTCTTCTACTTTGGTGCTCTAGATAGCAAGTCCTTATTTTGAGCTAGTTCGTGTGCAGAGGGCTGTTGAGCCACGAGTTTTGCAGGCCTGTTGTGTCAGCGATATCATGTAGACGTCATGCTTGACTCCGGAGTTACGTTACACCCTTGGGTAGTATTTGTTCTAGCTTGCTTTTGTGTACGGCTTTTGTTAGCCTTTTTCGTGGGAATTGTAATTAATGCACTCGTTAATTTGTAACTTGAATATGTTTGGGTAATGACTAGCCTTTTACTGTCAGCTCTGTATGTTTTGATATTATGATTGTTCCAGTCTGAGTTTGAATATGTCTATGATAATCTTATGCTGACAGATTGAGTACGACACGGAACCCGATGGATACGGATTCCGGGTCGTAACGTCTTGTAGAGCTTCCCGAAATATTTTGATATGTTGTGAATTTTGCCATCCTCACACACGCGGATCCTGGGAGGGGAAATATAAATTCCCTAAACTCGCGTCCCTGAGATCGGGTCCCGGTTTTGGGGGGCGTGACAGACTCGTTGACTTGAGAACGTGATGCTTTGATCCCTTGGCTCCTTTCTAGTTGGTGGCCTATGTTGCATTTTGCATCCAAAAAAAAAAAAAAAACGTGAGATGGGATTTCAATTGTTCTTTCTCACTTAAAAAAAAAAAAATCTGATCTCCTTTTCTTAAAAACTCAACTTTGAGAAATTTTGATCTTTCCCTCTTCGAACTTGATAGCTCACAGAAATGTTCGCAGCTATCATTCATATCGAGGATTGGGCCATCTTTTCTCTTTGATGAGTCCAATTGGGATTTCAAAAAAAAAAAAAAAAAAACACCTTCATTTCAAATTCTTTCGAAAAAAAAAATGATCTCTCTTTCTCAAGATTCAACTTTGAGAAATTTTGATCCTCACACATTCATTTTGACGGAAATATTTCAAAAAAAAAACACCTTCATTTTGACGGAAATATTTTGATGTGTTGTGAATTTTGCCATCCTCACACACGCGGATCCTGGGAGGGGAAATACAAATTCCCTAAACTTGCGTCCCTGAGATCGGGTCCCAGTTTTGGGGGCGTGACAGACTCGTTGACTTGAGAACGTGATGCTTTGATCCCTTGGCTCCTTTCTAGTTGGTGGCCTATGTTGCATTTTGCATCAAAAAAAAAAAACAAAAAAGAAACGTGAGATGGGATTTCAATTGTTCTTTCTCACTTAAAAAAAAAAAAAAATCTGATCTCCTTTTCTTAAAAACTCAACTTTGAGAAATTTTGATCTTTCCCTCTTCGAACTTGATAGCTCACAGAAATGTTTGCAACTATCGTTCATATCGGGGATTGGGCCATCTTTTCTCTTTGATGAGTCCAATTGGGATTTCAAAAAAATTATAATTTCAAAAAAAAAATCAGTTTTCTTTCTTTTGGGCTCAAAATTGAGAAATTTTGGTTCTTTCCCTTTTGGATTTAACGCTCGCAGAAATGTTGAGTTGTGGTTTGGATTGGAACACCACTTGTTCTCTTTGATGAGTTCATTAGAAATCTTTCAAAACAAAAAAAAAAAGACTAAGGTTGCATCAATTGCGCTCTTTGACTAAAGTGGATTCAAGAAAAGCCTTGTCTAGAGTGTGGAGACAGTTAGACTGTTCGAGGTAAGGGTCCTCCAACCGGGTTCATTAAATAATCCTACCCTTACCTAGGGGCTGATCTATCTACTAAGGTTTCATAAGATCGAATTGGAAACCTATGTGCATTTTTCAAAAAAAAAAAAAAAGAAAGAAAAAACTCCCGTCATTTTTGAGTTCAGAATCGAGAAATCTTGGTTCTTTCCCGTCATTTCTTTGATGAGTTCAGCGGTGCTAGTACGCCCTTTCGGGTCTACTGTATTCACAACCGACACATTTGTATCTCCAACCTTATATCATTTTACCTCGAGTGAGCCTTGCTTCTTGGTAATTTGAATTAAGGTCTACAATTGCTTCTAACTGTCACTGGAACGCTCACTCTAAGCCTACCATACTTGCATTTTAGAACAATTGTATTCTCTATGGCTTTTTGCCTTCTTCATCGTCCTTGGGTTGGGCCATGTCCCCTCAAGTGATTTGAAAAGACAAAACCATAGTTGTTCTCCATTTATGATCACCATATTCTTGTGATTACTAATGGATTTGGTCTTGTTTCAGAAGTTTTCCAAAACTAACAATGGTAGCTTCATTAACCATCACTTTCGATGAGAACAAGTACCAGCTTATGCTTCAAGACAAGCAAAACAAGCATAAGCGCCCTGCCAGTTGCCAAAGCGACATCTCCCTCGACAACTCTCCAAACACCTGGTCAACTTCAACTCCCTGGACCATCGTCTTCGGGTCACTGGGACCATTCCCTTTCCCCGCAGAAGACACTGTACCTGCCAAGAAGCAGAAAATCTCCCCGCAACGTGTCACTAACATGGCACCAAGGGCGAACAACAAAAAGCCTGAAGCCCGTGGCACTCCCACGAAGCCTCAACCCATAAGAAACTAGGTTTACCCCAAAACTTGGTCCCCGAGATCTTCACCAAAGCAACGGAGGTCCCGAACAGCTACAAAGCCAGCATACCTGGCCCCTCTCAAGGAGAATCGGTTCTACCCTCTCTCTTACATGAAAGAGGAGAAACCTACCCTCCACCCAAAGAACAAACAAAATCATCATGAGCCGGCTTGCTCCTACAAGCCCAAAATCAAATCCTGCATTGTTAGGCCTACGCAAAAACATGCTGAAGCCTGCACTCCTGCGTGTCGACCCTTTATCTCATTAGGGGCCGAGCTTGCAAAATTCAAATCTTCACTGCGACAGACAAAGGACCGCATCCAGATTCTATCCTTGCCAAGCTTTAAAGAAGACACACTCGGCTGCTGCGCACGAGGGACTACATCCTTCATTGCCAGAGGCCAGCCAGAGCTAACTGAAGCTCAAATTGCTCGTCGTATGCGTCGCCGTGCAGCATATCGACAAAAGGGACTTGAGAAACAAAGAACCCAGTGTTCTAATCTCCATGTCTCAAATAAATGGGTCGAAAAAGAAAGACCCGACCAATTCGTTGCTGTTCATATGGTTGGCAAAACCAGAAAACGCCAGAAGTCAGCAACCAAAATCAGTGTTAGACGTCCGGTGACTCGCAGTGTCTCCCGGACACGAACACATATAGAAGAATCCTCCACTCCTCCAAGCCAAGGACACCGAAGTAACCACTCCTCAGATTCTTCATCCAGAAGAATGAGCCCCAGCTCAGTCACCAGGACGATTTCTTCGTTTGAATCCCGAGGGATGAACGTCTTGGCTACAAGTTCTGAGCAGCCTCCACCGCATGATGACGTAACCACACGCATCCAGCAGTTGGAGCAAGGACAACAGAGAATTGAGGCTCTGATGGAAAACCTTATTCTCACTCTACAGCGTCCACCACCTAACAACCAAACCCCTCCGAATCATGAAGATGATGTGGGCAATGCAGAAAAAAATGAGTCTCGCGCCCTTACCAAAAAGGACGTGGACGATATCCTCGCAAAAGCAAAAGAAGAGGATACATTGAAGGAACATGGGATCAAGCCACCCTACCCTTTATGGATGGACTCGGTTCCATTCCCTGCAAAATTCAAGCAACCTACTCTCCAGACATATACTGGGAAAGGTTCAGCCAGACAGCATGTCATCCATTTCAAGATCCTAACGGGAGCCATTGCGGATCAAGATGCCCTTAAGATTCGCCTCTTTGCAAGTACCCTAAAAGATACAGCCTTTGATTGGTACTCCACTCTGCCGGAGAAATCCATTCAGAACTGGGCTATGCTGGAGACACGCTTCCTGACCCACTTCCAAGGTGAGGACCATCGTGTTACTATGGCTCAACTTTGCAGCTTAAAATAGGGAGAGAATGAGTCAACATATGACTTCATTCACAAGTGGAAGGCAACACCAAAAAAGTCAATATGTCTCCTCAACATAAGAAGCCTCGTAAAGCTGTATCCTGCTAAAAATAGGCAACGCTACTTCAAGCATCATATTTTGTCAGAATCAGACAGAAACTGAAGGATCCTTCAAGGCATCCAAAAGAGGGGTACACCTGAGGTTTCGGGCCATTCCGACATCGCTTGGCCTAACTTCACTACTCCAATAGCTAAACAAGCGCTCCCGGCGGCGACATCATCGAAGACACCGAAACTTCGATCGGAGCCTACGGATGACTCCAGAATGTCTTCAAAGGGCTCCATGCCAAATTTCAAGTCAAACCGACAACGTTTGACCCTCCATCAATGCTCGAACAACAAAATCAAGCCTCCCGGCGATGAGAACCACAGAAGCCATCACTCATTAAACAAAATACGTGAGTGGCTTCAACATGCCTCCAAAAGGCTACGCGTCGAATTTCAGGTCATTCCGACAACGTTTGACCAGGTTTCGATGCTCCGAGAGAAAATCAAGCCTACCGGCGGCAGAGCATCCCGGGACCATGACATCCAAAACGGAGCTGATGGAACATGTCGAAATGACTCCAATAGGCTCCCTGTCAAATTTCAGGTCAATCGGACATCGTTTGACCACATATCAAAGCTCGGCATTTTCCCAGCAGTAAAATCAAGTGAAGCATCGATGGGACCCCAAACGGCTTCAAAACTCAAATAAAAGCCCATGGTTGGTCCTATCCACTGCTCAAGAAGCTTCACCTCAATTTTCAGGACATTCCAACATCGTTTGACCTTTGTTTCGACTCTTGACTGAAAATCGGCTACAAAGTCTTCTACTTTCCCGAAAAATGGGAAACTTTGTGCTCCGATTTCGCGCGGGTTCTCGTCAAGTTTTCTCCAAGAAAATGAAGTCAATAATTGAGGAAAAATATCAAGAAAAATACAGAAGAAAAAAGGAACGAAAAAGACGAAAAATCGGCCGAAAACGAAGCTCGGCGACCAAAGGGCAAAAAACCCTAAGGTCGCCGGCGACCCTGGGTGCATGGTCGTCCGGCGACCCTGCAAATCCGGGTCGCCGGATTTTGCACCAAATTGATCGTTTTTCGATCCTTTTCGCGTTTCGAATATTCCTACCTCTGTGATTTTTTAAAAATCCAATGTTTGATGCTTGAAAATGACTGATCTTCGTCGACATCTCGGATCCGCCGTCAAAAGCATGAAATCATCACCGATTGCCTCAAGATCGCCAACCGGCTGACCAAGAAAGTGCACTTTCTGTCCGACCGATCGTGAAATCGACAAGACAGATGTCACTGGCCCACCAACATCAATCAATGTCTGAGATTGCACTGCAATCCAACATCAAATAATCCGTGGATCCAGATGGCGTACAGATGCTCAGATGTACTGCCACAAGCGTCGCTAGTCGACATCTGCCGTAACAATATGAGAGCAAAAATTCGCTCCATGATCATCGGCAACAAATCAAAGAACCTGGGGGAACTCCTCGAAGCTTCCATGGAAGCTGAAATGGTGATCAAAGACCTCAACTGTCAGAAATCATCAAAGAAAGAGCCGACTGCTGTTACAACCTCAAAACCAAAGAAAAATGAGGTTCTCAATGTGCAGACTAAATCAGCTCTTCAGTAACCAAAGAAACCTGAAAACAAAACTGCAGGTAAAAGGCCTGAACTCTCTGATGCCTTCAAAGAACATGTAGAAAAGAAATATCCGCTCGATGAAGATGTTGAAGAAATCTTTGAGGCTCTCCTAGCAAATGGCAAACTCATTTTGCCAGAGCCCAAAAGACCGGGAGATGTTGGAAAAACCAATGATCCCCGATACTGTCCATACCATTAGATGATCTCACACCCTCTCAATCAATGCTTCGTTGTAAGAGAGAAGATCAATGAGATGTGGAAAAACGGAGTCATAACTTTTGACAAAAACTACGGCTCCACTTCTGTCAACATGGTGTCATGTCGGCAAACTTCAAAGTCACTGAAGGAGAAGATCACTACTTCATTCAAGGTGATAAAAATGGCTCAAGCGTCCCAAGAATTGGTTCCCTATCCAACATCAGATGGACAACCTATATGGGTGCATCCCAATCTCCTAGATGATGAAAATTGGGAGATCGTCAAAACAAAGCCGACCGCTCAGCAGCGAAGGCAAGCCAAGAGATAGCTCCGAAAGCTCAAACAGTAGTAGAAGTCTCAACCAAAACAAGAAGTCCTTGAAAAGGCAAAAACCTCTTCCACTGCTTCACTAGGGGCGACGGAAGAATCTCTTCCCAAAACTTCAAAGGCGGTAAGAAAATTCACCCTTGATGATTTCATGCCACCTCTATACAAATATGAAAATGTGCAAGGGGCATCATACTCTTGCAACTCGGTAGTTGGATTCTCCATGAATGGATACGAGTCCAGTGATACTGCCAGTGATATCGATGAGTGGGAAGAATCCCTTGAAACAGGAGAATACCTCTCCGACGAGGAATGGATTCCCGAGTCTCATCTTATGCCGGTAATCTGGTATAACCCATTACAGCCACAAGGATCTTGGACTGATGATGAAGAAGACCAGGGCCCTATTCAAGAAAACGTTGTTGATCCAGTACCAGCAAATGCTTCAGTGGAACCCACCATGGGCGAACCACAAGGAGCGGATGACAAAGAAGATTTGGCTCCCATGCCTGATCTTGAAGAATATGCAAGAATCTTGCAACATCTTGCCATAGAGCAGGAGCAGGATCGCATCAATCTTCGTCATGATCCAGAATTGGAAGTCCCTAAAAATCAACGGGAACTTTCTCCCTCAACTCCTGAAAATGGAGAAAACAGTTGGATCGATGATCCTCTTACATCTGAGGATGAGTCCGATTCCCAACAGTCTACACTAGGGGCATCTCCTGTCAGGATAACCTGCAATGCAATAGCTCAGGACGACAGTGCCTCTGAAGCTTCCGAAGACACGTACTCCCCAGCCGGTAGCGTATCTTCCGGAGATACATCCTCTCAGGTGACTTCCACTGAGATAACATCCTCTCAGCCCTCGTTTCCTGAAGCTGTGACATCAGAACTCAAGCCTCTCCCAATTGATCATCTTGAAGAAACTTCTGCCAATGAAATCTTCTTCAATGAAAACTCAGTCAATTGGTCCCAGATACCCGATCTCACGAGCAATGTCTGGGCTAATAAAGAAAAGTTGCCGGCTGCTGTTCAGGACTTGTTCCCGGAAATTGCTCCGTGCAACACAATTACTGAAGACGCCAATGCTGTTACAGAGACGTCTTCAGCAAAGGATCAACCCTTTGATCCTGAGAGTGATCTTCCAAAAGAAGACCCTTCTCTAGAAGCTCTTGAAGTTGGTAGAGGTACCCGTTCTGGCCGGGATTACCACAAAAATTATAACCAATCTTTTCCTTCTTATGTAAATCCTTCGGGAAATCAAGTTGTAAGCGCCCCAAGTGGCAATAATAATGAAAATGCAGGCCCGAAGGAGGCTTTCAAGTACGACTTGATTGAGCACTTCAAACACATACCTCCACATCTGCACATCATTGACTTATTACGAATGTCTCCACAAACTCGTGATAGTCTCATTTCAGAATTACAAAGGCTGAATGCGGATGTCGACAAACACGCCCCACAAGTCATACAAATTGAAATAGACTACAAGGTCAAAAAATCAAATACTCCCCCAAAGGGAGAAAAGAAGAAAACTGAGGGATTAAGCAATGAATGCCTCTCGGTACAAAAAGCAGCAAGTGCAACAATTGCCTTCGACAAGGATGACCTCATGCTAGGCGAGACAAAGCACAACCGACCCTTGTACTTTACGGGGTACGTCAAAGAAATGTCAGTACACAGAGTTCAGATCGATCCAAGTTCTGCACTCAACCTTATTTCTACTTCGGCACTCGAAGAGCCGGGCATCCCACCTAGCAAGATGAGTCACACGTCTATATCCATCTTCGGATATGATGGCAGCGCTCAAAGGCCTATTGGCAAAATCAGGTTCAAATTGCAAATCGGTGATCTTATTTCTGAAGTCACTGTATATGCAATAAGGACCCCTTCATGTTACAATATACTCCTTGGGCGCCCCTGGATACATGAGAATGGTGTCGTCCCTTCAACTCTACATCAGTGCATCGAGTTCATTGGCAACGGTGGCTTGATACATCGAGTGTTTGCAGACAAAAAGCCCTTCAAAGGCAGAGATGTCCATTTTGCAGATGCTCAAATGTATAAAGATGGAAAAAAAGAACAAGAGGAAGAAACAATTCACTTTACTGACAGCCTCCAGAAAGATAAAGGCAAGGCTCCTCAGCAATCACCGGCGGTAAACAAACCCTCCACCAAACTCGAAGTAAGCGGTCAAGCTCCCTTCGTCGTCTCCTTCAAATCTCCAAAGCCTTTGGTAATCACTACCAAAGTAAAGAAGACAAAACAAAAGGCTGGGGGCAAGTTCACTGTCTACTTTGTGTCTATTATGCATGACACAGACTCGGAGTCAGAGTCAAAGATGACACAGCACCAAGCCAAGCTGATACTCAGCGAGATCAGCCCCCTCTCAATCCATCGGAGACAGTTGCTGACATAGAAGACCCTACGTCGGCTTCCTTTGTTATTCCGGCAACTTCACCAAAAGAAAAAGCAATCTTCTTCCATAGATCGGGAGCATCTCCACTGAACTCTTTGCTTGAACCTTTCCAAAACGAAGGTATGCCTCAGCTATCCCTGTATAGTCCGATGGCACAAGCTATCATGAAGAAAATGGGCTACGACGCTCAAAATCCGACTGGTTTGGGAGGTGGCCGTGGTATTCTCGTACCATTGGAACCCACCCTGACCAAAAGTCAACCAGAAGATTGGAAAATCCATTTTCACAAAGGCAAGTCTTTATATGGGTTGGGGTATGATCCTACCGCTCCTATGAGAC
This sequence comes from Umbellularia californica, assembly GCA_028538565.1. Lineage (NCBI taxonomy): Eukaryota > Viridiplantae > Streptophyta > Magnoliopsida > Laurales > Lauraceae > Umbellularia > Umbellularia californica. The sequence goes on along the minus strand of JAPQWN010000009.1, from coordinate 14,171,052 downwards.
AGTTGACACCATGGCTACAAAGTCACTTTACCGACCAAGCCTCAACATCTCATGAAGACATCGATATCCCTGGATATCTCTTTGAGGAGTTAGTCGCCAAAAATCTAGAAAGCTCCTCCAATTGCTATAATTTCTCTGATGATAAAGAGGAATTGCCCGATGATATAGACGAGCGGTTCTCTGACCCAGAAGAATCATCGTCTCCAAAAGAAGTACCCTACTTCAACCCAATTCCAGCAAATGATTGGGACCATCTCATTGCGAGCCTTGAGAAGGACACTGATCAAAAAGATCCATGGACAGAAACAGAGCCTCAGTCTGAAAATTTCTCTGGCACTGCAGAAGGTCTTATTGAGTTGAAAGACTCCGAAAATACTGTGGAGGAACCACCTTCAAACCTTCCGACAAAAGACCCTGATCAAAAGATAAACTTGGGAACACCTGATAACCCACGTCCTGTATTCATAAGCAAGAATATAAAGGATGATGAGTTACCCGAGTATATCTGTTTTCTTCGCGAGTTTGTTGATTGCTTTGCATGGTCTTATGCTGAAATGCCTGGCTTGGATCCCAAAGTAGCAGTCCACAAGCTCAATTTGCAAAAAGAAATCAAGCCTGTCAAACAAGGCCAAAGAAGATTCCGTCCTGACGTGATGGAAAAAATTGAACAAGAAGTTCAGAAACTCAAAAACGTTGGCTTCATCCGCGAGGAGCAGCATCCGGAATGGTTAGCCAACATCGTCCCCGTGATAAAGAAAAATGGGCAGATAAGGGTCTGTATTGACTACAGAGACCTGAATAATGCATGTCCTAAAGAAGAATTCTCGCTTCCCATACCAGAGGTGATGATTGACAAAACCTATGGGTTCGAGCGAATGACATTCATGGATGGATTCTTTGGCTACAATCAGAAAAAGATGCATCTTGAAGATGAAAGGCATATGTCATTCCGCACACCATTTGGCGTGTATTGCTACACTGTCATGCCATTTGGTTTGAAAAATGTAGGTGCAACATATCAGAGGGCTATGATGAAAATATTCCAAGATATGCAGCACAAGACGGTCGAATGCTATGTTGACGACCTCGCCATCAAAAGCAGAAGAAAAGAAGACCATTTCGATGATCTTCGAGAAATCTTCCTCCGACTTCGCAAACACAAATTGTGGATGAATCCACTAAATTGCTTCTTCGGTGTCTCATCGGGTAAGTTTCTCGGACTCATAGTACGGAAAGCTGGAATAGAATTTGACCCTACCAAAGTCAAGGCTATCCTGGAAATGCCATCTCCCAGAACCCTAAGAGAATTAAAAGGGCTTTAAGGAAGGTTGGCCTACATTCGACGGTTCATCTCCAATCTATCAGGGAAGTGTCGTCCATTCTCTCACCTCATGAAGAAAGGCGTAGACTTTGTCTGGGATTCTGAATGTGAAAATGCATTTCAAGACATCAAAGCATACCTCACATAACCTCCAGTGTTGGCTGCCCCCACAACTGGAAAACCATTTATCTTGTACACAAGAGCTCTCGACCACTCTTTGGGTGCTCTGCTCGCACAAGAAAACGACGATGTAAAAGAAGCTGCTCTATATTACCTTAGCGCCATGTTGGTAGGTGCAGAGCATCGCTACTCCCCAGTCGAAAAAGAATGCCTTGCAGTGATGTTTGCCGTACAGAAGCTACGTCACTAGCTGTTGTCGAACACAGTCTACCTGATTTCGAGGATCAACCTCTTAAAGGTCCTTGTCACAAAAGCAGGTTCTCTCAATGCCTGACTTACAAAATGGTCCATTCTTCTATCACAGTTTGATATTAAGTATGTACCATAAAAAGCAATCAAAGGCCAAGCTCTGGCAGACTTCCTCGCAGAGCATCCATTGCCTAAAGATTCTCCACTCAGGGATGATCTCTCAGACGAATTTGTCTACAACGTGGAAACTTCTTTATCAAATTCTTCCTGGGACATGTACTTTGACGGTGTAACCAGGACAAATGAAAAAGGAAAGCAAATATAGGGAATCGGCATCCTCTTTGTCAACCCCGACAAATACATGATTCCACACGCCTTCTCGCTACTGGAACCATGTTCAAACAATGTAGCTGAGTACCAAGACCTGATTGTAGGATTGGAACTCGCCCTCGAATCCGGCATCACCATGTTCGAAGCTTTTGGGGACTCTCAACTGATCGTCAACCAGATGAATCAGAAATATGAAGTCAGGAAGCCTAATTTGCTACCTTACTACAACAAGGCGTAGTCGCTTCGACAAAAATTCAACATCTGTTACATCACCCACATCCTCAGAGGTGAAAACATCCGTGCAGATGCCCTGGCTGGACTCGCCGCATCCATGGCAATCCAAGAAGGGGAAAACATGCAAGTCACAGTGTGTCAAAAAAGGATTATCCCTCCTCTTAACACACACCAAGCAGTTGCTGAATGCCACCAAATGGTTGGAAGTCGGATGTCCATCCTCAAACCTCCGATTGGCAACTGGAGAGATCCATTCATTGATTACATCATGTTCGGAATCCTACCTGAAGATCCAAAAGATCGGGTAAGCATCCAAAGACGAGCCCCGAACTTTCATTTGGATATACCTTCAAAAGCACTTTACAGAAAATCCTTCAACGGAGTACTCCTACGCTGCTTGTCACAACAAGAGGCTGAGGAAACTCTCAAAGAAATACATGCTGGTCTTTGTAGAGCCCATCAGGCTGGTCCTAAGCTCTACAACCAGATAAAAAGGCTAAGTTATTATTAGCCTACCATGGTAGCTGATGCAATACAATTTGCCAGGCACTACAAAAAATGCCAGATTCACGGAGATTATATCCACATGCCTCCAGAATGGCTACATCCAACAACAATCTCATGGCCTTTCGAAGCCTGGGGTATGGACATCATAGGTCCTATCTCTCCCCCATCAAGCAAAGGTCATCGCTTCATCTTTGCCGCTACGGATTATTTCTCCAAGTGGTCAGAAGCATTTGCGCTCAGCGAAATGAAGACCTCATCAGTCCTTCAATTCTTGCGCATCAACATTATTTGTCGCTTTGGCATACCTAAAAGATTCGTCCATGATAACGGACCACAATTCCGGGATCACAGATTCTACAGGTTCTGCAACAAGTACAAAATCCAAAGTTGTCGTTCGACTCCATATAATCCAGCAGCGAACGGACTAGCAGAAGCCTTCAACAAGACACTCTGCAAAACTCTCAAAAAAATGGTCTCTAATCACAAAAGAGACTGGGGCGACAAACTAACTGAAGCCTTGTGCGCCAATCGAACCACCGTTCGACGACCAACCCATAGCATACCATTCTCTTTGGTCTATGGATGTGAAGCTGTTGTCCCTTTGGAAGTACAAATTCCTTCCTTAAGGGTATCTTTGTAAAATGACATGACGCAAGAAAGCAATGTCAAATTGAGACTCCAAGAGCTGGATAATCTCGATGAAAAACGACTCGAAGCTGTACAAAGCATTGAGTTGTACCAAGCACACATGGCAGGATCTTTCGACAAGAAGGTCAGGCAACGCATCTACAAAAAGGGTGACTTGGTTCTTGCAGTAAAAAGACCCATAGTCTTTGCCTACAAATCCAAAGGCAAATTTGAACCAAAATGGGAGGGGACAAATGTATGCTGCCCATCAACGACAAGTTCTTGAAGCGGTACTACCCTTGAAGACTTCCTCAAACTGGTCAAAGCCTATTTCCAAGGTACTTGCTCGTCAAACCCACCCCTTTTGAAATTTTCATCTTTATGTTGAAGTTTCCAAAAAAAACTATCTCAAAACAATGCTTACTTTCATCGTTTCATTGTTCAAAAAAAAAAATCAAAATCCAAAAAATCCAAGTTTAGGAGCCTCTTCCCAGACTTGACCAAAATTTTCGATCCTTGAATCCAAAAATTCATAGTTTGAAACAAAAAACAGGACTCAGGAACTTTCACCCTAGTTCGCCCTGGCTTTTACAACAAAAATGGTTTTAAGTCAAAATTTATGACCCTCGTGTCTTTAAACAAAGAAAAAATGGTTTGTTAGAAACCGCGGGGAAGCGACCTTCAGTCGATACTCGCAAAACCCAAAAAACCGGAAGGATGCAAACCCTATTCGATACCACCAAAAACCCAAAAAACCGGAAGGATGCGAACCCCATTCGATACTTCCAAAGCAACAAAAAAAAAAAAAAAAAACCGCGGGGAAGCGACATCCAGTCAATACTCACAAAACCCAAAAAATCGCAAGGAAGCGAACCCCATTCGATACTTGCAAAACCTCAGATTTCAAAATCGTGGAGACGCAATATTCCAATTGATATCCACAACCCAAATTTCAAATGGTTCGAGAAAACCTCAAATTTCAAAAATCACGGGGAAACGACATCAAGTTAGTACTCGCAAAACCAAAAGTTTTGGGAAAAGCAGGGAAGCGACGCTTAGTCGATATTTGCACCCCAATCTGCGAGGAAGCGACATTCTATCGATACTCGCAAACACAGCCCGCGAGGAAGTGACATTCCATCAATACTCGCAAACCGAATGAGCAAGGAAGCGACATTCCATCGATACTTGCAAGACCATTCAGCGGGGAGGCGACATTTAGTCGATACCTGCATTTTGAAAACCAAATCCGGCTATAAAACGCCAAAATTCGGCTATAAACGCCAAAATCCGGCTATAAATGCCAAAAATCGGCTATAAATGCCAAAATCCGGCTATAAACGCCAAATTCCAGCTATAAACGCCAAATTCGGCTATAAATACCAAAACAAAAAAAAAATCCGGCTATAAAACGCCAAAAATCGGCTATAAACGCCAAAATCGGCTTTCATGCCAACAAAACAAAAGCTTGGTTTCCAAAAATCTGGCTTCCATGCCAAAACAAAACAAACAACAAAGAAAGCAAAATTCGGCTATAAACGCCAAAATCTGGCTATAAACGCCAAATTCGGTTATAAATGCCAAAACAAAAAAAAATTCGGCTATAAACGCCAAAATCGGCTTTCATGCCAACAAAACAAAACTTGGTTTTCAAAAATCTGGTTCCTATGCCAAAACAAAACAAAAAAAAAAAACTTCGGCTTTCATGCCATCTTAAAATTCGGCACCTATGCCATTCCAAAAATCGGCTTTCATGCCATCCAAAAACCTTGGCTCTCATGCCACAAACAGAAAAAACCTTGGCTCTCATGCCACAAACAAAAAAAAAAAAACTTTGGCTTTCATGCTCCAAACAAAAAAAAAAAAAAAAAAAACTTTGGCTCTAATGCCATCTCAAAATTTTTGGCTCCCTTGCCGCAAAACAAATTTTGGCTCTTACGCCATAAAATTAGGCTTCCATGCCACCAAAATTTCGCTTTTTAAGCCATAAAAAACCAGGCTTTTTGCCACAAAATTGGCTTTCATGCCCAAATCAACTCTTTAACAAAAAATTTTCACAAAATGACAAACCTTTTGATCAAATTCTCAAACAAACATTCCCATCAGCTTTTACAAAAAAAAAAAAAAAATGGTTTAAGTGAAAAGAAGGGGATAGAAAAATGTAGTACCAAAATTGTTTATACATGGAGGTGGGAAAATTAAGCCTCCCGGCGGCGGGAACCACCGAAGTCATCACTCATGAAACAAAGTACATGAATGGCTTCAACATGCTTCCAAAAGGCTGTACGTCGAATTTCAGGTCATTCAGACAACGTTTGACCAAGTTTCGATGCTCCGAGAGAAAATCAAGCCTACCGGCGGCGGAGTAACCCGGGACCATGGCATCCAAAACGGAGCTGATGGAGCATCTCAAAATGACTCCAATAGGCTCCTCGCCAAATTTCAGGTTAATCGGACATCGTTTGACCACATATCAAAGCTCGGCATTTTCCCCGCAGCAAAATCAAGTCAAGCATCGATGGGACCCCAAACGGCTTCAAAACTCAAATAAAAGCTCATGGTTGGTCCTATCCACTGCTCAAGAAGCTTCACCTCAATTTTCAGGTATTCCGACATCGTTTGACCTAGTTTCGACTCTTGACGGAAAATCGGCTACAAAGTCTTCAGCTTTCCCGAAAAATGGGAAACTTTGTGCTCCGATTTCGCGCAGGTTCTCATCAAGATTTCTCCAAGAAAATCAAGTCAATAATTGAGGAAAAATATCAAGAAAAATACAGAAGAAAAAAGGAACGAAAAAGACGAAAAACGGACGAAAACGACGTTCGGCGACCCTGGCCCAAGGTCGCCGGCGACCCTGCAAATCTGGGTCGCCGGATTTTGCACCAAATTGCCTGTTTTTCGATCCTCTTCACGTTTTGAGCATTCCTACCTCCATGATTTTCTGAAAATCCAATGTTTGATGCTTGAAAACGATTGATCTTCACGGACATCTCAAATCCGCCATCAAACGCATGAAATCATCACCGATCGCCTCAAGATCGCCAACCGGCTGACCAAGAAAGTATACTTTCTGTCCGACCGGTTGTGAAATCGACAAGATAGATGTCACCGGCCCACCAACATCAATCAATGTCTGAGATTGCACTGCAATCAGACATCAAACAATGCGTGGATCCACCTTTGATGATCGCAAGAAGAATCTCAAAAGGCGCAGCGCGGCCCGCGACTCTTCACATGCCTTGGCAACCACTTAATCACGTTAATTGACCCGTTTATGACAACTTAATGCGGTCATTAATTCATTATTTTGGATGGCCCAATCAGATTCAAGCATTTGGGAGTTACAAATCCAAGCAATCATGGCATTTAACCTGTGAAACTCCCATCATCATGAAGCTTAAAGGGAATTAAATGCCCACTACCTTCATTGGCCAATCACAAGCCATGAAAAAGGAGTTACAAAGTCAACTTGTAACTCCTCATCAATTCTCTCATCATGGCTATCAATGCTCATAATCACCTCATGTAAGACCCCGACCCTCAATTTTCGGGTTTAGCATTGTTTAATCATGATTTAGCTTTTTAAACAAGATTAGAGTTGATTTGACTTTGTTTTTGAGTTTGAATAGATTTTTCATAACTTTGTAGAGTTTTAAAAGACCGTTGACCTTGTTTTGACCCAACCCTTGTAAATTGTATTTTTGTGAGAATTTATTCTTGGTTTCTAAAAATTCCAATTTTTATTCCTTTCGACTCATTTTATTGTTATAAACAGCTTTCATGTTTTATCCATTCGGATTTGAGGCTCAGGAATCGCGTTTTTCGAGAAAAATGGCAAAAATGACAATTTTCACTAAATCTGTCCATAAATTTCGAAAATTCCAGGAATTGGGGAAAATATACTTTTTGAAAACTAGATTTTTCGACGATCGTTTTGTTCTTCTTCGTCGATTTCATCCGGGGTCCGCAAGACCATGTTTTACTCGTTTCAAGTTCTACTGCTTTGGGACCCACTTCCAGACACTATAAAAGATCTCCTACTCTCTCTCCTCCATTATTTTCCCATTTTCCAGCAACTCATCTTGACCTAGAGCAAGAATGGAAGAACCCTTCTTCTTGACCTTCTCCTCCTTGAAATCATCTAGCATAGGAGCTCCAATCCCCGATCCGCCTTCGCCATTTTCTTCCTCTCTTCTTAAGCTTCAGCTGGACACGTTTTGGAGCCAAACCATTTCACTATTCATCATCTTCAACCTCCCTTCTTCTTGTTCAGCTAGCTCGAGGTTGGTACTTTCCTCCATTCTTTCATTTGGTGTTCTTTTAGTTCATTTAGAACTTGTTTTCTTTGTTTTCAAACCCATTTTCGAAATGGGGTTTGTGATGACCAAAAATGGTGATTTTTATGTATTCTATTTTGGGGCTTTTGTGTAGATTTCGTGGATCTTCTCTTTGGTTGAGTTTTTGTGGAGTTTTCCTTGGCATTGGATTGAGGCAAGTGATCTTTATAGGATTTCTTATGTATATTGCTTATGTTTTCATTATGGTTTCAATCTTTCATTAGGACATGTTTTCTATGCTTAATCTCATAATGCAAGCCATGTTCATGCTCTTTCAAGTCATGGGTTTTAGCTTCTTCACTTGTCTTGTTATCAATGATTCTTCAAGCTTTTAGAACCATGTTTAGTCTTGTAAGTTTTATGATTTTGTACATGGAAATGCTTTGATGTCTTTTCTATAAAATGAATGGTCTATTTGTGGATGGATTGCTTTAAAAATGTGTGAAATGTATCCCTTGGAAAGCATGAAGGCTTGGGGAGTGCATGTGGTTTAAATGTGGAAGTGAAGAAGGGAGTGAAGTGCGAGAAAAATTGAATTTCCGAAGTCCTACCGGTAGAGGTGTTTCAACCGGAAGTTCTACCGGTAGAAATGGCCCAAATTTTGACAGAGAGTTGAGGAAATTGAAAACCCCAAGTTCTACCGGAAGTTCTACTGGTAGAAACAGCTCAAAGTTCGGCAGAGAGTGAAAAAAATTGAGAAACCTGAGTTCTACCGGAAGTTTTACCGGTAGAAGTGCTCCAACCGGAAGTTCTACCGGTAGATGTGGTTCTACCGGTAGTACTACCGGTAGAGACGCTTCAACCGGAATTTCTACCGGTAGAGAGGCGTGAACCACGCCAAAAAGTACTGTTTTTGAAGGATTTTTGCGGGAATGAAAACTAGACTAGGTTTTAGACCCTTTTATTGACTTTGTGCACTTGAAATTCCAAAATGTACTATAACTTCTAGGGCACCAAATCTTGTTAAAACTCCGACATTTGGGCTTCAACTCCACAAGGGTTAATGAATGGTCTTAACCTAAACTTGATAGATTTCGTGTTTGAACTCTTGTTTTGATGCTTCATGCATCACCGTGTTCTCGTTTGATTTACAAGTACAAGTTTGTTTGAAGAATTGTTTCAAGAACCAAAGCTCTTGTTTTGATGCTTCGTGCATCATCGTGTATTCGTTCGAATTTCAAGAATAAGCTTGTTTTAATACGTGTTTCAAGACGTGTTTCAAGAATAAGAAAAGGGAATCATTTTTTAAGTTTGTAAGCATTTATACTATGCTATTTTGCTAGTCTCGTCGTGTCGTGCTTGTTAAATGATTTCCCTCTTGTTTTGACTTGTTCTCGAATAAGTATTGCCATGTTTTGTGCATTCATGATATAAGTGAGTACCACTGAGCTTGGACTGCCCTTTTAGCTTGATCCACTACCTGGGGGTCCTTAAACATGTGGACTGTCTGCAGACTAGTCGTGTCTTGCATGACACATCGTGCGTGTTCGTGTTCCGGTTCCGCGGCCGGAAATTCCCCGTATATGTGGGATCGTGTCGTGCTTGTCGTGCTTGTCGTGCGTGCTTACTGTTGTCATCATGTATGATGGAGAAAGGATGGGCTCTTTGTGGATTTACTAATCATGATATTATATGTATTCATGTCTTCTTTCGTATATCGTGCATGTACTCGTGATTTCTTGATAAGTATCTTGTTCATGCATTGTTTTTAAATCTTGTAAACTTGTTTCAAGTTCAATAAAGTGTTTTTAGTTCTTGTTTCCTTTAAACTTCAAATTTGTTTATGCTCTTGCCTATATTGATCACCTGCCAGACCGTCGTGTCTGATATTCTTCTGCTTTGGTGCTCTAGATAGCAGGTCCTTGTTTTGAGCTGGTTCGTGTGCAGAGGGCTGTTGAGCCACGGGTTTTGCAAGCTTGTTGTGTTAGCGATGTCATGTAGACGTCATGCTTGACTCCGGAGTTACGTTACGACATTGGGTAGTATTTGTTCTAGCTTGCTATTTTGTACGGCTTTTGTTAGCCTGTTTCTTGGGAATTGTAATTAATGTACCCGTTAATTTGTAACTTAAATATGTTGGGTAATGATAAACCTGTTACTGTCAGCTCTGTAAGATTTTGATTTTATGAACTGTTCCAGTCTGAGTGTAAATATGTTTATGATAATCTTATGCTGACGGATCGAGTACGACACGGAACCCGATGGATACGGATTCCGGGTCGTAACGTCTTGTAGAGCTTCCGCGAAATATTTTGATGTGTTGTGAATTTTGTCATCCTCACACACGCGCATCCTGGGAGGGGAAATGCAAATTCCCCCAAATTCGCATCCCCGAGATCGGATCCCGGTTTTGGGGGCTTGACAAGACTGGTATCAGAGCGGGCAGGTTTCTAGGAAATAAAACACTCTAGTAACCTTAAGACGTGTGGTGAGGACTCGTTAGGTCGTGTGGATTTTGTTTTGGCTAGCCATTGTTTTTTCGGTTCGGTTTGCTTTTCTTCTAGTGGGGGAGACCCTCTTTGTCTCGTCTTCTTGTTCTTGTTGTTAGGGAATTTGGAGGACCAAATTCTTTCTAGTGGGGGAGAATTTAATGTCTCCGTACCCACGTTTAGTATCTTTTGCTTGTTTTTGTGTCAGAGAGTCGGTTTTTGTGGCATTTTGTGGACTTAGTACGTGGTTCTCGAAGGACTTTGGCAGAATTTTCAGTTTTTCGATGTCGCAGATGCAGTTAGCAAGGGAATATGTGAGCAATTGATAGTCAGCAAGGAATGTGAATAACATATCGAGATCCAATTATAGGTGATCGTGGACCGTTAGATGGTGTGTGGGCAAATAAGTGTGGACTTTTGGATTATTTCCCTAATCCAGAAGACTCCAGAAGCCGAGTAAGTGGTGGACCTTATGAGATTTGAAGTGATTTTCAGTAGTATAGGTCCAAGAAGATGTGAAAAAGTAAGAAATTTCTCGCGTATTGATAAACTTGTGACAAAGATTTGTTCGAGGAAGCAGAGATTTGTTCGAGGAAGTTTAACAAGTATAGCTATAGTGGTGAAGTTGACTCAGCAAAGTGCGTCAATGCGTGGTTAAAAGCATATAATTCAGTTTTTGACAGCAGAGGAGAGACTTGTATGTAGAATTGTTTGTTATCTAGTCACTTGATAGAGCAAATTGTGCAGACTTTACAGACCTTTAGAACATTAGTTTGGGCAGAGTACAGATGCAAGTTGGAGAATCATAACTCATGGACAAGGTCAGTTGAAAGATCCAGAGAAGAATAACACATGCGCAGGACTTGAGAATGGTGAATCTGAGACAGAGGCAAAAGATTGAGCAAACTCCAGATTATGAAGTTTCCAGTCAAGCACTCGAGGATTTGGATTACGTTGGTGGACCTTGGAGGACAAGTAGGAAGTGGTAGAATTGTTTCAAGGCTTGGGTTGAAGATTTTGTCTTTCTATAGAAGGATACCGAGTTGACAGATATTATGTTGACATGGGACTCTTGTTTTAAGAATTTTATTAGACGTGACAGCATAGTTTCAAGAATTTGAATAACATAGATAGAGGATGGAAGAGACCGGTACGTGGTAGCACTTCAGCTTCGCCAATTCTTCGAAGACAAGGAACCAGAATCCGAGTAGTACAGTGAGAGCAAATATATGGGATTCCAGAGTTTCTACGGGATGAAGATTATTTCAGAGAAAGCATGTCTACGATCACATCTTCATGCAAATGTCAGAATCATCGTGTGCATCTCGGTATAACATTTGGCATAAAATTTCAGAGTGATAGAATGAGACAGAACTCACTGTTTCTCAGACAGATAGTGGTTAACAAAGTTAGTAAAAGAGATGATCCAGTGTAAGGACGTCAAATGACCACCGAAGGATGACTAGAGAAGTTATTGAACATTGGATTTGTTAGAAGAGCAGGTTGTTGGACATATATGTGTGATAGTGTGAAGTTTTCAATCGAATCAGACGTGTTGTTACCGGCGCTTCTCATTGTCAGGATTGATCAGGGATAGCTCAGTTGGCGAGGTTCAACTCAGAGTGCCAGTGTTTTCTTTAGTCTTTGAGTCTTCAGTGTTTTCTTTGATCTTTCGAGTTTTTGATTTTTGATTTGGTTTAGACCATTTGGAGGACCAAATGGGTTCTAAGGGGGGGAGGATGTAAGACCCCGACCCTCAATTTTCGGGTTTAGCATTGTTTTAATCATGATTTAGCTTTTTAAACAAGATTAGAGTTGATTTGACTTTGTTTTTGAGTTTGAATAGATTTTTCATAACTTTGTAGAGTTTTAAAAGACCGTTGACCTTGTTTTGACCTAACCCTTGTAAATTGTATTTTTGTGAGAATTTATTCTTGGTTTCTAAAAATTCCAATTTTTATTCCTTTCGACTCATTTTATTGTTATAAACAGCTTTCATGTTTTATCCATTTGGATTTGAGGCTCAGGAATCGCGTTTTTCGAGAAAAATGGCAAAAATGACAATTTTCACTAAATCTGTCCATAAATTTCGAAAATTCCAGAAATTGGGGAAAATATACTTTTTGAAAACTAGATTTTTCGACGATCGTTTTGTTCTTCTTCGTCGATTTCATCCGAGGTCCGTAAGACCATGTTTTACTCGTTTCAAGTTCTACTGCTTTGGGACCCACTTCCAGACACTATAAAAGATCTCCTACTCTCTCTCCTCCATTCTTTTCCCATTTTCCAGCAACTCATCTTGACCTAGAGCAAGAATGGAAGAACCCTTCTTCTTGACCTTCTCCTCCTTGAAATCATCTAGCATAGGAGCTCCAATCCCCGATCCGCCTTCGCCATTTTCTTCCTCTCTTCTTAAGCTTCAGCTGGACACGTTTTGGAGCCAAACCATTTCACTATTCATCATCTTCAACCTCCCTTCTTCTTGTTCAGCTAGCTCGAGGTTGGTACTTTCCTCCATTCTTTCATTTGGTGTTCTTTTAGTTCATTTAGAACTTGTTTTCTTTGTTTTCAAACCCATTTTCGAAATGGGGTTTGTGATGACCAAAAATGGTGATTTTTATGTATTCTATTTTGGGGCTTTTGTGTAGATTTCGTGGATCTTCTCTTTGGTTGAGTTTTTGTGGAGTTTTCCTTGGCATTGGATTGAGGCAAGTGATCTTTATAGGATTTCTTATGTATATTGCTTATGTTTTCATTATGGTTTCAATCTTTCATTAGGACATGTTTTCTATGCTTAATCTCATAATGCAAGCCATGTTCATGCTCTTTCAAGTCATGGGTTTTAGCTTCTTCACTTGTCTTGTTATCAATGATTCTTCAAGCTTTTAGAACCATGTTTAGTCTTGTAAGTTTTATGATTTTGTACATGGAAATGCTTTGATGTCTTTTCTATAAAATGAATGGTCTATTTGTGGATGGAATGCTTTAAAAATGTGTGAAATATATCCCTTGGAAAGCATGAAGGCTTGGGGAGTGCATGTGGTTTAAATGTGGAAGTGAAGAAGGGAGTGAAGTGCGAGAAAAATTGAATTTCCGAAGTCCTACCGGTAGAGGTGTTTCAACCGGAAGTTCTACCAGTAGAAATGGCCCAAATTTTGACAGAGAGTTGAGGAAATTGAAAACCCCAAGTTCTACCGGAAGTTCTACCGGTAGAAACAGCTCAAAGTTCGGCAGAGAGTGAAAAAAATTGAGAAACCTGAGTTCTACCGGAAGTTCTACCGGTAGAAGTGCTCCAACCGGAAGTTCTACCGGTAGATGTGGTTCTACCGGTAGTACTACCGGTAGAGACGCTTCAACCGGAATTTCTACCGGTAGAGAGGCGTGAACCACGCCAAAAAGTACTACTGTTTTTGAAGGATTTTTGCGGGAATGAAAACTAGACTAGGTTTTAGACCCTTTTATTGACTTTGTGCACTTGAAATTCCAAAATGTACTATAACTTCTAGGGCACCAAATCTTGTTAAAACTCCGACATTTGGGTTTCAACTCCACAAGGGTCAATGAATGGTCTTAGCCTAAACTTGATAGATTTCGTGTTTGAACTCTTGTTTTGATGCTTCATGCATCACCGTGTTCTCGTTTGATTTACAAGTACAAGTTTGTTTGAAGAATTGTTTCAAGAACCAAAGCTCTTGTTTTGATGCTTCGTGCATCATCGTGTATTCGTTCGAATTTCAAGAATAAGCTTGTTTTAATACGTGTTTCAAGACATGTTTCAAGAATAAGAAAAGGGAATCATTTTTTAAGTTTGTAAGCATTTATACTATGCTATTTTGCTAGTCTCGTCGTGTCGTGCTTGTTAAATGATTTCCCTCTTGTTTTGACTTGTTCTCGAATAAGTATTGCCGTGTTTTGTGCATTCATGATATAAGTGAGTACCACTGAGCTTGGACTGCCCTTTTAGCTTGATCCACTACCTGGGGGTCCTTAAACATGTGGACTGTCTGCAGACTAGTCGTGTCTTGCATGACACATCGTGCGTGTTCGTGTTCCGGTTCCGCGGCCGGAAATTCCCCGTATATGTGGGATCGTGTCGTGCTTGTCGTGCTTGTCGTGCGTGCTTACTGTTGTCATCATGTATGATGGAGAAAGGATGGGCTCTTTGTGGATTTACTAATCATGATATTATATGTATTCATGTCTTCTTTCGTATATCGTGCATGTACTCGTGATTTCTTGATAAGTATCTTGTTCATGCATTGTTTTTAAATCTTGTAAACTTGTTTCAAGTTCAATAAAGTGTTTTTAGTTCTTGTTTCCTTTAAACTTCAAATTTGTTTATGCTCTTGCCTATATTGATCACCTGCCAGACCGTCGTGTCTGATATTCTTCTGCTTTGGTGCTCTAGATAGCAGGTCCTTGTTTTGAGCTAGTTCGTGTGCAGAGGGCTGTTGAGCCACGGGTTTTGCAAGCTTGTTGTGTCAGCGATGTCATGTAGACGTCATGCTTGACTCCGGAGTTACGTTACGACATTGGGTAGTATTTGTTCTAGCTTGCTATTTTGTACGGCTTTTGTTAGCCTGTTTCTTGGGAATTGTAATTAATGTACTCGTTAATTTGTAACTTGAATATGTTGGGTAATGATATACCTGTTACTGTCAGCTCTGTATGATTTTGATATTATGAACTGTTCTAGTCTGAGTGTAAATATGTTTATGATAATCTTATGCTGACGGATCGAGTACGACACGGAACCCGATGGATAGGATTCCTGGTCGTAACGTCTTGTAGAGCTTCCGCGAAATATTTTGATGTGTTGTGAATTTTGTCATCCTCACACACGCGCATCCTGGGAGGGGAAATGCAAATTCCCCCAAACTCGTGTCCCTGAGATCGGATCCCGGTTTTGGGGGCGTGACACCTCATGGCTATCAAAGGCCTATAAAAGGAGATCCATTTCCAAGAGAGAGACATCTATCGGCAAATTGATACACACATCGACTTGAAATTCTGCATCTCTCCCAAAGAAATTCAGACGAAGTCCTGCTGCTCTGCTGCAAGAAGCACCACAAGGTGATCAACGTCCCTTGGGGGGCCATCCCCCCAAGGTCACGTCCTTCTCCAACATGGCCTAAACGCGGCTTTTCATCCCGTTTACTTGGTTTTTCATTGGATATAGGACCTCCTCTTGGTCCTTGTCCTTTAAAAAACTGAGGTTATGAGCCAAGCCGAAGAATCAAAGCATCAACCGTTCTCATTTGAAGGACGATGGCGAAGTCCATACATGACTTGCAACCGTCGATCTCAACGTGTCCCCACAATCTCCTGAGAAATTAGATCCATTTTCTTACTTTTCTATTGTAGTTTGTATTTCTTAAAGAGACAAAAAAAGAAATCACAATTCTTGTCTTTCATATTTGATGAGTTTTGTAAAATCGCCTTTCACTGCAAACAAACAAAAACGCCTCCTGCGACATTCTCAAAAAACAAACTTGTCTCTTTTCTTAATATTTATGCAATTTGAAAAGTTAGAAAAAAGGATTGATTTCCTTTCTATTTGTGAAGGTGAATCTCCGGATTATCACCATTCCAAATTCCAAGTAGAAAGTAAATCTGGCATACCCGTACAAAAAATGTTGATACCCGCGATTTTCCCTTCTCCGCCGAGACCCATGTCAACCCCCGGGGTGCGGAAGGAGAGGACAGAAGATTCCCGAGGGTCCATCACTCTATAGGTCGCTAGCCAATCCATACCAAGTATGGCATCAAAATCCTTCATCGTTAAAAGAATCAGGTCTGCAAGTAAGACGAAATCCCCAATTTGAACTCCGGTACTCGAAAAATATTGGTGGCAACGAATCTGCTTTCCCACTGGGGTACCCACTACTAAAGCAACATCTAATCTCACTACAGCCTCATTGATATGTCTAGCAAAATCATGGGAAACAAAGGAATGTGTAGAGCCAGGGTCAAATATGGCATTAGCTTCTACCTCTGAGATTAGAACAATACAATCCACAACTTCTGCAGAAGCATCTACATCCTCATGAGTAACTGCATATACTCTGCCCATCTGCTGAGCTTGGTTTTACTGCCCTTGCACTGGCCTAGGTGCTTTTGGTTGACCCACTGGTTGCTGCTGCCTCTGTTGCTGGAATGGCCTCTGTTGTACCTGAGCTGGCCTATGTTGTCCTAGAGTCGGCCTCTGCTGCTGTGACGGTGTACCCTTATATTACTGGTATTGAGGAGTTGGTGCTCAGTACATTTGTCGTTGTGTTGCTTGAGGAATCTGCTGTGGTCCTTGCGGAGGTGCTGTCCTCCAAGGCTGCTATACAGGAGCACGAGAAGTTGCTAACTGGGACGCTTGCAACTGACTACCACCATCGGGACAATCGCAAACTCGATGGCCAAACTGCCCATAATGAAAACATGCCCCTATCTCCTAGTAACACTTTTCAGTAGGGTGATTCTTTCCACACCGTCCGCATAGTTGTCTCTGACCAACCGAGGGTTGACCTTGAAGCATCAGTTTCTTTGGGTTGCCCTGACTAGAAGATTGCCTTAACTGATGTTGCTGGTATTTGGCTTGCCGTTCTACTGCCTTCTTCTTTAGTGCACCCTCGGCCCAATATGCACTCTTCACAGCCTCCTGGAATGTCGGGCACTGATTATCTCCAATCATCATGTAGATATCAGCTGATAACCCATCAAGAAAACACCTGATTTTCTCTTCCTCTGGAACAACTAGTGTAGGTGCATACTTAGCCAATCTTGTGAACTGCTGTTCATACTGCTACACTGACATATCACCTTGCACTAAGTTCTGAAAATCCCGCTTCCACTGGTACTTGACATATTTAGGGATGGACTTATCCATAAACTCCTTGGTGAAAGTTTCCTATGCATTTTCTTCATCCACTGCCTTTGCTTGCACTACTGCCTTGACTGAGTTCCACCATTGGAAAGCTATTCCTCTGAACATGTAACCTGCCAAATTAACTCGCTGCTTTTGAGTGCAATTGAAGACTGCAAAGATCTGCTCCAATTGTTCTACAAAATCATCTACTACCATGGGATCTTCGGACCCGTGAAACTCAGGTTTGGGTATGCATCTAAAGGAATACACATCATAAACCAACATATATATGCATGCGAAGGTTAAGACATAAATACGAATCGATCCTAAGGTCAAACATAAGGCCTCGTACCCAACAACCACAGGAATTTCTAATAGATAAAAGATCAATGCATTCCCTCTCTATCAATGGTGCATAGACCCAATTAAGGGTTTTCCAATAGAGATGGTTGAACTCGAATCCACTAGGATTTTCCTGAGGTTATACGAAGTACTAACCTCACGTTAGTAAGATACCATTTGCCCGGACAGTATTTACTCAGTCTAAAGATTCGATTAATAAGGTCCAAAATTATAATTTTGACACATTAAAAATCAAAGATAACATTTAATATTTAATTTACAAATTTACAATGATAAATAACCTTAGCTTATAATCTTAGAAAGCTTAGTGTCCCATCTTAGTGTATTTCCAAGAATATAGATCTTAAGAGTCCAATGGGTTCATTAATAAAGTACCAAAACTATAATTGTAATACATTAAAACCCAAAGATATCATTTAATATTAATTTGTAAATAATAATAATCTTAGTTTATAATTTTAGAAAACTCAAGGACCCGACTGAAAACATTTCGTAAATTCAATTCTTAAGAAGCTAAAAGGGTCCAAATTAAGTTTATTAAAACTATAATGGGCTTTTCCTAAATTCTAAAATGTAAAAGGGCCATATGTTAAAACAAAGTGGCATGTAACGTTCTGTCATCACCTAACCTCCATCATCCCATGTTAGCCCACGTCATCAACATCATTCCCACACATCATCATCTTATCTCTTCCATTCTCATATGTTACATGTTACAGATCTTAAACTATATACATAAATGAATTCTATAATAATGTTCGACGCCAACAACTTGGGGGCACTCGATAGTGAGTCCTGCTGATCAAGAGCCAAGATCAGTCTTTACTAACAGGGTCACCCAACCATACACGGCAATGGGATCGGGCAAGATATATGATCGTATCCCCCAATGGGTCCCGCTACTGTATGATGCCCAAACAAAACTCTAAACCTGCAACTCCGCCCCATGTTCTTAGAACCAATGGATGATGGGCCAAATGGGACCCACTCCTCACGATTCCATTGCCTCTAAGGTCGCCCGTGGGTCCTCTGCCGGATCTGCGAATCAGATCTACCATCGAGTGGCCCACCTGGTCCCACAGTCAAAGCACAGACAGTCCCAAACTGCGTGTGTGCGTTCCCTATTACAGATCCACTCTCTGGTGTATTGATTCTGCATGCCCATTAAGGTCACTTGAAATAGTGGTCTCACATCCCTAACCACAAGTCTACAAGATGAAAAATAGGTTTTGAAATACAAACGAAAGTGCTGCGGGCAACAGCCATTTGCAACAATAACATCAATATTAGAAAATCGAATCGATTGGGTCATCCCCAAATCTCCGATCTCATTGCGAAAACAATTAACACCATAAAAGGGCATCAAAGGGTTTCAATATGCACCACACTGGAATCAACGAGAGACACATATATTAAATTCACAAATTATGTTTAGGTACTTGCCTTTTATAGGGGTTTAAGAAAAATGCACAGATCCTAACCAATACCCAAACCGAGATTCCCACAGCACTCGAGAATAATCCTATCACCAATCTGACAAAGAATATGGGAAAGAAATGCTCAGATGAACAGATCTATAGTACTCCTATCCAAATCTACCATTAGAAAGAAAAAGGAGATAACCCAATAATATAGATTTGCTCCTAATGATTTAAGGATTTGGTTACCTGAGATGAGAAAGTTGAGCGAAAAATGATGGTGTCTTCTGATCTTGGTTTTGATGGTTGGATCCTAAAGCTGTAATGGCTTGGGAAGTTGAAAGAGGAAGAAGACGAAGATTAACCGGGAGGAGTTGCAAACGAAAGTGGGGAGGGATAAGTCGAGCAGTTAATGAAAACTAGGGATTTGGTTAAAAGAGGATATTCTTTGGGCTTAAGTCATTGGGTCAAACTACGGGTCAGGTCATCTACCCACTAACCTAACTTACCGATCCACACATCTAATCTAACGTGTACCCCACTTAATCCTACCCACTTAAATAACTAAAATACATTTAATTAAATAATACTAATATTTTAATAATAAATATAATTAATGGTGGGGGCGGATCTTACAGCATCAGTGCAAGGCAAGTGAACAACTATAAATCTGTCCATGCATTGTTTTCTTGTTTCCAAACATGGTAATGGTTTAGATTTCTCCAAATCCTAGTTCAATGTTTGATTTTGGTTCAATTATGGAATGTGTGGATGTATATTTTAATGCCTTAGGAATTGTTGGTTCTAATGAGCTTTATGGACTCTATGTATGTCATTTGATGCTTTGTTGTAGGCTTATAAAGGGTGGGACAACTCCCCACATGAAACATGACATTTTTGGTTCAAATCGCGCTTTCTCTGAAGGTTAGTGGCTAACCGCTCTGTGATCACAAAGACAGAAACTAAACATTTTGTAAAAATTGATTTGCAGTCAACCTTACGGTGAGTTCCAGTTGAACTCTAGCGATTGCTTTTCAAGTATGTGAACTCTCACCCAGTTTTGCATTACGGTCAACTGGCGGCTAACCGAAAAGACCACCAATTAGTAACCGTGGGCTAGTCGTGAGGTAACCGTAAAGCCCAGGTTTCTTAGGTGGATTTGGACCTAGAAATGGACACTAGTAATGCATCCCTTGGACTTTAAATCATGACAAATGGACCTGTGACTCATGTGAGTGTTGTTTGAGCTTTTATACTCCCACAAGGAAGCCCATATTCTAGAATTCATGTACTTTGAGACAAAGGTGTTGGCCAAAGGCATTTGACGTCATCAAATGAGTGTAACGCCATGGGTTTTGTAGCCTGAAGACATTGAAGGCCTTACGACTACGCATAGTTGGACAGTGAAGCCAACGAGCATTCCCAAACCCTAGGATTGGCTTGTCATTCATCCTTGATTCATCATATGATCCCGATGCGTTACAAGTGAGGACCTCGATGCTGGCACCCAACAGGCAGAGGAGGATGAGACTCCATAGAAATTAGCGGAATGGACCCCTGATAATGTCTCCTAGACATCACCTACGTTGAGTTTTACTCACCCTTGACCTTGGCTTGGATGGCCATGATGTTTAGTTGTTTTTAGACTTACTATCTTGGGATTGTAAACCTTAACTTAATTATTTTGCTTCCGCTACTTCTTTCTCTTTCCTTTAACTTGAACATGAACGTTCAATGCTATCTTAAGGACATTTTATGCTCATAATTGTTCTTCAAATATGCCATGGTTGGATGTGATTAGATACCATACTTTATGAATTATATAGGATGTATAAATGTAAGTTTATAGGAAATTAAAATGTGCCCATTCATGATGGCCTTTGTGACCTCACATGTGAATTCTTATGGGAGACCGTTCATGGGAATAAAAGGACTATGAGTCTTTGACTTGAATCCCCATGCGGACATGCTGTGAGAACCCGACCCCTAATTTCTTGGTTTAGTGTGGTTTTAATCGTGATTTGGTTTTCTCTAAGGGTTTAGTGGTTGTTTGACCGAATTTCTGAATTAAACTACCTTTTCTTTGGTTTTGAAAAGTTTTGAGAACCTTCTTAATTTGTGGGACCCTTTGGGGGGTTCTTATTACGATTTTGTATGAGCTTGGGGTTTATTTTGATTTCCTAAAAATCGTGTTTTCATTCCGTTTAACTTATATTGTTAATCCCTACAACTTTCATGTTAGACCCGTCCTCGTTTGAAACTCCTAAACCCAACTTTTCTCAATTTGAGGGCAAAACTCTTTTTACCCCAAAATCTGGACACGATTTTCAATATCACTAAAACCCGCAAAATATATACGTTTTGGAAACTAGCAATTTTGTTGATCAACTTTGTCTTCTTCGTCGAATTCATTTGAGGTCCCGAAATGGATGTTTTTAGCCCGACTAGTACTTTAAGTTGTGGGACCCACTTCACCTTTTGTATATAAAGAGAACCCTTCTTTTCTTCTCTTCTTCCTTGCCCTAGTCACTTTTCCAAGAGAAGAATCCCAGCAGCCATCGGTTCCCTCCATCCCTTTCTTGCTTTCTCCCTCTCATAGCACCACCAATCCGTTGCTAAACCTAGATTGGACTCTACCATCTTCATCCTCTTCACAAGCACTATCCATTGACGCCATTTTGAAGAAAACCGCCCGCTACAAGATTCCCTTTGAGCAACCTCTTGCTTTTTGAAGAACTTCCAAGTAAGGGATCCTTGTAATCTTTTGGAATTGAGTTCTCCTAGCCTTTGAGAAGCTTTGTTTTGATTATTGGAGGTTTTCCTTTTGTTTTGATTTGGTTTTGCCATTTTATGGTTCTAAGATGGGTTTGTTTTTGGGGGTTCTCTTTGCTTTGCTTGTAGGTTGATCTTGATAGTGTTTTGAGCTTGAATTTGCTTAGCATGGACCTAAGGCAAGTGGAATGAATTGATGCTTTTAGTTTTAATTGTTTTTATGAGGAATATGATTGGTTTTGTCATTCCATTAATGTTTTGCTTACTTGCATTCAATCTGTTTTAAATGCTTTGAAAAGGGTGGTTAACCCATTTATTGCTTTGAAATTTGATTATAGCTTTTTTTTTATCTCCTGTTTAAGGCTTAAATGAATCCATGTAGTTGTGGTTATTATCTTTTCCTTTGTGATTGAATGTGGGAAGAAGGATGGAAATTAATAGATGGATTCTTGGTGAATGTTTTGAGAAGTATTAGATGGGAATCATGAGAAGTCTAGTGGAGGATTGAACCCTCCATTTGTTGTGTAGATATGGGGCTCAAGAGAGTAGTAAGAAGAAGAAGAAAGAAGGAGCAGAACTGTCCCCGAACCCAGTTCTGGACAGTTCGCTCGAGCGAACCTGACACTTCGCCTGAGCGAACTGCCCAGAAGAGGGCTCGTTCCATTCCAGAGGACGGTTCACTCGAGCGAACCCTGGTCCGCTCGAGCGAACGTTCCCAGCACTCCATCCAGAGAGTTACTAGTTCGAGCGAACTAGTAGTTCGCTCGAGCCAGCCTGAACTAGGCAGGTCCGCTCGAGCGAACCCTCCCAGGAACCCTTCCAGAGACTCCTTCGCTCGAGCGAACTGTAATGTCTGCTCGTGCGATGGCTGCTGTTTCTCAGGTGACATGTTTGGGCTGAAGTAAAATGTTTATATGATTGCAAGAGGTTGATTAGGAGCCCCGTTGTGTCGGAAGTTTTACTAAGCGATGTATGAAGCCCATATGAGAAAGTAACCATAATCACAAGGAATTCATTGAAGTTTTGGAAACTTCCAAGTTTATAAGGAACCCGGAATGTCCTCAAATTCAAAGAGTACCAAGTTATTTCAAAATAGACGTACGGGATCCCTATTCACCTTGAATTAATTCTAAACCCCGACACTTGCCCCGATATTCGAAGGTTTGTTCTACCTCTTGTTCCCAAAATTTTCGGGTTATGTTATATCAATCCCGAAAGCATTGAAAGTGTACTTGTACTGTTTTACTAGTCCCGAAATGCATGCCCGACATGATATGATAGTTGTGCCCTTGAGCACCCTCGTCTTGCCCCGGTTATAGTCTTGTACTTGATTTATTTTGTACATGTCTGGATTTACATGATTTGACCCATGAGTCAGCACCACTAAGCTTGGATAACCTTGTCAGTCTGATCCACTGACTTGGAGATCCCCCACTTGTCCCGCCAGCTGTAGTTTGGATCCCACTACCCGGTTTATTAACCGTGGTCTTGTCCCGATACCGCAGATTGCTACTGTGGTTCCTGATGCCCGGCTCGCTACCGTGGTCATGTTCCGTATTGTATGTATGTATATGTAATTTCGTTGTACCTCCTCACTTCGGTGACTGAGGTCAACGCCTTGACATGCTTGCTCTTATCACTTCGGTGATAGAGGATTTAGCTTCTTGTGGTTGCCATCTTGCTTGTTTCCCGAATTCCTTGGTTACCTTTACATGCTTTATACTGCATACATGTTTTCAATAAATGATTGATTTCTTTCGTGAAGATTATTGTTTAAACTGGTTTACAAAGTGAGGCATACCCGGTTTGTCAAATATTCATGCTTTAAATGAGTTCCCGATTTGTGAAATGTTCATGTTTTATACACGCTTTAAAGGAATACATGTTTTGTCAAATATTCATGTTTCATACCCGTTTTATATGAATACAGGATTTTGTCAGATATTCAGGATTTCTTATACATTTTTAATTATGTGCAACTTTGACCAGACAGCATGATTTATTACATGTTTTTATTGTTCAGTATATTGTTATATCTTTTCACCCACCTGCCAGACCGTCGTGTCTGACCCACTACATTGGTACTCAGGTTCAGACTTCTTCACTCGAGATGAGTGCACATGGCTATGGAGCCACGAGCTTGCAGGTTGTTTGTCGACTATGTCATGTAGACAATGAGTTTGACATCGGAATTACGTCACATATGGGGTAGTAATCATTAGCTTGTTTTTGTGTGGCTTCTATTAGCCTTTTGCTTGGGATTTTAATTAATACACATTGTTATTTGTAACTTAAACATATATGGGAATGTAATACCCTGTTACTGTCAGCTCTGTACTTTTATTGTGATGGTTTATTCCAGTCTGAGATGGATCATTGATAAGATGACTATACGCTTGGGTTGAGTGCGGTGCGAAATCCAATGGCCACGGACTCCGAGTCACAACACCACAAAAGCTTCCGCTAAATATTCAGAGGGTGTTGGAATTTGTAATCCTCACACATGCGGATCTTGGGAGAAACATAATTATTACTTAACTCCCAATTCACGGACCCCGGGTTTGGGGTCGTGACACATGCGATGCGCTTCAGGAGTCGTGTATTCTCAGGATCGGGGTCTGACAGGGCCCAAAATCACGATCCGAACCATTGGGTACCTTTACAAGATCAAAAATGGCCAAAGCACAAAATTAGACTTCTTGATTTGTTACGGGTCTTGAGATATTTGTGAAAAACCAGAAACCCTTTAAGATGCATATTTGGATTATGTGAGCCACTCAATTAAGATCCAAACCATTGATCCTCTTTAGGAGGGTAAAAAAGGCTATAGGATAAAATTTTACCCCTTCATTCATATATACCGTTAGATTCTTAAGACGTCTATTTCAAACAGTGTATTCGTCTTTAACAAATCATCGATTTTTGAAATATTTATTCTATATATATAGATCTATTCTATATAGATCTATTATACATAGATCTATTATCCATGGATCTATTTCATGCAGATAAGACTCGCTAAACATGGCCTAAATGCCGATCTCCTTTTTAAACTTATTCGATGTGGGATTATATATAAAGGAAATCATACGACAATATTCTAGATGAGAGAATGGGTTCCTAAAAGTATTATTTTCTTTGAGATTCTCAACATGGAATGCATGATGATGAAAAAGCATTTTTAAGAAAAGACAAACCCAAACATGTCCGATTTTTGAAAATTTCCAACAAATGCTATCTTTGGTCAAGTTGAAAGGAAAGGGGGGATGATAAAATAGGGAATGAAAGCAATTGAGAGGGGAATTGAAAAAAAAAGGAGAAAAAAGGTGAGAAAGGGCATCTTAGTCATTAAATGTGCAAAAAATAGTCATCCGCAATGAGGTCTTTTGCCAAAAATAGGGGTGCTCACGTTCAAGAGAATGTCCAGGCCGAACCCGAGTTCTATACTATAGGCCCAAGCCTAAGTCAGGCCATAAGCCGTCAGTCCGAGCCCAACCTACCTAAAAAGTACTAAGCCAAAGCGCATGCTCGATTTTCCTCTCTAGATCTGTATACTGTTATTTTTACATTCGGATTGACCGGGCTTTGGGCTTACTATGACTAAATCCAAGCCTGGCTGCGAGAACCCGACCCCTAATTTCTTGGTTTAGTGTGGTTTTAATCGTGATTTGGTTTTCTCTTAGGGTTTAGTGGTTGTTTGGTTGAGCTTTTGAGTTAGAATGACTTTTCATTAGCTTTGGGAAGTTTTGAGAGCCAGTAAACCTAGACAGTGACCGTAGGGTCCCATTTGTTTCGCGTGGTCAGCATGAGGAGATTCTTGGTGATTCCCAAAAATTCTCATTTCAGCTTCGTTAGACTAATCTCGCCATTCCCTACAACTTTCGTGTTCACTCCGTGCCCATTCGAAGCTTCTAAAATCAGTTTTTCTAGAAATCCCAAATTTCCCATTCTTTGACCCCTTTGACCAAACAGTTGACTTTTTATGTGGACCCCAGAAGTATATCAATATTGACCTTGTTGGAAAGATAATTTTATTCCGGACACCTTTCATGTTTTAAGTTTCTTGATCCGAGGTCTAGAAAGCCCTCTAATCTCCATTACAAGTTATACTTAGTGTGGACCCCACACCACCCATTATAAAAGGACAACTCCATCTCTTTCTCCCTCATTTTTCCACTCCAATCGGCTGCAACTCCCTGCTACAGTACCAGCAGCCCCTCTTCTCCTTTTTCTTCCATTTCCCTTGCTCAAATGAAGCCTTCAAGCCACCAATCTGACGAGGAGACTCCGGCAACTTCTTCCCCTTCATCTCCTCTCTCTTTTGACACCATTTTCATGGGAAACCAAGGTGGGCAGCCCCTATTTCAAGCTCATTCTTCTTGATTAATGGCCCTAGAGGTAAGGATCTCTTTCCATCTTCTATTATTGAGCAATGGCTTTCCCCTAGGTCCTATTTCCTAGCTTGTTTGAACCCATTCATTCTCTTTGTTGAGTTACTATTTTTAGGGTTCTTATGGGTTTGTTTTGGGGGTTTTCTTTGCTTTGCTTGTAGGTTGATCTTGAGAGTGTTTAGAGCTTGATTTGCTTGATTAGAGACCCAAGGCAAGTGGATGATTTGATATTTACATGTTTTATGAGAAATGTGGTTTTCTATTTCATACATGAGGTTGTACATTATCACTATTCATGTTTTCTTTATGATTCACATTGTTTTGGAAGTACATTTAATGTTTTGGAAACATGGTAGATTTTAGTCTTTGTCTATCTCTTGTTTTTGGCTTAAATGAATCTTGGTGATTGTGGAGTTTCTTTTCTCTTATGGTTGAGGGTGAAAAAGGAAGAAGTGATTGGATAATGATATATAGAAATGTTGATGTTGGAGAAGAGGTGAAGGTGGAATAGGAGGAGCTTTCATCTCATTTTATTGTAGGTAAGTGATTGGAGAGGGAAAGGAATGGATTGGAGAAAAGAAGACCTAAATCTGAACTATATTGTGGAGTTTCCGCAACTGGCGGTCAGCTGACGGTCACCTAGCGGCTAGCCGCCTGGTGACTGGCGGCTAGCCGAACCGGTTTCGGTTCCTTTTCCAGAGAGCTGTAACCTTACGGTCAGCCCCGCGGTCAGCCAGCGGCTAACCGCCGAAGCCATCGGCGGCTAACCGCTAGCCAACCGAACTGAAGCGGTTACATTTCCAGAATGCCACATTTGGTCAGGTCAATCGCGGTCAGCCCCGCGGTCAGCCAGCGGCTAACCGCCTAATCCATTGGCGGCTAACCGCCAGGTGACCGCCAGGTAACCGAATTTCCCAGAATTATGGGAATAAAGAGAGATGAAGGGAGTCCCCATCCCATTTGCTTGTGAACCTTTCTGAAAGCAATGGGCACTTTCCACCTGGAATATGTTCGAAACAAAGATGAAATGTTTGATTGAAGCCCGTTCGAGTGAGAAACCACATCACCGAGATTTGTTGAAATGTTGAGGTTACTCAGGTGTGTAAGGAGCCCGAAATGTCTCTAAACTCAAGGAGTACCAAGTGTCCACTGAAAAATAGACATACGGGATCCCTATCCACCTTGAGTTATCTTGAACCCCGACACTTGTCCCGATATTTCGAAAGTTTATTGCACCCCTTTTTATTCCCGAAATTTATGAGTTGTGATTTATCCATCCCGAAAGCACTGAACTGTATTTGTAGCATTTGTGCTAGCCCTGATTTGCATGACCCGATATTGAAATGATATTTGTGCCTTGAGCACCCCGTTTCGCCTATTTACACGATTTCATCAAGTGTTTTATACATGCCCGATTTCTTGCATATGACCTATCAATACTTGGGGCCTTGAAACATTGTTTTTAAGCTTGGGGAGGTATTGTTTGGAGCCCCAATGCAATGTAAGAACTTAGAAGGCATTTTATGGAATCCGGATGAAAGGGAACCCATTATGAAGATTCGTCGAGGATCCTTAGACTTGTCAATGTGCATAGGGATCCGAGATGTCCTTAATTCTCATGGAGCACTAAGTATATGTCAAATTAGACATACGGGACCCTATTCACATCGATATGAATCTAGGACCCTCAACGATTGACCCGGAAAAGTATAGAAATCCATTCATGCCTTATTTCGACTCGAATTTCACTCGTACACTTTCAATCTCGTGTTTTATGAATAGACTTGCCCGACAGTATCGAAATTCATGTTTTAACATTGTTGTTAGTCCGTACATGCCTGACCGATACAGATATGCTTTTGTGCTTATGAGCACCCCCGTCTTGCCCAGTTATATTCCTGCTCTCGATTTGTTTTACACGTGACTTGATTTATGTGATTTAACCTATGGGTATCCCGTCCCGTTATATTCGTACATGTTGATTTCTTGCATATGACCCATGAGCCAAAACCTTGAGGTAAGATGGGGCCAGAGCTTTGTAGTGAGAGCCCATGAACCAAAATGATTATTATTTTGAGAATAAAACTTGAGGCAATATGGGGCCAGAGCTTTGTAGTGCGAGCCCATGAGCCAAAAAGAGAACATGCATACATGTATTTGTTTTGTTACTTGCATATAACCTATGAGTTGGCACCACTAAGCTTGGATGACTTTGTCGGTCTGATCTATCGACTTGGAGATCCCTTCTTGTCCCGCCAGTTGCAGCTTGGATCCCGCTACTCGGTTTATTAACCGTGGTCTTGTCCCGATACCGCAGATTGCTACTGTGGTTCCTGATGCCCGGCTCGCTACCGTGGTCATGTCTTGTATATAGTATATATGTATATGTATTTCGTTGTTCCTCCTCACTTCGGTGACTGAGGTCAACGCCTTGACTTGCTTGCTCTATCACTTCGGTGATAGAGGATTTAGCTTTGTGTGGTTGCCATCTTGATAGTTCCTGATCCTTGATACCCGTACTACTTTATATTGATCACGTCTTTTCTTAATAAATGTGCACTGTTTATACATGCTTTAAATGAGTTCCAGATTTGTGAGATGTTCATGTTTTATACATGCTTTAAAGGAATACATGTTTTGTCAAATATTTATGTTTCATATCCGTTTTATATGATATAGGATTTTGCCAAGAGATTCCTGATTTCCTATGCATTGTAATTATGTACAATTTTGATCAGACAGCATGATTTATTACACGTTTTATCGTCCAGTATATTGTTATATCTTTTCACCCACCTGCCAGACTGTCGTGTCTGACCCACTACTTTGGTACTCAGGTCCAGACTTCTTCACCCGAGACGAGTGCACGTGTTGGCCGTGGAGCCATGAGTTTTCAGGTTGTTTGTCGGCTGTGTCATGTAGACATTGAGCTTGACATCGGTATTACGTCACATATGGGGTAGTAATCATTAGCTTGCTTTGTATGGCTTCTATTAGCCTTTCTCTTGGGATTGTAATTAATATACATTGTTAATTGTAACTTGAACATATATGGGAATGCAATACCCTGTTACTGTCAGCTCTGTACTTTTATTATGATGGTTTATTCCAGTCTGAGATGGATCAACGATAAGATGATTATATGCTTGGGTTGAGTGCGGTGCGGAATCCAATGGCCACGGACTCCGAGTCGCAACACCACGAAAGCTTCCGCTAAATATTCAGAGTGTGTTGGAATTTATTTGTAATCCTCACACATGCGGATCTTGGGAGAAACATAACTCTCAATTCACGGACCCGGGTTTGGGGTCGTGACACTGGCCCATCTTAAAAATTTGAGTGGCCTAAGTACTAAAACATAGCCCCCAACCCTGGTCCACAGTGGGTTAGTCCAGGTCGGCCAAATCAAGAAGATCCCTTGTCAGGCCCCCATTTAATAAGCATGGGGGTTTGCGTGAGATTAGGGGCCGGCCCACAATTATAGTCCCTAAGGATCAAAGTTTGCGGTGAGGTGTAAACATTTCCTCAGTACACTGACAATATAATGGAAGCTTCATAAATAAATAGATGATAAGAAATTTAAACATTTAAGAGAAAGAATAACTTTCAATCACTAATGTTAAAGTTTAAAAAAATATAAAAAATAGTTTAATTATAAGGCATCTATAAAAAACCTAAAAAAACAGTAGCATCATCAGACTACGGATCACCGACGGGTGGATATACGTCAATAATAATAGATATGCATTATGAAACGAAAGTAAATACAATTTAATCATATGGAATTTCAATAACATATATACTAAGCATAAATGCATGAATCTCGATAAACAAGGAATCAAATAAGACAATAATCGAAACAACCATCGTAGCAAATAGGCAGTCTACATTAGCTAATTACTACGGAATATTATCACTGCTTTCCCTACTCGTACCGAGTTGTGGGAGAGAATACACATGGGACAAAAGCTTGTTCAATATAATACTAGAGGCCAAACAACCAATATCTCTTCTTTTGCTGGTACCCAATGGTGTACATCCATCTTAAAATTAATTTGCAGTCGCATAACAATGGTTATATCACATAGGTCCCCAAGCGGTGTTAGACGATAACAACTGAGTGGTGCCTGACTTAATAAATCCTATCCATACAATTGGTGACGGCTAGACTTATCTTATGTGAATAAGATTCATCAAATGAAAGAAAAACAACTCTCTATAAACAAATACCACAATCAAAGTCCAAACAACTCCAAATAATACTAGTAGTCCACGCAAAGCCTTTACAATAAAAGCTACCTAGCCTTAACACTTTGATCAAACCCAAATACTAATTTGTAACATAAAGGGGATATTAAATCTATCAAAGTCCTCAATGTGATCCTAACAATATAATTACAAAGCTAAAGAACATGCTTGTGGCATGTGGACATCAATACCGAAGGTATTAAACGAATCTCAATTACACAATAGTCAAGGGAGAATTATAATCCAAGTTATGTCAACGACTGCCTTCTTCATATGACCCATCGCCATGTGGTCCTAGGGGATACTTTGGTCACTAATGTCTTCGTTACAGAACCTTGTTGTATCAAATGGTAATGGACATCACCGAACTAAGTTATCTAGACAATCCGTAATGGTGTGTTCGCTCAAACATCCATCACTAATGGTCTCTGTCGCGACCCCGGACTCAGTAAGTAAATAAATAAATAGAAAGATAATGGTATGGTATGTTTGATGTCAAAGCGTGCACGGGTTAATAAAAGAACACAAATTACCCGTGTACATGATTTCCTACAGGTGTCCGCGATGAGGATAACACAACGTAATGAATATTTTCGTTAAATACGGAAGCATGTAGTAAATCAATATGTAATTCATGAATTTCATTCTCATCTAGAAGACTGTTAACATTTACTTGGTTATAAGGAATCAGAGTGAGCAATGATCATTAGCGTTTTCCAACATATTGTTAGAGTTAAAAAAAAAAGATCATTTATTTATAATCCCCAAAAATAGAGGCAACAAAGGCCAATATAAACAAAACAATAGCAACCAAAAGAAAAACTAGCCAATAACACCCCCCCAAAATGTTACGCATCTCGGCAACCGGATGTTTAGACAACATCATCGGCACGCCACTCAACTAACTGCTGCGGTTCTCCGACCGCCTCGTCGAGCTCCTCCTCGGGATAACCGACAACTGGACCTGAGTACCAAAGAAATGGACCTGAGTACTAGAAAAGGCATTTGGTTATCCAAATGAAACATAAAACTCACCTCGGGTAGGAGATGCGGATACTTCTTCTGAACTTGATCTCTTAATTCTCACGTTGCTTCTTTCGGTCCATGATTCACCAAAGCACTTTCACCCACTGAATAGTCCGTGTCCTCAACTCTTGTTCCTTCGTGTCTACGATCTGAATGGGCTTCTCCACATATGTAGCATCTTCCCGAATTTCCAACTGTTCATGCCGGAGTACATGCGAAGGGTCATGGACGTACTTCTTCAACATCGACACATGGAAGACATTGTGTACACTGGATAATTAGGGTGGTAAGGCTAATCTATAAGCCACATCACCAATCTTACTCACAATATCATATGGTCTGATGTACCTCCGCGATAACTTGCCCTTTTGCCCAAATCTCAATGTTCCTCTAGTAGGTGACACCTTTAAGAAAACCTTTTCTCCTTCTTTAAACTGTAGGTCCCTTCTGTGAGAGTCTGCGTAGCTTTTCTGTCTACTTCGGGCTACTTTCAAATGTTCTTGAATCTGTCGCACTTTGTCACTAGTCTCACTCACTATGGTTGGTCCATGAAAACTGCGGGTACCAACTTTTTCCCAACAAACAGGTGTTCTACACCTTCTGCCATACATGGCCTCAAAAGGCGCCATCCTAATGCTCGAGTGGTGGTTGTTGTTGTAAGCGAACTCACACAATGGTAGAGTCTCATCCCATTGAGTTTTAAAGTCTAACACATAAGCACGGAGCATGTCCTCAAGGGTCTGAATTGTCCTCTTTGTCTGACCATCTGTTTGCGGGTGATAAGCCGTGCTGAACTGTAGTTTCGTACCCATGGACTCATGTAGGGTCTTCCAAAACCTCGAGACGAATCTGCTATCTCTGTTGGAAGTAATGGAAACTGGCTGACCATGTCTACTGACGATCTCATTAACGAACAACTCTGCCAGGGGTAACAGGTGCATCTTCTTCCCTGTTCCATGGGGATAAAATGAGCTGACTTGGTGAGTCTGTCCACAAGAACCCAAATTGCATCATTGCCTCTGCCAGTTCTCGGTAGTCCCGAAATTAAATCCATGGTAATGTGCTCCCATTTCTATTTCGGGGTCTTTAATGGCTGCAGTAGACCTGGAGGCTTCTGGTGCTCTGCCTTTATCAATTGATAGGTCATACATCGGGAGACGAACGCTACAATCTCCCTCTTCATATTGTTCCACCAAAATCTGCCCTTCAAGTTCTGATACATCTTCGTGCTGCCTGGGTGCATGGAGTACTTCATACTATGAGCTTCTGCCATGATGTCATTCCTCAACTCTTCGATGTTAGGTACACACAGATGGTCTTGATAATAAAGAACTCCATTAACGATATGAAAGTCTAGACGGTCTGCTATATGTTCTAAAATCTTGGCCAACTCTGGATCTTGGAACTGACTATCCTTTATCTTCTGAATAAACGAAGGCTCTGACACTGACATATTGGCAATTATAACACCTTCCCTCAGTGGTTGTAGGTCTATCCTCAACTCCTCAAATTGTTCAAAAATACAAATGCCACTCAAATTCGCCAAGCCCACTGATTTTCTGCTTAAGGCATCGGCAACTACATTCGCTTTCCCCAGGTGATACTTGATTGGGAAATCATAATCCTTGATATATTCCATCTATCTCCTTTGCCTTATGTTCAATTCCTTCTGAGAAAACAAATATTGTAGGCTGGAGTGATCAGAATGGACCTCAAACTTCTCTCCATAGAGATAATGTCTCCACATTTTCAACGCGAAGACAACCGCCACCAACTCAAGGTCATGGGTTGCATAATTCTTCTCGTGATCTTTCAACTGTCGGGAGCCATATGCAACAACTTTTCCTTCCTGCATTAATACACAACCAAGTCCAACATTTGAAGCATCGGTAAAAATGGTAAAACCACCGCTTCCGGATGGTAAAGTAAGGACTGGTGCGGTGGTCAATCTCTTCTTCGGCTCTTGGAAACTGGCTTTACATTGATCTGTCCACACATAAGGTACATTCTTCCTTGTCAACTTCGTCAATGGTGCTGCAATCGACGAAAAACCTTGTATAAATCTCCGGTAATATCCTGCCAATCCAAGAAAACTCCTGATTTTTGACACATTCTTCGGTCTTTCCCATTTCACTACTACCTCAATCTTGAACGGATCTACTGACAATCCTTCTTTGGAGATAATGTGCCCCAAAAATGCAACTTGCTCTAGACAGAATTCACACTTGTTGAGCTTCGCATACAGCTGGTTCTCTCTCAAAAGCTGCAATGCTATCCTCAGATGCTCTTCATGCTCTTCTTTGGTCTTGGAATACACCAAAATATCATTGATAAAAATTACCACAAACTGATCCAGATACTGCGCAAATATCTTGTTCATCAACGCCATGAACACTGCCGGTGCAATGGTCAATCCAAATGGCATCACTAGGAACTCATAGTGGCCATATCTTGTCCAGAAAGCTGTTTTCAACACATCTGATTCTCTGACTCTTAGCTGATGGTAACCAGATCTCAAATCAATCTTCGAGAAATACAAAGCACCTTGTAACTAATCAAACAGTTCATCTATCCTTGGCAGTGGATATTTGTTCTTGATGGTCACTTGATTCAACCTTCGGTAGTCGATACACATTCTCATCGAACCATCTTTCTTTTTGACGAACAAAACCGGAGCTCCCCACGGTGAAATACTAGGCCTCACGAAACCTTTGTCCAACAACTTTTGCAGTTGTATCTTAAGTTCTCCTAGTTCTGCTGGAGCCATCCGATATGGTGCAATAGAAATCGAAGCGGTCCCTGGTAACAATTCAATAGTGAAATCGATTTCTCTTATGGGTGGTAATCCTAGAATCTCTATCGAAACACATTCGGGAACTCCCAAACAATAGGGATCTCCTCCACCCCTTGGGACTGTTTATCCTCCGTGATAAACGCTAAATAGGCTTCACATCCACTTCTCAAAAGTCTATCAACTTTTAACGCCGAGACAAACCTTGCACGAAGATTTCTCCTCTCTCCCTGAAACAACACCCCTGCTGGTGTCTCATCCAACTTGAATGTGAGGGTCTTATGGAAACAAGCCATCGTGGCATGGTTCCCTTCCAGCCAATCCATCCCTAGGATGATATCAAAATCATTCATCTCCAACAGAATAAGATCTGCGGGTAACACGACCTCTCCTATCTGAACTGTACAACTAGGGTAATAGATAGCACACACAACTTTTTTTCCTACTAGGGTAGCCACAGTCAAAATCTACTCAAGTTCTCTACCATGCACATCAATCAATCTAGAAAATGCATGGGGTATAAATAAATGCGTAGAGCCAGGGTCAAACAATATCCTAGCTTTAATCCCACTAACAAGAAGTGTACCTTCCACAACATTGCCAGCTGCCTCCGCATCAGCTCTATTGACTGCATATACTTGTCCCCGTTGTTGTGGCCTGATCGGAGCCTGCTGTTGTCTGCCTTGAGGGATATTTCTGTTCTGTTGTTGGGGATGCTGATTATGATATTGTCCCTACTGATGGGCCTACTGTTGTTGTTGCTGAGGTTTATACTGTTGCTGCGGTGCCTGTTGCTGGAGTGGCCTTGCCTGATTCTGCACAACTATATTGCATTATGTGGCGGTGCTGGACACGGTGCTCCCTGTTGCTGCTGATTCTGCCTGTTCTGTCTTGGACAATCTCTCATCTGATGGTTCATCGAACCACATCTGAAGCATGCTCCCGAGACTGTACGACACTGGGCACTCTCATGGTTCTTCCCACAATGAATACAAACTAGCTACACATTCTGGTCTTGTCTCTGCCTCTTGTTCTGTTGGTTCTTCTGTTGGTTGTTCTGCTGTTGAGGTTGCCCCTGTCCTTTGCCTTGAATTCTAAGAATCTTGTGGTGAAAGTTCTCAAACTTATAGGCTCTCTTGACAGCTTCCTCAAATGTAACAGGTGGTACTACTCCGGTGGCATCCCTCTCGATGATGGGGTGAAGTCCTTCTAAGAACTTAGTAATCTTCTTTTCTACCGTGTCCACCAACTCTGGAGCATATCTAGATAACCTCTTGAACTTGGTGAGGTACTCTAGCACTGTCATACTGCCTTAGACAAGCTGCTGGAACTCCACTGCTTTTTGCCTCTTGACATGTGTGGGTACATACTTCTCCCCGAACTATCTCTTAAGACTAACCCAAGCCACTGCATCTGGCTTAGTTATGTATTCTTCCCTTACTATCCTCCACCAAATGTCTGCCATACCGGTAAACAGAGATGTTGCAAGTTTAACTCGTTCTCCTCCCGTGCATTGGAAGACTTCAAAGACGTTTTCTGTGTGCTCCAATCAATCATCTGCAGCCAATGGGTCTTCTGTCCCAACAAACTCTTTTGGTTCCCTCTTTCTAAATGATGGACCCAAAAGGAATCTTCCGTCCTCTCCCTCCGCACCCCGGGGGCTGACTTGGGTCTCGGCGGAGGAGGGAAGATCTCGGGCATCAATATTTTTGTACGGGTATGCCAGGTTTACTTTCTACTTGGAATTTGGAATAGTGATAATCCGGAGTTTCACCTTCACAAGTGGAAAGGAAATCAATCCTTTTTTCTAACTTTTCAAATTGCATTAATATTAAGAAAAGAGACAAGTTTTTAGAATGCCGTAAGAGGCGTTTTGTTTGTTTACCGTGAAAGGCAATTTTGCCGTGAAATGCGTTTTTACAAAACTCATCAACTATGAAAGACAAGAATTGTGATTTCTTTTTGTCTCTTTAAGAAATACAAACTACAATAGAAAAGGAAGAAAAGGGATCTAACTTCTCAGGAGATTGTGGGGACACGTTGAGATCGACGGTCGCAAGTCATGTATGGGCTTCGCCATCGTCCTTCAAATGAGAACATGTGATGCTTTGATTCTTTGGCTTGGCACCTAACCTCAGTTTTTTAAAGGACAAGGACCAAGAGAAGGTCCTATATCCAATGAAAAACCGAGTAAACGGGCTGAAAAGCCACGTTTAGGCCATCTTGGAGAAGGAGGTGACCTTGGGGGGGTGGCCCCCCAAGGGACGTTGATCACCTTGTGGTGCTTCCGGGAGCAAAGTAGCAGGACTTCTTCTCTCTCTTGGATTTTCTGGTTTTTTCAGAACTTGCACTTAGGATCTCTTCTTCTTCTTTTTTTCTTGGAATGGACCTCCTTTTATAGGCTTTTGGTAGCCATGAGGTGTCCATTGGCATTGATGGCCATGATGAAGGAATTGATGAGGAGTTACAAATTGATTTTGTAACTCCTTTTTCAAGGCTTGTGATTGGCCGATGAAGGTAGTGGGCATTCAATCACCTTTATGCTTCATGATGATGGGAGTTTCAGGGGTTTAATGCCATGATTGCTTGGATTTGTAACTCCCAAATGCTTGGTCCTGATTGGGCCGTCCAAAATAATGAGTTAATGACTGCTTTAATGGGTCAATTAACGGCATTAAGTGGTTGCCAAGGCATGTGAAGAGTCCAGGCGGCGCTGTGCCTTTTGAGATTCTTCTTGCGATCATCACAGGTGAATCCACGCACTGTTTGATGTCGGATTGCGATGCAATTTCAGACATTGATTGATGTTGGTGGGCCGGTGACATCTGTCTTGTCGATTTCACGATCGGTCGGACAGAAAGTGCACTTTCTTGGTCAGCCGGTCGGCGATCTTGAGGCGATCGGTGATGATTTCATGCTTTTGACGGCGGATCCGAGATGTCGACGAAGATCATTCGTTTTCAAGCATCAAACATTGGATTTTCAGAAAATCACAGAGGCCAGAACACCCGAAACGCGAAAACCATTGAAAACGGACACTTCGGCGCAAAATCCGGCGACCAGGATTTCCAGGGTCGCCGAGCGACCATGCACCCAGGGTCGCCGGCGACCTTGGGCCAAGGTCGCCGGCGACCATGGGGCTTCGGCCCGTTTGGTCGCCGAGCGTCTTTTTCGGCCGTTTTTTCGTCTTTTTCGTCCCTTTTTTCTTCTGTATTTTTCTTGACATTTTTCCTCAATTCTTGACTTGATTTTCTTGAAGAAATCTTGACGAGAACCCTCGCGAAATCAGAGCACAAAGTTTCCTATTTTTCGGGAAAGTCGAAGACTTTGTAGCCGATTTTCCGTCAAGCGTCGAAACTAAGTCAAACGATGTCGGAATGTCCTGAAAATTGAGGTGAAACTTCTTGAACAGTGGATAGGACCAACCATGGGCTTTTATTTGAGTTTTGAAGCCATTTGGGGTCCCATCGATGCTTCACTTGATTTTACTGCGGGGAAAATGCTGAGCTTTGATATGTGGTCAAACGATGTCCGATTGACCTGAAATTTGAGTCATTTTGAGACGTTCCATGGGCTCCGTTTTGGATGTCATGGTCCCGGGTTGCTCCGCCGCTGGTAGGCTTGATTTTCTCTCGGAGCATCGAAACCTGGTCAAACGTTGTCGGAATGACCTGAAATTTGACAGCAACCTTTTGGAAGCATGTTGAAGCTACTCATGTATTTTGTTTGATGAGTGATAGCTTCGGTGGTTGCCGCCGCCGGGAGGCTTGATTTTGCTGCTCGAGCATTGATGGAGGGTCAAACGTTGTCGGTTTGACTTGAAATTTGGCATGGAGCCCTTTGGAGACATTCTGGAGTCATCCGTAGGCTTTGATCAAAGTTTTGGTGTCTTTGATGATGTTGCCGCCGGGAGCGCCTGTTTAGCTGTCGGAGCAGTGATGTTAGGCCAAACGATGTCGGAATGGCCCGAAACCTCAGGTGTACCCCCCTTTTAGCTGTCTTGAAGGATCTCTCAGGTTCTGTCTGATTCTGACAAAATATGATGCTTGAAGTAGCCTTGCCTATTTTTAGCAGGATGCAGCTTCAGGAGGCTTCTTGATGTTGAGGAGACATATTGACTTTTTTGGTGTCAACACTAAACCTCTCAAATAATGCATTAGGATCGTGTTCCCTCTAATTGATGATAATTGTAGGTTGAGGTTGAACTGGTTCTGGCCTTCTCTGTAATACTTCCAATAACTGCCTCTGCATTTCTGCCAACTCTCTAGCATGATCCTCATCTTTCTTAATCATTTGTTCTTGTACTCTAGTTTGGTTCTCGTTTGCTTGACATTGCTGATCAAGCATAGCCTGCATCATCTGTTGAAATTGATTTGGCATTGTATTTTTAACTCTATCTTCTTCAACCGGCTCAGTATAATCACTGTTACTTGCTGTGGGATTGCCGTTTACTGGTCGCTTACGAGGTGGCATGATGCTGCAAAACAAGTTAGCACATAATAATCAAGAATAGGGTCACACATTGCTCACGCGAATCTAGCTAACGAAAGATCTAACAAATCCTTGCCACGTCCTTAGGATTTCTAGTTTCTTTTAATTGCTTGAAATATGTCTCGCTCTGATACCAGTCTGTCGCGACCCCAGACCGGGTTTACGGTCCAATCCGGGATCGGGACTCAATAAGTAAATAAATAAATGGAAAGATAATGGTATGGTATGTCTGATGTCAAAGTGTACACGGGTTAATAAAAGAACACACATTACCCGTGTACGTGATTTCCCATAGGTGTCCGCGGTGAGGATAACACAATGTAATGAATATTTTTGTTAAATGCAGAAGCGTGTAGTAAATCAAGATGTAATTCATGAATTTCATTCTCATCTAGAAGACTGTTAACATATACTTGGATATAAGGAATCAGAGTGAGCAATATCATTAGTGTTTTCCAACATATTGTTAGAGTTTAAACAAAAGATCATTTATTTACAATCATCAAAAATAGAGGCCAATAAAGGCCAATATAAACAAAACAATAGCCACCAAAAGAAAAATTAGCCAATAACACCCCCCCCCCCTAAAATGTTACGCATCTCGGCAACCGGATGTTTAGACAACATCATCGGCACGCCACTCAACTAACTGCTGCGGTTCTCCGACCGCCTCCTCGAGCTCCTCCTCAGGATAACCGACAACTGGACTTGAGTACCAAAGAAATGGATCAGACACGACAATCTGGCAGGTGGATGAGAAGATATAAACATACGACAATAAAAGCATTTACCTTGGAAAACATTTAAACCTGTTTAAACAATAACTTTCATGAAGTAAATGAATCATTTAATTGAAAACATATATGTAATAATACAACATGTAAAGGTAACGAAGGAATTCGGGAAACAGGCAAGATGGCAACCACACGAAGCTAAATCCTCTATCACCGAAGTGATAAGAGCAAGTATATCAAGGCGTTGACCTCAGTCACCGAGGTGAGGAGGTACAACGAAATTTACATATACATATATAATATATGGGACATGACCACGGTAGCGAGCCGGGCATCAGGAACCACGGTAGCGATCCACGATATCGGGACAAGACCACTGTTAATAAACCGGGTAGCGGGATCCAAATTGCAGCTGGCGGGACAAGAGGGGGATCTCCAAGTCAGTGGATTAGACTGACAAGGTTATCCAAGCTTAGTGGTGCCGACTCATAGGTCAAATCATATAAATCAAGACATGTGTAAAATAAATCAAGTACAAGAATATAATCGGGCAAGACGCGGGTGCTCAAAGGCACAACTATCATATCATGTCGGGCATGCATTTCGGGACTAGCAATTATCACAAGTATCTTTCTCAATGCTGTCGGGAATGACGGTCACATAGTGTAAATCTTGGGTACAATAAAATACAACGAATCATTGGGGTTTCGACAACATATAGGGTTTAAAATTTATTTAAGGTGAATAGGGATCCCGTATGTCGATCTAAATAATGACTTGGTACTCTTTGAATTTGGAGACATTCCGGGATACTTATACGCCTTGGAAATTTCTAAGGAACTTCAATGGATCTTGGTGGTGTGGATTTTCTTCTCAAATGGACTTCGAACATTGCCTCATGGATCTCCCCGATACCAAGGGGTTCCTTTAAAAACATTTTTTGAGCTTTAAAAGTGCTTTAGACCCAAGGGAGGGTGCACTCAAGCGGACCAAAGGGCGCTCGAGCGGCCCTGAACCGTACAAGAAAACAGGCAGGCAGCAAGGCTGCCCGCTCAAGCGGACAGTCTCGCTGCCGCCTGAGTTCGTAGTCAGATTGAATGCACGCTCGAGCGGGCAGTCAATCCATGCTGCCCGAGACTGGCCTCCATGGCCTTTCTTCCCCCATTCTCCTATACATTTTTACCTGCAATAAAATGGCCACCTTGCCTCCAATAATCATTCATCAAATACTACTTGATACCCCCATCAAACTTCCTTGAACATTTACTTCCCAAACATTTCCTTTCTCCACATTCAATCACCAAATAAAAAGAAGAATAACCACAACAACAATTATTCATTAAAGTCTTTAATAAGAGATAGAACAAAGAGATATAAGTCACATTTTTAAAATAATAAATGGGCCAACCAACCCTTTTCAAGAGCATTTAAATTACATTGAATACAAGTAGGATAAAACATTAATGGAACTACAAAATCAACCATGCTTGTCATGAAAACCATTCAAAACTCAAAAGAACTAATCATTCCACTTGCCTTAGGGTCTCAAATCAAGGAAACAAGCTTCTATTCAACTCCTCCAAGCCAAGAATACAATATACACAAAAACCCCCAAATACAAACCCTAAAATGGGTCAAACAAGGAATGAAAAAGAAAGAACTCTCAATAAGGAAGATGGGGCCTCTCTATGGCTAGGAGAACACAATATCAAAGGATTGGAAGGGTTACTTACTTGGAAACTCTTCAAATGGTTAAGATTAGCTCAAAGAAGGTCTTGGAAGAGAGGTTCCCCTTCAAGAATTGTATCAATGGAGAGCCCAAGTGGTGAAGAAGAAGGTGATGACTCCCCTTCGTGCTATTGGTGCAAGTTTGGTGGAGATTGATGATGGAGAAGCAACAACAAGAAGAAGAAAATGAAACCCTAGCTTTGTGTTAGGTTGTGCTGGAAAAAGGAAGGCGAAGAGATGGGTTCTTTATATAAAGCCAAATGGGAGTGGGCTCCATTACTAGAAAACTCTTTGGGCTAAAATCACAACTATCGGGACCTCGAACGAAATCGACGAAGAAGGGAAAAATGGTCGCCGAAATATCTAGTTTCCAAAAAGTATATTTTTTGCGGGTTTCGGGGATATCAAGTTTTGGGTACAGATTTAGTATAAAAAGACTGTTTTGCCCTCAATGCTAGGAAAGTCGGGTTTCGGGGTTCCAGACGGCGATGAGATCAACATGAAAGTTGTAGGGATCGACAAGATGAGTAACACGGAAATCAAGACAAGAATTATAGGAATGTCGAGTAATCCCCCAAGTAAACGCAAGACTAACAAAAAGGAACCCCCAAAGGGTCCCATTAAACACAAGACACTTTAAATTCCCCAAAGCTATAACAAGAGCTATCCTAATCCAAGCTTAGTCAAATTCTAATCATCACGCTTAGCACTAACACTCGACTTAATTAGCACTAATCGGGAACACTTGGGTTGGGGTCTTACAGTCTCCCAGTTAGTCCTGATCATATAATGCCAAGGGTTCCCAAACTAAGTTCAAAAGCCTAGGTTGAAGTCCCCTTAAAAAAGGAAATTGAGCTTCTATGGATAGCCGTAGGGTTGGCATGCCATAGTTAGGTGTAGTACAATGGGGTCCAATCAACATGGTTGTCTCTTTGCAACCATGAAATATGAGTTGGCTTCTTAAGGGGCTGCGTTTAGTCCACAGTTAACAATGCTATAATGGCCCTAAAACATTGTTCTGTGTAAAAGTGAGAGAAGTATATTTTCAGTTGCTTTTCTGGAGTCTTACGACTAGTTATGGGGTCTCCATGGTTAACGATAAGGCTTTAAAAACTGAATTTCTAAACCTGACATCAGTTCAAATTCATAGCTTCCTCTCCCCTATAGAACTTCCACCCACCTCGTGGATATGTTTCAATAACTTTTGACCCACTTGACGCAGGGATCAAGTATCCATAAGGCTACAAAACCCAATTGATCCAATAACCTCAAACTCATTATCAAGATCAGCAAACACTATCTCTAAGATAGCAAATAGTATCACCATGCAACCAAAATAAATCCACAACAAACAAGGAAATAGATTATACCTTTGGAGCTCGGTTGTGCTCTAATAGAGAAAAAGACAATTAGCTTGAACAAGAACTCTTCTTGTAGCGAATTAGGATCTCCAAGATGATGGACCCGAAAGAAATCTTCCGTTCTCTCCTTCCGCACCCCGGGGGCTGACCTGGGTCTCGGCGGAGGAGGGAAAATCTCGGGCATCAACATTTTTGTACGGGTATGCCAGATTTACTTTCTACTTGGAATTTAGAATGGTGATAATCCGGAGATTCACCTTCGCAAGTGGAAAGGAAATCAATCCTTTTCTCTAACTTTTCAAATTGCATAAATATTAAGAAAAGAGACAAGTTTTTAGAATGCCGTAAGAGGCGTTTTTGTTTGTTTGCCGTGAAAGGCGATTTTGCCGTGAAAGGCGTTTTTACAAAACTCATCAAATATGAAGGACAAGAATTGTGATTTCTTTTTGTCTCTTTAAGAAATACAAACTACAATAGAAAAGGAAGAAAAGGGATCTAACTTCTCAGGAGATTGTGGGGACACGTTGAGATCGACGGTCGCAAGTCATGTATGGGCTTCGCCATCGTCCTTCAAATGAGAACATGTGATGCTTTGATTCTTTGGCTTGGCTCCTAACCTCAGTTTTTTAAAGGACAAGGACCAAGAGAAGGTCCTATATCCAATGAAAAATCAAGTAAACGGGCTGAAAAGCAGCGGTTAGGCCATGTTGGAGAAGGAGGTGACCTTGGGGTTGGAGGGGGGGGGGGGGGGGGGGGTGGCCCCCCAAGGGACGTTGATCACCTTGTGGTGCTTTCGGGAGCAAAGTAGCAGAACTTTGTCTCTCTCTTGGATTTTCTAGTTTTTTCAGAGCTTGCACTTGGGATCTCTCTTCATCATGCTTTCTTCTTGGAATGGACCTCCTTTTATAGGCTTTTGGTAGCCATGAGGTGTTTATTGGCATTGATGGCCATGATGAAAGAATTGATGAGGAGTTACAAATCGATTTTGTAACTCCTTTTTCAAGGCTTGTGATTGGCCGATGAAGGTAGTGGGCATTTAATTGCCTTTATGCTTCATGATGATGGGAGTTTCATGGGTTTAATGCCATGATTGCTTGGATTTGTAACTTCCAAATGCTTGGTTTTGATTGGGCCGTCCAAAATA
Source organism: Umbellularia californica (assembly GCA_028538565.1). Taxonomy (NCBI): domain Eukaryota; kingdom Viridiplantae; phylum Streptophyta; class Magnoliopsida; order Laurales; family Lauraceae; genus Umbellularia; species Umbellularia californica. Next base: position 14,127,575 of record JAPQWN010000009.1, on the reverse strand, counting down.
ATGAGTTAATGACTGCTTTAATGGGTCAGTTAACGTCATTAAGTGGTTGCCAAGGCATGTGAAGAGTCGCGGGCCGTGCTATGCCTTTTGAGATTCTTCTTGCGATCATCACAGGTGGATCCACGCAATCTTTGATGTCGGATTGCGATGCAATTTCAGACATTGATTGATGTTGGCGGGCCAGTGACTTCTCTCTTGTCGATTTCACGATCGGTCGGACAGAAAGTGCACTTTCTTGGTCAGTCGGTCGGCGATCTTGAGGCGATCGGTGATGATTTCATGCTTTTGACGGCGGATCCGAGATGTCGACGAAGATCAGTCATTTTCAAGCATCAAACATTGGATTTTCAGAAAATCACAGAGGCCAGAACACCGGAAACGCGAAAAGAATCGGAAAATGGACGATTCGGCGAAAAATCCGGCGACCTGGATTTCCAGGGTCGCCGGGCGACCATGCACCCAGGGTCGCTGGCGACCTTAGGCCAAGGTCGCCGGCGACCATAGGGCTTCGGCCCGTTTGGTCGCCGAGCGTCGTTTTCGGCCGTTTTTTCGTCTTTTTCGTTCATTTTTTCTTCTGTATTTTTTTGACATTTTTCCTCAATTATTGAATTGATTTTCTTGGAGAAATCTTGACGAGAACCCTCGCGAAATCGGAGCACAAAGTTTCCTATTTTTTCGGGAAAGCCGAAGATTTTGTAGCCGATTTTCCGTCAAGCATCGAAACTAGGTCAAACGATGTCGGAATGACCTGAAAATTGAGGTGAAGCTTCTTGAGCAGCGGATAGGACCAACCATGGGCTTTTATTTGAGTTTTGAAGCCGTTTGGGGTCCCATCGATGCTTCACTTGATTTTGCTGCGGGGAAGATATCGAGTTTTGATCTGTGGTCAAACGATGTCCGATTGACCTGAAATTTGACGGGGAGCCTATTGGAGTTATTTTGAGACGTTCCATGGGCTCTGTTTTGGATGTCATGGTCCCGGGTTGCTCCGTCGCCGGTAGGCTTGATTTTCTCTCGGAGCATCGAAACCTGGTCAAACGTTGTCGGAATGACCTGAAATTTGACGTACAACCTTTTGGAAGCATGTTGAAGCCACTCATGTATTTTGTTTGATGAGTGATGGCTTCGGTGGTTGCCGCCGCCGGGAGGCTTGATTTTGTTGCTCGAGCATTGATGGAGGGTCAAACGTTGTCGGTTTGACTTGAAATTTGGAATGGAGCCCTTTGGAGACATTCTGGAGTCATCCGTAGGCTCTGATCAAAGTTTTGGTGTCTTTGATGATGTCGTTGCCGGGAGCGCTTGTTTAGCTGTCGGAGCAGTGAAGTTAGGCCAAACGATGTCGGAATGGCCCGAAACCTCAGGTGTACCCCTCTTTTAGCTGTCTTGAAGGATCTCTCAGGTTCTGTCTGATTCTGACAAAATCTGATGCTTGAAGTAGCCTTGCCTATTTTTAGCAGGATGCAGCTTCAGGAGGCTTCTTGATGTTGAGGAGACATATTGACTTTTTTGGTGTCAACAAATGCCCCCTCGAGGTACAGCGACGAGTAGCTTTTTGGAGTCGATGTGCCTCGAAGAGAAACTTGGAGGAGAGATTCCAACTTGACCAAGAGTCTTGAGCATTTTTTTTTAATAGCCTTCTGAGTTTCCCGGGGAATTTTATGGTAGTGAGAGGGATCACGTACCATCTCAAGGCAAAGTTTTGAAAATGACATGGGGTTTTTGGATTTTGGTTTTTGACCTTGTGACCTAACAAGCTGTATGTGGCAGGTTAGGGGGTCGGGGTTTGATTTTGATTTTGACCTTGTGACCCAACAAGCTGTATGTGGCAGGTTGGGGGGTCAGATTTGGTTTGTTCGTTTTGGATTTTGATTTTGGTTTCGGTCTTGTGACCTAACAAGCTGTATGTGGCGAGCTAGGGGACCGGATTTTGGTTTTGTGAACTGTCAATTTCAAGATTTTGGCTCAATTTGGTTCATGAGGTTGGATGGTTTGGTTTTTTGGAAACTCATGAGACTTTCTTTTTTCTTTTTTTTGAATGGTCCCATCAACTCGAAAGAGGCATGGGGCTCTTTTTTTTTTTTTTTGCTCTTTTCTTTTTTTTGCTCTTGGTAAGAGGAATATTTTCACTAAAAGCCACTTTTAGTGCCTAGGTGGTCAAACCTGGCTCATATGGGCTAACCCATGGGACTTTAGGCTTTGGAGATGGCCTAGATCTCATATAGTGTCATATTTGTAAAGAATATCTAAAAATATCTCTTTTGTGTAGAGAATATCTAAAAATATCTTTACTTGGAGAGAATTTCTCAAGTTTTCTTTTTGTGGAAAGATTCTCTCAAAATATCTTTGATGGAACGCGCTCCGAGGCGCCGTGGGGCGGCTACCGGGGTCGGCGGAACGTGGGAGTCCGTCGGGTCCGGCCCTTTCGCGCCCTGGCGGGCCTGAAGCGTGCATCAACATTTTTTTTTGTGTGGGTGTGCCAGATTTTCTATTTTACTTGGAATTGCAAGTGGTAATCCGGAGATCAACCTTCGCAAGTAAAAAGGAAATCAACTTCTTTCAAGTTTTCCATTGCACAAATATTTTAAGAAAAGAGACATTTTCTTGGTTTGCCGTGAAAGGCGATTTTGTTTGGCATTTATAGCCGATTTTGTGGCGTTTATAGCCGATTTTGGCGTTTATAGCCGATTTACAATTCTCTTAGATAATGAAAAAGACAAGAGTTGTGATTTTTGTCTCTTTTAGAAAAATACAAACTACAATGAAAAGCAAGAAAAGGAAGATCTAACTTTTCAGGAGATTGTGGGGGACTCGTTCAGATTGACGGTCGCAAGCCATGTGTGGGCTTCGCCGTCATCCATGCAGATGAGAACAGAGGATGCTCTTGATTCGCTTGGCTTGGCTATAACCTCAGATTTTTAGAGGACAAAGACCAAGAGAAGGTCCTATGTCCAATAAAAAGCTAAGTAGACGGGCTGAAAAGCCACGTCTAAGCCATTGGAGGCAGCAGGAGAAAGCAAGGACCTTGGGGGGGGGGGGGGGGGTGCCCCCCAAGGGACTTTTGTCACCTTGTAGTGGTGGCCGGTGCAGAACTTCAGCAGAGTTTTTTCTCTCTTTTTTCTTTCTCTGGATACGAGCTCTGGATTCTTTCCAATCGATCGATCTCGATTTTCTCCTCTTCTTTCCTCTCATTTCAATGGAATGCTCTCCTATTTATAGGCTTTTGGTAGCCATTTAGGAGGGTTTATGAGCCTTAATGGCTTTAATGGGAGGAGTTACAAGATTTATTTCTTGATTTTGTAACTCCTTTTTCCTTGAATCTGATTGGCCGATGGAGATTAAGGGCTTTTAATCACCTTAATTACCATAATGGGAGGAGTTTCATGGTTTAAATGCCATGAATCAATTGACTTGTAACTCCCAAATGCTTGCTTCTGATTGGGCCGTCCAAAGGAATGAATTAATGACTGCAATAAAGCTAGTCAATTAACCACATTAATTGGTCACCGAGCAGTCGAAGAGTCGCGGGCCGTGCCGTGTCTTCTGGAATTCTTCTGGCGATGATCATCGATGGATCTTCATGCTGATCGACATCGGATGAACATGTAACTTCAGACAGTGATAGCTAAGAGCGGGCCGGTGACATCTGTCTTGTCGATTTCTCGATCGGTCGGACAGAAAGAGCACTTTTTTTGGTCGACCGGTTGGCGATCTTGGAGCGATCAATGATGATTTTATGCTTTTGGAGGTTGACCCGTGATTTTGACGGATGTCGGAGGATATGAGTCAATTTCAAGCACTAAAAATCACATTTTCAGGAAACCACAGGGGCCAAAGTGCACGAAACGCGAAAAAAGACGGAAAAACGGGTCACCGGCGGAAAATTCGGTGACCCGGACTTCCATGGTCGCCGGCGACCATGGCCCTGCGACCCTGGGGGAATTTTCCCCTTCGGAGCCCGTTTTGCGGTCGTTTTGAGGTCTTTTTCGTCGTCATTTTCTTCTGTATTTTTCCTGACATTTCTTCTCATTTATTGGCTTGATTTCCCTGTAGAAAACGTGATGAGAATCCTTGTATTTTTAGAGTGCAAAGTTTCCAATTTTCTGGGAAAGCCGAAGACTTTGTCGCGTAGAGCTGCTGATTTTCCGCCAGAAGCTGAAACTTGGTCAAACGATGTCGGAATGACCTGAAATTTGAGGTGGAGCCTCCTGAGCAATAAATAAGACCAACCATAGGCTTTTGTTTGAGTTTTGAAGCCATTTGGGGTCCCGTCGATGCTTCACTTGATTTTGCTGCGGGGAAAATGCCGAGCTTTGATATGTGGCCAAACGATGTCCGATTGACCTGAAATTTGACGGGGAGCCTATTGGAGTTATTTTGAGACGTTCCATGGGCTCCGTTTTGGATGTCATGGTCCCGGGTTGCTCCGCCGCCGGTAGGCTTGATTTTCTCTCGGAGCATCGAAACCTGGTCAAACGTTGTCAGAATGACCTGAAATTTGACGTGCAGCCTTTTGGAAGCATGTTGAAGCCACTCATGCACTTGGTTTGATGAGCGAAGGCTTCGGTGGTTCCCGCCGCCGGGAGGCTTGATTTTGCTGCTCGAGCATTGATGGAGGGTCAAACGTTGTCGGTTTGACTTGAAATTTGGCATGGAGCCCTTTTGGGACATGCTGGAGTCATCTGTAGGCTCTGATCAAAGTTTTGACGTCTCCGATGATGTCGCCGCCGGGAGCGCCATTTTAGCTGTCGGAGAAGCGAAGTTAGGCCAAATGATTTCTCAAATGGCCCGAAACTTCATGTGTACTCTTCTCTTGGCTATCTTGAAGGATCTTGCAGTTTTTGTTTGATTCTGACAAGATTTGATTTTTTGGAGTAGTTGCATTGCCTATTTATGGCAGGTTGCGACTTCATGTAGCTTTCTTGATGTTGAAGAGGCAAAGTGACATTTTTGGTGTCAACAAATGCCCCCTCGAGGTACAGCGACGAGTTGCTTGACTTTTTGTAGTCGATGTGCCTCGAAGAGATTTTTGAAGGAGAGCTTGTGTCTTGACCAAGAGTCTTTGAGCAATCCTTCCTTTGGTAGAGTAGCCTTTGAGCTTCAAGGGGAATTTTATGGTAATGAAAGGAATCAAATACCATCTCGAGGCAAAGTTTTGAAGATGACATCATGGATGTGGATTTGGGCTTTTGTTTTTGACCTTGTGACCTAACAAGCTGTATGTGGCAGGTTAGGGGGTCGGGTTTTGGTTTTGACCTTGTGACCCAACAAGCTGTATGTGACAAGTTGGGGGATCATGATTTGGTTTTTGGTTTTGGTCTTGTGACCTAACAAGCTGTATGTGGCAAGTTAGGGGACCAGGATTTGGTTTTTGGTCACTCTTTGGGACTGTGTGGGTCCATTGGAGTGGTTTGGATTTTTGTGAAATGTCAATTTCAAGATTTTGGCTCAATTTGGTTTATGAGGCTGGATGGTTTGATTTTTGGAAGCTCATGGGGCTTGGAATTTTTTGTATGGTTCAATCAACTCAAAAGAGGCATGGAACCATTTTTGTATGCTCTTGGTAAGAGGGATTTTTTTCTGACTAAAAGCCCATTTTTTTTTTTTTTTTTATAGTGCCTAGGTGGTCAAACCTGGCTCATATGGGCTAGCCCATGGGACCTTAAGCTTTTTAGGATGGCTTAGATCACATGTGGGGCCATTTTTGTAAAGAATATCTAAAGATATCTCATTTGGATAGAGAATATCTAAAAATAGCTTTAATTGGAGAGAATCTCTCATCTTCCCTTTATTTTGGGAGAGAATATCTCAAGGAATATCTCTTTGGGAGAGAATATCTCAAATCCCCTCCTTTTTGGGAGAAAATCTCTCTAATTGCTTTCTTTTTTGGAGAGAATATCTCAAGGCATCTTTCTTTTAGGAAAGAACCTTTCTAATTCTTTTCTTTTGGTAAGGTTACTAATTAGTAACACTTACCTTTCTTTTTTGTTTCCATCTTTGATTTGCTCTCTTCTATAAAAGCAAGGAGGAGGCTAGATCTCTTGCCCTTATTGCTTTCTTTTGCAACAATCTCAAGAGAGCTCCAAGACCAAGAGTTCTTCTTCTTCAGGGATCTTCAAGCTTTTTCCTTCTTCTTCTCCATCAATGGCTTCAAGTAAGTTTCTTTTTCCAGAAAACTCCTTTCTAGAGAATAGGATGGTAAAAAAAGAAGGTCTATCTCTTCTCTTTTCTTTTTCTTTCTTCTTCCTTTTTTTTTCTTTCTTTCTATTCTTCTTCTCTTTTTTTTTTCTTTTTTTTTTCCACGTGATTTCTTTTTTTTTTTTTTTTCACGTGTGTCTCTTCTCTTTTTTTTTTTTTTTTTTTTTTTGTGGGCCGTACGGACAGATCCGTACGGATCTGGTCCGTACGGCCACGTGGCCTGATTTTTTTTTTTCCCCCTTTTTTTTTTTTGAAAGTTTTTTTTTTCTCCCTCTTTTTTTTTTTTGAGAAAGTTTCTTTTTTTTTTTTTTCTTTTGGCTCATCATGATAATGCGTTTTTATGCAAATCTAGATGTTCATGCATGTACTTTTTGTAGTTTGAGCATGATAGCATACCTGAAAATCTTTGTAAATTTGGGAATTTGGAGCTCGCAGCGATGTTGAGCCCTTCTTGATTTTGCGGAGATTTTGAGGTTTCGAAAGTTTGGAGTTTCGGAGCCCGCAGCAATGTTGAGCCCATCTTCAAACTTTCTATTTCCGTCGGGGTATTTCCTTTTTCTTTGGAATTGCCCCGGAGTCATGCCAAAATTTCGCCAGATTTTTGGTGGGACAAAGTGACCCCTTTTTTTTTAGCGAAATCCTGTCATTTTGATGACGATCTTTTTCTTTTCCAACCTTTGCAGGTGGTTCCTCCAGAGCGAACAAGGGTAAAGAGGCTGCTACAAGCGTACCTCGTCGATCCGCCAGATCTTCTAATGTGGCCGTTCAGCAGGCCTGGGAGAAGGTCCAGTATGTTGAGAGAAACTTGGAAGAATGCGACTCTCTCAACAGAGATGAGATGAGGCAACAATTCATTGCCCTCAAGAGTGAGGAGTATTATAAGATCATGGTAAGCAACCGTCCTTGGGTTATGGACGATCTGAGGGTTTTGCCCAAGCCTACCTTCTTCTTTGGAGATGCAGTCCCTGACGACTTGACATACCAAAGGAGATGTTTTCAGTTCTCTTACACAGCGGATGGTGAGGAGAGAACTATTTCTACCCGGTCGTCTTTTGATCGGACCATCTCGATCCTGAGCCTTTCTTCCACGTGCCCTAAGAGGGAAGATCCTCCGAGCTGGGTGAAGAGGACCAGTGTGATCAAGACCGGGGTTTTTGTTGGCGGTCCCTCCGGATATGCGGAGAAGTCGCCTGCCCAAATGGACATGTTGATGCCAGCCAGCGGCTACCAGGGCTCTGATTATCCGTCGGTCGATTTGGGACCGGTGGGCCTTGGCGTTTTCAGCGGTGACGGCAGCAATTGGGTGAAGCCTTTTCGACTTCGTGGCCGTTTCAGTGTTGACTCCGATTGGAAGTCGTGGACTGATCGCGTCCTGCTGATTGGTGGCACCATTTTGAAGGAAGCAGGGATTTTTGACGAGGTCCGCGCTTTTAGGGAGACCGTGACTTTTTCCGATGATGCCTTCATGGCTATGTTGGAGTCTTTCCTCCCTCAGACCAATACCTTCGTTGTCACGAACGGTGAGATTGGTTTTTCTCTGAACGAGTTAAGTGCTATTACTGGATTGCCCATCCTTGGCAAACTCTACGAGGAGTTCATGCCGATTGACAGCGTCCTCGAGGAGCAGTCAGAGGAGTTCAGGCTCCTATACTTTCAGCTCGTCGCCTTCTATGATTTTTTGAAGGAGGGCTCGAAAGTAAGATCCAGCAGTTGGAAGAGTTGTGGCTCTTCGTTCCCTAACTTCTTCGACGGTGGAGAACCTTCTGATAGCATGACCAGGGAAGACAGGAAGAAGACTTCGGCCATGCAGGAAGAGTTGAAGGGTTTCTTCGCGAGCACAGATGCCATTTGTTCTGACATTACACTGCGGAGAGATCTTGCTGTTTACCTCACTTATTGGCTAGGTGAGGCTGTGTTTGCTGGTGGAGATGGGACGCACATCAGGCCGCATTGTATTTTTCCGGCTTGTCAGATGGCGTTTGGAGAGCGGCTTGCTTTGGCGCCTGCTCTTTACTCTTACTTGTGTACCGAACTGCAGGCTGCTGCTTTCTTGGTTCGGCTTGGGCTCCCTATGAATAGGGTATTTTCAGCCCATATCTTTTATTCGTGGTTTGTATACCACTGTCCTGGCTTCCACCAGCTGGGTACTGCACAGGATGATGATCCTCTGATGATTCGATTGGCTAAGGGAAAAGCCGTATCCGAATCACCTTTGTTTGCACGCATGAGGATCCGACGATTCAGGGACGTCGAGATGGGGCAGTCTTCAATTAAGCTTTCTCCGGAGTTGCGGAAGAAGGCTTTTGATTTTGGTGCCTCCCGAGACTCTACCAGAGCAGGGTCGGGAAGGCATTACTCTTTGACCAATGCAGAGAAGGAGTGGCTTTTAAGCATACGAGTCGGCATGATGGTGTACCGCAGACATCTTTTCGTCGACATCCAGCCGTATGTACCTTCTCGCTTTGCGCTTCAGTTGGGCTTCTCTCAAGGCGTTGTTGGAGCGCCTTCGAGTATGGTGAAGCGTTTTGGGGGTTTGCAGGATGGCAGAAATGCATGGGCTTTCTATAGTGCTGAAGACACTACTGCCACGATCTCTTATCCTGAGCTGTCGACTTTCCGAACTGCCGACTTCACGAAGTGGTTCGCGGAGAGCTTTTTGGCATATCGGGGGCTTTCCAAGAAGGAGCTTGATGTAAAGCTGTCTTCGGGGAAAGGTACTGGAAAGTCGGATGGCGTCCGGCGAGAGGAAGTTTGGGCCTTCCTTTCTGGAGAGAAGCACAAGATAGACTTTCTCGGTGACCAGGGCGTCATTGGTTCTGAAGCTGTTCGGGAAGTACCTGATGAGGCTTTGGAGCAGCTAGAACAGGAGGAAGCTGAGCTCGACGCTTGGATGCAGGCGGCACAGAGGCGAGCTTCCGCGGAGTCTACTGGCGAGAGCAGACCATCCAGTGAGGAGTTAAGTGAGAAACCTGACTCTGATAGTGGGGCGGGTTCTTCTAGGAAGCGAACCCGTAGAGGTAAGAAGAGGAGGAGTCACCATCACAGCGGGGGGCCACATGAGGACTCTCCTGACATGGAAATCCCTCTTACCATCAACGAGGAGGTGCCAGAGGCTGTCGACGAGTCTCCAGAGAAGAGGAGTCGTGGGGAAGAGACCATTGGTGAAGGTATGATTCTTCCTTTTTCTTTTTCTACTTCTTTCATGGGGCTTTCCATGTTCTGATTTGTTTTCTCACCCTGCTGCTGCTCTTTTTTTTTTTAGCAGAGGATGAAGACTTGGCGATGCCTGAGGTTCCGACCGATGAGGCGGTGATGGAGCCGATTATGCCATCTGAAGAAGAACCGTGGGAATCTGGAATGACTCCGGAATCTCCGACTGGTATGACTTCCTTCGCTTTCTCTTTTCTTTTTTTTTTTTTTTTTTTTTTTGCCTGCGACTTGATTTGCTAACATTTTTTCTTGTCAGCTGACTTGCCACAGGATTCCGATGACTTTGAACCATCAATGGACGCAAATGTTGATGATGCTTCCGATGAGTTCATGGAGGAAGAGAGTGTTCCGCCAGTCGTCGAAGAAGGTACTTTGTAGTGATGACCCTGATGATTTTTTTTTTAACAGGATCATATTCATACCTTTTTGTGTTTCATTTGCAGGTTTTGAAGTGACAGAGGAGAATCCATCGCTTTCTTCAGAACCAGAGCAAGGGATGCCAGAGGTCGATCCGGAGGTAGAGACCAGTTCTGACATGATTGAGGAGATGCCTCGTGTTGAGATTCCCTCTCCAGTGGCTCCAAGTGAAAAGAGTTCTTTTGTTACTCTTCCAATGGGACATGACATGAGCAGCCGATCAGCGGAGAAGGGTAAATCTTCATCCAGTTCGTCTCTTCAATTTGCGAAGAAGGTGCTGGCTCGGGTTTTGAGTTCTTGGGTCAAGACTCTCCTTTCTGGACACTTGGAGGCAAGATTTGGCATGATCCCACATGTACAGGAGATTCTGACCGACACCGAAGAGGTTGGTCTGGATGTCACAGGTGCCAGGGCGATTGTTGATAGGATCATTGCACTGGGTGACAAGTGGTTTGAGACCATGGGTTTCCCTGACGACCAATTCTTCCAGGAGATGTTCTTGGACCCTGCTGATAAGGCTAAGTCTGACCTGAATGAGGCTACACAAAGCAAGAAGCAGTTAGTTCGGGAGAAGAACAAGGAAGAGCTAGCCATCATCGGATTGAGGCATGACCTTAACGTCCTTGATAGGGAAGTTGAGGAGGCCAGGAAACGTCTTGAGCATTTGAAGGCACAAGTCGATGCTAAGTGGACTGCTATAACAGAGGCTCGTGACAGGGAGAGTACTCTGATTCGCAGGGTTGCAGATGCCGGTCAAGTTCTCGAGAGGAGGACTCTAGAAAACGAACGATGGCAAACTGCTGGGGAAGAGCTTCTCGGTGTTAAAGAAGGGTTACGGCATTCGCCAGCATCTCATGGCAAGTTCTTGAAGAAGCGTGCCTTGGAAACTCTGACGGCTGAGGCCAAACGTTTGCTTGAGGAGCTGAAGCTTTGGCTAGAGACCATTTTTGGCTGAGCTCCTGATTTTTGTAGCAGGAACTATTCTTCTTTTTTTTTGGTACCACATGTATTTTTTTGGTACTTTTTTTTTTGTAGTGCTTATGAACACTTTCTTTTTTTTTTTTTGGTACCACATGTATTTTTTGGTACTTTTCTTTTCCTTTTTTTTTTTTGTTTTCCCTACGCTCACTCAAATCTTTTTATGATGAAAGCAATTGCTAAATGGGATTTGATCAAAAGCTTTGTCATTTTGTGAAAATCTTTTGTCAAATAATTGTTTTGGCATGGGAGCCTGATTTTGGTTGTGGCGTGAAAGCCGCTTTTGAGATGGCATGGAAGCCGAAATTTTATGGCGTAAAAGCCAAAATTTGGGTTGGCATGGAAGCCGATGTTTGTTTTGTGGCATCTATAGCCGGTTTGGTGGCATTGATAGCCAATTTGTGGCATTGATAGCCGGTTTGGTGGCATTGATAGCCAATTTGTGGCATTTATAGCCGGTTTTGACATGAGAGTCAGGTTTTTTTTTTTTTTTTTTTTTTTTGTGTGGCATCTATAGGCGATTTTTTTTTGAAAACCAAGTTTTGTTTTGTTGGCGTGAAAGCCGATTTTGGCGTTTATAGCCGAAAATTTTTTGTTTTGGCATTTATAGCCGGATTTTGGTTTTCAAAATGCAGGTATCGACTAAATGTCGCCTCCCCGCTGAATGGTCTTGCAAGTATCGATGGAATGTCGCTTCCTTGCTCATTCGATTTTGCGAGTATTGATGGAATGTCACTTCCTCGCGGGTTAGGTTTTGCGAGTATCGATGGAATGTCGCTTCCTCGCGGATTGGGGTGCAAATATCGACTAAGCGTCGCTTCCTTGCATTTCCCAAAACTTTTGGTTTTGCGGGTACTAACTTAATGTCGTTTCTCCGCGATTTTTGAAATTTGAGGTTTTCTCGAACCATTTGAAATTTGGGTTGTGGATAGCAACTGGTATGTTACATCTCCACGATTTTTGAAATTGGGTTGTGGATATCAACTGGTTTGTTGCTTCTCCACGATTTTAGAGGTTTTGGAAGTATCGAATGGGGTTCGCATCCTTCCGATTTTTTTTGAGTTTTGCGAGTATCGACTAAGTGTCACTTCCCCGCGGTTTTTGAAAAACCAATTTTTTGTTTAAAGACACGAGGGTCGTAAATTTTGACCTAAAACCATTTTGCGGTAAAAGGTAAGGTGGACTAGAGTGGAAATCCCTGAATCCGGATTTTTGTTTCAAACCATGAATTTTGGTTCAAGGATCGAAAGTTTTGGTCAAGTCAGGGAGAGGCTCCTAAACTTGGATTTTTTGTTTTTTTTTTTGAACAATGAAACGGTAAAAGTAAGCATTGTTTTTGAATCTCTAGAAATATTTACATTTGATATGAAAATTCTAAAGAGAGTGGGTTTGACGAGCGAGTACCTGAGCACAGGTTTTGGCCATACAGGCATTGCTCTTACCCAGTTGGGTAAGTCTTCAAGGGTAGTACCGCTTCAAGAACTTGCCGTTGATAGGCAGCATACATCTGTCGCCTTCCATGTTTAGGAGGGCATATGCGCCGTTGGAGAAGACCTTGTCGATGACGTAGGGTCCCTCCCATTTTGGTTCAAATTTGCCTTTGGATTTGTGTGCGAAGACCATTGGTCTTTTTACCGCAAGAACCAAGTCACCCTTTTTGTAAGCACGTTGCCTGACCTTTTTGTCAAAAGATCCTGCCATGCGTGCTTAGTAAAGTTCAATGCTTTGTCGAGCTTTGAGCCGTCTCTCGTCGAGATTGTCCAGCTCATGGAGTCGCAATTTGACATTGCTTTCTTGAGTCATGTCATTTTGTAGAGATACCCTCAGAGAAGGAATTTGTACCTCTAGGGGCACGACAGCTTCGCATCCATAGACCAGCGAGAATGGTGTGCTATGGGTTGGTCCTCGAACGGTGGTTCGATAGGCCCACAAAGCTTCAGACAGTTTGTCGCTCCAGTCTCTTTTGTGACTAGAGACCATTTTCTTGAGGATTTTGCAGAGTGTCTTGTTGAAGGCTTCTGCTAATCCGTTTGCTGCCGGATTGTATGGAGTCGAAGGACAGCTTTGGATTTTGTATTTGTCGCAGAACTTGTAGAATCGATGATCCCGGAATTGTGGTCCGTTATCATGGACGAATCTTTTGGGTATGCCGAAACGACAAATGATGTTGGTGCGCAGGAACTGAAGAACTGATGAGGTCTTCATTTCGTTGAACGCAAATGCTTCTGACCACTTGGAGAAATAATCCGTAGCGGCGAAGATGAAGCGATGACCTTTGCTTGAAGGGGGAGAGATAGGACCTATGATGTCCATGCCCCATGCTTCAAAAGGCCACGAGATTGCTGTAGGATGCAGCCATTCCGGAGGCATGTGAATGTAATCTCCGTGAACTTGGCATAGCTGGCAGCGTTTAGCAAATTGCATTGCGTCGGGTACCATGGTAGGCCAGTAGTAACCCAACCTTTTGATTTGGTCGTAGAGCTTGGGACCAGCCTGATGAGCTCCACAAAGACCAGCGTGAACTTCTTTGAGTGTTTCTTCAGCTTCTTGTTGTGACAAGCAGCGTAGGAGTACTCCATTGAAGGATTTCCTGTAAAGGATTTTTGAAGGGATATCCAAATGAAAGTTTGGGGCTCGCCTTTGGATGCTTACCCGTTCTTTTGGATCTTCAGGTAGGATTCCGAACATAGTGTAATCAATGAACGGATCCCTCCAGTCGCCGATTGAAGTTTGAAGGATAGAGATCCGACTTCCAACCACTCGATGGCATTCAGCAACTGCTTGGTGTGTGTTAAGAGGAGGGAGGATCCTTCTCTCACTCACTGTAATTTGCATGTTTTTTCCTTCCTGGATCGCCATTGATGCGGCAAGTCCAGCCAGGGCATCTGCACGGATGTTTTCACCTCTACGAATGTGGGTGATGTGACAGATGTCAAACTTTTGCAGAAGCGATTGTGCCTTGTTGTAATAAGGCAGCAGATCAGGCTTCCTGACTTCATATTTCTGATTCATCTGATTGACGATCAGTTGAGAGTCTCCAAAGACTTCCAGCATGGTGATACCAGATTCGATGGCGAGTTCCAATCCTAGGATCAGAGCTTGGTATTCAGCTGCATTGTTTGTGCATGGTTCCAATAGCGAGAAAGCATGTGGAATCATGTATTTGTCGGGGCTAACAAAGAGGATGCCAACTCCCGAGATCAGCTTTCTGTTTTCATTTGTCCTGGTTGCACCGTCAAAGTACATGTCCCAGGAGGCATTTGGCGAGAAAGTCTCCACGTTGTAGACGGGTTCGTCTGGGAGATCATCTTTGAGTGGAGAATCTTTAGGCAATGGATGCTCTACGAGGAAATCTGCTAGAGCTTGGCCTTTGATTGATTTTTGTGGCACATACCTAATATCAAATTGTGACAAGAGGATGGACCATTTTGCCAGTCGTGCATTGAGAGAACCTGCCTTTGTGACAAGGACCTTCAAGAGGTTGATCCTCGAGACCAAGTAGACTGTGTTGGAAAGCAAGTAGTGACGTAGCTTTTGTACGGCGAACATCACTGCAAGGCATTCCTTTTCGACTGGAGAGTAGCGATGCTCTGCACCTACTAGCATGCGGCTGAGGTAGTATAGAGCAGCTTCTTTTCTTTCATCATTTTCTTGTGCAAGCAGAGCACCCAGAGAGTGATCAAGGGCTCTTGTGTACAAGATGAATGGTTTCCCAGTGGTAGGGGCAGCTAACACTGGAGGTCAGGTATGACTTGATATCTTGAAATGCGGCTTCACAGTCGGCATCCCAGACAAAGTCTACACCTTTTTTCATCAATCGAGAGAATGGACGGCATTTCCCCGAAAGATTGGAGATGAACCGTCTGATGTAGGCCAATCTCCCTTGAAGCCCTTTTAGTTCCCTTAGGGTTCTTGGAGAGGGCATTTCTAGAATAGCCTTGACTTTTATGGGGTCAAGTTCTATTCCAGCTTTCCGAACAAGGAATCTGAGAAACTTACCCGACGAGACGCCGAAGAAGCATTTTAGAGGATTCATCCGCAGTTTGTGTTTGCGAAGTCGGAGGAAGACTTCCCGAAGATCTTTGAGATGGTCTTCTTTTCTTCTGCTTTTGACGGCGAGGTCATCAACGTAACATTCGACCGTCTTGTGCTGCATATCTTGGAATATTTTCATCATAGCCCTCTGATATGCGGCACCAGCATTTTTCAGACCAAATGGCATGACAGTGTAGCAATACACGCCAAACGGAGTCCGAAATGAAGTGTGTTTTTCATCCTCGGGATGCATCTTTATCTGATTGTAACCAGAGAAGCCATCTATGAATGTCATTCGCTCGAATCCGCAGGTATTGTCAATCATCACCTCCGGTATGGGGAGCGGGAATTCATCTTTAGGGCAAGCGCCATTCAAGTCTCTATAGTCAATACAGACTCTGATCTGCCCAGTTTTCTTTGTCACGGGGACAATATTGGCCAACCACTCTGGATGTTGTTCCTCACGGATGAAGCCAACGCTTTTGAGTTTTTGAACTTCTTGTTCAATTTTATCCATCACATCTGGACGGAATCTTCTTTGGCCTTGTTTGACAGGCTTGACTTCTTCTTGAAGATTGAGTTTGTGTACTGCTACTTTGGGGTCTAAACCAGGCATTTCAGCATAGGACCATGCAAAGCAATCAACGAACTCACGAAGAAAAGCGATATACTCGGGTAACTCATCATCCTTCATATTCTTGCTTATGAATACAGGACGTGGGTTATCAGGTGTTCCCAAGTTTATCTTTTGAACAGGATCTTCTGTCGGAAGGTTCGAAGGTGGTTCCTCCACAATATTTTCGGAGGCTTCCAACTCAACGAAACCTTCTGGAGTTTCAACTGCATTACCAGACCAAGGCTCTGTTCCTTTCCATGGATTTTCTTGATTGGTGATCTTCTCAAGGATTGCTATGAGATGGTCCCAATTGCCTGTTGAGACTGGGTCGAAGTAAGGTACTTCTTTTGGAGACAAGGGCTCTTCTGGGTTAGAACAGCATAAATCTGTATTATCGGATGATTCCTCTTTATCATCAGAGAAATCGTACCAATTGGATGAGCTTCCTGGATCTCTGTCAGGTAACTCTTTAAAGAGATATCCAGGGAGATCGATGTCTTCATGGACTTGAGACGTTGAGGCTTGGTCGGTAAAATGACTTTTAAGCTTTTGTGTCAACTGTCTCAGAGGAGTGTCGGGATCATACCCTAA
Source organism: Umbellularia californica (assembly GCA_028538565.1). Lineage (NCBI taxonomy): Eukaryota > Viridiplantae > Streptophyta > Magnoliopsida > Laurales > Lauraceae > Umbellularia > Umbellularia californica. The sequence goes on along the minus strand of JAPQWN010000009.1, from coordinate 14,111,533 downwards.
CCCATATGAAGACTTTTCTACATGACCGTAGAGTCTCCAATCTTCCAGTTGGCTTTTGGTCAAGGCGGGCTCCAATGGCGTGAGAATACCGCGTCTTTCTCCCAAACCGACTGGGTTTTGAGCGTCATAGCCCATTTTCTTCATGATTACTTGTGCCACAGGACTATATAGAGATAGCTGAGGCATACCTTCATTTTGGAAAGGTTCCAGCATGGAGTTTGATGAAGAAGCATCCGATCTATGGAAGAAGATCGGCCCTTGCTTTGGTGATGTTGTCGGAACAACAAAGGTAGCAGACGTAGGATCTTCTACATCAGCAGGTGTCTTCATCGGAGTGAGAGCAGGCTGAACATGCTGAGTGTCAGCTTGGCTTGACGAGGTGTCGTCTTCTGGCTCTGAGTCCGAATCCGTGTCTTGCTTGATAGACACGAAAGAGACAACAAATTTGCCCCCAGGCTTTTGCTTTGCCTTCTTCACTCTGGTTGTGATGACCAAAGGTTTTGAAGGTTTGAGGGAGACGACGAAGGGAGATTGACTACTCTCTTCTAATTTGTTGGAGGGTTTGTTTTCTTCCGGTGATTTTTGAGGAACCTTGCCTTTATCTTTCTGGAGATTTTCAGCAGGGGGTGCTATTTCCTCTTCTTCTTTTTCTCCTTCATACATCTGGGAGTCTGCGAAGTGGACTTCTTTACCTTTGAAGGGTTTTCTGTCCGCAAAGACTCGATGTACCATGCCGTCGTCGCCGACGAACTTGATGCATTGATGTAGAGTTGAAGGGACAACACCGTTCTCGTGTATCCAAGGACGTCCGAGAAGGATGTTATAGCATGAAGGGGTTTTTATTGCATACACAGTGACCTCAGAGATAAGATCACCGATTTGCAATTTGAACCTGATTTTGCCGATAGGCCTTTGACCGCTCCCATCGTATCCAAAGATAGATACAGATGTGTAGCTTAGCTTGCTAGGTGGGATGCCCAACTCTTCAAGAGCCGAAGTGGAGATAAGGTTGAGTGCAGAACCTGGGTCGATCTGAACTCTATGTATCGGCATTTCTTTGATGTACCCTGTGAAGTACAGGGGTCGGTTGTGCCTTGCTTCGCCAAGTAGGAGGTCTTCCTTAGTGAAGGCGATGGTTGCACTGGCTGCCTTTTGAACCGAGAGGCATTGGATGCATGATCCCTCGCTTTTCTCTTTTTCTCCTTTTAAGGAGGTTTCTGAGTTTTTGACCCGGTAGTCCATTTCAATTTGGAGGACTTGCGGGGCATGTTTGTCGACATCCTCATTCAGTTTTTGTAATTCTGAGATGAGATTATCACGAGTGCGTGGAGACATTCGTAATAAATCCAGGATGTGAAGACGTGCAGGTATGTGTTTGAAGTGCTCAACCAAGTCATACTTGAAAGCCTCCTTGGGGCCTGCATGTTCATTGTTTTTGCCACTGGGGGCGCTTACAACATCTTTTCCCGAAGGATTTACATAAGTAAAGGAAGATTGGTTGTAATTCTTGTGGTAGTCCCGGCCAGAGCGGGTGCCTCTACCAACTTCGAGAGCTTCTTGAGAAGGATCTTAGTTTGGAAGATTGTCTTCAGGATCAAGAGGCTGTCGTTTTTCATCTACTGGGGATGTATCTGCAGCAGAGTTGCCATCCTCAGTGATTGTGTTGCACGGAGCATTTTCAGGGAGCAAGTCCTGAACAGCATCCAGCAGCTTTTCTTCTTCGTTGACCCATCCATCACCCCAAGTTGGGTTTTCTTCATGATGATGAGTCGGGAAGAATGTGTATCCTGAAGTCACAGTCTCAGGAGAAGAAACCTGAGAGGGTGTCATCTCTGTGAAAGTCACGTGAGACGAGGTAGCTCCAGAGGATACATTGCTAGGCGTCGTCGGAGTGTAGGTAATCTCATCAGATGACACTTCAGAAGAGCTATAGTCCTGATATATTACATTACAGGAAGCTCTGATAGGAGATGTTGCCTGCTCGGAGTCAGACTCATCCTCGGATGTAAGAGGATCATCTATCCAGCAATGTTCTCCATTTTCAGGAGTTAAGGGTGGATGTACCTAATTATCTTCAGGGACTTCAGGCTCTGGGTTGCGAGGAGGCTCGTTAACACGATCTTGCTCTTGTTCTAGAGCGAGACGCTGCAAGATCCTTGCATATTCTTCAAGATCAGGCATGGGAGCCAGATCCTCTTCTTCTTCTTCTCCGTGTGGCTCAACATAGTTGATTTCCACTGGAGCAATGACAGGTGCTGGGTTAACAGCATCTTCTTGTACAGCCTCTTGGTCTTCTTCATCATCAGACCAGGATCCTTGTGGTTGCAAGGGGTTATACCAGATTACTGGCATAAGGTGAGTTTCAGGAACCCATTCTTCATCGGAGAGATATTCTCCTGTTTCAAGAGATTCCTCCCACTCATCGGTGTAGTTGGGCTCGAATCCATCGTCGGTGTCGCTGGACTCGTATCCATCAATGGGGAATCCAACTACCGAGTTGCAAGAGTATGATGCCCCCTGCATGGCTTCTTTTTTGAATTGAGGTGGCATGAAATCACTGAGAGTGAAGTTTCTTACCGCCTTTGAAGTCTCTGGAAGGGACGTTTCTGTTGCCCCGAGTGAAGTGGTAGAGAAGGCCTCTGCCTTTTCATGGACTTCTTGTTTTGGCTGGGTCTTCTCTTGCCGTTTGAGCTTGAGGAGATGTTTCTTAGCCTGCCTTCGCTGCCGAGCTGTTGGCTTTGTTTTGACGATCTCCCAGTTTTCATCTTCCAGGAGATCGGGATGTACCCATATGGGTTGTCCGTCTGGTGTCGGGCAAGGAACCAACACTTCGGACGTTTGAATTCTTTTTATCACCTTGAAGGAAGTAGTGATCTTCTTCTTCGGTGATTTTGGTATTTGTCCACATGACACCATGTTGACGGAGGCAGTCCCATAATTTTTGTCAAAGGTGATGACTCCGTTTTTCCACATCTCGTTTATCTTCTCTCTCACAACAAAGCATTGATTGAGAGGATGCGAGACCATCTGGTGGTATGGACAGTACCGAGGATCGTTGGTTTTGCCAACATCGCCCGGTCTTTTGGGTTCAGGCAAGGCAAGCTTGCCGTTTGCCACGAGAGCCTCAAAGATTTCTTCGACGTCTTCATCGAACGGATATTTCTTTTCTACTCGCTCTTTGAAGGCATCAGAGAGTTCAGGTCTCTTACCTGCAGCTCTATTTTCAGCTTTCTTTGGTTGCTGAGGAGCTGACTTGGTTTGCACATTAAGGACCTCTTTCTTCTTTGGTTTAGAGGTTGCAATGGCGGTTGGCTCTTTTCTTGATGACTTCTGACTGTTGAGGTCTTTGATCACCATTTCAGCTTCGATGGAAGCTTCGAGGAGTTCCCCCAGGTTCTTTGATTTATTGCCGATGATCATGGAGCGGATTTTAGCTCTCATGTTGTTACGGCAGATGTCGACTAGCGACGCTTGTGGCAGTACATCTGAGCATTTGTACGCCATTGCTTTCCACTTGTGAATGAAGTCATAAGTTGACTCATTCTCTCCCTGTTTTAGGCTGCAGAGTTGAGCCATAGTAACAGGATGATCCTCACCTTGGAAGTGGGTCAGGAAGCGTGTCTCCAGCATAGCCCAGTTCTGAATGGAGTTCTCCGGAAGAGTGGAGTACCAATCGAAGGCCGTACCTTTTAGGGTACTTGCAAAGAGGCGAATCTTGAGTGCATCTTGATCCGCGATAGCTCCCGTCAAGATCTTGAAGTGGATGACGTGCTGTCTGGCTGATCCTTTCCCCGTATATGTTTGGAGAGTAGGATGCTTGAATTTTGTGGGGAACGGGACCGAGTCCATCCATAAAGGATATGGTGGCTTGATCCCATGTTCTTTGAGTATATCCTCTTCTTTAGCTTTGGCGAGGATACTGTCTACGTCCTTTTTGGTAAGGGCGCGTGACTCATTTTCTTCTCCATTTCCCTCGTTTTTGCTATGATTCGGAGGAGGCTCATTGTTCACCTGATTTTGGACGACAAGGAGAAGGTTTTTCATCAGAGTTTCAATCCTCTGCTGGCCTTGTTCCAACTGCTGGATGCGTGTGAGCGCATCATCTCGAGGTGGATTCTGAGGTGGCGGCTCAGAACTTGTAGCCAAGACGTTCATTCCTCGGGATTCGAACGAAGAAATCGTCCTGGTGACCGAGCTGGGGCTCATTCTTTTTGATGAAGAGCTTGATGAAGGATTACTCTCCCGTCCTTGGCTGGAGGGGGCAGGAGATTCTTCGGGATGTCTTTGTGTCCTGGTGACGCTACGGGTCACCGGACGTCGGACATGGATTTTTTATGCTGACGTTTGGCGTCTTCTGGTTTTTCCAACCATATGGACGGCAGCAACTTGGTCGGGTCTTTCTTTTTTGACCCATTTGCGGGAGACTTGAAGTGTAGGAGGCTGGGTCCTTTGCTTCTCTAGTCTCTTTTGTCGATATGACGCACGGCGGCGTGCTCGACGAGCGATTTGAGCTTTGGTCAGCTCTGGCTGGGCTCTGACGATGAAGGATGTGCTCCCTCGGGCGCAGCAGCCGAGCCTGTCTTCTTTGTAGCTAGGCAAGGACAGGATCCGGACCCGGTCCTTTGCCTGTTGCAGCGAAGCTTTGAATTTTTCAAGTTCGGCCCCTGTAGAGATAAAGGGTCGAACCGAAGGAGTGTAGGCCTTAGCAGGTGCTTGTAGAGGCCTGGTGATGCGTGATCTGATTCTGGGCTTGTGGGAGCAAGCCGGTTCATGCTGGGTCGACTTGGGAGTCAAGTTGGAGAGGGGTCTCTCCTCTTTCATGTAGGCAAGAGGGTAGAACTGGTTCTCCTTGAGTGGGGCCAGGTATGCTGGCTTGGTGGAGGTTTGAGACCTCCTTTGTTTTGGGGAAGGTCTTGGAGACCAAGTCTTAGGGTAGACCTGGTTGGTTGTTGGTCGAGGCTTCGCGGGGGTGCCGCGGGCTTCGGGCTTTTGGGCTTTCGCCTTTGGTGTCACGAGAGTGACACGTTGAGAGGCGATCTTCTGCTTTTTGGCAGGTGCAGCTTGTTCTTCGGGAAGTGGGAATGGTCCCAGTGTCCCGAAGACGATGGTCCGAGGAGTCGAGGTCGACCCGGAGTTCAGAGAGTTGCCGAGGGAGTTGACGCTTCGGCAGCTGGCAGGGCGCTTGTAAGTGCGCTCGGTTTGCTTCTGTTGAAGCATGAGTTGGTGCTTGTTCTCATCGAAGATAATGGTTAAGGCTGCCATTGTTAGTTTCGAAAAAGTTCTGAAACAAGACCACATCCATTAGTAATCACAAGAATATAATGATCATAAATGGGAATTTCTATGGTTGTCTTTTCAAATCGCTCAAGGGATATGACCCAAGCGACATGAAGAAGGCAAAAAGCCATAGATGGTACAATTGTTCTGACAGCAAGTATGGTGAGCCCAGAATGAGTGTTCCAGTGACTGCTAGAAGCAATTGTAAACCTAAATTCGACTTATCGAGAAGCAGGGCTTGCTCGAGATAAGAAGAATATAAGGTAGGAGTTACAAATGTGCCGGTCACAGATACAGTAGACCCTGAAAGGGCGTACCAGTATTGCTAGGCACAAATGTTGGAGATCGCATCCATGAGATGGGATTCTTTGTTTTGAAATGTCAGAAATGGATTCATTAAAGAGAGCAGGTGGCATTCCGATTCAAATACGGGCTCAACGATTTCCGCGAGCGCCAGTACTCAGAAGGGAAGAGACCACAATTTCTCGAATCTGAATCCAAAAGTGACGAGTTTTTTTTTTTTGAAATGTCAAGATTGGTTCCATCAAGGAGAGCAAATGGTATTCTGATCTGAACACGGTCTCGGCGATTTCCGCGAGCGCCAGTGCTCAGAAAAGAAGAAACCAAAATTTCTCAGATCTGAAATCAAAAGTGACGAGTTTTTGGAGATTTTTTATTTATTTATTTTTTTGAAATGATTTTATTTTATTTTATTTTATTTTATTTTTATTTTTTTTATTTTAAAAAAAAGAATATTTTTTTATTTATTTTTTATTTATTTTTTTTTTAAAGATTTTTTTTTGAAATTTTTTTTTAATTTTTATTATTTTTTATTATTATTTTTTAATTAATTTTTCTAAGATTTAAAGACGAGAGAGTACACATAGGCCTCCTAACCCGGTCTTATGAAACCTCAATTGATAGAATTGCCCCCAGGTAAGGGTAGGATTACTTAATGAACCCGTTTGGAGGACCCTTGCCTAGAACAGTCAAGCTGTCTCCACACTCTGGACAAGGCTTTTTTTGAATCAATCGTGATCAAAGAACGCAATTGGTTTAACCTTAGTGGTCTATGTCTTTTTTTTCAAATCCCATATAGACTCATCGAAGAGAAACGATGGCCCAAAACCTTAGTCGAACGGGCTCAACATTTCTGCAAGCACCAAAGAACGATATGATAGGATCAAAGTTTCTTAATTTTGAATCTGAACTAAGAAAATTGATTTTTTTTTTTTTGAAATTTGATTTTTTTTTATTATTTTTTTTAAATCTCTAATGAACTCATCGAAGAGAAATGATGGTCCAAAACCTTAGTCGAACGGGCTCAACATTTCTGCAAGCACCAAAGAACGATAGGATAGGATCAAAGTTTCTCAATTTTGAATTCAAACTAAGAAAACTGATTTTTTTTTATTTTTTTGAAATCTCTAATGAACTCATCGAAGAGAAACGATGGCCCAAAACCTTAGTCGAACGGGCTCAACATTTCTGCAAGCACCAAAGAACGATAGGATAGGATCAAAGTTTCTCAATTTTGAATTCAAACTAAGAAAACTGATTATTTTTTTATTTTTTTTATTTTTTTTTTTTGCAAAGAGAAAGAGTGGAAACAAACTTAAAGAAGTAGAAATTTCCAAAAAATCCCATCTCATTTTTTTTTAGGATGCAAAATCCAACATAGGCTACCAGCTAGAAAGTAGCCAAGGAATCCGGAAAAGAAGTATAAGCATAGAGCAAAAAGTATGATATGCAAATATTTCATTTCCAAGCACCGTGTTCTCAAATGAACGAGTCCCACCGGGTGTGCCAGCTTGATGGAACGCGCTCCGAGGCGCCGTGGGGCGGCTACCGGGGTCGGCGGAACGTGGGAGTCCGTCGGGTCCGGCCCTTTCGCGCCCTGGCGGGCCTGAAGCGTGCATCAACATTTTTTTTTGTGTGGGTGTGCCAGATTTTCTATTTTACTTGGAATTGCAAGTGGTAATCCGGAGATCAACCTTCGCAAGTAAAAAGGAAATCAACTTCTTTCAAGTTTTCCATTGCACAAATATTTTAAGAAAAGAGACATTTTCTTGGTTTGCCGTGAAAGGCGATTTTGTTTGGCATTTATAGCCGATTTTGTGGCATTTATAGCCGATTTTGGCGTTTATAGCCGATTTACAATTCACTTAGATAATGAAAAAGACAAGAGTTGTGATTTTTGTCTCTTTTAGAAAAATACAAACTACAATGAAAAGCAAGAAAAGGAAGATCTAACTTTTCAGGAGATTGTGGGGGACTCGTTCAGATTGACGGTCGCAAGCCATGTGTGGGCTTCGCCGTCATCCATGCAGATGAGAACAAAGGATGCTCTTGATTCGCTTGGCTTGGCTATAACCTCAGATTTTTAGAGGACAAAGACCAAGAGAAGGTCCTATGTCCAATAAAAAGCTAAGTAGACGGGCTGAAAAGCCACGTCTAAGCCATTGGAGGCAGCAGGAGAAGGCAAGGACCTTGGGGGGGGGGGTGCCCCCCAAGGGACTTTTGTCACCTTGTAGTGGTGGCCGGTGCAGAACTTCAGCAGAGTTTTTTCTCTCTTTTTTCTTTCTTTGGATACGAGCTCTGGATTCTTTCCGATCGATCGATCTCGATTTTCTCCTCTTCTTTCCTCTCATTTCAATGGAATGCTCTCCTATTTATAGGCTTTTGGTAGCCATTTAGGAGGGTTTATGAGCCTTAATGGCTTTAATGGGAGGAGTTACAAGATTTATTTCTTGATTTTGTAACTCCTTTTTCCTTGAATCTGATTGGCCGATGGAGATTAAGGGCTTTTAATCACCTTAATTACCATAATGGGAGGAGTTTCATGGTTTAAATGCCATGAATCAATTGACTTGTAACTCCCAAATGCTTGCTTCTGATTGGGCCGTCCAAAGGAATGAATTAATGACTGCAATAAAGCTAGTCAATTAACCACATGGGATTAAGGGCTTTTAATCACCTTAATTACCATAATGGGAGGAGTTTCATGGTTTAAATGCCATGAATCAATTGACTTGTAACTCCCAAATGCTTGCTTCTGATTGGGCCGTCCAAAGGAATGAATTAATGACTGCAATAAAGCTAGTCAATTAACCACATTAATTGGTCGCCGAGCAGTCGAAGAGTCGCGGGCCGTGCCGTGTCTTCTGGAATTCTTCTGGCGATGATCATCGATGGATCTTCATGCTGATCGACATCGGATGAACATGTAACTTCAGACAGTGATAGCTAAGAGCGGGCAGGTGACATCTGTCTTGTCTATTTCTCGATCGGTCGGACAGAAAGAGCACTTTTTTTGGTCGACCGGTTGGCGATCTTGGAGCGATCAATGATGATTTTATGCTTTTGGAGGTTGACCCGTGATTTTGACGGATGTCGGAGGATATGAGTCAATTTCAAGCACTAAAAATCACATTTTCAGGAAACCACAGGGGCCAAAGTGCGCGAAACGCGAAAAAAGACGGAAAAAACGGGTCACCGGCCGAAAATCCGGTGACCCGGACTTCCATGGTCGCCGGCGACCATGGGCCGGCGACCATGGGCCATGGTCGCAGGGGCCTGCGACCCTGGGGGAATTTTCCCCTTCGGAGCCCGTTTTGCGGTCGTTTTGAGGTCCTTTTCGTCGCCGTTTTCTTCTGTATTTTTCCTGACATTTCTTCTCATTTATTGGCTTGATTTCCCTGTAGAAAACCTGATGAGAATCCTTGCATTTTTAGAGTGCAAAGTTTCCAATTTTCCGGGAAAGCCGAAGACTTTGTCGCGTAGAGCTGCTGATTTTCCGCCAGAAGCTGAAACTTGGTTAAACGATGTCGGAATGACCTGAAATTTGAGGTGGAGCCTCCTGAGCAATAAATAAGACCAACCATAGGCTTTTTGTTTGAGTTTTGAAGCCATTTGGGGTCCCGTCGATGCTTCACTTGATTTTGCTGCGGGGAAAATGCCGAGCTTTGATATGTGGCCAAACGATGTCCGATTGACCTGAAATTTGACGGGGAGCCTATTGGAGTCATTTTAAGACGTTCCATGGGCTCCGTTTTGGATGTCATGGTCCCGGGTTGCTCCGCCGCCGGTAGGCTTGATTTTCTCTCGGAGCATCGAAACCTGGTCAAACGTTGTCAGAATGACCTGAAATTTGACGTGCAGCCTTTTGGAAGCATGTTGAAGCCACTCATGCACTTGGTTTGATGAGCGAAGGCTTCGGTGGTTCCCGCCGCCGGGAGGCTTGATTTTGCTGCTCGAGCATTGATGGAGGGTCAAACGTTGTCGGTTTGACTTGAAATTTGGCATGGAGCCCTTTTGGGACATGCTGGAGTCATCTGTAGGCTCTGATCGAAGTTTTGACGTCTCCGATGATGTCGCCGCCGGGAGCGCCATTTTAGCTGTCGGAGAAGCGAAGTTAGGCCAAATGATTTCTGAAATGGCCCGAAACTTCATGTGTACTCTTCTCTTGGCTATCTTGAAGGATCTTGCAGTTTTTGTTTGATTCTGACAAGATTTGATTCTTTGGAGTAGTTGCATTGCCTATTTATGGCAGGTTGCGACTTCATGTAGCTTTCTTGATGTTGAAGAGGCAAAGTGACATTTTTGGTGTCAACAATCTTTCTCTTTGGGAAAGTAGCTAAATTTTAGCACTTACCTCCTTTCTTTCTCTTTGTTTCCTCTTTTGGCTTGCTCTCTTCTATAAAAGCAAAGAGGGTTGGTGCTTTTGCTCCATTACTTTCTTTTTGCAAAAAATCTTCAAGAGTGCTCCCCAAGGCAAGAAGTGCTTTCTCTTCTTCAAGGATCTCCAAGCTTTTTTCTTCTTCTTCTCCATCAATGGCTTTAAGTAAGTTTTCTTCTTCGTCAAGAATCTCCATTGTAGAAATAGTTTCTTCATCATTTTTTTCTTCTTTTTCTTTTCTTTTCTTTCTTCTTCTCTTTTTTTTTTCTTTTCTTTTCTTGTCATGCACGTTTTTTCTTCCCCTTTTTTTTTTCGTGCTTCTCTTTTTTTCTTTCCCCTTTTTTTTTCTTTTTTTTTTCCTTCTTTTCACGATTTTCTCTTCTTTTTTTTTTTCGTGAACTCTTTTTTTCTTTCTTTCTGTTTTTTTTTTCACGCTGATCTTTTTTTTTAGCGTTTTTCTCTTCTTTTCTCTTTTTTTTTTTTTTTTTGCTGTTTTTTTTTTCTCTGGCTGTACGGACCTGACCGTACTGCACGTGGCAGTGGGCCACGGCCTGTGGGCCAAAATTTTTTATTTATTTTTTTTTTTTGCTGAGATTTTTTTTTCTCTTTCGTTTTCTTTTTCCTTGTTTGCTCACTATAATAATGAGGCTATGCAATTTCAATATGTATGCATTTTTTTGTTTGATGCATCAAGATAGAAGGTTAGAGTCTCTAGGTCAAGCCAACATGATTTTTGACTTGGACAAAGTTTGATTGGTTTTGACCAAATTGGGTTGGAATTGGTCAAACTTTGGTCAAGGTTTTCCTAGCATCTAATGCATGATGATATTTTTTGATGCATGATTTTTGTAAATGGATTTGGAAGTATGATGATGCATACCTAAAAATCTTTTGCAAGTATCGGGATTTTGAGCTCGCAGCGATGTTGAGCTCTTTCTCGGTCTTACTGGATTTTGAGGAAGTTTGCAACTTTTGGATTCTGAAGCTCGCAGCAATGTTGAGCTCTTTTCCAGATTTTGGGAAGTTTGATGAGATTGGCTTGTTCTCGCAGCGATGTTGAGTTCGAGCCTTCTTTGAGAATTCTCCACTGACTATGAGCTTGCAGCGATGTTGAGCTCATCTTCAGGCTTCCTGTCTTTTTCGGAGGATTTTCCTTTTCGTTAGAATTGCCCCGGAACCATGTCAAAATTTTGCTAGAATTTTTGTAGCAGAATTCTGTCATTTTGATGTTGATTGATCTTTTCTCTTCCACCTTTTGCAGGTAGTTCTTCTAGAACGAACAAAGGTAAAGGTCCTGTTACTGACGTACCTCGTCGGTCTGCTAGATCTTCCAATGCTGCCGTTCAGCAGGCTTGGGAGAAGGTCCAGTTTGTGGAGAAAAACTTGGAAGAATACGATTCCCTCAATCGTGATGAGATGAGACAGCGATTGATCGCTCTCAAGGATGAGGAGTTCTATAAGATCATGGTAAGCAGCCGTCCCTGGGTTACGGACGATCAGAGCGTTATGCTCAAGCCTACCTTCTTCTTCGATGATGCAGTCCCCGACGACTTGACATACCAAAGGAGATGTTTTCAGTTCTCTTACTCAGCAGATGGTGAGGAGAGAACTATTTCTACCCGGTCGTCTTTTGATCGGACCATCTCGATCCTGAGCCTTTCTCCCACGTGCCCTAAGAGGGAAGATCCTCCGAGTTGGGTGAAGAGGACCAGTGTCATCAAGACCGGGCTTTTTGTTGGTGCACCTTCCGGTTTTGCAGAGAAGCCACCTGTCCGTCTGGACGTGTTGATGCCAGCCAGTGGCTACCAAGGTTCTGATCATCCATTGGTCAATTTGAGACCGGTGGGCCTTGGCGTTTTTCGAGGTGACGGCAGCAATTAGGTGAAGCCTTTTCGACTTCGTGGCCGTTTTAGTGCTGACTCGAGCTGGGAGTCATGGACTGATCACACCTTGAGGATTGGTGAGGCCGTTCTTCGGGAGGCCGAGATTTTTGACGCGGTTTGCGCTTTTCGGCAAACCGTCGTTTTCTCCGATGAGGCTTTCATGGCCATGCTGGAGTCATTCCTTCCACAAACCAACACCTTCATTGTGACGAATGGTGAGATTGGTTTTTCTTTTAACGAGCTGATGGAACGCGCTCCGAGGCGCCGTGGGGCGGCTACCGGGGTCGGCGGAACGTGGGAGTCCGTCGGGTCCAGCCCTTTCGCGCCCTGGCGGGCCTGAAGCGTGCATCAACATTTTTTTCTGTGGGTGTGCCAGATTTTCTATTTTACTTGGAATTGCAAGTGGTAATCCGGAGATCAACCTTCGCAAGTAAAAAGGAAATCAACTTCTTTCAAGTTTTCCATTGCACAAATATTTAAGAAAAGAGACATTTTCTTAATTTGCCGTGAAAGGCGATTTTGTTTGGCATTTATAGCCGATTTACAATTCTTATCAATAATGAAAGACAAGAGTTGTGATTTTTGTCTCTTTAGAAAAATACAAACTACAATGAAAAGCAAGAAAAGGAAGATCTAACTTTTCAAGAGATTGTGGGGGACTCGTTCAGATTGACGGTCGCAAGCCATGTGTGGTCTTCGCCGTCATCCATGCAGATGAGAACAGAGGATGCTCTTGATTCGCTTGGCTTGGCTATAACCTCAGGTTTTTAGAGGACAAAGACCAAGAGAAGGTCCTATGTCCAATAAAAAGCTAAGTAGACGGGCTGAAAAGCCACGTCTAAGCCATTGGAGGCAGTGGGAGAAGGCAAGGACCTTGGGGGGGGGGGGGGGGGGGGGGGTACCCCCCAAGGGACTTTTGTCACCTTATAGTGGTGGCCGGTGCAGAACTTCAGCAGAGTTTTTCTCTCTTTTTCTTTCTCTCAGATCTCTTTCTGATCTTTTTTTCTGATCCCTTTCTGATCTTTTTTCTCTGATCCTGATTTCAATGGAATGATCTCCTATTTATAGGCTTTTGGTAGCCATTTAGGAGGGTTTATGAGCCTTAATGGCTTTAATGGGAGGAGTTACAAGATTTATGTCTTGATTTTGTAACTCTTTTTTCCTTGAATCTGATAGGCCGATGGAGATTAAGGGCTTTTAATCACCTTAATTACCATAATGGGAGGAGTTTCATGGTTTAAATGCCATGAATCAATTGACTTGTAACTCCCAAATGCTTGCTTCTGATTGGGCCGTCCAAAGGAATGAATTAATGACTGCAATAAAGCTAGTCAATTAACCACATTAATTGGTCGCCGAGCAGTCGAAGAGTCGCGGGCCGTGCCGTGTCTTCTGGAATTCTTCTGGCGATGATCATCGATGGATCTTCATGCTGATCGACATCGGATGAACATGTAACTTCAGACAGTGATAGCTAAGAGCGGGCCGGTGACATCTGTCTTGTCGATTTCTCGATCGGTCGGACAGAAAGAGCACTTTTTTTGGTCGACCGGTTGGCGATCTTGGAGCGATCAATGATGATTTTATGCTTTTGGAGGTTGACCCGTGATTTTGACGGATGTCGGAGGATATGAGTCAATTTCAAGCACTAAAAATCACATTTTCAGGAAACCACAGGGGCCAAAGTGCGCGAAACGCGAAAAAAGACGGAAAAAACGGGTCACCGGCCGAAAATCCGGTGACCCGGACTTCCATGGTCGCCGGCGACCATGGGCCATGGTCGCAGGGGCCTGCGATCCTGGGGGAATTTTCCCCTTCGGAGCCCGTTTTGCGGTCGTTTTGAGGTCCTTTTCGTCGCCGTTTTCTTCTGTATTTTTCCTGACATTTCTTCTCATTTATTGGCTTGATTTCCCTGTAGAAAACCTGATGAGAATCCTTGCATTTTTAGAGTGCAAAGTTTCCAATTTTCCGGGAAAGCCGAAGACTTTGTCGCGTAGAGCTGCTGATTTTCCGCCAGAAGCTGAAACTTGGTTAAACGATGTCGGAATGACCTGAAATTTGAGGTGGAGCCTCCTGAGCAATAAATAAGACCAACCATAGGCTTTTTGTTTGAGTTTTGAAGCCATTTGGGGTCCCGTCGATGCTTCACTTGATTTTGCTGCGGGGAAAATGCCGAGCTTTGATATGTGGCCAAACGATGTCCGATTGACCTGAAATTTGACGGGGAGCCTATTGGAGTCATTTTGAGACGTTCCATGGGCTCCGTTTTGGATGTCATGGTCCCGGGTTGCTCCGCCGCCGGTAGGCTTGATTTTCTCTCGGAGCATCGAAACCTGGTCAAACGTTGTCAGAATGACCTGAAATTTGACGTGCAGCCTTTTGGAAGCATGTTGAAGCCACTCATGCACTTGGTTTGATGAGCGAAGGCTTCGGTGGTTCCCGCCGCCGGGAGGCTTGATTTTGCTGCTCGAGCATTGATGGAGGGTCAAACGTTGTCGGTTTGACTTGAAATTTGGCATGGAGCCCTTTTGGGACATGCTGGAGTCATCTGTAGGCTCTGATCGAAGTTTTGACATCTCCGATGATGTCGCCGCCGGGAGCGCCATTTTAGCTGTCGGAGAAGCGAAGTTAGGCCAAATGATTTCTGAAATGGCCCGAAACTTCATGTGTACTCTTCTCTTGGCTATCTTGAAGGATCTTGCAGTTTTTGTTTGATTCTGACAAGATTTGATTCTTTGGAGTAGTTGCATTGTCTATTTATGGCAGGTTGCGACTTCATGTAGCTTTCTTGATGTTGAAGAGGCAAAGTGACATTTTTGGTGTCAACAATCTTTCTCTTTGGGAAAGTAGCTAAATTTTAGCACTTACCTCCTTTCTTTCTCTTTGTTTCCTCTTTTGGCTTGCTCTCTTCTATAAAAGCAAAGAGGGTTGGTGCTTTTGCTCCATTACTTTCTTTTTGCAAAAAATCTTCAAGAGTGCTCCCCAAGGCAAGAAGTGCTTTCTCTTCTTCAAGGATCTCCAAGCTTTTTTCTTCTTCTTCTCCATCAATGGCTTTAAGTAAGTTTTCTTCTTCGTCAAGAATCTCCATTGTAGAAATAGTTTCTTCATCATTTTTTTCTTCTTTTTCTTTTCTTTTCTTTCTTCTTCTCTTTTTTTTTTCTTTTCTTTTCTTGTCATGCACGTTTTTTCTTCCCCTTTTTTTTTTCGTGCTTCTCTTTTTTTCTTTCCCCTTTTTTTTTCTTTTTTTTTTCCTTCTTTTCACGATTTTCTCTTCTTTTTTTTTTTTCGTGAACTCTTTTTTTCTTTCTTTCTGTTTTTTTTTTCACGCTGATCTTTTTTTTTTAGCGTTTTTCTCTTCTTTTCTCTTTTTTTTTTTTTTTTGCTGTTTTTTTTTTCTCTGGCTGTACGGACCTGACCGTACTGCACGTGGCAGTGGGCCACGGCCTGTGGGCCAAAATTTTTTATTTATTTTTTTTTTTTGCTGAGATTTTTTTTTCTCTTTCGTTTTCTTTTTCCTTGTTTGCTCACTATAATAATGAGGCTATGCAATTTCAATATGTATGCATTTTTTTGTTTGATGCATCAAGATAGAAGGTTAGAGTCTCTAGGTCAAGCCAACATGATTTTTGACTTGGACAAAGTTTGATTGGTTTTGACCAAATTGGGTTGGAATTGGTCAAACTTTGGTCAAGGTTTTCCTAGCATCTAATGCATGATGATATTTTTTGATGCATGATTTTTGTAAATGGATTTGGAAGTATGATGATGCATACCTAAAAATCTTTTGCAAGTATCGGGATTTTGAGCTCGCAGCGATGTTGAGCTCTTTCTCGGTCTTACTGGATTTTGAGGAAGTTTGCAACTTTTGGATTCTGAAGCTCGCAGCAATGTTGAGCTCTTTTCCAGATTTTGGGAAGTTTGATGAGATTGGCTTGTTCTCGCAGCGATGTTGAGTTCGAGCCTTCTTTGAGAATTCTCCACTGACTATGAGCTTGCAGCGATGTTGAGCTCATCTTCAGGCTTCCTGTCTTTTTCGGAGGATTTTCCTTTTCGTTAGGATTGCCCCGGAACCATGTCAAAATTTTGCTAGAATTTTTGTAGCAGAATTCTGTCATTTTGATGTTGATTGATCTTTTCTCTTCCACCTTTTGCAGGTAGTTCTTCTAGAACGAACAAAGGTAAAGGTCCTGTTACTGACGTACCTCGTCGGTCTGCTAGATCTTCCAATGCTGCCGTTCAGCAGGCTTGGGAGAAGGTCCAGTTTGTGGAGAAAAACTTGGAAGAATACGATTCCCTCAATCGTGATGAGATGAGACAGCGATTGATCGCTCTCAAGGATGAGGAGTTCTATAAGATCATGGTAAGCAGCCGTCCCTGGGTTACGGACGATCAGAGCGTTATGCTCAAGCCTACCTTCTTCTTCGATGATGCAGTCCCCGACGACTTGACATACCAAAGGAGATGTTTTCAGTTCTCTTACTCAGCAGATGGTGAGGAGAGAACTATTTCTACCCGGTCGTCTTTTGATCGGACCATCTCGATCCTGAGCCTTTCTCCCACGTGCCCTAAGAGGGAAGATCCTCCGAGTTGGGTGAAGAGGACCAGTGTCATCAAGACCGGGCTTTTTGTTGGTGCACCTTCCGGTTTTGCAGAGAAGCCACCTGTCCGTCTGGACGTGTTGATGCCAGCCAGTGGCTACCAAGGTTCTGATCATCCATTGGTCAATTTGAGACCGGTGGGCCTTGGCGTTTTTCGAGGTGACGGCAGCAATTAGGTGAAGCCTTTTCGACTTCGTGGCCGTTTTAGTGCTGACTCGAGCTGGGAGTCATGGACTGATCACACCTTGAGGATTGGTGAGGCCGTTCTTCGGGAGGCCGAGATTTTTGACGCGGTTTGCGCTTTTCGGCAAACCGTCGTTTTCTCCGATGAGGCTTTCATGGCCATGCTGGAGTCATTCCTTCCACAAACCAACACCTTCATTGTGACGAATGGTGAGATTGGTTTTTCTTTTAACGAGCTGATGGAACGCGCTCCGAGGCGCCGTGGGGCGGCTACCGGGGTCGGCGGAACGTGGGAGTCCGTCGGGTCCAGCCCTTTCGCGCCCTGGCGGGCCTGAAGCGTGCATCAACATTTTTTTCTGTGGGTGTGCCAGATTTTCTATTTTACTTGGAATTGCAAGTGGTAATCCGGAGATCAACCTTCGCAAGTAAAAAGGAAATCAACTTCTTTCAAGTTTTCCATTGCACAAATATTTAAGAAAAGAGACATTTTCTTAATTTGCCGTGAAAGGCGATTTTGTTTGGCATTTATAGCCGATTTACAATTCTTATCAATAATGAAAGACAAGAGTTGTGATTTTTGTCTCTTTAGAAAAATACAAACTACAATGAAAAGCAAGAAAAGGAAGATCTAACTTTTCAAGAGATTGTGGGGGACTCGTTCAGATTGACGGTCGCAAGCCATGTGTGGTCTTCGCCGTCATCCATGCAGATGAGAACAGAGGATGCTCTTGATTCGCTTGGCTTGGCTATAACCTCAGGTTTTTAGAGGACAAAGACCAAGAGAAGGTCCTATGTCCAATAAAAAGCTAAGTAGACGGGCTGAAAAGCCACGTCTAAGCCATTGGAGGCAGTGGGAGAAGGCAAGGACCTTGGGGGGGGGCGGGGGGGGTACCCCCCAAGGGACTTTTGTCACCTTATAGTGGTGGCCGGTGCAGAACTTCAGCAGAGTTTTTCTCTCTTTTTCTTTCTCTCAGATCTCTTTCTGATCTTTTTTTCTGATCCCTTTCTGATCTTTTTTCTCTGATCCTGATTTCAATGGAATGCTCTCCTATTTATAGGCTTTTGGTAGCCATTTAGGAGGGTTTATGAGCCTTAATGGCTTTAATGGGAGGAGTTACAAGATTTATGTCTTGATTTTGTAACTCTTTTTTCCTTGAATCTGATTGGCCGATGGAGATTAAGGGCTTTTAATCACCTTAATTATCATAATGGGAGGAGTTTCATGGTTTAAATGCCATGAATCAATTGACTTGTAACTCCCAAATGCTTGCTTCTGATTGGGCCGTCCAAAGAAATGAATTAATGACTGCAATAAAGCTAGTCAATTAACCACATTAATTGGTCGCCGAGCAGTCGAAGAGTCGCGGGCCGTGCCGTGTCTTCTGGAATTCTTCTGGCGATGATCATCGATGGATCTTCATGCTGATCGACATCGGATGAACATGTAACTTCAGACATTGATAGCTAAGAGCGGGCCGGTGACATCTGTCTTGTCGATTTCTCGATCGGTCGGACAGAAAGAGCACTTTTTTTGGTCGACCGGTTGGCGATCTTGGAGCGATCAATGATGATTTTATGCTTTTGGAGGTTGACCCGTGATTTTGACGGATGTCGGAGGATATGAGTCAATTTCAAGCACTAAAAATCACATTTTCAGGAAACCACAGGGGCCAAAGTGCGCGAAACGCGAAAAAAGACGGAAAAACGGGTCACTAGCGGAAAATCCGGTGACCCGGACTTCCATGGTCGCCGGCGACCATGGGCCATGGTCGCAGGGGCCTGCGACCCTGGGGGAATTTTCCCCTTCGGAGCCCGTTTTGCGGTCGTTTTGAGGTCTTTTTCGTCGTCGTTTTCCTGACATTTCTTCTCATTTATTGGCTTGATTTCCCTGTAGAAAACCTGATGAGAATCCTTGCATTTTTAGAGTGCAAAGTTTCCAATTTTCCGGGAAAGCCGAAGACTTTGTCGCATAAAGCTGCTGATTTTCCGCCAGAAGCTGAAACTTGGTCAAACGATGTCGGAATGACCTAAAATTTGAGGTGAAGCCTCCTGAGCAATAAATAAGACCAACCATAGGCTTTTGTTTGAGTTTTGAAGCCGTTTGGGGTCCCGTCGATGCTTCACTTGATTTTGCTACGGGGAAAATGCCGAGCTTTGATATGTGGCCAAACGATGTCCGATTGACCTGAAATTTGACGTGCAGCCTTTTGGAAGCATGTTGAAGCCACTCATACACTTGGTTTGATGAGCGAAGGCTTCGGTGGTTCCCGCCGCCAGGAGGCTTGATTTTGCTGCTCGAGCATTGATGGAGGGTCAAACGTTGTCGGTTTGACTTGAAATTTGGCATGGAGCCCTTTTGGGACATGCTGGAGTCATCTGTACGCTCTGATCGAAGTTTTGACGTCTCCGATGATGTCGCCGCCGGGAGCGCCATTTTAGCTGTCGGAGAAGCGAAGTTAGGCCAAATGATTCTGAAATGGCCCGAAACTTCATGTGTACTCTTCTCTTGGCTATCTTGAAGGATCTTGCAGTTTTTGTTTGATTCTGACAAGATTTGATTTTTTGGAGAAATTGCATTGCCTATTTATGGCAGGTTGCGACTTCATGCAGCTTTCTTGATTTGAAGAGGCAAAGTGACATTTTTGGTGTCAACAAATGCCCCCTCGAGGTACAGAGACGAGTTGCTTGACTTTTGTAGTCGATGTGCCTCGAAGAGATTTTTGAAGGAGAGCTTGTGTCTTGACCAAGAGTCTTTGAGCAATCCTTCCTTTGGTAGAGTAGCCTTTGAGCTTCCAGGGGAATTTTATGGTAATGAAAGGAATCAAATACCATCTCGAGGCAAAGTTTTGAAGATGACATCATGGATGTGGATTTGGGCTTTTGTTTTTGACCTTGTGACCTAACAAGCTGTATGTGGCAGGTTAGGGGGTCGGGTTTTCGTTTTGACCTTGTGACCCAACAAGCTGTATGTGGCAAGTTGGGGGATCATGATTTGGTTTTTGGTTTTGGTCTTGTGACCTAACAAGCTGTATGTGGCAAGTTAGGGGACCAGGATTTGGTTTTTGGTCACTCTTTGGGACTGTGTGGGTCCATTGGAGTGTTTGGATTTTTGTGAAATGTCAATTTCAAGATTTTGGCTCAATTTGGTATATGAGGCTGGATGGTTTGATTTTTGGAAGCTCATGGGGCTTGGGATTTTTTTGTATGGTTCAATCAACTCAAAAGAGGCATGGAACCATTATTGTATGCTCTTGGTAAGAGGATTTTTTTTTCCTGACTAAAAGCCCAAATTTTTTTTTTTTTTTTTTTTTATAGTGCCTAGGTGGTCAAACCTGGCTCATATGGGCTAACCCATGGGACCTTAAGCTTTTTAGGATGGCTTAGATCTCATGTGGGGTCATTTTGTAGAGAATATCTAAAGATATCTCATTTGGATAGAGAATATCTAAAAATATCTTTATGGGAGAGAATCTCTCATATTCCCTTAATTTGGGAGAGAATATCTCAAGGTATCTTTCTTTTTGGGAAAGAATCTTCAATATCCTATTTCATTGGAGAGAATCTCTCATTTGATTGATTTTGGGAGGAAATCTCTCAAAGACATCTTTCTTTTTGGAAAAGAATCTTTCTAATTCCTTCTCTTTTGGTAAGGTTACTAATTAGTAACACTTACCTTTCTTCTTTGTTTCCTTCTTTGATTTGCTCTCTCCTATAAAAGCAAAGGAAGGTAGGATCTCTTGCTCTTATTGCTTTCTTTTGCAACAATCTCAAGAGAGCTCCAAGGCCAAGAGTTTTTCTTTTTCAAGGATCTTTAAGCTTTTTCCTTCTTCTTCTCCATCAATGGCTTCAAGTAAGTTTTCTTTCTTTTTCTTTCAAGAAAACTCTATGTAGAGAATAGGATGGTAAAGAAAGTTTCTCTTCTCTTTTCTTTTTCTTTCTTCTTCTTTTTTTTTTCATTCTTTCTGTTCTTCTTCTCTTTTTTTTTTCTTTTTTTTTTCCACGTGATTTCTATTTTTTTTTTTCTCTTTTTTTTTTCACGTGTGTCTCTCTTTTTTTTTTTGGGCCGTACGGACAGATCCGTACGGATCTGGTCCGTACGGCCACGTGGCCTGATTTTTTTTTTTTTTTTTTTTTTAAGAAAGTTTTTTTTCTTTTCTTTCTCCCTCTTTTTTTTTTTTGAGAAAGTTTCTTCTTTTTTTTTTTCTTTTTGCTCATCATGATAATGCGTTTTTATGCAAATCTAGATGTTCATGCATGTACTTTTTGTAAATTGAATTTGAGAGCATGATAGCATACCTGAAAATCTTTGCAAATTTGGGAATTTGGAGCTCGCAGCGATGTTGAGCCCTTCTTGATTTTGCGGAGATTTTGAGGTTTCGAAAGTTTGGAGTTTCGGAGCCCGCAGCAATGTTGAGCCCATCTTCAAACTTTCTATTTCCGTCGGGGTATTTCCTTTTTCTTTGGAATTGACCCGGAGTCATGCCAAAATTTCGCCAGATTTTTGGTGCGACAAAGTGACCCTCTTTTTTTTTTTTTTTTTTAGCGAAATCCTGTCATTTTGATGACGATCTTTTTCTTTTCCAACCTTTGTAGGTGGTTCCTCTAGAGCGAACAAGGGTAAAGAGCCTGCTACAAGCGTACCTCGTCGATCTGCTAGATCTTCCAATGTGGCCGTTCAGCAGGCCTGGGAGAAGGACCAGTTTGTTGAGAAGAACTTGGAAGAGTGCGATTCCCTCAATCGCGATGAGATGAGACAGCGATTGATCGCTCTCAAGAATGAGGAATTCTATAAGATCATGGTAAGCAACCGTCCTTGGGTTATGGACGATCTGAGGGTTTTACCCAAGCCTACCTTCTTCTTTGGAGATGCAGTCCCTGACGACTTGACATACCAAAGGAGATGTTTTCAGTTCTCTTACACAGCAAATGGTGAGGAGAGAACTATTTCTACCCGGTCGTCTTTTGATCGGACCATCTCGATCCTGAGCCTTTCTCCCACGTGCCCTAAGAGGGAAGATCCTCCGAGCTGGGTGAAGAGGACCAGTGTGATCAAGACCGGGGTTTTTGTTGGTGGACCCTCCGGATATGCGGAGAAGGACATGTTGATGCCAGCCAGCGGCTACCAGGGCTCTGATTATCCGTCGGTCGATTTGAGACCGGTGGGCCTTGGCGTTTTCAGCGGTGACGGCAGTACTTGGGTGAAGCCTTTTCGACTTCGTGGCCGTTTCAATGTTGACTCCGATTGGAAGTCATGGACTGACCACACCTTGCTGATTGGGGGCGCCGTTTTGAAGGAAGCCGGGATTTTTGACGCGGTCCGCGCTTTTAGGGAGACCGTGACTTTTTCCGATGATGCCTTCATGGCTATGTTGGAGTCTTTCCTCCCTCAGACCAATACCTTCGTTGTCACGAACGGTGAGATTGGTTTTTCTCTGAAGGAGTTAAGTGCTATTACTGGATTGCCCATCCTTGGCAAACTCTACGAGGAGTTCATGCCGATTGACAGCGTCCTCGAGGAGCAGTCAGAGGAGTTCAGGCTCCTATACTTTCAGCTCGTCGCCTTCTATGATTTTTTGAAGGAGGGCTCGAAAGTAAGATCCAGCAGTTGGAAGAGTTGTGGCTCTTCGTTCCCTAACTTCTTCGACGGTGGAGAACCTTCTGATAGCATGACCCGGGAAGACAGGAAGAAGACTTCGGCCATGCAGGAAGAGTTGAAGGGTTTCTTCGCGAGCACAGATGCCATTTGTTCTGACATTACACTGCGGAGAGATCTTGCTGTTTACCTCACTTTTTGGCTGGGTGAGGCTATTTTTGCTGGTGGAGATGGGACGCACATCAGGCCGCATTGTATTTTTCCGGCTTGTCAGATGGCGTTTGGAGAGCGGCTTGCTTTGGTGCCCGCTCTTTACTCCTACCTGTGTACCGAACTGCAGGCTGCTGCTTTCTTGGTTCGGCTTGGGCTCCCTATGAATAGGGTATTTTCAGCCCATATCTTTTATTCGTGGTTTGTATACCACTGTCCTGGCTTCCACCAGCTGGGTGCTGCACAGGATGATGATCCTCTGATGATTCGATTGGCTAAGGGAAAAGCCGTATCCGAATCACTTTTGTTTGCCCGCATGAGGATCCGACGATTCAGGGACGTCGAGATGGGGCAGTCTTCAGTTAAGCTTTCTCCGGAGTTGCGGAAGAAGGCTTTTGATTTTGGTGCCTCCCGAGACTCTACCAGAGCAGGGTCGGGGAGACATTATGCATTGACAAATGCAGAGAAGGAGTGGCTTTTCAGCATACGGGTCGGCACGATGGTGTACCGCAGACATCTTTTCGTCGACATCCAGCCGTATGTACCTTCTCGCTTTGCGCTTCAGTTGGGCTTCTCTCAAGGCGTTGTTGGAGCGCCTTCGAGTATGGTGAAGCGTTTTGGGGGTCTACAGGATGGCAGAAATGAATGGGCTTTCTATAGTGCTGAAGACACTACTGCCACGATTTCTTATCCTGAGCTGTCGACTTTCATAACTGCCGGCTTCACGAAGTGGTTCGCGGAGAGCTTTTTGGCATATCGGGGGCTTTCCAAGAAGGAGCTTGATGTAAAGCTGTCTTCTAGAAAAGGCATTGGGAAGTCGGATGGCGTCCGGCGAGAGGAAGTTTGGGCCTTCCTTTCTGGAGAGAAGCACAAGATAGGCTTTCTCGGTGACCAGGGCGTCATTGGTTCTGAAGCTGTTCGGGAAGTACCTGATGAGGCTTTGGAGCAGCTAGAACAGGAGGAAGCTGAACTCGACGCTTGGATGCAAGCGGCACAGAGACGAGCTTCCGTGGAGTCTACTGGCGAGAGCAGACCATCCAGTGAGGAGTCAAGTGAGAAACCTGACTCTGATAGTGGGGCGGGTTCTTCTAGGAAGCGAACCCGTAGAGGTAAGAAGAGGAGGAGGAGTCAGCGTCACACGGGGCGGGACGAAGACTCTCCTAATGTGGAAGTCTCTCTCACTGTCAATGAGGAGGTGCCAGGGGAAGCTGACGACCCTCCGGAGAAGAGGATTCGGGAAGAAGAGACCATCGGTGAAGGTATGATTCCTCCTTTTCCTTTTTCTGCTTCTTTCATGGGGCTTTCCATGTTCTGATTTGTTTTCTCACCCTGCTGCTGCTTTTTTGTTTTTAGCAGAGGATGAAGACTTGCCGATGCCTGAGGTTCCGACCGATGAGGCGGTGATGGAGCCGGTTATGGCATCTGAAGAAGAACCGAGGGACTCTGGAATGATTCCAGAACCTCCAATTGGTATAACTTCTTTCGCTTTCTCTTTTTTTTTTTTTTTGCCTGCGACTTGATTTGCTAACATTTTTCTTGTCAGCTGACTTGCCACAGGATTCCGATGACTTTGAACCATCAATGGACGCAAATGTTGATGATGCTTCTGATGAGTTCATGGAGGAAGAGAGTGTTCCGCCAGTCGTCGAAGAAGGTACTTTGTAGTGATGACCCTGATGATTTTTTTTTTTTTTTTTTTTGAACAGGATCATATTCATACCTTTTTGTGTTTCATTTGCAGGTTTTGAAGTGACAGAAGAGAGTCCATCGCTTTCTTCAGAACCAGAGCAAGGGATGCCAGAGGTCGATCCGGAGGTAGAGACCAGTTCTGACATGATTGAGGAGATGCCTCGTGTTGAGATTCCCTCTCCAGTGGCTCCAAGTGAAAAGAGTTCTTTTGTTACTCTTCCAATGGGACATGACATGAGCAGCCGATCAGCGGAGAAGGGTGAATCTTCATCCAGTTCGTCTCTTCAATTTGCGAAGAAGGTGCTGGCTCGGGTTTTGAGTTCTTGGGTCAAGACTCTCCTTTCTGGATGTCACAGGTGCCAGGGCGATCGTTGATAGGATCACTGCACTGGGTGACAAGTGGTTTGAGACCATGGGTTTCCCTGACGACCAATTCTTCAAGGAGATGTTCTTGGACCCTGCTGATAAGGCTAAGTCTGACCTGAATGAGGCTACACAAAGCAAGAAGCAGCTAGTTCGGGAGAAGAACAAGGAAGAGCTAGCCATCATCGGATTGAGGCATGACCTTAACGTCCTTGATAGGGAAGTTGAGGAGGCCAGGAAACGTCTTGAGCATTTGAAGGCACAAGTCGATGCGAAGTGGGCTGCTATAACAGAGGCTCGTGACAGGGAGAGTACTCTGATTCGCAGGGTTGCAGATGCCGGTCAAGTTCTCGAGAGGAGGACTCTAGAAAACGAACGATGGCAAACTGCTGGGGAAGAGCTTCCCGGTGTAAAAGAAGGGTTACGGCATTCGCCAGCATCTCATGGCAAGTTCCTGAAGAAGCGTGCCTTGGAAACTCTGACGGCTGAGGCCAAAAGTTTGCTTGAGGAGCTGAAGCTTTGGCTGGAGACCATTTTTGGCTGAGCTCCTGATTTTTTATAGCAGAAACCATTCTTCTTTTTTTTTGGCACCACATGTATTTTTTGGTACTCTTTTTTTTTTGTAGTGCTTGTGAACACTTTCTATTTTTTTTTTTTGCTTTGGTACCACATGTATTTTTTTGGTACCTTTTTTTTTTTTGTAGTGCTTGTGAACACTTTCTATTTTTTTTTTTGCTTTGGTACCACATGTATTTTTTTTGGTACCTTTTTTTTGTTCCCTACGCTCACTCAAATCTTTTTGTGATGAAAGCAATTGCTAAATGGGATTTGATCAAAAGCTTTGTCATTTTGTGAAAATCTTTTGTCAAATGGTTGTTTTGGTAGGGGAAACGAATTTGGCATGAAAGCCGGATTTTTGTGGCATTTACAGCCAGTTTGGTGGCATTGATAGCCAATTGGTGGCATTTATAGCCGGTTTGGTGGCATTGATAGCCAATTTTGTGGCATTTATAGCCGGTTTTGACATGAGAGTCAGGTTTTTTTTTTGTGTGGCATTTGTAGCCGAGTTTTTTGAAAACCGAGTTTTGTTTTATTGGCATGAAAGCCGATTTTGGCGTTTATAGCCGGAAATTTTTGTTTTGGCATTTATAGCCGGATTTTGGCATTTATAGCTGAGTTTTGGTTTTCAAAATGCAGGTATCGACTAAATGTCGCCTCCCCGCTGAATGGTCTTGCAAGTATCGATGGAATGTCGCTTCCTTGCTCATTCGGTTTTGCGAGTATTGATGGAATGTCACTTCCTCGCGGGTTAGGTTTTGCTAGTATCGATGGAATGTCGCTTCCTCGCGGATTGGGGTGCAAATATCGACTAAGCGTCGCTTCCTTGCGTTTCCCAAAACTTTTGGTTTTGCGGGTACTGACTTGATGTCGTTTCTCCGCGATTTTTGAAATTTGAGGTTTTCTCGAACCATTTGTAATTTTGGGTTGTGGATAGCAACTGGTATGTTGCATCTCCACGATTTTTGAAATTGGGTTGTGGATATCAACTGGTTTATTGCTTCTCCACGATTTTAGGTTTTTTTTTTTGCAAGTATCGACGAAATGTCGCTTCCCTGCGATTTTGGGTGCAAGTATCGATGGAATGTCGCATCCTTGCTTTTTTTCAAAATTTTTGTTTTGCGGGTACTGACTTTGATGTCGTTTCCCCACGATTTTTGAAAAACCATTTTTTTTTGTTTAAAGACACGAGGGTCGTAAATTTTGACCTAGAACCATTTGGCGGTAAAAGGTAAGGTGGACTAGGGTGGAAATCCCTGAATCCGGATTTTTGTTTCAAACCATGAATTTTGGTTCAAGGATCGAAAGTTTTGGTCAAGTCAGGGAGAGGCTCCTAAACTTGGATTTTTTTTTTTTTTTTTTGTTTTTGAACAAGGAAACGATGAAAGTAAGCATTGTTTTTGAATCTCTAGAAATTTTGACATTTGATATGAAAATTCTAAAGAGAGTGGGTTTGACGAGCGAGTACCTGAGAACAGGTTTTGGCCATACAGGCATTGCTCTTACCCAGTTGGGTAAGTCTTCAAGGGTAGTACCGCTTCAAGAACTTGCCGTTGATAGGCAGCATACATCTGTCGCCTTCCATGTTTAGGAGGGCATATGCGCCGTTGGAGAAGACCTTGTCGATGACGTAAGGTCCCTCCCATTTTGGTTCAAATTTGCCTTTGGATTTGTGTGCGAAGACCATTGGTCTTTTTACCGCAAGAACCAAGTCACCCTTTTTGTAGGCGCGTTGCCGGACCCTTTTGTCAAAAGATCCTGCCATGCGTGCTTGGTAAAGTTCAATGCTTTGTCGAGCTTCGAGCCGTCTCTCGTCAAGATTGTCCAGCTCATGGAGTCGCAATTTGACATTGCTTTCTTGAGTCATGTCATTTTGTAGAGATACCCTCAGAGAAGGAATTTGTACCTCTAGGGGCACGACAGCTTCGCATCCATAGACCAAGGAGAATGGTGTGCTATGGGTTGGTCCTCGAACGGTGGTTCGATAGGCCCACAAAGCTTCAGACAGTTTATCGCTCCAGTATCTTTTGTGACTAGAGACCATTTTCTTGAGGATTTTGCAGAGTGTCTTGTTGAAGGCTTCTGCTAATCCGTTTGCTGCCGGATTGTATGGAGTCGAAGGACAGCTTTGGATTTTGTATTTGTCGCAAAACCTGTAGAATCGATGATCCCGGAATTGTGGTCCGTTATCATGGACGAATCTCTTGGGTATGCCGAAACGACAAATGATGTTGGTGCGTAGGAATTGAAGAACTGATGAGGTCTTCATTTCGTTGAACGCAAATGCTTCTGACCACTTGGAGAAATAATCCGTAGCGGCGAAGATGAAGCGATGACCTTTGCTTGAAGGGGGAGAGATAGGACCTATGATGTCCATGCCCCATGCTTCGAAAGGCCATGAGATTACTGTAGGATGTAGCCATTCCGGAGGCATGTGAATGTAGTCTCCATGAACTTGGCATTGTTGGCAACGCTTAGCAAATTGCATTGCGTCGGGTACCATGGTAGGCCAGTAGTAACCCAACCTTTTGATTTCGTCGTAGAGCTTGGGACCAGCCTGATGAGCTCCACAAAGACCAGCGTGAACTTCTTTGAGTGTTTCTTCAGCTTCTTGTTGTGACAAGCAGCGTAGGAGTACTCCATTGAAGGATTTCCTGTAAAGGATCTTTGAAGGGATATCCAAATGAAAGTTTGGGGCTCGCCTTTGAATGCTTACCCGTTCTTTTGGATCTTCAGGTAGGATTCCGAACATAGTGTAATCAATGAACGGATCCCTCCAGTCGCCGATTGAAGGTTGAAGGATAGAGATTCCACTTCCAACCACTCGGTGGCATTCAGCAACTGCTTGGTGTGTGTTAAGAGGAGGGAGGATCCTTCTCTCGCACACTGTAATTTGCATGTTTTCCCCTTCCTGGATCGCCATTGATGCGGCAAGTCCGGCCAGGGCATCTGCACGGATATTTTCACCTCTACGTATGTGGGTGATGTTGCAGATGTCAAACTTTTGCAGAAGCGATTGTGCCTTGTTGTAATAAGGCAGCAGATCGGGCTTCCTGACTTCATATTTCTGATTCATCTGGTTGACGATCAGTTGAGAGTCTCCAAAGACTTCCAGCATAGTGATACCGGATTCGATGGCGAGTTCCAATCCTAGGATCAGAGCTTGGTATTCAGCTGCATTGTTTGTGCATGGTTCCAGTAGCGAGAAAGCGTGTGGAATCATGCATTTGTCGGGGCTAACAAAGAGGATGCCAACTCCCGAGATCAGCTTTCTATTTTCATTTGTCCTGGTTGCACCGTCAAAGTACATGTCCCAGGAGGCATTTGGTGAGGAAGTCTCCACGTTGTAGACAGGTTCGTCTGGGAGATCATCTCTGAGTGGTGAATCTTTAGGCAATGGATGCTCTGCAAGGAAATCTGCTAGAGCTTGGCCTTTGATTGCTTTTTGTGGAACATACCTAATATCAAATTGTGATAAGAGGATGGACCATTTTGCCAGTCGGGCATTGAGAGAACCGGCCTTCGTGACAAGGACCTTCAAGAGGTTGATCCTCGAGACCAGGTAGACTGTGTTGGAAAGCAAGTAGTGACGTAGCTTTTGTACGGCGAACATCACTGCAAGGCATTCTTTTTCGACTGGAGAGCAGCGATGCTCTGCACCTACTAGCATGCGGCTGAGGTAGTATAGAGCAGCTTCTTTTCTTTCATCATTTTCTTGTGCAAGCAGAGCGCCTACAGAATGATCAAGAGCTCTTGTGTACAAGATGAATGGTTTTCCAGTGGCAGGGGCAGCTAACACTGGAGGTTTGGTCAGGTATGACTTGATATCTTGAAATGCGGCTTCGCAGTCGGCATCCCAGACAAAGTCTACACCTTTTTTCATCAATCGAGAGAATGGACGACATTTCCCCGAAAGATTGGAGATGAACCGTCTGATGTAGGCCAATCTCCCTTGAAGCCCTTTTAATTCTCTCAAGGTTCTTGGAGAGGGCATTTCTAGAATAGCCTTGACTTTTATGGGGTCAAGTTCTATTCCAGCTTTCCGAACTAGGAATCCAAGGAAATTACCCGACGGGACGCCGAAGAAGCATTTTAGAGGATTCATCCGCAGTTTGTGTTTGCGGAGTCGGAGGAAGACTTCCCGAAGATCTTTGAGATGGTCTTCTTTTCTTCTACTTTTGACGGCGAGGTCATCAACGTAACATTCGACCGTCTTGTGCTGCATATCTTGGAATATTTTCATCATAGCCCTCTGATATGTGGCACCAGCATTTTTCAGACCAAATGGCATGACAGTGTAGCAATACACGCCAAATGGAGTCCGAAATGAAGTGTGCTTTTCATCTTCAGGATGCATCTTTATCTGATTGTAGCCAAAGAAGCCATCCATGAATGTCATTCCCTCGAATCCGCAGGTATTGTCAATCATCACCTCCGGTATGGGGAGCGGAAATTCATCTTTAGGGCAAGCGCCATTCAAGTCTCTATAGTCAATACAGACCCTGATCTGCCCAGTTTTCTTTGTCACGGGGACAATATTGGCCAACCACTCTGGATGTTGTTCCTCACGGATGAAGCCAACGCTTTTGAGTTTTTGAACTTCTTGTTCAATTTTATCCATCACATCTGGACGGAATCTTCTTTGGCCTTGTTTGACAGGCTTGATGTCTTCTTGAAGATTGAGTTTGTGGACTGCTACTTTGGGGTCTAAACCAGGCATTTCAGCATAGGACCATGCAAAGCAATCAACGAACTCACGAAGAAAAGCGATATACTCGGGTAACTCATCATCCTTCATATTCTTGCTTATGAATACAGGACGTGGGTTATCAGGTGTTCCCAAGTTTATCTTTTGAACAGGATCTTCTGTCGGAAGGTTCGAAGGTGGTTCCTCCACAATATTTTCGGAGGCTTCCAACTCAACGAAACCTTCTGGAGTTTCAACTGCATTACCAGACCAAGGCTCTGTTCCTTTCCAT
This sequence comes from Umbellularia californica, assembly GCA_028538565.1. NCBI lineage: Eukaryota > Viridiplantae > Streptophyta > Magnoliopsida > Laurales > Lauraceae > Umbellularia > Umbellularia californica. Next base: position 14,081,522 of record JAPQWN010000009.1, on the reverse strand, counting down.
GGATTTTCTTGATTGGTGATCTCCTCAAGGCTTGCTATGAGATAGTCCCAATCGCCTGTTGAGTCTGGTATTTCTTTTGGAGACGAGGGTTCTTCTGGGTCAGGATGCCACAAGTCTGTATTATCGGACGATTCTTCTTTATCATCAGAGAAATCATACCAATTGGATGAGCTTCCTGGATCTTTGTCAGGTAACTCTTTAAAGAGATATCCAGGGAGATCGATGTCTTCATGGACTTGAGATGTTGAGGCTTGGTCGGTAAAACGACTTTTAAGCTTTTGTGTCAACTGTCTCAGAGGAGTATCAGGATCATATCCTAACCCACATGAAGACTTTTCTACATGACCGTAGAGTCTCCAATCTTCCAGCTGGCTTTTGGTCAAGGCGGGCTCCAATGGCGTGAGAATACCGCGTCTTTCTCCCAAGCCGACTGGGTTTTGAGCGTCATAGCCCATTTTCTTCATAATTGCTTGTGCCACAGGACTATATAGAGATAGCTGAGGCATACCTTCATTTTGGAAAGGTTCCAGCATGGAGTTTGATGAAGAAGCGTCCGATCTATGGAAGAAGATCGGCCTTTGCTTTGGTGATGTTGCCGGAACAACAAAGGTAGCAGACGTAGGATCTTCTACATCAGCAGGTGTCTCCATCGGAGTGAGAGCAGGCTGAACTTGCTGAGTGTCAGCTTGGCTTGACGATGCATCGTCTTCTGGCTCTGAGTCCGAGTCTGTGTCTTGCATGATAGACACGAGAGAAACAACAAATTTGCCCCCAGACTTTTGTTTCGCCTTCTTCATTTTAGTCGTGATGACCAAAGGTTTTGAAGATTTGAGGGAGATGACGAAGGGAGATTGACTACTCTCTTCTAATTTGCCGGAGGGGTTGTTTTCTTCCGGTGATTTTTGAGGGGCCTTGCCTTTATCTTTCTGGAGATTTTCAGCAGGGGGTGTTATTTCCTCTTCTTCTTTTTCTCCTTCATACATCTGGGAATCTGCGAAGTGGACTTCTTTACCTTTGAAGGGTTTTCTGTCCGCAAAGACTCGATGTACCATGCCGTTGTCGCCGACGAACTTGATGCATTGATGTAGAGTTGAAGGGACAACACCGTTCTCGTGTATCCAAGGACGTCCGAGAAGGATGTTGTAGCATGAGGGGGTTTTTATTGCATACACAGTGACCTCAGAGATAAGATCACCGATTTGTAATTTGAACCTGATTTTACCGATAGGCCTTTGAGCGCTCCCATCGTATCCAAAGATAGATACAGATGTGTGGCTTAGCTTGCTGGGTGGGATGCCCAACTCTTCAAGAGCCGAAGTGGAGATAAGGTTGAGTGCAGAACCTGGGTCGATCTGAACTCTATGTATCGGCATTTCTTTGATGTACCCTGTGAAGTACAGGGGTCGGTTGTGCCTTGCTTCGCCAAGCAGGAGGTCGTCCTTTGTGAAGGCGATGGTTGCACTGGCTGTTTTTTGAACCGAGAGGCATTGGATACATGATCCCTCAGTTTTCTTTTCTCCCTTTGAGGAAGTTTCAGAGTTTTTGACCCGGTAGTCCATTTCAATTTGGAGGACTTGCGGGGCATGTTTGTCGACATCCTCATTCAGTTTTTGTAATTCTGAGATGAGATTATCACGAGTGCGTGGAGACATTCGTAATAAGTCTAGGATGTGAAGACGTGCAGGTATGTGTTTGAAGTGCTCAACCAAGTCATACTTGAAAGCCTCCTTAGGGCCTGCGTGTTCATCATTGTTGCCACTGGGGGCGCTTACAACATCTTTTCCCGAAGGATTTACATAAGTAAAGGAAGATTGGTTGTAATTTTTGTGGTAGTCCCGGCCCGAACGGGTGCCTCTACCAACTTCGAGAGCTTCTTGAGAAGGATCTTCGTTTGGAAGATTGTCTTCAGGATCAAGAGGCTGTCGTTTTTCATCTACTGGGGATGTATCTGCAGCAGAGTTGCCATCCTCAGTGATTGTGTTGCACGGAGCATTTTCCGGGAGCAAGTCCTGAACAGCATCCAGCAGCTTTTCTTCTTCGTTGACCCATCCATCACCCCAAGTTGGGTTTTCTTCATGATGATGAGTCGGGAAGAATGTGTATCCTGAAGTCACAGTCTCAGGAGAAGAAACCTGAGAGGGTGTCATCTCTGTGGAAGTCACGTGAGACGAGGTAGCTCCAGAGGATACATTGCTAGGTGTCGTCGGAGTGTAGGTAATCTCATCAGACGATGCTTCAGAAGAGCTATAGTCCTGATATATTACATTACAGGAAGCTCTGATAGAAGATGTTGCCAGCTCGGAGTCAGACTCATCCTCGGATGTAAGAGGATCATCTATCCAGCAATGTTCTCCATTTTCAGGAGTTAAGGGTGGAGGTACCTGGTGAGCTTCAGGGACTTCCGGCTCTGGATTGTGAGGAGGCTCGTTAACACGATCTTGCTCTTGTTCTAGAGCGAGATGCTGCAAGATCCTTGCATATTCTTCAAGATCAGGCATGGGAGGCAGATCCTCTTCTTCGTCTTCTCCGTGTGGCTCAACATAGTTGATTTCCACTGGAGCAATGACAGGTGCTGGTTTAACAGCATCTTCTTGTGCAGCCTCTTGGTCTTCTTCATCATCAGACCAGGATCCTTGTGGTTGCAAGGGGTTATACCAGATTACTGGCATAAGGTGAGTTTCAGGAACCCATTCTTCATCGGAGAGATATTCTCCTGTTTCAAGAGATTCCTCCCACTCATCGGTGTAGTTGGGCTCGAATCCATCGTCGGTGTCGCTGGACTCGTATCCATCAATGGAGAATCCAACTACCGAGTTGCAAGAGTATGATACCCCCTGCATGGCTTCTTTTTTGAATTGAGGTGGCATGAAATCACTGAGAGTGAAGTTTCTTACCGCCTTTGAAGTCTCTGGAAGGGACGTTTCTGTTGCCCCGAGTGAAGTGGTAGAGGAGGCCTCTGCCCTTTCATGGACTTCTTGTTTTGGCTGGGTCTTCTCTTGCCGTTTGAGCTTGAGGAGATGTTTCCTAGCCTGCCTTCGCTGTTGAGCTGTCGGCTTTGTTTTTACGATCTCCCAGTTTTCATCTTCCAGGAGATCGGGATGTACCCATATGGGTTGTCCGTCTGGTGTCGGGTAAGGAACCAACACTTCGGACGTTTGAATTCTTTTTATCACCTTGAAGGAAGTAGTGATCTTCTTCTTCGGTGATTTTGGTGTTTGTCCACATGACACCATGTTGACGGAGGCAGTCCCATAGTTTTTGTCAAAGGTGATGACTCCGTTTTTCCACATCTCGTTTATCTTCTCTCTCACAACAAAGCATTGATTGAGAGGATGCGAGACCATCTGGTGGTATGGACAGTACCGAGGATCGTTGGTTTTGCCAACATCGCCCGGTCTTTTGGGTTCAGGCAAGGCAAGCTTGCCGTTTGCCACGAGAGCCTCAAAGATTTCTTCGACGTCTTCATCGAACGGATATTTCTTTTCTACTCGCTCTTTGAAGGCATCAGAGAGTTCAGGTCTCTTACCTGCAGCTCTATTTTCAGCTTTCTTTGGTTGCTGAGGAGCTGACTTGGTTTGCACATTAAGGACCTCTTTCTTCTTTGGTTTAGAGGTTGCAATGGCGGTTGGCTCTTTTCTTGATGACTTCTGACTGTTGAGGTCTTTGATCACCATTTCAGCTTCCATAGAAGCTTCGAGGAGTTCCCCCAGGTTCTTTGATTTATTGTTGATGATCATGGAGCGGATTTTAGCTCTCATGTTGTTACGGTAGATGTCGACTAGCGACGCTTGTGGCAGTACATCTGAGCATTTGTACGCCATTGCTTTCCACTTGTGAATGAAGTCATAAGTTGACTCATTCTCTCCCTGTTTTAGGCTGCAGAGCTGAGCCATAGTAACAGGATGATCCTCACCTTGGAAGTGGGTCAGGAAGCGTGTCTCTAGCATAGCCCAGTTCTGAATGGAGTTCTCCGGAAGAGTGGAGTACCAATCGAAGGCCGTACCTTTTAGGGTACTTGCAAAGAGGCGGATCTTGAGTGCATCTTGATCCGCGATAGCTCCCGTCAAGATCTTGAAGTGGATGACGTGCTGTCTGGCCGATCCTTTCCCCGTATATGTTTGGAGAGTAGGATGTTTGAATTTTGTGGGGAACGGGACCGAGTCCATCCATAAAGGATATGGTGGCTTGATCCCATGCTCTTTGAGTATATCCTCTTCTTTAGCTTTGGCGAGGATACTGTCTACGTCCTTTTTGGTAAGGGCGCGTGACTCATTTTCTTCTCCATTTCCCTCGTTATTGCTATGATTCGGAGGAGGCTCATTGTTCACCTGATTTTGGACGACAAGGAGAAGGTTTTCCATCAGAGTTTCAATCCTCTGCTGGCCTTGTTCCAACTGCTGGATGCGTGTGAGCGCATCATCTCGAGGTGGATTCTGAGGTGGCGGCTCAGAACTTGTAGCCAAGACGTTCATCCCTCGGGATTCGAACGAAGAAATCGTCCTGGTGACCGAGCTGGGGCTCATTCTTTTTTATGAAGAGCTTGATGAAGGATTACTCTCCCGTCCTTGGCTTGAAGGGGCAGGAGATTCTTCGGGATGTCTTTGTGTCCTAGTGACGCTACGGGTCACCGGACGTCGGACATGAATTTTTTATGCTGACCTTTGGCGTCTTCTGGTTTTTCCAACCATATGGACGGCAGCAACCTGGTCGGGTCTTTCTTTTTCGACCCATTTGTGGGAGACTTGAAGTGTAGGAGGCTGGATCCGTTGCTTCTCTAGTCTCTTTTGTCGATATGACGCACGGCGGCGTGCTCGACGAGCGATTTGAGCTTCAGTCAGCTCTGGCTGGGCTCTGACGATGAAGGATGTGCTCCCTCGGGCGCAGCAGCCGAGCCTGTCTTCTTTGTAGCTAGGCAAGGACAGGATCCGGACCCGGTCCTTTGCCTGTTGCAGCGAAGCTTTGAATTTTTCAAGTTCGGCCCCTGTAGAGATAAAGGGTCGAACCGAAGGAGTGTAGGCCTTAGCAGGTGCTTGTAGAGGCCTGGTGATGTGTGATCTGATTCTGGGCTTGTGGGAGCAAGCCGGTTCATGCTGGGTTGACTTGGGAGTCAAGTTGGAGATGGGTCTCTCCTCTTTCATGCAGGCAAGAGGGTAGAACTGGTTCTCCTTGAGTGGGGCCAGGTATGCTGGCTTGGTGGAAGTTTGAGACCTCCTTTGTTTTGGGGAAGGTCTTGGAGACCAAGTCTTAGGGTAGACCTGGTTGGTTGTTGGTCGAGGCTTCGCGGGGGTGCCGCGGGCTTCGGGCTTTTGGGCGCTCGCCTTTGGTGTCACGAGAGTGACACGTTGAGAGGCGATCTTCTGCTTTTTGGCAGGAGCAGCTTGTTCTTCGGGAAGTGGGAATGGTCCCAGTGTCCCGAAGACGATGGTCCGGGGAGTCGAGGTCGACCCGGAGTTCAGAGAGTTGCCGAGGGAGTTGACGCTTCGGCAGCTGGCAGGGCGCTTGTAAGTGCGCTCGGTTTGCTTCTGTTGAAGCATGAGTTGGTGCTTGTTCTCATCGAAGATAATGGTTAAGGCTGCCATTGTTAGTTTCGAAAAAGTTCTGAAACAAGACCACATCCATTAGTAATCACAAGAATATAATGATCATAAATGGGAATTTCTATGGTTGTCTTTTCAAATCGCTCAAAGGATATGACCCAAGCGACATGAAGAAGGCAAAAAGCCATAGATGGTACAATTGTTCTGACAGCAAGTATGGTGAGCCCAGAATGAGCGTTCCAGTGACTGCTAGAAGCAATTGTAAACCTAAATTCGACTTATCGAGAAGCAGGGCTTGCTCGAGATAAGAAGAATATAAGGTAGGAGTTACAAATGTGCCGGTCACAGATACAGTAGACCCTGAAAGGGCGTACTAGTACCGCTATGCACAAATGTTGGAGATCGCATCCATGAGATGGGATTCTTTGTTTTGAAAGGTCAGAAATGGATTCGTCAAAGAGAGCAGGTGGCATTCCGATTCAAATACGGGCTCAACGATTTCCGCGAGCGCCAGTACACAGAAGGGAAGAGACCACAATTTCTCGAATCTGAATCCAAAAGTGACGAGTTTTTTTTTGAAATGTCAAGATTGGTTCCATTAAGGAGAGCAAATGGTATTCTGATCTGAACACGGTCTCGGCGATTTCCGCGAGCGCCAGTGCTCAGAAAAGAAGAAACCAAAATTTCTCAGATCTGAAATCAAAAGTGACGAGTTTTTGGAGATTTTTTTTTTGAAATGATTTTTTTATTTTATTATTTTTATTATTTTTATTTTATTATTATTTTTTTTAAAAATATTTATTTATTTATTTATTTTATTTTATTTTATTTTTGAAAATTTTTGTTTTTTTTTTTTTTTTAAGATTTTTTTTGAAAATCTTTTTTTTTTTTTTATTTTGATTTTTATTTTTTTAAGATTTAAAGACGAGAGAGTACACATAGGCCTCCTAACCCGGTCTTATGAAACCTCAATTGATAGAATTGCCCCCAGGTAAGGGTAGGATTACTTAATGAACCCGTTTGGAGGACCCTTGCCTAGAACAGTCAAGCTGTCTCCACACTCTGGAAAAGGCTTTTCTTGAATCAATCGTGATCAAATAACGCAATTGGTTTAACCTTAGTGGTCTATGTCCTTTTTTTTTTTCAAATCCCGTATAGACTCATCGAAGAGAAACGATGGCCCAAAACCTTAGTCGAACGGGCTCAACATTTCTGCAAGCACCAAAGAACGATAGGATAGGATCAAAGTTTCTCAATTTTGAATCCGAACTAAGAAAATTGATTTTTTTTTGATTTTTTTTTTTTTTTTTTTTGAAATCTCTAATGAACTCATCGAAGAGAAACGATGGTCCAAAACCTTAGTCGAACGGGCTCAACATTTCTGCAAGCACCAAAGAACGATAGGATAGGATCAAAGTTTCTCAATTTTGAATTCAAACTAAGAAAACTGATTATTTTTTTTTGATTTTTTTTTTTAAAAGAGAAAGAGTGGAAACAAACTTAAAGAAGTAGAAATTTCCAAAAAATCCCATCTCATTTTTTTTTTTAGGATGCAAAATCCAACATAGGCTACCAGCTAGAAAGTAGCCAAGGAATCCGGAAAAGAAGTATAAGCATAGAGCAAAAAGTATGATATGCAAATATTTCATTTCCAAGCACCGTGTTCTCAAATGAACGAGTCCCACCGGGTGTGCCAGCTTGAGGGAACGCGCTCCGAGGCGCCGTGGGGCGGCTACCTGGGTCGGCGGAACGTGGGAGTCCGTCGGGTCCAGCCCTTTCGCGCCCTGGCGGGCCTGAAGCGTGCATCAACATTTTTTTGTGTGGGTGTGCCAGATTTTCTATTTTACTTGGAATTGCAAGTGGTAATCCGGAGATCAACCTTCGCAAGTAAAAAGGAAATCAACTTCTTTCAAGTTTTCCATTGCACAAATATTTAAGAAAAGAGACATTGGTTTTTAGAGGACAAAGACCAAGAGAAGGTCCTATGTCCAATAAAAAGCTAAGTAGACGGGCTGAAAAGCCACGTCTAAGCCATTGGAGGCAGCGGGAGAAGGCAAGGACCTTCGGGGGGGGGGGTACCCCCCAAGGGACTTTTGTCACCTTGTAGTGGTGGCCGGTGCAGAACTTCAGCAGAGTTTTTCTCTCTTTTTCTTTCTCTCAGATCTCTTTCTGATCTTTTTTTCTGATCCCTTTCTGATCTTTTTTCTCTGATCCTGATTTCAATGGAATGCTCTCCTATTTATAGGCTTTTGGTAGCCATTTAGGAGGGTTTATGAGCCTTAATGGCTTTAATGGGAGGAGTTACAAGATTTATTTCTTGATTTTGTAACTCCTTTTTCCTTGAATCTGATTGGCCGATGGAGATTAAGGGCTTTTAATCACCTTAATTATCATAATGGGAGGAGTTTCATGGTTTAAATGCCATGAATCAATTGACTTGTAACTCCCAAATGCTTGCTTCTGATTGGGCCGTCCAAAGAAATGAATTAATGACTGCAATAAAGCTAGTCAATTAACCACATTAATTGGTCGCCGAGCAGTCGAAGAGTCGCGGGCCGTGCCGTGTCTTCTGGAATTCTTCTGGCGATGATCATCGATGGATCTTCATGCTGATCGACATCGGATGAACATGTAACTTCAGACATTGATAGCTAAGAGCGGGCCGGTGACATCTGTCTTGTCGATTTCTCGATCGGTCGGACAGAAAGAGCACTTTTTTTGGTCGACCGGTTGGCGATCTTGGAGCGATCAATGATGATTTTATGCTTTTGGAGGTTGACCCGTGATTTTGACGGATGTCGGAGGATATGAGTCAATTTCAAGCACTAAAAATCACATTTTCAGGAAACCACAGGGGCCAAAGTGCGCGAAACGCGAAAAAAGACGGAAAAACGGGTCACCGGCGGAAAATCCGGTGACCCGGACTTCCATGGTCGCAGGCGACCATGGGCCATGGTCGCAGGGGCCTGCGACCCTGGGGGAATTTTCCCCTTCGGAGCCCGTTTTGCGGTCGTTTTGAGGTCTTTTTCGTCGCCGTTTTCTTCTGTATTTTTCCTGACATTTCTTCTCATTTATTGGCTTGATTTCCCTGTAGAAAACCTGATGAGAATCCTTGCATTTTTAGAGTGCAAAGTTTCCAATTTTCCGGGAAAGCCGAAGACTTTGTCGCATAAAGCTGCTGATTTTCCGCCAGAAGCTGAAACTTGGTCAAACGATGTCGGAATGACCTGAAATTTGAGGTGAAGCCTCCTGAGCAATAAATAAGACCAACCATAGGCTTTTGTTTGAGTTTTGAAGCCGTTTGGGGTCCCGTCGATGCTTCACTTGATTTTGCTGCGGAGAAAATGCCGAGCTTTGATATGTGGCCAAACGATGTCCGATTGACCTGAAATTTGACGTGCAGCCTTTTGGAAGCATGTTGAAGCCACTCATGCACTTGGTTTGATGAGCGAAGGCTTCGGTGGTTCCCGCCGCCGGGAGGCTTGATTTTGCTGCTCGAGCATTGATGGAGGGTCAAACGTTGTCGGTTTGACTTGAAATTTGGCATGGAGCCCTTTTGGGACATGCTGGAGTCATCTGTACGCTCTGATCGAAGTTTTGACGTCTCCGATGATGTCGCCGCCGGGAGCGCCATTTTAGCTGTCGGAGAAGCGAAGTTAGGCCAAATGATTCTGAAATGGCCCGAAACTTCATGTGTACTCTTCTCTTGGCTATCTTGAAGGATCTTGCAGTTTTTGTTTGATTCTGACAAGATTTGATTTTTTGGAGAAATTGCATTGCCTATTTATGGCAGGTTGCGACTTCATGCAGCTTTCTTGATTTGAAGAGGCAAAGTGACATTTTTGGTGTCAACACGAGCTGAGCGCCATCACCGGATTGCCTATCCTCAGCAAACTCTATGAGGAGTTTATGCCTATTGACAGCGTCCTTGAGGAGCAGTCTGAGGAGTTTAGGCTTGTGTACTTTTAGCTCGTCGCCTTCTACGATTTTTTGAAGGAGAAGGAGGGCTTGAAAGTTAGATGCAGCAGTTGGAGGAGTTGCAGCTCCAACTTTTTTGACAGCGGGGATTCTTCTGATGGCATGGCCCAGGATGTTAGGGCTAAAGCATCAAGTTTGAAGAAGATCGCTGGTATGCGAGAAGATTTGAAGAAGTTCTTCGCAAGCACAGATGCCATTTGTTCTGACATTGCGTTGCGGAGAGATCTTGCTGTTTACCTCACTTACTGGCTGGGTGAGGTTGTTTTTGCTGGAGGAGATGGAACGCACATCAGGCCGCACTGTATTTTTCCGGCTTGTCAAATGGCGTTTGGAGAGCGGCTGGCTTTGGTACCAGCTCTTTACTCCTATTTATGTACCGAACTGCAGGCTGCTGCTTTCCTGGTTCGGCTTGGGCTTCCCATGAACAGGGTATTTTCTGCCCACATATTCTATTCGTGGTATGTATACCATTGTCCTAACTTCCATCGTTTGGGAGTTGCACAGGATGAAGATCCCTTTATGATTCGTTTGGCTAGAGGGACAGCCGTTCACGAATCACTTTTATCTGCCCGTTTAAGGATCCGACAATTTAGGGACGTCGAGATTGGGCAGTCTTCAGTGAAGCTTTCTCCGGCCTTGCGGAAGAAGGCTTTTGACTTTGGTGTCTCCCGTGATTCGACCTAGGCAGGGTCGGGAAGACACTATGCTTTGACAGACGCGGAGAAGAGGTGGCTCTTCAACATACCGGTTGGTACGATGGTGTACCGCAGACATCTTTTCGTCGACGTCCAACCGTATGTCCCTTCGCGTTTTGCGTTGCAGCTTGGCTTCTCTCAAGGCGTTGTTGGAGCGCCTTTGAGTATGGTGAAGCGTTTTGGAGGTCTGCAAGATGGGAGAAATGCATGGGCTTTTTATAGCGCCGAGGATACTACCGCCATGATTTCTTATCCTGAGCTGGCCACCTTCCGGACTGCTGGCTTCACGAAGTGGTTCGTGGAGAGCTTTTCAGTGTACCGGGGGCTTTCCAAGAAAGAGCTCGATATTAAGCAATCTCCTGGGAAGAGTCTTGGCAAATCGGATGGTGTCCGTCGGGAGGAAGTTTTGGCCTTCCTTTCTGGAGAGAAGCACAAGATAGGCTTTCTCAACGGGCAGGACATCATCAGATCAGGAGCTGCACAGGGGATTCCTGGTGAGGTCCTGAGACAACTGGAGGAGGAGGAGGCCGAGATCGATGCTATGATACAGGCAGAGCATACGAAGGCTTCCATGGAGTCTACTGAGAAAAGTAGACTATCCAGTGAGGACTCTTGCGAGAGGCCTGATGTTGATAGTGTGGCAGGATCGTCGAGCAGATTAACCCGCCGAGGCAAGAGGAGGAGAGGACAACGCCGTAACATGAGACGGCATGATAGTCCTTCTGGTCTTGAAGTTCCTCTCACCATTGCTGAGGAGGTGTCTAAGGATGCTGACGAGCCTCTGGAGAAGAGAAGAAAAGAAAAGGAGATAGCTGGTATGATCCCCTTTCTTTCCTTTTGTTTCTTCCTTCCTTTTTTTTGTGAAAGATTTTGTTTTGATCCGCTGCTTCTTTGTTTAGCAGAGGATGATGACCTGGTGACACCTGAGGTTCCTGTCGATGAGGCAATGACGGATCCAGTCGTGGCATCTGAGAAAGAGCCCAGGGATTCTGGAGTGGTTCCAGAACCTTCACCTGGTATGATTTGCTTTGGCTTTTGCTTTTTGTCTTCTTTTGCTGTCATTTGCTAACATGTAGCTGACTTGCCAGAGGATTCCGACGATTTCGAGCCATCTATGGACGCAACTTTTGACGATGCTTTGGATGAGCTCAAAGAGGCAGAGAGTACTCCGCCGATCGTCGAAGCAGGTATATTTGCAATAATAATCTTGATATATTTTTGACAAGATTATATTCATACCTTTTTGTCTTTTTCTTCTTTTTTTCTTTCTTCTTTTTTTTTTTTTGACAGATTGTGAAGCAGCAGGAGAGATTCCTCCGTCTTCCTCAGAGCCAGAACAGGGGATACCTGCGGCTGATGCAGAAGTAGGGGCTTCTTCCACTTTCAATGAGTCAGCTTGTTCCGTTGGAAAGAGTTTATTGATTACTCTTCCAATGGAGCATGACGTGGGCAGTCGGGCACCAGAGCATGGCGAATCCTCATCTGCACCGCACCTTCAGTATGCAAGGAAGGTGTTGAAGACTGTCTTGAGCTAATGGGTTGAGACTCTTTCTTCAGGTCATTTGGAAGCTGGTTTTGGCATGATCAAGCATGTGTAGGACATCCTCGCTGATAGCAAAGAAGTCGGTCTGGACATTGCAAGTGCCAAGAATTTTGTTGAGGAGATCATCACCTTGGGGAACAAATGGACTGAGACCAAGAGTTTCCCAGATGGTGACTTCTTTGATGAGATGTTCTTAAAACCTTCCAACAAAGTCAAAGCTGAGCTGACTGAGGTCATGAAGACTCAGAGGCAGATCGTTCGGGAGAAGAACGTTACCGAGTTATCCATCATGGGGCTGAAGCAAGACTTGGACCGCCTTGATAAGGAGGTTGTTGAGGCTAGGCAACGTCTTGATCTTTTAGAGGAAGAGGCTGCTGCCAAATGGACCGCCATTGTGGAGGCTCGTGACAAAGAGGGAACTCTCATTCTCCAGGTTGAGGAAGCTGAAGGTAATGTCCGGAGGAAGACTCAGGAGCATGAGCAGTGGCAGATCCTCTGGGAAGAACTTCCTCGTGCTGCAGATGGGTCACGGCATTCGGCCGCGTTTTATGGGGACATTTTGAAGGGGCGTGGCCTAAAAACTTTGGAAGTTAAGTCCAAGGGTCTGCTTGAGTTGGTTGAAGACCATGTAGGATTGAGCTCCTGAGTTGTAACAAACTCTTTTTCCTTTTTCTTTTTTTTTTGGTACCTCCATGTATAAACAATTTTGGTACTATATTTTGTATCCCCTTCCTTTCACTTAAATCATTTTTTGATGAAAACAATTTTGAGCAGAAGTTTGATGGGAATGTTTGTTTAAGAATTTGATCAAAAGGTTGTCATTTTGTGAAAACCTTTTGTCAAAGGGTTGTTTTGGGCATGAAAGCCAATTTTGTGATGGAAAGCCTTGTTTTTTATGGTTTGAAAACCAAAATTTGGATGGCGAGAAAGCCTAATTTTGTGGCGTAAGAGCCAATTTTTTTTTTGCGGCATGGGAGCCAAAATATTTGGATGGCGTGAAAGCCGAATTTAGAATGGCATAGAAGCCGAATTTTGTTTTGTTTGTCTTGGCATTTATAGCCGAATTTTGGCATTTATAGCCAGATTTTGGTGTTTATAGCCGATTTTTTTTTTGTTTTGTTTTGCCATTTATAGCCGAATTTTGGGATGGCATGAAAGCCAAAAATTTTGTTTGTGGCATGAGAGCCGATTTTGAGATGGCATGAAAGCCGATTTTGGCGTTTATAGCCGAAAAATTTTGTTTTTGGCATTTATAGCCGAATTTTGGCATTTATAGCTGGATTTGGCGTTTATAGCCGAGTTTTGGCGTTTATAGCCAGATTTTGGCATTTATAGCCGAGTTTTTTGAAAACCAAGTTTTGTTTTATTGGCATGAAAGCCGATTTTGGCGTTTATAGCCGAAAAAAATTTGTTGTAGCCGAATTTTGGCATTTATAGCCAGATTTTGGCATTTATAGCCGAGTTTTGGTTTTCAAAATGCAGGTATCGACTAAATGTCGCCTCCCCGCTGAATGGTCTTGCAAGTATCGATGGAATGTCGCTTCCTTGCTCATTCGGTTTTGCGAGTATTGATGGAATGTCACTTCCTCGCGGGCTGGGTTTTGCGAGTATCGATGGAATGTCGCTTCCTCGCGAATTGGGGTGCAAATATCGACTAAGCGTCGCTTCCCTGCTTTTCCCAAAACTTTTGGTTTTGCCGGTACTGACTTGATGTCGTTTCTCCGCGATTTTTGAAATTTGGGTTGTGGATATCAACTGGTTTGTTGCTTCTCCATGATTTTTGAAATTTGGGTTGTGGATATCAACTGGTTTGTTGCTTCTCCACGATTTTTGAAATTTGCAAGTATCGAATGGGGTTCGCTTCCTTGCGATTTTTGGGTTTTGGAAGTATCGAATGGGGTTCGCATCCTTCCGGTTTTCTGGGTTTTGCGAGTCTTGACTGAATGTCGCTTCCCCGCGGTTTTTTTTTTTTTTTAAACCAAAATTTTGTTTAAAGACGCGAAGGTCATAAATTTTGACTTAAAACCATTTTGGTTGTAAAAGCCGAGGCGGTCTAGGGTGAAAATTCCTAAGTCCCGATTTTTGTTTCAAACCATGAATTTTGGGTTCAAGGATCGAAAATTTTAGTCAAGTATGGGAAGAGGCTCCTAAACTTGGATTTTTGGATTTGATGATTTTTTTTTTTTGAACAATGAAACAATGAAAGTAAGCATTGTTTTGAGAGATAGTTTTTTTTGGAAACTTCAACATAAAGATGAAAATTTCAAAAGGGGTGGGTTTGATGAGCAAGTACCTTGGAAATACGCTTTAGCCGGTAGATATTGCTCTGACCCGTTTGAGGAAGTCTTCAAGGGTAGTACCGCTTCAAGAACTTGCCGTTGATGGGTAGCATACATCTATCTCCTTCCATGTTTAGAAGAGCGTATGCACCGTTGGAGAAGACTTTGTCGATGACGAAGGGTCCCTCCCATTTTGGTTCGAATTTGCCTTTGGATTTGTGGGCAAAGACTATGGGTCTTTTTACTGCAAGAACCAAGTCACCCTTTTTGTAGGCGCGTTGCCTGACCTTTTTGTCGAAAGATCCTGCCATGCGTGCTTGGTACAACTCAATGCTTTGTAAAGCTTCGAGTCGTCTTTCATCGAGATTATCCAGCTCTTGGAGTCTTAATTTGACATTGCTTTCTTGCGTCATGTCATTTTGTAAAGATACCCTTAAGGAAGGAATTTGTACTTCCAAAGGGACAACAACTTTGCATCCATAGACCAAAGAGAATGGTGTGCTATGGGTTGGTCCTCGAACGGTGGTTTGATAGGCCCACAAAGCTTCTAGTAGTTTGTCGCCCCAGTCTCTTTTGTGACTAGAGACCATTTTCTTGAGAATTTTGCAGAGTGTCTTGTTGAAAGCTTCTGCTAGTCCGTTCGCTGCTGGATTATATGGAGTCGAAGGACAACTTTGGATTTTGTACTTGTCGCAGAACCTATAGAATCTGTGATCCGGGAATTGTGGTCCGTTATCATGGACGAATCTTTTAGGTATGCCGAAGAGACAAATAATGTTGGTGCGCAAGAACTGAAGGACTGATGAAGTCTTCATTTCGCTGAGCGCAAATGCTTCTGACCACTTGGAGAAATAATCCGTAGCGGCGAAGATGAAGCGATGACCTTTGCTTGATGGGGGAGAAATAGGACCTATGATGTCCATTCCCCAGGCTTCGAAAGGCCATGAGATTGCTGTTGGATGTAGCCATTCTGGAGGCATGGGGACATAATCTCCGTGAATCTGGCATTTTTGGCAGCGCTTGGCAAATTGCATTGCATCAGCTACCATGGTAGGCCAATAGTAACCTAGCCTTTTTATCTGGTTGTAGAGCTTAGGGCCAGCCTGATGGGCTCCACAAAGACCAGCATGTACTTCTTCGAGAGTTTCCTCAGCTTCTTGTTGGGATAAGCAGCGTAGGAGTACTCCGTTGAAGGATTTTCTGTAAAGTGCTTTTGAAGGTATATCCAAATGAAAGTTTGGTGCTCGTCTTTGGATGCTTACCCACTCTTTTGGATCTTCAGGTAGTATTCCGAACATGATATAATCAATGAACGGATCTCTCCAGTCGCCAATTGGAGGTTTGAGGATGGACATCCGACTTCCAACCACTTGGTGGCATTCAGCAACTGCTTGGTGTGTGTTGAGAAGAGGGAGAATCCTTCTTTGACACACTGTGACTTGCATGTTTTCCCCTTCTTGGATTGCCATGGATGCGGCAAGTCCGGCCAGGGCATCTGCACGGATGTTTTCACCTCTGAGGATCTGGGTGATATGGCAGATGTTGAATTTTTGTCAAAGCGACTGCGCCTTATTGTAGTAAGGTAGCAAATCAGGCTTCCTGACTTCATATTTTTTATTCATCTGGTTGATGACCAGTTGAGAGTCTCCAAAAGCTTCCAGCATGGTGATGCCGGTTTCGAGAGTGAGTTCCAATCCTACAATCAGGGCTTGGTACTCAGCTGCATTGTTTGAACATGGTTCCAGTAGCGAGAAGGCGTGTGGAATCATGTATTTGTCGGGGCTGACAAAGAGGATGCCGAATCCCGATATTTGCTTTCCTTTTTCATTTGTCCTGGTTGCACCGTCAAAGTACATGTCCCAGGAAGCGTTTGACAAGGAAGTTTCCACGTTGTAGACAAATTCGTCTGGGAGATCATCCCTGAGTGGAGAATCTTTAGGCAATGGATGCTCTGCGAGGAAATCTCCTAGAGCTTGTCCTTTGATTGCTTTTTGTGGTACATACCTAATATCAAACTGTGATAGAAGGATGGACCATTTTGCCAGTCGGGCATTGAGAGAACCTGCTTTTGTGACAGCAGATAGTGACGCAGCTTTTGTACAGCGAACATTATGCAAGGCATTCTTTTTCGACTGGGGAGTAGCGATGCTCTGCACCTACCATCATGCGGCTAAGGTAATATAGAGCAGCTTCTTTTCTGTCGTCGTTTTCTTGTACGAGCAGAGCACCCAAAGAGTGGTCGAGAGCTCTTGTGTACAAGGTAAATGGTTTTCCAATTGTGGGGGCAGCCAGCACTGGAGGTTTGATGAGGTATGCTTTGATGTCTTGAAATGCACTTTCACATTCAGCATCCCAGACAAAGTCCATGCCTTTCTTCATCAGGCGAGAGAATGGACGGCATTTCCCTGATAGATTGGAGATGAACCGTCGGATGTAGGCCAGCCTTCCTTGAAGCCCTTTTAATTCTCTTAGGGTTCTGGGAGATGGCATTTCCAGGATAGCCTTGACTTTGGTGGGGTTAAGTTCTATTCCATCTTTCCGTACTATGAATCCGAGAAACTTACCCGATGAGACACCGACGAAGCACTTTAGTGGATTCATCCGCAATTTGTGTTTACGAAGTTGGAGGAAGACTTCTCGAAGATCATTGAGATGGTCTTCTTTTCTTCTGCTTTTTATGGTGAGGTCGTCAACATAGCATTCGACCGTCTTGTACTGCATATCTTGGAATATTTTCATCATAGCCCTCTGATATGTCGCACCTGCATTTTTCAGGCCAAATGGCATAACAGTGTAGCAATACACGCCGAATGGAGTCCGAAATGATGTATGCCTTTCATCTTCAGGATGCATCTTTATCTGGTTGTAGCCAGAGAATCCATCCATGAATGTCATTCGCTCGAACCCATAGGTGTTGTCAATCATCACCTCTGGTATGGGGAGCGGGAATTCATCTTTAGGACATGCATTATTCAGGTCTCTGTAGTCGATACAGACCCTTATCTGCCCATTTTTCTTTGTCACGGGGACGATGTTGGCCAACCATTCAGGATGCTGTTCCTCGCGGATGAAGCCAACGTTTTTGAGTTTCTGAACTTCTTGTTCGATTTTGTCCATCACGTCGGGACGGAATCTTCTTTGGCCTTGTTTGATAGGCTTGATTTCTTTTTGCAAGTTGAGCTTGTGGACTGCTACTTTGGAATCCAAGCCAGGCATTTCGGCATAAGACCATGCAAAGCAATCAACGAACTCACGAAGAAAAGAGATATACTCGGGTAACTCATCATCCTTTATATTCTTGCTTATGAATACAGGACGTGGGTTATCAGGTGTTCCCAAGTCTATCTTTTGAACATGGTCTTCTGTCGGAAGGTTTGAAGGTGGTTCCTCCACAGTATTTTCGGAGGCTTCCAACTCAACAAGACCTTCTGGAGTGCCAGAGAGATTTTCAGACTGAGGCTCTGTTTCTGTCCATGAATCTTCTTGATCAGTATCCTTCTCAATGCTATCTTTCTCAAGGCTTGCAATGAGATGGTCCCAATCATTTGCTGGAATTGGGTTGAAGTAAGGTACTTCTTTTGGAGACGATGTTTCTTCTGGGACAGAGAACCGCTCATCTACGTCATCGGGCAATTCCTCTTTATTATCAGAGAAATTATACCAATTGGAGGAGCTTTCAGGATTTTTGACGAGTAACTCCTCAAAGAGATATCCAGGGATATCGATGTCTTCATGAGATGTTGAGGCTTGGTCGGTAAAGCGACTTTGCAGCCATGGTGTCAACTGTCTCATAGGAGCGGTAGGATCATACCCCAACCCATATGAAGACTTGCCTTTTTGAAGGTGGACTTTCCAATCTTCTGGTTGACTTTTGGTCAGGGTGGGTTCCAATGGTGTAAGAATACCACGGCCACCTCCCAAACCAGTTGGGTTTTGAGCATTGTAGCCTATTTTCTTCATGATAGCTTGTGCCATTGGACTATACAGGGATAGCTGAGGCATACCTTCGTTTTGGAAAGGTTCAAGCAGAGAGTTCAGTGGAGATGCTCCCGACCTGTGGAAGAAGATTGTTTTTTCTTCTGGCGAAGTTGCCGGGATAACAAAGGAGGCAGACGTAGGATCTTCTATGTCTGCAAGTGTCTCCAATGGAGTGAGAGCGGGCTGATCTTGCTGATTATCAACTTGGCTCGATGCTGTGTCATCTTCTGACTCTGACTCTTGAGTCTGTGTCATGCATAATAGACACAAAGGAGACAGTGAACTTGCCCCTAGTCTTTTGTTTTGTCTTCTTTGCTTTGGTAGTGATTACCAAAAGCTTTGGAGATTTGAAGGAGACGACGAAGGGAGCTTGGCCGCTTACTTCAAGTTTTGTGGAGGGTTTGTTTTCCTCCGATGATTGCTGAGGAGCCTTGCCTTTATCTTTCTGGAGACTGTCGGCAGAGCGAATTGTTTTTTCCTCCTGTTCTTCTTTTCCATCTTTATACATTTGAGCATCTACAAAATGGACATCTCTGCCTTTGAAGGGCTTTTTGTCTGCAAATACTCGATGTATTAGGCCATCGTCGCCAATGAACTTGATGCACTGATGTAGAGTTGAAGGGACGACACCATTCTCATGTATCCAGGGGCGTCCAAGGAGTATATTGTAGCATGAAGGGGTCCTTATTGCATACACAGTGACTTCAGAAATAAGATCACCGATTTGCAATTTGAACCTGATTTTACCGATAGGCCTTTGAGCGCTGTCGTCATATTCGAAGATGGATACGGACGTGTGAATCAGTTTGCTAGGTGGGATGCCCAGCTCTTCGAGTGCCGAAGTAGAAATGAGGTTGAGTGCAGAACCTGGATCGATCTGAACTCTGTGTACTGGCATTTCTTTGACGTATCCCGTAAAGTACAAGGGTCGGTTGTGCTTTGTTTCGCCTAGGAGGAGGTCATCCTTGTCGAAGGCAATTGTTGCACTTGCTACTTTTTGTACCGAAAGGCATTCATTGCTTGATCCCTCGGTTTTCTTCTTTTCTCCCTTTGAGGGAGTATTTGATTTTTTGACCCTATAGTCCATTTCAATTTGTAGGACTTGTGGGGCATGTTTGTCGACATCCGCATTCAGCCTTTGTAATTCTGAAATGAGACTATCACGAGTTTGTGGAGACATTCGTAATAAGTCAAGGATGTGCAGACGTGCAGGTATGTGTTTGAAGTGCTCAATCAAGTCGTAGTTGAAAGCCACCTTCGGGCCTGCATTTTCATTATTATTGCCACTTGGGGCGTTTACAACTTGCTTTCCCGAAGGATTTACATAAGAAGAAGAGGGTTGGTTGTAATTTTTGTGGTAATCCCGGCTAGAACGGGTACCTCTACCAACTTCAAGAGCCTCTAGAGAAGGGTCTTCTTTTGGAAGATCGTTCTCAGGATCAAGAGGTTGATCCTTTGCTGAGGACGTCTCTGTAACAGCATTGGCGTCTTCAGTGATTGTGTTGCATGGGGCAATTTCCAGGAACAAGTCCTGAACAGCAGCCGGCAACTTTTCTTTATTAGCCCAGACATCGCCCGTGAGATCGGGTATCTGGGACCAATTGACAGAGTTTTCATTGAAGAAGATTTCATTGGCAGAAGTTTCTTCTAGATGATCAATTGGGAGAGGCTTGAGCTCTGATGTCACAGCTTCGGGAGACGAGGGCTGAGAGGATGTTATCTCAGTGGAAGTCACCTGAGAGGATGTAGCTCCGGAAGATACGCTACTGGTTGGGGAGTACGTGTCTTCGGAAGCTTCAGAGGCACTGTCTTCCTGAGCTATTGCATTGCAGGTTATCCTGACAGGAGATGCCCCCAGTGTAGACTGTTGGGAATCGGACTCATCCTCAGATGTAAGAGGATCATCGATCCAACTGTTTTCTCTGTTTTCAGGAGTTAAGGGAGGAAGTTCCCGCTGATTTTCAGGGACTTCCGGCTCTGGATTATGACGAAGATTGATGCCATCCTACTTCTGCTCTATGGCAAGATATTGCAAGATTCTTGCATATTCTTCAAGATCAGGCATGGGAGCCAAATCTTCTTCGTCATTTGCCCCTTGTGGTTTGTCCATGTTGGGTTCCACTGAAGCATTTGCTGGTGCTGGATTGACGGCATTTTCTTGAACAGGGTCCTGGTCTTCTTCATCATCAAACCAAGATCCTTGTAACTGTAATGGGTTATACTAGATTACTAGCATAAGATGAGACTCGGGAATCCATTCCTCGTCGGAGAGGTATTCTCCTGTTTCAAAAGATTCTTCCCACTCATCTATATCACTGGCAGTATCACTGGACTCGTATCCATTCATGGAGAATCCAACTACCGAGTTGCAAGAGTATGATGCCCCCTGCACATTTTCATTTTTGTATAGAGGTGGCATGAAATCATCAAGAGTGATTTTTCTTACCGCCTTGGAGGTTTTGGGAAGAGATTCTTTTGTCGTTCCTAGTGAAGCAATGGAAGAAGTTTCTGCTTTTTCAAGGACTTCTTGTTTTGGTTGAGACTTCTGCTGCCATTTGAGCTTGTGGAGCTGTCTTTTGGCTTGCCTTCGCTGCTGAGCGGTCGGCTTTGTTTTGACGATCTCCCAATTTTCATCATCTAGGAGATCGGGATGCACCCATATAGGTTGTCCATCTGGTGTTGGATAGGGAACCAATTCTTGGGACGCTTGAGCCATTTTTATCACCTTGAATGAAGTAGTGATCTTCTCCTTCGGTGACTTTGAAGTTTGCCGACATGACACCATGTTGACAGAGGCGGGGCCATAGTTTTTATCAAAGGTTATGACTCCATTTTTCCACATCTCATTGATCTTCTCTCTCACAACGAAGCATTGATTGAGAGGATGTGAGATCATCTGATGGTATGGACAGTATCGGGGATCATTGGTTTTGCCAACATCTCCCGGTCTTTTGGGCTCTGGCAAAATGATTTTGCCATTTGCTAGGAGAGCCTCAAAGATTTCTTCAACGTCTTCATCGAACGGATATTTCTTTTCTACACGTTCTTTGAAGGCATCAGAGAGTTCAGGCCTTTTACCTGCAGTTTTGTTTTCAGGTTTCTTTGGCTGCTGAGGAGCTGACTTAGTCTGCACATTGAGAACCTCCTTTTTCTTTGGTTTTGAGGTTGTAACAGCAGTCGGCTCTTTCTTTGATGATTTCTGACTGTTGAGGTCTTTGATCACCATTTCAGCTTCCATGGAAGCTTCGAGGAGTTCCCCCAGGTTCTTTGATTTGTTGCCGATAATCATGGAGCGGATTTTTGCTCTCATATTGTTACGGCAGATGTCGACTAGCGACGCTTGTGGCAGCACATTTGAGCATTTGTACGCCATTGCCTTCCATTTGTGAATGAAGTCATATGTTGACTCATTCTCTCCTTGTTTTAGGCTGCAGAGTTGAGCCATAGTAACAGGATGATACTCACCTTGGAAGTGGGTCAGGAAGCGTGTCTCCAGCATAGTCCAGTTCTGGATGGAGTTCTCCGGCAGAGTGGAGTACCAATCAAAGGCTGTACCTTTTAGGGTACTTGCGAAGAGGCGAATTTTGAGGGCATCTTGATCCACAATAGCTCCCGTTAGGATCTTGAAATGGATGACATGCTGTCTGGCTGAACCTTTCCCAGTATATGTCTGGAGAGTAGGTTGTTTGAATTTTGCAGGGAACGGAACCGAGTCCATCCATAGAGGGTAGGGTGGCTTGATCCCATGTTCCTTCAATGTATCATCTTCTTTTGCTTTTGCGAGGATATCGTCCACGTCTTTTCTGGTAAGGGCGCGAAACTCATTGTTTTCTGCATTGCCCTCGTCATCTTCATGATTCGGAGGGGTTTCATTATTAGGTGGTGGACGCTGTAGAGTGAGAATGAAATTTTCCATCAGAGTCAATTCTCTGTTGTCCTTGCTCCAACTACTGGATGCGTGCCGTTACGTCATCATGCGGTGGAGGCTGCTCAGAACTTGTAGCCAAGACGTTCATCCCTCGGGATTCGAACGAAGAAATCGTCCTGGTGACTGAGCTGGGGCTCATTCTTCTGGATGAAGAATCTGAGGAGTGATTACTCCGATGTCCTTGGCTTGGAGGAGTGGAAGATTCCTCCAGATGTGTTCGTGTCCGAGAGACGCTGCGAGTCACTGGACGTCTAACACTGATTTTGGTTGCTGACTTCTGGCGTTTTCTGGTTTTGCCAACCATATGAACAGCAACGAATTGGTCGGGTCTTTCTTTTTCTACCCATTTGTTTGAGACGTGGAGAGTGGAATGCTGGGTTCTTTGTTTCTCGAGTCTCTTTTGTCGATATGCAGTGCGGCGACGCATACGACGAGCAATTTGAGCTTCAGTCAGCTCTGGCTGGGCTCTGGCGATGAAGGATGTAGTCCCTTGTGCGCAGCAGCCGAGTTTGTCTTCTTTGAAGCTTGGCAAGGACAGAATCTGGATGCGGTCCTTTGTCTGTCGTAGTGAAGATTTGAATTTTGTGAGCTCGGCCCCTGTTGAGATGAAGGGTCGACTCGCGGGAGTGCAGGCTTCAGCATGTTTTTGTGTAGGCCTAACAATGCAGGATTTGATTTTGGGCTTGTAAGAGCAAGCCGGCTCATGATGATTTTGTTTATTTTTTGGGTGGAGGGTAGGTTTCTCCTCTTTCATGTAAGAGAGAGGGTAGAACTGATTCTCCTTGAGAGGGGCTAGGTATGCTGACTTTGCAGATGTTTGGGATCTCCGTTGCTTTGGCGAAGATCTCGGGGACCAAGTTTTGGTGTAGACCTGGTTTCTTGTGGGTTGAGGCTTCGTGGGAACGCCACGGGCTTCAGGCTTCTTGGTGTTCGCCCTTGGTGCCATTTTAGTGACACGTTGCGGGGCGGTTTTCTGCTTCTTGGCAGGTACAATGTCTTCTGCGGGAAGTGGGAATGGTCCCAGTGATCCGAAGACGATGGTTCGGGGAGTTGAAGTTGACCCGGTGTTTGGAGAGTTGCCGAGGGAGATGACGCTTCGGCAACTAGCAGGGCGCTTGTGCTTGTTTTGTTTGTCTTGCAGCATAAGCTGGTACTTGTTCTCATCGAAAGTGATGGTCAATGAAGCTGCCATTGTTAGTTTTGGAAAACTTCTGAAATAAGACCAAATCCATTAGTAATCACAAGAATATGGTGATCGTAAATGGAGAACAACTATGGTTTTGTCTTTTCAAATCACTTGAGGGGACATGGCCCAACCCAAGGACGATGAAGAAGGCAAAAAGCCATAGAGGATACAATTGTTCTAAAATGCAAGTATGGTAGGCTCAGAGTGAGCGTTCCAGTGACTGCTAGAAGCAATTGTAGACCTTAATTCAAATTACCAAGCAAGGCTCACTCGAGGTAAAATGATATAAGGTTGGAGATACAAATGTGTCGGTCGCGAATACAGTAGACCCGAAAGGGCGTACTAGCACCGCTAGGCACAAATGTTGCAAATCGCATCCTTGGGAAGGACACGAGATGGGATTTTTTTTTGAAAGGTCAAAATTGGGTTTACAAAGGAGAGCAAATGGTGTTCCAATCCGAACAATGGCTCAACATTTCTGCTAGCGCTAAATTCAGAAGGGAAGGAACCAGAATTTCTCGGATGTGAATCCAATAATGACGGAAGTTTTTTTTTTTGAAAGGTCAAGATTGAATTCATCGAAGAGAGCAAATGGTGTTCCATTCCGAACAAGGCTCAACATTTCTGCGAGCGCTAAATCCGAAAGGGAAAAAACCAAGATTTCTCAACTCTGAATTCAAAGTGACAGAAGTTTTTTTTTTTGAAAGGTGCACATAGATTTCCAATTCGATCTTATGAAACCTTAGTAGATAGATCAGCCCCCAGGTAAGGGTAGGATTACTTAATGAACCCGTTTGGAGGACCCTTGCCTCGAACAGTCTAGCTGTCTCCACACTCTGTTCAAGGCTTTTCTTACATCCACTTTGGTCAAAGAACACAACTGGTGGAACCTTAGTGTTTGTTTTTTTAACTCTTTTTTTTTAAAGGGTTTTTTTTTTAATGAACTCATCAAAGAGAGCGAATGGTGTTCCAATCCGAACAAAGACTCAACATTTCTGCGAGCGCTAAATCCGAAAAGGAAGGAACCAAGGTTTCCCAACTTTGAATGCAAAAGAGAGAAAACTAAATTTTTTTTTTTTGAATTTATAATTTTTTTTTTGAAATCCCAATTTGGACTCATCAAAGAGAAAAGATGGCCCAATCCCCGATACGAACGATAGCTGCGAACATTTCTGTGAGCTATCGAGTTCAAGGAGGAGAGGATCAAAATTTCTCAAAGTTGAATCTTGAGAAAGAGAGACCATTTTTTTTTTGAAAGAGTTTGAAACGAAGGTGTTTTTTCTTTTTTTTTTTTTTAAATCCCAATTGGACACATCAAAGAGAAAAGATGGCCCAATCCCTGATATGAACGATAGCTGCGAACATTTCTGTGAGCTATCAAGTTCGAAGAGGGAAGGATCAAAATTTCTCAAAGTTGAGTTTTTTAAGAAAAAAGTGATCAGATTTGTTTTTTTTTTTTTTTGAAGTGAGAAAGAACAATTGAAATCCCATCTCATGTTTTTTAGATGCAAAATGCAACATAGGCCACCAACTAGAAAGGAGCCAAGTGATCAAAGCATCACGTTCTCAAGTCAACGTGTCCCACCGGGTATGCCAACTTGATGGACCCGAAAGAAATCTTCTGTCCTCTCCTTCCGCACCCCGGGGGCTGACCTGGGTCTCGGCGGAGGAGGGAAAATCTCGGGCATCAACATTTTTGTACGGGTATGCCAGATTTACTTTCTATTTGGAATTTGGAATGGTGATAATCCGGAGATTCACCTTCGCAAGTGGAAAGGAAATCAATCCTTTTTTCTAACTTTTCAAATTGCATAAATATTAAGAAAAGAGACAAGTTTTTAGAATGCCGTAAGAGGCGTTTTTGTTTGTTTGCCGTGAAAGGCGATTTTGCCGTGAAAGGCGTTTTTACGAAACTCATCAAATATGAAAGACAAGAATTGTGATTTCTTTTTGTCTCTTTAAGAAATACAAACTACAATAGAAAAGGAAAAAAAGGGATCTAACTTCTCAGGAGATTGTGGGGACACGTTGAGATCGACGGTCGCAAGTCATGTATGGGCTTCACCATCGTCCTTCAAATGAGAACATGTGATGCTTTGATTCTTTGGCTTGGCTCCTAACCTCAGTTTTTTAAAGGACAAGGACCAAGAGAATGTCCTATATCCAATGAAAAACCAAGTAAACGGGCTGAAAAGCCACGTTTAGGCCATGTTGGAGAAGGAGGTGACCTTGGGGGGGTGGCCCCCCAAGGGACGTTGATCACCTTGTGGTGCTTTCAGGAGCAAAGTAGCAGAACTTCGTCTCTCTCTTGGATTTTCTGGTTTTTTCAGAGCTTGCACTTGGGATCTCTCTTCATCATGCTTTCTTCTTGGAATGGACCTCCTTTTATAGGCTTTTGGTAGCCATGAGGTGTTTATTGGCATTGATGGCCATGATGAAAGAATTGATGAGGAGTTACAAATCGATTTTGTAACTCCTTTTTCAAGGCTTGTGATTGGCCGATGAAGGTAGTGGGCATTTAATTGCCTTTATGCTTCATGATGATGGGAGTTTCATGGGTTTAATGCCATGATTGCTTGGATTTGTAACTCCCAAATGCTTGGTTCTGATTTGGCCGTCCAAAATAATGAGTTAATGATTGCTTTAATGGGTCAATTAATGTCATTAAGTCGTTGCCAAGGCATGTGAAGAGTCGCGGGCCGTGCTGTGCCTTTTGAGATTCTTCTTACGATCATCACGGGTGGATCCACGCATTGTTTGATGTCGGATTACGATGCAATTTCAGACATTGATTGATGTTGGCGGGCCGGTGACATCTATCTTGTCGATTTCACGATCGGTCGGACAGAAAGTGCACTTTCTTGGTAGCCGGTTGGCGATCTTGAGGCGATCGGTGATGATTTCATGCTTTTGACAGCGGATCCGATATGTCGACGAAGATCAGTCGTTTTCAAGCATCAAACATTGGATTTTCAGAAAATCACAGAGGCCAGAACACCCGAAACGCGAAAAGAATCGGAAAACGGACGATTCGGCGAAAAATCCGGCGACCCGGATTTCCAGGGTCGCCGGGTGACCATGCACCCAGGGTCGCCGGCGACCCTGGGCCAGGGTCGCCGGCGACCATAGGGCTTTGGCCCGTTTGGTCGCCGAGCGTCGTTTTCGGCCGTTTTTTCGTCTTTTTCGTTCCTTTTTTCTTCTGTATTTTTCCTGACATTTTTCCTCAATTATTGACTTGATTTTCTTGGAGAAATCTTGACAAGAACCCTCGCGAAATCGGAGCACAAAGTTTCCTATTTTTTCGGGAAAGCCGAAGACTTTGTAGCCGATTTTCCGTCAAGCATCGAAACTAGGTCAAACGATGTCGGAATGACCTGAAAATTGAGGTGAAGCTTCTTGAGCAGTGGATAGGACCAACCATGGGCTTTTATTTGAGTTTTGAAGCCGTTTGGGGTCCCATCGATGCTTCACTTGATTTTGTTGCGAAGAAGATGTCGAGCTTTGATATGTGGTCAAACGATGTCCGATTGACCTGAAATTTGACGGGGAGCCTATTGGAGTTATTTTGAGACGTTCCATGGGCTCTGTTTTGGATGTCATGGTCCCGGGTTGCTCCGCCGCAGGTAGGCTTGATTTTCTCTCGGAGCATCGAAACCTGGTCAAACGTTGTCGGAATGACCTGAAATTTGACGTACAGCCTTTTGGAAGCATGTTGAAGCCACTCATGTATTTTGTTTGATGAGTGATGGCTTCGGTGGTTGCCGCCGCCGGGAGGCTAGATTTTGTTGCTCGAGCATTGATGGAGGGTCAAACGTTGTCGGTTTGACTTGAAATTTGGTATGGAGCCCTTTGGAGACATTATGGAGTCATCCGTAGGCTCTGATCAAAGTTTTGGTGTCTTTGATGATGTCGCTGCCGGGAGCGCTTGTTTAGCTGTCGGAGCAGTGAAGTTAGGCCAAACGATGTCGGAATGGCCCGAAACCTCAGGTGTACCCCTCTTTTAGCTGTCTTGAAGGACCTCTCAGTTTCTGTCTAATTCTGACAAAATCTGATGCTTGAAGTAGCCTTGCCTATATTTAGCAGGATGCAGCTTCAGGAGGCTTCTTGATGTTGAGGAGACATATTGACTTTTTTGGTGTCAACACAAGACCTTGTTGTCTTCCACTCCATGACCTATTTCAGATCTCTTTTCTCAAGAAGAATTGCGGGATCTTCAAGAAAAAACACCAACTAGAAGCTCTAAGGAAAACCTAGAAGAGAAACTAGAAGAGAGAAGAGAAAAGGAGAGATGTGCAACTCTTGCACAATAAGCCTTGGGCGTGAATCCCTATATAGATATAGAGTATGGGACATCCAAGGGGTTTCTCTCCTATATATAGCACTAGGGCTCTTCCACTTATTAATAATTATTAGAAGTCTCACTTCCATAAGAATTAGTAACTATCTTCTTTTTAATTATTATTAGAAGTCTCACTTCCATAACAATTAGTAACTTACTATTACCACTGTTAAAAGTCTTACTTTTAATAGAAATAGTAACATTCTATTTCCTTTCCTTTTAGAGTTTAACTAGAATTAGTAACCATCTAATAACTTGGGCTAGCGTGGGGACCACTAGGGATTTTATAGAAAGTTGGCTCCAACTGGGACACCCAACCCCACATCTCATATGCAATTGGGCCCACAGTTAATTGCAAATAACTCCACTATATAAATGCAATTGACCTCCAATCTTAGGAATAAATTACAAAGAAGACCCTAAACTTCCCTATAACCACAAGTAGGCCCTTCCATCTATATCCATGGATCAATTGGACCTATCCATCAAATTGGATCTATATCTTTTTATCCTTGAGACCCAATTAATTATAGTAATCATCAGTACCATCCAATCAACTCTTAATTGAGATAGGTGCACACTTACTAATGATAAATCCATTAATTGGCACAAGGGGATGATAAAGATAGATTCTATCTGGACCATCGAATGTTCTCACAATCCTACTACCACATACCCAAGACACTGAGGTGTTGACTTACAATTGGCCTCACTCATTGGTGACTCAAAGCAAATAAATAGACAGAAATTTGAATTTATTAATGTCTCAGGATTGAGAGCCTATTGCTAGGGAATTATGAGAGCAAACCTTAAAGTATAAATAGTGTTTCATAAGGTGCTTTACATAGTTCTTCAATACATCCAATATACCAGCACCATGATCCAGAATCTTACATTCTGATGATCGAGACAAATCGCACTATTTCATAGTTGTCAAAGTGTTGCAACCTTGTTAGATGAGATGTCCAATCTCATCAGCTATTTCAGTATAAGATTTGCGATACATGTCTCCCGTATGTAGATCTCATCCATATACATGTATTACATCTAATATACTTGTGGATCCGGTTCATCTCATGAACCAACATGTCATTCGTATTGGTTATGTGCAATTAAGTAATAAAACACCATTCATCTCTTGAAAGGAAAGCACGAATATATTGATGAATAAAGAAATAAATCTATTTATGACATCATCTAATGGATTGAGACCATATAATCTAACAATCTCCCACTTGGGCTTAATGCTAGTCAGGGTTGCATCTCATGCTCAACCCATCTACATGCTGCTCAAAGACTTTGGTGGTCATAGGCTTAGTAAAGAGATCTGCCAGATTGTCTGCAGAGGCTATCTTGGTGATTACAATATCACCTCTCTGCTCAATCTCTCTGACCAAGTGATGCATCCTCTATATGTGCTTTTGGCTCTTATGGCTCCTAGGTTCCTTGGACTGAGCAACTGCCCTGCTGCTGTCACAGTAAACTGTAGCGGCTGTCGCGCCTAAGGTACCACTCCAAGTTCCAGAAGGAATCTTTTGAGTCATACTGCTTCCTTAGCTGCTTCTCAAGCCGCTACATATTCAGCCTCCGAGGTGGAATCAACGGTACATTCATGTTTAATATTCCTCCAGCTGATAGCTCCGCCACTAAGCATAAAAACATAACCAGACGTTGATTCCCTGGAATCCTTCTTTGACATGAACTCAGAATTTGTGTAATCGACTGGAATCAGCTCATTACTGCCGTAAATCAATATGTAATCTCTAGTCCTTCTCAAGTATTTGAGAATATATTTTACAGCAGTCTAATAGTCAGAACCTGGGTTAGACTAATATCTGCTGACGAAGCCCGCTGCATGACAGATATCCGGTCTATTACAAAGCATAGCATACATGAGGCTACCAACAACCGAAACATATGGAATCGGTCTCATCTACTCCTTTTTCCTCAGGTGTCTTAGGACACTGATCCTTGGAAATGTGCACTCTATGCCTAAAAGGTGTGATACCCTTCTTGGAGTCTTGCAAAACAAACTGTACCAGTACTTTATCTATATAAGCAGCCTGGGATAAGCCTATCATCCTATTCTTCCGGTCTCGATGGAGTTTGATCCCTAGGATATAACTAGCTTCTCCTAAGTCCTTCATATCAAAAGTCTTAGCCAACCAGACTTTTACTGTCGACAACAATCCTATGTCACTCCCAAGGAGTCTTAGACAACAATCCTTTACTCTTGGTTATTCGCTACAAAAACGTCTAGATGCATCATATAGATGTCTTCTTTAAGATGGTCCTTGAGAAATGCCATCTTGACATCCATTTGCCAAATCTCGTAATCGAGATGAGCCTTAATGGATAAGAGTATACGGATGGACTTGAGCATAGCTACCGGCGAGAAGGTTTTCTCATAATCGATTCCATCTTTCTGAGTATACCCTTTTGCAACAAGCCTGGCCAAAGGTTTCCACTCTTCCATTTAGTCTTCTTTTTCTTTTGTAGACCCACTTGCACCCAATAGGTTTAATATTGGCAGGTAAGTACACAAGTATCCAGACCTGATTTGAGTACATAGACTCCATCACAACTTTCATAACATCTTGCAAACGTCCCGAATCTATGTTATTGATTGCTTCATCATAGTTACAAGGATCTTGTTCTGGTTTTTCCATGATTGCCTCATAAGACTCTCTAAAAAATGAGAACCTATCAGGGGGCCTAACAATTCTCCCACTACGACTGGGTATTGGTGTAACAACTGGGTCAGGTATGGGCGGATTTTCTTCAAGTTCGGTTATACTTAGATTTGGAATTGATTGCTCTTGAATCTCTTCCAAGATCACCTTTTCTAAATATTTCCGGTCAATCATATAATCTTCCTCTAGAAAAATAGTATTGGTACGGATAAGTACTTTTTGCTCTCTTGGATTATAGAATAACCAACCTTTAATTCCTTTAGGATATCTTATAAAAGTGCATACTTTCAACTTTGATTCCAACTTATCCGTCTTAACTTTCAGCACATATGCCGAACAACCCCAAATATGTAAATGTTGTAGACTAGGCTTTCGCCCGGACCACAACTCGCAGGGAGTCTTAGGTACGGACTTAGATGGTATGAGGTTTAGTATGTACATTGCAGTATCTAAGGCATATCTCTAAAAGGATACAGATAATCCTGAGAAACTCAACATAAACCTGATCATATCTAAAAGAGGCCGGTTCTTTCTTTCTGCTACTCCGTTCTGTTGAGGCATACCAGGAGTAGACAACTGGGATACAATCCCACTCTCTGATATGTATCCCATAAATTCAGCAGAGAGATATTCCCCTCCTCGATCTGATTGAAGAGTCTTGATACTTTTACCTAATTTCTTTTCTACTTCCACTCGAAACTCTTTGAACTTTTCAAAAGCCTCGGACTTGTGGTGCATAAGGTATATGCATCCATAACTTGAGTAATCATCTGTGAAAGTGATAAAGTACTCATATCCTCCACTCGCTCTGACATTTATGGGTCCACACACATCAGTATGCACTAATTCCAATAAATATTTGGCCCTATTACCTTTTGATGAAAATGGTATTTTTGTCATTTTCCCTTCCAGACAAGACTCGCAGACAAGCATTGTTTCTACGACCAATGAAGGCAAGATAACATTTTTCACTAGCCTGTCAATCCTATTTAGATTTATTTGAACTAGCCTCAGGTGCCAAAGTTTTGTTAGATTAGATGAAGGTGATTTCCTCTTTAATGATGGCCAATTAATTATTTCGATATCATGTATCTCATATATTGTGGGAGTTAACAAATAAAGGCCAGTGATTACCTTGCCAGAACATATAAAAGTACCGTTCCTCTTTATGAAGCTTCAGTACTAAAAGAAATAGAATAACTTTTATTCAACAGACTAGAAACTGAAATTAAATTCTACCTTAAAGGCGGTACAAATAATATATCTGAAAAAATCAACTTATTATTTGAAAATGGTAAAATAACAACTCACACTGAAACTGCCTCCGCCATAGCATCAAATCCTAGGTTGACAATGACTTGGCCATCACTAAGCCTCTTTGTTTCCCGGAGCCCCTGCAACGAATTACAGATGTGATTAATTGCACATAATTCAATACACCGGGATTCTGAAGTACTAGTTGCAAAACTAACTTCAGAAATAAATGACTCAATCATACCTGAGGTCTTTTTCTTAGATAGAAAATCAGGACAATTCCTCTTCCAATGTCCTGTCATTCCACAATAGAAATACTTTCCCTTCGGTCCCGTACCTTTAGCCTTGGCCACACCACCAGTAGCACCATTATCCACCTTAGGACCCTTAGGGACCGATTTCTTCTTGCCTTTCCCGCCTTTGCCTTTTAGCTTAGACCTGGCAACTGACTTTTCTATCATCAGGGCAGTTGGCCTTTTCTTCATGATCCCCTCAATTGCTACCAGCTGGCTAGATAGCTCAGTTAGGGTTAGATCCATTTTATTCATATCATAATTGATTTTAACATGGTTGAATGAATCTGGCAGCGACTGGAGGATTATATCAATATGCGATTTTGCATCAATCGCAGCACCCGGAACATCTAACCCATTCAATGAGTTCATCACTTTCAGAATGTGGTCCTGTACTGATGTTCCTTCAGCCATCTTAGTGTTTATAAGCACCCTCATAGCAGCCTGCCTAGCAGGCCTGCCCTAGTCCACAAACACCTCCTTTAAGTTAGATATAATATCGTATGCAGTCTTATAGGATTGATGTTGGTGTTGTAAAACACTAGACATGGATGACTGAATAAAATATATACCCATCTCATCGTCTTTGGTCCATTTGTCGTAAAGGTCTTTCTCGTCTTGTGGTGCATCTGGCCCAGGCTCCTCAAGGAGGGGGTATGGTAAGGACATATTTGTATCTTGAAGCTGTTAGGACAATATCCAGGTTCCTTTTCCAGTCTACGAGTTGGATCCCACCAACTCATTCTAGTTGAGAATGGTCGTAAATGGATTGAAAGTAATTAATTTCATGCTGAATAAACTGTAGCACATAACCATACTGTCAATCACAGAATATAAATGACATTAGGGTTTAGTATTCTACCAAATTCATTTGGGGATCCTCATAACCACTAAATTCAAAATACATCGGACTTCCAATCCCTTTGGATATACCTCCTTAGGAAGTGCAAATACCACTTACATTGGTGCAGATCAAGGTTGGTCAAAATTAGGATTAAGACTAACTATCCATAATCCCCATCATTTATTATTGTCTAGGTATGTCATACCAAATAATGTATGACTCCCGATGAGCTTTGGTTTCTAAAATACATGAGGCAAATCCTTGGAGATACTACATCATTATTTTAGTTAAGTTTGACCCACCAACTAGCATCGCGTGACAACCATTGTAGGAAGTTCCTCCTTAGGGAGTGGGCCCCCACACCATCACACCAATACTCTCTTTAGGAGATCCATATCTAGTAACCAGACAAATAAAAGCCCTCCGTGGGGAACGGCCATTCTCAAGATAGTGCGAGGCTAATATTTTCCTTACAATGGACCTATGGTGGAAAACCATGAGGATTTCTCAATTTAAATGCCCCGCTTCCACCTAATATTTTAGAATTGGGGATTTCCATTTTAGGTATTAGGGCCCACATATATAAACATCAAATCATCTTATGATATGACTAATGATTGGTTTCAAGTCAAGTTATATTTAACGAAAATTCAGTTTCTAAGATTAGTATTACCAATGGGTCCATCTCATGGGTCCACTAACACTAAATAGAACTCTTTCTAAAAATTAATTTGATTTGACCAATTTTGAAAACTACTATGTTTGGATCAGATTTGGAAACATTCTATAAAAACATTCATCCATAAATAGAAAGTGCTAAAAATAGAAACTAGTCCTCTCCTCCACATGGCCCAAGTGGAAATAGACTTCTTGGACTTCTTAGACTTTCCAAAACTTTGGAATTCCCAAACTCCGTGGGAATCTCCAAAACACTTTTGGTAATCTTTAGACTCTTTGATTAGGTGTCAAACTTCACTTTCCTTCTTCGTCTTGTACACTACCAAAATAAGAAAGTTACATAAGTTCCTATGCCTCAACTATGAGACTTATATGGTAATCTAATAATGAAAATAAAGGCCTATAGGGAAATTCACCATGCCTTGCCCTTTCACGGGAAACCATGATGCCCTTTACACTTAGTCTCAAATAAACCGACAACCATAAAAGGAAAGTAAAAGTCTTGTGGGCTATATGGAGAGGACATGAACTTTAAAAGTTAGTATCATGAACATAGCAAGGGACTAGGTTTAGGAAGTTACCATTCATCATCTCATGATGGAAAACCCGGGCAGCTAAAAGCAAAAATTCCGCACACTGTGCGCTTAAGTGGACTGGGATCCGCTCGAGCACCCTCTTCCAGAACCTGGGTGTGCTCAAGCAGATAGAGGTCTGCTCGAGCGCCCGACCCCAAAAACCTATAGAAAAATTGATTTCTTGCTCAAACCACTCCATTCTTATGCATACATAAAAGATACAACATGCACAAAAAACATGAAAAAAACTCCTTACATAGCCCTAGGTCTACCCTCTTCACATCTCACGCAAAGACTAGATCTGGACAATTAATCTAACATGATTAGAGATGAGGTATGGCTCTGTAATTTATGGAACTAGGATTCTAATTTGGGTCGAATTCGGGTTTCTTGTTTCCGTAAGGAGCCTATCCTTATTTGCTTCTTAAGATCCCTATTGTAGCCTATAAATATGCGTTACTGCTCTCTAGTTTAATATACAAGAATAAGAAGAGAGAAATCTCAATTTTTGATAGAACAAAGAGAATTCGCATAAGAGGCCCACTCCCTGGTGCGAATTCGAGCATATAGGAATACAGTAGAAGATCTTGAGGTTTTCGAGTTACTATGAAATCGAGATCTTGCAGGTATGATTTTAATCATATTCTTCATAGTTATTTCCATAGTGTTGATTACGCAATATCTAGAGATCTTGGTTTCTACTTGTTTCCAACATCTAGAACTTCTTGGAACCAAGAGAAAGTGAAAGGAAAAAGAGAAAATGGTAGAAACACGGAAAGAGAGAAGGAAAGCTCGACCCCCGCCAGGGGACACCCCCGGACCCCCTTTGGGAAGCGCATGTTTAAAGAAGTGGCAATCATTTTGACAAAAAGATTCTACTTGACCACGATAGCCAGGCATATTGTGCTGGTTGTCATTCCTTTTTGTACTTGGATGTCTATTATTATCATTACTTGCTAAATATAATACTTATCCTATTTAATTATGTTTAGAATAATATAGTAGTAAAGACCTGGTTTCCTATTACTACCAGATTTTAAACTGGTCTAAATTAAATTGTTTTATAAGAACCCTCTGTCGCGACCTCGGACCGGGTTTACGGCCTAATCCGGGATCGGGACGCATAAGTGATGAAAAGATAAGATAATGATATGTTTAGTACCAATGCGTACACAGGTTAATAGAGAACGCATATTACCCGTGCACGTGATTTCCCACAGGTGTCCGCGGTGAGGATATCTCAACAACCGTGAATTTTTTGTTAAATGCGGAAGCATGTAGTAAATCAACATGTAGTTCATGAATTTCGTTCCCATCAAGAAGACTATTAACACATGTATAGATATAAGGAATCAGAATGAGCAATGATATTTAGCATTTCCCCAAAAGTAATGTTAAGGTTTAAGCAAAAGATCAATTAATTACATTCCCCAAAAATAGAGGCCAACACAACCAATATGAACAAAATATAAACCCAAAAGAATGGTTAATAACAACCCTCAAAAAGTTACGCATCTCGGGCAACCTGATGTTTAGACAACATCATTGGCATGCCACTCAACTAGGCGATGCGGTTCACCAACCGCCTCCTCGAGCTCCTCCACGGGATAACCAATGACGGGACCTGAGTACCAATGAAATAGATCAGACACGACGATCTGGCAAGTGGGTGAAGAGATATGAGAATATAACAATAAATGGATTTACCTTCGAAAGCATTTAAATCTATTTAAACAATAATCTTCATGAAAATATAAATCATTTATGCAAAACATGTATGCAATGTAAAATGAGTAAAGGTACCAAGGAAACGGAAACAAACAAGATGGCATCCACACGAAGCTAAGTCCTCTATCACCGAAATGACAAGAGTATATCGGGGCTTTGACCTCAGTCACCGAAGTGAGGAAGTGCAACAAAATTTACATATACATATATAATAATACGGGACGGGACCACGGTAGCAAGCCGGGTATCGAGAATCACGGTAGCAAACCGGATATTAGGAACCACGGGAGCGAGCCGGGTATCGGGACGGGATCACGGTTAAGAAACCGGGTATCGGGATCCAAACTCTAGCTAGCGGGATGGGAATGGGTTCTCCAAGTCGGTAGATCAAACCGACAAGGTCATCCAAGCTTAGTGGTGCCGACTCAATAGGTCGTATGTGTTGACACCAAAAATGTCACTTTGCCTCTTCAACATCAAGAAAGCTGCATGAAGTCGCAACCTGCCATAAATAGGCAATGCAACTTCTCCAAAAAATCAAATCTTGTCAGAATCAAACAAGAACTGCAAGATCCTTCAAGATAGCCAAGGGAGGAGTACACAAGGAGTTTCGGGCCATTCAGAATCATTTGGCCTAACTTCGCTTCTCCGACAGATAAATTGGCGCTCCCGGCGGCGACATCATCGAAGACGTCAAAACTTCGATTAGAGCCTATGGATGACTCCAGCATGTCTCAAAAGGGCTCCATGCCAAATTTCAAGTCAAACCGACAACGTTTGACCCTCCATCATTGCTCTAGCAGCAAAATCAAGCCTCCCGGCGGCGGGAACCACCGAAGCCTTCACTCATCAAACTAAGTGCATGAGTGGCTTCAACATGCTTCCAAAAGGCTGCACGTCAAATTTCAGGTCATTCCGACAACGTTTGACCAGGTTTCGATGCTCCGAGAGAAAATCAAGCCTACCGGCGGCGGAGCAACCCGGGACCATGACATCCAAAACGGAGCCCATGGAACGTCTCAAAATGACTCCAATAGGCTCCCCGTCAAATTTCAGGTCAATCGGACATCGTTTGGCCACATATCAAAGCTCGGCATTTTCCCCGCAGCAAAATCAAGTGAAGCATCGACGGGACCCCAAACGGCTTCAAAACTCAAACAAAAGCCTATGGCTGGTCTTATTTATTGCTCAGGAGGCTCCACCTCAAATTTCAGGTCATTCCGACATCGTTTGACCAAGTTTCAGCTTCTGGCGGAAAATCAGCAGCTCTATGCAACAAAGTCTTCGGCTTTCCCGGAAAATTGGAAACTTTTCACTCTAAAAATGCAAGGATTCTCATCAGGTTTTCTACAGGGAAATCAAGCCAATAAATGAGAGGAAATGTCAGGAAAAATACAGAAGAAAACGACGACGAAAAAGACCGCAAAACGGACCAAAAAGGGGAGAAAAACCCCTAGGGTCGCCGGCCCATGGTCGCCGGCCCAGGGTCGCCGGCCCATGGTCGCCGGCGACCATGGAAGTCTGGGTCACCGGATTTTTCGCCGGTGACCCGTTTTTCCGTCCCTTTTCGCGTTTCGCGCACTTTGGCCCTGTGGTTTCCTGAAAATGTGATTTTTAGTGCTTGAAATTGACTCATATCCGACGACATCTCAGATCCGCCGTCATGAGCATAAAATCATCATTGATCGCTCCAAGATGGCCGACCGGTTGACCTAAAAAGTGCTCTTTTTGTCCGACCAATCGAGAAATCGACAAGACAGATGTCACCGGCCCGCTGCTAGCTATCAATGTCTGAAGTTACATGTTCATCCGATGTCGATCAGCATGAAGATCCATCGATGATCATCGCTAGAAGAATTCCAAAAGACGCGGCGCGGCCCGCGACTCTTCAACTGCTCGGCGACCATTTAATGCAGTTAATTGACTAGCTTTATTGCAGTCATTAATTCATTTCTTTGGACGGCCCAATCAGAAGCGAGCATCCAGGAGTTACAAATCAATTAAGTCATGGCATTCAAGCCATGAAACTCCTCCCATTATGGTAATTAAGGTGATTAAAAGCCCTTAATCTCCATCGGCCAATCA
The DNA here is from genome assembly GCA_028538565.1 of Umbellularia californica. Lineage (NCBI taxonomy): Eukaryota > Viridiplantae > Streptophyta > Magnoliopsida > Laurales > Lauraceae > Umbellularia > Umbellularia californica. The sequence continues at coordinate 14,043,909 of JAPQWN010000009.1, read as the reverse complement.
GATTCAAGGAAAAAGGAGTTACAAAATCAAGAAATAAATCTTGTAACTCCTCCCATTAAAGCCATTAAAGCCCATAAAAGGTCTCCTAAATGGCTACCAAAAGCCTATAAATAGGAGAGCATTCCATTGAAATCAGGGTCGGAAAAAGAATCCAGAGATCGAAAGGAGGACTTAAAAAAAAAAGCACCACAGATCCAGAAATCTGAGAGAAAGAAAAAGAGAGAAAACTTTGCTGAAGTTCTGCACCGAGCACCACTACAAGGTGACAAAAAGTCCCTTGGGGGGTACTCCTCCCCAAGGGAGGAAATCATCATTGATCGCTCCAAGATCGCCGACCGGTTGACCTAAAAAGTGCTCTTTTTGTCCGACCAATCGAGAAATCGACAAGACAGATATCACCGGCCCGCTGCTAGCTATCAATGTCTGAAGTTACATGTTCATCCGATGTCGATCAGCATGAAGATCCATCGATGATCATCGCTAGAAGAATTCCAAAAGACGCGGCGCGGCCCGCGACTCTTCAACTGCTCGGCGACCATTTAATGCAGTTAATTGACTAGCTTTATTGCAGTCATTAATTCATTTCTTTGGACGGCCCAATCAGAAGCGAGCATCCAGGAGTTACAAATCAATTAAGTCATGGCATTCAAGCCATGAAACTCCTCCCATTATGGTAATTAAGTTGATTAAAAGCCCTTAATCTCCATCGGCCAATCAGATTCAAGGAAAAAGGAGTTACAAAATCAAGAAATAAATCTTGTAACTCCTCCCATTAAAGCCATTAAAGCCCATAAAAGGTCTCCTAAATGGCTACCAAAAGCCTATAAATAGGAGAGCATTCCATTGAAATCAGGGTCGGAAAAAGAATCCAGAGATCGAAAGGATGACTTAAAAAAAAAAGCACCACAGATCCAGAAATCTGAGAGAAAGAAAAAGAGAGAAAACTTTGCTGAAGTTCTGCACCGAGCACCACTACAAGGTGACAAAAAGTCCCTTGGGGGGTACTCCTCCCCAAGGTCCTTGCCTTCTCCCGCTGCCTCCAATGGCTTAGACGTGGCTTTTCAGCCTATCTACTTAGCTTTTTATTGGACATAGGACCTCCTCTTGGTCTTTGTCCTCTAAAAATCTGAGGTTATAGCCAAGCCAAGCGAATCAAGAGCATCCACTGTTCTCATCTGCATGGATGATGGCGAAGCCCACACATGGCTTGCGACCGTCAATCTGAACGAGTCCCCCACAATCTCCTGAGAAGTTAGATCCTCCTTTTCTTGCTTTTCATTGTAGTTTGTATTTTTCTAAAAGAGACAAAAATCACAACTCTTGTCTTTCATTATTGATGAGAATTGTAAATCGGCTATAAACCCCAAAATCGGCTATAAATGCCAAACAAAATCGCCTTTCACGGCAAACCAAGAAAATGTCTCTTTTCTTAAATATTTGTGCAATGGAAAACTTGAAAGAAGTTGATTTCCTTTTTACTTGCGAAGGTTGATCTCCGGATTACCACTTGCAATTCCAAGTAAAATAGAAAATCTGGCACACCCACACAAAGAAATGTTGATGCACGCTTCAGGCCCCCGGGCGCGAAAGGGCCGGACCCGACGGACTCCCACGTCCGCCGACCCCGGTAGCACCCTCGGCATTGGAGCGCGTTCCATTAGTATGCAAGCAATCGGGACATGTATAAAACACATATGATGTAATTGTACAAACGGGCAAAACGGGGGTTCTCAAGACACAAAGATCATTTAATATCAGGTCATGTACATCGAGGCTAGCAAAATGCTACAAGTACAGTTTCAGTGTTTCCAGGAATGATAAATCATAAATCATTAATTTTCGGGAGTGCATGTTGAGATTCAGGAATAATGGAGTGCAATAAAGTTTTGAAATATCGAGACAAGTATCAGGGTTCAAGACTAGTTCAAGGTGAATAGGGATCCCGTATGTCAATTTCAATATAAACTTGGTACTCCTAGAATTTGGAGACATCTCGGGCTCCTTATATACCTTAGGAAATTGAAAACTTTTGATGAACCTTTGTGACATGGTTTTCTTCTCAAACGGGCTTCGAACAATGCCTCATAGGTCTCCCCGATGCTAAGGGGTTCCTTTAAAACATTTCCCGAGCTCCAAAAGTGGTCCAGGCCCAAGAGGGGGGTGCGCTCAGGTGGACTAAGGTACGCTTGGGTAGACCTAGGCTGCGCAAAAAAATGGGTAGACAGCAAGTCTGCCCGCTCGAGCGGACAGCCTGCGCGCTCGAACGGGTAGTCATGCTGCCGCCCGAAATGCAGTTAGATTGACTGCGCGTTCTAGCGGCCTAGTACGCACTCGAGAGGGCAGTCAATCCTGCTGCCCGGGGAAGACCTCCATGGCCTTCTTCCCCCTTTTCTCCTATACATTACACCTGCCATAAAAGGGCCTCCTTGCCTCCAAAAATCACCCATCAAACCTCTTTAAACACTACTTGAAACTCCCATCAAAACTTCCATGAGCATTCAGCCCAAATCTCCTTTTTCACATTCAATCATCCAAAGAGAAAGAGGATAACCACAACAACAAGGGTTCATTTAAGTCAGGAGCAAGAGATAAAACAAAGAGACACAAACCAGATTTCCAAGACAATAAATAAGCTAACAAAACCCCTTTTTATGAGCATTTATTTCGTAATGAATGCAAGATAGATAAACATTAATGGAGATGACAAGATCAAACATGCTTGCCATGAAAACTATTTAATGCTCAATACCCATTCATCTACTTGCCTTAAGGTCTCTACTCAAGGAAACAAGCAATAATCAAGCTCTCTCTCAAGGTAACCTACAAGCACAAGCAAAACCCAAATACAAACCCTAAAACAGGTCAAAACTAGGTATAAGAAGAGGAAAGCTTCAATAATGAAAATAGAGCTTCTACAAGGCTAGAGGAATACCATTCTAAGAGATAGGGAGGGTGGCTTACTTGTAAGTCTCCAAATGGGCAAGAATAGATCAGTGAGGACTTTGGAATGGGAGGTTTCTCTTTAAGAGTTGTATATGGAGAGCCCAAGTGTTGAAGAAGGAGATGATGACTTCCATCTCTCAATTTGTGCAAGGTTGGTGATGATTTGGTGATGGAAAAGCAAGAGGGAAAAAAGAAGAGAGAAAAAGACCTAGCTTTTGTTGGGTTTGAGCTGGAAAAAGGGAAATGAGGAAAAAGAGTTCTCTTTTATACAAGTTGAGTGTGGGCTCCACCACTAGAGATCTTGGGAGGCCTAAATCACGACCTTTGGTGCTTCAAATGAATTCGATGAAGAAGGGAAAAATGATCGGCGAATTATCTAGTTTTCAAAAAGTATATTTTTCGTAAGTTTTAGAGATATCAAATTTTGGGCACAGATTTGGTGTAAAAGGACTGTTTTGCCCTCAATACTAGAGAAGTCGGGTTTCGGGGTTCCGGGCGAGAACGGAATCAACATGAAAGTTGTAGGGGTTAACGAGATAAGTAAAACGGGATATAAACATAAATTATAAAAATCTCGAATAATCCCCCGAGTACACGTCAAGTCACTAAAAGAACCCCCAAAGGGTCCTAAAATCACAGACACTCAAAATTCCCCAAAGCTATAGCAAAAGCTATTTTAATTTTAATCCCAACTTAGTCAAATTCCACTAATCACGCTTAGAACTAACACACGACTTAATTAGCACTAATCGTGGACACTCGGGTCGGGGTCTTACATCCTCCACCCCTTAGGGCATTCGGTCCTCCAAATGAAACATAGAACTCACCTCGGGTAGTAGATGTGGATATTTCTTTTGCACTCGATCTCATAGTTCCCACGTTGCTTCTTCCTATCCATGATTCTCCCAAAGTACTTTCACCCACTGAATAATCCCTGTTCTCAACTCTTGTTCCATAGTATCAATGATCTAAACGGGCTTCTCAACATATGTTGCATCCTTTCTGATTTCCAACGGTTCATGCCGGAGTACATGGGAAGGGTGGGGGACATACTTCTTCAACATTGACACATGGAAGACGTTGTGCACACTGGAAAGTTCAGGTGGTAAGGCTAATCTATAAGTCACATCACTGATCTTGCTCACAATGTCATACGGTCCAATGTATCTCTAGGATAACTTGCCCTTTTGCCCAAATCTCAATGTTCCCCTCGTAGGTGACACTTTCAGGGAAATCTTATCTCCTTCTTTGAACTGAAAGTCTCTTCGGTGAGAGTTTGCATAGCTTTTCTGTCTACTCCGGGCTACTTTCAAACGCCCTTGAATCTGTCTCACTTTGCCACTGGTTTTACTCACTATGGTTGGTCCATGGAAACTGCATGCAAACTTCTTCCCAACAAATAGGTGTCTTACACCTCCTACCGTACAAAGCCTCAAAAGGTGCCATCCCAATGCTTGAGTGATAGATGTTGTTGTAAGCGAACTCACACAATGGTAGAGTCTCAACCCATTGAGTCTTGAAGTCACACAAGCATGGAGCATATCCTTAAGAGTCTGAATTGTTCTCTCTGATTAGCCATCTGTCTGAGGGTGATAAGCCTTGCTGAATTGTAACTTCGTACCCATAGACTCATGCAATGTTTTCCAGAATCTCGAGACGAATCTGCTATCCCTGTCGGATGTAATGGAAACTGGTTGAACGTGTCAGCTAACGATCTCAGTAACGAACAACTCTGTCAGGGGTAACATGTACATCTTCTTCCCTGTCCTCATAGGAATAAAATGAGCTGACTTGGTCAGTCTGTCCACAATAACCCATATGGCATCATTGCCTCTGCTAGTTTTGAGTATTCCCGAAATAAAATTCATGGTAATGTGCTCCCATTTCCATTCCGGAATCTCTAACGGTTGCAACAACCCTGGAGGCTTCTGATGTTCCGCCTTTATCAGCTGACACGTCATACAGCAAGAGACAAACGCTGCAATCTCTCTCTTCATGTTGTTCCACCAAAATCTGCCCTTCAAGTTCTAATACATCTTCGTGCTGCCTGGGTGCATGGAGTATTTCGTGCTATGAGCTTCTGTCATGATGTCATTCCTCAAATCTTCAAGGTTAGACACACACAGACGGTCACGGTAGTAAAGAACTCCATCAACGGTACGAAAATCAGGACGTTGTGCCATATGCTCTGAAATTTTGGCCAACTTTGGATCTTCCAATTGACTATCCTTGATCTTCTGAATGAAAAAGGGCTCAGACACTGACATATTAGCCAATATTACACCCTTCTTTAGTGGCTGTAGGTCTATCCTCAACTCCTCAAATTGTTCAAAAATACAAGTGTCACTTAGATTTGCCATGCCTACTAATTTTCTGTTCAAGGCATCGGCAACTACATTCGCTTTCCCTGGGTGATACTTGATTGGAAAATCATAATCTTTGATATATTCCATCCATCTTCTCTGCCTCATGTTCAATTCCTTCTGAGAAAACAAGTACTATAGACTACGGTCATCAGAATGGACCTCAAACTTCTCTCCATAGAGGTAATATCTCCATATTTTCAACGTGAAGACAACCGCTGCCAACTCAAGGCCGTGGGTTGCATACTTCTTCTCATAATCTTTCAGCTGCCGGGACCCATATGCAACAACTTTTCCTACTTGCATCAACACACAACCAAGTCCTACACTTGAAGCATCGGTAAAAACGGTAAAACCGCCGCTTCCGGATGGTAAAGTAAGGACTGGTGCGGTAGTCAATCTCCTCTTCAGCTCTTGGAAACTAGCTTCACATTGATATGTCCACACATAAGGTACATTTTTCCTTGTCGACTTCGTCAACGGTGCTGCAATCGACAAAAATCCTTGTACAAACCTCCGGTAATACCTTGTCAATCCAAGGAAACTTCTGATTTCTTACACATTCTTCGGTCTTTCCCACTTCACCCTGCCTCAATCTTAGATGGGTCTACTGACAATCCTTCTTTGGAGATACTGTGCCCCAAAACGCTACTTGCGCTAGCCAGATTTCATACCTGTTGAGCTTCGCATACAGCTGGTTCTCTCTCAGATGTTGCAATGCTATCCTCAGATGCTCTTCATGCTCTTCTTTGGTCTTGGAGTACACCAAAATGTCATCGATAAACACTACCACAAACTGATCCAGATACCGTGCAAATATCTTGTTCATCAATACCATGAATACTGCCGGTGCATTAGTCAGCCCAAATGGCATCACAAGGAACTCATAGTGGCCATATCTTGTCTGGAAAACTGTCTTCATCAAATCTAATTCTCAGACTTGTTAGATTGTATGGACTCAATCCATCAGTTGATGTGATAAATTGATTAGTTTCTTTGTTTATCAATAATATCATGTTTTACTTTCATGAGATGAATGCTATTTTATTACTTCATGCACATGACCAATACATATGACATAATGGTTCATGAGTTGAGCCGGGTCCCATTAGTATATTAGATGTGATATATGTGTATAGATGAGATCCACACACGGGAGATATATGTCACAAATCTTATACTTAAATATCTTCACAACCAGTGATGAGACTGGGCATCTCTATTGACAAGGTTGCAACACTTTGATCACAATGAGATAATGTGATTTGTCTCGATCATCAGAATGGAAGATTCTGGATCATGGTGCTGGTACATTGGATGTATTGAAGGACCATGAGAAGCACCTTATGGAATTCTGTCTCGATTATAAGGTATGCTCTCATAATTCCCTAGCAATAGGCTCTCAATCTTGAGACATTAATGAACCCAAGTTTCTATCTATTCATTTGCTTTGAGTCACCAATGGGTGAGGCCAACTGTAGGTCAACACCTCGGTGTCTTGGGTATGTGGTAGTAGGACTGTGGGAACACTGAATGATCAAGATGGAATCTATCTTTATTATCCCCTTATGCCAATTAATGGATTTGTCATTAGTAAGTGCGCACCCATCTCGATTAAGAGTTAATTGGATGGTACTAATGATCACTATGATTAATTGGGGCTCAAGGATAATAAGATATGGAACTTGGATTGGAAGAGACAAATATATTCCAATTGATCCATGGATATTGATAGAGGGGCCTACTTGTGGTAATAGGGAAGTTTAGGGTCTTCTATGTAATTTATTCCTAAGACTGGAGTGCAATTGCATTTATATAATAGTGTTATTTGCAATTAACTGTGGGCCCTGATTGCACATGAGATGTGGGGTCGTGGTGTCCCAGTTGGAGCCAGCTTTCTAAGGAATCCCTAGTGGTCCCCACGCTAGCCCAAGTTATTAGAAAGATATTAATTATAGTAGAACTCTAAAAGGAAATAGAAAGTTACTATTTCTATTAGAAGTGAGACTTCTAATAGTGGTAATAGTAAGTTACTAATTATAATGGAAGTGAGACTTCTATTTAAATTAGAGAGAAGAGAGTTACTAATTGTTAGAGAAGTAAGACTTCTATTTCAATTAGATAACAAAGAAGAGAAGCTTGCTTTTTAGCAATAAATAGAGGACATAAGAGGTCTTGGACGTCCCATGAAAATTCCCACCTAGGGATTCACGCCCATGCCTTTTGTGCAAGAGTTGCACATGCTTTGTCTCATCTCTTCCCTCTTCTAGTTCTCTTCTAGTTTCCTTGAGAGTTTTCTCTTGGAGATCCCACCCATCTTCTTGAGAAAAGAGAATCTGATACGGGTCATAGCGTGGAAGATCAAAAGGTCTTGGAGATTCCTATTTGATAAGTGAAAGAGTTTCATCATCAAATAAATACGCAACTTCTCCATTAGAGCACAACCGAGCTCCAAAGGTATAATCTACTTCGTTGCATGTTGTAGATTTTTTATGGATACTTGTTGGCTGCTTGTTTCTATCTTTTAGATAGTTTTAATTACTGTACATGATCTCGAGATTGAGGGTTTGGGTTTATGCATCCTGGATTGGGTTTTTGGCCTTATAGGTAATTGATCCCTGAGTCAAGTGGGTCAAAAGTTTCGTAAATCTATCCCCGAGGCCTACCTACTTCCAACAATTGGTATCAGAACCATACCTCATCTTTTAATCATGTTAGATCAGTTAACTTGTTCTAATCTTTGCATGAGATGTGAAGAGGATAGAATGAGGGCTATGTAAGGATCAATTTTTTATTGGATTTGCTTACTGTTGTAGTGGATCCATGTTTGGAATGTCACAAAAGGTTTTAATCATGATGGAAGAATGGCAAGAAGCCATTAGAAGCCTACTGAGATCATTAGAAGTGATTAGGGATCAGCAGAAGTCGATTATGAAAAACCCAGATTTCTGGGTTCATCAGGTGGGCTAACCGCACAGATCAATATGGCTAGCCGTAGAGGTCTGATCGGGTAGCCACAGGGACTAGTTTGGCTAGCCGAACCCAGGCAGAATCACTTTGTTCTTTGATTTGGACTTTTTGGATCGGGGACGCTGCCCCTTGCTCCCCGCCGGGGGCGATGCCCCCTCGACCCCCCTGCGTAGGGTATCTTGTATGGAAGTGGCATATCTTTGGCATCTTATTTTTCCATTGTGGTTTGGCAACCTAGTTTTGTGAGATGCTTTGTTATATGAGATACTAACTTGCAGGTGATAATGTCCGCTCCATATGGCCCACATGACATTTATTTTCTTTTATGGTTGAACGGTTTATTTGTGGCTAAGTGTAAAGGGCATCATGGTTTCCTTAGTTTCCCGCGAAAGGGCAAGGCATGCTGAAGTTCCCTATAGCCCTTTTATTTCCATGTTTAGATTACCATGTAAGTCTCATTATAGAGACATAGGAATTTATGTATTTTTTCAAATTTGTATATTCTGGAGATGTCCGAGACAAAGAAGGAAAGTAAAGATGGACTCCTAATCAAAAGAGTTTGAAGATTACCAAAAAGGTGTTTTGGAGATGCCCAAAGAGTTTGAGGAATCCCAAAGCTTTGGAAATTCTAGAAGTCCAAGAAGTCTATTCCGCATGGGCCATGTGGAGGAGAGGACTAGTTTATAATTATAGCACTTTCTTTTTATAGATGAATGCTTGTTTTAGAAAGTTTCCAAATCTGATCCAAACATAGCAAATTCCATAATTGGTCAAATCAAATTAATTTTTGGAAAGAGTTCTAATTAGAGTTGGTGGGCTCATGAGATCGATCCATTGGTAACACTAATTTTAGAAACTAGACTTTCCATAAAATAACTTGACTTGGAACCAATTATTGGTTATATCATGAGATGATTTGATGTCTACATATATGTGGGCCCATATACCTATAAGAAAATCCTCAATTCTAAAATATTAAGTGGGAGCAGGGAATTTATATTTAGAAATCCCCATGGTTTTCAACCATAGGTCCATTGTAAAGAAACTATTAGCCTCGCGCCATCTTGAGAATGGCCGTTCCCCACGAAGGGCTTGTATTTGTCTGGTTACTAGATATGGATCTCCTATGGATAGTGTTGATGAGACGGGGCGGAGGCCCACTCCCCAAGGAGGAGCTGCCCACAACGGTTGTCATGCAATGCTAGTTGGTGGGTCACACTTAACTAAAATAATGATATAGTATCCCCAAGGATTTGCCTCATGTATTTTAGAAACCGAAGCTAATCGGAGTCATACATTATTTGGTATGAGATACCTAGATAATAATGAATGAAGGGGATCATGGATAGTTAGTCTTAATTCCAATTTTGACCAACTTTGATCTGTACCAGTCTAGGTGGTATTCGCACTCCCTAAGGAGGCATACCCCAGAGGATTGGGATTCCGACGTATTCTGAATTTTGTGGATATGAGGAGTCCCACATAAATTTGGTAGAATACTAAACCCAATGGCATTTAAATTCATTAATTGAATGTATGGTTATGTGCTACAGTTTTTCAAGCATGAATTCAAATACTTTCAATCCACTTGTTACCATCCTCAACCGGAATAAGTTGATGGAATCCAACTTCATAGACTGGAAAAGGGCCCTGGATGTTGTCCTGACAGCTTCAGGATGCAGATATGTCCTTACCATACCCTCCCTTCTTGAGCCTGAGCCTAATTCACCTCAGTATGAAAAGGACGCTTACACCAAGTGGACCAAAGACAATGAGATGGCCACAAGTATTATACAGGCATCCATGTCTAGTGTTTTACAGCACCAACATCAATCTTATAAGTCAGCATACGATATTATATCGAACTTAAAGGAGATGTTTGCGGACCAGGTTAGACCTGCTAGGCAAGCTGTTTTTAAGGTGTTGATGAACACTAAGATGGCTGAGGGAACCCCAGTACAAGAACATTTGATGAAAATGGTTTTCGCACTGAAAGAGCTAGATGTACTGGGTGTTAAGATTGATATAGAATCGCAGATCGACATGATCCTTCAGTCACTACCGGACTCTTTCAATCATTTCGAGATCAATTATAATAAATTGGAAATGACCATAGATGAGTTGTCACGCCAGCTGGTAGTGACTGAGGAAATCATGAAGAAATAACAAAATACCCTCATGACAGAAAAGTCATTTGCTAGGATCAAGCCGAAAGGCAAAGACCAAGATAGCAAGAAGAAATCAGTCATCAAGGGTCCTAAGGTGGAGAATGATTCTACTTGTGGTATGGCCAAGGCTAAGGGTACGAGAGTAAATGGAAAGTGTTTCCACTATGGTAAAACAGGACATTGGAAAAGGAATTGCCCAGAATATCTGTCTTAGAAGAAGACCTCATGTATGATTGAGTCACTTATTTTTGAAGTTAGTTTTGCAACTGGTACTTTAGAATCTTGGTGTATGGACTCCGGGGCAACTGATCACATATGTAATACGTTGCAGGGGCTCAGGGAAACCAGGAGGCTAAAGTGATGGAGAAAACATTGTCAACCTAGGATCTTACGCTAAGGCGGAGGCTGTTTCAATGGGAGTTATTGCTTTATGTTTCTCAAATAATAAACTGGTTCTATCCGATACATTTTATGTACCGTCTTTAAGGCGGAATTTAATTTCAGATTCTAGTATGATGAATAAAAGTTATTTTATTACTTTTGGTACTGAAATTGTCATAAAGAGGAATGGTATTTTCATATGTTCTGGCAAGGTAACCAATGGGCTTTATTTGTTAACTCCCACAATGTATGAGATACATGATACTGAAACAATTTATAGACCATCATTAAAGAGAAAGTCACCTTCATCTAATCCAACAAAACTTTGGCACTTGAGGCTAGGTCATATAAACTTAAACAAGATTGAGAGGCTAGTGAAAGATGGTATCTTACTTTCATTGGTGGTAGAACCAATGCCTGTCAGCGAGTCCTGTCTGGAAGGTAAAATGACCAAAAGACCCTTTTCATCTAAGGGCAGAAAGGCCAAAGATTTATTGGAATTAGTGTATGTTGATATGTATAGACCCATAAATATAAAAGCGAGAGAATGATACGAGTACTTCATCACTTTCACCGATGATGACTCAAGACATGAATGCACCACAAGTTTGAGACTTTTGAAATGTTCTCAGAGTTTCGAGCGAAAGCAGAAAAGCATTTAGGTAAAAGTATCAAGACTCTTCGATCAGATCGAAGAGCGGAATATCTCTCTGCTGATTTTATGGGATACTTATCAGAAAATGGGATTCTATCCCAGTTGTTTGCTCCTTGTATGCCTCAACAGAATGGAGTAACAGAAAGAATGAACCAGATTCTTTTAGATATGATCAGGACTATATTGATTTTCTCAAGGTTACTTATAGGGATATGTTTGGGAAACTGCAAAGTATATACTAAACCTCATTCCATTTAATTCTGTACCTAAGACTCCCCGGGAGTTGTGGTCCGGGCTAAAGCCTAGTCTACAACATAAGGGTTGTCCGGCACTCGTGCAAAAGGTTAAGACGGATAAATTGGAATCGAAGTCGGAAGTATACACTTTTATAGAATCTCCCAAAGTAACTAAAGGTTGGTTATTCTATAATCCCAGAGAGAGTAGAAAGTACTTATCAACACCAATGCGGGTTTTCTGGAGGAAGATTATATGATTGACTAGAAATCTTTAGAAAAGGTTATCTTGGAAGAAATTCAAAGAGAGATCAATTCCAAATCCAAATATGACCGAACTTGAAGAAAATTCACCCATACCTAACCCAGTAATTACACCAGTGTCTTGTCGTAGTGGGAGCATTGTTAGGACCCCGGACAGGTTCTTGGATTTTGGGAGAGTCTTACGAGACAATCCCGAAAGAACCGGAACAAAATCCCTGTAACTATGATGAAGCAATCTATGACATAGTTTCGGGACGTTGGTTAGATGCTATGAAAGCTGAGTTGGAGTTTATGTATGATGGACCCTCGGGTTTCTATCCTCTCCTTCCGCACCCGGGGGCTGCCTGGGTCTTGGCGGAGGAGGGAAATCGCAGGTATCAAGTTTTTGTACGGGTATGCCAGATTTACTATTCTACTTGGAATTTGGAATGGTGATTATCCGGAGATTCACCTTCGCAAGTAGAAAGGAAATCAATCATTCTTTCAAACATTTCAAATTGCATAAATATTTAATAAAAGAGACAAGTTTGTTTTTTGAGAATGCTGTAGGAGGCGTTTTTTTTTTTTTGCCGTGAAAGGCGATTTTGCCGTGAAAGGCGATTTTACCGTGAAAGACGATTTTACAAAACTCATCAAATATGAAAGACAAGAATTGTGATTTCCTTTTGTCTCTTTAAAAAAATACAAATTACAATAGAAAAGAAAGAAAATGAATCTAACTTCTCAGGAGATTGTGGGGACACGTTCAGATCGACGGTCGCAAGTCATGTATGGACTTCGCCATCGTCCTTCAAATGAGAACGCTTGATGCTTCGATTCTTCGGCTTGGCTCCAACCTCAGTTTTTTAAAGGACAAGGACCAAGAGGAGGTCCTATATCCAATGAAAAACCGAGTAAACGGGCTGAAAAGTCCCGTTGCTTTGCTCCCAGAAGCACTACAAGGTCCCCTCCTTGAACTTCGTCTCTCTCTTGAATTTTCTGGATTTTCAGAGCTTGGGATCACACTTGGGATTTTTTTCATGCATTCTTCTTGGAATGGACCTCCTTTTATAGGCTTTTGGTAGCCATGAGGTGTTTATTGGCATTGATGGCCATGATGAGAGAATTGATGATATTGATGAGAGGAGTTACAAGTTTTATTTCTTGATTTTCTAACTCCTTTTTCTTGGCTTGTAATTGGCTGATGAAGGATAGTGAGCATTCAATCGCCTTTAATCTTCATGATGATGGGAGTTTCATGGGTTTAATGCCATGATTGCTTGGATTTGTAACTCCCAAATGCTTGAATCTGATTGGGCCGTCCAAAATAATGAGTTAATGACCGCATTAAGTTGTCATAAACGGGTCAATTAACGACATTAAGTGGTCGCCAGGGCATGTGAAGAGTAACGGGCCACACCGCGTCTTTTGAGATTCTTCTTGTGATCATCATAGGTGGATCCACACATTGTTTGATGTCGGATTGCGATGCAATTTCAGACATTGATTGATGTTGGTGGGCTGGTGACATCTGTCTTGTCGATTTCACGATCGGTCGGACAGAAAGTATACTTTCTTGGTCAGCCGGTTGGCGATCTTGGAGCGATCAAAGATGATTTCATGCTTTTGACGGCGGATCCGAGATGTCGGTGAAGATCAGAGGTTTTCAAGCATCAAAGATTGGATTTTCAGAAAATTACAGAGGCATGAACACTCGAAAAGCGAAAAGGACCGGAAAACGGGCCTTTCGGCGAGAAATCCGGCGACCCGGATTTGCAGGGCCGCCGGCGACCATGCACCCAGGATCGCCGATGACCATGGCCCGGCGACCATAGGGCTTTGGCCCTTTTGGTCGTCGAGCTTTGTTTTCGGCCGTTTTTCCTTCTTTTTTGTTCATTTTTTCTTCTGTATTTTTCTTGACATTTTTCCTCAATTATTGACTTGATTTTCTTGGAGAAAACTTGATGAGAACCTGTGCAAAATCGGACCACAAAGTTTCCCATTTTTCGGGAAAGCCGAAGACTTTGTAGCCGATTTTCCATCAAGAGTTGAAACTAGGTCAAACGATGTCGAAATGACTTGAAAATTGAGGTGAAGCTTCTTGAGCAGTGGATAGGACCAACCATGGGTTTTTATTTGAGTTTTGAAGCCGTTTGGGGTCCCGTCGATGCTTGACTTGATTTTGCTGCGGGGAAAATGCCGAGCTTTGATATGTGGTCAAACGATGTCCGATTGACCTGAAATTTGACGGGGAGCCTATTGGAGTCATGTAGAGACGATACATTAGCTCCGTTTTAGATGTCATGGTCCTGGGGTGCTCCGCCGCCGGTAGGCTTGATTTTCTTTCCGAGCATCGAAACCTGGTCAAATGTTGTCGGAATGACCTGAACTTCGACGTACAGCCTTTTGGAGATATGTTGAAGCCACTCATGTACTTTTTTTCATGAGTGATAGATTCGGTAGTTCCCGCCGCCGGGAGGCTTGGTTTTGCTGCTCAAGCGTTGATGGAGGGTCAAACGTTGTCGGTTTGACTTGAAATTTGGCATGGAGCCCTTTGGAGGTATTTTGGAACCATCCGTAGGCTCTGATCGAAGTTTTGGTGTCTTTGATGATGTCGCCGCTGGGAGCGCTTGTTTAGCTGTCGGAGAAGTGAAGTTAGGTCAAACGATGTTGGAATGGCCCGAAACTTCAGGTGTACCCCTCTTTTGGCTGTCTTGAAGGATCTTTCAGTTTTTGTCTAATTCTGACAAGACCTGATGCTTGAAGTAGCTTTGCCGATTTTGTAGCAGGATGCAGCTTCATGTGGCTTCTTGATGTTGAGGAGGCATAGTGACTTTTTTGGTGTCAACAAATGCCGCTCGAGGTACAGCGACGAGAAGCTTTTTGGAGTCGATGTGCCTCGAAGAGAAACTTGAAGGAGAGCTTCTGACTTGACGAAGAGTCTTGAGCAAAATTTGTTTTTTTTCTAATAGCCTTCTGAGTTTCCGGGGGAATTTTATGGTAGTGAGAGGGATCACGTACCATCTCAAGGCAAAGTTTTGAAAATGACATGGGGTATTTGGATTTTGGGTTTTCGATTTTGGTTTTTGACCTTGTGACCTAACAAGCTGTATGTGGCAGGTTAGGGGGTCGGGATTTGATTTTTTGATTTTGACCTTGTGACCCAACAAGCTGTATGTGGCAGGTTGGGGGGTCAGATTTGGTTTTTTGGTTTTGGTTTTGTTTGGATTTTGATTTTGGTTTTGGTCTTGTGACCTAACAAGCTGTATGTGGCGAGTTAGGGGACCAATGTTTGGTTTTTTGTGGATTGTCAATTTCAAGATTTTGGCTCAATTTGGTTCATGAGGTTGGATGGTTTGGTTTTTGGAAACGCATGGGGCTTTCTTTCTCTTTTTGTTTGAATGGTCCAATCAACTCAAAAGAGGCATGTGACATTTTTTTTGCTCTTGGTAAGAGGAATATTTTGACTAAAAGCCACTTTTAGTGCCTAGGTGGTCAAACCTGGCTCATGTGGGCTAACCCATGGGACCTTAGGCTTTGGAGATGGCCTAGATCTCATATGGTGTCATTTTTGTAGAGAATATCTAAAAATATCTCTTTTGTGTAGAGAATATATAAAAATATCCTTACTTGGAAAGAATCTCTCAAGTTTCCTTCTTTTTTGGAGAGACTTTCTCAAAATATCTTTCTTTTGGGAAAGTAGCTAAATTTTAGCACTTACCTCCTTTCTTTTCTCCTTGTTTCCTCTTTTGGTTTGCTCTCTTCTATAAAGGCAAGAGGAGTTGGATCTTTTGCTCCATTGCTTTGCAAGAGTCTCCAAGGGTGCTCCAAGATCAAGAAGTGCGTTTTCTTCTCCAAGGATCTCGAAGCTTTGTTCTTCTTCTCCATCAATGACTTCAAGTAAGTTTTCTTCCTTCACAAGAAACTCCATTGTAGAAGTAGTAGTTTCTTTTCTTTTCTTTTTTTTGTCCACGGTTTTCAGTCCTTTTTTTTTCCGTGCTTTTCTTCTTTTTTTTTCACTGTTTTTGTTCTCTTTTTTTTTCCACACGCTGATTTTTCCCTTTTTTTTCTCACCGTTTTTTTTTTCAGCTTTTTTTTTTCCTGTTTTTTCCTTGGCTATATGGACAGGTCCGTACGGACCTGGCCGTACTGCCACGTGGCAGTGGGCCACGGCCTGTGGGCAAAATTTTTTTTTTTGCTGAGATCTCTTTCTCTCTCTTTCTTTTTCTTTTTCTTTCCTCCTTTGTTTGCTCACCATGATAATGAGGTTATGCAATTTCCATATGTTCATGCATTTTTTTTTTGTTTGATGCATCAAGATAGAAGGCTAGAGTCTCTAGGTCAAGCCAACATGATTTTTGACTTGGACAAAGTTTGATTGGTTTTGACCAAATTGGGTTGGAATTGGTTAAGCTTTGGTCAAGGTTTTCCTAGCATCTAATGCATGATGATATTCTTTGATGCATGATTTTTGGTAAATGGACTTGGAAGCATGATGATGCATACCTGAAAATCTTTTGCAAGTATTGGGATTTTGAGCTCGCAGCGATGTTGAGTTCTTTCTCGGTCTTGCTGGATTTTTGAGGAACTTTGCAATTTTTGGATTTTGAAGCTCGCAGCAATGTTGAGCTCTTTTCCAAATTTTACGGAAATTTGATGAGATTGGCTCGTTTTCGCAGCGATGTTGAGTTCAAAACTTCTTTGAGAATTTTCCACTGACTATGAGCTCGCAGCGATGTTGAGCTCATCTTCAAGCTTCCTGTCTTTTTAGGAGTATTTCCCTTTTCTTCGGAATTGCCCCGGAACCATGTCAAAATTTTGCTAGAATTTTTGTAGCAAAACTCTGTCATTTTGATGTTGATTGATCTTTTCTCTTCCATCTTTTGCAGGTAGTTCTTCCAGAACGAACAAGGGTAAAGGTCATGTTGCTGACGCACCTCGTCGGTCTGCCAGATCTTCTAATGTGGCCGTTCAGCAGGCTTGGGAGAAGGTCCAGTTTGTCGATAAGAACTTGGAAGAGTGCGATTCTCTCAATCGTGGTGAGATGAGACAGCGATTTATCGCTCTCAAAGATGAGGAATTCTACAAGATCATGGTAAGCAGCCGTCCTTGGGTTACGGATGACCAGAGCATTTTGCCCAAACCTACCTTCTTCTTTGGTGATGCAGTTCCTAACGACTTGACATACCAAAGGAGATGTTTTTAGTTCTCTTACACAATAGATGGTAAGGAGAGAACTATTTCTACCCGGTCGACTTTCGATCAGACCATCTAGATCTTGAGCCTTTCTCCCACGTGCCCTAAGAGGGAAGATCCTCCAAGTTGGGTGAAGAGGACCAGTGTGATCAATACCGGGGTTTTTGTTGGCGGCCCTTCCGATTTTGCAGAGAAGTCGCCTGTCCGAATGGACATGTTGATGCCAGCCAGTGGCTACCAAGGTTCTAATCATCCATTGATCGATTTGAGACCGGTGGGCCTTTGCATTTTTCAGGGTGACGGCAGCAATTGGGTGAAGCCTTTTCGACTTCGTGACCGTTTCAGTGCTGACTCGAGCCAGGAATCATGGACTGATCACACCCTGAAGATTGGCAAGGCCATTCTGCGGGAGACTGAGATTTTTGATGCGGTTCGCTCTTTTTGGCAAACCGTCGTTTTCTTCGATGAGGCTTTCATGGCCATGCTGGAGTCATTCCTTCCATAAACCAACACCTTCATTGTGACGAATGGTGAGATTGGTTTTTCTTTAAAGGAACTGAGCGCCATCACCGGGTTGCCTATCCTCGGTAAACTCTATGAGGAGTTTATGCCTATTGACAGCGTCCTTGAGGAGCAGTCTCAGGAGTTTAGGCTTGTCTACTTTCAGCTCGTCGCCTTCTATGATTTTTTTAAGGAGAAGGAGGGCTCGAAAGTCAGGTGCAGCAGTTGGAGGAGTTGCAGCTCCAACTTTTTTGAAAGCGGGGAGTCTTCTGATGGCATAGCCCAGGATGTTAGGGCCAAAGCCTCAAGTTTCAAAAAGATCGCCGCTATGCGAGAAGATTTGAGAAAGTTCTTCGTAAGCACAGATGCCATTTGTTCCGACATTGCGTTGCGGAGAGATCTCGCTGTTTACCTCACTTATTGGCTGGGTGAGGCTATTTTTGCTGGAGGAGATGGAACGCACATCAGGCCGCATTATATTTTTTCGGCTTGTCAGATAGCGTTTGGAGAGCGGCTGGCTTTGGTACCTGCTCTTTACTCCTACTTGTGCACCGAACTGCAGGCTGCTGCTTTCCTGGTTCGGCTTGGGCTCCCTATGAACAGGATATTTTCTGCCCACATCTTCTATTCGTGGTATGTATACCACTGTCCTAGCTTCCAACGGTTGGGAGTTGCACAGGACGAAGATCCCTTTATGATTCGTTTGGCTAGAGGGACAGCCATTTCCGAATCTCTTTTGTCTGCCCGTTTGAGGATTCGACGATTTAGGGTCATCGAGATTGGGCAGTCTTCAGTGAAGCTTTCTCCCGGTTTGCGGAATAAGGCTTTTGACTTTGGTGTCTCCCGTGATTCGATCAGGGTAGGGTCGGGAAGACACTATGCTTCGACAAACATGGAGAAGAGATGTCTTTTCAACATACGGGTTGGTACAATGGTGTACCGTAGACATCTTTTTGTGGATATCCAACCATATGTCCCTTCGCGTTTTGCATTGCAGCTTGGCTTCTCTCAAGGCGTTGTTGGAGCGCCTTCGAGCATGGTGAAGCGCTTTGGAGGTTTGTAGGATGGGAGAAATGCATGGGCTTTTTATAGTGCTGAGGACACTACCGCCATGATTTCCTATCCTTAGCTAGGGATGAAAGTGGGTCGGGCTGAGCCGGGCTTTGACCGGCCCTAGGCTCGGCCCTAGTATTTTTTACTAGGCCCTAGCCCGGCCCGAGCTTGAGAGGGCCTAAAAAATCCTGGCTCGGGCTCGGCTCTTATTAAGTAGGGCCGGCCCTCGAGCCCGGCTTGATTGAGGCCCTAGGCTCGGCTTTTGAGCCTGACTCGTTTTATAATGATATAGGTCAATGTTAATATAGATTTAGGGTTTAGGATTCATGGATTATTTAGTGCTTAGGGTTTACGGATTATTTATATTGGATTAAAATTAGGGTTTAAGGTTTAGCACTTAGGTTTAGGGTTTATAGATTATTTAGTGCTTAGGGTTTAGTGTTTAGGATTTAGGGATTATTTATATTAGATTAAAACTAAAGTTTAGGATTTATGGCTTATATCATATCATATATGTATTATCTACTGTATAGTGTACATATATATATAATATGTGTATTAATATATGTAGGCCCTAGGGCTTACGAGCCGGGCTTCATCAAGCCCGAGCTCGGCCCTTTTAAGCAAACGGGCCTCCTCCTAGGCCCTAGCTCGGCTCTTTTGTCTTTTGGATTGCTGGCTTCACGAAGTGGTTCGTGGAGAGCTTCTCAGTGTACCGGGGGCTTTCCAAGAAGGAGCTTGATGTCAAGTAATCTTCTGGGAAGGGTCTTGGAAAATCAGATGGTGTCCGTCAGGAGGAAGTTTTGGCCTTCCTTTCTGGAGAGAAGCACAAGATAGGCTTTCTCAACGAGCAGGATATCATCAGATCAGGAGCTGCACAAGGGATTCCTGGTGAGATCTTGAGACAGCTGGAGGAGGAGGAGGCCGGGATCGATGCTATGATACAAGCAGAGCGTACGAAGGCTTCCATGGAGTCTACTGAGAAAAGTAGGCCATCCAATGAGGACTCTAGTGAGAGGCCTGATGTTGATAGTGGGGCATGATCATCGAGTAGATTGACCTGCCGAGGGAAGAGGAAGAGAGGACAGCGCCGTAACATGAGACGGCATGATAGTCCTTCTGATCTTGAAGTTCCTCTCACCATTGCTGAGGAGGTGTTTGAGGATACTGACGAGCCTCCGGAGACGAGAAGCAAAGGAGAGGAGACAGCTGGTATGATCCTCTTTCTTTCTTTTGCTACTTCTTTTCTTTTACGAGATATTTTTGTTTTGATCCGCTACTTTCGTTCTTTTGGCAGAGGATGATGACCTGGTGATGCCCGAGGTTCCGGTGAATGAGGCGATGACGGATCTAGTCATGGCATCTGAGGAAGAGCCTAGGGACTCTGGAGTGGTTCCAAAACCTTCACCTGGTATGATTGCTTTGGCTTCTTTTTTTTTTCTTTTTGTTTGTGCTGTCATTTGCCAACATGTAGCTTTTGTTTTCTTGGTAGCTGACTTGCCAAAGGATTCTGATGATTTCGAGCCATCCATGGACGCAACATTTGACGATGCTTCGGATGACTTCAGAGAGGCAGAGAGTACTCCGCCGGTCGTCGAAGAAGGTGTTTTGCAATACTAATCTTGATATTGATTTTTTTTTACAAGATTATATTCATACCTTTTTGTCTTTTCCTTGGCAGATTGTGGAGCAGCAGGGGAGGTCCCTCCGTCTTCCTCAGGGCCAGAACAGGGGATACCTATGGCTGATCCAGGAGTAGGGGCTTCTTCTTCCTTCAATGAGTCAGCTTCTTCGGTTGAAAAGAGTTTATTGATTACTTTTCCAATGGAGCGTGACATGGGCAGTCGGGCGCCGGAGCATGGCGAATCCTCATCTGCGCCGCACCTTCAGTATGCAAGGAAGGTGTTAAAGACTGTTTTGAGCCCATGGGTTGAGACTCTCTCTTCAGGTCACTTGGAAGCTGGCTTTAGCATGATCAAGCATGTACAGGACATTCTTGCTGATAGCGAAGAAGTCGGTCTGGACATTACAAGCACCAGAGATTTTGTTGATGAAGTCATCGCCTGGGGGAACAAATGGACTGAGACCAAGAGTTTCCCAGATGGTGACTTCTTTGATGAGATGTTTATGAAGCCTTCCAGCAAAGCCAAACCTGAGCTGACTGAGATCACGAAGACTCGGAAGCAGTTCGTTTGGGAGAAGAACGTTACCGAGTTATCCATCATGGGGTTGAAGCAAGACTTGGACCGCCTTGATAAGGAGGTTGTCGAGGCTAGGCAGTGTCTTGAGCTTTTGGAGGAAGAAGCTGCTGCCAAATGGACCGCCATTGTGGAGGCTCGTGACAAGGAGTGGACTCTCATTCGCCAGGTTGAGGAAACTGAAAGTAATTTCCAGAGGAAGACTCAAGAGTATGAACAGTGACAGGTCCTCTGGAAAGAACTTCCTCGTACTGTAGATGGGTCGCGGCGTTCGGCCGCATTTTATGGGAACATTTTGAAGTAGCGTGGCCTGAAAACTTTGGAAGCTAAGGCCAAGGGTCTGCTTGAGGAGTTGAACCTTTGGTTGAAGACCAAGCTAGACTGAGCTCCTGAGTTGTAACAAATTCTTTTCTTCTTTCTCTTTTTTTTTTTGGTACCTCCATGTATAAACAATTTTGGTACTATATATTTTTTTGTATCCCCTTTTTTTCACTTAAATAATTTTTGATGAAAACAAATTTGAGCAAAAGCTAATGGGAATGTTTGTTCAAGAATTTGATCAAAAGGTTGTCATTTTGTGAAAATCTTTTGTCAAAGGGTTGTTTTGGGCATGAAAACCAATTTTTGTGGCAAAAAGCCTGTTTTTTTTTTTTTTTTTTTCGATGATTTGAGAATCAAATTTTAGAATAGCATGTAAGCCTAATTTTGTGGCGTAGCCAAAATTTATTTTGCGGCATGAGAGCCAAAAATTTTGAAATGGCATTAGAGCCAAAATTTTTGAGATGGCATAAAAGCCGATTTTTGGAATGGCATAGAATTCGAATTTTATTTTGTGGCATGGGAGCCAAATTTGTTTGTGGCATGAGAGCAAAATTTTTTGTTTATGGCATGAGAGCCAAAGGTTTTTTGTTTGTGGCATGAGAGCCAAAGTTTTTTTTTTGTTTGTGGCATGAGAGCCAAAGTTTTTTTTTGTTTAAGGCATGAGAGCCAAAGTTTTTGGATGGCGTGAAAGCCAAAGTTTTTGGATGGCGTGAAAGCTAAAGTTTTTGGATGGCGTGAAAGCCGATTTTTAAGATGGCATGAAAGCCGATTTTTGGAATGGTATAGGACCCGAGTTTTGTTTTGTTTGTTGTTTGTTTTGTTTTGGCATGGAAGCCAGATTTTTGAAAACCAAGTTTTGTTTTATTGGCATGAAAGCCGATTTTGGCGTTTTATTGCCGATTATGGCGTTTATAGCCGAATTTTGGCGTTTATAGCCGACTTTTGGTTTTCAAAATGCAAGTATCGACTAAATGTCGCCTCCCAGCTGAATGGTCTTGCAAGTATCGATGGAATGTCGCTTCCTTGCTCATTCGATTTGCGAGTATCGATGGAATGTCGCTTCCTCGTGGGCTGGATTTGCGAGTATTGATGGAATGTCGCTCCCTCGCGGATTGGGGTGCAAGTATCGACTAAGCGTCGCTTCCCTGCTTTTCCCAAAACTTTTGGTTTTGAGGGTACTGACTTGGTGTCTTTTCCCCGCGATTTTTGAAATTTGAGGTTTTCTCGAACCATTTGAAATTTGGGTTGTGGATATCAATTGGAATATTGCGTCTCCACGATTTTGAGGTTTTGCAAGTATCGAATGGGGTTCGCTTCCTTACGATTTTTGGGTTTTGGAAGTATCGAATGGGGTTCGCATCCTTCCAGTTTTTGAATGTTTTGGAAGTATCAAATGGGGTTCGCTTCCTTCCGGTTTTTTGGGTTTTGTGGGTATTGACTGAATGTCGCTTCCCCGCGGTTTCTAAAAACCATTTTTTGTTTAAAGACACAAGGGTCATAAATTTTGACTTAAAACCATTTTGGTTGTAAAAGCCGAGGTGGACTAGGGTGGAAATTTCTAAGTCCTGATTTTTGTTTCAAACCATGAATTTTGGGTTCAAGGATCGAAAAATTTGGTCAAGTCTGGGAAGAGGCTCCTAAACTTGGATTTTTGGATTTTGAACAATGAAATGATGAAAGTCAGCATTGTTTTGAGAGTTTTTTTTATTAGAAATTTCAAGATGAAAATTTCAAAAGAGAATGGGTTTGACGAGCAAGTACCTTGAAATAGGCTTTGGCCGTGTAGATATCGCTCTGACCCATTTGAGAAAGTCTTCAAGGGTAGTACCGCTTCAAGAACTTGCCGTTGATGGGCGGCATACATCTGTCTCCTTCCATGTTTAGAAGAGCGTATGCACCGTTAGAGAAGACTTTGTCGATGACGAAGGTCCTTCCCATTTTGGTTCAAATTTACCTTTGGAATTGTGGGCAAAGACTATGGGTCTTTTTACTGCAAGAACCAAGTCGCCCTTTTTGTAGGCACGGTGCCTGACCTTCTTGTCGAAAGATCTTGTCATGCATGCTTGGTACAACTCAATGCTTTGTAGAGCTTCGAGTCATCTTTCATCGAGATTATCCAGCTCTTGGAGTCTCAATTTGACGTTGCTTTCTTGCGTCATGTCATTTTGTAGAGATACCCTTAAGGAAGGAATTTGTACTTCCAAAGGGACAACAGCTTCGCATCCATAGACCAAGGAGAATTGTGTGCCATGGGTTGGTTCTCGAACGGTAGTTCTATAGGCCCACAAGGCTTTTGGTAGTTTGTCGCCCCAGTCTCTTTTGTGACTAGAAACAATTTTCTTGAGAATTTTGCAGAGTGTCTTGTTGAAGGCTTCTACTAGTCCGTTCGCTGCTGGATTATATGGAGTCGAAGGACAACTTTGGATTTTGTACTTGTCGAGAAACCTGTAGAATCTGTGATCCCGGAATTGCGGTCCGTTATCATGGATGAATCTTTTAGGTATGCCGAAGCGACAAATAATGTTGGTGTGCAAGAACTGAAGGACTGATGAGGTCTTCATTTCGCTGAGCGCAAATGCTTCTGACCACTTAGAGAAATAATCCGTAGCGGCGAAGGTGAAGCGATGAACTTTGCTTGATGGGGGAGAGATAGGACCTATGATGTTCATACCCCAGGCTTCGAAAGGCCATGAGATTGCTGTTGGATGTAGCCATTCTGGGGGCATGTGGACATAATCTCCATGAATTTGGCATTTTTGGCAGTGCTTGGCAAATTGATTGCATCAGCTACCATGGTAGGCCAATAATAACCTAGCCTTTTTATTTGGTTGTAGAGCTTAGGACCAGCCTGATGGGCTCCACAAAGACCAACATGTACTTCTTTAAGAGTTTCCTCAGCCTCTTGTTGTGACAAGCAGCGTAGGAATACTCCGTTGAAGGATTTTCTGTAAAGTGCTTTTGAAGGTATATCCAAATGAAAGTTCGGGGCTCGTCTTTGGATGCTTACCCGCTCTTTTGGATCTTCAGGTAAGATTCCGAACATGATATAATCAATGAACGGATCCCTCCAGTCGCCGATCAGAGGTGTGAGGGTGGACATCCGACTTCCAACCACTTGGTGGCATTCAGCAACTACTTGATGTGTGTTAAAAGGAGGGAGAATCCTTCTTTGACACACTGTGACTTGCATGTTTTCCCCTTCTTGAATTGCCATGGATGCGGCTAGTCCAGCTAGGGCATCTGCGCGGATAT
Organism: Umbellularia californica; assembly: GCA_028538565.1. Lineage (NCBI taxonomy): Eukaryota > Viridiplantae > Streptophyta > Magnoliopsida > Laurales > Lauraceae > Umbellularia > Umbellularia californica. The sequence goes on along the minus strand of JAPQWN010000009.1, from coordinate 14,019,432 downwards.
TTTCACCTCTAAGGATGTGGGTGATGTAACAGATGTTGAATTTTTATCGAAACGACTGCGCCTTGTTGTAGTAAGGTAGCAAATCGGGCTTCCTGACTTCAAATTCCTGATTCATCTGGTTGACGATTAGTTGAGAATCTCCAAAAGCTTCCAGCATGGTGATGCCCGATTCGTGGGCGAGTTCCAATCCTACAATCAGGGCTTGGTACTCAGCTGCATTGTTTGAACATGGTTCCAGTAGCGAAAAGGCATGTGGAATCATGTATTTGTTGGGGCTGACAAAGAGGATGCCGATTCCCGATATCTGCTTTCCTTTTTCATTTGTCTTGGTTGCACCGTCAAAGTACATGTCCCAGGAATCATTTGATAAGGAAGTTTCCACATTGTAGACAAATTCGTCTGGGAGATCATCCCTGAGTGGAGAATCTTTAAGCAATGGATGCTCTGCGAGGAAGTCTGCTAGAGCTTGGCCTTTGATTGCTTTTTGTGGTACATACCTAATATCAAACTGTGATAGAAGGATGGACCATTTTGCCAGTCGGGCATTGAGAGAACCTGCTTTTGTGACAAGGACCTTTAGGAGGTTGATCCCCGAAATCGGGTAGACTGTATTGGACAGCAGGTAGTGACGTAGCTTTTGTACGGCAAACATCACCGCAAGACATTCTTGTTCGACTGGGGAGTAACGATGCTCTGCACCTACCAACATGTGGCTAAGGTAATATAGAGCAGCTTCTTTTCTGTCATCGTTTTCTTGTGCGAGCAGTGCACCTAAAGAGTGGTCGAGAGCTCTTGTGTACAAGATAAATGGTTTTCCAGTTGTGGGGCAGCTAGCACTGGAGGTTTGTTGAGCTATGCTTTGATGTCTTGAAATGCATTTTCACATTCAGCATCCCAGACAAAGTCCACGCCTTTCTTCATCAAGCGAGAGAATGGACGGCACTTCCCTGACAGATTGGAGATGAACCGTCGAATGTAGGCCAACCTTCCTTGAAGCCCTTTTAATTCTCTTAGGGTTCTTGGAGATAGCATTTCCAGGATAGCCTTGACTTTAGTGAGGTCAAGTTCTATTCCAGCTTTCCGTACTATGAATCTGAGGAACTTACTCGATGAGACACCCGAATATGAATTTTAGTGGATTCATCCGCAATTTGTGTTTGCGAAGTCGGAGGAAGACTTCCCGAAGATCGTCGAGATGGTCTTCTTTTCTTCTGATTTTGATGGCGAGGTCGTCAACATAGCATTCAACTGTCTTGTGCTGCATATCTTGTAATATTTTCCTCATAGCCCTCTGATATGTTGCACCTGCATTTTTCAGACCAAATGGCATGACATTGTAGCAATACACGCCAAATGGAGTCCGAAATGATGTATGCCTTTCATCTTCAGGATGCATCTTTATCTTATTGTAGTCAGAGAATCCATCCATGAATGTCATTCGCTCGAACCCACAGGTGTTGTCAATCATCACCTCTGGTATAGGGAACGGGAATTCATCTTTAGGACATGCATTATTCAAGTCTTTGTAGTCGATACAGACCCTTATCTGCCCATTTTTCTTTGTCACAGGGACGATATTGGCCAACCATTCAGGATGTTGTTCCTCGCGGATGAAGCCAACATTTTTAAGTTTCTGGACTTCTTGTTCAATTTTGTCCATCACGTCAGGACGGAATCTTCTTTGGCCTTGTTTGACAGGCTTGATTTCTTTTTGCAAGTTGAGCTTGTGGACTGCTATTTCGGGATCTAAGCCAGGCATTTCAGCATAAGACCATGCAAAGCAATCGACGAACTCATGAAGAAAAGAGATATACTCGGGTAACTCATCATCCTTTATATTCTTGCTTATGAATACAGGATGTGGGTTATCAGGTGTTCCCAAGTCTATCTTTTGAACAGGGTCTTCTGCCGGAAGGTTTGAAGGTGGTTCCTCCACAATATTTTCGGAGGATTCCAACCCAACAAAACCTTCTGGAGTGCCAGAGGCATTTTCAGACTGAGGCTGTGTTTCTGTACATGGATCTTCTTGATCAGTATCCTTCTCAAGACTTGCAATGAGATGGTCCCCATCATTTGCTGGAGCTGGGTTGAAGTAGGGTACTTCTTTTGGAGACAAGTGTTCTTCTGGGTCAAAGAACCGCGCGTCTGTGTCATCGGGCAATTCCTCTTTATTATCAGAGAAATTATACCAATTGGAAGAACTTTCAGGATCTTTGACGAGTAACTCCTCAAAAAAATATCCAGGGAGATCAATGTCTTCATGAGATGTTGAGGCTTGGTCGGTAAAGCGACTTTGCAGCCGTGGTGTCAACTTTCTCATACGAGCGGTAGGATCATACCCCAACCCATATGAAGACTTGCGTTTATGAAGGTGGATTTTCCAATCTTTTGGTTGACTTTTGGTCAAGGTGGGTTCCAATGGTGTGAGAATACCACGGCCACCTCCCAAACCAGTCGGATTCTGAGCATCGTAGCCCATTTTCTTCATGATAGCTTGTGCCATCGGACTATACAGGGATAACAGAGGCATACCTTCGTTTTGGAAAGGTTCAAATAGAGAGTTTAGTGGAGATGCTCCTGATCTGTGCAAGAAGATTGTTTTCTCTTCTAGCAAAGTTGTCAGAATAACAAAGGAAGCAGACGTAGGGTCTTTTATGTCAGCAAGTGTCTCCAATGGAGTGAGAGCAGGCTGATCTTGCTAAGTATCAGCTTGGCTTGAGGTTGTGTCATCTTCTGGCTCTGACTCCGAGTCTATGTCATGCATAATAGACACAAATGAGACAGTGAACTTGCCCCCAGCGTTTTGTTTTGTCTTCTTTACTTTGGTAGTGATTACCAAAGGCTTTGGAGATTTGAAGGAGACGATGAAGGGAGCTTGACTGCTTACTTCGAGTTTGGTGGAAGGTTTGTTTACCTCTGATGTTTGCTGAGGAGCCTTGCCTTTATCTTTCTGGAGATTGTCGGCAAAATGAATTGTTTCTTCCTCCTGTTCTTCTTTTCCATCCTTATACATCTGAGCATCTACAAAATGGACATCCTTGCCTTTGAAGGGCTTTTTGTCTGCAAATACTCGATGTATCAAGCCATCGTTGCCAATGAACTTGATGCACTGATGTAGAGTTGAAGGGACGACACCATTCTCATGTATCCAGGGTCGTCCAAGGAGTATATTGCAGCATGAAGGGGTCCTTATTGCATACACGGTGACTTCTGAAATAAGATCACCGATTTGCAATTTGAACCTGATTTTGCCAATAGGCCTTTGAGCACTCCCGTCATATCCAAAGATGGATACAGACGTGTGACTCAGCTTGCTAGGTAGGATGCCCAGCTCTTCGAGTGCCGAAGTAGAAATGAGGTTGAGTGCAGAACCTGGATCGACCTGAACTATGTGTACTTGCATTTCTTTGACGTACCTCGTAAAGTACAAGGGTCGGTTATGCTTTGTCTCGCCTAGGAGGAGGTCATCCTTGTCGAAGGCAATTGTTGCACTTGCTGCTTTTTGTACCGAGAGGCATTCATTGCTTGATCCCTCAGTTTTCTTCTTTTCTCCCTTTGAGGGAGTATTTGATTTTTTGACCCTGTAGTCCATTTCAATTTGTAGGACTTGTAGGGCGTGTTTGTCGACATCCGCATTCAGCCTTGTAATTCTGAAATGAGACTATCACGAGTTTGTGGAGACATTCGTAACAAATCGGGGATGTGTAGACGTGCATGTATGTGTTTGAAGTGCTCGATCAAGTCGTACTTGAAAGCCTCCTTCGGGCCTGCATTTTCATTATTATTGCCACTTGGGGCGCTTACAACTTGCCTTCCAGAAGGATTTACATAAGAAGAAGAGGGTTGGTTGTAATTTTTGTGGTAATCCTGGCCAGAACGGGTACCTCTACCAACTTCAAGCGCTTCTAGAGAAGGGTCTTCTTTTGGAAGATCACCCTCGGGATCAAAGGGTCGATCCTTGTCATTTGCTGAAGACGTCTCTGTAGCAGCATTGGCGCCTTCAGTGATTGTATTGTACGGAGCAATTTTCGAGAACAAGTCCTGAACAGTATCCGGCAATCTTTCTTTATTAGTCCAGACATCGTCTATGAGATCAGGTATCTAGGACCAATCGACTGGATTTTCATTGAAGAAAATTTCATTGGCAGGAGTTTCTTCAAGATGATCAACCGGGAGAGGTCTGAGTTCTGATGTCACAGCTTTAGGAGACGAGGGCTGAGAGGATGATATCTCAGTGGAAGTCACCTGAGAAGATGTAGCTCCGGAAGATACACTACCGGTTGGGGAGTACGTGTCTTCGGAAGCTTCAGAGGCACTATCGTCCTGAGCTATCGCATTGCAGGTTCTCCTAACAGGAGATGCCCCCAGTGTAGATTGTTGGGTATCAGACTCATCCTCGGAAGTAAGAGGATCATCGATTCAACTGTTTTCTCCATTTTTCAGGAGTTGAGGGAGAAAGTTCCCGTTGATTTTCAGGGAATTCTGGTTCGGGATCATGACGAAGATCATTGATGCGATCCTGTTCCTGCTCTACGGCAAGATGTTGCAGGATTCTTGCATATTCTTCAAGATTAGGCATAGGAGCTAAACCTTCTTCGTCATATGCTCCTTGTGGTTCACCATCATTGGGTTCCACTGGAGCATTGGCTGGTGCTGGATTGACAGCGTTTTCTTGAACAGCGTCTTGGTCTTCTTCATCATCAGACCAAGATCCTTGTGGCTGTAATGGGTTATACCAGATTACTGGAATAAGATGAGACTCGGGAATCCATTCCTCGTCGGAGAGGTATTCTCCTGTTTCAAGGGATTCTTCCCACTCATCGATATCACTGGCAGTATCACTGGACTCGTATCCATCCATGCAGAATCCAACTACCGAATTGCAGGAGTATGATGCCCCCTGCGCAGTTTCATTTTTGTATAGAGGTGGCATGAAATCATCAAGGGTGAATTTTCTTACCAGCTTTGAAACTTTGGGAAGGGATTCTTCCGTCGCTCCTAGTGAAGCAGTGGAAGTGGTTTCTGCCTTTTCAAGGATTTCTTGTTTTGGTTGAGACTTCTGCTGTTGTTTGAGCTTGCGGAGTTGTCTCTTGGCTTGCCTTCGCTGCTGAGCGGTCGGCTTTATTTTGACGATCTCCCAATTTTCATCATCTAGGAGATCGGGATGCACCCATATAGGTTGTCCATCTGGTGTTGGATAGGGAACCAACTCATGAGGCTTTTGAGCCATTTTTATCACCTTGAATGTTGTGATTTTCTCCTTCGGTGACTTTGAAGTTTGCCCGCAGGACACCATGTTAACGGAGGCGGAACCGTAGTTTTTGTCAAAGGTAATGACTCCATTTTTCCACATCTCGTTGATCTTCTCTCTCACAACGAAGCATTGATTGAGAGGATGTGAGATCATCTGATGGTATGGACAGTATCGGGGATCATTGGTTTTGCCAACATCTCCTGGTCTTTTGGGTTCCGGCAAAGTGAGTTTGCCATTTGCTAGGAGAGCCTCAAAGATTTCTTCAACATCTTCCTCCAACGGATATTTCTTTTCTGCACGTTCTTTAAAGGCATCAGAGAGTTCAGGCCTTTTACCCGTAGCTTTGTTTTCAGCTCTCATTTGCTGTGAGGAGCTGACTTAGTTTGCACATTGAGAACCTCCTTTTTATTTGGTTTTGAGGTCGTAATGGCAGTCGGCACTTTCTTTGATGATTTTTGACTGTTGAGGTCTTTGATCACCATTTCAGCTTCCATGGAAGCTTCGAGGAGTTCTCCTAGGTTCTTTGATTTGTTGCCGATGATCATAGAGCGAATCCTTGCTCTCATATTGTTACGGCAGATGTCGACTAGCGACGCTTGTGGCAGTACATCTGAGCATTTGTACGCCATTGCTTTCCACTTATGAATGAAGTCGTATGTTGACTCATTCTCTTCCTATTTTAGGTTGCAGAGCTGAGCCATAGTAACAGGATGATCCTCACCTTGGAAGTGGGTCAGGAAGCGTGTCTTTAGCATAGCCCAGTTCTGGATGGAGTTCTCCGGCAGAGTGGAGTACCAATCAAAGGCTGTACATTTCAGGATACTTGCAAAGAGGCGAATCTTGAGGGCATCTTGATCCGCAATAGCTCCTGTTAAGATCTTGAAGTGGGTGACATGCTGTCTGACTGAACCTTTCCCCGTATATGTTTGGAGAGTAGGTTGTTTGAATTTTGCAAGGAAGGGAACCGAGTCCATCCATAGAGGATTGGGTGGCTTGATCCCATGCTCTTTTAATGTATCCTCTTCTTTTGCTTTTGCGAGGATATCGTCCACGTCCTTTTTGGTAAGGGCGCGTGACTCATTATTTTCTGCATTGCCCTCGTCATCATGATGATTTGGAGGGATTTCATTGTTAGGTGGTGGACGCTGTAAAGTGAGAAGAAGGTTTTCCATCAGAGCTTCAATTCTCTGTTGTCCTTGTTCCAACTGCTGGATGCGTGTGGTTATGTCATCATGCAGTGGAGGTTGCTTAGAACTTGTAGCCAAGACTTTCATCCCTCGGTATTCGAATGAAGAAATCATCCTGGTGACTGAGCTGGGGCTCATTCTTCTGGATGAAGAATCTGAGGAGTGGTTACTCCGGTGTCCTTGGCTTGGAGGAGTGGAGGATTCTTCCAGATGTGCTCGTGTTCGAGAGACGCTGCGAGTCACTGGACGTCTAACACTGATTTTGGTCGCTGACTTCTGGCGTTTTCTGGTTTTGCCAACCATATGGATAGCAACGACTTGGTCAAGTCTTTCTTTTTCGACGCATTTGTTTGAGACATGGAGAGTAAAATGCTGGGTTCTTTGCTTCTCAAGTCTTTTTTGTCGATATGCCGCGCGGCGACGCATATGACGAGCAATTTGAGCTTCAGTCATCTCTGGCTGGGCTCTGGCAATGAAGGATGTAGTCCCCCGTGCGCAGCAGCCTAGTTTATCTTCTTTGAAGCTTGGCAAGGAGAGAATCTGGACGTGGTCCTTTGCCTGTTGCAATAAGGCTTTGAATTTTAAGAGTTGGGCCCCTGTTGAGATAAAAGGTCGACTTGCAGGAGTGCAGGCTTAAGCATATTTTTGCGGAGGCCTAACGATGCAGGATTTAATTTTGGGCTTGTGGGAACAAGCCGGCTCATGTTGATTTTTTTTGTTCTTTAGGCGGAGGGTAGGTTTCTCCTCTTTTATGTAAGAGAGAGGGTAGAACCGATTCTCCTTGAGAGGGGCCAGGTATGCTGGCTTTGCAGATGTTCGGGACCTCCGTTGCTTTGGTGAAGATCTCGGGGACCAAGTTTTGGGGCAAACCTGGTGTCTTGTGAGTTGACGCTTCGTGGGAGCGCCACGGGCTTCAGGCCTCTTTGTATTCGCCCTTGGTGCCATGTTAGTGACACGTTGCGGTGCGGTTTTCTGCTTTTTTGCAGGTACGGTTTCTTCTGCGGGGAGTGGGAATGGTCCCAGCGACCCGAAGACAATGGTCCGGGGAATTGAGGTTGACCCGGTGTTTTGACAGTTGTCGAGGGAGATGACGCTTCGGAAACTGGCAGGGCGCTTATGCTTGTTTTGCTTGTCTTGAAGCATAAGCTGGTACTTGTTCTCATCGAAAGTGATGGTCAATGAAGCTGCCATTGTTAGTTTTGGAAAACTTCTGAAACAAGACCAAATCCATTAGTAATCACAAGAATAGGGTGATCATAAATGGAGAACAACTATGGTTTTATCTTTTCAAATCACTTGAGGGGACATGGCCCAACCCAAGCAAGATGAAGAAGGCAAAAAGCCATAGAGGATACAATTGTTCTAAAATGCAAGTATGGTAGGCTCAGGGTAAGCGTTCCAGTGACTACTAGAAGCAATTGTAAACCTTAATTCAAATCACCGAGAAGTAAAGCTCACTCATGGTAAAATGATATAAGGTTGGAGATACAAATGTGTCGGTTTCAAATACAGTAGACCCGAAAGTGCGTACTAGCACCGCTAGGCACAAATGTTGCAAATCACATCCTTGGAAAGGACACGAGATGAGAATTTTTTTGAAAGGTCAAATTTGGATTCATAAAGGAGAGCAAATATTATTCCAATCCGAACAAGGGCTCAAACATTTCTGCGAGCGCTAAATCCGAAAGGAAAAGGAACCAGAATTTCTCGAATGTGAATCCAATTGACGGAAGTTTTTTTTTTTTGAAAAGTCAAGACTGAGTTCATCAAAGAGGGCAAATGGTGTTCCAATCCGAACCAGGGCTCAAACATTTCTGCGAGCGCTAAATCCGAAAGGGAAAGAACCAGAATTTCTCGGATGCAAGCCCGAACGTGACGGAAGTTTTTTTTTTTTTTTGAAGGTTTAAAATTGAATTCATCAAAGAGGGCAAATAGTGTTCCAATCCGAACCACAACTCAACATTTCTGCGAGCGTTAAATCCGAAAGGGAAAGAACCAAGATTTCTCAATTCTGAACTCAAAAAGTGAAGAATTTTTTTTTTGAAAGGCGCACATAGGTTTCCAATTTGATCTTATGAAACCTCAGTAGATAGATCATCCCCCAGGTAAGGGTAGGATTACTTAATGAACCCGTTTGAAGGACCCTTGCCTCGAACAGTCTAGCTGTCTCCACAATTTGGACAAGGCTTTTCTTAAATCCACTTTAGTCAAAGAGCGCAATTGATGCAACCTTAGTGTTTTTTTTTTGTTTGAAAAAAAAAATTGTTTTTTGAAAGGTTTCTAATGAACTCATCAAAGAGAAAAAGTGGTGTTCCAATCCGACCCACAACTCAACATTTCTGCGAGCGTTAAATCGAAAAGGGAATAACCAAAGTTTCTTTGAATTTGAATTCAAAAGAGAGAAGACTAATTTTTTTGTTTTGAAATTTTTTTTTTTTGAAATCCCAATTGGACTCATCAAAGAGAAAAGATGGCCCAATCCCCGATATGAACGATAGCTGCAAACATTTCTGTGAGCTATCAAGTTCGAAGAGGAGAGGATAAAAATTTCTCAAAATTGAATCCAAGAAAAGAAATCAGATTTTTTTTTTTTTTGAAATGAGAAAGAATAACTAAAATCCCATCTCATGTTTTTTTTTTTTAGATATAAGATGCAACATAGGCCACCAACTAGAAAGGAGCCAAGGGATCAAAGCATCACGTTCTCAAGTGAACGAGTCCCACCGGGTGTGCCAACTTGATGGACCCTCGGGTTTCCGTCCTCTCCTTCCGCACCCGGGGGCTGCCTGGGTCTCGGCAGAGGAGGGAAATCGCGGGTATCAACTTTTTGTACGGTATGCCGGATTTAATATTCTACTTGGAATTTGGAATGGTGATGATCCGGAGATTCACCTTCAAAAGTAGAAAGGAAATCAATCTTTCTTTCTAACTTTTCAAATTGCATAAATATTTAATAAAAGAGACAAGTTTATTTTTTGAAAATGCCGTAGGAGGCCTTTTTTTGTTTGTTTGCCGTGAAAGGCGATTTTATAAAACTCATCAAATATGAAAGACAAGAATTGTGATTTCCATTTGTCTCTTTAAAAAATACAAATTACAATAGAAAAGAAAGAAAAGGAATCTAACTTCTCAGGAGATTGTGGGGACACGTTCAGATCGACGGTCGCAAGTCAGTATGGACTTCGCCATCGTCCTTCAAATGAGAATGCTTGATGCTTCGAGCGGCTTGGCTCCAACCTCAGTTTTTTAAAGGACAAGGACCAAGAGGAGGTCCTATATCCAATGAAAAACCGAGTAAACGGGCTGAAAAGCTGCGTTTAGGCCATGTTGTAGAAGGAGGGTACCTTGGGGGGGTGGCCCCCCAAGGGACGTTGATCACCTTGTAGTGCTTCTGGGAGCAAAGCAGCAGGACTTCGTCTCTCTCTTGAATTTTCTGGATTTTCAGAGCTTGGGATCACACTTGGGATTTTTTTCATGCATTCTTCTTGGAATGGACCTCCTTTTATAGGCTTTTGGTAACCATGAGGTGTTTATTGGCATTGATGGCCATAATGAGAGAATTGATGATATTGATGAGAGGAGTTATAAGTTTTATTTCTTGATTTTGTAACTCCTTTTTCTTGGCTTGTGATTGGCCGATGAAGGATAGTGGGCATTTAATCGCCTTTAATCTTCATGATGATGGGATTTTCATGGGTTTTATGCCATGATTGCTTTGATTTGTCTCCCAAATGCTTGAATCTGATTGGGCCGTCCAAAATAATGAGTTAATGACCGTATTAAGTTGTCATAAATGGGTCAATTAACGACATTAAGTGGTTGCCAGGGAATGTTAAGAGTCGCGGGCCACGCCGCGTCTTTTGAGATTCTTCTTGTGATCATCACAGGTGGATCCACACATTGTTTGATGTCGGATTGCGATGCAGTTTTAGACATTGATTGATGTTGGTGAGCCGTTGACATCTGTCTTGTCGATTTCACGATCGGTCGGACAGAAAGTATACTTTCTTGGTTAGCCGGTTGGCGATCTTGGAGCGATCAGAGATGATTTCATGCTTTTGACGGCGGATCCGATATGTCGGTGAAGATCAGTGGGTTTCAAGCATCAAAGATTGGATTTTCATAAAATCACAGAGGTAGGAACACTCGAAACGCGAAAAGGATCGGAAAACGGCCCTTTCGGAGAGAAATCCGGTGACCCGGATATGCAGGGTCGCCGGCGACCATTGGCCTTTGGCCCTTTTGGTTGCCGAGCATTGTTTTCGGCTGTTTTTCCTTCTTTTTTGTTCCTTTTTTCTTCTGTATTTTTCTTGACATTTTTGCTCAATTATTGACTTGATTTTCTTGGAGAAAACTTGACGAGAACCTGCGCAAAACCGGAGCACAAAGTTTCCCATTTTTCGGGAAAGCCGAAGACTTTGTAGCCGATTTTACGTCAAGAGTTGAAACTAGGTCAAACGATGTCGGAATGACCTGAAAATCGAGGTGAAGCTTCTTGAGCAGTGGATAGGACCAACCATGGGCTTTTATTTGAGTTTTGAAGCCATTTGATGTCCCGTCGATGCTTGACTTGATTTTACTGAGGGGAAATGCCGAGCTTTGATATGTGGTCAAACGATGTCCGATTGACCTAAAATTTGACGGGGAGCCTACTGGGGTCATGTAGAGATGATACATTTGCTCCCTTTTGGATGTCATGGTCCTGGGGTGCTCCGCCGCCGGTAGGCTTGATTTTCTTTCGGAGATTGAAACTTGGTCAAATGTTGTCGAAATGACCTGAAATTCGACGTACAACCTTTTAGAGATATGTTGAAGCCACTCATGTACTTTGTTTGATGAGTGATAGCTTCGGTGGTTCCCGCCGCCGGGAGGCTTGGTTTTGCTGCTCAAGCGTTGATGGAGGGTCAAACGTTGTCGGTTTGACTTGAAATTTGGCATGGAGCCCTTTGAAGGGATTTTGGAACCATCCGTAGGCTCTGATCGAAGTTTTGGTGTCTTCGATGATGTCGCCGCTGGGAGCGCTTGTTTAGCTGTCGGAGAAGTGAAGTTAGGCCAAACGATGTTTGAATGGCCCGAAACTTCAGGTGTACCCCCTTTTGGCTGTCTTGAAGGATCTTTCAGTTTTTGTCTGATTCTGACAAGACCTGATGCTTGAAGTAGCTTTGCCTATTTTGTAGCAGGATGCAGCTTCATGTGGCTTCTTGATGTTGAGGAGACATAGTGACTTTTTTGGTGTCAGCAATGTACTCCAATCAGGTCTGGAAACTTGTGGACTTGCCTGCCATTATTAAACTTATTGTGTGCTTGTGAGTCTACAAGAGAAAGACAGGACCAGATGGAAGAGTTGAGACCTTTATAGGTCAGGCTTGTTGCGAAAGGATATACTCAGAAAGAGGATATCGATTATGAGGAAACCGTCTCGACGGTAGCCATGCTCAAGTCCATCCGGATACTCTTATCCATTACAGCTCATCTTGATTACGAGATTTGGCAAATGGATGTCAAGACGGCGTTTTTTCAAACGACCATCTTGATGAAGACATCTAGGAGATGCAGCCAGACGATTTTATAGTTAAAACAACCAAGAGCAAAGAGTTTGCAAGATGCAGAAGTCCATTTATGGACTGAAACAGGCATCCCGAACCTAGAACATCTGTTTTGACCAGGCAATCAAGTCATTTGATTTTCGTCAAAATACGGATGATTCATGTGTGTACATGAAAAGTGAAGGAGGCAGGGTAATTTTTCTGGTCGACAACATCCTTCTCTTAGAGAGTGATATAGGGATGTTATCAATAGTAAAAGTTTGATTGGTCAAGACTTTTGATATGAAGGACTTGGGAGAAGCTGGCTACATCCTAGGGATCAAACTCCATTGAGACCGTAAAATTAGGATGATAGGCTTATCCCAATATGCTTACATAGATAAGGTACTAGTACGGTTGGTTATGCTTTGTACTAGACCGGATATCTATCACGCAGTGGGCCTAGTCAGCAAATATCAGTCTCATCCAGGACCTGAACATTGGACTGCTGTAAAGAGTATTCTCAAATACTTGAGAAGGACTAGAGTTTACATGATGATTTATAGCAGTAATGAGCTGATTCCAGTCGGATACACAGATTCTGACTTCCTGTCAGATAATGATTTCAAGAAATCAACTTCTGGGTATGTGTTTATGCTGTAGCTACTTGAGAAGCAGCTAAAGAAGCAGATTGGCTCAAAAGATTCCTTATGGAACTGGTGATGGTACTTTTGGCAGGACAGCAGCTCACAATTTATTGTGATAACAGCAGGGCAGTCGTTAAGTCCATGGAAACCAGGAGCCAAATGCATGTACAGAGGTAGTAACACATGGTCAGAGAGATTGTGCAGAGAGGTGATACTGCTATCACCTAGATAGACTCTGTAGACAATCTGGAAGATCCCTTTACTAAGCCTTTGACTACCAAAGTCTTTGAGCAGCTTGTAGACGGATGGGCATGAGCTGCAACCCTGATTGGCATTGAGCCCAAGTGGGAGATTGTTAGATTGTATGGACTCAATCCATATGTTGATGTGATAAATTGATTAGTTTATTTATTTATCAATAATATCATGCTTTACTTTCATGAGATGAATGTTATTTTATTACTTCATGCACATGACCAATACATATGACATAATGGTTTATGAGTTGAACCAGGTCCCATTAGTATATTAGATGTGATATATGTGTATGGATGAGATCCACACACGGGAGATATATGTCACAAATCTTATACTTAAATATCTTCGCAACCAGTGATGAGACTGGGCATCTCTATTGACAAGGCTGCAACACTTTGATCACTATGAGATCGTGTGATTTGTCTCGATCATCAGAATGGAAGATTCTGGATCATGGTGCTGGTACATTGGATGTATTGAAGGACCATGAGAAGCACCTTATGGAATTTTGTCTCGATTATAAGGTCTGCTCTCATAATTTCCTAGCAATAGGCTCTCAATCCTGAGACATTAATGAACCCAAGTTTCTATCTATTCATTTGCTTTGAGTCACCAATGGGTGAGGCCAATTGTAGGTCAACACCTCGGTGTCTTGGGTATGTGGTAGTAGGACTGTGGGAACACTGAATGATCAAGATGGAATCTATCTCTATTATCCCCTTGTGCCAATTAATGGATTTGTCATTAGTAAGTGCGCACCCATCTCAATTAAGAGTTAATTGGATGCTACTGATGATCACTGTGATTAATTGGGGCTCAAGGATAATAAGATATGGAACTTGGATTGGAAGAGACAAATGTATTCCAATTGATCCATGGATATTGATAGAGGGGCCTACTTGTGGTAATAGGGAAGTTTAGGGTCTTCTATGTAATTTATTCCTAAGACTATATTGCAATTGCATTTATATAGTGGTGTTATTTGCAATTAACTGTGGGCCGGATTGAACATGAGATGTGGGGTCGTGGTGTCCCAGTTGGAGCCAGCTTTCTAAGGAATCACTAGTGGTCCCCACGCTAGCCCAAGTTATTAGAAAGATATTAATTATAGTAGAACTCTAAAAGGAAATAGAAAGTTACTATTTATATTAGAAGTGAGACTTCTAATAGTGGTAATAGTAAGTTACTAATTATAATGGAAGTGAGACTTCTATTTAAATTAGAAAGAAGAGAGTTACTAATTGTTAGAGAAGTAAGACTTCTATTTCAATTAGATAACAAAGAAGAGAAGCTTGCTTTTTAGCAATAAATAGAGGACATAAGAGGTCTTGGACGTCCCATGAAAATTCCCACCTAGGGATTCACGCCCATGCCTTTTGTGCAAGAGTTGCACATGCTTTGTCTCATCTCTTCCCTCTTCTAGTTCTCTTCTAGTTTCCTTGAGAGTGTTCTCTTGGAGATCCCACCCATCTTCTTGAGAAAAGAGAATCTGATACGGGTCATAGCGTGGAAGATCAAAAGGTCTTAGACATTTCTATTTGATAAGTGAGAGTTTCATCATCAAATAAAGACGCAACTTCTTCATTAGAGCACAACCGAGCTCAAAGGTATAATCTACTTCGTTGCATGTTGTAGATTTTTTATGGATGCTTGTCGGCTGCCTGTTTCTATCTTTTAGGTAGTTTTATTTACTGTACATGATCTCAAGATTGAGGGTTTATGCATCCTGGATTGGGTTTTTGGCCTTATGGGTAATTGATCCTGAAGTCAAGTGGGTCAAAAGTTTTGTAAATCTATCCACGAGGCCCACCTACTTCCAACATGACTCTCAGCTGATGGTAACCGGATTTCAAATCAATCTTCGAGAAATATAAAGCACCTTGTAACTGATCAAACAGTTCATCTATCCTTGGCAATGGATATTTGTTCTTGATCGTCACTTGATTCAACCTTCGATAGTCGATACACATTCTCATCGAACCATCTTTCTTTTTGACGAACAAAACTGGAGCTCCCCACGGCAAAACACTAGGTCTTACGAAACCTTTGTCCAACAACTCTTGTAACTGTATCTTAAGTTCTCCCAATTCCGCCGGAGCCATACGATAAAGTGCAATAGATATCGGAGCGGTCCCTGGTAACAACTCGATGGTGAAATCGATTTCTCTTATGGGTGGTAATCCTGGAATCTCTTCCCGAAATACGTCCGAGAATTTCCACACAATAAGGATCTCCTCCACCCCTTGGGACCGTTTATCCTCCGTGATAAACGCCAAATAGGCTTCACATCCACTTCTCAAAAGTCTATCAGCTTTCAACGCTGAAACAAACCTTGCACGAGGGTTTCTCCTCTCTCCCTGAAACAACACTCCTGCTGGTGTCTCATCTAACTTGAAGGTGAGGGTCTTATGGAAACAATCTATCGTGGCATGGTACTCTGCCAGCTAATTCATCCCTAGTATGACAACAAAATCATTCATCTCCAACAGAATAAGATCTGCGGGTAACACAACCTCTCCTATTTGAACTGTACAAGTGGGGTAATAAGTAGTACATACAACATGTTTTCGTACTGGGGTTGCCACAGTCAAAATATACTCAAGTTCTCGACCATGCACATCAATCAATCTAGAAAATACATGGGATATAAAAGAGTACGTAGAGCCAGGATCAAATAAAATCCTAGCATTAATCCCACAAACGAGAAGTATACCTTCCACAACATCCCCCGTTGCTGTAGCCTGATCAGAGCCTGCTGCTGCCTGCCTTAAGGGACATTTCTGTTTTGTTGCGGGGGACGCTGATTCAGATGTAGTCCTTGTAGATGGGCATGCTGCTGCTGTTGCTGAGGTCTATATTGTTGCGGTGGTGGCTGAAGCTAAAGTGGCCTTGCCTGGTTCTGGAGAAGTGGTGGATTCTGAGGTGGTGTTGGACGTGGTGCTCCTTGAGGCTGCTAATTCTGTCTATTCGATCTCGGGCAATTCCTCATCTGATGGTCCATAAAGCCACACCTGAAGCACGCTCTTACGATGGTACGACACTGGGTACTCTCATAATTCTTTCCACAGTGAATACAAACGAGGTGCACATTCTGGTCTTGCCTCTGTCTTTTGTGCTGCTGGTTCCTTTGCTGGTGGTTCTTCTATTAAGGTTGCCCCTGTCCCTTGCCTTGAACTCTAAGGATCTTATGGTGAAAGTTCTCAAACTTATAGGCTCTCTTGACAGCTTCCTCAAATGTGACAGGTGGTACTACTCCTGTGGCATCCCTCTCAATGACGGGGTGAAGTCCTTCTAAGAACTTAGCAATCTTCTTCTCCACTATGTCCACCAACTCCGGAGCATATCTAGATAACCTCTCAAATTTGGTGAGGTACTCTAACACTGTCATACTCCCTTGGACAAGCTGCTGGAACTCTACTGTTTTCTGCCTCTTGACATGTATGGGTACATATTTGTCCCCAAATTGCCTCTTGAAGTTGGTCCAAGCAATTGCATCTACCATAGTCCTGTACTCTTCCCTCACTGTCTTCCACCAAATGTCTGTTAAACCGGTGAAGAGTGATCTGCAAGTTGTACTCTCTCACCACCTGTACATCTGAAGATATTCTCTGTATCCTCTAACCAGTCATCTGCAGCTAATGGGTCTTCTGTCCCAACAAAGTCCTTCGGTGATCTCTTCCGAAACCTCTCAAACAACGAATTTGGGTCATGTTCCCTCTGATTGATGGCAATTGCAGATTGAGGTTGAACCGGTTCTGGCCTTTTCTGCAGTACTTCTAGCAACTGTCTCTGCATCTCTGCCAGCTCTCTGGCATGATCCTCATCCTTCTTAAGCATTTGCTCTTGGAGTCTAGTCTGGTTCTCATTTACTTGACATTGCTGATCAAGCATAACCTGCATCATTTGTTGAAATTGATTTGGCATGTTGTTATCAACTATATCTTCGTCAACTGGCCCGGTATGATCACTGTTTCTTGCGGTGGGATTGTTGTTTAATGGTCGCTTACGAGGTGGAATGACGCTGCAAAACAAGTTGTTAGCACATACAAATCAAATAAAGGTCACACGTTGCTCACGCGTTTCTAGCTAACGAAAGATCTAACGAATCCTCTCCACGTCCTTAGGATTTCTAGTTTCTTTTAATTGCCTGAAACACGTCTCGCTCTGATACCAGTCTGTCACGACCCCGGACCGGGTTTATGGCCTAATCCGGGATCTGGACATGTAAGTGATGCAAAGATAAGATAATGATATGTTTAGTGCCAATGCGTACACGGGTTAATAGAGAACGCATATTACCTGTGCACGTGATTTCCCACAGGTGTCCGCGGTGAGGATATCTCAACAACCGTGAATATTTTTGTTAAATGCGGAAGCGTGTAGTAAATCAACATGTAGTTCATGAATTTCATTCCCATAAAGAAGATTGTTAACACATGTATAGATATAAGGAATCAGAATGAGCAATGATCGTTAGCATTTCCCCAAAAGTAATGTTAAGGTTTAAACAAAAGATCATTTAAATACATTCCCCAAAAATAGAGGCCAACACAGCCAATATGAACAAAATATAAACCCAAAAGAATGGTTAATAACAACCCTCAAAATGTTACGCATCTCGGGCAACCGGATGTTTAGACAACATCATCGGCATGCCACTCAACTAGGCGCTGTGGTTCACCAACTGCCTCCTCGAGCTCCTCCTCGGGATAACCAATGACGGGACCTGAGTACCAAAGAAATGGATCAGACACGACAGTCTGGCAGGTGGGTGAAGAGATATGACAATATAACAATAAATGAATTTACCTTTGAAAGCATTTAATTCTATTTAAACAATAATCTTCATGAAAAGAGAAATCATTTATTCAAAACATATATGCAATGTAAAATGAGTAAAGGTACCAAGGAAACAGAAACAAACAAGATGGCATCCACACAAAGCTAAATCCTCTATCACCGAAATGACAAAGAGTATATCGGGGCATTGACCTCAGTCACCGAAGTGAGGAAGTGCAACAAAATTTACATATACATATATAATAATACAGGACGGGACCACGGTAGCAAGCCGGGTATCAGGAATCATGGTAGCGAACCGGATATTGGGAACCACGGGAGTGAGCCGAGTATTGGGACGAGACCACGGTTAATAAACCGGGTATCTGGATCCAAATTATAGCTGGCGGGACGGGAAGGGGATCTCAAAGTTGGTAGATCAGACCGACAAGGTCATCCAAGCTTAGTGTTGACACGAAAAAAGTCACTATGTCTCCTCAACATCAAGAAGCCACATGAAGCTGCATCCTGCTACAAAACAGGCAAAGCTACTTCAAGCATCAGGTCTTGTCAGAATCAGACAAAAATTGAAAGATCCTTCAAGACAGCCAAAAGAAGGGTACAACTGAAGTTTCGGGCCATTCCGACATCGTTTGGCCTAACTTCACTTCTCCGACAGCTAAACAAGCGCTCCTGGCAGCGACATCATCGAAGACACCAAAACTTTGATCAGAGCCTATGGATTGTTCAAAAATATCTCCAAAGGGCTCCATGACAAATTTCAAGTCAAACCGACAACGTTTGACCCTCCATCAATGCTCGAGCAGCAAAATCAAGCCTCCCGGCGGCGAGAACCACCGAAGCTATCATTCATCAAACAAAGTACATGAGTGGCTTCAATATGCTTCCAAAGGGCCGAACGTCAAATTTCAGGTCATTTCGACAACGTTTGACTAGGTTTCGACGCTCCGAAATCAAGCCTATCGGCGGCGGAGCATCCAGGAAACATGACATCCAAATCGGAGCTAATGGGCCTACATGACTCCAATAGGCTCCCTGTTAAATTTCAGGTCAATCGGACATCGTTTGACCACATATCAAAGCTCGGCATTTTCCTCGCTGTAAAATCAAGTCAAGCATCGACGGGACCCCAAACAACTTCAAAACTCAAATAAAAGTCCATGGTTGGTCCTATCCACTGCTCAAGAAGCTTCACCTCAATTTTCAGGTCATTTCGACATCGTTTTACCTAGTTTCGACTCTTGAAGGAAAATCGGCTACAAAGTCTTCGGCTTTCCCGAAAAATAGGAAACTTTGTGCTCCGATTTTGCTCGGGTTCTCGTCAATTTTCTCCAAGAAAATCAAGTCAATAATTGAGGAAAAATGTCAAGGAAAATACAGAAGAAAAAAGGAGCAAAAAAGAAGGAAAACCAGCCGAAAATGAAGCTCGGCGACCAAAAGGGCCAAAGCCTTATGGTCGCCGGCGACCCTGGGTGCATGGTGGCCGGCGACCTTGCAAATCCGGGTCGCCAGATTTCTCGCCGAACGGCCTGTTTTCCGATCCTTTTCGCGTTTCAAGTGTTCCTGCCTCTGTGATTTTCTGAAAATCCAATCTTTGATGCTTGAAAACCATTGATCTTCACCGACATCTCGGATCCACTGTCAAAAGCATGAAATCATCACCGATCACTCCAAGATCGCCAACCGGCTGACCAAGAAAGTACACTTTCTGTCCGACCGATCATGAAATCGACAAGACAGATGTCACCGGCCCGCCAACATCAATCAATGTCTGAAATTGCACCGCAATCCGACATAAAACAATGTGTGGATCCACCTGTGATGATCACAAGAAGAATCTCAAGAGACGCGGCGCGGCCCGCGACTCTTCACATGCCCTGGCGACCACTTAATGTCGTTAATTGACCCGTTTATGACAACTTAATACGGTCATTAACTCATTATTTTGGACGGCCCAATCAGATTCAAGCATTTGGGACTTACAAATCCAAGCAATCATGGCATTAAACCCATGAAACTCCCATCATCATGAAGATTAAAGGCGATTAAATGCCCACTATCCTTCATCGGCCAATCACAAGCCAAGAAAAAGGAGTTACAAAATCAAGAAATTAAACTTGTAACTCCTCTCATCAATATCATCAATTCTCTCATCGTGGCCATCAATGCCAATAAACACCTCATGGCTACCAAAAGCCTATAAAAGGAGGTCCATTCTAAGAAGAATGTAAAAGTCCCAAGTGTGATCCCAACCCCCCGAAAATCCAAAAAATTCAAAGTTGAGACGAAGTCCTGCTGCTTTGCTCCCAGAAACACTACAAGGTGATCAACGTCCCTTGGGGGGCCACCCCCCCAAGGTCCCCTCCTTCTACAACATGGCCTAAACGCGGCTTTTCAGCCTATTTACTTGGTTTTTCATTGGATATAGGACCTCCTCTTGGTCCTTGTCCTTTAAAAAACTGAGGTTAGGAGCCAATCCGAAGAATCGAAGCATCAAGCGTTCTCATTTGAAGGACGATGGCGAAGTCCATACATGACTTGCGACCGTCGATCTGAACGTGTCCCCACAATCTCCTGAGAAGTTAGATTCATTTTCTTCATTTTCTATTGTAATTTGTATTTTTTTAAAGAGACCAAAAGAAATCACAATTCTTGTCTTTCATATTTGATGAGTTTTGTAAAATCGCCTTTCACGGCAAACAAACAAAAAAATGCCTCCTACAGCATTCTAAAAAACAAACTTTCTCTTTTATTAAATATTTATGAAATTTGAAAAATCAGAAAGAAGGATTGATTTCCTTTCTACTTGTGAAGGTGAATCTCCGGATCATTAGCATTCCAAATTCCAAGTAGAATAGTAAATCTCGCATACCCGTACAGAAAGTTGCTACCCGCGTTTTCCCTCCTCCGCCGATACCCAGGCAGCCACCGGTGTGACGCCCCGGAGTCCCACATTGACTATAGAGAGGAAAGTGAATGGGGTTATGTGTAGAGCTTACACCCTTAACTTGCATGAGGCCTTTTGATGGGTTGAGGCCCATCAAAAGCAAAACTGTGAGGCATGTGGGCCAAAGCGGACAATATCATGCATGGGTATAGGGTGGGGCGTTACAAATGGTATCAGAGCCGACTCTCGACTAGCTCGAGTGTGGGTCCCTTGCCGTGGCCTGGTGCAAGTGGGCGGGTCTCCATGTGGGCGGGCGAAGAGGGCTGGCAGGCTACAGAGACTGGTAGGTTACTGCACAGGGACGTGCAGCCTTGAGGAGGGTAGATTGTGACGCCCCGGAGTCCCACATCGACTATAGAGAGGAAAGTGAATGGGGTTATGTATAGAGCTTACACCCTTACCTTGCATGAGGCCTTTTGATGGGTTGAGGCCCATCAGAAGCAAAACCGTGAGGCCGGTGGGCCGAAGCGGACAATATCATGCATGGGTATAGGGTGGGGCGTTACACCCGGGGCGGAAGGAGAGGACGGAAATCCGAGGGTGCATCAAGTTGGCACACCCGGTGGGACCACGTTCACTTGAGAACGTGATGCTTAGATCCCTTGACTCCTTTAGTTGGTGGCCTATGTTGCATCTTGCATCTAAAAAAAAAAAACATGCGATGGGATTTGTAGTTATTCTTTCTCATTTCAAAAAACTAAATCTGATTTCTTTCCTTAAGATTCAACTTTGAGAAATTTTGATCCTCTCTTCTTCGAATTTGATAGCTCACATAAATGTTTACAGTTATTGTTCGTATCGGAGATTGGGCCATCTTTTCTCTTTGATGAGTCCGATAGAGGTTTTCAAAAAAAAACATCATTTCAAATTCTCTAAAAAAAAATGATCTCTCTTTCTTAAGATTCAACTTTGAGAAACTTTGATCCTCTCCTCTTCGAACTTGATAGCTCATAGAAATGTTTGCAGCTATTGTTCATATCGGGGATTGGGCCATCTTTTCTCTTTGATGAGTCCAATTGGGATTTCAAAAAAAAAAGAAACTTTGGTTTTTCCCTTTCGGATTTAATGCTCGTAGAAATGTTGAGTTGTGCTTCGGATTGGAACACCACTTCTTTTCTTTGATGAGTTCATTAGAAACTTTTCAAAAAAAAAAACACTAAGGGCACGTTTGGTAAACGTAGAAGAATCCGTTATTTAGAGGATTCTCTACATCTCCAAAGAAGGCCACAATCCTCAAGTAGGATTCCCAAAGGAAGTTCCATGTTTGGATGGAGGGAGGATTCCTATAAATTGTAGAATGTATGATTCAATGGTTATAAATATGTTTTATAAAATTTCCTAAAATCCATGAACAATCAAGACCTCAACTTTCACCTTAAAGTTGTTTGTGATCATCTAGAAATTTATGAACGGTTCAGATCGTGCCAAGTGTTGACACCAAAAAATGTCACTTTGCCTCTTCAAACATCAAGAAAGCTGCATGAAGTCGCAACCTGCCATAAATAGGCAATGCAACTTCTCCAAAAAATCAAATCTTGTCAGAATCAAACAAAAACTGCAAGATCCTTCAAGACAGCCAAGAGAGGAGTACACAAGGAGTTTCGGGCCATTTCAGAATCATTTGGCCTAACTTCGCTTCTCCGACAGCTAAATTGGCGCTCCCGGCGGCGACATCATCGAAGACGTCAAAACTTCGATCAGAGCCTATGGATGACTCCAGCATGTCTCAAAAGGGCTCCATGCCAAATTTCAAGTCAAACCGACAACGTTTGACCCTCCATCAATGCTCGAGCAGCAAAATCAAGCCTCCCGGCGGCGGGAACCACCGAAACCTTCGCTCATCAAACCAAGTGCATGAGTGGCTTCA
This sequence comes from Umbellularia californica, assembly GCA_028538565.1. Lineage (NCBI taxonomy): Eukaryota > Viridiplantae > Streptophyta > Magnoliopsida > Laurales > Lauraceae > Umbellularia > Umbellularia californica. The sequence goes on along the minus strand of JAPQWN010000009.1, from coordinate 13,996,947 downwards.
ACATGCTTCCAAAAGGCTGCACGTCAAATTTCAGGTCATTCCGACAATGTTTGACCAGGTTTCGATGCTCCGAGAGAAAATCAAGCCTACCGGCGGCGGAGCAACTCGGGACCATGACATCCAAAACGGAGCCCATGGAACGTCTCAAAATGACTCCAATAGGCTCCCCGTCAAATTTCAGGTCAATCGGACATCGTTTGGCCACATATCAAAGCTCGGCATTTTCCCTGCAGCAAAATCAAGTGAAGCATCGACGGGACCCCAAACAGCATCAAAACTCAAACAAAAGCCTATGGTTGGTCTTATTTATTGCTCAGGAGGCTCCACCTCAAATTTCAGGTCATTCCGACATCGTTTGACCAAGTTTCAGCTTTTGGCGAAAAATCAGCAGCTCTACGCGACAAAGTCTTCGGCTTTCCCGGAAAATTGGAAACTTTGCACTCTAAAAATGCAAGGATTCTCATTAGGTTTTCTACAGGGAAATCAAGCCAATAAATGAGAAGAAATGTCAGGAAAAATACAGAAGAAAACGGCGACGAAAAAGACCACAAAACGGACCAAAAACAGGGGAAAAACCCCCAGGGTCGCAGCCCGCGACCATGGCCCAGGGTCGCCGGCGACCCTGGCCCATGGTCGCTGGCCCATGGTCGCCGGCGACCATGGAAGTCCGGGTCACCGGATTTTTCGCCGGTGACCCGTTTTTTCGTCCTTTTTCGCGTTTCGCGCACTTTGGCCCCTGTGGTTTCCTGAAAATGTGATTTTTAGTGCTTGAAATTGACTCATGTCCTCCGACATCCGTCAAAATCACGGGTCAACCTCCAAAAGTATCAAAATCAACATTGATCGCCAACCGGTCGACCAAAAAAGTGTACTTTCTGCCCAATCGATCGAAAAATCGACAGGACAGATGTCACCGGCCCGCTCTTAGCTATCACTGTCTGAAGTTACATGTTCATCCGATGTCGATCAGCATGAAGATCCATCGATGATCATCGCCAGAAGAATTCCAGAAGACACGGCACGGCCCGCGACTCTTCGACTGCTCGGCGACCAATTAATGTGGTTAATTGACTAGCTTTATTGCAGTCATTAATTCATTTCTTTGGACGGCCCAATCAGAAGCAAGCATTTGGGAGTTACAAGTCAATTGATTCATGGCATTTAACCCATGACACTCCTCCCATTATGGTAATTAAGATGATTAAAAGCCCTTAATCTCCATCGGCCAACCAGATTCAAGGAAAAAGGAGTTACAAAATCAAGAAATAAATCTTGTAACTCCTCCCATTAAAGCCATTAAAGCCCATAAACTCTCCTAAATGGCTACCAAAAGCCTATAAATAGGAGAGCATTCCATTGAAATCCGGATCGATCAATCGGAGATCACTTCCAAAGCACCACAGATCCAGAAATCTGAGAGAAAGAAAAAGAGAGAAAAACTCTGCTGAAGTTCTGCACCGGCCACCACTACAAGGTGACAAAAGTCCCTTGGGGGGTACCCCCCCAAGGTCCTTGCCTTCTCCTGCTGCCTCCAATGGCTTACACGTGGCTTTTCAGCCTGTCTACTTAGCTTTTTATCGGACATAGGACCTCCTCTTGGTCTTTGTCCTCTAAAAATCTGAGGTTATAGCCAAGCCAAGCGAATCAAGAGCATCCTCTGTTTTCATCTGCATGGATGATGGCGAAGCCCATACATGGCTTGCGACCGTCAATCTGAACGAGTCCCCCACAATCTCCTGAGAAGTTAGATCCTCCTTTTCTTGCTTTTCATTGTAGTTTGTATTTTTCTAAAAGAGACAAAAATCACAACTCTTGTCTTTCATTATTGATGAGAATTGTAAATCGGCTATAAACGCCAAAATCGGCTATAAATGCCAAACAAAATCGCCTTTCACGGCAAACCAAGAAAATGTCTCTTTTCTTAAATATTTGTGCAATGGAAAACTTGAAAGAAGTTGATTTCCTTTTTACTTGCGAAGGTTGATCTCCGGATTACCACTTGCAATTCCAAGTAAAATAGAAAATCTGGCACACCCACACAAAAGAAATGTTGATGCACGCTTCATGCCCCCCGGGCGCGAAAGGGCCGGACCCGACGGACTCCCACGTCCGCCGACCCTGGTAGCACCCACGGCATTCGGAGCGCGTTCCATCACCAAGGGGGCCCACAAGAATAAGAAATTAATATTCTAGTACCTGGACTTTTTTGCAAATATCTCAAGATACTGTAAGGATCAACGGTTGAAATTTGGTCAAATAGCAGTGTTTGACCTTGTAGAAAAAACTACCGGTTCAGATCATGATCGTGGGCCCACAAGAACCAGAAATTTGGAAAAAACGGACCGGTCTCCATCCCAGTTTTGACAGCTTTTTGGTCATCAAACGGTTTGGACAGATTTGCATATATCTCAAGATCTAAGATGAATCAACGACTGAAATTTGGTGACATGGCCATTTTGGATTGTTTAAACATTATTAACGGTTTGGATCTTGATTGTGGGACCCAAAAGATGCATTAAAAATGCAAAAACCGGCCAAGACCACATTACCGTCTCCGTCATTGTTCATTCACTGTAGCTCCGCAAATCCGACCTTTCGCAGATTCCAGGAGTTCGATGGGGGGAGGTCTGATCCCTTTTATCTTCATTCCCATTGATGCAAGGAATCCTTCATACACTGTTCATGTATGAACCAAACATGGGTTTTCCACGATTGCGCAGAAAATCACCAGGGATTCCTCTCCGTTGATGTTTGCCAAACGTGCCCTAAGGTTGCAACAATTGTGCTCTTTGACTAAAGTGGATTTAAGAAAATCCTTGTCCAGAGTGTGGAGACAGCTAGACTGTTCGAGGCAAGGGTCCTTCAAATGGGTTCATTAAGTAATCCTACCCTTACCTGGGGGCTGATCTATCTACTAAGGTTTCATAAGATCGAATTGGAAACCTATGTGCACCTTTAAAAAAAAATTCTTCACTTTTTGAGTTCAGAATTGAGAAATCTTGGTTCTTTCCCTTTCGGATTTAGCGCTCGCAGAAATGTTGAGTTGTGGATCGGATTGGAACACCATTTGCTCTCTTTGATGAATTCAATTTTAAACCTTTAAAAAAAATTCACTTTTTGAGTTCAGAATTGAGAAATCTTGCTTCTTTCCCTTTCGAATTTAACGCTCGCAGAAATGTTAAGTTGTGGTTCGGATTGGAACACCATTTGCTCTCTTTGATGAATTAAATCTTGACCTTTCAAAAAAAAAAAAAAAAACTTCCGTGACGTTTGGACTCACATTCGAGAAATTCTGGTTCTTTCCCTTTCGGATTTAGCGCTCGTAGAAATATTTGAGCCCTTGTTCAGATTGGAATACCATTTGCTCTCCTTTATGAATCCAAATGTGACCTTTCAAAAAATCCCATCTCGTGTCCTTTCCAAGGATGAGATTTGCAACATTTGTGCCTAGCGGTGCTAGTACGCCCTTTCGGGTCTACTGAATTCGCGACCGACACATTTGTATCTCCAACCTTATATCATTTTACCTCGAGTGAGCTTTGCTTCTCAGTAATTTGAATTAAGGTCTACAATTGCTTCTAGCAGTCACTGGAATGCTCACCCTGAGCCTACCATACTTGCATTTTAGAACAATTGTATCCTCTATGGCTTTTTGCCTTCTTCATCTTGCTTGGGCTGGGCCATGTCCCCTAAAGTCATTTGAAAAGACAAAATCATAGTTGTTCTCCATATATGATCACTGTCGCGACCCCGGACCGGGCTTAGGGACCAAATCCGGGATCGGGACTAAGTAATGGACATGCGATCATATGGAGTGATGACAATAATTAAAGATATGTTTATGATCAAGCGTACACAGGTTAATAAAAGGACACACATTGCCCGTGCACGTGATTTCCCACAGGTGTCCGCGGTGAGGATTTTCCAACACACATAAACATTTAGTATAATTGCGGAAGTGTGTAGCAAATCAAGCATGTAAATTCATTTCCATAATAACAAGACTGATTGCATTTAAATAACAAGTATCAGAATGAGCAATGTTCTATAGCGTAACCCAAAAATACTGTTAAAGTTAGAACATAAATCATTTAATTACAATTCCCAAAATTAGAGGCCAACAAAGGCCAATATAGACAAAACAATATCCACCAAAAACTAACAATAACCACCCCCAAAATGTTTCGCAACTCGACAACCGGATGTTTACATAACATCGTCGGCACGCCACTCAACTAGCTGTTGCGGTTCTCCGACCGCCTCCTCTGACTCCTCCTCGGGGAAACCAACACCGGGACCTAAGTACTAAAGCAAAGGGTCAGACACGACGGTCTGGCAGGTGGATGAAAAGATAAGCATTTGATAATCAAAGCATTTACCTTGGAAAACATTTGAGCCTATCTAAAAAATACTTTCATGAAGTAAATGCATCATTTAATTAAAAACATATATGCAAGGTAAAACAGGTAAAGGTGACCAAGGAATTCAGGAAACGAGCAAGGTGGCAACCACACAAAGCTAAATCCTTTATCACCGAAGTGATAGAGCAAGCATATCAAGGCATTGACCTCAGTCACCGAAGTGAGGAGGTACAACGAATTTACATATACATATATACTATATACAGGACATGACCACGGTAGCGAGCCGGGCATCAGGAACCACTGTAGCAATCTGCGGTATCAGGACAAAACCATGGTTAATAAACTGGGTAGCGGGATCCAAACTGCAGCTGGTGAGACAAGAGGGGGATCTCCAAGTCAGTGGATCAGACTGACAAGGTTATCCAAGCTCAGTGGTGCCGACTCATTGGTCAAATCATATAAATCTAGACATGTACAAAATAAATCAAGTACAAGACTATAACCGGGCAAGGCGGGGGTGCTCGAAGGCACAACTATCATATCAGGTCGGGCATGTATTTCAAGACTAGTAAAACAGTACAAGTACACTTTCAATGTTTTCGGGATGGATAGATCCCAAATCATAAATCTCGGGATTAAAAAGGTGAAGTACCCTTTCGAATGTCAAGACAGTGTCGGGGTTAAAAACTAATTCAAGTGAATAGGGATCCCGTATGCCTATTTTAAAATTACTTGGTACTCTTCGAATTTGAAGACATTCCGGGCTCCTTAGGCACTTGGAAGTTTCCAAAACTTCAATGAGTTCTTGTGATTGTAGTCTCTTTCTCAACCGAGCTTCAAACAACGGTTATAAGTCTTCTCATCACGATAGGGATGTTAACAAACCTCCCTCTATAGCTAGGATATTTCATTTTTGCTTCCAAAGTAGCCCCAGATGAACAGTACACGTCGCTCGAGCGAACATGGGGTTCGCTTGAGCAAAGTGCTATCTGGAATGGCCTTCTGGGAGGGTTCGCTCGAGCGGACCTGCCCAGTTCAGGGTGGCACGAGCGAACAATTCATGCGCTCGAGCCAACCATTCTCTGGAAGGCTGCTAGAAGAGTTCGCTCGAGCGAGCACTGGGTTCGCTTGAGCGAACAACTCTCTGGTATGACACGAACCCTTTCTTGGGCAGTTCGCTCAAGCGAACTGTCCAGAACTGGTTTCGTGAACAATTCTTTTCTCCATTCTCCTCCTCTTACAAACCAATTTCTCTTGAGGTTCCATTCTACACCAATGGAGAGCATATAAACACCTCAACATTATCTTCAAAAACCACATCATAACCCTTCACAACATCCACAAATCATCCATCCATTCATCCATTTTCACATCCAATCACAAGGAGAAAGATATAACCATAATTACATAGATTCATTCAAGTCTTAAGCAAAAGGTAAAACAAAAACTATCAATCACATTACAAGACAATAAATGCCCCAACAACCCCTTTTTAAAAGCAAAATCACATTGAATGCAAGTAAGTAAGTCCTTAATGGAAATAGTCAACCAAATTATGTTTGTCATGAAAACCATTATATACTCAAAACATTCCTTAAATCCACTTGCATCGAGGTCTCTAAACAAGGAAACCAAGCTATTTCTCTCCTCTTCCAAGCCAAACTCCAAGCTACACAAAAACCCCCAAAAAGAAACCCTAAAATGGGTCAAACAAGGAATAGGAAGAAGAAACCTTCAATAAATGAGGATAGAGCTTCTCTAGAGCTTCAAGATTGAGAGGGAAAACTTACTAGGAAACTCCTCAAATGAGCAAGACTAGTTCAAAGAAGATCTTAGCATGGAGGTCTTCCTTCAAAAGTTGTATCAATGGAGAGCTCTAGAAGAGATGAAGAGGATGATGACTTCTATCTCTTGATTTGAGTAAGGTGGGTGGTGCTTGATGGTGGAGAAGCAAGGAGAAAAGAAAGAGATGGAAACCCTAGGTCTTAATTGCTCTTGTACTGGAAAAAGGGGAAATGAGGGAGAAGAGTCTCTATTTAAAGCAATTGGAAGTGGGCTCCACCACATAGGAACTTTGTAGGTTGAAATCACTAATTTTGGGACCTCGGACGAAATCGACGAAGAAAAGAAAAGTGATCATCGAAATATCTAGTTTCCAAAAAGTATATGTTTCGCGGGTTTCGGGAATATCAAGTTTTGGGTACAGATTTCATGTAGAATGACTGTTTTGCCCTCAATACTAGGAAAATCGGGTTTCGGGGTTCAGGACGGGCACGGGATCAACATGAAAGTTGTAAGGATCGACAAAATAAACAAAACGGAGTCAAAACAAGAATTAGGGGAATATCAACTAACCTCCAAATGCAAACAAGACTAACAAAAAGGAACCCCCTAAAGGGTCCCACTAAACACAGGACATTAAAAGTTTCCCAAAGCTATAAAAGAACTATGCTAATCCAAGCTCAGTCAAAACCACTAATCAAGCTTAGCACTAACACACAACTTAATTAGTACTAATCGAGTCACTCGGGTCGAGGTCTTACAATCACCATATTCTTGTGATTACTAATGGATTTGGTCTTGTTTCAAAAGTTTTCTAAAACTAACAATGGCAGCTTCATTGACCATCACTTTCGATGAGAACAAGTACCAACTTATGCTCCAAGACAAGCAAAACAAGCATAAGCGCACTGCCAGTTGCCAAAACGTCACCCTCAACAACTCTCAAAACACCGGGACAACCTCAGTTCCCCGGACCATCGTCTTCGGGTCGCTGGGCCATTCCCACTCCCCGCAGAAGAAACTGTACTTGCCAAGAACCAGAAAACCGCCCCACATCGTGTCACTACCATGGCACCAAGGGTGAACACCAAAAAGCCTGAAGCCCGTGGCGCTCTCACGAAGCCTCAACCCATAAGAAACCAAGTTTGCCCCAAAACCTGGTCCCCGAGACTCTCACCGAAACAAAGGAGGTCCCGAACATCTGCAAAGCCAGCATACCTGGCCCCTCTAAAGGAGAATCGGTTCTACCCTCTCTCTTATATGAAAGAGGAGAAACCTACCCTCCGCCCAAAGAACAAACAAAATCAGCATGAGCCGGCTTGCTCCTACAAGCCCAAAATCAAATCCTGCATCGTTAGGCCTCCACAAAAATATACTGAAGCCTGCACTCCCGCGAGTCAACCCTTCATCTCAACAGGGCCCGAGCTCGCAAAATTCAAGTCTTCACTGTGACAGGTAAAGGACTGCATCCAGATTCTGTCCTTGCCAAGCTTCAAAGAAGATAAGCTCGGCTGCTGCGCATGGGGGACTACATCCTTCATCGCCAGAGCCCAGCCATAGCTGACTGAAGCTCAAATGGCTCATCGTATGCTTCACCGCGCAGCATATCAACAAAAAAGGCTCGAGAAGCAAAGAACTCAGCATTCTACTCTCCATGTCTCTAACAAATGGATCGAAAAAGAAAGACTTGACCAAGTCGTTGCTGTCCATATGGTTGACAAAACCAGAAAACGCCAGAAGTCAATAACCAAAATCCGTGTCAGACGTCCGATGACTCGTAGCGTCTCCCGGACACGAACACATCTGGAAGAATCCTCCACTCCTCCAAGCCAAGGACACCGGAGTAACCACTCCTCAGATTCTTCATCCAGAAGAATGAGCCCTAGCTTAGTCACCAGGACGATTTCTTCGTTCGAATCCCAAGGGATGAACGTCTTGGCTATAAGTTCTGAGCAGCCTCCACTGCACGCGTCTAGCAGTTGGAGCAAGGACAACAGAGAATTGAGGCTCTAAGCTCTACAACCAGATAAAAAGGCCAAGTTATTATTGGCCTACCATGGTAGCTGATGCAATGCAATTTGCCAAGCGCTGCCAAAAATGCCAAATTCATGGAGATTATGTCAACATGCCTCTAGAATGGCTACATCCAACAGCAATCGCATGGCCTTTCGAAGCCTGGGGTATGGACATCATAGGTCCTATCTTTCCCCCATCAAGCAAAGGTCATCACTTCATTTTCGCCGCTACGGATTATTTCTCCAAGTGGTCAGAAGCATTTGCACTCAGCGAAATGAAGACCTCATCATTCCTTCAGTTCTTGCGCACCAACATTATTTGTCGCTTCGGCATACCTAAAAGATTCGTCCATGATAACGGACCATAATTCCGGGATCATAGATTCTACAGGTTCTGCGACAAGTACAAAATCCAAAGTTGTCCTTCGACTCCATATAATCTAGCAGTGAACGGATTAGCAGAAGCCTTCAACAAGACACTCCGCAAAATTCTCAAGAAAATGGTCTCTAGTCACAAAAGAGACTGGGGCGACAAACTACCAGAAGCCTTGTGGGCCTATCGAACCACCATTCGAGGACCAACCCATAGCACACCATTCTTTTTGGTCTATGGATGCGAAGCTGTTGTCCCTTTGGAAGTACAAATTCCTTCCTTAAGGGTATCTCTGCAAAATGACATGACGCAAGAAAGCAATGTCAAATTGAGACTCCAAGAGCTGGATAATCTCGATGAAAGACGACTCGAAGCTCTACAAAGCATTGAGTTTTACTAAGCTCGCATGGCAGGATCTTTCGACAAGAAGGTCAAGCAACGCATCTACAAAAAGGGTGACTTGGTTCTTGTAGTAAAAAGACCCATAGTCTTTGCCCACAATTCCAAAGGCAAATTTGAACCAAATGGGAGGGACCCTTCGTCATCGACAAAGTCTTCTCCAACGGTGCATACACTCTTCTAAACATGGAAGGAGACAGATGTATGCTACCCATCAACGACAAGTTCTTGAAGTGGTACTACCCTTGAAGACTTCCTCAAACAGGTCAGAGCGATATCTACACGGCCAAAGCCTATTTCCAGGTACTTACTCGTCAAACCCATTCCCTTTTGAAATTTTCATCTTGAAATTTCCAAAAAAAAAAAACTCTCAAAACAATGCTGACTTTCATCGTTTCATTGTTCAAAAACAAATCATCAAAATCCAAAATCCAAGGTTATGAGCCTCTTCCCAGACTTGACCAAAATTTTCGATCCTTGAACCCAAAATTCTTGGTTTGAAACAAAAACCAGGACTCAGGAATTTCCACCCTGGTCCGCCCCGTCTTTTATAAACAAAAACTGGTTTTTTAGAAACCGCGGGGAAGCGGCATTCAGTCGATACTCGTAAAACCCAAAAACCGGAAGGATGCGAACCCCATTCGATACTTGCAAAAAACCCAAAAATCGTAAGGAAACGAACCCCATTCGATACTTGCAAAACTTCGAATTTCAAAATCGTGGAGACGCAATATTCCAATTGATATCCACAACCAAAATTTCAAATGGTTAAAAAAAAAAGAACCTCAAATTTCAAAAATTGTGGGGAAACGACACCAAGTCAATACCCACAAAACCAAAAGTTTTGGGAAAAGCAGGGAAGTGACGCGTAGTCGATACTTGCACCCCAATCCACGAGGAAGCGATATTGCATCGATACTCGCAAACCCATCCCGCGAGGAAGCGACATTCCATCGATACTCGCAAATCGAATGAGCAAGGAAGCGACATTCCATCGATACTTGCAAGACCATTCAGCAGGGAGGCGACATTTAGTCGATACCTGCATTTTGAAAACCAAAATTCGGCTATAAATGCCAAAATCGGCTATAAACGCCAAAATCGGCTATAAACGCCAAATCCGGCCATAAAACGCCAAAATCGGCTTTCATGCCAACAAAACAAAACTTGGTTTTCAAAAAATCTGGTTCCCATGCCAAAACAAAACAAACAACAACAAAACAAAATTCGACTTCTATGCCATTCCAAAATTCGGCTTTCATGCCATCTCAAAAAAAAAATTTCTGGCTCTAATTCCATCTCAAAATTTTTGGCTCCCATGCCGTTAAACAAATTTTGGCTCTTACGCCACAAAATTAGGTTTCCATGCCGTCTAAAATTTGGTTTTCAAGCCATCAAAACCGGGCTTTCGCCACAAAATCTGGCTTTCATGCCCAAAACAACCAATTGACAAGATTTTCATAAAATGACAACCTTTTGATCAAATTTTCAAACAAACATTCCCATCAGCTTTTGCTCAAATTTGTTTTCATTAAAAACTGACTTAAGTGCAAAGAAGGGGATACAAAAAATACAGTACCAAAAATGTTCGTACATGGAGGTACTAAGAAGAGAAAGAAGAGAAAAAAGTTTGTTACAACTCAGGAGCTCAATCTAGCTTGGTCTTCAACCAAAGGTTCAACTCCTCAAGCAGACCCTTGGCCTTAACTTCTAAAGTTTTTAGGCCACGCTTCTTCAGAATATTCCCATAAAATGCGGCCGAACGCCGCGACCCATCTGCAGCACGAGGAAGTTCTTTCCAGAGGACCTGCCACTGCTCATACTCTTGAGTCTTCCTTCGGAAATTACTTTCAGCTTCCTCAACCTGGCGAATGAGAGTCCCCTCCTTGTCACGAGCCTCCACAATGGCGGTCCATTTGGCAGCAACTTCTTCCTCCAAAAGCTCAAGACGCTGCCTAGCCTCGACAACCTCCTTATCAAGGCGGTCCAAGTCTTGCTTCAACCCCATGATGGATAACTCGGTAACGTTCTTCTCCCGAACGAACTGCTTCCGAGTCTTCGTGATCTCAGTCAGCTCAGCTTTGACTTTGCTGGATGGCTTCATAAACATTTCATCAAAGAAGTCACCATCTGGGAAACTCTTGGTCTCAGTCCACTTGTTCTCCAAGGCGATGACTTCATCAACAAAATCTTTGGCGCTTGAAATGTCCAGACCGACTTCTTCGCTATCAGCAAGAATGTCTTGTACATGCTTGATCATGCTAAAGCCAGCTTCCAAGTGACCCGAAGAGAGAGTCTCAACCCATGAGCTCAAAACGGTCTTCAACACTTTCTTTGCATACCGAAGGTGCGACGCAGATGAGGATTCACCATGCTCCGGTACCCAACTGCCCATGTCATGCTCCATTGGAAGAGCAATCAATAAACTCTTTCCAATCGAAAAAGCTGACTCGTTGAAAGAAGAAGAAGCCCCCACTCCTGGATCAGCTGCAGGTATCCCCTGTTCTGGCTCTAAGGAAGACGGAGGGACTTCTCCTGCTGCTCCACAATCTGCCAAGGAAAAGATAAAAAGGTATGAATATGATCTTGTCAAAAAAAATATGTATCAAGATTATTATTACAAAATACCTCCTTCGACGACTGGTGGAGTACTCTCTGCCTCTCTGAGCTTATCCGAAGCATCGTCAAAAGTTGCATCCATGGATGGCTCAAAATCGTCAGAATCCTCTGGCAAGTCAGCTAACAAGAAAACAAAAGCTACATGTTGGCGAAAGACGGCACAAAAAAAAAAGAAAAAAAAAGGGACGCCAAAGCAATCATACCAGGTGAAGGTTCTGGAACCACTCTAGAGTCCCTGGGTTCTTCCTCAGATGCCACGACTGGATCCGTCATCACCTCATTGGCCAGAACCTCGGGCATCACCACGTCATCATCCTCTGCCAAAAGAAAGAAAGCAGCGGATCAAAACTAAAATCTCTCATAAAAGAAAAGAAGTAGCAAAAGAAAGAAAGAGGATCATACCAGCTGTCTCCTCTTCTCTGCTTCTCTTCTCCAGAGGTTTGTCAATATCCTCGAACACCTCCTCAGCAATGGTGAGAGGAACTTCAAGATTAGAAGGACTATCGTGTCTCATGTTACGACACTGTCATCTCTTCCTCTTGCCTCGGCAGGTCAATCTGCTTGACGATCCTGCCCCATTATCAACATCCGGCCTCTCACTAGAGTCCTCACTGGATGGCCTACTTTTCTCAGTAGACTCCATGGAAGCCTTCGTGCGCTCTGCTTGCATCCAATCATCGATCTCGGCCTCCTCCTCTTCCAGCTGTCTCAAGACCTCACCAGGAATCCCTTGTGCAGCTCCTGATCTGATGACGTCCTGCTCATTAAGAAAGCCTATCTTGTGCCTCTCACCAGAAAGGAAAGCCAAAACTTCCTCCTGACGGACTCCATCTGATCTTCCAAGACCCTTCCCAGGAGACAAGCCCAGGAGACTACTTGACATCGAGCTCCTTCTTGGAAAACCCCTGGTACACTGAGAAGCTCTCCACGAACCACTTTGTAAAGCCAGAAGTCCGAAAAGTGGGCAGCTCAGGATAGGAAATCATGGCGGTAGTGTCCTCAGCGCTATAAAAAGCCCATGCATTCCTCCCATCCTGCAAACCTCCAAAATGCTTCACCATGCTCGAAGGCGCTCCAACAACACCTTGAGAGAAGCCAAGCTGCAATGCAAAATGCGAAGGGACATACGGTCGGATATCCACAAAAAGATGTCTACGGTACACCATCGTACAAACCCGTATGTTGAAAAGCCATCTCTTCTCCACGTTTTTCAAAGCATAGTGTCTTCCTGACCCTGTCCTGGTCGAATCACGGGAGACACCAAAGTTAAAAGACTTCGTCCGCAAACCGGGAGAAAGCTTCACTGAAGACTGCCCAATCTCGACGTCCCTAAATCGTCGGATCCTCAAACGGGCAGACAAAAGAGATTCGGAAACGGCTGTCCCTCTAGCCAAATGAATCATAAAGGGATCTTCATCCTGTGCAACTCCCAACCGATGGAAGCTAGGACAGTGGTATACATACCACGAATAGAAGATGTGGGCAGAAAAATACCCTGTTCATAGGGAGCCCAAGCCGAACCAGAAAAGCAGCAGCCTGCAGTTCGGTACACAAGTAGGAGTAAAGAGCAGGTACCAAAGCCAGCCGCTCTCCAAACGCCATCTGACAAGCCGAAAAAATACAGTGCGGCCTAATGTGCATTCCATCTCCTCTAGCAAAAACAACCTCACCCAGCCAATAAGTGAGGTGAACAGCGAGATCTCTCCGCAACGCAATGTTGGAACAAATGGCATCTGTGCTTGCGAAGAACTTCTTTAAATCTTCTCGCATAGCGGCGATCTTCTTCAAACTTGATGCTTTAGCCCTAGCATCCTGGGCCATGCCATCAGAAGAGTCACCGCTGTCATAAAAGTTGGAGTTGTAACTCCTCCAACTGCTGCACTTGACTTTCAAGCGCTCCTTCTCCTTCAAAAAATCATAGAGGGCGACGAGCTGAAAGTATACAAGCTTGAACTCTTGAGACTGCTCCTCAAGGACGCTGTCAATAGGCATAAACTCCTCAGAGAGTTTGCCGAGGATAGGCAACCCGGTGATGGCACTCAGTTCCTTCAAAGAAAAACCAATCTCACCATTCGTCATAATGAAGGTGTTGGTTTGTGGAAGGAATGACTCCAGCATGGCCATGAAAGCCTCATCGGAGAAAACGACGGTTTGTCGAAAAGCGCGAACCGCATCAAAAATCTCGGCCTCCCGCAGAATGGCCTCACCAATCTTCAGGGTGTGATCGGTCCATGATTCCCAGCTCGAGCCAGCAGTGAAACGGCCACGAAGTCGAAAAGGCTTCACCCAATTGCTGCTGTCACCCCGAAATATGCCAAGGCCCACCGGTCTCAAATCAACCGATGGATGATCAGAACCTTGGTAGCCACTGGCTGGCATCAACATGTCCATTTGGACATGCGACTTCTTTGCAAAACCGGAAGGGCCACCAACAGAAACCTCGGTCTTGATCACACTGGTCCTCTTCACCCAGCTCGGAGGATCTTCCCTCTTAGGGCATGTAGGAGAAAGGCTCATGATCGAGATGGTCCGATCGAAGGTTGACCGGGTAGAAATTGTTCTCTCCTCACCATCTACTGTGTAAGAGAACCGAAAACATTTCCTTTGGTATGTCAAGTCGTCGGAGACTGCATCACCGAAGAAGAAGGTAGGCTTCGGCACAATGCTCTAATCGTCCGTAAACCAAGGACGGTTGCTTACCATGATCTTGTAGAATTCCTCATCTTTGAGAGCGATCAATCGCCGTCTCATCTCATCATGATTAAGGGAATCAGACTCTTCCAAGTTCTTCTCGACAAACTGGACCTTCTCCCAAGCCTGCTGAACGGCCGCATTAGAAGATTTGGCAGACCGACGAGGTGCGTCAGTAACAGGACCTTTATCCTTGTTCATTCCGGAAGAACTACCTGCAAAAGATGGAAAAGAAAGAAAAAAAAACGCTGAAAAAAAAGAAGAAAAAAACTTGAAAAAAAATCATCACCGTGTGAAAAAAAAAAAAGAAAGAAACAAAAACCGTGAAGAAGAAAAGGGAAAAACACGATGAAGAAAAAAAAAAGAAAAAAAACCATGGAAAAAAAAGAGAGAAACACGGTGGAAAAAAAAGATAGAAAAAACACTGTAAAAAAAAAGAAAACAGTGAGCAAAAGAGAAAAAAAAAAAAAGAGAAACAAGAGCATGAAAAAAAAACAAAGAAAGAAAAAACGTGAAAAAAAAAAAGAGAAACAAGAGCATGAAAAAAAAACAAAGAAAGAAAAAACGTGCTTGGAAAAAGAAAAAAAAACAAGAAGAAAGAAGAGAAGAAGAAAAAGAAAGCAAAGAAAGAAACTACTACTTCTACAATGGAGTTTCTTGTGGAAGAAGAAAACTTACTTGAAGCCATTGATGGAGAAGAAGAAAAAGCTTGGAGATCCTTGGAGAAGAAAAAAGACTTCTTGATCTTGGAGCACCCTTGGAGACTCTTGCAAACAAAGAAAGCAATAGGAGCAAAGGATCCAACCCCCCTTGCTTTTATAGAAGAGAGCAAACGAAATGAGGAAATAAGGAGAAAAGAAAGGAGGTAAGTGCTAAAATTTAGCTACTTTCCCAAAAGAAAGATATTTTGAGAAAATCTTTCCAAAAAAGAAGGAAACTTGAGAGATTCTCTCCAAGTAAGGATATTTTTAGATATTCTCTATACAAAAGAGATATTTTTAGACATTCTCTACAAAAATGACACCATATGAGATCTAGGCCATCTCCAAAGCCTAAGGTCCCATGGATTAGCCCATATGAGCCAGGTTTGACCACCTAGGCACTAAAAGTGGCTTTTAGTCAAAATATTCCTCTTACCAAGAGCAAAAAAATGTCCCATGCCTCTTTTGAGTTGATTGGACCATTCAAAAAAAAAAAGAGAAAGAAAAAGAAAGAAAAGAAAGCCTCATGAGTTTCCAAAAACCAAACCATCCAACCTCATGAACCAAATTGAGCCAAAATCTTGAAATTGACAATCCACAACAAAACAAACCTTGGTCCCCTAACTCGCCACATACAGCTTGTTAGGTCACAAGACCAAAACCAAAATCAAAATCCAAACCAAACCAAAATCAAAAAACCAAATCTGACGCCCCAACCTGCCACATACAGCTTCTTGGGTCACAAGATCAAAATCAAAAATCAAACCCCGACCCCCTAACTTGCCACATACAGTTTGTTAGGTCACAAGGTCAAAAACCAAATTCCAAAACCCAAAATCCAAATACCCCATGTCATTTTCAAAACTTTGCCTTGAGATGGTACGTGATCCCTCTCACTACCATAAAGTTCCCCCGGAAACTCAGAAGGCTATTAAAAAAAAAATGCTGAAGACTCTTGGTCAAGTCAGAAGCTCTCCTTCAAGATTCTCTTCGAGGCACATCGACTCCAAAAAAACTACTCGTCGCTGTACCTCGAGGGGGCATTTGTTGACACCAAAAAAGTCACTATGTCTCCTCAACATCAAGAAGCCACATGAAGCTGCATCCTGCTACAAAACGGGCAAAGCTACTTCAAGCATCAGTGTTGACACCAAAAAGGTCACTATTTCTCCTCAACATCAAGAAGCCACATGAAGCTGCATCTTGCTACAAAATAGGCAAAGCTACTTCAAGCATCAGGTCTTGTCAGAATCAGACAAAAACTGAAAGATCCTTTAAGACAGCCAAAAGAGGGGTTCACCTGAAGTTTCGGGCCATTCCGACATCGTTTGGCCTAACTTCATTTCTCCGACAGCTAAACAAGCACTCCCGACGGCGACATCATCGAAGACACCAAAACTTCGATCAGAGCCTACGGATGGTTCCAAAATACCTCCAAAGGGCTCCATGCCAAATTTCAAGTCAAACCGACACCATTTGACCCTCCATCAACGCTTGAGCAGGAAAACCAAGCCTCCCGGCGGCAGGAACCACCGAAGCTATCACTAATCAAACAAAGTACATGAGTAGCTTCAACATATCTCCAAAAGGCTGTACGTCGAATTTCAGGTCATTCCGACAACGTTTGACCAGGTTTCAATGCTCCGAAAGAAAATCAAGCCTACCGGCGGTGGAGCACCCTAGGCTCATGACATCCAAAATGAAGCAAATGGATCGTCTCTACATGACTCCAATAGACTCCCCGTCAAATTTCAGGTCAATCGGACATCGTTTGACCACATATCAAAGCTCGGCGTTTTCCCCGCAGCAAAATCAAGTCAAGCAACGACGGGACCCCAAACGGCTTCAAAACTCAAATAAAAGCCCATGGTTGGTCCTATCCAGTGCTCAAGAAGGTTCACCTCAATTTTCAGGTCATTCCGACATCGTTTGACCTAGTTTCAACTCTTGACGGAAAATCGGCTACAAAGTCTTCGGCTTTCCCAAAAAATGGGAAACTTTGTGCTCCGGTTTTGCGCAGGTTCTCGTCAAGTTTTCTCCAAGAAAATCAAGTCAATAATTGAGGAAAAATGTCAAGAAAAATACAGAAGAAAAAAGGAACAAAAAAGAAGGAAAAACGGCCGAAAACAAAGCTCGGCGACCAAAAGGGCCAAAGCCCTATGGTCGCCGGTGACCATGGCCCATGGTCGCTACCCCCGGGTACGGAAGGAGAGGACGGCAACCCGATGGTCCATCAAGTTGGCACACCCGGTGGAACTCGTTCACTTGAGATGGGATTTTAGTTATTCTTTCTCATTTCAAAAAAAAATCTGATTTCTTTTCTTGGATTCAATTTTGAGAAATTTTGATCCTCTCCTCTTCGAACTTGATAGCTCACAGAAATGTTTGCAGCTATCGTTCATATCGGGGATTGGGCCATCTTTTCTCTTTGATGAGTCCAATTGGGATTTCAAAAAAAAAAAAAAAAACTTCATTTCAAATTCTTTCAAAAAAAATGATCTCTCTTTCTCAAGATTCAATTTTGAGAAATTTTGATCCTCTCCTCTTCGAATTTGATAGCTCACAGAAATGTTTGCAGCTATCGTTCATATCGGGGATTGGGCCATCTTTTCTCTTTGATGAGTCCAATTGGGATTTCAAAAAAAATTATTTCTAAACAGAAAAATCAGTCTTCTCTCTTGTGAATTCAAATTCAAAGAAACTTAGGTTATTCCCTTTCGGATTTAACGCACGTAGAAATGTTGAGTTGTGGTTCGGATTAGTACACCACTTTTTCTCTTTGATGATTTCATTAGAAACCTTTAAAAAAAAAAATTCAAACAAAAAAAAAACACTAAGGTTGCACCAATTGCGCTCTTTGACTAAAGTGGATTTAAGAAAAGCCTTGTCCAGAGTGTGGAGACAGCTAGACTGTTCGAGGCAAGGGTCCTTCAAATGGGTTCATTAAGTAATCTTACCCTTACCTGGGGGCTGATCTATCTACTAAGGTTTCACAAGATCGAATTGGAAACCTATGTGCATCTTTCAAAAAAAAAAATTCTTCACTTGAGTTCAGAATTGAGAAATCTTGGTTTTTTCCCTTTCGGATTTAACTCTCGCAGAAATGTTGAGTTGTGGTTCGGATTGGAACACCATTTGCCCTCTTTGATGAATTCAATCTTAAACCTAAAAAAAAAACCTTACATCACTTTCGAGTTCATAATTGAGAAATGTTGGCTCTTTCCCTTTCGGATTTAACGCTCGCAGAAATGTTGAGTTGTGGTTCGGATTGTAACACCATTTGCTCTCTTTGATGAATTCAATCTTGACTTTTCAAAAAAAAAAACTTCCGTCACGTTTGGACTTACATTCGAAAAATTCTGGTTCTTTCCCTTTCGGATTTAGTGCTCGCAGAAATGTTTGAGCCCTTGGTTGGATTGAAATATCATTTGCTCTCCTTTATGAATCCAAATTTGACATTTAAAAAAAATCCCATCTCGTGTCCTTTCCAAGGATACGATTTGCAACATTTGTGACTAGCGGTGCTAGTACGCCCTTTCGAGTCTATTGTATTCGCGACCGACACATTTGTATCTCCAACCTTATATCATTTTACCTCGAGTGATCTTTACTTCTCAGTAATTTGAATTAAGGTCTACGATTACTTCTAGCAGACACTGGAACGCTCACCCTGAGCCTACCATACTTGCATTTTAGAACAATTGTATCCTCTATGGCTTTTTGCCTTACTAATGGATCACCATATTCTTGTGATTACTAATGGATTTGGTCTTGTTTCAGAAGTTTTCCAAAACTAACAATGGCAGCTTCATTGACCATCACTTTCGATGAGAACAAGTACTAGCTTATGCTTCAAGACAAGCAAAACAAGCATAAGCGCCCTGCCAATTGCCAAAGCGTCATTACCCTCGACAACTCTCCAAACACCGGGTGAACTTCAACACCCCGGACCATTGTCTTCGGGTCGCTGGGACCATTCCCACTCCCCACAGAAGAAACTGTACCTGCTAAGAAGCAGAAAATCGCCCTGCAACGTGTCACTACCATGGCACCAAAGGCAAACACCAAGAAGCCTGAAGCCCGTGGCGCTTCCACGAAGCCTCAACCCATAAGAAACCAGGTTTACCCCAAAACCGGGTCCACTAGATCTTCACCAAAGCAACGGATGTCCCGAACATCTACAAAGCCAGCATACCTGGCCCCTCTCAAGGAGAACTGGTTCTACCCTCTCTCTCACATGAAAGAGGAGAAACCTACCCTCCGTGATGGACCCTCGGGAATCTTCTGTCCTCTCCTTCCTCACCCCGGGGGCTGACCTGGGTCTCGGCGGAGGAGGGAGAATCGCGGGTGTCAACATTTTTTTGTACGGGTATGCCAGATTTACTTTCTACTTGGAATTTGGAATGGTGATAATCCGGAGATTCACCTTCACAAGTGGAAAGGAAATCAATCCTTTTTTCTAACTTTTCAAATTGCATAAATATTGAGAAAAGAGACAAGTTTGTTTTTTGAGAATGCCGTAGGAGGCGTTTTTGTTTGTTTGCCGTAAAAGGCGATTTTTCTGTGAAAGGCGATTTTACAAAACTCATCAAATATGAAAGACAAGAATTGTTATTTCTTTTTTTGTCTCTTTAAGAAATACAAACTACAATAGAAAAGTAAGAAAAGGGATCTAACTTCTCAGGAGATTGTGGGGACATGTTAAGATCGACGGTCGCAAGTCATGTATGGACTTTGCCATCGTCCTTCAAATGAGAACGGTTGATGCTTTGATTCTTTGGTTTGGCTCCTAACCTCAGTTTTTTAAAGGAGAAGGACCAAGAGAAGGTCCTATATCCAATGAAAAACCGAGTAAACGGGCTGAAAAGCCACGTTTAGGCCATGTTGGAGAAGGAGATGAGCTTGGGGGGGGGGGGGGGGGGGGGGGTGGTGGCCCCCCAAGGGACGTTGATCACCTTGTGGTGTTCTTTGCAGCAGAGCAGCAGGACTTCGTCTGGATTTCTTTGGGAGAAGTGCAGAATTTCAAGTCGATAGATGTCGATGCCTCTAACCTCTTGGAAATGGATCTCCTTTTATAGGCTTTTGGTAGCCATAGGGTGGTTATGGGCATTGATAGCCATGATGAGAGCATTGATGAGGAGTTACAAGTTGATTTTGTAACTCCTTTTTCATGGCTTGTGATTGGCCGATGAAGGTAGTGGCCTTTTAATTGCCTTTATGCTTCATGATGATGGGAGTTTCATGGGTTAAATGCCACGATTGCTTGGATTTGTAACTCCCAAATGCTTGAATCTGATTGGGCTGTCCAAAATAATGAGTTAATGACCGCTTTAATTTGTCATAAACGGGTCAATTAACGACATTAAGTGGTCGCCAAGGCATGTGAAGAGTCGTGGGCCGCGCCGCGTCTTTTGAGATTCTTCTTGCGATCATCACAGGTGGATCCACGCATTGTTTGATGTCGGATTGCAGTGCAATCTCAGACATTGATTGATGTTGGTGGGCCGGTGACATCTGTCTTGTCGATTTCACGATCGGTCGGACAGAAAGTGTACTTTCTTGGTCAGCCGGTTGGCGATCTTGGAGCAATCGGTGATGAATTCATGCTTTCGACTGCGGATCCGAGATGTCGGTGAAGATTAGTCGTTTTCAAGCATCAAACATTGGATTTTCAGAAAATCACAGAGGCAGGAACACCCGAAACGCGAAAAGGATCGAAAATCGGACGTTTTGGTGCAAAATCCAGCGACCCGGATTTGCAGGGTCGCCGGGCGACCATGCACCCAGGGTCGCCGGCGACCTTGGGCCAAGGTCGCCGGCGACTAGAGGGTTTTGGCCCGTTTGGTCGCCGAGCGTCGTTTTTGGCCGTTTTTCCGTCTTTTTCGTTCCTTCTTTCTTCTGTATTTTTCTTGACATTTTTCCTTAATTATTGACTTGATTTTCTCAGAGAAATCTTGACGAGAACCCGCATGAAATCAGAGCACAAAGTTTCCCATTTTTCGGGAAAGCCGAAGACTTTGTAGCCGATTTTCCGTCAAGAGTCGAAACTAGGTCAAATGATGTCGGAATGACCTGAAATTTGAGGTGAAGCTTCTTGAGCAGTGGATAGGACCAACCATGAGCTTTTATTTGAGTTTTGAAGCCGTTTGGGGTCCCATCGATGCTTGACTTGATTTTACTGCGGGAAAAATGTCGAGCTTTGATATGTGGTCAAACGATGTCCGATTGACCTGAAATTTGACAGGAAACCTATTGGAGTCATTTTGAGATGTTCTATCAGGTCCGTTTTGGATGTCATGGTCCCGGGTTGCTCCGCCGCAGATAGGCTTGATTTTCTCTCGGAGAATCGAAACCTGGTCAAATGTTGTCGGAATGACCTGAAATTCGATGTGCAGCCTTTTGGAGGCATGTTGAAGCCACTCATGTACTTTGTTGGATGAGTGATGGCTTCGGTAGTTCTCGCCGCCGGGAGGCTTGATTTTGCTGCTCGAGCGTTGATGGATGGTCAAACGTTGTCGGTTTGACTTGAAATTTGGCATAAAGCCCTTTGGAGACATTCTGGAGTCATCCATAGGCTCTGATCAAAGTTTTGGCGTCTTTGATGATGTCGCCGCCGGGAGCGCTTGTTTAGCTGTCGGAGCAGTGAAGTTGGTGTAAACGATGTCTGAATGGCCCGAAACCTCAGGTGTACCCCTCTTTTAGCTGTCTTGAAGGATATTTCAGTTTTTGACTGATTCTGAAAAGATCTGATGTTTGAAGTGGCCTTGCCGGTTTTGTAGCAGGATGCAGCTTCAGGAGGCTTCTTGATGTTGAGGAGATATAGTGACTTTTTTGGTGTCAACAAATGCCCCTTCGAGGTACAGCGACGAGTAGTTTTTTGGAGTCGATGTGCCTCGAAGAGAAACTTGGAGGAGAGATTCCAACTTGACCAAGAGTCTTGAGCTTTTTTTTTTTTTTTTTATGAATAGCCTTCTGAGTTTCCGGGGGATTTTATGGTAGTGAGAAGGATCACGTACCATCTCTAGGAAAAGTTTTGAAAATGACATGGGGTGTTTGGATTTTGGGTTTTGGATTTTGGTTTTCGACCTTATGACCTAACAAGCTGTATGAGGCAGGTTAGGGGGTCGGGGTTTGATTTTGATTTTGACCTTGTGACCCAACAAGCTGTATGTGGCAGGTTGGGGGGGTCAGATTTGGGTTTTTGGTTTTGGTTTGTTTTGGATTTTGATTTTGGTTTTGGTCTTGTGACCTAACAAGCTGTATGTGGCGAGCTAGGGGACCAGAATTTGGTTTTGTGAAATGTCAATTTCAAGATTTTGGCTCAATTTGGTTCATGAGTTTGGATGGTTGGTTTTTTGGAAACTCATGAGGCTTTCTCTTACTTTTTTTTTTTGAATGGTCCCATCAACTCAAAAGAGGCATGGGACTTTTTTGCTCATTTTCTTTTTTTTTTTTTTTTGCTCTTGGTAAGAGGAATATTTTGACTAAAAGCCACTTTTAGTGCCTAGGTGGTCAAACCTGGCTCATATTGGCTAACCCATGGGACCTTAGGCTTTGGAGATGGCCTAAACCTCATATGGTGTCATTTTTGTAAAGAATATCTAAAAATATCTCTTTGGTGTAGAGAATATCTAAAAATATCCTTACTTGGAGAGAATTTCTCAAGTTTCCTTTTTGTGGAAAGATTCTCTCAAAATATCTCTCTTTTTGGGAAAGTAGCTAAATTTTAGTACTTAGCTCTTTTCTTTCTCCTTGTTTCCTCTTTTGGCTTGCTCTCTTCTATAAAAGCAAGAGGGTTGAGTCTTTTGCTCCATTGCTTTCTTTTTGCAAGAAATCTTCAAGAGTGCTCTCCAAGATTAGAAGTGTTTTTTCTTCTTCAAGGATCTCCAAGCTTTTCTTCTTCTTCTCCATCAATGGCTTCAAGTAAGTTTTCTTCCACAACAAGAATCTTCATTGTAGAAGTAGCTTTTTCATTTTTTTTTCTTCTTTTTCTTTTCTTTTCCGTTTTTTTTTTCTTCAAGCACGTTTTTCTCTTTGTTTCTTTTTTTTTGTGCTTATTCTCCTCTTTTTTTTTTCTTCTTTTCATGGTTTTCTTTTTTTTTTTTTTTTTTTTTCACCGTGTGCTTTCTTTTTTTTCTGTTTTTTTTCTTTCACACGCTGATTTTTTTTTCAGCGTTTCTCTTTTTTTTTTTCTTTTTTTTTTGTTTCTGTTCTTTTTTTCATGCTGATATCCTCCTTTTTTTTTCAGCGTTTTTGCTTCTCTTTTTTTTTTTTTTTTTGCTGCTTGTTTTTTTTTTTTTTTTGGTTTGTTTTTCTTGGCTATACGGACAGCCTGCCACGTGGCAGTGGGCCAGAAATTTATTTCTGAGATTTTTTTTTCTTTCTTTTTCTTTTTCCTTGTTTGCTCACCATGATAATGAGGCTATGCAATTTCAATATGTATGCATTTTTTGTTTGATGCATCAAGATAGAAGGCTAGAGTCTCTAGGTCAAGCCAATATGATTTTTGACTTAGACAAAGTTTGATTGGTTTTGACCAAATTGGGTTGGAATTGGTCAAACTTTGGTCAAGGTTTTCCTAGCATCTAATGCATGATGATATTCTTTGATGCATGATTTTGTAAATGGATTTGGAAGTATGATGATGCATACCTGAAAATCTTTTGCAAGTATTGGGATTTTGAGCTCGCAGCGATGTTGAACTCTTTCTCGGTCTTGCTAGATTTTGAGGAAGTTTGCAATTTTTGGATTTTGAAGCTCGCAGTAATGTTGAGCTCTTTTCCAGATTTTGCGGAAGTTTGATGAGATTGGCTCATTCTCGCAGCAATGTTGAGTTTGAACCTTCTTTGAGAATTCTCCACTGAACATGAGCTCGCAGCGATGTTGAGCTCATCTTCAGGCTTCCTGTATTTCTCGGAGTATTTTCCTTTTCTTCGAAATTGCCCCGGAACCATGTCAAAATTTTGCTAGATTTTTTGTAGTAGAATTCTATCATTTTGATGTTGATTGATCTTTTCTCTTCCATCTTTTGCAGGTAGTTCTTCTAGAACGAACAAAGGTAAAGGTCCTGTTACTGACGCACCTCGTCCGTCTGCTAGATCTTCCAATGCGGCCGTTCAGCAGGCTAGGGAGAAGGTCCAGTTTGTTGAGAAGAACTTAGAAGAGTGCGATTCCCTCAATCGTGATGAGATGAGACAGCGATTGATCGCTCTCAAAGATGAGGAATTCTATAAGATCATGGTAAGCAGCTGTCCTTGGGTTACGGACGATCAGAGCGTTGTGCTCAAGCCTACCTTCTTCTTCGGTGATGCAGTCCCCGACGACTTGACATACCAAAGGAGATGTTTTCAGTTCTCTTACACAGCAGATGGTGAGGAGAGAACTATTTTCACCCGGTCAACTTTCGATCGGACCATCTCGATCCTGAGCCTTTCTCCCACGTGCCCTAAGAGGGAAGATCCTCCGAGCTGGGTGAGGAGGACCAGTGTGATCAAGACCCGGATTTTTGTTGGTGGCCCTTTCAGTTTTGCAGAGAAGCCACCTTTCCGTATGGACATGTTGATGCCAGCCAGTAGCTACCAAGGTTTTGATCATCCATCGGTTGATTTGAGACCGGTGGGCCTTGGTGTTTTTCGGGGTGACGGCAGCAATTGGGTGAAGCCTTTTCGACTTCGTGGCCGTTTCAGTGCTGACTCGAGCTGGGAGTCATGGACTGATCACACCCTGAGGATTGGCGAGGCCGTTCTTCGGGAGGCCGAGATTTTTGATGCGGTTCGCGCTTTTCGGCAAACCGTCATTTTCTCCGATGAGGCTTTCATGGCCATGCTGGAGTCATTCCTTCCACAAACCAACACCTTCATTGTGACGAATGGTGAGATTGGTTTTTCTTTGAAGGAACTGAGCGCCATCACCAGATTGCTTATCCTCGGCAAACTCTATGAGGAGTTTATGCCTATTGACAGCGTCCTTGAGGAGCAGTCTAAGGAGTTCAAGCTTGTATACTTTCAGCTCGTCACCTTCTATGATTTTTTGAAGGAGAAGGAGGGCTCGAAAGTTAGATGCAGCAGTTGGAGAAGTTGCAGCTCCAACTTTTTTTACAGCGGGGAGTCTTCTGATGGCATGGCCCAGGATGCTAGGGCTAAAGCATCAAATTTGAAGAAGATCGCTGCTTTGCGAAAAGATTTAAAGAAGTTCTTCGCAAGCACAAATGCCATTTGTCCCGACATTGCGTTGCGGAGAGATCTCGCTGTTTACCTCACTTACTGGCTGGGTGAGGCTGTTTTTGCTGGAGGAGATGGAACGCACATCAGGCCGCACTGTATTTTTTCGTCTTGTCAGATGGCGTTTGGAGAGCAGCTGGCTTTGGTACCTGCTCTTTACTCCTATTTGTGTACTGAACTTCAGGCTGCTGCTTTCCTGGTTCGGTTTGGGCTTCCCATGAATAGGGTATTTTCTGCCCACATCTTTTATTCGTGGTATGTATACCACTGTCCTAGCTTCCATTGTTTGGGAGTTGCACATGACGAAGATCCTTTTATGATTCTTTTGGCTAGAGGGACAATCGTTCCCGAATCACTTTTGTCTGCCCGTTTGAGGATCCGACGATTTAGGGACGTCGAGATTAGGCAGTCTTCAGTGAAGCTTTCTCCGGGTTTGCGGAAGAAGGCTTTTGACTTTGGTGTCTCCCGTGATTCGACCAGGGTAGGGTCGGGAAGACACTATGCTTTGACAGACGAGGAGAAGAGATGGCTCTTCAATATACGGGTTGGTACGATGGTGTACCGCAGACATCTTTTCGTCGATATCCAACCGTATGTCCCTTTGCGTTTTGCGTTGCAGCTTGGCTTCTCTCAAGGCGTTGTTGGAGCGCCTTCGAGCATGGTGAAGCGTTTTGGAGGTTTGTAGGATGGGAGAAATGCATGGGCTTTTTATAGCACTGAGGACACTACTGCCATGATTTCCTATCCTGAGCTGCCAACTTTCCAGACTGCTGGCTTCACGAAGTGATTCGTGGAGAGCTTTTTACCGAGGGCTTTCCAAGAAAGTGCTCGATACTAAGCGATCTCCTGGGAAAGGTCTTGGCAAATCGGATGGTGTCCGTCGGGAGGAAGTTTTGGCCTTCCTTTCTGGAGAGAAGCACAAGATAGGCTTTCTCAATGAGCAGTACGTCATCAGATCAGGTGCTGTACAAGGGATTCTTGGTGAGGTCTTGAGACAGCTGGAAGAGGAGGAGGCCGAGATCGATGCTATGATACAGGCAGAGCATACGAAGGCTTCCATGGAGTCTACTGAGAAAAGTAGACCATCCAGTGAGGACTCTAGCGAAAGGCCTGATTTTGATAGTGGGGCAGGATCGTTAAGCAGATTGACCCGCCGTAGCAAGAGGAAGAGAGGACATCGCCGAAATATGAAACGGCGCGATAGTCCTTCTGATATTGAAGTTCCTCTCACCATTGTTGAGGAGGTTTCTAAGGATGCTGACGAGCCTCCAGGGAAGAGGAGCAGAGAAGAGGAGACAGCTGGTATGATCCTCTTTCTTTCTTTTGTTTCTTCTTTTCTCTTGTGAGAGATTTTTTTTCGTTTTGATCTGCTGCTTTTTTTTTTGGAAGCCAGTTTTGGCATGATCAAGAATGTGCAGGACATCCTTGCTGATAGCAAAGAAGTCGGTCTGGACATCGCAAGCGCCAAGGATTTTGTTGAGGAGGTCATCACCTTGGGGAACAAATGGACTGAGACCAAGAGTTTCCCTGATGGTGACTTCTTTGATGAGATGTTCATAAAACCTTCCAACAAAGTCAAAGTTGAGCTGACTGAGGTCACGAAGACTCAGAGGCAGATCGTTCGGGAGAAGAACGTTACCGAGTTATCCATCATGGGGCTGAAGCAAGACTTGGACCGCCTTGATAAGGAGGTCGTCGAGGCTAGGCAGCGTCTTGAGCTTTTAGAAGAAGAAGCTGCTGCCAAATGGACCGCCATTGTGGAGGCTCGTGACAAGGAGGGGACCCTCATTCGCCAGGTTGAGGAAGCTGAAGGTAATGTCCGAAGGAAGACTCAAGAGCATGAGTAGTGGCAAGTCCTCTGGGAAGAACTTCCTCGTGCTGCAGATGGGTAGCGGCATTCGACCGCGTTTTATGGGGACATTCTGAAGAAGCGCGGCCTAAAAACTTTAGAAGTTAAGGCCAAGGGTCTGCTTGAGGAGTTGAACCTTTGGTTGAAGATCATGTCGGATTGAGCTCCTGAGTTGTAACAAACTCTTTTCTTCTTCTCTTTTTTTTTGGTACCTCCATGTATAAACAATTTTGGTACTATATTTTTGTATCCCCTTCATTTCACTTAAATCATTTTTTGATGAAAACAAATTTGAGCAAAAGTTGATGGGAATGTTTGTTTAAGAATTTGATCAAAAGGTTGTCATTTTGTGAAAAACTTTGGTCAAAGAGTTGTTTTGGGCATAAAAGCCGATTTTGTGGCAAAAAAGCCTGGTTTTTGATGGCTTGAAAACCGAATTTTGGATGGCATGAAAGCCTAATTTTGTTTGTGGCATAGGAGCCAAATTTATTTGGCGGCATGAGAGCCAAAAATTTTGAAATGGCATTAGAACCAAAAAATTTTGAGATGGCATGAAAGCCGGATTTTGGAAGCCAAATTTGTTTGTGGTATGAGAGCCAAAATTTTGTTTGTGGCATGAGAGCCAAGGTTTTTCTTTTGTTTGTGGCATGAGAGCCAAAGTTTTTGGTTGGCGTGAAAGCCGATTTTTGGAATGGCATAGGAGCCAAATTTTAAGATGGCATGAAAGCCGAAGTTTTTTTTTTGTTTTGTTTTGGCATAGGAGCCGGATTTTTGAAAACCAAGTTTTGTTTTGTTGGCATTAAAGCCGATTTTGGCGTTTATAGCCGAATTTTTTTTTGTTTTGGCATTTATAGCCGAATTTGGCGTTTATAGCCGCTTTTTGGCGTTTATAGCCGGATTTTTTTTTTGTTTTGGCATTTATAGCCGGATTTTTGGCGTTTATAGCCAAATTTTGCTTTCTTTGTTGTTTGTTTTGTTTTGGCATGGAAGCCAGATTTTTGAAAATCAAGTTTTTGTTTTGTTGGCATGAAAGCCGATTTTGGCGTTTATAGCCGATATATATATATTTTGCATTTATAGCTGGATTTTGGCGTTTATAGCCGGATTTTTGCGTTTATAGCCGCTTTTTGGCATTTATAGCCGGATTTGGTTTTCAAAATGCAGGTATCGACTAAATGTCGCCTCCCCGCTGAATGCTCTTACAAGTATCGATGGATTGTCGCTTCCTTGCTCATTCGGTTTGCGAGTATTGATGGAATGTCACTTCCTCGCAGGCTGTGTTTGCGAGTATCGATGGAATATCGCTTCCTCGCGGATTGGGGTGCAAATATCGACTAAGCGTCGCTTCTCTGCTTTTCCCAAAACTGTTGGTTTTGCGAGTACTGACTTGATGTCGTTTCCCCACGATTTTTGAAATTTGAGGTTTTCTCGAACCATTTGAAATTTTGGGTTGTGGATATCAACTGGTATGTTGCTTCTCCATGATTTTTGAAATTTGGGTTGTGGATATCAATTGGAATATTGCTTCTCCACGATTTTTGAAATTTGGGTTGTGGATATCAACTGGTATGTTGCTTCTCCATGATCTGAGTTTTGCAAGTATCGAATGGGGTTCGCTTCCTTGCGGTTTTTTGGGTTTTTGGAAGTATCGAATGGGGTTTGCATCCTTCCGGTTTTTTGATTTTTGCAAGTATCGACTAAGTGTCGCTTCCCCGCGGTTTCTAAAAACCAATTTTTTTTGTTTATAGACACGAAGGTCATAAATTTTGACTTAAAACCATTTTGGTTATAAAAGCCGGGGCGAACTAGGGTGAAAGTTCTTGAGTCCTGGTTTTTGTTTCAAACCATGAATTTTTGGGTTCAAGGATTGAAAATTTTGGTCAAGTCTGGGAAAAGGCTCCTAAACTTGGATTTTTGGATTTTGATGATTTTTTTTTTTTGAACAATGAAACGATGAAAGTAAGCATTGTTTTGAGAGAGTTTATTTTTTTTTTTTTTGAAACTTCAACATAA
Source organism: Umbellularia californica (assembly GCA_028538565.1). NCBI lineage: Eukaryota > Viridiplantae > Streptophyta > Magnoliopsida > Laurales > Lauraceae > Umbellularia > Umbellularia californica. Next base: position 13,967,921 of record JAPQWN010000009.1, on the reverse strand, counting down.
AGATGAAAATTTCAAAAGGGGTAGGTTTGACGAGCAAGTATCTTGGAAATAAGCTTTCGCCGTTGTAAGACCCCGACCCTCAATTTTTGGGTTTAGCATTGTTTTAATTGTGATTTAGCTTTTTAAACAAGATTAGAGATGATTTGACTTTGTTTTTGAGTTTGAATAGATTTTTCATAACTTTGGAGAGTTTTAAAAGACCATTGACTTTGTTTTGACCCGACCCTTGTAAATTGTATTTTTCTGAGAATTTATTCTTGGTTTCTAAAAATTCCAAATTTTATTCCTTTTGACCCATTTTATTGTTATAAAAAACTTTCATGTTTTGACCATCTTGATTTAATACTCAGAAATCGCGTTTTTCGAGAAAAAGGGCAAAAATGACAATTTTCACTAAATCTGTCCATAAATTTCAAAAATTCCAGAAATTGGGGAAAATATACTTTTTGAAAACTAGATTTTTCGACGATCGTTTTGTTCTTCTTCGTCGATTCCATCCGGGGTCCACAAGACCATGTTTTAAGCGTTTCAAGTTCTACTGCATTGGGACCCACCCTCCAGACACTATAAATACCCTTCTTCTCTCTCTCCTCCATTCTTCTTCTTCCCATTTTCCTGCAACCGGTTTGCCCTAGAGTGGAGAGGAGAGAAAGCCTTTTTTCTCTTGGTCTTTTCCCTTGGACCTTCCATCAAGAGAGCTCCAATCTCAAATCCGACTCCGCCATTTTCTTCCTCTCTTCTCAAGCTTCGATTGGACCCGTTTTTGAGCCAAATCCCCGACACTATTCATCATCTTCAAGCTCTCTTCTTCTTGTTCAGCTAGCTAAACGTTAGGGCTCTTGTTCCTCTTTTCATTTGATGTTCTTTTAGTTCATTTAGAACTTGTTTTCTATGTTTTCAAACCCATTTTCGAAATGGGGCTTTGTAGTGACAAAAATGGTGATTTTTATGTGCTTTCTTTTGGGGCTTTTGTGTAGATTTCGTGGATCAACTCTTTGATGTGGATTTGTGAAAGTTTTGCTTGGTATTTGGACAAAGGCAAGTGATCTTTATAGGACTTCTTATGTTTATTGTCTTATGCTTTCATTATGGTTTTAATATTTCATTAAGACATGTTTTCCATGTTTAATCTCATAATGCAAGTCATGTTCATGCTCTTTCAAGTCATGGGTTTTGGGCTTCTTCATTTGTCTTGTTAGCAATGATTTTGTAAGTTCTTGGAATCATGTTTAATCTTGTTAGTTTTATGATTTTATACCTTAAAATGTCTTGATGTTTCTCTTTGGAATAAATGGACAAATTGTGGATGGAATGCTCTATAATGTGTGAAATGTATCCCTTGGAAAGCATGAAGGCTTGGGGAGTGCAGGTGGTTCGAATATGTGAATAAAGAAGGGAAGAAGTTGTGAAAAATCTGTACAGAAATGCACTGCCCGTGCCTGTCGGTCCAACTTCGGTCAACCGACAGGTCGACCGACACCAACCGAGGACCTGTCGGTTCAATTTCCAGAGAGCAACATTTTTGTCAGGTCATCCGTCGGTTCGCCTTCGGTCGACCGAGGATCTGTCGGTTCGAATTCCAGAGAGTAACAATTCTGGGCTGGGATCTGTCGGTCAAGCCTTCGGTCGACCGACAGATCGACCTCGGTTAACCGACGGTTTACCGAGCGTTGACCGACAGTTACAAAAAGTACTGTTTTGAAGGATTTTTGCGAGAAGGAAAACTAGACTAGGTTTTAGACCTTTTTGTTGACTTTGTACACTTGGAATTCCAAAATGTACTATAACTTCTGGGGCACCAAACCTTGTCAAAACTCCGACATTTGGGTTTCAATTCCACAACGGTCAATGATTGGTCTTAGCCTAAACTTGATAGATTTCGTGTTTGAACTCTTGTTTTGATGCTTCATGCATCATCGTGTTCTCGTTTGATTTCAAGTATAAGTTTGTTTGAAGACTTGTTTCAAGAACCAAGAATTTTGTTTTGATACTTCGTGTTTCATCGTGCATTTGCCCGAATTTCAAGTATAAGCTTGTTTTAAGACGTGTTCCAAGACGTGTTTCAAGAATAAGAATCAAAAGGGAATCATTTCTTCAGTTTGTTAAGCATTTATATTATGCTATCGTGCTAGCCTTCTCGTGTCGTGTTTGACAAATGATTTCCCTCTTGTTTTGTCGTGTTCTCGAACGTGTATCGCCATGTTTTATGCATTCATGATATAAGTGAGTACCACTGAGCTTGGACTGCCCTTTTAGCTTGATCCACTACCTGGGGGTCCTTAAACATGTGGACTGTCTGCAGACTAGTCGTGTCTTGAATTGACACATCGTGCGTGTTCGTGGTCCGGTTCCGCGGCCGGACACCCCGTCTACCTTGTGTGGCGTGGGATCGTGTTTATCGTGTCGTGCTTATCGTGATTGTCGTGCGTGCTTACTCTTATCATCATGTATGATGGAGAAAGGATGGGCTCTTTGTGGATTTACTAATCATGATATTATATGTATTCATGTCTTGTTTCGTATATCGTGCATGCACTAATGATTTCTTGATAAGTATCATGTTCATGCATTGTTTTTAAATCTTGTAAATCTGTTCAAGTTCAATGAAGTGTTTTTAGTTCTTGTTTCCTTTAAACTTCGGTTTTGTTTATGCTCTTGCCTATATTGATCACCTGCCAGACCGTCGTGTTTGATATACTTCTACTTTGGTGCTCTAGATAGCAGGTCCTTGTTTTGAGCTAGTTCGCGTGCGGAGGGCTGTTGAGCCACGAGTTTTGCAGTCTTGTTGTGTCAGCGATGTCATGTTGACGTCATGCTTGACTCCGGAGTTACGTTACACCATTGGGTAGTATTTGTTCTAGCTTGTTTTTGTGTACGGCTTTTGTTAGCCTGTTTCTTGGGAATCGTAATCAATGCACTTGTTAATTTGTAACTTGAATATGTTGGGTAATGATAAGCCTGTTACTGTCAGCTTTGTATATCTTGATATTATGAATTGTTCCAGTCTGAATTTAAATATGTCTATGACAATCTTGTGCTGACAGATTGAGTACGACACGGAACCCGATGGATACGGATTCCGGGTCGTAACGTCTTGTATAGCTTCCGCAAAATATTTTGTTGTGTTGTGAATTTTGTCATCCTCACACACGCGGATCCTGGGAGGGGAAATACAAAATCCCCCACACTCGCGTCCCCGAGATCGGATCCCGGTTTTGGGGGTGCGACAGCCGTGTAGATATTGCTCTGACCCGTTTGAGGATGTCTTCAAGGGTAGTACCGCTTCAAGAACTTGCCGTTGATGGGCAGCATACATCTGTCCCCTTCCATGTTTAGAAGAGCGTATGCGCCATTGGAGAAGACTTTGTCGATGACGAAGGGTCCCTCCCATTTTGGTTCAAATTTGCCTTTGGATTTGTGGGCAAAGACTATGGGTCTTTTTACTGCAAGAACCAAGTCACCCTTTTTGTAAGCGATTTGCCTGACCTTCTTGTCGAAAGATCCTGCCATGCGTGCTTGGTACAACTGAATGCTTTGTAGAGCTTCAAGTCGTCTTTCATCGAGATTATCCAGCTCTTGGAGTCTCAATTTGACATTACTTTCTTGCGTCATGTCATTTTACAAAGATACCCTTAAGGAAGGAATTTGTACTTCCAAAGGGACAACAGCTTCGCATCCATAGACCAAAGAGAATTGGTGTGCTATGGGTTGGTCCTCGAACGGTGGTTCGATAGGCCCACAAAGCTTCTGGTAGTTTGTCGCCCCAGTCTCTTTTATGACTAGAGACCATTTTCTTAAGAATTTTGCAGAGTGTCTTGTTGAAGGCTTCTGCTAGTCTGTTCGCTGCTGGATTATATGGAGTCGAAGGACAACTTTGGATTTTATACTTGTCGCAAAACCTGTAATATCTGTGATCCCGGAATTGTAGTTCGTTATCATGGACGAATCTTTTAGGTATGCCGAAGCGACAAATAATGATGGTGCGCAAGAATTGAAGGACTGATGAGGTCTTCATTTCGCTGAGCGCAAATGCTTCTGACCACTTGGAGAAATAATCCGTAGCGGCGAAAATGAAGCGATGACCTTTGCTTGATGGGGGAGAAATAGGACCAATGATATACATACCCCAGGCTTCGAAAGGCCATGAGATTGCTGTTGGATGTAGCTATTCTGGAGGCATGTGGACATAATCTCCATGAATCTGGCATTTTTGGCAGCGCTTGGTAAATTGCATTGCATCAGCTACCATGGTAGGCCAATAATAACCTAGCCTTTTTAGTTGGTTATAGCGCTTAGGACCAGCCTAATGGGCTCCACAAAGACCAGTATGTACTTCTTTGAGAGTTTCCTCAGCCTCTTGTTGTGACAAGCAGCGTAGGAGTACTCCGTTGAAGGATTTTCTGTAAAGTGCTTTTGAAGGTATATCCAAATGAAAGTTCGGGGCTCGTCTTTGGATGCTTACCCGATCTTTTGGATCTTCAGGTAGGATTCCGAACATGATGTAATCAATGAACGGATCTCTCCAGTCTCCAATCGGAGGTTTGAGAATGGACATCCAACTTCCAACCACTTGGTGGCATTCAGCAACTGCTTGGTGTGTGTTGAGAGGAGGGAGAATCCTTCTTTGACACACTGTGATTTGCATGTTTTCCCCTTCTTGGATTGCCATGGATGCGGCGAGTCCAGCCAGGGCATCTGCACGGATGTTTTCACCTCTGAGGATGTGGGTGATATGACAGATGTTGAATTTTTGTCGAAGTGACTGCGCCTTATTGTAGTAAGGTAGCAAATCAGGCTTCCTGACTTCATATTTCTGATTCATCTGGTTGACGATCAGTTGAGAGTCCCAAAAAGCTTCCAACATGGTGATGCCGGATTCGAGGGCGAGTTCCAATCCTACAATCGGGGCTTGGTACTTTAGCTGCATTGTTTGAACATGGTTCCAGTAGCGAGAAGGCGTGTGGAATCATGTATTTGTCGGGACTGACAAAGAAGTTGCCAATTCCCAATATTTGCTTTCCCTTTTCATTTGTCCTGGTTGCACCGTCAAAGTACATGTCCCAGGAAGCATTTGATAAGGAAGTTTCCACGTTGTAGATAAATTCGTCTGGGAGATCATCCCTGAGTGGAGAATCTTTAGGCAATGGATGCTCTGCGAGAAAGCCTGCTAGAGCTTGGCCTTTGATTGCTTTTTGTGGTACATACCTAATATCAAGCTGTGATAGAAGGATAGACCATTTTGCCAGTCGGGCATTGAGAGAACCTGCTTTTGTGACAAGGACCTTTAAGAGGTTGATCCTCGAAATCAGGTAGACTGTGTTGGATAGCAGATAGTGACGCAGCTTTTGTACGGCGAACATTACTGCAAGGCATTCTTTTTCTACTGGGGAGTAGCGATGCTCTGTACCTATCAACATGCGGCTAAGGTAATATAGAGTAGCTTCTTTTCCATCGTCGTTTTCTTGTGTGAGCAAAGCACCCAAAGAGTGGTTGAGAGCTCTTGTGTACAAGATAAATGGTTTTCCAGTTGTGGGGGCAGCCAGTACTGGAGGTTTGGTGAGGTATGCTTTGATGTCTTGAAATGCATTTTCACATTCAGCATCCCAGACAAAGTCTACACCTTTCTTCATCAGGCGAGAGAATGGACGACACTTCCCTGATAGATTGGAGATGAACCGTCGAATGTAGGCCAACCTTCCTTGAAGCCCTTTTAATTCTCTTAGGGTTCTGGGAGATGGCATTTCCAGGATAGCCTTGACTTTGGTAGGGTCAAGTTCTATTCCAGCTTTCCGTACTATGAATCAGAGAAACTTACCCGATGAGACACCGAAGAAGCACTTTAGTGGATTCATCTGCAATTTGTGTTTGCGAAGTCGGAGGAAGACTTCTCGAAGATTATCGAGATGGTCTTCTTTTCTTCTACTTTTGATGGCGAGGTCGTCAACATAGCATTCGACCGTCTTGTGCTGCATATCTTGGAATATTTTCATCATAGCCCTCTGATATGTTGCACCTGCATTTTTCAGACCAAATGGCATGGCAGTGTAGCAATACACGCCAAATGGCGTGCGAAATGATGTATGCCTTTCGTCTTCAGGATGCATCTTTATCTTATTGTAGCCAGAGAATTCATCCATGAATGTCATTCGCTCGAACCCATAGGTGTTGTCAATCATCACCTCTGGTATGGGGAGCGGGAATTCATCTTTAGGACATGCATTATTCAGGTCTTTGTAGTTGATACAGACCCTTATCTACCCATTTTTCTTTGTCACGGGGACGATGTTGGCTAACCATTCACGATGTTGTTCTTTGCGGATGAAGCCAACGCTTTTGAGTTTTTGAACTTCTTGTTCAATTTTGTCCATCACATCAGGACGGAATCTTCTTTGGCCTTGTTTGATAGGCTTGATTTCTTTTTGCAAGTTGAGCTTGTGGACTGCTACTTTGGGATCTAAGCCAGGCATTTCAGCATAAGACCATGCACAGCAATCAACGAACTCGCGAAGAAAAGAGATATACTCGGGTAACTCATCATCCTTTATATTCTTACTTATGAATACAGGACGTGGGTTATCAGGTGTTCCCAAGTTTATCTACGTGGGTTATCAGGTGTTCCCAAGTTTATCTTTTGAACAGGGTCTTCTGTCGGAAGGTTTGAAGGTGGTTCCTCCACAGTATTTTCGGAGGCTTCTAACTCAACAAGACCTTCTGGATTGCCAGAGAAATTTTCAGACTGAGGCTCTGTTTCTGTCCATGGATCTTCTTGATCAGTGTCCTTCTCAAGGCTCGCAATGAGATGGTCCCGATCATTTGCTGGAATTGGGTTGAAGTAGGGTACTTCTTTTGGAGACGATGGTTCTTCTGGGTCAGAGAACCGCGTGTCTATGTCATCGGGCAATTCCTCATTATCATCAGAGAAATTATACCAATTGGAGGAGCTTTCATGACCCTTGACGAGTGACTCCTCAAAGAGATATCTAGGGATATCAATTTCTTCATGAGATGTTGAGGCCTGGTCGGTAAAGCGACTTTGCAGCCATGGTGTCAATTGTCTCATAGGAGCGGTAGGATCATACCCCAACCTATATGAAGACTTGCCTTTGTGAAGGTGGATTTTCCAATCTTCTGGTTGACTTTTAGTCAGGGTGGGTTCCAATTGTGTAAGAATACCACGGCCACCTCCCAAACCAGTCGGATTTTGAGCGTCGTAGCCCATTTTCTTCATGATAGCTTGTGCCATTGGACTATACAGGGATAGCTGAGGCATACCTTCATTTTGGAAAGGTTCAAGCAGAGAGTTCAGTGGAGATGCTCCTGATCTGTGGAAGTAAATCACTTTTTCTTCTGGCGAAGTTGCCGGAATAACAAAGGAAGCAGACGTAGGATCTTCTATGTCAGCAGTTGTCTCCAATGGATTGGGAGGGGGCTGATCTCGCTGGGTATTAGCTTGGCTTGATGCTGTGTCATCTTCTGACTCTGACTCTGAGTCTGTGTCATGCATAATAGACACAAAGTAGACAGTGAACTTGCCCCCAGCCTTTTGTTTTGTCTTCTTTACTTTGGTAGTGATTACCAAAGGCTTTGGAGATTTGAAGGAGACAACGAAGGGAGCTTGACTGCTTACTTCGAGTTTGGTGGAGGGTTTGTTTACCTCCGGTGATTGCTGAGGAGCCTTGCCTTTATCTTTCTAGAGATTGTCGGCAAAGTGAATTGTTTTTTCCTCATGTTCTTCTTTTCCATCTTTATACATTTGAGCATCTGTAAAATGGACATCTCTGCCTTTGAAGGGCTTTCTGTCTGCAAACACTCGATGTATCAAGCCATCGTTGCCAACGAACTTGATGCACTGATGTAGAGTTGAAGGGACGACACCATTCTCATGTATCCAGAGGCGTCAAGGAGTATATTGTAACATGAAGGGGTCCTTATTGCATACACAATGACTTCAAAAATAAGTTCACCGATTTTCAATTTGAACTTGATTTTACCGATAGGCCTTTGAGCATTGCCGTCATATCCGAAGATGGATATAGACGTGTGACTCAGCTTGCTAGGTGGAATGCCCAGTTCTTCGAGTGCCGAAGTAGAAATGAGATTGAGTGCTGAACCTGGATCGATCTGAGCTCTGTGTACTGGCATTTCTTTGACGTACCCCGTAAAGTACAAGGGTCGGTTGTGCTCTGTCTCGCCTAACAGGAGGTCATCCTTGTTGAAGGCAATTGTTGCACTTGCTACTTTTTGTACCGAGAGGCATTCATTGCTTGATCCCTCAGTTTTCTTCTTTTCTCCCTTTGAGGGAGTATTTGATTTTTTGACCCTGTAGTCCATTTCAATTTGTAGGCCTTGTGGGGCGTGTTTGTCGACATCCGCATTCAGCCTTTGTAATTCTGAAATGAGACTGTCACGAGTTTGTGGAGACATTCGTAATAAGTCAAGGATGTGCAGACGTGCAGGTATGTGTTTAAAGTGCTCAATCAAGTCATACTTGAAAGCCTCCTTCAGGCCTGCATTTTCATTATTATTGCCACTTGGGGCGCTTACAACTTGCTTTCCCGAAGGATTTACATAAGAAGAAGAAGGTTGGTTGTAATTTTTATGGTAATCCCGGCCAGAACGGGTACCTCTACCAACTTCAAGAACTTCTAGAGAAGGGTCTTCTTTTGGAAGATCACTCTCAGGATCAAGGGGTTGATCCTTGTCATTTGCTGAAGATGTCTTTATAGCAGCATTGGCGTCTTCAGTGATTGTGTCGCACGGAGCAATTTCCGGGAACAAGTCCTGAACAGCATCCGACAACCTTTCTGTATTAGTCCAGACATCGTCTGTGAGATCGGGTATCTGGAACCAATCGACTGGGCTTTCAATGAAGAAGATTTCATTGGCAGGAGATTCTTCAAGATGATCAATCAGGAGAGGCTTGAGTTCCGATGTTATAACTTCAGGAGACGAGGGCTGAGAGGATGTTATCTCAGTGGAAGTCACCTGAGAGGATGTAGCTCCGGAAGATACGCTACCGGTTGGGGAGTACGTGTCTTCGGAAGCTTCAGAGGCACTGTCGTCCTGAGCTATTGTATTGCAGGTTATCCTGACAGGAGATGCCCCCAGTGTAGACTGTTGGGAATCGGACTCATCCTCAGATGTAAGAGGATCATCGATCCAATTGTTTTCTCCATTTCCAGGAGTTAACGGAGAAAGTTCCCGTTGATTTTCAGGGAATTCTGGTTCTGGATCATGACGAAGATCATTGATGCGATCCTGCTCCTGCTCTATGGCAAGAAGTTGCAAGATTCTTGCATATTCCTCAAGATCAGGCATAGGAGCCAAATCTTCTTTGTTACCCGCTCTTCGTGGTTCACCAATGTTGGGTTCCACCGGAGCATTGGTTGGTGCTGGATTGACAGCATTTTCTTGAACAGGGTCCTGATCTTCTTCATCATCAGACCAAGATCCTTATGGCTGTAATGGGTTATACCAGATTACTGGTATAAGATGAGACTCGGGAATCCATTCCTCGTCGGAGAAGTATTCTCTTGTTTCAAGGGATTCTTTCCACTCATCGATATCACTGGCAGTATCACTGGATTCGTATCCATTCATGGAGAATCCAACTACCGAGTTGCAAGAGTATGATGCCCCCTGCACAGTTTCATTTTTGTATTGAGGTGGCATGAAATATAAAGGGTGAATTTTCTTACCGCCTTTGAAGTTTTGGGAAGGGATTCTTCCATCGCCCCTAGTGAAGCAGTAGAAGAGGTTTCTGCCTTTTCAAGGACTTCTTGTTGTGGTTGAGACTTCTGCTGCTGTTTGAGGTTGCGGAGCTGTCGCTTGGCTTGCCTTCGCTGCTAAACGGTCGGCTTTGTTTTGACGATCTCCCAATTTTCATCATCTAGGAGATCGGGATGCACCCATATAGGTTGTCCGTCTGATGTTGGATAGGGAACCAATTCTTGGGACGTTTGAGCCATTTTTATCACCTTGAATGAAGTAGTGATTTTCTCCTTCGGTGACTTTGAAGTTTGCCGACATGACACCATGTTGACAGAGGCGGGGCCATAGTTTTTATCAAAGGTTATGACTCCGTTTTTCCACATCTCATTGATCTTCTCTCTCACAACGAAGCATTGATTGAGAGGATGTGAGATCATCTGATGGTATGGACAGTATCAGGGATCATTGGTTTTGCCAACATCTCCCGGTCTTTTGGGCTCTAGAAAAATGAGTTTGCCATTTGCTAGGAGAGCCTCAAAGATTTCTTCGACATCTTCATCGAACGGATATTTCTTTTCTACACTTTCTTTGAAGGCATCAGAGAGTTCAGGTCTTTTACCTGCAGTTTTGTTTTCAGGTTTCTTTGACTGCTGAGGAGCTGATTTAGTCTGCACATTGAGAACCTCATTTTTCTTTGGTTTGGAGGTTGTAATAGCAGTCGGCTCTTTCTTTGATGATTTCTGACTGTTGAGGTCTTTGATCACCATTTCAGCTTCCATGGAAGCTTCGAGAAGTTCTCCCAGGTTCTTTGATTTGTTGCCGATGATCATGGAGCGAATTTTTGCTCTCCTATTGTTACGGCAGATGTCGACTAGCGACACTTGTGGCAGTACATCTGAGCATTTGTACGCCATTGCCTTCTATTTGTGAATGAAGTCTTATGTTGACTCATTCTCTCCCTGTTTTAAGCTGCAGAGTTGAGCCATAGTAACAGGATGATCCTCACCTTGGAAGTGGGTCAGGAAGCGTGTCTCTAGCATAGCCCAGTTCTGGATGGAGTTCTCCGGCAGAGTGGAGTACCAATCAAAGGTTGTACCTTTTAGGGTACTTGCAAAGAGGCGAATCTTGAGGGCATCTTGATCCGCAATGGCTCCTGTCAGGATCTTGAAATGGATGACATGCTGTCTGGCTGAACCTTTCCCAGTATATGTCTGGAGAGTAGGTTGCTTGAATTTTGCAGGGAACGGAACCGAGTCCATCCATAGAGGGTAGGGTGGCTTGATCCCATGTTCCTTCAATGTATCCTCTTCTTTTGCTTTTGCGAGGATATCGTCCACGTCCTTTCTGGTAAGGCCGCGAGACTCATTGTTTTCTGCATTGTCCTCGCCATCTTCATGATTCGGAGGAGTTTGGTTGTTAGGTGGTGGACGCTGTAGAGTGAGAATAAGGTTTTCCATCAGAGCCTCAATTCTCTGTTGTCCTTGCTCTAACTACTGGATGTGTGTGGTTACGTCATCATGCGGTGGAGGTTGCTCAGAACTTGTAGCCAAGACGTTCATCCCTCGGGATTCGAATGAAGAAATCGTCCTGGTGACTGAGCTGGGGCTCATTCTTCTAGAAGAAGAATTTGAGGAGTGATTACTCTGGTGTCCTTTGCTTGGAGGAGTGGAGGATTCTTTTAGATGTGTTCGTGTCCGGGAGATGCTGCGAGTCACCGGATGTCTAACACTGATTTTGGTTGCTGACTTCTGGCGTTTTCTGGTTTTGCCAACCATATGAACAGCAATGAATTGGTCGGGTCTTTCTTTTTCGACCCATTTATTTGAGACATGGAGATTAGAACACTGGGTTCTTTGTTTCTCAAGTCCTTTTTGTCGATATGCCGCACGGCGACGCATACAACGAGCAATTTGAGCCTCAGTCAGCTCTGGCTGGGCTTTGGCGATGAAGGATGTAGCCCCTTGTGCGCAGCAGCTGAGTTTGTCTTCTTTGAAGCTGGGCAAGGACAGGATCTGAACGCGGTCCTTTGTCTGTCGCAATGAAGACTTGAATTTTACGAGCTCGGCCCCTGTTGAGATAAAGGGTCGACTCACGGGAGTGCAGGCTTCAGCATATTTTTGCATAGGCCTAATGATGCAGGATTTGATTTTGGGCTTGTAGGAGCAAGCCAGCTCATGATGATTTTGTTTGTTCTTTGGGTGGAGGGTAGGTCTCTCCTCTTTCATGTAAGAGAGAGGGTAGAACTGATTCTCCTTGAGAGGGGCCAGGTATGCTGGCTTTGCAGATGTTCGGGACCTCCATTGCTTTAGTGAAGATTTCGGTGACCAGGTTTTGGGGTAAACCTGGTTTCTTATGGGTTGAAGCTTTGTGCGAACGCCACGGGCTTCAGGCTTCTTGGTGTTTGTTGACACCAAAAATGTCACTTTGCCTCTTCAACATCAAGAAAGCTGCATGAAGTCGCAACCTGCCATAAATAGGCAATGCAATTTCTCCAAAAAATCAAATCTTGTCAGAATCAAACAAAAACTGCAAGATCCTTCAAGATAGCCAAGAGAAGAGTACACATGAAGTTTCGGGCCATTTCAGAATCATTTGGCCTAACTTCGCTTCTCCGTTAGCTAAAATGGCGCTCCCGGCGGCGACATCATCGGAGACGTCAAAACTTCGATCGGAGCCTACAGATGACTCCAGCATGTCCCAAAAGGGCTCCATGTCAAATTTCAAGTCAAACCGACAACGTTTGACCCTCCATCAATGCTCGAGCAGCAAAATCAAGCCTCCCGGCGGCGGGAACCACTGAAGCCTTCGCTCATCAAACCAAGTGCATGAGTGGCTTCAACATGCTTCCAAAAGGCTGCACGTCAAATTTCAGGTCATTCTGACAACGTTTGACAAGGTTCCGATGCTCCAAGAGAAAATCAAGCCTACCGGCGGCGGAGCAACCCGGGACCATGACATCCAAAACGGAGCCCATGGAACGTCCCAAAATGACTCCAATAGGCTCCCCGTCAAATTTCAGGTCAATCGGACATCGTTTGACCACATATCAAAGCTCGGCATTTTCCCCGCAGCAAAATCAAGTGAAGCATCGACGGGACCCCAAACGGCTTCAAAACTCAAACAAAAGCCTATGGTTGGTCTTATTTATTGCTCAGGAGGCTTCACCTCAAATTTCAGGTCATTCCGACATCGTTTGACCAAGTTTCAGCTTCTGGCGGAAAATCAGCAGCTTTACGCGACAAAGTCTTCGGCTTTCCCGGAAAATTGGAAACTTTGCACTCTAAAAATGCAAGGATTCTCATCAGGTTTTCTACAGGGAAATCAAGCCAATAAATGAGAAGAAATGTCAAGAAAAATAAAGAAGAAAACGGCGACGAAAAAGACCTCAAAACGACCGCAAAACGGGCTCCGAAGGGGAAAAATCCCCCAGGGTCGCAGGCCCCTGCGACCATGGCCCATGGTCGCCGGCGACCATGGAGGTCCGGGTCACCGGATTTTCCGCCGGTGACCCGTTTTTTCCGTCTTTTTTCGCGTTTCGAGCACTTTGGCCCCTGTGGTTTCCTGAAAATGTGATTTTTAGTGCTTTAAATTGACTCATATCCGACGACATCTCGGATCCGCCGTCAAAAGCATAAAATCATCATTGATCGCTCCAAGATCGTCAACCGGCTGACCAAGAAAGTGCACTTTCTGTCCGACCGATCGAGAAATCGACAAGACAGATGTCACCGGCCCGCTCTTAGCTATCAATGTCTGAAGTTACATGTTCATCCGATGTCGATCAGCATGTAGATCCATCGATGATCATCGCCAGAAGAATTCCAGAAGACACGGCACGGCCCGCGACTCTTCGACTGCTCGGCGACCAATTAATGTGGTTAATTGACTAACTTTATTATGGTCATTAATTCATTTCTTCGGACGGCCCAATCAGAAGCAAGCATTTGGGAGTTACAAGTCAATTGATTCATGGCATTTAAACCATGAAACTCCTCCCATTATGGTAATTAAGGTGATTAAAAGCCCTTAATCTCCATCAGCCAATCAGATTCAAGGAAAAAGGAGTTACAAAATCAAGAAATAAATCTTGTAACTCCTCCCATTAAAGCCATTAAGGCTCATAAACCCTCCTAAATGGCTACCAAAAGCCTATAAATAGGAGAGCATTCCATTGAAATCGGGATCGGAAAAAAAAGGAGAAAATCAGGATCAGAGAAAAGATCAGAAAAAAAAGATCAGAAAGAGATCTGAGAGAAAGAAAAAAGAGAGAAAAAACTCTGCTGAAGTTCTGCACCGGCCACCACTACAAGGTGACAAAAGTCCCTTGGGGGGCACCCCCCCCCCCCCCCCCCCCAAGGTCCTTGCCTTCTCTTGCTGCCTCCAATGGCTTAGACGTGGCTTTTCAGCCTGTCTACTTAGCTTTTTATTGGACATAGGACCTTCTCTTGGTCTTTGTCCTCTAAAAACCTGAGGTTATAGCCAAGCCAAGCGAATCAAGAGCATCTTCTGTTCTCATCTGCATGGATGATGGCGAAGCCCATACATGGCTTGCGACCGTCAATCTGAACGAGTCCCCCACAATCTCCTGAAAAGTTAGATCTTCCTTTTCTTGCTTTTCATTGTAGTTTGTATTTTTCTAAAGAGACAAAAATCACAACTCTTGTCTTTCATTATTGATAAGAATTGTAAATCGGCTATAAACGCCAAAATCGGCTATAAATGCCAAACAAAATCGCCTTTCACGGCAAACCAAGAAAATGTCTCTTTTCTTAAATATTTGTGCAATGGAAAACTTGAAAGAAGTTGATTTCCTTTTTACTTGCGAAGGTTGATCTCCGGATTACCACTTGCAATTCCAAGCAAAATAGAAAATCTGGCACACCCACACAAAGAAATGTTGATGCACGCTTCAGGCCCGCCAGGGCGCGAAAGGGCCGGACCCGACGGACTCCCACGTTCCGCCGACCCCAGTAGCCGCCCCAACGGCGCCTTGGAGCGCTTTCCATCAAGCTGGCACACCCGGTGGGACTCGTTCATTTGAGAACACGGTGCTTGGAAATGAAATATTTGCATACCATATTTTTGCTCTATGCTTATACTTCTTCTCCAGATTCCTTGGCTACTTTCTAGCTGGTGGCCTATGTTGGATTTTGCATCCTAAAAAAAAAAAATGAGATGGATTTTTTTGGAAATTTCTACTTCTTTAAGTTTGTTTCCACTCTTTCTCTTTGCAAAAAAAAAATCAAAAAAAAATAATCAGTTTTCTTAGTTTGAATTCAAAATTGAGAAACTTTGATCCTATCCTATCGTTCTTTGGTGCTTGCAGAAATGTTGAGCCCGTTCGACTAAGGTTTTGGACCATCGTTTCTCTTCGATGAGTTCATTAGAGATTTCAAAAAAAAAAAAAAAATCAGTTTTCTTAGTTTGGATTCAAAATTGAGAAACCTTGATCCTATCCTATCGTTCTTTGGTGCTTGCAGAAATGTTGAGCCCGTTCGACTAAGGTTTTGGACCATCGTTTCTCTTCGATGAGTTCATTAGAGATTTCAAAAAAAAAATCAGTTTTCTTAGTTTGGATTCAAAATTGAGAAACTTTGATCCTATCCTATCGTTCTTTGGTGCTTGCAGAAATGTTGAGCCCGTTCGACTAAGGTTTTGGACCATCGTTTCTCTTCGATGAGTTCATTAGAATTTTCAAAAAAAAAAAATTATTAAAAAAAAAATAAAAAAAAAATCAGTTTTCTTAGTTTGGATTCAAAATTGAGAAACTTTGATCCTATCCTATCGTTCTTTGGTGCTTGCAGAAATGTTGAGCCCGTTCGACTAAGGTTTTGGACCATCGTTTCTCTTCGATGAGTTCATTAGAATTTTCAAAAAAAAAATTATTAAAAAAAAAATAAAAAAAAAATCAGTTTTTTTAGTTTGGATTCAAAATTGAGAAACTTTGATCCTATCCTATCGTTCTTTGGTGCTTGCAGAAATGTTGAGCCCGTTCGACTAAGGTTTTGGGCCATCGTTTCTCTTCGATGAGTCTATTTGGGATTTTTTATAAAGAAGGACATAGACCACTAAGGTTAAACCAATTGCGTTCTTTGATCACGATTGATTCAAGAAAAGCCTTGTCCAGAGTGTGGAGACAGCTTGACTGTTCTAGGCAAGGGTCCTCCAAACGGGTTCATTAAGTAATCCTACCCTTACCTGGGGGCAATTCTATCAATTGAGGTTTCATAAGACCGGGTTAGGAGGCCTATGTGTACTCTCTCGTCTTTAAATCTTAAAAAATTAAAAAAAAAATTAAAAAAAATTAAAAAAAGATTTTCAAAAAAAAAATCTTAAAAAAAAAAAAAACAAAAATTTTCAAAAAAATAAAATAAAAAAATATTTTAAAAAATAAAAAATAAAAAAAAATAAAAAAAATAAAATAAAAAAAAATCATTTCAAAAAAAAATCTCCAAAAACTCGTCACTTTTGGATTCAGATTCGAGAAATTGTGGTCTCTTCCCTTCTGAGTACTGGCGCTCGCGGAAATCGTTGAGCCCGTATTTGAATCGGAATGCCACCTGCTCTCTTTGACGAATCCATTTCTGACCTTTCAAAACAAAGAATCCCATCTCATGGATGCGATCTCCAACATTTGTGCCTAGCAATACTGGTACGCCCTTTCAGGGTCTACTGTATCTGTGACCGGCACATTTGTAACTCCTACCTTATATTCTTCTTATCTCGAGCAAGCCCTGCTTCTCGATAAGTCGAATTTAGGTTTACAATTGCTTCTAGCAGTCACTGGAATGCTCATTCTGGGCTCACCATACTTGCTGTCAGAACAATTGTACCATCTATGGCTTTTTGCCTTCTTCATGTCGCTTGGGTCATATCCCTTGAGCGATTTGAAAAGACAACCATAGAAATTCCCATTTATGATCATTATATTCTTGTGATTACTAATGGATGTGGTCTTATTTCAGAACTTTTTCGAAACTAACAATGGCAGCCTTAACCATTATCTTCGATGAGAACAAGCACCAACTCATGCTTCAACAGAAGCAAACCGAGCGCACTTACAAGCGCCCCGCCAGCTGCCGAAGCGTCAACTCCCTCGGCAACTCTCTGAACTCAGGGTCGACCTCGACTCCCCGGACCATCATCTTCGGGACACTGGGACCATTCCCACTTCCCGAAGAACAAGCTGCGCCTGCTAAAAAGCAGAAGATCGCCTCTCAACGTGTCACTCCCGTGACACCAAAGGCGAGCGCCCAAAAGCCCGAAGCCCGCGGCACCCCCGCGAAGCCTCGACCCACAAACAACCAGGTCTATCCCAAGACTTGGTCTCCAAGACCTTCCCCAAAACAAAGAAGGTCTCAAACCTCCACCAAGCCAGCATACCTGGCCCCACTCAAAGAGAACCAGTTCTACCCTCTTGCCTACATGAAAGAGGAGAGACCCATCTCCAACCTGACTCCCAAGTCGACCCAGCATGAACCGGCTTGCTCCCACAAGCCCAAAATCAGATCATGCATCACCAGGCCTCTACAAGCACCTGCCAAGGCCTACACTCCTTCAGTTCGACCCTTCATCTCTACAGGGGCCGAACTCGAAAGGTTCAAAGCTTCGCTGCAATAGGCAAAGGACCGGGTCCGGATCCTGTCCTTGCCTAGCTACAAAGAAGACAGGCTCGGCTGCTGCGCCCGAGGGAGCACATCCTTCATCGTCAGAGCCCAGCCAGAGCTGACTGAAGCTCAAATCGCTCGTCGAGCACGCCGCCGTGCGTCGTATCGACAAAAGAGACTAGAGAAGCAACGGACCCAGCCTCCTACACTTCAAGTCTCCCACAAATGGGTCGAAAAGGAAAGACCCGACCAAGTTGCTGCCGTCCATATGGTTGGAAAAACCAGAAGACGCCAAAGGTCAGCATAAAAAATCCATGTCCGACGTCCGGTGACCCGTAGCGTCACCAGGACACAAAGACATCCCGAAGAATCTCCTGCCCCTTCAAGCCAAGGACGGGAGAGTAATCCTTCATCAAGCTCTTCATCAAAAAGAATGAGCCCCAGTTCGGTCACCAGGACGATTTCTTCGTTCGAATCCCGAGGGATGAACGTCTTGGCTACAAGTTCTGAGCCGCCACCTCAGAATCCACCTCGAGATGATGCGCTCACACGCATTCAGCAGTTGGAACAAGGCCAGCAGAGGATTGAAACTCTGATGGAAAACCTTCTCCTTGTCGTCCAAAATCAGGTGAAAAATGAGCCTCCTCCGAATCATGGCAATAACGAGGAAAATGGAGAAGAAAATGAGTCACGCGCCCTTACCAAAAAGGACGTAGACAGTATCCTCGCCAAAGCAAAAAAAGAGGATATACTCAAAGAGCATGGGATCAAGCCACCATATCCTTTATGGATGGACTCGGTCCCGTTCCCCACAAAATTCAAACATCCTACTCTCCAAACATATACAGGGAAAGGATCGGCCAGACAGCACGTCATCCACTTCAAGATCTTGACGGGAGCTATCGCGGATCAAGATGCACTCAAGATTCACCTCTTTGCAAGTACCCTAAAAGGTACGGCCTTCGATTGGTACTCCACTCTGCCGGAGAACTCCATTCAGAACTGGGCTATGCTGGAGACACGCTTCCTGACCCACTTCTAAGGTGAGGATCATCCTGTTACTATGGCTCAGCTCTGCAGCCTAAAATAGGGAGAGAATGAGTCAACTTATGACTTCATTCACAAGTGGAAAGCAATGGCGTACAAATACTCAGATGTACTGCCACAAGCGTCGCTAGTCGACATCTGCCGTAACAATATGAGAGCAAAAATACGCTCCATGATCATCGGCAACAAATCAAAAAACCTGGGAGAACTCCTGGAAGCTTCTATGGAAGCTGAAACGGTGATTAAAGACCTCAACAGTCAGAAGTCATCAAGAAAAGAGCCAACCGCCATTGCAACCTCTAAACCAAAGAAGAAAGAGGTCCTTAATGTGCAAACCAAGTCAGCTCCTCAGCAACCAAAGAAAGCTGAAAATAGAGCTGCAGGTAAGAGACCTGAACTCTCTGATGCCTTCAAAGAGCGAGTAGAAAAGAAATATCCGTTCGATGAAGACGTCGAAGAAATCTTTGAGGCTCTCCTAGCAAATGGCAAACTCATTTTGCCAGAGCCCAAAAGACCTGGAGACGTTGGCAAAACCAATGATCCTCGGTACTGTCCATACCACCAGATGGTCTCGCATCCTCTCAATCAATGCTTTGTTGTGAGAGAGAAGATAAACGAGATGTGGAAAAACGGAGTCATCACCTTTGACAAAAATTATGGCCCCGCCTCCGTCAACATGGTGTCACGTGGACAAACACCAAAATCACCGAAGAAGAAGATCACTACTTCCTTCAAGGTGATAAATAGAATTCAAACGTCCGAAGTGTTGGTTCCTTGCCCGACACCAGACGGACAACCCATATGGGTACATCCCGATCTCCTGGAAGATGAAAATTGGGAGATCGTCAAAACAAAGCCGACCGCTCAGCAGCGAAGGCAAGCCAAGAAACATCTCCTCAAGCTCAAACGGCAAGAGAAGACCCAGCCAAAACAAGAAGTCCATGAAAAGGCAGAGGCCTCCTCTACCACTTCACTCGGGGCAGCAGAAACGTCCCTTCCAGAGACTTCAAAGGCGGTAAGAAACTTCACTCTCAGTGATTTCATGCCACCTCAATTCAAAAAAGAAGCCATGCAGGGGGCATCATACTCTTGCAACTCGGTAGTTGGATTCTCCATTAATGGATACGAGTCCAGCGACACCGACGATGGATTCAAGCCCAACTACACCGATGAGTGGGAGGAATCTCTTGAAACAGGAGAATATCTCTCCGATGAAGAATGGGTTCCTGAAACTCACCTTATGCCAGTAATCTGGTATAACCCCTTGCAACCACAAGGATCCTGGTCTGATGATGAAGAAGACCAAGAGGCTGCACAAGAAGATGCTGTTAACCCAGCACCTGTCATTGCTCCAGTGGAAATCAACTATGTTGAGCCACACGGAGAAGACGAAGAAGAGGATCTGGCTCCCATGCCTGATCTTGAAGAATATGCAAGGATCTTGCAGCGTCTCGCTCTAGAACAAGAGCAAGACCGCGTCAACGAGATTCCTCACAATCCAGAGCCGGAAGTCCCTGAAGCCCATCAGGTACCTCCTCCCTCAACTCCTGAAAATGGAGAACATTGCTGGATTGACGATCCTCTTACATCCGAGGATGAGTCTGACTCCGAGCAGGCAACATCTCCTATCAGAGCTTTCTGTAATGTAATATATCAGGACTATAGCTCTTCTGAAGCGTCGTCTGATGAGATTACCTACACTCCGACGACGCCTAGCAATGTATCCTCTGGAGCTACCTCGTCTCACGTGACTTCCACAGAGATGACACCCTCTCAGGTTTCTTCTCCTGAGACTGTGACTTCAGGATACACATTCTTCCCGACTCATCATCATGAAGAAAACCCAACTTGGGGTGATGGATGGGTCAACGAAGAAGAAAAGCTGCTGGATGCTGTTCAGGACTTGCTCCCGGAAAATGCTCCGTGCAACATAATCACTGAGGATGGCAACTCTGCTGCAGATACATCCCCAGTAGATGAAAAACGACAGCCTCTTGATCCTGAAGACAATCTTCCAAACAAAGATCCTTCTCAAGAAGCTCTCGAAGTTGGTAGAGGCACCCGTTCGGGCCGGGACTACCACAAAAATTACAACCAATCTTCCTTTACTTATGTAAATCCTTCGGGAAAAGATGTTGTAAGCGCCCTCAGTGGCAACAATGATGAACATGCAGGCCCTAAGGAGGCTTTCAAGTATGACTTGGTTGAGCACTTCAAACACATACCTGCACGTCTTCACATCCTGGATTTATTACGAATGTCTCCACGCACTCGTGATAATCTCATCTCAGAATTACAAAAACTGAATGAGGATGTCGACAAACATGCCCCGCAAGTCCTCCAAATTGAAATGGACTACCGGGTCAAAAACTCAGAAACCTCCTTAAAAGGAGAAAAAGAGAAAAGCAAGGGATCATGCATCCAATGCCTCTCGGTTCAAAAGGCAGCCAGTGCAACCATCGCCTTCACTAAGGAAGACCTCCTACTTGGCGAAGCAAGGCACAACCGACCCCTGTACTTCACAGGGTACATCAAAGAGATGCCGATACATAGAGTTCAGATCGACCCAGGTTCTGCACTCAACCTTATCTCCACTTCGGCTCTTGAAGAGTTGGGCATCCCACCCAGCAAGCTAAGCCACACATCTGTATCTATCTTTGGATACGATGGGAGCACTCAAAGGCCTATCGGCAAAATTAGGTTCAAATTGCAAATCGGTGATCTTATCTCTGAGGTCACTGTGTATGCAATAAAAACCCCCTCATGCTACAACATCCTTCTCGGACGTCCTTGGATACACGAGAATGGTGTTGTTCCTTCAACTCTACATCAATGCATCAAGTTTGTTGGCGACGACGGCATGGTACATCGAGTCTTTGCGGACAGGAAACCCTTCAAAGGTAAAGAAGTCCACTTCGCAGACTCCCAAATGTATGAAGGCGAAAAAGAAGAAGAAGAGGAAATAGCACCCCCTGCTGAAAATCTCCAGAAAGATAAAGGCAAGGCTCCTCAAAAATCACCGGAAGAAAACAAACCCTCCGGCAAATTAGAAGAGAGTAGTCAATCTCCCTTCGTTATCTCCCTCAAGAATTCAAAACCTTTGGTCATCACGACTAAAGTGAAGAAGGCGAAACAAAAGCCTGGGGGCAAATTTGTTGTCTCTCTCGTGTTTATCATGCAAGACACAGACTCGGACTCAGAGCCAGAAGACGATGCATCGTCAAGCCAAGCTGACACTCAGCAAGTTCAGCCTGCTCTCACTCCGATGGAGACACCTGCTGATGTAGAAGATCCTACGTCTGCTACCTTTGTTGTTCCGGCAACATCACCAAAGCAAAGGCCGATCTTCTTCCATAGATCGGACGCTTCTTCATCAAATTCCATGCTGGAACCTTTCCAAAATGAAGGTATGCCTCAGCTATCTCTATATAGTCCTGTGGCACAAGCAATTATGAAGAAAATGGGCTATGACGCTCAAAACCCAGTCGGTTTGGGAGAAAGACGCGGTATTCTCAAGCCATTGGAGCCCGCCTTGACCAAAAGCCAGCTGGAAGATTGGAGACTCTACGGTCATGTAGAAAAGTCTTCATATGGGTTAGGGTATGATCCCGACACTCCTCTGAGACAGTTGACACAAAGGCTTAAAAGTCGTTTTACCGACCAAGCCTCAACATCTAAAGTCCACAAACTCAATCTTCAAGAAGACGTCAAGCCTGTCAAACAAGGCCAAAGAAGATTCCGTCCAGATGTGATGGATAAAATTGAACAAGAAGTTCAAAAACTCAAAAGCGTTGGCTTCATCCGTGAGGAACAACATCCAGAGTGGTTGGCCAATATTGTCCCCGTGACAAAGAAAACTGGGCAGATCAGAGTCTGTATTGACTATAGAGACTTGAATGGCGCTTGCCCTAAAGATGAATTCCCGCTCCCCATACCGGAGGTGATGATTGACAATACCTGCAGATTCGAGCGAATGACACTCATGGATGGCTTCTCTGGTTACAATCAGATAAAGATGCATCCCGAGGATGAAAAACACACTTCATTTCGGACTCCATTTGGCGTGTATTGCTACACTGTCATGCCATTTGGTCTAAAAAATGCTGGTGCCACATATCAGAGGGCTATGATGAAAATATTCCAAGATATGCAGCACAAGACGGTCGAATGTTATGTTGATGACCTCGCCGTCAAAAGCAGAAGAAAAGAAGACCATCTCAAAGATCTTCGGGAAGTCTTCCTCCGACTTCGCAAACACAAACTGCGGATGAATCCTCTAAAATGCTTCTTCGGCGTCTCGTCGGGTAAGTTTCTCGGATTCCTTGCTCGGAAAGCTGGAATAGAACTTGACCCCATAAAAGTCAAGGCTATTCTAGAAATGCCCTCTCCAAGAACCCTAAGGGAACTAAAAGGGCTTCAAGGGAGATTGGCCTACATCAGACGGTTCATCTCCAATCTTTCGGGGAAATGCCGTCCATTCTCTCGATTGATGAAAAAAGGTGTAGACTTTGTCTGGGATGCCGACTGTGAAGCCGCATTTCAAGATATCAAGTCATACCTGACCAAACCTCCAGTGTTAGCTGCCCCTGCCACTGGAAAACCATTCATCTTGTACACAAGAGCTCTTGATCATTCTGTAGGCGCTCTGCTTGCACAAGAGAATGGTGAGGGAAAAGAAGCTGCTCTATACTACCTCAGCCGCATGCTAGTAGGTGCAGAGCATCGCTACTCTCCAGTCGAAAAAGAATGCCTTGCAGTGATGTTCGCCGTACAAAAGCTACGTCACTACTTGCTTTCCAACACAGTCTACCTGGTCTCGAGGATCAACCTCTTGAAGGTCCTTGTCACGAAGGCCGGTTCTCTCAATGCCCGACTGGCAAAATGGTCCATCCTCTTGTCACAATTTGATATTAGGTATGTGCCACAAAAAGCAATCAAAGGCCAAGCTCTAGCAGATTTCCTCGCAGAGCATCCATTGCCTAAAGATTCACCACTCAGAGATGATCTCCCAGACGAACCTGTCTACAACGTGGAGACTTCCTCACCAAATGCCTCCTGGGACATGTACTTTGACGGTGCAACCAGGACAAATGAAAACAGAAAGCTGATCTCGGGAGTTGGCATCCTCTTTGTTAGCCCCGACAAATGCATGATTCCACACGCTTTCTCGCTACTGGAACCATGCACAAACAATGCAGCTGAATACCAAGCTCTGATCCTAGGATTGGAACTCGCCATCGAATCTGGTATCACCATGCTGGAAGTCTTTGGAGACTCTCAACTGATCGTCAACCAGATGAATCAGAAATATGAAGTCAGGAAGCCCGATCTGCTGCCTTATTACAACAAGGCACAATCGTTTCTGCAAAAGTTTGACATCTGCAACATCACCCACATTCGTAGAGGTGAAAATATCCGTGCAGATGCCCTGGCCGGACTTGCCGCATCAATGGCGACCCAGGAAGGGGAAAACATGCAAATTACAGTGTGTGAGAGAAGGATCCTCCCTCCTCTTAACACACACCAAGCAGTTGCTGAATGCCACCGAGTGGTTGGAAGTCGGATCTCTATCCTTCAAACTTCAATCGGCGACTGGAGGGATCCGTTCATTGATTACACTATGTTCGGAATCCTACCTGAAGATCCAAAAGAACGGGTAAGCATTCAAAGGCGAACCCCAAACTTTCATTTGGATATCCCTTCAAAGATCCTTTACAGGAAATCCTTCAACGGAGTACTTCTACACTGCTTGTCACAACAAGAGGCCGAAGAAACACTTAAAGAAGTTCATGCTGGTCTTTGTGGAGCCCATCGGCAGGTCCTAAGCTCTATGATCAGATAAAAAGGTTAGGTTACTATTGGCCTACCATGGTTGCTGATGCAATGCAATTTGCCAAACGCTGCCAGCTATGCCAAGTTCACGGAGATTACATTCACATGCCTCCGGAATGGCTGCATCCTACAGCAATCTCATGGCCTTTCGAAGCATGGGGCATGGACATCATAGGTCCTATCTCTCCCCCTTCAAGCAAAGGTCATCGCTTCATCTTCGCCGCTACGGATTATTTCTCCAAGTGGTCAGAAGCATTTGCGTTCAACGAAATGAAGACCTCATCAGTTCTTCAGTTCCTGCGCACCAACATCATTTGTCGTTTCGGCATACCCAAGAGATTCGTCCATGATAACGGACCACAATTCCGGGATCATCGATTCTACAGGTTTTGCGACAAATACAAAATTCAAAGCTGTCCTTCGACTCCATACAATCCGGCAGCAAACGGATTAGCAGAAGCCTTCAACAAGACACTCTGCAAAATCCTCAAGAAAATGGTCTCTAGTCACAAAAGAGACTGGAGCGATAAACTGTCTGAAGCTTTGTGGGCCTATCGAACCACCGTTCGAGGACCAACCCATAGCACACCATTCTCCTTGGTCTATGGATGCGAAGCTGTCGTGCCCCTAGAGGTACAAATTCCTTCTCTGAGGGTATCTCTACAAAATGACATGACTCAAGAAAGCAATGTCAAATTGCGACTCCATGAGCTGGACAATCTCGACGAGAGACGGCTCGAAGCTCGACAAAGCATTGAACTTTACCAAGCACGCATGGCAGGATCTTTTGACAAAAGGGTCCGGCAACGCGCCTACAAAAAGGGTGACTTGGTTCTTGCGGTAAAAAGACCAATGGTTTTCGCACACAAATCCAAAGGCAAATTTGAACCAAAATGGGAGGGACCCTACGTCATCGACAAGGTCTTCTCCAACGGCGCATATGCCCTCCTAAACATGGAAGGCGACAGATGTATGCTGCCTATCAACGGCAAGTTCTTGAAGCGGTACTACCCTTGAAGAGTTACCCAACTGGGTAAGAGCAATGCCTGTATGGCCAAAACCTGTTCTCAGGTACTCGCTCGTCAAACCCACTCTCTTTAGAATTTTCATATCAAATGTAAATATTTCTAGAGATTCAAAAACAATGCTTACTTTTATCGTTTCATTGTTCAAAAAAACAAAAAAAAAAATCCAAGTTTAGGAGCCTCTCCCTGACTTGACCAAAACTTTCGATCATTGAACCAAAATTCATGGTTTGAAACAAAAATCCGGATTCAGGGATTTCCACCCTAGTCCACCTTACCTTTTACCGCCAAATGGTTCTAGGTCAAAATTTACGACCCTCGTGTCTTTAAACAAAAAAAATAGTTTTTCAAAAATCGTGGGGAAACGACATCAAAGTCAGTACCCGCAAAACAAAAATTTTGAAAAAAAGCAAGGATGCGACATTCCATCGATACTTGCACACAAAATCGCAGGGAAGCGACATTTCGTCGATACTTGCAAAATCCAAAAACCGTGGAGAAGCAACAAACCAGTTGATATCCACAACCCAATTTCAAAAAATCGTGGAGAAGCAACAAACCAGTTGATATCCACAACCCAAATTTCAAAGGTTCGAGAAAACCTAAAATCGTGGAGAAGCAGCAAACCAGTTGATATCCACAACCCAATTTCAAAAATCGTGGAGATGCAACATACCAGTTGCTATCCACAACCCAAAATTACAAATGGTTCGAGAAAACCTCAAATTTCAAAAATCGCGGAGAAACGACATCAAGTCAGTACCCGCAAAACCAAAAGTCTTGGGAAAAGCAGGGAAGCGACGCTTAGTCGATATTTGCACCCCAATTCGCGAGGAAGCGACATTCCATCGATACTTGCAAAACCTAACCCGCGAGGAGGTGACATTCCATCAATACTCGCAAAACCGAATGAGCAAGGAAGTGACATTCCATCGATACTTGCAAGACCATTCAGCGGGGAGGCGACATTTAGTCGATACCTGCATTTTGAAAACCAAAACTCGGCTATAAATGTCAAAATCCGGCTATGAATGCCAAAACAAAAATTTCCGGCTATAAACGCCAAAATCGGCTTTCATGCCAATAAAACAAAACTCGGTTTTCAAAAAACTCGGCTACAAATGCCACACACAAAAAAAAAAAGACCTGACTCTCATGTCAAAACCGGCTATAATTGCCATAAATTGGCTATCAATGCCACAAAACCGGCTATAAATGCCACAAATTGGCTATCAATGCCACCAAACTGGCTGTAAATGCCACAAAAACACCGGCTTCCATGCCAACCCAAATTTTGGCTTTTACGCCATAAAATTTCGGCTTCCATGCCATCTCAAAAGCGGCTTTCACGCCACAACCAAAATTCGTTTCCCCTACCAAAACAATTATTTGACAAAAGATTTTCACAAAATGACAAAGCTTTTGATCAAATCCCATTTAGCAATTGCTTTCATCACAAAAAGATTTGAGTGAGCGTAGGGAACAACAAAAAAAAAAGGGTACCAAAAAATACATGTGGTACCAAAGCAAAAAAAAAATAGAAAGTGTTCACAAGCACTACAAAAAAAAAAAGAAAAGTACCAAAAAAAATACATGTGGTACCAAAAAAAAAGAAAGTGTTCACAAGCACTACAAAAAAAAGAGTACCAAAAAATACATGTGGCACCAAAAAAAAAGAAGAATGGTTTCTGCTATAAAAAATCAGGAGCTCAGCCAAAAATGGTCTCCAGCCAAAGCTTCAGCTCCTCAAGCAAACTTTTGGCCTCAGCCGTCAGAGTTTCCAAGGCACGCTTCTTCAGGAACTTGCCATGAGATGCTGGCGAATGCCGTAACCCTTCTTTTACACCGGGAAGCTCTTCCCCAGCAGTTTTCCATCGTTCGTTTTCTAGAGTCCTCCTCTCGAGAACTTGACCGGCATCTGCAACCCTGCGAATCAGAGTACTCTCCCTGTCACGAGCCTCTGTTATAGCAGCCCACTTCGCATCGACTTGTGCCTTCAAATGCTCAAGACGTTTCCTGGCCTCCTCAACTTCCCTATCAAGGACGTTAAGGTCATGCCTCAATCCGATGATGGCTAGCTCTTCCTTGTTCTTCTCCCGAACTACCTGCTTCTTGCTTTGTGTAGCCTCATTCAGGTCAGACTTAGCCTTATCAGCAGGGTCCAAGAACATCTCCTTGAAGAATTGGTCGTCAGGGAAACCCATGGTCTCAAACCACTTGTCACCCAGTGCAATGATCCTATCAACGATCGCCCTGGCACCTGTGACATCCAGACCAACCTCTTCGGTGTCGGTCAGAATCTCCTGTACATGTGGGATCATGCCAAATCCTGCCTCCAAGTGTCCAGAAAGGAGAGTCTTGACCCAAGAACTCAAAACCCGAGCCAGCACCTTCTTCGTAAATTGAAGAGACGAACTGGATGAAGATTCAACCTTCTCCGCTGATCGGCTGCTCATGTCATGTCCCATTGGAAGAGTAACAAAAGAACTCTTTTCACTTGGAGCCACTGGAGAGGGAATCTCAACACGAGGCATCTCCTCAATCATGTCAGGACTGGTCTCTACCTCCGGATCGACCTCTGGCATCCCTTGCTCTGGTTCTGAAGAAAGCGATGGACTCTCTTCTGTCACTTCAAAACCTGCAAATGAAACACAAAAAGGTATGAATATGATCCTGTTAAAAAAAAAAAAAAAAAAAAAACCATCAGGGTCATCACTACAAAGTACCTTCTTCGACGACTGGCGGAACACTCTCTTCCTCCATGAACTCATCAGAAGCATCATCGACATTTGCGTCCATTAATGGTTCAAAGTCATCGGAATCCTGTGGCAAGTCAGCTGACAAGAAAAAAATGTTAGCAAATCAAGTCGCAGGCAAAAAAAAAAGAGAAAGCGAAAGAAGTTATACCAATTGGAGATTCCGGAGTCATTCCAGAGTCCCTCGGTTCTTCTTCAGATGCCATAACCGGCTCCATCACCGCCTCATCGGTCGGAACCTCAGGCATTGGCAAGTCTTCATCCTCTGCTAAAAAAAAAGCAGCAGCAGGGTGAGAAAACAAATCAGAACATGGAAAGCCCCATGAAAGAAGCAGAAAAAGGAAAAGGAGGAATCATACCTTCACAGATGGTCTCTTCTTCCCGAATCCTCTTCTCTGGAGGTTCGTCAGTTTCCCCTGGCACCTCCTCATTGACAGTGAGAGGGACTTCCACATTAGGAGAGTCTTCGTCCCGCCCCGTGTGACGCTGACTCCTCCTCCTCTTCCTACCTCTACGGGTTCGCTTCCTAGAAGAACCCGCCCCACTATCAGAGTCAGGTTTCTCACTTGACTCCTCACTGGATGGTCTGCTCTTGCCAGTAGACTCCGCAGAAGCTCGCCTCTGTGCCGCTTGCATCCAAGCGTCGAGCTCAGCTTCCTCCTGTTCTAGCTGCTCCAAAGCCTCATCAGGTACTTCCCGAACAGCTTCAGAACCAATGACGCCCTGGTCACCGAGAAAGCCTATCTTGTGCTTCTCTCCAGAAAGGAAGGCCCAAACTTCCTCTCGCCGGACGCCATCCGACTTCCCAATGCCTTTTCCAGAAGACAGCTTTACATCAAGCTCCTTCTTGGAAAGCCCCCGATATGCCAAAAAGCTATGCCAAAAAGCTCTCCGCGAACCACTTCGTGAAGCCGGCAGTTCGGAAAGTCGACAGCTCAGGATAAGAAATCGTGGCAGTAGTGTCTTCAGCACTATAGAAAGCCCATGCATTTCTGCCATCCTGCAAACCCCCAAAACGCTTCACCATACTCGAAGGAGCCCCAACAACGCCTTGAGAGAAGCCCAACTGAAGCGCAAAGCGAGAAGGTACATACGGCTGGATGTCGACGAAAAGATGTCTACGGTACACCATCGTACCGACTCGTATGCTGAAAAGCCACTCCTTCTCTGCATTGGTCAAAGAGTAATGCCTTCCCGACCCTGCTCTAGTAGAGTCTCGGGAGGCACCAAAATCAAAAGCCTTCTTCCGCAACTCCGGAGAAAGCTTAACTGAAGACTGCCCCATCTCGACGTCCCTGAATCGTCGGATCCTCATGCGGGCAAACAAAAGTGATTCGGATACGGCTTTTCCCTTAGCCAATCGAATCATCAGAGGATCATCATCCTGTGCAGCACCCAGCTGGTGGAAGCCAGGACAGTGGTATACAAACCACGAATAAAAGATATGGGCTGAAAATACCCTATTCATAGGGAGCCCAAGCCGAACCAAGAAAGCAGCAGCCTGCAGTTCGGTACACAGGTAGGAGTAAAAAGCGGGCACCAAAGCAAGCCGCTCTCCAAACGCCATCTGACAAGCCGGAAAAATACAATGCGGCCTGATGTGCGTCCCATCTCCACCAGCAAAAATAGCCTCACCTAGCCAAAAAGTGAGGTAAAAAGCAAGATCTCTCCGCAATGCAATGTCAGAACAAATGGCATCTGTGGTCGCGAAGAAACCCTTCAACTCTTCCTGCATGACCGAAGTCTTCTTCCTGTCTTCCCGGGTCATGCTATCAGAAGACTCTTTGCTGTCAAAGAAGTTGAAGAATGAAGAGCCATAACTCTTCCAACTGCTGGATCTCACTTTCGAGCCCTCCTTAAAAAAATCATAGAAGGCGACGAGCTGAAAGTATAGGAGCCTGAACTCCTCTGACTGCTCCTCAAGGACGCTGTCAATCGGCATGAACTCCTCGTAGAGTTTGCCAAGGATGGGCAATCCAGTAATAGCACTTAACTCCTTCAGAGAAAAATCAATCTCACCGTTCGTAACAACGAAGGTATTGGTCTGAGGGAGGAAAGACTCCAACATAGCCATGAAGGCATCATCGGAAAAAGTCACGGTCTCCCTAAAAGCGCGGACCGCGTCAAAAATCCCAGCTTCCTTCAAAACGGCGCCCCCAATCAGTAAGGTGTGGTCAGTCCATCACTTCCAATCGGAGTCAACATTGAAACGGCCACGAAGTCGAAAAGGCTTCACCCAAGTACTGCCGTCACCGCTGAAAACGCCAAGGCCCACCGGTCTCAAATCGACCGACGGATAATCAGAGCCCTGGTAGCCGCTGGCTGGCATTAACATGTCCATACGGACAGGTGGCTTCTCCGCATATCCGGAGGGTCCACCAACAAAAACCCCGGTCTTGATCACACTGGTCCTCTTCACCCAGCTCGGAGGATCTTCCCTCTTAGAGCACGTGGGAGCAAGGCTCATGATCGAGATGGTACGATCAAAAGACGACCGGGTAGAAATAGTCTTCTCTTCACCATCTGCTGTGTAAGAGAACTGAAAACATCTCCTTTGGTACAAGTCGTCAGGGACTGCATCTCCAAAGAAGAAGGTAGGCTTGGGTAAAACCCTCAGATCGTCCATAACCCAAGGACGGTTGCTTACCATGATCTTATAGAATTCCTCATTCTTGAGAGCGATCAATCGCTGTCTCATCTCATCGCGATTGAGGGAATCGCACTCTTCCAAGTTCTTCTCAACAAACTGGACCTTCTCCCAGGCTTGCTGAACGGCCACATTGGAAGATCTAGCAGATCGACGAGGTACGCTTGTAGCAGGCTCTTTACCCTTGTTCGCTCTGGAGGAACCACCTGCAAAGGTTGGAAAAGAAAAAGATCGTCATCAAAATGACAGGATTTCACTAAAAAAAAAAAGGGGTCACTTTGTCCCACCAAAAATCTGGCGAAATTTTGGCATGACTCCGGGGCAATTCCAAAGAAAAAGGAAATACCCCGACGGAAATAGAAAGTTTGAAGATGGGCTCAACATTGCGGCGGGCTCCGAAACTCCAAACTTTCGAAACCTCAAAATCTCCGCAAAATCAAGAAGGGCTCAACATCGCTGCGAGCTCCAAATTCCCAAATTTGCAAAGATTTTCAGGTATGCTATCATGCTCAATCTACAAAAAGTACATGCATGAACATCTAGATTTGCATAAAAACGCATTATCATGATGAGCTAAAAAAAAAAAGAAACTTTCTCAAAAAAAGAGGGAGAAAGAAAAGAAAAAAAAAAGAGAAACTTTCAAAAAAAAAAAAAAAAAAAAAAAAAAAAAGGCCACGTGGCCGTACGGACCAGATCCGTACGGATCTGTCCGTACGGCCCACAAAAAAAAAAAAAAAAAAAGAAAAGAAGAAAAAAAAACGTGTGAAAAAAAAACAAAAGAAGAAATCACGTGGAAAAAAAAAAGAAGAAGAAAGAAAAAAAAAACAAGAAAGAAAAAAAAGAGAAGAGAAATTTTTTTTTCCATCCTACATAGAGTTTTCTTGAAAGAAAAAAGAAAGAAAACTTACTTGAAGCCATTGATGGAGAAGAAGAAGGAAAAAGCTTAAAGATCCTTGAAGAAGAAGAACTCTTGGCCTTGGAGCTCTCTTGAGATTGTTGCAAAAGAAAGCAATAAGAGCAAGAGATCCTACCCTCCTTGCTTTTATAGAAGAGAGCAAATCAAAGAAGGAAACAAAAAAGAAAGGTAAGTGTTACTAATTAGTAACCTTACCAAAAGAGAAGGAATTAGAAAGATTCTTTCCCAAAAAGAAAGATGTCTTTGAGAGATTTTCTCCCAAAATCAATCAATGAGAGATTCTCTCCAACAAAATAGGATATTGAAGATTCTTTCCCAAAAAGAAAGATACCTTGAGATATTTTCTCCCAAATTAAGGGAATATGAGAGATTCTCTCCCATAAAGCTATTTTTAGATATTCTCTATCCAAATGAGATATCTTTAGATATTCTTTACAAAAATGGCCCCACATGAGATCTAAGCCATCCTAAAAAGCTTAAGGTCCCATGGGCTAGCCCATATGAGCCAGGTTTGACCACCTAGGCACTAAAAAAAAAAAAAAAAAAAAAAAATATGGGCTTTTAGTCAGGAAAAAATCCCTCTTACCAAGAGCATACAAAAATGGTTCCATGCCTCTTTTGAGTTGATTGAACCATACAAAAAAAAATTCCAAGCCCCATGAGCTTCCAAAAATCAAACCATCCAGCCTCATAAACCAAATTGAGCCAAAATCTTGAAATTGACATTTCACAAAAATCCAAACCACTCCAATGGACCCACACAGTCCCAAAGAGTGACCAAAAACCAAATCCTGGTCCCCTAACTTGCCACATACAGCCTGTTAGGTCTACAAGATCAAAACCAAACCGATCCCCTAACCTGCCACATACAGCTTGTTAGCTCACAAGGTCAAAAACAAAAGCCCAAATCCACATCCCTGATGTCATCTTCAAAACTTTGCCTCGAGATGGTACTTGATTCCTTTCATTACCATAAAATTCCCCTGGAAGCTCAAAGGCAACTCTACCAAAGGAAAGATTGCTCAAAGACTCTTGGTCAAGACACAAGCTCTCCTTCAAGAATCTCTTTGAGGCACATCGACTACAGAAGTCAAGCAACTCGTCGCTGTACCTCGAGGGGGCATTTGTTGACACCAAAAATGTCACTTTGCCTCTTCAACATCAAGAAAGCTGCATGAAGTCGCAACCTGCCATAAATAGGCAATGCAATTTCTCCAAAAAATCAAATCTTGTCAGAATCAAACAAAAACTGCAAGATCCTTCAAGATAGCCAAGAGAAGAGTACACATGAAGTTTCGGGCCATTTCAGAATCATTTGGCCTAACTTCGCTTCTCCGTTAGCTAAAATGGCGCTCCCGGCGGCGACATCATCGGAGACGTCAAAACTTCGATCAGAGCCTACAGATGACTCCAGCATGTCCCAAAAGGGCTCCATGCCAAATCTCAAGTCAAACCGACAACGTTTGACCCTCCATCAATGCTCGAGCAGCAAAATCAAGCCTCCCGGCGGCGGGAACCACTGAAGCCTTCGCTCATCAAACCAAGTGCATGAGTGGCTTCAACATGCTTCCAAAAGGCTGCACGTCAAATTTCAGGTCATTCTGACAACGTTTGACCAGGTTTCGATGCTCCGAGAGAAAATCAAGCCTACCGGCGGCGGAGCAACCTGGGACCATGACATCCAAAACGGAGCCCATGGAACGTCCCAAAATGACTCCAATAGGCTCCCCGTCAAATTTCAGGTCAATCGGACATCGTTTGACCACATATCAAAGCTCGGCATTTTCCCCGCAGCAAAATCAAGTGAAGCATCGACGGGACCCCAAACGGCTTCAAAACTCAAACAAAAGCCTATGGTTGGTCTTATTTATTGCTCAGGAGGCTTCACCTCAAATTTCATGTCATTCCGACATCGTTTGACCAAGTTTCAGCTTCTGGCGGAAAATCAGCAGCTTTACGCGACAAAGTCTTCGGCTTTCCCGGAAAATTGGAAACTTTGCACTCTAAAAATGCAAGGATTCTCATCAGGTTTTCTACAGGGAAATCAAGCTAATAAATGAGAAGAAATGTCAAGAAAAATACAGAAGAAAACGGCGACGAAAAAGACCTCAAAACGACCGCAAAACGGGCTCCGAAGGGGAAAAATCCCCCAGGGTCGCAGACCCCTGCGACCATGGCCCATGGTCACAGGCCCCTGCGACCATGGCCCATGGTCGCCGGTCCATGGTCGCCGGCGACCATGGAGGTCCGGGTCACCGGATTTTCCGCCGGTGACCCGTTTTTCCGTCTTTTTTCGCGTTTCGCGCACTTTGGCCCCTGTGGTTTCCTGAAAATGTGATTTTTAGTGCTTTAAATTGACTCATATCCGACGACATCTCGGATCCGCCGTCAAAAGCATAAAATCATCATTGATCGCTCCAAGATCGTCAACCGGCTGACCAAGAAAGTGCACTTTCTGTCCGACCGATCGAGAAATCGACAAGACAGATGTCACCGGCCCGCTCTTAGCTATCAATGTCTGAAGTTACATGTTCATCCGATGTCGATCAGCATGTAGATCCATCGATGATCATCGCCAGAAGAATTCCAGAAGACACGGCACGGCCCGCGACTCTTCGACTGCTCGGCGACCAATTAATGTGGTTAATTGACTAACTTTATTATGGTCATTAATTCATTTCTTTGGACGGCCCAATCAGAAGCAAGCATTTG
Organism: Umbellularia californica; assembly: GCA_028538565.1. NCBI lineage: Eukaryota > Viridiplantae > Streptophyta > Magnoliopsida > Laurales > Lauraceae > Umbellularia > Umbellularia californica. Next base: position 13,933,668 of record JAPQWN010000009.1, on the reverse strand, counting down.
GGAGTTACAAGTCAATTGATTCATGGCATTTAAACCATGAAACTCCTCTCATTATGGTAATTAAGGTGATTAAAAGCCCTTAATCTCCATCGGCCAATCAGATTCAAGGAAAAAGGAGTTACAAAATCAAGAAATAAATCTTGTAACTCCTCCCATTAAAGCCATTAAGGCTCATAAACCCTCCTAAATGGCTACCAAAAGCCTATAAATAGGAGAGCATTCCATTGAAATCGGGATCGGAAAAAAAGGAGAAAATCAGGATCAGAGAAAAGATCAGAAAAAAAAGATCAGAAAGAGATTTGAGAGAAAGAAAAAAGAGAGAAAAAACTCTGCTGAAGTTCTGCACCGGCCACCACTACAAGGTGACAAAAGTCCCTTGGGGGGCACCCCCCCCCCAAGGTCCTTGCCTTCTCCTGCTGCCTCCAATGGCTTAGACGTGGCTTTTCAGCCCGTCTACTTAGCTTTTTATTGGACATAGGACCTTCTCTTGGTCTTTGTCCTCTAAAAACCTGAAGTTATAGCCAAGCCAAGCGAATCAAGAGCATCTTCTGTTCTCATCTGCATGGATGATGGCGAAGCCCATACATGGCTTGCGACCGTCAATCTCAACGAGTCCCCCACAATCTCCTGAAAAGTTAGATCTTCCTTTTCTTGCTTTTCATTGTAGTTTGTATTTTTCTAAAGAGACAAAAATCACAACTCTTGTCTTTCATTATTGATAAGAATTGTAAATCGGCTATAAACGCCAAAATCGGCTATAAATGCCAAACAAAATCGCCTTTCACGGCAAACCAAGAAAATGTCTCTTTTCTTAAATATTTGTGCAATGGAAAACTTGAAAGAAGTTGATTTCCTTTTTACTTGCGAAGGTTGATCTCCGGATTACCACTTGCAATTCCAAGTAAAATAGAAAATCTGGCACACCCACACAAAGAAATGTTGATGCACGCTTCAGGCCCGCCAGGGCGCGAAAGGGCCGGACCCGACGGACTCCCACGTTCCGCCGACCCCGGTAGCCGCCCCAACGGCGCCTCGGAGCGCGTTCCATCAGTGTTCGCCCTTGGTGCCATGTTAGTGACACGTTGCGAGGCGGTTTTCTACTTCTTGGCCGGTACAATATCTTCTGTGGGGAGTGGGAATGGTCCCAGCGACCCGAAGACGATGGTCCAGGGAATTGAAGTTGACCCGGTGTTTGGAGAGTTGTCGAGGGAGATGACGTTTCGGCAACTGGCAGGGCACTTATGCTTGTTTTACTTGTCTTAAAGCATAAGTTGGTACTTGTTCTCATCGAAAGTGATGGTTAATGAAGCTGCCATTCTTAGTTTTGAAAAACTTCTGAAACAAGACCAAATCCATTAGTAATCACAAGAATATAGTGATCATAAATGGGGAACAACTATGGTTTTGTCTTTTCAAATCACTTGAGGGGACATGGCCCAGCCCAAGGACGATGAAGAAGGCAAAAAGCCATAGAGGATACAATTGTTCTAAAATGCAAGTATGGTAGGCTCAGGGTGAGCGTACCAGTGACTGCTAGAAGCAATTGTAGACCTTAATTCAAATTACCGAGAAGCAAGGCTCACTCGAGGTAAAATGATATAAGGTTAGAGATACAAATGTGTCGGTCGTGAATATAGTAGACCCGAAAGGGCGTACTAGCACCGCTAGGCACAAATGTTACAAATCGCATCCTTGGGAAGGACACGAGATGGGAATTTTTTTTTTTAAAAGGTCAAATTTGGGTTCATAAAGGAGAGCAACTGGTATTCCAATCCGAACCACAACTCAACATTTCTGCGAGCGTTAAATTCGAAAGAGAAAGGGACCAGAATTTCTCAAATGTGAATCCAACATTGACGGAAGTTTTTTTTTTTTTTTTTGAAAGGTCAAGATTAAATTCATCAAAGAGAGCAAATGGTATTCCAATCCGAACCACAACTCAACATTTCTGCGAGCGTTAAATCCGAAAAGGAAAGAACCAAGATTTCTTAATTCTAAATTCAGTATTGACGGAGGTTTTTTTTTTGAAAGGTCAAGATTAAATTCATCAAAGAGAGCAAATGGCGTTCCAATCCGAACCACAACTCAACATTTCTGCGAGCGTTAAATCCGAAAGGGAAAGAACCAAGATTTCTCAATTCTGAATTCAGTATTGACGGAAGTTTTTTTTTTGAAAGGTCAAGATTAAATTCATCAAAGAGAGCAAATGGCGTTCCAATCCGAACCACAACTCAACATTTCTGCGAGCGTTAAATCCGAAAGGGAAAGAACCAAGATTTCTCAATTCTGAACTCAAAAATGACGGAAATTTTTCTTTCTTTTTTTTTTTTTTTCTTTGATTTTTTTTTTGAAAAATGCACATAGATTTTCAATTCGATCTTATGAAACCTTAGTAGATAGATTAGCCCCCAGGTAAGGGTAGGATTACTTAATGAACCCGTTTGGAGGACCTTTGCCTCGAACAATGTAGCTGTCTCCACACTCTAGACAAGGCTTTTCTTGAATCCACTTTAGTCAAAGAGCGCAATTGATGCAACCTTAGTGTTTTTGTTTTTTTGAAAGATTTCTAATGAACTCATTAAAGAGAACAAGTGGTGTTCCAATCCGAACCACAACTCAACATTTCTGCGAGCGTTAAATCCGAAAAGGAAAGAACCAAAATTTCTCAATTTTGAGCCCAAAAGAAAGAAAACTGATTTTCTTTTGAAATTATAAGTTTTCTTTTGAAATCCCAATTGGACTCATCAAAGAGAAAAGATGGCCCAATCCCCGACATGAACGATAGCTGCGAACATTTCTGTGAGCTATCAAGTTCAGAGAGGAGAGGATCAAAATTTCTCAAAGTTGAATCTTAAGAAAAAAAGACCATTTTTTTTGAAAGAATTTGAAATGAAGGTGTTTTTTTTTTTGAAATCCCAATTGGACTCATCAAAGAGAAAAGATGGCCCAATCCCCGATATGAACGATAGCTGCGAACATTTCTGTGAGCTATCAAGTTCGAAGAGGGAAAGATCAAAATTTCTCAAAGTTGAGTTTTTAAGAAAAAGAGATCAGATTTGTTTTTTTTTTTATTTTTTTGAAGTGAGAAAGAACAATTAAAATCCCATCTCATGTTTTTTTTTAGATGCAAGATGCAACATAGGCCACCAACTAGAAAGGAGCCAAGGGATCAAAGCATCACGTTCTCAAGTCAACGCGTCCCACGGGTGTGCCAACTTGATGGACCCTCGGGAATCTTCCGTCCTCTCCTTCTGCACCCCGGGGGCTGACCTGGGTCTCGGCGGAGGAGGGAGAATCGCGGGTATCAACATTTTTTTGTACGGGTATGCCAGATTTACTTTCTACTTGGAATTTGGAATGGTCATAATCCGGAGATTCACCTTCACAAGTGGAAAGAAAATCAATCATTTTTTCTAACTTTTCAAATTGGATAAATATTAAGAAAAGAGACAAGTTTGTTTTTTGAGAATGCCGTAGGAAGCGTTTTTGTTTGTTTGCCGTGAAAGGCGATTTTGCAGTGAAAGGCGATTTTACAAAACTCATCAAATATGAAAGACAAGAATTGTGATTTCTTTTTTTGTCTCTTTAAGAAATACAAACTACAATAGAAAAGTAAGAAAAGGGATCTAACTTCTCAGGAGATTGTGGGGACACGTTGAGACCGACGGTCGCAAGTCATGTATGGACTTCGCCATCATCCTTCAAATGAGAACGGTTGATGCTTTGATTCTTTGGCTTGGCTCCTAACCTCAGTTGTTTAAAGGACAAGGACCAAGAGAAGGTCCTATATCCAATGAAAACCGAGTAAACGGGCTGAAAAGCCGCGTTTAGGCCATGTTGGAGAAAGAGATGACCATGGGGGGGTGGTCCCCCGAGGGACGTTGATCACCTTGTGGTGTTCTTTGCAGCAGAGCAGCAGGACTTCGTCTCGATTTCTTTGGGAGAAGTGCAGAATTTCAAGTCGATAGATGTCGATGCCTCTAACCTCTTGGAAATGGATCTCCTTTTATAGGCTTTTGGTAGTCATAGGGTGGTTATGGGCATTGATAGCCATGATGAGAGCATTGATGAGGAGTTACAAGTTGATTTTGTAACTCCTTTTTCATGGCTTGTGATTGGCCGATGAAGGTAGTGGGCTTTTAATTGCCTTTATGCTTCATGATGATGGGAGTTTCATAGGTTAAATGCCACGATTGCTTGGATTTGTAACTCCCAAATGCTTGAATCTGATTGGGCTGTCCAAAATAATGAGTTAATGACCGCTTTAATTTGTCATAAACGGGTCAATTAACGACATTAAGTGGTCGTCAAGGCATGTGAAGAGTCGCGGGCCACGCCGCGTCTTTTGAGATTCTTCTTATGATCATCACAGGTGGATCCACGCATTGTTTGATGTCGGATTGCAGTACAATCTCAGACATTGATTGATGTTGGTGGGTCGGTGACATCTGTCTTGTCGATTTCACGATCGGTCGGACAGAAAGTGTACTTTCTTGGTCAGCCGGTTGGCGATCTTGGAGCGATCGGTGATGATTTCATGCTTTCGACGGCGGATCCGAGATGTCGGTGAAGATCAGTCGTTTTCAAGCATCAAACATTGGATTTTCAGAAAATCACAGAGGCAGGAGCACCCGAAACATGAAAAGGATCGAAAATCGGACGTTTTGGTGCAAAATCCGGCGATCCGGATTTGCAAGGTCGCCGGGCGACCATGCACCCAGGGTCGCCGGCGACCTTGGGCCAAGGTCGTCGGCGACTATAGGGCTTTGGCCCGTTTGGTCGCCGAGCGTCGTTTTCGGCTGTTTTTCCGTCTTTTTCGTTCCTTCTTTCTTCTGTATTTTTCTTGACATTTTTCGTCAATTATTGACTTGGTTTTCTCGGAGAAATCTTGACGAGAACCCGCACGAAATCGGAGCACAAAGTTTCCCATTTTTCGGGAAAGCCGAAGACTTTGTAGCCGATTTTCCGTCAAGAGTCGAAACTAGGTCAAACAATGTTAGAATGACCTGAAAATTGAGGTGAAGCTTCTTGAGCAGTGGATAGGACCAACCATGAGCTTTTATTTGAGTTTTGAAGCCGTTTGGGGTCCCATCGATGCTTGACTTGATTTTGCTGCGGGGAAAATGCCGAGCTTTAATATGTGGTCAAACGATGTCCGATTGACCTGAAATTTGACGGGGAACCTATTGGAGTCATTTTGAGACGTTCCATAAGGTCTGTTTTGGATGTCATGGTCCCGGGTTGCTCCGCCGCCGGTAGGCTTGATTTTCTTTCGGAGCATCGAAACCTGGTCAAACGTTGTCGGAATGACCTGAAATTCGATGTGCAACCTTTTGGAGGCATGTTGAAGCCACTGATGTACTTTGCTTGATGAGTGATAATTTTGGTGGTTCTCGCTGTCGGGAGGCTTGATTTTACTCTTCGAGCATTGATGGATGGTCAAACGTTGTCGGTTTGACTTGAAATTTGGCATGGAGCCCTTTGGAGACATTCTGGAGTCATCCGTAGGCTCTGATCAAAGTTTTGGCGTCTTTGATGATGTAGCCGCCGGGAGCGCTTGTTTAGCTGTTGGAACAGTGAAGTTGGTCCAAACGATGTCGGAATGGCCCGAAACCTCAGGTGTACTCCTCTTTTAGCTGTCTTGAAGGATCTTTCAGTTTTTGTCTAATTCTGAAAAGATCTGATGTTTGAAGTAGCCTTGCCTGTTTTGTAGCAGGATGCAGCTTCAGGAGGCTTCTTGATGTTGAGGAGACATAGTGACTTTTTTGGTGTCAACACTCCGCCCAAAGAACAAACAAAATCAGCATGAGCCGGCTTGCTCCTACAAGCCCAAAATCAAATCCTGCATCGTTAGGCCTCCGCAAAAACATGCTGAAGCTTGCACTCCTGCGAGTCGACCTTTCATCTCAACAGGGGCAGAGCTCGCAAAAATCAAATCTTCACTGCGACAGGCAAAGGACCGCGTCTAGATTCTGTCCTTCCCCAGCTTCAAAGAAGATAAACTCGACTGCTGCGCACAGGGGACTACATCCTTCATTGCCTGAGCACAGCCAGAGCTGAATGAAGCTCAAATTGCTCGTCGTATTCGTCGCCGCGCGGCATATTGACAAAAGAGACTTGAGAAGCAAAGAACCCAGCATTCTACTCTCTATGTCTCAAACAAATGGGACGAAAAAGAAAGACCTGACCAATTCGTTGCTGTCCATATGGTTGGTAAACCCAGAAAACGCCATAAGTCAGCAACCAAAATCCGTGTCAGACGCCCAGTGACTCGCAGCGTCTCTCGGACACGAACACATCTAGAAGAATCCTCCACTCCTTCAAGCCAAAGACACCGGAGTAACCACTCTTCTGATTCTTCATCCAGAAGAATGAGCCCCAGCTCAGTCACCAGGACAATTTCTTCGTTCGAATCTCGAGGGATTTACGTCTTGGCCACAAGTTCTGAGCAGCCTCCACCGCAAGATGATGTAACCACATGCATCCAGCAGTTGAAGCAAGGACAACAGAGAATTGAGGCTCTGATGGAAAACCTTCTTCTCACTTTACAACGTCCACCACCTAACAACCAAGGTCCTCCGAATCATGAAGATGATGAGGCCAATGCAGAAAACAATGAGTCACCCGCCCTTACCAAAGAGGATATGGACAATATCCTCTCAAAAGCAAAAGAAGAGGATACATTGAAGGAGCATGGGATCAAGCCACCCTACCCTCTATGGATGGACTCGGTTCCGTTCCCTGCAAAATTCAAAAAACCTACTCTCCAGACATATCCGGGGAAAGGTTCAGCCAGACAGCATGTCATCCATTTTAAGATCCTGACAGGAGCTATTGCGGATCAAGATGCCCTCAAGATTCGTCTCTTCGCAAGTACCCTGAAAGGTAGAACCTTTGATTGGTACTCCACTCTGCCGAAGAACTCCAACCTGAACTGGGCTATGCTAGAGACACGCTTCCTAACCCACTTCCAAGGTGAGGATCATCATGTTACTATGGCTCAGCTCTGCGGCCTAAAACAGGGAGAGAATGAGTCAACATACGACTTCATTCACAAGTGGAAAGCAATGGTGTACAAATGCTCAGATGTACTACCACAAGCGTCGCTAGTCGACATCTGCCTAACAATATGAGAGCAAGGATTCGCTCCATGATCATCGGCAACAAATCAAAGAACCTGTGAGAACTCCTCGAAGCTTTCATGGAAGCTGAAATGGTGATCAAAGACCTCAACAGTAAAAAATCATCAAAGAATGAGCAGACTGCCATTACGACCTCAAAATCAAAGAAAAAGGAGGTTCTCAATGTGCAAACTAAGTCAGCTCCTCAGCAGAAACAAAGCTACGAGTAAAAGGCCTGACCTCTCCGATGCCTTCAAAGAACGTGTAGAAAAGAAATATCCGTTCGATGAAGAGTTAAAGAAATCTTTGAGGCTCTCCTAGTAAATGGCAAACTTACTTTGCCGGAGCCCAAAAGACTGGGAGATGTTGGCAAAACCAATGATCCCCGATACTGTCCATACCACCAGATGATCTCACATCCTCTCAATCAATGCTTCATTGTGAGAGAGAAGATCAACGAGATGTGGAAAAACGGAGTCATTACCTTTGACAAAAACTACGGTTCCGCCTCCGTTAACATGGTGTCATGCGGGCAAACTTCAAAGTCACCGAAGGAGAAGATCACTACCTCATTCAAGGTGATAAAAATGGCTCAAAAGCCTCATGAGTTGGTTCCTTATCCAACACCATATGACAACCTATATGGGTGCATCCCGATCTCCTAGATGATGAAAATTGGGAGATCGTCGAAACAAAGCCGACCGCTCAGCAGCGAAGGAAAGCCAAGAGACAACTCCGCACACTCAAACAGCAGCAGAAGTCTCAACCAAAACAAGAAATCCTTGAAAAGGCAGAAACCACTTCCACTGCTTCACTAAGGGTGACGGAAAAATTCCTTCCCAGAGCTTCAAAGGCGGTAAGAAATTCACCCTTGATGATTTCATGCCACCTCAATACAAAAATGAAACTGTGCAGGCGGCATCATACTCCTGCAATTTGGTAGTTGGATTCTCCATGGATGAATACGAGTCTAGTGATACTACCAGTGATATCGATGAGTGGGAAGAATCCCTTGAAACAGGAGAATAGCTCTCCGACGAGGAATGGATTCCCTAGTCTCATCTTATGCCAGTAATCTGGTATAACCCATTACAGCTACAAGGATCTTGGTCTGATGATGAAGAAGACCATGACACTGTTCAAGAAAACGCTGTCGATCCAGCACCATCCAATGCTCCAGTGGAACCCAACATCGATGAACCACAAGGAGCAGATGACGAAGAAGATTTGGCTCCTATGCCTGATCTTGAAGAATATGCAAGATTCTTGCAACATCTTGCCATAGAGCAGGAGCAGGATCACATCATTGATCTTCGTCATGATCCAGAACCAGAAGTCCCTGACAATCAACGGGAACTTTCTCCTTCAACTCCTGAAAATGGGGAAAACGGCTGGATCCATGATCCTCTCACATCCGAGGATGAGTCCAATTCTCAACAGTCTACACTGGGGGCATTTCCTGTCAGGATAACCTGCAATGCGATAGCTAAGGACGATAGTGCTTTTGAAGCTTCCGAAGACACGTACTCTCCAACCGGTACTGTATCTTCCGGAGCTACATCTTCTCAGGTGACTTACACTGAGATATCATCTTCTCAGCCCTCGCCTCCTGAAGCTGTGACAACGGAACTCAGGCCTCTCCCGGTTGATCATCTTGAAGAAACTCCTGCCAATGAAATTTTCTTCAATGAAAACCCAGTCGATTGGTCCCAGATACCCGATCTCATAGACGATGTCTGGACTAATAAAGAAAGATAGTCGGATGTTGTTCAGGACTTGTTCCCAGAAATTGCTCCGTGCAATACAATCACTAAAGATGCCAATGCTGCTACAGAGACGTCTTCAGCAAATGACAAGGATCGACCCCTTGATCCTGAGAATGATCTTCCAAAAGAAGACCCTTCTCTAGAAACCCTTGAAGTTGTTAGAGGTACCCGTTCTGGCCGGAATTACCACAAAAACTACAACCAACCCTCTTCTTCTTATGTAAATCCTTCGGGAATGCAAGTTGTAAGCGCCCCAAGTGGCAATAATAATGAAAATGCAGGCCCGAAGGAGGCTTTCAAGTATGACTTGATTGAGCACTTCAAACACATACCTGCACGTCTGCACATCCTTGACTTGTTACGAATGTCTCCACAAACTCATGATAGTCTCATTTCAGAATTACAAAGGCTGAATGCGGATGTTGACAAGCATGCCCCACAAGTCCTACAAATTGAAATGGACTATAGGGTCAAAAAATCAAATACTCCCTCAAAGGGAGAAAAGAAGAAAACTGAGGGATCAAGTAATGAATGCCTCTCGGTACAAAAAGCAGCAAGTGTAACAATTGCCTTCGACAAGGATGACCTCCTGCTAGGCGAGACAAAGCACAACCGACCCTTGTACTTTACAAGGTACATCAAAGAAATGCCAGTACACAGAGTTCAGATCGATCTAGGTTCTGCACTCAACCTCATTTCTACTTCGGCACTCGAAGAGCTGGGCATCCCACCTAGCAAGCTGAGTCACACGTCTGTATCCATCTTCGGATATGACGGGAGTGCTCAAATGGCTATCGGCAAAATCAGGTTCAAATTGTAAATCGGTGATCTTATTTCAGAAGTCAACGTGTATGCAATAAGGACCCCTTCATGCTACAATATACTCTTTGGATGCCCCCGGATACATGAGAATGGTGTCGTCCCTTTAACTCTACATCAGTGCATCAAGTTCGTTGGCAACAATGGCTTGATACATCGAGTATTTGCAGACAAAAAGCCTTTCAAATGCAAGGATGTCCATTTTGCAGATGCTCAGATGTATAAAGATGGAAAAAAAGAACAGGAGGAAGAAACAATTCATTTTGCCGATAATCTCCAGAAAGATAAAGGCAAGGCTCCTCAGCAAACATCAGAGGTAAACAAACCTTCCACCAAACTCGAAGTAAGCAGTCAAGCTCCCTTCATCGTCTCCTTCAAATCTCCAAAGCCTTTGGTAATCACTACCAAAGTAAAGAAGACAAAACAAAAGGCTGGGGGCAAGTTCACTGTCTCCTTTGTGTCTATTATGCATGACACAGACTCGGAGTCAAAGCCAGAAGATGACACAACATCAAGCCAAGCTGATACTCAGCAAGATCAGCCCGCTCTCACTCCATTGGAGACACTTGCTGACATAGAAGACCCTACGTCTGCTTCCTTTGTTATTCCGGCAACTTCGCCAGAAGAAAAAACGATCTTCTTCCACAGATCTGGAGCATCTCCACTAAACTCTCTGTTTGAACCTTTCCAAAACGAAGGTATGCCTCAGCTATCCCTGTATAGTCCGATGGCACAAGCTATCATGAAGAAAATGGGCTACGATGCTCAGAATCCAACTGGTTTTGGAGGTGGCCGTGGTATTCTCACACCATTGGAACCCACCCTGACCAAAAGTCAACCAGAAGATTGGAAAATCCACCTTCATAAAGGTAAGTCTTCATATGGGTTGGGGTATGATCCTACCGTTCCTATGAGACAGTTGATACCATCGCTGCAAAGTCGCTTTACCGACCAAGCCTTAACATCTGATGAAGACATTGATTTGCCTGGATATCTTTTCGAGGAGTTACTCGTCAAAGATCCAGAAAGTTCTTCCAATTGGTATAATTTCTCTGATAATAAAGAGGAATTGGCCGATGACACAGACGCGCGGTTCTCTGACCCAGAAGAACCATCGTCTCGAAAAGAAGTACCATACTTCAACCCAGCTCCAGCAAATGATGGGAACCATCTCATTGCAAGTCGTGAGAAGGATACTAATCAAGAAGACCCATGGACAGAAACAGAGCCTCAGTCTGAAAATGCCTCTGCCACTCTAGAAGGTCTTATTGAGTTGGAAGCCTCCGAAAAATATTGTGGAGGAACCACCTTCAAACCTTCCGACAGAAGACCCTATTCAAAAGATAGACTTGGGAACACCTGATATCCCACATCCTGTATTCATAAGCAAGAATATAAATGATGATGAGTTACCCGAGTATATCTCTTTTCTTCGTGAGTTCGTTGATTGCTTTGCATGGTCTTATGCTGAAATGCCCGGCTTAGATCCCGAAATAGCAGTCCACAAGCTCAACTTGTAAAAAGAAATCAAGCCTGTCAAACAAGGCCAAAGAAGATTCTGTCCCGACGTGATGGAAAAAATTGAACAAGAAGTCCAGAAACTTAAAAACATTAGCTTCATCCGCGACTAACAACATTCTGAATGGGTGGGCAATATCGTCCCTGTGACAAAGAAAAATTGGCAGATAAGGGTCTGTATCAAATACAGAGACCTGAATAATGCATGTCCTAAAGATGAATTCTCGCTCCCCATACCAGAGGTGATGATTGACAATACCTGTGGGTTCGAGTGAATGACATTCATGGATGGATTCTCTGGCTATAATCAGATAAAGATACATCCTGAATATGAAAGGCATACATCATTTCGGACTCCATTTGGCGTGTATTGTTACTCTGTCATGCCATTTGGTCTGAAAAATGCAGGTGCAACATATCAGAGGGCTATGATGAAAATATTCCAAGATATGCAGCACAAGACGGTCGAATGCTATGTTGACGGCCTCGCCATCAAAAGCAGAAGAAAAGAAAACCATCTCGAGGATCTTCGAGAAGTCTTCCTCCGACTTCGCAAACACAAATTACAGATGAATCCACTAAAATGCTTCTTCGGTGTCTCATCGGGTAAGTACCTCGGATTTATAGTACGGAGAGCTGGAATAGAACTTGGTTCCACTAAAGTCAAGGCTATCCTGGAAATGCCATCTCCAAGAACCCTAAGAGAATTAAAAGGGCTTCAAGGAAGGTTGGCTTACATTCGACGGTTCATCTCCAATCTGTCAGGGAAGTGCTGTCCATTCTCTCGCTTGATGAAGAAAGGCGTGGACTTTGTCTGGGATGCTGAATGTGAAAATGCATTTCAAGACATCAAAGCATACCTCACCAAACCTTCAGTGCTGGTTGCCCCCACAACTGGAAAACCATTTATCTTGTACACAAGAGCTCTCGACCACTCTTTGGGTGCTCTGCTCGCACAAGAAAACGACGACAGAAAAGAAGCTGCTCTATATTACCTTAGCCGCATGTTGGTAGGTGCAGAGCATCGCTACTCCCTAGTCGAAAAGAATGGCTCGTAGTGATGTTTGCTGTACAAAAGCTACGTCACTACCTATTGTCCAATACAGTCTACCTGATTTCGAGGATCAACCTCTTAAAGGTCCTTGTCACAAAAGCAGGTTCTCTCAATGCCCGACTGGCAAAATGGTCAATCCTTCTATCATAGTTTGAGATTAGGTATGTATTACAAAAAGCAATCAAAGACCAAGCCCTAGCAGACTTCCTCGCAGAGCATCCATTGCCTAAAGATTCTCCACTCAGGGATGATCTCCCAAACGAATTTGTCTACAATGTGGAAACTTCCTTATCAAATGATTCCTGGGACATGTACTTTGACGGTGCAACCAGGACAAATGAAAAAGGAAAACAAATATCGGGAATCGGCATCCTCTTTGTCAGCCCCGACAAATACATGATTCCACACTCCTTTTCGCTACTGGAACCATGTTCAAATAATGCAGTTGAGTACCAAGCCTTGATTGTAGGATTGGAACTCGCCCACGAATCCGGCTTCACCATGCTAGAAGCTTTTGGAGATTCTTAACTGATCGTCAACCAGATGAATCAGAAATTTGAAGTCAGGAAGCCTGATTTGCTACCTTACTACAATAAGGCGCAGTCGTTTCGACCAAAATTCAACATCTGCCACATCACCCACATCCTCAGAGGTGAAAATATCCGCGCAGATGCCCTGGCTGGACTCGCCGCATCCATGGCAATCCAAGAAGGGGAAAACATGCAAGTCACAGTGTGTCAAAGAAGGATTCTCCCTCCTCTTAACACACATCAATCAGTTCTTGAATGCCCCCAAGTAGTTGGAAGTCGGATGTCCATCCTCAAACCTCAGATCGGCGACTGGAGGGATCCGTTCATTGATTATATCATGTTCGGAATCCTACCAGAAGATCGAAAAGAGCGGGTAAGCATCCAAAGATGAGCCCCGAACTTTCATTTGGATATACCTTCAAAAGCACTTTACAGAAAATCCTTCAACGGAGTACTCCTACGCTGCTTGTCACAACAAGAGGTTGAGAAAACTCTTAAAGAAGTACATGTTGGTCTTTACGGAGCCCATCAGGCTGGTCCTAAGCTCTACAACCAGATAAAAAGGCTAGGTTATTTTTGGCCTACCATGGTAGCTGATGCAATCTAATTTGCCAAGCACTGCCAAAAATGCCAAATTCATGGAGATTATGTCCACATGCCTCCAGAATGGCTACATCTAACAGCAATCTCATGGCCTTTCGAAGCCTGGGGTATGGACATCATAGGTCCTATCTCTCCCCCATCAAGCAAAGGTCATCGCTTCATCTTCACCGCTACGGATTATTTCTCTAAGTGGTCAGAAGCATTTGCGCTCAGCGAAATAAAGACCTCATCAGTCCTTCAGTTCTTACACACCAACATTATTTGTCGCTTCGGCATACCTAAAAGATTCGTCCATGATAACGGACCACAATTCCGGGATCATAGATTCTACAGGTTCTGCGACAAGTTGTCCTTCAACTCCATATAATCTAGCAGCGAAGGGACTGGCAGAAGCCTTCAACAAGACACTTTGTAAAATTATCAAGAAAAAGTTCTCTAGTCACAAAAGAGACTGGGGCGAAAAACTACCAGAAGCTTTGTGGGCCTATCGAACCACCGTTGGAGGACCAACCCATAGCACACCATTTTCTTTGGTCTATGGATGCGAGGCCGTTGTCCCTTTGGAAGTACAAATTCCTTCCTTAAGGGTATCTCTGTAAAATGATATGACGCAAGAAAGCAATGTCAAGTTGAGACTCCAAGAGCTGGATAATCTCGATGAAAGATGACTCGAAGCTCTACAAAGCATTGAGTTGTACCAAGCACGAATGGCAGGATCTTTTGACAAGAAGGTCAGGCAATGCGCCTACAAAAAGGGCGACTTAGTTCTTGCAGTAAAAAGACCCATAGTTTTTGCCCACAATTCCAAAGGCAAATTTGAACCAAAATGGGAGGGACCCTTCGTCATCGACAAAGTCTTCTCCAACGGTGCATACGCTCTTCTAAACATGGAAGGAGACAAATGTATACTGCTCATCAACTGCAAGTTCTTGAAGCGGTACTACCCTTGAAGACTTCCTCAAACGGGTCCTAGCAACGCCTACACAGCCAAAGCCTATTTCAAGGTACTTGCTCGTCAAACCCACCCCTTTTGGAATTTTCATCTTTATGTTGAAGTTTCTAAAAAAAAAAAAAAAACAACTTTCAAAACAATGCTTACTTTCATCGTTTCATTGTTCAAAATCCAAAAATCCAAGTTTAGGAGCCTCTTCCCAGACTTGGACCAAAATTTTCGATCATTGAACCCAAAATTCATGGTTTGAAACAAAAATCAGGACTTAGAAATTTCCACCCTAGTCCGCCTCGGCTTTTACAACCAAAATGGTTTTAAGTCAAAATTTATGACCCCGTGTCTTTAAACAAAAAATGGTTTTTAGAAACCACGGGGAAGCGACATTCAATGATACCCGCAAAACCCAAAAAACCGGAAGGAAGCGAACCCCATTCGATACTTCCAAAACATCCAAAAACTGGAAGGATGCGAACCCCATTCAATACTTCCAAAACCCAAAAATCGCAAGGAAGCGAACCCCATTCGATACTTGCAAAACCTCAAAATCGTGGAGACCCAATATTCCAATTGATATCCACAACCCAGATTTCAAATGGTTCGAGAAAACCTCAAATTTCAAAAATCAAGGGAAAACGACACCAAGTCAGTACCCGCAAAACCAAAAGTTTTGGGAAAAGCAGGGAAGTGACGCTTAGTCGATACTTGCACCCCAATCCGTGAGGAAGCGACATTCCATCGATACTTGCAAATCCAGCCCGTGAGGAAGCGACATTCCATCGATACTCGTAAATCGAATAAGCAAGGAAGCGACATTCCATCGATACTTGCAAGACCATTCAGCGGGGAGGCAACATTTAGTCGATACCTACATTTTGAAAACCAAAAGTCGGCTATAAACGCCAAAATCGGCTATAAACTCCAAAATTCTGCTATAAACGCCAAAGTCGGCTATAAAACGCCAAAATCGGCTTTCATGCCAATAAAACAAAACTTGGTTTTCAAAATTTTGGCTTCCATGCCAAAACAAAACAAACAACAAATAAAACAAAACTCGGCTCCTATGCCATTCCAAAAATCGGCTTTCATGCCATCTTAAAAATCGGCTCTCATGCCACAAACAAAAAAACTTTGGCTCTCATGCCACAAACAAAAAAAAACTTTGGCTCTCATGCCACAAACAAAAAAACTTTGGCTCTAACGCCACAAACAAAAATTTTTTGGCTCTCATGCCACAATCAAATTCGGCTTCCATGCCACAAAAAAAAATTCGGCTTCTATGCCATTCCAAAATTCGGCTTTCATGCCATCTCAAAAATTTTGACTCTAATGCCATTTCAAAAAATTTTGGCCCTCATGCCGCAAAACAAATTTTGGCTCTTATGCCACAAAACTAGGCTTCCATGCCATTCTAAAATCTGATTCTCAAATCATAAAAAAAAAAAAGGCTTTTTGCCACAAAAATTAGCTTTCATGCCCAAAACAACCCTTTGACAAAAGATTTTCACAAAATGACAACCTTTTGATCAAATTCTTGAACAAACATTCCCATCAGCTTTTGCTCAAATTTGTTTTCATAAAAAATGATTTAAGTGAAAAGAAAGGGATACAAAAAAAATATAGTACCAAAATTGTTTATACATGGAGGTACTAAAAAGAGAAAGAAGAAAAAGAGTTTGTTACAACTCAGGAGCTCAATTTAGCTTGGTCTTCAACCAAAGGTTCAACTCCTCAAGCAGACCCTTGGCCTTAGCTTCCAAAGTTTTCAGGCCACGCTTCTTCAAAATGTTCCCATAAAATGCGGTCGAACGCCGAGACCCATCTGCAGCACGGGGAAGTTCTTTCCAGAGGACCTGCCACTGCTCATACTCCTAAGTCTTCCTCCGGAAATTACCTTCAGCTTCCTCAACCTGACGAATGAGAGTCCCCTCCTTGCCACAAGCCTCCACAATGGCGGTCCATTTGGTAGCAACTTCTTCCTCCAAAAGCTCAAGACGTTGCCTAGCCTCGACAACCTCCTTATCAAGGTGGTCCAAGTCTTGCTTCAGCCCCATGATGGATAACTCGATAACGTTCTTCTCCCGAACGAACTGCTTCCGAGTCTTCGTGATCTCAGTCAGCTCAACTTTGACTTTGCTGAAAGGCGTCATAAATATTTCATCAAAGAAGTCACCATCTGGGAAACTCTTGGTCTTAGTCCACTTGTTCTCCAAAGCAATGACTTCATCAACAAAATCCTTGGCCCTTGCGATGTCAAGACCGACTTCTTCGCCATCAGCAAGAATGTCTTGTACATGCTTGATCATGCTAAAGCCAGCTTTCAAGTGACCTGAAGAAAGAGTCTCAACCCATGAGCTCAAAACAGTCTTCAACACCTTCCTTGCAAACTGAAGGTGCGGCGCAGATGAGGATTCGCCATGCTCCGGCGCCCAACTGCCCATGACATGCTCCATTGGAAGAGTAATCAATAAACTCTTTCCAACCGAAGAAGCTGACTCATTGAAGGAAGAAGAAGCCCCTACTCCTGGATCAGCCACAGGTATCCCCTGTTCTGGCCTTGAGGAAGACGGAGGGACCTCCCCTACTGCTCCACAATCTGCCAAGGAAAAGACAAAAAGGTATGAATATAATCTTGTAAAAAAAAATCAATATCAAGATTAGTATTGCAAAACACCTTCTTCGACGACCGGCAGAGTACTCTCTGCCTCTCTGAACTCATCCGAAGCATCGTCAAAGGTTGCGTCCATGCATGGCTCGAAATCGTCAGAATCCTCTGGCAAGTCAGCTACCAAGAAAACAAAAGCTACATGTTGGCAAATGACAGCACAAACAAAAAGAAAAAAAAAAAAGAAGCCAAAGCAATCATACCAGGTGAAGGTTCTGGAACCACTCCAGAGTCCCTAGGCTCTTCCTCAGATGCCATGACTTGATCCGTTATCGCCTCATTGGCCAGAACCTCGGGCATCACCAGGTCATCATCCTCTGCCAAAAGAAAGAAAGCAGCGGATCAAAACAAAAATCTCTCATAAAAGAAAAGAAGTAGCAAAAGAAAGAAAGAGGATCATACCAGCTATCTCTCCGGAGGCTCGTCAGCATCCTCAAACACCTCCTCGGCAATGGTGAGAGGAACTTCAAGATCAGAAGGACTTTCATGCCGTCTCATGTTAAGGCGCTGTCCTCTCTTCCTCTTGCCTCGGCGGGTCAATCTGCTTGACGATTCTGCCCCACTATCAACATCAGGCCTCTCACTAGAGTCCTCACTGGATGGCCTACTTTTCTCAGTAGACTCCATGGAAGCCTTCGTACGCTCTACTTGTATCATAGCATCGATCTCGGCCTCCTCCTCCTCTAACTGTCTCAAGACCTCACCAGGAATCCCTTGTGCAGCTCCTGATCTGATGATATCCTGCTCGTTGAGAAAGCTTATCTTCTGCTTCTCTCCAGAAAGGAAGGCCAAAACTTCCTCCCGACGGACACCATCTGATTTGCCAAGACCCTTCCTAGGAGACTGCTTGACATCAAGCTCCTTCTTGGAAAGCCCCCGGTACACTAAGAAGCTTTCCATGAACCATTTCGTGAAGCCAGAAGCCCGGAAAGTGAGCAGCTCAGGATAGGAAATCATGGCGGTAGTGTCCTCAGCGCTATAAAAAGCCCATGCATTCCTCCCATCCTGCAAATCTCCAAAAAGCTTCACCATGCTCGAAGGCGCTCCAACAACGCCTTGAGAGAAGCCAAGATGCAATATAAGACGTGAAGGGACATACGGCTGAATATCTACAAAAAGATGTCTACGGTACACCATCGTACCAACCGTATGTTGAAAAGCCATCTCTTCTCCGCGTTTGTCAAAGCATAGTGTCTTCCCGACCCTGCTCTGGTCGAATCACGGGAGACACCAAAGTCAAAAGCCTTCCTCCGCAAACCGGGAGAAAGCTTCACAGAAGACTGCCCAATCTCGACATCCCTGAACCGTCGAATCCTCAAACGGGCAGACAAAAGAGATTCGGAAACAGCTGTCCCTCTAGCCAAACGAATCATAAAGGGATCTTCGTCCTGTGCAACTCCCAACTGATGGAAGCTAGGACAGTGATATACATACCACAAATAGAAGATGTGGGCTGAAAATACCCTGTTCATAGGGAGCCCAAGCCAAACCAGGAAAGCAGCAGCCTGCAGTTCAGTACACAAATAGGAGTAAAGAGCAGGTACCAAAGCCAGCCGCTCTCCAAATGCCATCTAACAAGCCGAAAAAATACAATGCGGCCTGATGTGTGTTCCATCCCATCCAGCAAAAATAGCCTCACCCAGCCAATAAGTGAGGTAAACAGCGAGATCTCTCCGCAATGCAATGTCAGGACAAATGACATTTGTGCTTGTGAAGAACTTCCTCAACTCTTCTCGCATAGCGGCGATCCTCTTCAAACTTGATGCTTTAGCCCTAACATCCTGGGCCATGCCATCAGAAGACTCCCCGCTGTCAAAAAAGTTGGAGCTATAACTCCTCCAACCGCTACACCTAACTTTCGAGCCCTCCTTCTCCTTCAACTCAGACTGCTCCTCAAGGACGCTATCGATAGGCATAAACTCTTCATAGAGTTTGCCGAGGATAGGCAACCCGGTGATGGCGCTCAGTTCCTTCAAAGAAAAACCAATCTCACCATTCGTCACAATGAAGGTGTTGGTTTGTGGAAGGAATGACTGCAGCATGGCCATGAAAGCCTCATCGGAGAAAACAACAGTTTACCGAAAAGCGCGAACCGCATCAAAAATCTCGGCCTCCCGTAGAATGGCCTCGTCAATCTTCAGGGTGTGATCAGTCCATGATTCCCAGCTCGAGTCAGCACTGAAATGGCCACGAAGTCGAAAAGGCTTCACCCAATTGCTGCCGTCACCCCGAAATATGCCAAGGCCCACCGGTCTCAAATCGGTCGATGGATGATCAGAACCTTGGTAGCCACTGGCTGGCATCAACATGTCTATTCGGACAGGCAACTTCTCTGCAAAACCAGAAGGGCCGCCAACAAAAACCCCGGTCTTGATCACACTGGTCCTCTTCACCTAGCTTGGAGGATCTTCCTTCTTAGGGCACGTGGGAGAAAGGCTCAAGATCGAGATGGTCCGATCGAAGGTCGATGGGATAGAAATAGTTCTGTCCTCACCATCTAATGTGTAAGAGAACTGAAAGCATCTCCTTTGATATGTCAAGTCGTCGGGGACTACATCACCAAAGGAAAAGGTAGGCTTGGGCACAACGCTCTGATCGTCCGTAACCCAAGGACAGCTACTTACCATGATCTTGTAGAATTCCTCATCTTTGAGAGCGATCAATCGCTGTCTCATCTCATCACGATTGAGGGAATTGTACTCTTCCAAGTTCTTCTCAACAAACTGGACCTTCTCCCAAGCCTGCTGAACGGCCGTATTAGAAGATCTGGCAGACCGATGTGGTGCGTCAGTAACAGGACCTTTACCCTTGTTCGTTCTGGAAGAACTACCTGCAAAAGATGGAAGAGCAAAGATCAATCATCATCAAAATGATAGAATTTTGCTAAAAAAATTCTTGAGAAATTTTGACATGGTTCCGGGGAAATTCCGAAGAAAGGGAAATACTCCGAAAAAAACAGGAAGCTTGAAGATGAGCTCAACATCACTGCGAGCTCATAGTCAGTGGAAAATTCTCAAAGAAGGTTCGAACTCAACATTGCTGCGAGAATGAGCCAATCTCATCAAATTTCTGCAAAATTTGGAAAAGAGCTCAACATTACTGCGAGCTCCAAAATCCAAAAATGGCAAAGTTCCTCAAAATCCAGCAAGACCAAGAAAGAGCTCAACATCGCTGTGAGCTCAAAATCCCAATACTTGCAAAAGATTTTCAGGTATGCATCATCATGCTTCCAAGTCCATTTACTAAAAATCATGCATCAAAAAATATCATCATGCATTAGATTCTAGGAAAAGCTTGACCAAAGTTTGACCAATTCCAACCCAATTTGGTCAAAACCAATCAAACTTTGTCCAAGTCAAATATCATGTTGGCTTGACCTAGAGACTCTAGCCTTCTATCTTGATGCATAAAAAAAATGCATGAACATATTGGAATTGCATAACCTCATTATCATGGTGAGCAAACAAAGAAGGAAAGAAAAAGAAAGAGAGAGAAAGAAATCTCAGAAAAAAAAATTTGGGCCACAGGCCATGGCCCACTGCCACGTGGCAGTACGGACATGTCCGTACAACCAAGAAAAAGAAAAAAAAATGGTGAAAAAAAAAAAAGAAAATCACCGTCTAAAAAACAAACAAAAAAAAGAGAAAAAAAAACCGTGAGAAAAAATGAGAAAACACGAAAAAAAAAGAAAAGAAAAAAAACCGTAAAAAAAAAATGGTAAACACGATGGAAAAAAAGAAAAAAAAAAGAAAACCGTGAGCAAAAGAAAAAAAAAAAGAAACAAGAGCACTAAAAAAAACAAAGAAAAAAAAATGTGCCTGAAAAAAAAAGAAAAAAAAAAAGAAAGAAGAGAAGAAGAAAAAGAAAACAAAGAAAGAAACTACTACTTCTACAATGGAGTTTCTTGTGAAGGAAGAAAACTTACTTGAAGTCATTGATGGAGAAGAAGAACAAAGCTTGAGATCCTTGGAAAAGAAAAGGCACTTCTTGATCTTGGAGCACCCTTGGAGACTCTTGCAAAAAAAGAAAGCAATAGGAGCAAAGGATCCAACCCCCCTTGCTTTTATAGAAGAGAGCAAACCTGTTGACACCAAAAAAAAAAAAAAAGAGTCAATATGTCTCCTCAACATAAGAAGCCTCGTGAAGCTGTATCCTGCTAAAAACAGGCAAGGCTACTTCAAGCATCAGATTTTGTCAGAATTAGACAGAAACTGAGAGATCCTTCAAGACAGCTAAAAGAGGGGTACACCTGAGGTTTTGGGCCATTCCGACAGCGTTTGGCCTAACTTCACTGCTTCGACAGCTAAACAAGCGCTCCCGGCGGCGACATCATCAAAGAAACCAAAACTTTGATCAGAGCCTACGGCTCCATGCCAAATTTCAAGTCAAACCGACAACGTTTGACCCTCCATCAATGCTCGAGCAGCAAAATCAAGCCTCCCGGCGGCGGGAACCACCGAAGCCATCACTCATCAAACAAAATGCATGAGTGGCTTCAACATGCTTCCAAAAGGCTGCACGTCGAAT
The DNA here is from genome assembly GCA_028538565.1 of Umbellularia californica. NCBI lineage: Eukaryota > Viridiplantae > Streptophyta > Magnoliopsida > Laurales > Lauraceae > Umbellularia > Umbellularia californica. Next base: position 13,912,116 of record JAPQWN010000009.1, on the reverse strand, counting down.
TTCAGGTCATTCCGACAATGTTTGACCAGGTTTCGATGCTCCGAGAGAAAATCAAGCCTACCGGCGGCGGAGCAACCCGGGACCATGACATCCAAAACGGAGCCCATGGAACGTCTCAAAATGACTCCAATAAGCTCCCCGTCAAATTTCAGGTCAATCGGACATCATTTGACCACATATCAAAGCTAAGCATTTTCCCCGCAGCAAAATCAAGTGAAGCATCGATGGGAACCCAAACGGCTTCAAAACTCAAATAAAAGCCCATGGTTGGTCCTATCCACTGCTCAAGAAGCTTCACCTCAATTTTCAGGTCATTCCGACATCGTTTGACCCAGTTTCGACTCTTGATGGAAAATCGGCTACAAAGTCTTCGGCTTTCACGAAAAATGGGAAACTTTTGGCTCCGATTTCGCGCGGGTTCTCGTCAAGTTTTCTCCAAGAAAATGAAGTCAATAATTGAGGAAAATTGTCACGAAAAATACAGAAGGAAAAAGGAACGAAAAAGACGGAAAATCGGCCGAAAACGGAGCTCGGCGACCAAAGGGCAAAAAACCCTAAGGTCGCCGGCGACCCTGGCCCATGGTCGCCGGCGACCCTGCAAATCCGGGTCGCCGGATTTTGCACCAAATCGTCCGTTTTCCGATTCTTTTCGCGTTTCGGATGTTCCGGCCTCTGTGATTTTCGGAAAATGCAATGTTTGATGCTTGAAAACGACTGATCTTCGTCGACATCTCGGATCCGCCGTCAAAAGCATGAAATCATCACCGATCGCCTCAAGATCGCCAACCGGCTGACCAAGAAAGTGCACTTTCTGTCCGACCGATCGTGAAATCGACAAGACAGATGTCACCGGCCCGCCAACATCAATCAATGTATGAAATTGCACTGCAATCCGACATCAAACAATGTGTGGATCCACCTGTGATGATAGCAAGAAGAATCTCAAAAGGCGCAGCGCGGCCCGCGACTCTTCACATGCTTGGGCGACCACTTAATGACGTTAATTGACCCGTTTATGACAACTTAATGCGGTCATTAACTCATTATTTTGGACGGCCCAATCAGATTCAAGCATTTGGGAGTTACAAATCCAAGTAATCATGGCATTAAACCCATGAAACTCCCATCATCATGAAGCATAAAGGCAATTAAAAGCCCACTACCTTCATCGGCCAATCACAAGCCATGAAAAAGGAGTTACAAAATCAACTTGTAACTCCTCATCAATGCTCTCATCATGGCTATCAATGCCCATAACCATCCCATGGCTACCAAAAGCCTATAAAAGGAGATCCATTTCCAAGAGAGAGGGGATCATCGAAGGATCATTAGATCAACATCTATCAACTTGAAGTTCTGCACTTCTCCCAAAGAAATCGAGACGAAGTCCTGCTACTTTGCTCCCAGAAGCACCACAAGATGATCAACGTCCCTTGGGGGACCACCCCCCCACCCCCCCCCCCCCCCCCCCCCCCCCCAAGGCCTCCTCCTTCTCCAACATGGCCTAAACGCGGCTTTTCATCCCGTTTACTCGGTTTTTCATTGGATATAGGACCTTCTCTTGGTCCTTGTCCTTTAAAAAACTGAGGTTAGGAGCCAAGCCAAAGAATCAAAGCATCACATGTTCTCATTTGAAGGACAATGGCGAAGTCCATACATGACTTGCGACCGTCGATCTCAACGTGTCCCCACAATCTCTTGAGAAGTTAGATCCCTTTTCTTCCTTTTCTATTGTAGTTTGTATTTCTTAAAGAGACAAAAAGAAATCACAATTCTTGTCTTTCATATTTGATGAGTTTTGTAAAATCGCCTTTCACGGCAAACAAACAAAAATGCCTCTTACGGCATTCTAAAAACTTGTCTCTTTTCTTAATATTAATGCAATTTGAAAAGCTAGAAAAAAGGATTGATTTCCTTTCCACTTGTGAAGGTGAATCTCCGGATTATCACCATTCCAAATTTCATGTAGAAAGTAAATCTGGCATACCCGTACAAAAATGTCGATGCCCGAGATCTTCCCTCCTCCGCCGAGACCCAGGTCAGCCCCCGGGGTTCGGAGGGAAAGGACGGAAGATTCCCCCTCTTTCGGGTCCATCAAGTTGGCACACCCGGTGGGACACGTTGACTTGAGAACGTGATGCTTTGATCACTTGGCTCCTTTCTAGTTGGTGGCCTATGTTGCATTTTGCATCTAAAAAAAATATGAGATGGGATTTCATTTGTTCTTTCTCACTTCAAAAAAAAAAAAAAACAAATCTGATCTCTTTTCTTAGATTCAACTTTGAGAAATTTTGATCCTTCCCTCTTCGAACTTGATAGCTCACAGAAATGTTCATAGCTATCGTTCATATCGGGGATTGGGCCACCTTTTCTCTTTGATGAGTCCAATTGGGATTTAAAAAAAAAAAAAAAAAAAAAAAAAAAAAAAAAAAACCTTCATTTCAAACCCTTTCAAAAAAAAAATGATCTCTCTTTCTCAAGATTCAACTTTGAGAAATTTTGATCCTCTCCTCCTTGAACTCGATAGCTCACAGAAATGTTCGCAGCTATCGTTCATATCGGCGATTGGGCCATCTTTTCTCTTTGATGAGTCCAATTGGGATTTCAAAAAAAAAATTTAGCTTTCTCTCTTTTGCATTCAAATTTGAAAAACCTTGGTTCATTCCCTTCTGAATTTAGCGCTCGCAGAAATGTTGAGCCTTTGTTCGGATTGGAACACCATTCGTTCTCTTTAATGAGTTTATAAAAAACTAAGGTTCCACCAGTTGCGTTCTTTGACCAAAGTGGATGTAAGAAAAGCCTTGTCCAGAGTGTGGAGACAGCTAGACTGTTCGAGGCAAGGGTCCTCCAAACGGGTTCATTAAGTAATCCTACCCTTACCTGGGGGCTGATCTATCTACTAAGGTTTCATAAGATCGAATTGGAAATCTATGTGCACCTTTCAAAAAAAAATTCTCTAAAAAAAATCTTCAAAAAAAAAAAAAAAAACTTCTGTCAATTTTGAATTCAGAGTTGAGAAATCTTGGTTCTTTCCCTTTCAGATTTAGCACTCGTAGAAATGTTGAGCCTTGTTCGGAATGGAACACCATTTGCTCTCTTCGATGAATTCAATCTTGACCTTTAAAAAAAAAAAAAAACTTCTGTCACTTTGAGTTCAGAGTTGAGAAATCTTGGTTCTTTCCCTTTCGGATTTAGCGCTCGCAGAAATGTTGAGCCTTGTTCGGAATGGTACACCATTTGCTCTCTTCGATGAATTCAATCTTGACCTTTCAAAAAAAACTTCTGTCATTATTGGATTCACATCCGAGAAATTCTGGTTCCTTCCCTTCTGAATTTAGCGCTTGCAGAAATGTTGAGCCTTTGTTCGGATTGGAACACCATTTGCTCTCCTTTATGAACCCAATTTTGACCTTTCAAAAAAAATCCCATCTCGTGTCCTTCCCAAGGATGCGATTTGCAACATTTGTGCCTAGCGGTGCTACTACGCCCTTTCGGGTCTACTGTATTCGCGACCGACACATTTGTATCTCCAACCTTATATCATTTTACCTCGAGTGAGCCTTGATTCTCGGTAATTTGAATTAAGGTCTACAATTGCTTCTAGCAGTCACTGGAATGCTTACTCTGAGCCTACCATACTTGCATTTTAGAACAATTGTATCCTCTATGGCTTTTTGCCTTCTTCATCGTCCTTGGGTTGGGCCATGTCCCCTCAACTGATTTGAAAAGACAAAACCATAGTTGTTCTCCATTTACGATCACCATATTCTTGTGATTACTAATGGATTTGGTCTTGTTTCAGAAGTTTTCCAAAACTAACAATGGCAGCTTCATTGACCATCACTTTCGATGAGAACAAGTACCAGCTTATGCTTCAAGACAAGCAAAACAAACATAAGTGCCCTGCCAGTTGCCGAAGTGTCATCTCCCTCGACAACTCTCTAAACACCGGGTCAACTTCAACTCCCCGGACCATCGTCTTCGGATCACTGGGACCATTCCCACTTCCCGCAGAAGACACTGTACCTGCCAAGAAGCAGAAAACCGCCCCGCAACGTGTCATTAAAATGGTACCAATGGCGAACACCAAGAAGCTTGAAGCCCGTGGCGGTCCCACGAAGCCTCAACCCACAAGAAACCATGTTTACCCCAAAACTTGGTCCCCGAGATCTTCGCCAAAGCAATGGAGGTCCCGAACATCTACAAAGCCAGCATACCTGGCCCCTCTCAAGGAGAATCGGTTATACCCTCTCTCTTACATGAAAGAGGAGAAACCTACCCTCCACCCAAAAAACAAACAAAATCATCATGAGCCGGCTTGCTCCTACAAGCCAAAAATCAAATCCTGCATCGTTAGGCCTATGCAAAAACATGCTAAAGCCTACACTCCCGTGAGTCGACCCTTCATCTCAACAGGGGTTAAGCTCGCAAAATTCAAGTCTTCACTGCGACAGGCAAAGGACCGCGTCTAGATTATGTCCTTGCCCAGCTTCAAAGAAGACAAACTCGGCTGCTACGCACGAGGGACTACATCCTTCATCACTAGAGCCCAGCCAGAGCTGACTGAAGCTCAAATTGCTCGTCGTATGCGTCGCCGGACTGCATATCGACAAAAGAGACTCGAGAAACAAAGAACCCAGCGTTCTACTCTCCACGTCTCAAACAAATGGGTCGAAAAAGAAAGACCTGACCAATTCGTTGCTGTTCATATGGTTGGCAAAACCAGAAAACGCCGGAAGTCAGCAACCAAAATCAGTGTTAGACGTCCAGTGACTCGCAGCGTCTCTCGGACACGAACACATCTGGAGGAATCTTCCACTCCTCCAAGCCAAGGACACCAGGGTAACCACTCTTCAAATTCTTCATCCAGAAGAATGAGCCCCAGCTTAGTCACCAGGACGATTTCTTCGTTCGATTCCCGAGGGATGAACGTCTTTGCTACAAGTTCTGAGCCGCCTCCATAGCATGACGATGTAACCGCACGCATCCAGCAGTGGGAGCAAGGACAACAGAGAATTGAGGCTTTGATGGAAAACCTCATTCTCACTTTACAATGTCCGCCACCTAACAATGAAACCCCTCCGAATCACGAAGATGACGAGGGCAATGCAGAAAATAATGAGTCTCGCGCCCTTACCAGAAAGGACGTGGACGATATCCTCGCAAAAGCAAAAGAAAAGGATACATTGAAGGAACATGGGATCAAGCCACCCTACCCTCTATGGATGGACTCGGTTCCGTTCCCTGTAAAATTAAAGCAACCTACTCTCCAGACATATACTGGGAAAGGTTCAGCCAAGCAGCATGTCATCCATTTCAAGATCCTGACGGGAGCTATAGTGGATCAAGATGCCCTCAAGATTCGCCTCTTTGCAAGTACCCTAAAAGGTACAGCCTTTGATTGGTACTCCACTCTGCCGGAGAACTCCATCCAAAGCTGGGCTATGCTGGAGACACGCTTCCTGACCCACTTCCAAGGTGAGGATCATCCTGTTACTATGGCTCAACTCTGCAGCCTAAAACAGGGAGAGAATGAGTCAACATACGACTTCATTCACAAATGGAAGGCAATGGCGTACAAATGCTCAGATGTACTGCCACAAGCGTGCTAGTCGACATCTGCCGTAACAATATGAGAGCAAAAATCCGCTCCATGATTATCGGCAATAAATCAAAGAACCTAGGGGAACTCCTCGAAGCCTCCATGGAAGCTAAAATGGTGATCAAAGACCTCAATAGTCAGAAATCATCAAAGAAAGAGCTGACTGCTGTTACAACCTCAAAACCAAAGAAAAAGGAGGTTCTCAATGTGCAGACTAAGTCAGCTCCCTAGCAACCAAAGAAACCTGAAAACAAAACTGCAGGTAAACGGCCTGAACTCTCTGATGCCTTCAAAGAACTTGTAGAAAAGAAATATCCGTTCGATGAAGATGTTGAAGAAATCTTTGAGGCTCTCCTAGCAAATGGCAAACTCATTTTGCCAGAGCCTAAAAGACCTGGAGATGTTGGCAAAACCAATGATCCCTGATACTGTCCATACCATCAGATGATCTCACATCCTCTCAATTAATGCTGCGTTGTGAGAAAGAAGATCAATGAGATGTGGAAAAACGGAGTCATAACCTTTGATAAAAACTATGGCCCCGCCTCTGTCAACATGGTGTCATGTCGGCAAACTTCAAAGTCACCGAAGGAGAAGATCACTACTTCATTCAAGGTGATAAAAATGGCTCAAGCATCCCAAGAATTGGTTCCCTATCCAACACCAGATGGGCAACCTATATGGGTGCATCCCGATCTCCTAGATGATGAAAATTGGGAGATCGTCAAAACAAAGCCCACCACTCGGCAGCGAAGGCAAGCCAAGAGACAACTCCGCAAGCTCAAACAGCAGCAGAAGTCTCAACCAAACCAAGAAGTCCTTGAAAAAGCAGAAACTTCTTCCACTGCTTCACTAGGGACGACGGAAGAATCTCTTCCCAAAACCTCCAAGGCGGTAAGAAAATTCACTCTTGATGATTTCATGCCACCTCTATATAAAAATGGAAATGTGCAGGGGGCATCATACTCTTGCAGCTCGGTAGTTGGATTCTCCATGAATGGATACGAGTCCAGTGATATTGCCAGTGATATAGATGAGTGGGAAGAATCCCTTGAAACAGGAGAATACCTCTCCGACGATGAATGGATTCCTGAGTCTCATCTTATGCCAGTAATCTGGTATAACCCATTGCAGCCACAAGGATCTTGGTCTGATGATGAAGAAGACCAGGACCCTGTTCAAGAAAACGTTGTCGATCCAGCACTAGCAAATGCTTCAGTGGAACCTAACATGGGCGAACCACAAGGAGCAAATGACGAAAAAGATTTGGTTCCCATGCCTGATCTTGAAGAATATGCAAGAATCTTGCAACATCTTGCCATAGAGCATGAGCAGGATCGCATCAATCTTCGTCATGATCCAGAACTGGAAGTCCCAGAAAATCAACGGGAACTTTCTCCCTCAACTCCTGAAAATGGAGAAAACGGTTGGATCGATGATCCTCTTACATCTGAGGATGAGTCTGATTCCCAACAGTCTACACTGGGGGCATCTCCTGTCAGGATAACTTGTAATGCAATAGCTCATGACGACAGTGCCTCTGAAGCTTCCGAAGACACGTACTCCCCAACCGGTAGCGTATCTTCCGGAGCTACATCCTCTCAGGTGACTTCCACTGAGATAACATCCTCCCAGCCCTCGTCTCCTGAAGCTGTGACATCAGAACTCAAGCCTCTCCCGATTGATCGTCTTGAAAAAACTTCTGCCAATGAAATCTTCTTCAATGAAGACTCAGTCAATTGGTCCCAGATACCCGATCTCACAGGCAATGTCTGGGCTAATAAAGAAAAGTTGCCGGCTGTTATTCAGGACTTGTTCCCGGAAATTGCTCCGTGCAACACAATTACTGAAGACACCAATGCTGTGACAGAGACGTCTTCAGCAAAGGATCAACCCCTTGATCCTGAGAGTGATCTTCCAAAAGAAGACCAGTCTCTAGAAGCTCTTGAAGTTGGTAGAGGTACCCGTTCTGGCCGGGATTACCACAAAAATTACAACCAACCTTCTCCTTCTTATGTAAATCCTTCGGGAAAGCAAGATGTAAGCGCCCCAAGTGACAATAATAATGAAAATGCAGGCCCGAAGGAGGCTTTCAAGTATGACTTGATTGAGCACTTCAAACACATACCTGCACGTCTGCACATCCTTGACTTATTATGTATGTCTCCACAAACTCGTGATAGTCTCATTTCAGAATTACAAAGGCTGAATGCGGATGTCGACAAACATGCCCCACAAGTCCTACAAATTGAAATGGACTATAGGGTCAAAAAATCAAATACTCCCTCAAAGGGAGAAAAGAAGAAAACTGAGGGATCAAGCAATGAATGCCTCTCGGTACAAAAAGCAGCAAGTGCAACAATTGCCTTCGACAAGGATGACCTCCTCCTAGGCGAAACAAAGCACAACCATCCCTTGTACTTTACGGGGTACGTCAAAGAAATGCCAGTACGCAGAGTTCAGATTGATCCAGGTTCTGCACTCAACCTTATCTCTACTTCGGCACTCGAAGAGCTGGGCATCCCACCTAGCAAGCTGAGTCACACGTCCGTATCCATCTTCGGATATGACGGTAGCGCTCAAAGGCCTATTGGCAAAATCAGGTTCAAATTGCAAATCGGTGATCTTATTTCTGAAGTCACTGTATATACAATAAGGACCCCTTCATGCTACAATATACTCCTTGGACGCCCATGGATACATGAGAATGGTGTCGTCCCTTCAACTCTACATCAGTGCATCAAGTTCGTTGGCAACGATGCCTTGATACATCGAGTGTTTGCAGACAAACAACCCTTCAAATGCAGAGATGTCCATTTTGCAGATGCTCAAATGTATAAAGATGGAAAAGAACAACAGGAGGAAAAAACAATTCACTTTGCCAACAGTCCCCAGAAAGATAAAGGCAAGGCTCTTCAGCAATCACCGGAGGTAAACAAACCCTCTACCAAACTCGAAGTAAGCAGTCAAGCTCCCTTTGTCGTCTCCTTCAAATCTCCAAAGCCTTTGGTAATCACTACCAAAGCAAAGAAGACAAAACAAAAGGCTGGAGGCAAGTTCACTGTCTCCTTTGTGTCTATTATGCATGACACAGACTCGGAGTCAGAGCTAGAAGATGACATAGCATCAAGCCAAGCTGGTACTCAGCAAGATCAGCCCGCTCTCACTCCATTGGAGACACCTGCTGGCATAGAAGATCCTACGTCTGCTTCCTTTGTTATTCCGGCAACTTCGCCAGAAGAAAAAGTGATTTACTTCCACAGATCAGGAGCATCTCCACTGGACTCTCTGCTTGAACCTTTCCAAAATGAAGGTATGCCTCAGCTATCCCTGTATAGTCCAATGGCACAAGCTATCATGAAGAAAATGGGCTACGCTGCTCAAAATCTGACTGGTTTGGGAGGTGGCCGTGGTATTCTTACACCATTGGAACCCACCCTGACCAAAAGTCAACCAGAAGATTGGAAAATCCACCTTCAAAAAGGCAAGTCTTCATACGGATTGGGGTATGATCCTACCGCTCCTATGAGACAGTTGACACCATGGCTGCAAAGTCGCTTTAGTGACCAAGCCTCAACATCTCATGAAGACATCGATATCCCTGGATATCTCTTTGAAGAGTTACTCGTCAAAAATCCAAAAAGCTCCTCCAATTGGTATGATTTCTCTGATAATAAAGAGGAATTGCCCGATGACACAGACGAGCGGTTCTCTATCCCAGAAGAATCATCGTCTCCAAAAGAAGTACCCTACTTCAACCCAATTCCAGCAAATGATTGGGACCATCTCATTGCAAGCCTTGAGAAGAATAGCCTTGAGAAGGATACTGATCAAGAAGATTCATGGACAGAAACAGAGCCTCAGTCTAAAAATGCCTCTGGCACTCCAGAAAGTCTTGTTGAGATGGAAGCCTCTGAAAATACTGTGGAGGAACCACCTTCAAACCATCTGACAGAAGATCATGTCCAAAAGATAGACTTGGGAACACCTGATAACCCACGTCCTGTATTCATAAGCAAGAATATAAAGGATGATGAGTTACCCGAGTACATCTCTTTTCTTCGTGAGTTCGTTGATTGCTTTGCATGGTCTTATGCCGAAATGCCTGGCTTGGATCCCAAAGTAGCAGTCCACAAGCTCAACTTGCAAAAAGAAATCAAGCCTATTAAACAAGGCCAAAGAAGATTCCGTCCCGACGTGATGGACAAAATTGAACAAGAAGTTCAGAAACTCAAAAACGTTGGCTTCATCCGCGATGAACAGTATCCCGAATGGTTGGCCAACATCGTCCCTGTGACAAAGAAAAATGGGTAGATAAGGGTCTGTATTGACTACAGAGACCTGAATAGTACATGTCCTAAAGATGAATTCCCGCTCCCCATACCAGAGGTGATGATTGACAACACCTATGGATTCGAGCGAATGACATTCATGGATGGATTCTCTGGCTACAATCAGATAAAGATGCATCCTGAAGATGAAAGGCATACATCATTTCGGACACCATTCGGCGTGTATTGCTACACTGTGATGCCGTTTAGTCTAAAAAATGCAGGTACAACATATCAGAGGGCTATGATGAAAATATTCCAAGATATGCAGCACAAGGCGGTCGAATGCTATGTTGACAACCTCGCCATAAAAAGCAGAAGAAAAGAAGACCATCTTGAAGATCTTCTAGAAGTCTTCCTCCGACTTCGCAAACACAAATTGCGGATGAATCCACTAAAGTGCTTCTTCGGTGTCTCATCAGGTAAGTTTCTCGGATTCATAGCACGGAAAGCTGGAATAGAACTTGACCCCACCAAAGTCAAGGCTATCCTGGAAATGCCATCTCCCAGAACCCTAAGAGAATTAAAAGGGCTTCAAGGAAGGCTGGCCTACATTCGACGGTGCATCTCCAATCTATCAGGGAAATGCCGTCCATTCTCTCGCCTGATGAAGAAAGGCGTGGACTTTGTCTGGGATGCTGAATGTGAAAGTGCATTTCAAGACATCAAAGCATACCTCATCAAACCTCCAGTGCTAGCTGCTCCCACAACTGGAAAACAATTTATCTTGTACACAAGAGCTTTCGACCACTCTTTGGGTGCTCTGGTCGCACAAGAAAACGACGACGGAAAAGAAGCTGCTCTATATTACCTTAGCCGCATGATGGTAGGTGCAGAGCATCGCTACTCCCCAGTCGAAAAAGAATGCCTTGCAGTAATGTTCGCTGTACAAAAGCTGCGTCACTATCTGCTGTCGAACACAGTCTACCTGATTTCGAGGATCAACCTCCTAAAAGTCCTTGTCACAAGAGCAGGTTCTCTCAATGCCCGACTGGCAAAATGGTCCATCCTTCTATCACAGTTTGATATTAAGTATGTACCACAAAAAGCAATCAAAAGACAAGCTCTGGCAGACTTCCTCGCAGAGCATCCATTGCCTAAAGATTCTCCACTCAGGGATGATCTCCCAGACGAAGTTGTCTACAATATGGAAACTTCCTTATCAAACGCCTCCTGGGACATGTACTTTGACGGTGCAACCAGGACAAATGAAAAGGGAAAGCAAATATCGGGAACTGGCATCCTCTTTGTCAGTCCCGACAAATACATGATTCCACACGCCTTCTCGCTACTGGAACCATGTTCAAACAATGCAGCTAAGCACCAAGCCCTGATTGTAGGATTGGAACTCGCCCTCGAATTCAGCATCACCACGCTGGAAGCTTTTGGAGACTCTCAACTGGTCGTCAACCAGATGAATCAGAAATATGAAGTCAGGAAGCCTGATTTGCTACCTTACTACAATAAGGCGCATTCGCTTCGATAAAAATTCAACATCTGTCACATCACCCACATCCTCAGAGGTGAAAACGTCCGTGCAGATGCCCTGGCTGGACTTGCCGCATCCATGGTAATCCAAGAAGGGGAAAACATGCAAGTCACAGTGTGTCAAAGAAGGATTCTCCCTCCTCTCAACACACACCAAGCAGTTGCTGAATGCCACCAAGTGGTTGGAAGTCGGATGCCCATCCTCAAACCTCCAATTGGCGACGGGAGAGATCCGTTCATTGATTATATCATGTTGGGAATACTACCTAAAGATCCAAAAGAGCGGGTAAGCATCCAAATACGAGCCCTAAAATTTCATTTGGGTATACCTTCAAAAGCACTTTATAGAAAATCCTTCAACGGAGTACTCCTACGCTGCTTATCACAACAAGAGGCTGAGGAAACTCTCGAAGAAGTACATGCTGGTCTTTGTGGAGCCCATCAGGCTGGCCCTAAGCTCTACAACCAAATAAAAATGCTAGGTTACTATTGGCCTACCATGGTAGCTGATGCAATGCAATTTGCCAAGCGCTGCTAAAAATGCCAGATTCACGGAGATTATGTCAACATGCCTCCAGAATGGCTACATCCAACAGCAATCTCATGGCCTTTCGAAGCCTGGGGTATGGACATCATAGGTCCTATTTCTCCCCCATCAAGCAAAGGTCATCGCTTCATCTTCGCCGCTACGGATTATTTCTCCAACTGGTCAGAAGCATTTGCGCTCAGCAAAATGAAGACTTCATTAGTCCTTCAGTTCTTGCGCACCAATATTATTTGTGGCTTCGGCATACCTAAAAGATTCATCCATGATAACGGACCACAATTCCGGGATCACAGATTCTATAGGTTCTGCGACAAGTACAAAATCCAAAGTTGTCCTTCAACTCCATATAATCCAGCAGCGAACGGACTAGCAGAAGCCTTCAACAAGACACTCTGCAAAATTCTCAAGAAAATGGTCTCTAGTCACAAAAGAGACTAGGGCGACAAACTACTAGAAGCTTTATGGGCCTATCGAACCACCGTTCGAGGACCAACCCATAGCACACCATTCTCTTTGTTCTATGGATGCGAAGCTGTTGTCCCTTTGGAAGTACAAATTCCTTCCTTATGGGTATCTTTGCAAAATGACATGATGCAAGAAAGCAATGTCAAATTGAGACTCTAAGAGCTGGATAATCTCGATGAAAGACGACTTGAAGCTCTACAAAGCATTGAGTTGTACCAAGCACGCATGGCAGGATCTTTCGACATGAAGGTCAGGCAACGCGCTTACAAAAAGGGTGACTTGCTTCTTGCAGTAAAAAGACCCATAGTCTTTGCCCAGAAATCCAAAGGCAAATTCGAACCAAAATGGGAGGGACCCTTCGTCATCGACAAAGTCTTCTCCAACGGTGCATACGCACTTCTAAACATGGAAGGAGACAGATGTATGCTACCCATCAACGGCAAGTTCTTGAAGCGGTACTACCCTTGAAGACTTCCTCAGACGGGTTAGAGCAATATCTACATGGCTAAAGCGTATTTTCAAGGTACTTGCTCGTCAAACCCACCCATTTTGAAATTTTCATCTTTATGTTGAAATTTCCAAAAAAAAAACAATCTCTCAAAACAATGCTTACTTTCATCGTTTCATTGTTCAAAAGAAAAATCAAATCCAAAATCCAAGTTTAGGAGCCTCTTCCCAGACTTGACCAAAATTTTCGATCATTGAACCCAAAATTCACGGTTTGAAACAAAAACTAGGACTCAGGAATTTTCACCCTAGTCTACCTTGGCTTTTACAACCGAAATGGTTTTAAGGCAAAATTTATGACCCTCGTGTCTCTAAACAAAAAAAAATGATTTTTTAGAAACCGTGGGGAAGCGACACTTAGTCGATACTCGCAAAACCCAAAAACCGGAAGGATGCGAACCCCATTCGATACTTCCAAAACCCAAAAAACCGAAAGGATGCGAACCCCATTTGATACTTCCAAAAACCCAAAAAACCGGAAGGATTCGACCCTATTCGATACTTCCAAAACCCAAAAAATCGGAAGGATGCGAACCCCATTCGATACTTCCAAAACCCAAAAAATTGCAAGGAAGCGAACCCCATTCGATACTTGCAAAACTTCAAAAATCGTGGAGAAGCAACATACCAGTTGATATCCACAACCCAAATTTCAAAAATCGTGGAGATACAACATAGCAGTTGCTATCCACAACCCAAATTTCAAATGGTTCGAGAAAACCTCAAATTTCAAAAATCGCGGAGAAACGACAGCAAGTCAGTACCCGCAAAACCAAAAGTTTTGGGAAAAGCAGAGAAGCGACGCTTAGTTGATATTTGCACCCCAATTCGCGAGGAAGCGACATTCCATCGATACTCGCAAAACCTAACCCGCGAGGAAGTGACATTCCATCAATACTCGCAAAACCGAATGAGCAAGGAAGCGACATTCCATCGATACTTGCAAGACCATTCAGCGGGGAGGCGACATTTAGTCGATACCTGCATTTTGAAAACCAAAACTCGGCTATAAACGCCAAAATCCGGCTATAAATGCCAAAGTTCGGCTGTAAATGCCAAAACAAAAATTTTTTGGATATTAACGCCAAAATCGGCTTTCATGCCAATAAAACAAACTTGGTTTTCAAAACACTCGGCTATAAATGTCAAAACTCGGCTATAAACGCCAAAATCCGGCTATAAACGCCAAAATTCGGCTATAAATGCCAAAACAAAAATTTTTTCGGCTATAAACGCCAAAATCGGCTTTCATGCCATCTCAAAATCGGCTCTCATGCCACAAACAAAATTTTTGGCTCTCATGCCATCTCAAAATTCAGCTTCTATGCCATTCCAAAATTCGGCTTCGACGCCATCCAAAAAACTTTGGCTCCAATGCCATCTCAAAATTTTGGCTCCCATGCCACAAACAAATTTGGCTCTTACGCCACAAAATTAGGCTTTCATGCCATCCAAAATTTCGGTTTTCAAACCATCAAAAAATCAGGCTTTTCGCCACAAAATTGGCTTTCATGTCCAAAACAACCCTTTGACAAAAGATTTTCACAAAATAACAACCTTTTGATCAAATTCTTAAACAAACATTCCCATCAATCTTTTGCTCAAAATTGTTTTCATCAAAAAATGATTTAAGTGGAAGGAAGGGGATACAAAATATAGTAACAAAATTGTTTATACATGGAGGTACCAAAAAAAAAGGGGGAAAAAAAAAGAGTCTGTTACAACTCAGGAGCTCAATCCGACATGGTCTTCAACCAAAGGTTCAACTCCTCAAGCAGACCCATGGCCTTAACTTCCAAAGTTTTTAGGCCATGCTTCTTCAGAATGTCCCCATAAAACGCGGCCGAATGCTGTGACCCATCTGCAGCACGAGGCAGTTCTTCCCAGAGGACCTGCCACTGCTCATGCTCTTGAGTCTTCCTCCGAACATTACCTTCGGCTTCCTCAACCTGGCGAATGAGAGTCCCCTCCTTGTCACGAGCCTCCACGATGGCGGTCCATTTGGCAGCAGCCTCTTCCTCTAAAAGATCAAGACGCTGCCTAACCTCGACGACCTCCTTATCAAGGCGGTCCAAGTCTTGCTTCAGCCCCATGACGGATAACCCGGTAACGATCTTCTCCCGAACGATCTGCCTCCGAGTCTTTGTGACCTTAGTCAGCTCAGCTTTCACTCTGCTGGGAGGTTTTATGAACATCTCATCAAAGAAGTCACCATCTAGGAAACTCTTGGTCTCAGTCCATTTGTTCCCCAAGGCGATGATTTCCTCAACAAAATCCTTGGCGCTTGCGATGTCAAGACCAACTTCTTTGCTATCAACGAGGATGTCCTGCACATGCTTGATCATGCCAAAACCAGCTTCCAAATGACCTGAAGAAAGAGTCTCAACCCATGAGCTCAAGACAGTCTTCAACACCTTCCTTGCATACTGAAGGTGCGGTGCAGATGAGGATTCGCCATACTCTGGTGCCCGACTGCCCACGTCATGCTCCATTGGAAGAGTAATCAATAAACTCTTTCCAATGGAACAAGCTGACTCATTGAAAGTGGAAGAAGCCCCTACTTCTGGATCAGCAGCAGGTGTCCCCTGTTCTGGCTCTGAAGAAGACGGAGGAATCTCTCCTGCTGCTTCACAATCTGTCAAAGAAAAAAAAAAAGAAGAAAAAGGACAAAAAGGTATGAATATAATCCTGTCAAAAATATATCAAGATTATTATTGCAAATATACCTGCTTCGACAACCGGCGGAGTACTCTCTGCCTCTTTGAGCTCATCCGAAGCATCGTCAAAAGTTGCGTTCATAAATGGCTCGAAATCGTCGGAATCCTCTGGCAAGTCAGCTACATGTTAGCAAATGACAGCAGAAGAAAAAAAAAAAAAAAAAAAAGCAAAAGCCAAAGCAAATCATACCAGGTGAAGGTTCTGGAACCACTCTAGAGTCCCTGGGCTCTTCCTCAGGTGCCACGACTGGATCCGTCATTGCCTCATCGGCCGGAACCTCAGGCATCACCAGGTCATCATCCTCTGCTAAACAAAGAAGCAGCGGATCAAAACAAAATCTTTCACAAGAAAAAAAAAAGAAGGAAGAAACGAAAGGAAAGAAAGGGGATCATACCAACTATCTCCTCTTATCTGCTTCTCTTCTCCGGAGGCTCCTCAGCATCCTCAGACACCTCCTCAGCAATGGTGAGAGGAACTTCTAGATCAAAAGGACTATCGTGCCGTCTCATGTTACGGCGTTGTCCTCTCCTCCTCTTGCCTCGGCGGGTCAATCTGCTCGACGATCCTGCCCCACTATCAACATCAGGCCTCTCATAAGAGTCCTCACATGATGGTCTATGATGGAACGCGCTCCTGCCGAGGGTGCTACCGGGGTCGGCGGACGTGGGAGTCCGTCGGGTCCGGTCCTTTCGCGCCCGGGGGGCTGAAGCGTGCATCAACATTTCTTTGTGTGGGTGTGCCAGATTTTCTATTTTACTTGGAATTGCAAGTGGTAATCCGGAGATCAACCTTCGCAAGTAAAAAGGAAATCAACTTCTTTCAAGTTTTCCATTGCACAAATATTTAAGAAAAGAGACATTTTCTTGGTTTGCCGTGAAAGGCGATTTTGTTTGGCATTTATAGCCGATTTTGGCGTTTATAGCCGATTTACAATTCTCATCAATAATGAAAGACAAGAGTTGTGATTTTTGTCTCTTTTAGAAAAATACAAACTACAATGAAAAGCAAGAAAAGGAGGATCTAACTTTTCAGGAGATTGTGGGGGACTCGTTCAGATTGACGGTCGCAAGCCATGTATGGGCTTCGCCATCATCCATGCAGATGAGAACAGAGGATGCTCTTGATTCGCTTGGCTTGGCTATAACCTCAGATTTTTAGAGGACAAAGACCAAGAGGAGGTCCTATGTCCAATAAAAAGCTAAGTAGACGGGCTGAAAAGCCACGTCTAAGCCATTTGGAAGCAGGAGGAGAAGGCGAAGGACCTTGGGGGGAGAAGTAACCCCCCAAGGGACTTTTGTCACCTTGTAGTGGTGGCCGGTGCAGAACTTCAGCAGAGTTTTTCTCTCGTTTTCTTTCTCTGGATTTTCTGTGTTTGATCCGTCTGGATTCAATTCTCTTCTGGATACGAGCTCTGGATTCTTTCCAATCTGGATTTCAATGGAATGCTCTCCTATTTATAGGCTTTTGGTAGCCATTTAAGAGAGGTTTTATGGGCTTTAATTGCACTTAAGCCGCATAAATGGAGGAGTTACAGGGTTTAATTCCTTTATTTCGTAACTCCTGGATCTTGGCTTCTGATTCGCCGATGGAGATTGAGGGCATTTAATCACCTTTGATCGCCATGATGGGAGGAGTTTCATGGGTTAAATGCCATGAATCAATTGACTTGTAACTCCCAAATGCTTGCTTCTGATTGGGCCGTCCAATAGAATGAGTTAATGACTGCCATAAAGCTACCCAATTAACCACATTAATTGGTCGCCGAGCAGTAGAAGAGTCGCGGGCCGTGCCGTGTCTTCTGGAATTCTTCGGGCGATGATCATCGATGGATCTTCATGCTGATCGACATCGGATGAACATGTAACTTTAGACATTGATAGCTAAGAGCGGGCCGGTGACATCTGTCCTGTCGATTTTTCGATCGATTGGGCGGAAAGCACACTTTTTTGGTCGACCGGTTGGCGATCAATGTTGATTTTGATACTTTTGGAGGTTGACCCGTGATTTTGATGGATGTCGGAGGATTTGGCGCCTCAAAAGTATGAATTTTGGAAAGTCCCAGGGGTTGGAAGCTTCGAATCGCGAAAAACGACGGAAAACGGAGCTCCCGGGGCGAAACCGGAGATTCCGGGCTTCCAGGGTCGCAGGGGCCTGCGACCTTGGCCTGCGACCCTGGGCCAGGGTCGCGGGGGTCTGCGACCCTGGGGGAATTTTCCCCTTCGGAGCCCGTTTTGCGGTCGTTTTGAGGTCTTTTTCCTTCGTTTTTTCTTCTGTATTTTTCTTTGACATTTTTTACTCATTTGTTGGCCTTATTCCTTTGTAGAAAAATTGATGAGAATCCTTGCAATTTGGGTTGTAAAGTTTCCAATTTTCCAGGAAAGCCGAAGACTTTGTCGCGCAGGGTTGCCGATTTTCCGTCAGAAGCTGAAACTGGGTTAAACGATGTCCGAATGACCTGAAATTTGAGGTGGAGCCTCCTGAGCAATAAATAAGACCAACCATAGGCTTTTGTTTGAGTTTTGAAGCCGTATTGGGTCCCGTCGCCCGTAGGCTTGATTCTTCCGCGAGGTAGATGTCGCGCTTTGATGTGCGGTCAACCGATGTCCGATTGACTTGAAATTTGACAGGGAACCTATTGGAGTCATTTTGAGATGATCCACAGGCTCTGTCTTGGAAACCATGGTCCCGGGGAGCTCCGCCGCCGAGAGGCCTGATTTGGCTTCCGAGAGTCAAAGTCTGTTCAAATGTTGTCGAAATGACCTGAAAGTTGACGTGTAGCCCTTTGTAAGCATTTTGAAGCTGGCCATGTGCTCTGTTTGATGAGTAATGGTTTCGGTGGTTTTCGCCGCCGAGAGGCTTGATCTAGCTGCTTGAGGGTTGATGTAGGGTCAAACGTTGTCGGTTTGACTTGGAACTTGACGTGGATCCTTTTGGATGCATTTTGAGATCATCCACAGGCTCTGATCGGGAATTTGATGTCTCCGATGCTGTCGCCGCCGAGAGCTCCTGTTTAGCTGTCGGAGAAGTGAAGTTAGGCCAAATGTTGTCGAAATGGCCCGAAACTTCATGTGTACTCTTCTCTTGGCTATCTTGAAGGATCTTGCAGTTTTTGTTTGATTCTGACAAGATTTGGTTTT
Organism: Umbellularia californica; assembly: GCA_028538565.1. Lineage (NCBI taxonomy): Eukaryota > Viridiplantae > Streptophyta > Magnoliopsida > Laurales > Lauraceae > Umbellularia > Umbellularia californica. Next base: position 13,893,321 of record JAPQWN010000009.1, on the reverse strand, counting down.
TTGGAAGCAGCATTGCCTATTTTGGTAGGCTGCGGCTTCATGTGGAGTGAAGAGGCAAAGTGACATTTTTAGTGCCAACAAATGCCCCCTCGAGGTACAACGACGAGTTGCTTAACCTTTGTAGTTGATGTGCCTCGAAAAGAATCTTGAAGGAGAGTCTCTGTCTTGACCAAGAGTCTTTGAGCATTTTTTTTTTTTTTTTTTTTTTGTAGAGTGGCCTTTTGAGTTTCCGGGGGAATTTTATGGTAGTGAAAGGAATCACACACCATCTAGAGGCAAAGTTTTGAAAATGACATGGGGTATTTGGATTTTGGGTTTTGGTTTTTGGTTTTTGACCTTGTGACCTAACAAGCTGTATGTGGCAGGTTAGGGGGTCGGGGTTTGATTTTGATTTTGACCTTGTGACCCAACAAGCTGTATGTGGCAAGTTGGGGGGTCAGATTTGGTTTGGTTTGGATTTTGATTTTTGGTTTTGGTCTTGTGACCTAACAAGCTGTATGTTGTGAGCTAGGGGACCGGAATTTGGTTTTGTGAAATGTCAATTTCAAGATTTTTGCTCAATTTGGTATATGAGGCTGGATGGTTTGATTTTTGGAATCTCATGGGGCTCGCAATTCTTCTTCTTTTTTTTTTTTTTTTTTTTTTTTTTTGGTGCTTAGGTGGTCAAACCTGGCTCATATGGGCTAACCCATGGGACCTTAGGCTTTGGAGATGGCCTAGATCTCATATGGTGTCATATTTGTAAAGAATATCTAAAAATATCTCTTTTGTGTAGAGAATATCTAAAAATATCTTTACTTGGAGAGAATTCCTCAAGTTTTCTTTTTGTGGAAAGATTCTCTCAAAATATCTTTCTCTTTGGGAAAGTAGCTAAATTTTAGCACTTACCTCCTTTCTTTCTCCTTGTTTCCTCTTTTGGCTTGCTCTCTTCTATAAAAGCAAAGAGGGTTGGTGCTTTTGCTCCATTACTTTCTTTTTGCAAGAAATCTTCAAGAGTGCTCCCCAAGATAAGAAGAGCTTTCTCTTCTTCAAGGATCTCCAAGCTTTTCTTCTTCTTCTCCATCAATGGCTTCAAGTAAGTTTTCTTCCTCGTCAAGAATCTCCATTGTAGAAGTAGCTTCTTCATTTTTTTCTTTTTCTTTTCTTCTTTTTTCTTCTTTCCTTTTCCTTTCATGCACGTTTTCCCCTTTTTTTTTTCGTGCTTCTTTCATGGGGCTTTCCATGTTCTGATTTGTTTTCTCACCCTGCTGCTGCTTTTTTTTTAGCAGAGGATGAAGACTTGGCGATGCCTGAGGTTCCGACGGATGAGGCGGTGATGGAGCCGGTTATGGCATCTGAAGAAGAACCGAGGGACTCTGGAATGATTCCAGAATCTCCAATTGGTATAACTTCTTTCGCTTTCTCTTTTTTTTTTTTTTTTTTGCCTGCGACTTGATTTGCTAACATTTTTCTTGTCAGCTGACTTGCCACAGGATTCCGATGACTTTGAACCATCAATGGACGCAAATGTTGATGATGCTTCCGATGAGTTCATGGAGGAAGAGAGTATTCCGACAGTCGTCGAAGAAGGTACTTTGTAGTGATGACCCTGATGATTTTTTTTTAACAGGATCATATTCATACCTTTTTGTGTTTCATTTGCAGGTTTTGAAGTGACAGAAGAGAGTCCATCGCTTTCTTCAGAACCAGAACAAGGGATGCCAGAGGTCGATCCGGAGGTAGAGACTCCTACAACCAGTTCTGACGCGATAGAGGAGATACCTCGTGCTGAGATTCCTTCTCCAGTGGCTCCAAGTGGAAAGAGTTCTTTTGTTACTCTTCCAATGGGACATGACATGAGCAGCCGATCAACGGAGAAGGGTGAATCTTCATCCAGTTCGTCTCTTCAATTTGCGAAGAAGGTGCTGGCTCGGGTTTTGAGTTCTTGGATCGAGACTCTCTTTTCTGGACACCTGGATGCCGGATTTGGCATGATCCCACATGTACAGGAGATTCTCACTAATACCGAAGAGGTTGGTCTGGATGTCACAGGTGCCAGGGCGATCGTTGATAGGATCATTGCAATGGGTGACAAGCGGTTTGAGACCATGGATTTCCCTGACGACCAATTCTTCAAGGAGATGTTCTTGGACCCTGCTGATAAGGCTAAGTCTGACCTGAATGAGGCTACACAAAGCAAGAAGCAGCTAGTTCGGGAGAAGAACTTGGAAGAGCTAGCCATCATCGGATTGAGGCATGACCTTAACGTCCTTGATAGGGAAGTTGAGGAGGCCAGGAAACGTCTTGAGCATTTGAAGGCGCAAGTCGCTGCCAAGTGGGCTGCTATAACAGAGGCTCGTGACAGGGAGAGTGCTCTGATTCGCAGGGTTGCAGATGCCGGTCAAGTTCTCGAGAGGAGGACTCTAGAAAACGAACAATGGCAAACTGCTGGGGAAAAGCTTCCCGGTGTAAAAGAAGGGTTACGGCATTCGCCAGCATCTCATGGCAAGTTCCTGAAGAAGCGTGCCTTGGAAACTCTGACGGCTGAGGCCAAAAGTTTGCTTGAGGAGCTGAAGCTTTGGCTGGAGACCATTTTTGGCTGAGCTCCTGATTTTTTTTTTCTTTTGTAGCAGAAACTACTCTTCTTTCTTTTGGTACCACATGTATATATTTTTTTCTTTGGTACTTTTTTTTTTGCAGTGCTTGTGAACACTTTTTTTTTTGGTACCACATGTATTTTTGGTACTCTTTGCAAGTACTCATTCTACAAAAGTTACTTTTTTTTTTTTGTTTTCCCTACGCTCACTTAAATCTTTTTGTGATGAAAGTAATTGCTAAATGGGATTTGATCAAAAGCTTTGTCATTTTGTGAAAATCTTTTGTCAAATGATTGTTTTGGTAGGGGAAACGAATTTGGCATGAAAGCCGGATTTTTATGGCATTTACAGCCAGTTTGGTGGCATTGATAGCCAATTTGTGGCATTTATAGCCGGTTTGGTGGCATTGATAGCCGGGTTTTTGAAAGCCAAGTTTTGGTTTGTCGGCGTGAAAGCCAATTTTTTGTGGCATTGATAGCCGGTTTGTGGCATTTATAGCCGGTTTTGACATGAGAGTCAGGTTTTTTTTTTGTGGCATTTATAGCCGATTTGGTGGCATTGATAGCCAGTTTTGGCAAAAGAGCCAGGTTTTTGGTTTTCAAAAATGCAAGTATCGACTAAGAGTCGCCTCCCTGCTGAATGGTCTTGCAAGTATCGATGGAATGTCGCATCCTTGCTCATTCGGTTGAGAGTATCGATGGAATTTCGCCTCCTCGCGGATTTGGGTGCAAGTATCGATGGAATGTCGCATCCTTGCTTTTTTTCAAAAATTTTATTTTGCGGGTACTGACTTTGATGTCGTTTCCCCACGATTTTTGAAATTTGCGGTTTTCTCGAACCTTTGGGTTGTGGATATCAACTGATATGTTGCGTCTCCACGGTTTTAGGTTTTTTTCGAACCTTTTTTGAAATTTGGGTTGTGGATATCAACTGATATGTTATGTCTCCACGGTTTTTGGATTTTGCAAGTATCGACGAAATGTCGCTTCCCTGCGATTTTGGGTGCAAGTATCGATGGAATGTCGCATCCTTGCTTTTTTTCAAAAATTTTGTTTTGCGGGTACTGACTTTGATGTCGTTTCCCCACGATTTTTGAAATTTGCGGTTTTTTCGAACCTTTGGGTTGTGGATATCAACTGATATGTTGCGTCTCCACGGTTTTAGGTTTTTTCGAACCCTTTTTTTTTTAAATTTGGGTTGTGGATATCAACCGATATGTTGTGTCTCCACAGTTTTTTTTGTTTGGGTTTGCAAGTATCGACGAAATGTCGCTTCCCTGCGAGTTTGGAAGTGTTTAACGTGGTTCGTATTCTTCCGATGGGTGCGAGTATCGACTAAGCGTCGCTTCCCCGTGGTTTTTTTTTTTGAAAAACCATTTTTTTTGTTTAAAGACACGAGGGTCGTAAATTTTGACCTAAAACCATTTGGCGGTAAAAGGCAGGGTGGACTAGGGTGGAAATCCCTGAATCCGGATTTTCATTTCAAACCATGAATTTTGGGTTCAAGGATCGAAAATTTTGGTCAAGTCAGGGAGGGGCTCCTAAACTTGGATTTTTTTTTTGAACAATGAAACGATGAAAGTAAGCATTGTTTTTTGAGTTTCTTTAGAAATTTCGACATTTTGATATGAAAATTCTAAAGGAGTGGGTTTGATGAGCGAGTACCTGAGAACAGGTTTTGGCCATACAGGCATTGCTCTTACCCAGTTGGGTAAGTCTTCAAGGGTAGTACCGCTTCAAGAACTTGCCGTTGATAGGCAGCATACATCTGTCGCCTTCCATGTTTAGGAGGGCATACGCGCCGTTGGAGAAGACCTTGTCGATGACGTAGGGTCCCTCCCATTTTGGTTCAAATTTGCCTTTGGATTTGTGTGCGAAGACCATTGGTCTTTTTACCGCAAGAACCAAGTCACCCCTTTTGTAGGCTCGTTGCCGGACCCTTTTGTCAAAAGATCATGCCATGCGTGCTTGGTAAAGTTCAATGCTTTGTCGAGCTTCGAGCCGTCTCTCATCGAGATTGTCCAGCTCATGAAGTCGTAATCTCACATTGCTTTCTTGAGTCATGTCATTTTGTAGAGATACCCTCAGAGAAGGAATTTGGACTTCGAATGGCACGACAGCTTCGCATCCATAGACCAAGGAGAATGGTGTGCTATGGGTTGGTCCTCGAACGGTGGTTCGATAGGCCCACAAAGCTTCAGACAGTTTGTCGCTCCAGTCTCTTTTGTGACTAGAGACCATTTTCTTGAGGATTTTGCAGAGTGTCTTGCTGAAGGCTTCTGCTAATCCGTTTGCTGCCGGATTGTATGGAGTCGAATGACAGCTTTGGATTTTGTATTTGTCGCAAAACCTGTAGAATCGATGATCCCGGAATTGTGGTCCGTTATCATGGACGAATCTTTTGGGTATGCCGAAACGACAAATGATGTTGGTGCGCAGGAACTGAAGAACTGATGAGGTCTTCATTTCGTTGAACGCAAATGCTTCTGACCACTTGGAGAAATAATCCGTAGCGGCGAAGATGAAGCAATGACCTTTGCTTGAAGGGGGAGAGATAGGACCTATGATGTCCATGCCCCATGCTTCAAAAGGCCATGAGATTGCTGTAGGATGCAGCCATTCTGGAGGCATGTGAATGTAGTCTCCATGAACTTGGCATTGTTGGCAGCGCTTAGTAAATTGCATTGCGTCGGGTACCATGGTAGACCAGTAGTAACCTAACCTTTTGATTTGGTCGTAGAGCTTGGGACCAGCCTGATGAGCTCCACAAAGACCAGCGTGAACTTCTTTGAGTGTTTCTTCAGCTTCTTGTTGTGACAAGCAGCGTAGGAGTACTCCATTGAAGGATTTCCTGTAAAGGATCTTTGAAGGGATATCCAAATGAAAGTTTGGGGCTCGCCTTTGGATGCTTACCCGTTCTTTTGGATCTTCAGCTAGGATTCCGAACATAGTGTAATCAATGAACGGATCCCTCCAGTCGCCGATTGAAGTTTGAAGGATAGAGATCCGACTTCCAACCACTCGGTGGCATTCAGCAACTGCTTGGTGTGTGTTAAGAGGAGGGAGGATCCTTCTCTCACACGCTGTAATTTGCATGTTTTCCCCTTCTTGAATTGCCATAGATGCAGCAAGTCCAGCCAGGGCATCTGCACGGATGTTTTCACCTCTACGAATGTGGGTGATGTTGCAGATGTCAAACTTTTGCAGAAGCGATTGTGCCTTGTTGTAGTAAGGCAGCAGATCAGGCTTCCTGACTTCATATTTCTGATTCATCTGGTTGACGATCAGTTGAGAGTCTCCAAAGACTTCCAGCATAGTGATACCGGATTCGATGGCGAGTTCCAATCCTAGGATCAGAGCTTGTAATTCAGCTGCATTGTTTGTGCATGGTTCCAGTAGCGAGAAAGCGTGTGGAATCATGTATTTGTCGGGGCTAACAAAGAGGATGCCAACTCCCGAGATCAGCTTTCTTTTTTCATTTGTCCTGGTTGCACCGTCAAAGTACATGTCCCAGGAGGCATTTGGTGAGGAAGTCTCCACGTTGTAGACAGGTTCGTCTGGGAGATCATCTCTGAGTGGAGAATCTTTAGGCAATGGATGCTCTGCGAGAAAGTCTGCTAGAGCTTGGCCTTTGATTGCTTTTTGTGGCACATACCTAATATCAAATTGTGATAGAAGGATGGACCATTTTGCCAGTCGTGCATTGAGAGAACCTGCTTTTGTAACAAGGACCTTCAAGAGGTTGATCCTTGAGACGAGGTAGACTGTGTTGGAAAGCAAGTAGTGAAGTAGCTTTTGTACGGCGAACATCACTGCAAGGCATTCTTTTTCGACTGGAGAGTAACGATGCTCTGCACCTACTAGCATGCGGCTGAGGTAATATAGAGCAGCTTCCTTTCCCTCACCATTCTCTTGTACAAGCAGAGCACCTACAGAATGATCAAGAGCTCTTGTGTACAAGATGAATGGTTTTCCAGTGGCAGGGGCAGCTAACACTGGAGGTTTGGTCAGGTATGACTTGATATCTTGAAATGCGGCTTCACAGTCGGCATCCCAGACAAAGTCTACACCCTTTTTCATCAATCGAGAGAATGGACGGCATTTCCCCGAAAGATTGGAGATGAACCGTCTGATGTAGGCCAATCTCCCTTGGAGCCCTTTTAGTTCCCTTAAGGTTCTTGGAGGGGGCATTTCTAGAATAGCCTTGACTTTGATGGGGTCAAGTTCTATTCCGGCTTTCCGAACTAGGAATCCAAGGAACTTACCCGACGAGACGGCAAAGAAGCATTTCAGAGGATTCATCCGCAGTTTATGTTTGCGAAGTCGGAGGAAGACTTCTCGAAGATCTTTGAGATGGTCTTCTTTTCTTTTGCTTTTGACGGCGAGGTCATCAACGTAACATTCGACTGTCTTGTGTTGCATATCTTGGAATATTTTCATCATAGCCCTCTGATATGTGGCACCAGCATTTTTCAGACCAAATGGCATGACAGTATAGCAATATACGCCAAATGGAGTCCGAAATGATGTGTGTTTTTCATCCTCGGGATGCATCTTTATCTGATTTAACCAGAGAAGCCATCCATGAATGTCATTCGCTCGAATCCGCAGGTATTGTCAATCATCACCTCCGGTATGGGGAACGGGAATTCATCTTTAGGGCAAGCGCCATTCAGGTCTCTATAGTCAATACAGACCCTGATCTGCCCAGGTTTCTTTGTCACGGGGACAATGTTGGCCAACCATTCTGGATGTTGTTCCTCACGGATGAAGCCGACGCTTTTGAGCTTTTGAACTTCTTGTTCAATTTTATCCATCACATCTGGACGGAATCTTCTTTGGCCTTGTTTGACAGGCTTGATTTCTTCTTGAAGATTGAGTTTGTGGACTACTACTTTGGGGTCTAAACCAGGCATTTCAGCGTACGACCATGCAAAGCAATCAACGAACTCACGAAGAAAAGCGATATACTCGGGTAACTCATCATCCTTTATATTCTTGCTTATGAATACAGGACGTGGGTTATCTGGTGTTCCCAAGTCTATCTTTTCAACAGGATCTTCTGTTAGAAGGTTCGAAGGTGGTTCCTCCACAATATTTTCGGAGGCTTCCAGCTCAACGAAACCTTCTGGGATTCCAAGGGCATTTGTAGACGGAGGGTTTGTTCCTTTCCACGGGTCTTCTTGATTGGTGATCTTCTCAAGGCTTGCTATGAGATGGTCCCAATTGCCTGTTGAAACTGGGTCGAAGTAAGGTACTTCTTTTGGAGACGAGGGCTCTTCTGGGTCAGAATAGCACAAGTCTGTATTATCGGACGATTCCTCTTTATCATCAGAGAAATTGTACCAATTGGATGAGCTTCCTGGATCTTTGTCAGGTAACTCTTTAAAGAGATATCCAGGGAGATCGATGTCTTCGTGGACTTGAGATGTTGAGGCTTGGTCGGTAAAACGACTTTTAAGCTTTTGTGTCAACTGTCTCAGAGGAGTGTCGGGATCATACCCTAACCCATATGAAGACTTTTCTACATGACTGTAGAGTCTCCAATCTTCCAGCTGGCTTTTGGTCAAGGCGGGCCCCAATGGCGTGAGAATACCGCGTCTTTCTCCCAAACCGACTGGGTTTTGAGCGTCATAGCCCATTTTCTTCATAATTGCTTGTGCCACAGGACTATATAGAGATAGCTGAGGCATACCTTCATTTTGGAAAGGTTCCAGCATGGAGTTTGATGAAGAAGCGTCCGATCTATGGAAGAAGATCGGCTTTTTCTTTGGTGATGTTGCCGGAACAACAAAGGAAGCATACGTAGGATCTTCTACGTCAGCAGGTGTCTTCATCGGAGTGAGAGCAGGCTGAACTTGTTGAGTGTCAGCTTTGCTTGACGAGGTGTCGTCTTCTGGCTCTGAGTCCGAATCCATGTCTTGCTTGATAGACACGAAAGAGACAACAAATTTGCCCCCAGGCTTTTGTTTCGCCTTCTTCACTTTAGTCGTGATGACCAAAGGTTTTGAATTCTTGAGGGAGATGACGAAGGGAGATTGACTACTCTCTTCTAATTTGCCGGAGGGTTTGTTTTCTTCTGGTGATTTTTTAGGAGCCTTGCCTTTATCTTTCTGGAGATTTTTAGCAGGGGGTGCTATTTCCTCTTCTTCTTTTTCTCCTTCATACATCTGGGAGTCTGCGAAGTGGACTTCTTTACCTTTGAAGGGTTTTCTGTCCGCAAAGACACGATGTACCATGCCGTTGTCGCCGACGAACTTGATGCATTGATGTAGAGTTGAAGGGACAACACCGTTCTCGTGTATCCAAGGACGTCCAAGAAGGATGTTGTAGCATGAGGGGGTTTTTATTGCATACACAGTGACCTCAGAGATAAGATCACCGATTTGCAATTTGAACCTGATTTTGCCGATAGGCCTTTGAGTACTCCCATCGTATCCAAAGATAGATACGGATGTGTGGCTCAGCTTGTTGGCTGGGATGCCCAACTCTTTAAGAGCCGAAGTGGAGATAAGGTTGAGTGCAGAACCTGGGTCGATCTGAACTCTATGTATCCGCATTTCTTTGATGTACCCTGTGAAGTACAGGGGTCGGTTGTGCCTTGCTTCGCCAAGTAGGAGGTCTTCCTTAGTGAAGGCGATGGTTGCACTGGCTGCCTTTTGAACCGAGAGGCATTGGATGCATGATCCCTCGCTTTTCTCTTTTTCTCCTTTTAAGGAGGTTTCTGAGTTTTTGACCCGGTAGTCCATTTCAATTTGGAGGACTTGTGGGGCATGTTTGTCGACATCCTCATTCAGTTTTTGTAATTCTGAGATGAGATTATCACGAGTGCGTGGAGACATTCGCAATAAGTCTAGGATGTGAAGACATGCAGGTATGTGTTTGAAGTGCTCAACCAAGTCATACTTGAAAGCCTCCTTGGGGCCTACATGTTCATTGTTTTTGCCACTGGGGGCGCTTACAACGTCTTTTCCCGAAGGATTTACATAAGTAAAGGAAGATTGGTTGTAATTCTTATGGTAGTCCCGGCCAGAGCGGGTGCCTCTACCAACTTCGAGAGCTTCTTGAGAAGGATCTTCGTTTGGAAGATTGTCTTCAGGATCAAGAGGCTGTCGTTTTTCATCTACTGGGGATGTATCTGCAGCAGAGTTGCCATCCTCAGTGATTGTGTTGCACGGAACATTTTCCGGGAGCAAGTCCTGAACAGCATCCAGCAGCTTTTCTTCTGTGTTGACTATTTCATCATCCCAAGCATCATTATCTGGGTTTTCTTCATGATGATCAGTCGGGAAGAATGTGTATCCTGAAGTCACAGTCTCAGGAGAAGAAACCTGAGAGGGTGTTATCTCTGTGAAAGTCACGTGAGACGAGGTAGCTCCAGAGGATACATTGCTAGGCGTCGTCGAAGTATAGGTAATCTCATCAGACGACGCTTCAGAAGAGCTATAGTCCTGATATATTACATTACAGGAAGCTCTGATAGGAGATGTTGCCTGCTCGGAGTCAGACTCATCCTCGGATGTAAGAGGATCGTCTATCCAGCAATGTTCTCCATTTTCAGGAGTTAAGGGTGGATGTACCTGATTATCTTCAGGGACTTCAGGCTCTGCGTTGCGAGGAGGCTCGTTAACGTGATCTAGCTCTTGTTCTAGAGCGAGACGCTGCAAGATCCTTGCATATTCTTCAAGATCAGGCATGGGAGCCAGATCCTTTTCTTCATCTTCTCCGTGTGGCTCAACATAGTTGATTTCCACTGGAGCAATGACAGGTGCTGGGTTAACAGCATCTTGTTGTGTAGCCACTTGATCTTCTTCATCATCAGACCAGGATCCTTGTGGTTGCAAAGGGTTATACCAGATTACTGGCATAAGGTGAGTTTCAGGAACCCATTCTTCATCGAAGAGATATTCTCCTGTTTCAAGGGATTCCTCCCACTCATCGGTGTAGCCGGACTCGAATCCATCTTCGGTGTCACTGGATTCGTATCCCTCCATGGAGAATCCGACTACTAAATTGCAAGAGTATGATGCCCCCTGCGTGGCTTCTTCTCTGAGTTGAGGTGGCATGAAATCACTGAGAGTGAGTTTTCTTACCCCCTTTGAAGTCTCTGGAAGGGACGTTTTTGTTGCCCCCTGTGAAGCGGTAGAGGAAGACTCTGCTTTTTCATGGACTTCTTGTTTTGGCTGGGTCTTCTCTTGCCGTTTGAGCTTGAGGAGATGTCTCCTAGCCAGCTTTCGCTGTAAAGCGGTCGGCTTTGTTTTCACGATCTCCCAATTTTCATCTTCTAGGAGATCGGGATGTACCCATATAGGTTGTCCGTCTGGTGACGGGAAAGGAACCAGCTCCTCGGACGCTTGAATTTTGTTTATCACCATGAAGGAAGTAGTGATCTTCTTCTTCGGTGATTTTGGTGTTTGTCCACATGACACCATGTTGACGGAGGCAGTCCAATAGTTTTTGTCAAAGGTGATGACTCCGTTTTTCCACATCTCGTTTATCTTCTCTCTCACAACAAAGCATTGATTGAGAGGATGCGAGACCATCTGGTGGTATGGACAGTACCGAGGATCGTTGGTTTTGCCAACATCGCCCGGTCTTTTGGGTTCAGGCAAGGTGAGCTTGCCGTTTGCCACGAGAGCCCCGAAGATTTCGTCAACATCTTCATCGAACGGGTATTTCTTTTCTACTCGCTCTTTGAAGGCATCAGAGAGTTCAGGTCTCTTACCTGCAGCTCTGTTTTCAGTTTTCTTTGGTTGCTGAGGAGCTGACTTGGTTTGCACATTGAGGACCTCTTTTTTCTTTGGTTTAGAGGTTACAATGGCGGTTGGCTCTTTTCTTGATGACTTCTGACTGTTGAGGTCTTTAATCACCGTTTCAGCTTCCATAGAAGCTTCCAGGAGTTCTCCCAGGTTTTTTGATTTGTTGCCGATGATCATGGAGCGGATTCTAGCTCTCATGTTGTTACGGCAGATGTCGACTAGGGACGCCTGTGGCAATACATCTGAGCATTTGTACGCCATTGCTTTCCACTTGTGAATGAAGTCATAAGTCGACTCATTCTCTCCCTGTTTTAGGCTGCAGAGTTGTGCCATGGTAACAGGATGATCCTCACCTTTGAAGTGGGTCAGGAAGCGTGTCTCTAGCATGGCCCAGTTTTGGATGGAGTCCTCCGGAAGAGTGGAGTACCAATCGAAGGCCGTACCTTTTAGGGTACTTGCAAAGAGGCAGATCTTGAGGGCATCTTGATCTGCAATAGCTCCCGTCAGGATCTTGAAGTGGATGACATGCTGTCTGGCTGATCCTTTCCCCGTATATGTTTGGAGAGTAGGATGTTTGAATTTTGTTGGGAATGGGACTGAGTCCATCCATAAGGGATATGGTGGCTTGATCCCATGCTCTTTGAGTATATCCTCTTCTTTAGATTTGGCGAGGATACTGTCTACGTCCTTTTTGGTAAGGGCGCGTGACTCATTTTCTTCACAATTTTCCTCGTTATTGCGATGATTCGGAGGAGGCTCATTGTTCACCTGATTTTGGACAACAAGGAGAAGGTTTTCCATCAGAGTTTCAATCCTCTGCTGGCCTTGTTCCAACTGCTGGATGCGTGTGAGCGCATCATCTTAAGGTGGACTCTGAGGTGGTGGCTCAGAATTTGTAACCACGACGTTCATTCCTCGGGATTCAAACGAAGAAACCGTCCTGGTGACTGAGCTGGGGCTCATTCTTTTTGATGAAGAGCTTGATGAAGGATTACTCTCCCGTCCTTGGCTTGAAGGGGTAGGAGATTCTTCGGGATGTCTTCGTGTCCTGGTGACGCTACGGGTCACTGGACGTCGGACATGGATTTTTTATGCTGACTTTTGGCGTCTTCTGGTTTTTCCAACCATATGGACGGCAGCAACTTGGTCGGGTCTTTCTTTTTCGACCCATTTGTGGGAGACTTGAAGTGTAGGAGGCTGGGTCCGTTGCTTCTCTAGTCTCTTTTGTCGATATGACGCACGGCGGCGTGCTTGACGAGCGATTTGAGCTTCAGTCAGCTCTGGCTGGGCTTAACAATGAAGGATGTACTCCCTCGGGCGCAGCAGCCGAGCTTGTCTTCTTTGTAATTGGGCAAGGACAGGATGCGGACCCGGTCCTTTGCCTGTTGCAGTGAAGCTTTGAACCTTTCGAGTTCGGCCCCTGTAGAGATGAAGGGTCGAACTGAAGGAGTGTAGGCCTTGGCAGGTGCTTCTAGAGGCCTAGTGATGCATGATCTGATTTTGGGCTTGTGGGAGCAAGCCGGTTCATGCTGGGTTGACTTGGGAGTCAAGTTGGAGATGGGTCTCTCCTCTTTCATGTAGGCAAGAGGGTAGAACTGGTTCTCTTTGAGTGGGGCCAGGTATGCTGGCTTGGTGGAGGTTTGAGACCTTCTTTGTTTTGGGGAAGGTCTTGGAGACCAAGTCTTAGGGTAGACCTGGTTGGTTGTTGGTTGAGGTTTCGCGGGGATGCCGCGGGTTTTAGTATTCTTGGGGTTCGCCCTTGGTGTCACAGAAGTGACACGTTGAGGGGCGATCTTCTGCTTCTCGGCAGTTGCCTTTGGTGTCACAGTAGTGACACGTTGTGAGGCGACCTTCTGCCTTTTGGCAGGAGCAGTTTCTTCTTCGGGAAGTGGGAATGGTCCCAGTGTCCCGAAGACGATGGTCCGGGGAGTCGAGGTCGACCCGGAGTTCAGAGAGTTGCTGAGGGAGTTGGTGCTTCGGCAGCTAGCAGGGCGCTTGTAAGTGCACTCGGTTTGCTTCTGTTGAAGCATGAGCTGGTGCTTGTTTTCATCGAAGGTGATGATCAGTGAAGCTGCCATTGTTAGTTTCAAAATTTCTGAAACAAGACCACATCCATTAGTAATCACAAGAATATGATGATCATAAATGGGGAATTCTATGATTTTGTCTTTTCAAATCGCTCAAGGGACATGACCCAAGCAATATGAAGAAGGCAAAAAGCCATAGAGGGTACAATTGTTCTTGTTGCAAGCATGGTAGGCTCGAAATGAGCGTTCCAATGACTGCTAGAAGCAATTGTATACCTAAATTCGACTTATCGAGAAGTGGAGCTTGCTCGAGTTAAGAAGATTATAAGGTAGGAGTTACAAATGTGCCGGTTACAGATACAGTAGACCCTGAAAGGGCGTACTAGTACCGCTATGCACAAATGTTGGAGATCGCATCCATGAGATGGGATTCTCTGTTTTGAAAGGTCAGAAATGGATTCGTCAAAGAGAGCAGGTGGCATTCCGATTCAAATACGGGCTCAACGATTTCCGCGAGCGCCAGTACTCAGAAGGAAAGAGACCACAATTTCTCGAATCTGAATCCAAAAGTGATGAGTTTTTTTTTTTTGAAATGTCAAGATTGGTTCCATCAAGGAGAGCAAATGGTATTCCAATCTGAACACGGTCTCGGCGATTTCCGCGAGCGCCAGTGCTCAGAAAAGAAGAAACCAAAATTTCACAGATCTGAAATCAAAAGTGACGAGTTTTTGAAGATTTTTTTTTTGAAATGATTTTTTTTATTTTATTATTTTTATTTTTTTATTTTTTTAAAAAAAAAAATTTTAAGATTATTTTTTTTTATTTTTTTGAAGATTTTTTTTATTTTTATATATATTTTTTTTAAGGTTTTTAAAGACGAGAGAGTACACATAGGCCTCCTAACCCGGTCTTATGAAACCTCAATTGATAGAATTGCCCCCAGGTAAGGGTAGGATTACTTAATGAACCCGTTTGGAGGACCCTTGCCTAGAACAGTCAAGCGGTCTCCACACTCTGAACAAGGCTTTTCTTGAGTCAATCATGATCAAAGAACGCAATTGGTTTAACCTTAGTGGTCTATGTCTTTTTTTCCAAATCCCAAATAGACTCATCGAAGAGAAACGATGGCCCAAAACCTTAGTCGAACGGGCTCAACATTTCTGCAAGCACGACGAACGATAGGATAGGATCAAAGCTTCTCAATTTTGAATCAGAACTAAGAAAACTGATTTTTTGATTTTTTTTATTATTATATTTTTTATATATATTTTTTTAAATCTCTAATGAACTCATCGAAGAGAAACGATGGCCCAAAACCTTAGTCGAACGAGCTCAACATTTCTGCAAGCACCAAAGAACGATAGGATAGGATCAAAGTTTCTCAATTTTGAATTCAAACTAAGAAAACTGATTATTTTTTTTTTGATTTTTTTTATTATTTTTTTTTTTTTGAAATCTCTAATGAACTCATCGAAGAGAAACGATGGCCCAAAACCTTAGTCGAACGGGCTCAACATTTCTGCAAGCACCAAAGAACGATAGGATAGGATCAAAGTTTCTCAATTTTGAATTCAAACTAAGAAAATTGATTTTTTTTTTTTTTGAAATCTCTAATGAACTCATCGAAGAGAAACGATGGCCCAAAACCTTAGTCGAACGGGCTCAACATTTCTGCAAGCACCAAAGAACGATAGGATAGGATCAAAGTTTCTCAATTTTGAATTCAAACTAAGAAAACTGATTTTTTTTATTTTTTTATTAATTTTTTTTTTTTGAAATCTCTAATGAACTCATCGAAGAGAAACGATGGCCCAAAACCTTAGTCGAACGGGCTCAACATTTCTGCAAGCACCAAAGAACGATAGGATAGGATCAAAGTTTCTCAATTTTGAATTCAAACTCAGAAAACTGATTTTTTTTTTTGATTTTTTTTCTTGAAAAGAGAAAGAGTGGAAACAAACTCAAAGAAATAGAAATTTCCAAAAAATCTCATCTCATTTTTTTTTAGGATGCAAAATCCAACATAGGCTACCAGCTAGAAAGTAGCCAAGGAATCCAGAAAAGAAGTATAAGCATAGAGCAAAAAGTATGATATGCAAATATTTCATTTCTGAGCACCGTGTTCTCAAATGAACGAGTCCCACCGGGTGTGCCAGCTTGATGGAACGCGCTCCTGCCGAGGGTGCTACCCGGGTCGGCGGACGTGGGAGTCCGTCGGGTCCGGCCCTTTCGCGCCCGGGGGGCTGAAGCGTGCATCAACATTTCTTTGTGTGGGTGTGCCAGATTTTCTATTTTACTTGGAATTGCAAGTGATAATCCGGAGATCAACCTTCGCAGTATAAAGGAAATCAACTTCTTTCAAGTTTTCCATTGCACAAATATTTAAGAAAAGAGACATTTTCTTGGTTTGCCGTGAAAGGCGATTTTGTTTGGCATTTATAGCCGATTTTGGCGTTTATAGCCGATTTACAATTCTCATTAATAATGAAAGACAAGAGTCGTGATTTTTGTCTCTTTTAGAAAAATACAAACTACAATGAAAAGCAAGAAAAGGAGGATCTAACTTTTCAGGAGATTGTGGGGGACTCGTTCAGATTGACGGTCGCAAGCCATGTATGGGCTTCGCCATCATCCATGCAGATGAGAACAGAGGATGCTCTTGATTCGCTTGGCTTGGCTATAACCTCAGATTTTTAGAGGACAAAGACCAAGAGGAGGTCCTATGTCCAATAAAAAGCTAAGTAGACGGGCTGAAAAGCCACGTCTAAGCCATTTGGAAGCAGGAGGAGAAGGCGAAGGACCTTGGGGGGGAGGTACCCCCCAAGGGACTTTTGTCACCTTGTAGTGGTGGCTGGTGCAGAACTTCAGCAGAGTTTTTCTCTCTTTTTCTTTCTCTGGATTTTCTGTGTTTGATCCGTCTAGATTCGATTCTCTTCTGGATACGAGCTCTGGATTCTTTCCGATTTGGATTTCAATGGAATGCTCTCCTATTTATAGGCTTTTGGTAGCCATTTAGGAGAGCTTTTATGGGCTTTAATTGCACTTAAGCCGCATAAATGGAGGAGTTACAGGGTTTAATTCCTTTATTTCGTAACTCCTGGATCTTGGCTTCTGATTCACCGGTGGAGATTGAGGGCATTTAATCGCCTTTGATCGCCATGATGGGAGGAGTTTCATGGGTTAAATGCCATGAATCAATTGACTTGTAACTCCCAAATGCTTGCTTCTGATTGGGCCGTCCAATAGAATGAGTTAATGACTGCCATAAAGCTACCCAATTAACCACATTAATTGGTCGCCGAGCAGTAGAAGAGTCGCGGGCCGTGCCGTGTCTTCTGGAATTCTTCGGGCGATGATCATCGATGGATCTTCATGCTGATCGACATCGGATGAACATGTAACTTTAGACATTGATAGCTAAGAGCGGGCCGGTGACATCTGTCCTGTCGATTTTTCGATCGATCGGGCGGAAAACACACTTTTTTGGTCGACCGGTTGGCGATCAATGTTGATTTTGATACTTTTGGAGGTTGACCCATGATTTTGACGGATGTCGGAGGATTTGGCACCTCAAAAGTATGAATTTTGTAAAGTCCCAGGTTTTGGAAGCTTCGAATCGCGAAAAACGACGGAAAACGGAGCTCCCGGGGCGAAACCGGAGATTCCGGGCTTCCAGGGTCGCGGGCGACCCTGGGCCAGGGTTGCAGGGGCCTGCGACCTTGGCCCAGGGTCGCAGGGGCCTGCGACCCTGGGCCAGGGTCGCCGGGGTCTGCGACCCTGGGGGAATTTTCCCCTTCGGAGCCCGTTTTGCGGTCGTTTTGAGGTCTTTTTCCTTCGTTTTTTCTTCTGTATTTTTCTTTGACATTTTTTGCTCATTTGTTGGCCTTACTCCCTTGTAGAAAAATTGATGAGAATCCTTGCAATTTGGGTTGCAAAGTTTCCAATTTTCCAGGAAAGCCGAAGACTTTGTCGCGCAGGGTTGCCGATTTTCCGTCAGAAGCTGAAACTGGGTCAAACGATGTCCGAATGACCTGAAATTTGAGGTGGAGCCTCATGAGCAATAAATAAGACCAACCATAGGCTTTTGTTTGAGTTTTGAAGCCGTATGGGGTCCCGTCGCCAGTAGGCTTGATTCTGCCGCGAGGTAGATGTCGCGCTTTGATGTGCGGTCAACCGATGTCCGATTGACTTGAAATTTGACAGGGAACCTATTGAAGTCATTTTGAGATGATCCACAGGCTCTGTCTTGGAAACCATGGTCCCAGGGAGCTCCGCCGCCGAGAGGCCTGATTTGGCTTCTTAGAGTCAAAGTCTGGTCAAATGTTGTCGAAATGACCTGAAAGTTGACGTGTAGCCCTTTGTAAGCATTTTGAAGTTGCCCATGTGCTCTGTTTGATGAGTAATGGTTTCGGTGGTTTTCGCCGCCGAGAGGCTTGATCTAGCTGCTTGAGGGTTGATGTAGGGTCAAACGTTGTCGGTTTGACTTGGAACTTGACGTGGAGCCTTTTGGATGCATTTTGAGATCATCCACAGGCTCTGATCGGGAATTTGATGTCTCCGATGCTGTCGCCGTCGAGAGCTCCTGTTTAGCTGTCGGAGAAGTGAAGTTAGGCCAAATGTTGTCGAAATGGCCCGAAACTTCATGTGTACTCTTCTCTTGGCTATCTTGAAGGATCTTGCAGTTTTTGTTTGATTCTGACAAGATTTGGTTTTTTGGAAGTAGCATTGCCTATTTTGGTAGGCTGCGGCTTCATGTGGCTTGAAGAGGCAAAGTGACATTTTTAGTGCCAACAGTCTACTTTTCTTAGTAGACTCCATAGAAGCCTTCGTATGCTCTGCCTATATCATAGCATCGATCTCGGCCTCCTCCTCCTTCAGCTGTCTCAGGACCTCACCAGGAATCCCCTGTGCAGCTCCTGATCTGATGATGTCCTGCCCGTTGAGAAAGCTTATCTTGTGCTTCTCTCCAGAAAGGAAGGCCAAAACTTCCTCCCGACGGACACCATCCAATTTGCCAAGACTCTTCCCAGGAGATTGCTTAATATCGAGCTCTTTCTTGGAAAGCCCCCGGTGCACTGAAAAGCTCTCTACGAACCACTTCGTGAAGCCAGCAGTCCGGAAGGTGGGCAGCTCAAGATAAGAAATCATGGCGGTAGTGTCCTCGGCGCTATAAAAAGCCCATGCATTTCTCCCATCCTGCAGACCTCCAAAACGCTTCACCATACTCGATGGCGTTCCAACAATGCCTTGAGAGAAGCCAAGCTGCAATGCAAAACGTGAAGGGACATACGGTTGGATGTCGACGAAAAGATGTCTGCGGTACACCATCGTACCAACCCGTATGTTGAAGAGCCACCTCTTCTCCGCGTCTGTCAAAGCATAGTGTCTTCCCGACCCTGCCTTGGTCGAATCACGGGAGACACCAAAGTCAAAAGCCTTCTTCCGCAAGCCCGAAGAAAGCTTCACTGAAGACTGCCCAATCTCGACGTCCCTAAATCGTCGGATCCTTAAACGGGCAGATAAAAGTGATTCGTGAACGGCTGTCCCTCCAGCCAAACGAATCATAAAGGGATCTTCGTCCTATGCAACTCCCAAACGATGGAAGCTAGGACAGTGGTATACATACCACGAATATAAGATGTGGGCAGAAAATACCCTGTTCATGGGAAGCCCAAGCCGAACCAGGAAAGCAGCAGCCTGCAGTTCGGTACACAAGTAGGAGTAAAGAGCAGGTACCAAAGCCAGCCGCTCTCCAAACGCCATCTGACAAGCCGGAAAAATACAGTGCGGACTGATGTGCGTCCCATCTCCTCCAGCAAAAACAGCCTCACCCAGCCAGTAAGTGAGGTAAACAACGAGATCTCTCCGCAACGCAATGTCAAGACAAATGGCATCTGCGCTTGCGAAAAACTTCTTCAAATCTTCTCGCATAGCAGCGATCTTCTTCAAACTTGATGCTTTAGCCCTAACATCCTGGGCCATGCCATCAGAGGAATCCCCGCTGTCAAAAAAGTTGGAGCTGCAACTTCTCCAACTACTGCATCTAACTTTCGTGCCCTCCTTCTCCTTCAAAAAATCATAGAAGGGGACGAGCTGAAAGTACACAAGCCTAAACTCCTCAGATTGCTCCTCAAGGACGCTGTCAATAGGCATAAACTCCTCATAGAGTTTGCCGAGATAGGCAATCCGGTGATTGCGCTCAGCTCCTTCAAAGAAAAACCAATCTCACCATTCGTCACAATGAAGGTGTTGGTTTGTGGAAGGAATGACTCCAGCATGGCCATGAAAGCCTCATCGGAGAAAACGACGGTTTGCCGAAAAGCGCGAACCGCGTCAAAAATCTCGGCCTCCCGAAGAACGGCCTCACCAATCCTCAGGGTGTGATCAGTTCATGACTCCCAACTCGAGTCAGCACTGAAACGGCCACGAAGTCGAAAAGGCTTCACCAAATTGCTGCCGTCACCCCGAAAAATGCCAAGGCCCACCGGTCTCAAATCAACCGATGGATGATCAGAACCTTGGTAGCCACTGGCTGGCATCAACATGTCCATACGGACAGGTGGCTTCTCTGCAAAACCAGAAGGTCCACCAACAAAAACCCCGGTCTTGATCACACTTGTCCTCTTCACCCAGCTTAGAGGATCTTCCCTCTTAGGGCACGTGGGAGAAAGGCTCAGGATCAAGATGGTCCGGTCAAAAGATGACCGGGTAGAAATAGTTCTCTCCTCACCATCTGCTGCGTAAGAGAACTGAAAACATCTCCTTTGGTATGTCAAGTCGTCAGGGACTGCATCACCGAAGAAGAAGGTAGGCTTGAGCACAACACTCTGATCGTCCGTAACCCAAGGACGACCGCTTACCATGATCTTATAGAACTCCTCATCTTTGAGAGCGATCAATCGCTGTCTCATCTCATCACGATTGAGGGAATCGCATTCTTCCAAGTTTTTCTCCACAAACTGGACCTTCTCCTAAGCCTGCTGAACGATAGAATTGGAAGATCTAGCAGACCGACGAGGTGCGTCAGTAACAGGACCTTTACCTTAGTTCGTTCTAGAAGAACTACCTACAAAAGGTGGAAAAGAAAAGATCAATCAACATCAAAATGACAGAATTCTGCTACAAAAAATTCTAGCAAAATTTTGACATGGTTCCGGGGCAATTCCAAATAAAAGGAAAATACTCCAAAAAAGACAGGAAGCCGGAAGATGAGCTCAACATCGCTGCGAGCTCATAGTCAGTGGAGAATTCTCAAAGAAGGCTTGAACTCAACATCACTGCGAGAACAACCAATCTCATCAAACTTCCGTAAAATCTGGAAAAGAGCTCAACATTACTGCGAGCTTCAGAATCCAAAAATTGCAAAACTTCCTCAAAATCCAGCAAGACCGAGCAAGAGCTCAACATCGCTGCGAGCTCAAAATCCCAATACTTGCAAAAGATTTTCAGGTATGCATCATCATACTTCCAAATCTATTTACCAAAACTCATGCATCAAAAAATATCATCATGCATTAGATGCTAGGAAAACCTTAACCAAAGTTTGACCAATTCCAACCCAATTTGGTCAAAACCAATCAAACTTTGTCCAAGTCAAAAATCATGTTGGCTTGACTTAGAGACTCTAGCCTTCTATCTTGATGCATCAAACAAAAAAAAATGCATACATATTGAAATTACATAGCCTCATTATCATAGTGAGCAAATAAGGAAAAAGAAAAAGAAAGAGAGAGAAAAAAAATATCGGCAAAAACAAAAAAATTGGGCCCACAGGCTGTGGCCCACTGCCACGTGGCAGTACGGTCAGGTTCGTACGGACCTGTCCGTACAGCCAGCAAAAAAAAAAAAAAAAGAAAAGAAGAGAAAGACGCTAAAAAAAAAAAACAGAAATCAGCATGAAAAGAAAAATAGAAAAAAAAAAGAGTACACGGTTTAAAAAAGAAAAAAGAAAACCGTGGAAAGAAAAAAAAAAAAAGAAAGAAAAAAAAAAGAAGCACGAAAAAAAAAAGAGAAGGAAAACATGCACGAAAAGAAAAGAAAAGAAAGAGAAAAAAGAAAAAGAAGAAGAAAAGAAAAAATAAAGAAGCTACTTCTACAATGGAGATTCTTGACGAGGAAGAAAACTTACTTGAAGCCATTGATGGAGAAGAAGAAGAAAAGCTTGGAGATCCTTGAAGAAGAGAAAGCACTTCTTGTCTTGGAGAGCACTCTTGAAGATTTCTTGCAAAAAGAAAGCAATGGAGCAAAAGCACCAACCCTCTTTGCTTTTATAGAAAAGAGCAAGCCAAAAGAGGAAACAAGGAGAAAGAAAGGAGGTAAGTGCTAAAATTTAGCTACTTTCCCAAAAAGAAAGATATTTTGAGAGAATCTTTCCACAAAAAGAAAACTTGAGAAATTCTCTCCAAGTAAAGATATTTTTAGATATTCTCTACAGAAAAGAGATATTTTTATATATTCTTTACAAATATGACACCATATGAGATCTAGGCCATCTCCAAAGCCTAAGGTCCCATGGGTTAGCCCATATGAGCCAGGTTTGACCACCCAAGCACTAAAATTGGCTTTTAGTCCAAGTATTCCTCTTACCAAGAGCAAAAAAAAAAGAAAAGAGCAAAAAAAGTCCCATGCCTCTTTTGAGTTGATGGGACCATTCAAAAAAAAAAAAGTCTCATGAGTTTCCAAAAACCAAACCATCCAACCTCATGAACCAAATTGAGCCAAAATCTTGAAATTGACATTTCACAAAACCAAATTCTGGTCCCCTAGCTCGCCACAAACAGGTTGTTAGGTCACAAGACCAAAACCAAAATCAAAATCCAAAACCAACAAACCAAATATGACCCCCCAACCTGCGACATACAGCTTGTTGGGTCACAAGGTCAAAATCAAAATCAAACCCCGACCCCCTAACCTGCCACATACAGCTTGTTAGGTCACAAGGTCAAAAACCAAAATCCAAAACCCAAAATCCAAATACCCCATGTCATTTTCAAAACTTTGCCTTGAGATGGTACGTGATCCCTCTCGCTGCCATAAAATTCCCCCGGAAACTCAGAAGGCTATTAAAAAAAAAATTTTTTTTTGCTCAAGACTCTTGGTCAAGTTGGAATCTCTCCTCCAAGTTTCTCTTCGAGGCACATCGACTCCAAAAAGCTACTCGTCGCTGTACCTCGAGGGGGCATTTGTTGACACCAAAAAAAAAAAAAAAGAGTTAATGTCTCCTCAACATAAGAAGCCTCGTGAAGCTGCATCCTGCTAAAAACAGGCAAGGCTACTTCAAGCATCAGATTTTGTCAGAATCAGACAGAAACTGAGAGATACTTCAAGACAGCTAAAAGAGGGGTACACCTGAGGTTTCGGGCCATTCCGACAGCGTTTGGCCTAACTTCACTACTCCGACAGCTAAACAAGCGCTCCCGGCGGCGACATCATCAAAGACACCAAAACTTTGATCAGAGCCTACGGATGACTCCAGAATGTCTCCAAAGGGCTCCATGCCAAATTTCAAGTCAAACCGACAACGTTTGACCCTCCATCAATGCTCGAGCAGCAAAATCAAGCCTCCCAGCGGCGGGAACCACCGAAGCCATCACTCATCAAACAAAATACATGAGTGGCTTCAACATGCTTCCAAAAGGCTGCACGTCAAATTTCAGGTCATTCCGACAACGTTTGACCAGGTTTCGATGCTCCGAGAGAAAATCAAGCCTACCGGCGGCGGAGCAACCCGGGACCATGACATCCAAAATGGAGCCCATGGAACGTCTCAAAATGACTCCAATAGGCTCCCCGTCAAATTTCAGGTCAATCGGACATCGTTTGACCACATATCAAAGCTCGGCATTTTCCCTGCAGCAAAATCAAGTGAACCATCGATGGGACCCCAAACGGCTTCAAAACTCAAATAGAAGCCCATGGTTGGTCCTATCCACTGCTCAAGAAGCTTCACCTCAATTTTCAAGTCATTCTGACATCGTTTGACCTAGTTTCGACTCTTGACCGAAAATCGGCTACAAAGTCTTCGGCTTTCCCGAAAAATGGGAAACTTTGTGCTCCGATTTCGCGCGGGTTCTCGTCAAGTTTTCTCCAAGAAAATGAAGTCAATAATTGAGGAAAATTGTCAAGAAAAATACAGAAGGAAAAAGGAACGAAAAAGACGGAAAATCGGCCGAAAACGGAGCTGGCGACCAAAGGGCAAAAAACCCTAAGGTCGGCCAAGGTCGCCGGCGACCTTGGCCCATGGTCGCCGGCGACCCTGCAAATCCGGGTCGCCGGATTTTGCACCAAATCATCCGTTTTCCGATTCTTTTCGCGTTTCGGGTGTTTCGGCCTCTGTGATTTTTGGAAAATGCAATGTTTGATGCTTGAAAACGACTGATCTTCATCGACATCTCGGATCTGCCGTCAAAAGCATGAAATCATCACCGATCGCCTCAAGATCGCCAACCGGCTGACCAAGAAAGTGCACTTTCTGTCCGACCGATCGTGAAATCGACAAGACAGATGTCACCGGCCCGCCAACATCAATCAATGTCAAATTGCACTGCAATCCGACATCAAACAATGTGTGGATCCACCTGTGATGATCGCAAGAAGAATCTCAAAAGGCGCAGCGCGGCCCGCGACTCTTCACATGCCTGGGCGATCACTTAATGACGTTAATTGACCAGTTTATGATAACTTAATGCGTTCATTAACTCATTATTTTGGACGGCCCAATCAGATTCAAGCATTTGGGAGTTACAAATCCAAGTAATCATGTTATTAAACCCATGAAACTCCCATCATCATGAAGCATAAAGGTAATTAAAAGCCCACTACCTTCATCGGCCAATCACAAGCCATGAAAAAGGAGTTATAAAATCAACTTGTAACTCCTCATCATGGCTATCAATGCCCATAACCATCCCATGGCTACCAAAAGCCTATAAAAGGAGATCCATTTCCAAGAGAGAGGGGATCATCAAAGGATCATTAGATCAACATCTATCAACGTGAAGTTCTGCACTTCTCCCAAAGAAATCGAGACGAAGTCCTGCTACTTTGCTCCCGGAAGCACCACAAAGTGATCAACGTCCCTTGGGGGGGCCACCCCCCAAGGCCTCCTCCTTCTCCAACATGGCCTAAACGTGGCTTTTTAGCCCGTTTACTCGGTTTTTCATTGGATATAGGACCTTCTCTTGGTCCTTGTCCTTTAAAAAACTGAGGTTAGGAGCCAAGCCAAAGAATCAAAACATCACATGTTCTCATTTGAAGGACGATGGTGAAGTCCATACATGGCTTGCGACCGTCGATCTCAACGTGTCCCCACAATCTCCTGAGAAGTTAGATTCCTTTTCTTCCTTTTCTATTGTAGTTTGGATTTCTTAAAGAGACAAAAAGAAATCACAATTCTTGTCTTTCATATTTGATGAGTTTTGTAAAATCGCCTTTCACGGCAAACAAACAAAACGCCTCTTACGGCATTCTAAAAACTTGTCTCTTTTCTTAATATTAATGCAATTTGAAAAGTTAGAAAAAAGGATTGATTTCCTTTCCACTTGTGAAGGTGAATCTCCGGATTATCACCATTCCAAATTCCAAGTAGAAAGTAAACCTGGCATACCCGTACAAAAATGTTGATGCCCGAGATCTTCCCTCCTCCGCCGAGACCCAGGTCAGCCCCCGGGGTGCGGAGGGAGAGGACGGAAGATTTCCCCCTCTTTCGGGTCCATCAAAACCAAAAGAGGAAACAAGGAGAAAAGAAAGGAGGTAAGTGCTAAAATTTAGCTACTTTCCCAAAAGAAAGATATTTTGAGAAAGTCTTTCCAAAAAAGAAGGAAACTTGAGAGATTCTCTCAACGTAAGGATATTTTTAGATATTCTCTACAAAATGACACCATATGAGATTTAGGCCATCTCCAAAGCCTAAGGTCCCATGGGTTAGCCCATATGAGCCAGGTTTGACCACCTAGGCACTACAAGTGGCTTTTAGTCAAAATATTCCTCTTACCAAGAGCAAAATAAAAAAAAAATGTCCCATGCCTCTTTTGAGTTGATTGGACCATTCAAAAACAAAAAAGCCTCATGAGTTTCC
This sequence comes from Umbellularia californica, assembly GCA_028538565.1. Taxonomy (NCBI): domain Eukaryota; kingdom Viridiplantae; phylum Streptophyta; class Magnoliopsida; order Laurales; family Lauraceae; genus Umbellularia; species Umbellularia californica. The sequence continues at coordinate 13,867,884 of JAPQWN010000009.1, read as the reverse complement.
AAAAACCAAATCATCCAACCTCATGAACCAAATTGAGCCAAAATCTTGAAATTGACATTTCACAAAACCAAATTCTGGTCCCCTAGTTCGCCACATACAGCTTGTTAGGTCACAAGACCAAAACCAAAATCAAAATCCAAACCAAACCAAAACCAAAACCAAAACCAAAAAACTAAATCTTACACCCTAACCTGCCACATACAGCTTGTTGGGTCACAAGGTCAAAATCAAAAAATCAAATCCCGACCCCCTAACCTGCCACATACAGTTTGTTAGGTCACAAGGTCAAAAACCAAAATCCAAAACCCAAAATCCAAATACCCCATGTCATTTTCAAAACATTGCCTTGAAATGGTACGTGATCCCTCTCACTACCATAAAATTCCCCCTGAAACTCAGAATGCTATTAAAAAAAAAAAAAACAATTTGCTCAAGACACTTGGTCAAGTCAGAAGCTCTCCTTCAAGTTTCTCTTCGAGGCACATCGACTCCAAAAAGCTACTCGTCGCTGTACCTCGAGGGGGCATTTGTTGACACCAAAAAAGTCACTATGTCTCCTTAACATCAAGAAGCCACATGAAGCTGCATCCTGCTACAAAACAAGCAAAGCTACTCCAAGCATCAAGTCTTGTCAGAATTAGACAAAAACTGAAAGATCCTTCAAGACAGCCAAAAGAGGGGTACACCTGAAGTTTCGGGCCATTCCGATATCGTTTGGCCTAACTTCACTTCTCCGACAGCTAAACAAGCACTCCCGACGGCGACATCATCGAAGACACCAGAACTTCGATCAGAGCCTATGGATGGTTCCAAAATACCTCCAAAGGGCTCCATGCCAAATTTCAAGTCAAACCGACAACATTTGACCCTCCATCAACGCTTGAGCAGCAAAACCAAGCCTCCCGGCGGCAGGAACCACCTAAGCTATCACTCATCAAGCAAAGTATATGAGTGGCTTCAACATATCTCCAAAAAACTGTACGTCGAATTTCAGGTCATTTCGACAACGTTTGACCAGGTTTTGATGGTACGAAAGAAAATCAAGCCTACCGGCGGCGGAGCACCCCAGGACCATGACATCCAAAGCGGAGCTAATGGATCGTCTCTACATGACTCCAATAGGCTCCGCGTCAAATTTCAGGTCAATCGGACATCGTTTGACCACGTATCAAAGCTCGGCATTTTCCCCACAGTAAAATCAAGTCAAGCATCGACGGGACCCCAAACGGCTTCAAAACTCAAATAAAAGCCCATGGTTGGTCCTATCCACTGCTCAAGAAGCTTCACCTCAATTTTCAGGTCATTCCGACATTGTTTGACCTAGTTTCAACTCTTGACGGAAAATCGGCTACAAAGTCTTCGGCTTTCCTGAAAAGTGGGAAACTTTGTTCTCCGGTTTCGTGTAGGTTCTCGTCATGTTTTCTCCAAGAAAATCAAGTCAATAATTGAGGAAAAATGTCAAGAAAAATACAGAAGAAAAAAGAAACAAAAAAGAAGGAAAAACGGCCGAAAACAAAGCTCGGCGACCAAAAGGGCCAAAGCCCTATGGTCACCGGCGTTGGCCCAAGGTCGCCGACGACCCTGGGTGCATGGTTGCCGGTGACCCTGCAAATCCGGGTCGCCGGATTTCTCGCCAAAAGGCCCGTTTTTCGATCCTTTTCGCGTTTCAAGTGTTCCTACCTCTGTGATTTTTTGAAAATCCAATCTTTGATGCTTGAAAACCACTGATTTTCACCGACATCTCGGATCCGCCGACAAAAGCATGAAATCATCTCTGATCGCTCCAAGATCGCCAACCGGCTGACCAAGAAAGTATACTTTCTATCTGACCGATCGTGAAATCGACAAGATAGATGTCACCAGCCCACCAACATCAATCAATGTCTGAAATTGCATCGCAATCCGACATCAAACAATGTGTGGATCCACCTGTGATGATCACAAGAAGAATCTCAAAAGACGCGACGTGGCCCGCGACTCTTCACATGCCCTGGCAACCACTTAATGTCGTTAATTGACCCGTTTGTGACAACTTAATGCGGTTATTAACTCATTATTTTGGACGGCCCAATCAGATTCAAGCATTTGGGAGTTACAAATCCAAACAATCATGGCATTAAACCCATGAAACTCCCATCATCATGAAGATTAAAGGCGATTAAATGCCCACTGTCCTTCATCGGCCAATCATAAGCCAAGAAAAATGAGTTACAAAATCAATAAATAAAACTTGTAACTCCTCTCATCAATATCATCAATTCTCTCATTATGGCCATCAATGCCAATAAACACCTCATGGGTACCAAAAGCCTATAAAAGGAGGTCGATTCCAAGAAGAATAGATGAAAAAATCCGAAGTGTGATCCCAAGCTCTGAAAATCCAGAAAATTCAAGAGAGAGATGAAGCCCTGCTACATTTGCTCCCAGAAGCACTACAAGGTGATCAACGTCCCTTGGGGGGCCACCCCCCCTAAGGTCCCCTCCTTCTACAAGATGGCCTAAACGCGGCTTTTCAGCTTTTTTACTCGGTTTTTCATTGGATATAGGACCTCCTCTTGGTCCTTGTCCTTTAAAAAACTGAGGTTAGGAGCCAAGCCAAAGAATCGAAGAATCAAGCTTTCTCATTTGAAGGATGATGGCGAAGTCCATACATGGCTTGCGTCCGTCGATCTGAACGTGTCCCCACAATCTCCTGAGAAGTTAGATTCCTTTTCTTTCTTTTCTATTGTAATTTGTATTTTTTTAAAGAGACAAAAAGAAATCACAATTCTTCTCTTTCATATTTGATGAGTTTTGTAAAATCGCCTTTCACGGAAAACAAACAAATAAACCCTCCTACGGCTTTCTCAAAAAACAAACTTATCTCTTTTATTAAATATTTATGCAATTTGAAAAGTTAGAAAAAATGATTGGTTTCCTTTCTACTTGTGAAGGTGAATCTCCGGATCATCACCATTCCAAATTCCAAGTAGAATAATAAATGTGGCATACCCATATAAAAAGTTGATACCCGCGATTTCCCTCCTCCGTCCAGACCCAGGCAGCCCCCGGGTGCGGAAGGAGAGGACGGAAACCCGAGGGTCCATCAATCAGGTCTTGTCAGAATCAGACAAAACCTGAAAGATCCTTCAAGACAGCCAAAAAAGGGGTACACCTGAAGTTTTGGGCCATTCCGACATCGTTTGGCCTAACTTCACTTCTCCGACAGCTAAACAAGCGCTCCCGGCGGTGACATCATCGAAGACACCAAAACTTCGATCAGAGCCTATGGATGGTTCCAAAATACCTCTAAAGCGCTTCATGCCAAATTTCAAGTCAAACCGACAACGTTTGACCCTCCATCAATGCTCGAGCAGCAAAATCAAGCCTCCCGGCGGTGAGAGCCACCGAAGCTATCATTCATCAAACAAAGTACATGAGTGGCTTCAATATGCTTCCAAAGGGCTGCACGTCGAATTTCAGGTCATTCCGACAACGTTTGACCAGGTTTCGACGCTCCAAGATAAAATCAAGCCTATAGGCGGCGACGCACCCCGGGAACATGACATCCAAAGTGGAGCTAATGGGTCGTCTCTACATGACTCCAATAGGCTCCCTGTCAAATTTCAGGTCAATCGGACATCGTTTGACCACATATCAAAGCTCGGCATTTTCCTCGTAGTAAAATCAAGTCAAGCATCAACGGGACCCCAAACGGATTCAAAACTCAAATAAAAGCCCATGGTTGGTCCTATCCACTGCTCGAGAAGCTTCACCTCAATTTTCAGGTCATTCCGACATCGTTTGACCTAGTTTCGACTCTTGACGGAAAATCGGCTACAAAGTCTTCGACTTTCCTGAAAAATAGGAAACTTTGTGCTCCGGTTTTGCGTGGTTCTTGTTAAGTTTTCTCCAAGAAAATCAGGTCAATAATTGAGGAAAAATGTCAAGAAAAATACAAAAGAAAAAAGGAGCAAAAAATAAGGAAAAACGGCAGAAAACGAAGCTCGGCGACGAAAAGGGCCAAAGCCCTGTGGTCGCTGGCGACCCCGTAAATCCGGGTCGCCGGATTTCACGCCGAACTGCCCGTTTTCCGATCCTTTTCGCATTTCGAGTGTTCCTGCCTATTGATTTTCTAAAAATCCAAACTTTGATGCTTGAAAACCACTGATCTTCACCGACATCTCGGATCCACCGTCAAAAGCATGAAATCATCACCGATCACTACAAGATTGCTAACCGACTGATCAAGAAAGTACACTTTCTGTCCGACCGATCGTGAAATCGACAAGACAGATGTCACTGGCCCACCAACATCAGTCAATGTCTGAAATTGCACTGCAATCCGACATCAAACAATGTGTGGATCCACCTGTGATGATCACAAGAAGAATCTCAAAAGACGCGGCGGGGCCCGCGACTCTTCACATGCCCTGGCGACCACTTAATGTCGTTAATTGACCCGTTAACTCATTATTTTGGATGGCCAATCAGATTCAAGCATTTGGGAGTTACAAATCCAAGCAATCATGGCATTAAACCCATGAAACTCCCATTATCATGAAGATTAAAGGCGATTAAATGCCCACTATCCTTCATCGGCCAATCACAAGCCAGGAAAAAGGAGTTACAAAATCAAGAAATAAAACTTGTAACTCTTCTCATCAGTATCATCAATTCTCTCATCATGGCCATCAATGCCAATAAACACCTCATGGCTACCAAAAGCCTATAAAAGGAGGTCCATTCCAAGAAGAATGCAAAAAATCCCAAGTGTGATCCCAAGCCCCGAAAATCCAGAAAATTCAAAGTTGAGACGAAGTCCTGCTGCTTTTCTCCCAGAAGCACTACAAGGTGATCAACGTCCCTTGGGGGGCCACCCCCCCAAGGTCCCCTCCCTCTACAACATGGCCTAAACGCGGCTTTTCAGCCCCTTTACTCGGTTTTTCATTGGATATAGGACCTCCTCTTGGTCCTTGTCCTTTAAAAAACTGAGGTTAGAAGCCAAGCCGAAGAATCGAAGCATCAAGCGTTCTCATTTGAAGGACGATGGCGAAGTCCATACATGACTTGCGACCGTCGATTTGAACGTGTCCCCACAATCTCCTGAGAAGTTAGATTCCTTTTCTTCCTTTTCTATTTCAATTTGTATTTTTTTAAAGAGACAAAAAGAAATCACAATTCTTGTCTTTCATATTTGATGAGTTTTGTAAAATCGCCTTTCAAGGCAAACAAACAAAAAAACGCCTCCTACGGCATTCTCAAAACAAACTTGTCTCTTTTATTAAATATTTATGCAATTTGAAAAGTCAAAAAGAAGGATTGATTTCCTTTCTACTTGTAAAGGTGAATCTCCGGATCATCACCATTCCAAATTCCAAGTAGAATAGTAAATCTGGCATACCCGTACAAAAAGTTAATACCGGCGTTTTCCCTCCTTCGCCGATACCCAAGCAGCCCCCGGGGCGGAAGGAGAGGACGGAAATCCGAGGGTCCATCACTTAGTGGTGTCGACTCATAGGTCATATGCAAGCAATCAGGACATGTATAAAACACATATGATGTAATTGTATAAATGGGCAAAACGGGGGTTCTCAAGACACAAATATCATTTCAATATCGGGTCATGTACATCGGGGCTAGCAAAATGCTACAAGTATAGTTTCAGTGTTTCCGGGAATGATAAATCATAAATCCTTAATTTTTGGGAGTGCATGTTGAAATTCGGGAATAATGGAGTGCAATAAACTTTTGAAATATCGGGACAAGTATCAGGGTCAAGACTAGTTCAAAGTGAATAGGGATCCCGTATGTCAAATTCATTATAAACTTGGTACTCCTAGGATTTGGAGACATCCCGGGCTCCTTATATACCTTAGGAAATTAAAAACTTTTGATGAATCTTTGTGACGTGGTTTCCTTCTCAAACGGGCTTCGAACAATGCCTCATAGGTCTCCCCGATGCTAAGGGGTTCCTTTAAAAACCTTTCCCGAGCTCCAAAAGTGGTCCAGGCCTAAGAGGTGGGTGCGCTAGAGCAGAATAAGGTGCGCTCGAATGGACCTGGGCTACGCTCGAGCGGCCAAACGTCCGCTCGAGCAGACAGCCTGCGCGCTCGAGCGGGCAATCATGCTGCCGCCCGAAATGCAGTCAGATTGACTGCCAGCTCGAGTGGCCTGGTATTCGCTCGAGCGGGCAGTCAATCCTGTTGCCCGGGGAAGACCTCCATGGCCTTCTTCCCCCTTTTCTCCTACACATTACACCTGCCATAAAAGGGCCTCCTTGCCTCCAATAATCATCCATCAAACCTCTTCAAACACCACTTGAAACTCCCATCAAAACTTCCATGAGCATTCAGCCCAAATCTCCTTATTCACATTCAATCATCCAAAGAGAAAGAGGATAACCACAACAACAAGGGTTCATTTATGTCAGGAGCAAGAGATAAAATAAAGAGACACAAACCACATTTCCAAGAAAATAAATAAGCTAACAAAACCCCTTTTTATGAGCATTTATTTCATAATGAATGCAAGATAGATAACATTAATGGAGATGACAAGATCAAACTTGTTTGCCACGAAAACTATTTAATGCTCAATACCCATTCATCCACTTTCCTTAAGGTCTCTACTCAAGGAAAAAAGCAATAATCAAGCTCTCTCTCAAGGTAACCTACAAGGACAAGCAAAACCCCCAAATACAAACCCTAAAACAGGTCAAAACTAGGTATAAGAAGAGGAAAGCTTCAATAATGAAAAAGGAGCTTCTACAAGGCTAGAGGAATACCATTCTAAGAGATAGGGAGGGTGGCTTACTTGTAAGTCTCCAAATGGGCAAGAATAGATCAATGAGGACCTTGGAATGGGAGGTTTCTCTTCAAGAGTTGCATCAATGGAGAGCCCAAGTGGTGAAGCAAGAGATGATGACTTCCATCTCTCAATTTGTGCAAGGTTGGTGATGATTTGGTGATGGAAAAGCAAGAGGGAGAAAAGAAGAGAGAAAAAGCCCTAGCTTTTGTTGGGTTTGAGCTGGAAAAGGGGAAATGAGGAAGAAGGGTTCTCTTTTATAGAAGTTGAGTGTGGGCTCCACCACTAGAGATCTTGGGAGGCCGAAATCACAACATTTGGTGCTTCAAATGAATTCGACGAAGAAGGGAAAAATGATCGCCAAATTATGTAGTTTCCAAAAAGTATGTTTTTCGCGGTTTTTGGGGATATCAAATTTTGGGCACAGATTTGGTGTAAAAGGATTGTTTTGCCCTCAATACTAGAGAAGTCGGGTTTCGGGTTTCCGGGCGAGAACGGAATCTACATGAAAGTTGTAGGGGTTAACGAGATAAGTAAAACGGGATACGAACATAAATTATAAAAATCTCGAATAATTCCCCGAGTACACGTCAAGTCACTAAAAGAACCCCCAAAGGGTCCTAAAATCACCAAGACACTCAAAATTCCCCAAAGCTATAGCAAAAGCGATTTTAATCCCAACTTAGTCAAATTCCACTAATCACGCTTAGAACTAACACACGACTTAATTATCACTAATCGTGGACACTCGGGTCGGGGTCTTACACCCTCATTGTTAAATAATTAAGTGGGAGAGGGAACTCTTTAAGTTCCTACGGTCTCCATCATTGGTTTGTAAGAGACGTAATTGATTTATGTGTTGACCTTGGAGTCTTCTTCCTAATCGGATTAGATAATTATGGAATCTCTAGTCCAAACTTCCATATGGATGATTTAGGGTAATTATTAGTATAGGTATCTTCTCCATCTGATGGGACCAAATACAGAATAATGGACCTTGAATTAAATGATGGTATACACTTAGCTACAAATAACAGTATGCTCTCCATTTCAGTCACTTCTATTATTTATAGGACCAAAGTTATGGCAGCTATTTGCTTTTGCTTGGCATGGTTTGTTGCCTTGACAGTAGAATTAAAAGGTTATGTGCTATCTGAACAAAATAAGCATGGTACCTGTCCTCACATCGAGGCATACTATACATTGGTGTTTTAGATTGTTGTCGGATTCTTTTATTAATTGGCAGAGGAGTCATTTTCCTTTTATTTGAATCCAAAGATTTATTTTTGCCCATCATAATTTACTAAGTATGTAAATCTAGGTTTTAAGATGGGTGCCTTCAATCCACTTGCTGTTATTCTCAAAGAACACAAACTCACTGGACCTAATTACATTGACTGGAAAAGAAATGTGGATATTGTGCTAACTGCTGAAGATTACAACTATGTGCTCACTGAGGTTTGCCCAGAGAAACCTAAAGATGGATGTACCGATGAGGTCGCCATCGAGGCATACAAAAAATGGATGAAGGCTGATGGCGCGATGTTACATGTTAGCATCCATGTCAAATGTTTCGCAATATCAGCATCAGTCTTGTCCCACTGCCTATGACATCATGTACAGTCTCAAAGAGATGTTCGGTGATCAGGACTGGGCAGCTAGACAAGTTGCATTGAAAGGACTATTTAACACTAAGATAGCTGAAGGTACCTCTGTGAGGGACCATGTTCTGAAAATGATGGGACACCTCAATGAACTACAGGCCCTTGGAGCTGAAAATATGGGGAGACCCAGATCGATTTCATTCTCCAGTCCTTGACTGATTCTTTTGAGAATTTTTGCTTAAATTACAACATGAACAAGCTCAATTTTTCTCTGGCGGAATTACTCAAGGAACTTCAGGCTGCTGAGGGCCTTTTGAAAAAGCCACCTAGTGTTCATGTTGCTGAAAAAGGTTCTATTTCTAAGCCGAAAGGCAAGAAGAAATATAAAAAGGGTTAGAATCTTAAGGAAGTTCCTTAAGGGGACAACAGACCACAGGGTGGAATGAAAAAAGCCTAAAGGAAAGTGTATTCATTGCAAGTAAGCGGGGCACTGGAAAACGCAATGTTCAACTTTTCTCAACAAAGTAAACAATAAAGGTAAATTTGATTCACTAGTTGTTGAATCATGTTTGGCAGTTGTATCTATCGGTACCTGGTGTGTAAATATAGAGCCACTAATCATGTTTACAATTCATAACAGAGGTTCCAGGAAACCAGGCAACTAAGTGATGGGGAGATTTATTTGCTTATGGGTGATTCTACGAGAGTGGCAGCAGTTGCAGTAGGAGTCGTTTATCTAAGTTTTAGTAGAGATAGGACTTTAATTTTAAAAAATTGTCTTTATGTTCCCTCCATACGGAGGAATTTAATTTCTATTTCCAAGTTTGTTAAAGACAGATATTCCGTTTATTTTAATAAATTTGTGGTTATTAAATATAATAAGCGTTTTATCTATTCTAGTTCATTGGTGGATGATCTTTACATTGTTAATCCCGTCTCTCCTACAATGCAATTGATCGAATCAAATAACACAACTACACTACCGTGTAAGAGAAAGGAACCTTCTAAATTGAATCAAACGTACCTTTGGCATTTACGCCTTGGACATATTAACCTACACCGGATTTCAAGACTGGTTGCAAATGGACCATTACATTCATTAGAAGTGGAGGCCCTTTAGTCTGTGAATCTTGTTTAGAGGGGAAAATGACCAGGCGTCCTTTTTCGGCAAAAGGCTATAGGGCCAAAGAACTGTTGGAATTGGTTCACTCTGACCTCTGTGGTCCCATGAATGTCCAGGCTAGAGGTGTTTTTTGAGTATTTCATTACTTTCATGGATGACTACTCAAGGTATGGGTACATTTACTTAATGTGCCGTAAGTCCAAATACTTTGAAAAATTCAAGGAGTATAGGGTGAAAACGGAAAAGCGTTTAAGTAAGATTATCATAACACTACGATCTGATCGTGGTGGAGAGTACCTCTTTGGAGAATTTAGGGAGTACTTGGCACAAGAGGGGATTACATCCCAGCTGTCTGCACCAGGTACACGTCAACAAAATGGTGTGGCAGATTGAAGGAATAACACTCTTATGGATATGGTAAGGTCAATGATGAGTTATTCTGATTTGCTTAATTCTTTCTTGGGCCATGCTCTAGAAATGGCTGCATATATTCTAAACATAGTTCCATCGAAGTCAGTACCTATCACACCCACAGAACTATGGACTGGGCGCAAACCCAGTTTAAAGCATGTTCATATTTGGGGAAGTCCAACACATGTGTTGAAAGGGAACGCAGATAAGTTGGAACCAAGAACGGAAGTTTGCATTTTCGTTGGATATCCCAGGGAACAAAAGGTGGTTTGTTCTATAATCCTAAAGATCGAAATGTCATTGTTAGCACCAATGCTCAATTCTTAGAAGAGGACTATGTAATGAACCACAAACCCAAAAGCAGAATTGTTCTAGAGGAATTGAGGGAAGAAAGATCTACCTAAAATTTTCCATCGCCAATAGCACAGGAGGAAATACCTCAAGCTAATGATACTCTAGGTGAAACCACCAACAAGATGGGTGACCTTCCGGATCAGCATATAGATAGTGGCACACCAGGATTAGTTTAAGCACAGCGTGACAGTACTCATACACAGACTCAGGGTGTGCCTCTTCATAGTGGGAGGGTTATTCGTCAACCCGAACGGTATATGTTCTTGGGAGAATCGTAAGACAGAGTCCCTGGTGAGCTAGATACCGAACCCTGTAACTATAATGAAGCACTCCAAGACAAAGATGCAGAACTATGGCAACAAGCTATGAAATCGAAAATGTAGTCTATGTACCATAATCAATTTTGGAACCTTGTAGAACCATTAGAAGGGATAAATCCTAGCGGTTGTAAGTGGGTCTACAAGAAGAAAAGAGGGGTGGATGGAAAGGTTGAAACCTTAAAAACTAGGCTTGTTGCAAGAGGGTTTACTCAGAAAGAAGGCATCGATTATGAGGAGACTTTCTCGCCAGTAGCCATGCTGAAATCCATCCGGATCCTTTTATCCATTGCAACTTATTTCGATTACGAAATTTGGGAAATGGATGTCAAGACAGCTTTCCTTAATGGGAATCTTGATGAATGTATCTATATGGTACAACCAGAAGGATTTGTAGCTGAAGGTTGTGAGCATATGTTGTGCAAGCTTAAGAAGTCCATTTATGGACTTAAGCAACCATATAGATCTTGGAATATTCGTTTTGATCAAGCTGTTAAATCTTATGGTTTCGAGTAAAACCTTGATGAACCATGTGTGTGTAAGAGGTGCAACGACAATGTGGTGGTTTTCTTAATTCTTTATGTAGATGCCATCCTACTAATTGGAAACGAAATCGGGGTGTTGTTTTCGATCAAAGTATGTTGAGTAGTCAGTTCTATATGAAGGACTTAGGAGAAGTTAGTCACATTCTAGGGATCAAGCTCTTACGAGATCAGAAACAAAGAATGTTGGGCTTATCTCAAGCGGTTTATATTGATGAGATTCTTGCCCGCTTTAGCTTGCAAGATTCCAAGAAAGGATTTCTTCCTTTCATACATGGAATTACTTTATCCAAGGATCAGTGTCCTAAGACACCTGATGAGATAAAAAAGATGAAGGAAGTACCTTATGCTTCGGCTGTGGGAAGCCTCATTTATGCAAACCCGATATTTGTTTTGCCATTGGCATGTTAGCAGATACTAGTCTAATTCAGGGAGAGAACATTGGACTGCGGTAAAGCATATACTTAAGTACTTTAAGAGGACTAGAAATTATATGCTAATTTACCAGGCCAAGAATTTAATACCCATTGGGTGCACAGACTCGGACTTCCAGTCAGATAGTGATGCCAAAAAGTCAACCTCAGGATTTGTATTTACCTTGGGAGGTGGAGCTATAAGTTGGAGAAGTGTCAAGCAGTCATGTACTGCTGACTCTACCATGGAGGCCGAATATGTGGTAGCTTCTGATGCGGTCAAGGAGGCAGTTTGGCTCAGGAACTTCTTGATGGATCTAGAAGTGGTGCATTAGGTAAAATTACATATAATACTTTATTGTGATAATACAGGTGTGGTTGCTAATGCAAAGGAACCCAGGATACATAAGAAGGGTAAGCACATCCAGCATAAATATCATCTCATACGAGAAATCATACAGAGGGGTGATATAATTGTGACCAGGATTGCATTGGTGGACAACTTGGCAGACCCTTTTACAAAGAGATTACTAGCAAAGAGTTTTGATGGTCATATGGAAGGCATGGGGTTAAAATACATGTCAGTATGGTTTGAGTCTAAGTGGGAGATTGTTGGGAATTTATACTAAAAACATACTTTTATGTATTTATCTTTGACCGGTTCATCTTTAGTATACTTCATCTTCACATCTAACTGAGATTTTGTATGAACAAATGGTTGCATTGTTATTTATTATGCATGTGAGTGTCTTTTATTCTATAAAGTAGACAAGTTGGTGTGTAGAGTTCTACTTGCACACGGAAGACCTATTTGTCGGTTCTTATAGAATATAAGTTGTCGTTCACAATCTAGATGGATTTGGACACACCATCGGTACGATTGTAGCATAATGTTTCAGTAGGCTTGTCTTGGCTGCGGGAAATGGTATAATTTCGACTCATTATGCTAGTACACTTTGTGTGTATTAAACAGGACAGGTTTTGAGTTTATTGTCTTTATTCTGACTATATAAGATGATGAACATACAAATGGTTATTATGAGTACTTGTAATCTTAATCCCGATATAAATAATAGACACATACATTTAGTGTTTAGCATTTTGATTTACGAATGGGTTAACAATCTCAGTAAATTGGATGACTACACTGCGTGTATGGTGGATATTAGTTTATTGACGGAATCCACGTCTCGTAATAGGGATTGATGATATCCCCTTGATGAAGCTTTTAAGTTTTGATTATGTCAAACCCTGCAGGTGAACTTTGTATCAAATAAGTTAAGTGTAAGGTCTCAAGGAATTATAAAGATATCGATTAAATATAATTGTCAGTAATTATTTAATCGATGGATATCTAAAATCTTAATGTGGGGAGATTAATAAGTATTTAATGACAAGAAGCTCGAAATATAATTTTGAGAATAAGGACTGGAGTGCAATTACAATTCTTTAGTGGATTGAATTGTAATTTATGGAACTAGGATTCTAATTTGGGTCAAATTAGGGTTTCATGTTTCCATAAGGAGCATATCCTTATTTGCTTCTTAAGGTCCCTATTGTAGCCTATAAATATGCATTACTGCTCTCTTGTTTAATATACAAGAATAAGAAGAAAGAAAACTCGATTTTGGGAGAGCAAAGAGAATTCGCAGAAGGGGCCTACTCTGTTGTGTGAGTTCAAGCATATATGAATATAGTAGAAGATCTTGAGGTTTTCAAGTTACTGTGAAATCGAGATCTCGCAGGTATGATTTTAATCATATTCTTTATAGTTATTTCCGCAGTGTTGATTACGCAATATCTAGAGATCCTGGTTTTTACTCATTTCCAACATCTAGATCTTCTTGGAACCAAGAGAAAGTGAAAGGGAAAAGAGAAAATGGGAGAAGCACATAAAGAGAGAAGGAAAGGTGAATCAATGAGAAGGGTCACACGGTCTCTTATAAATGTGGAAAGTCATATGAATTTCACCATAGTCCTCAGTCACTAAAGATTGGGAATTTAGAAGGCTTTGTCGCATTGGATTGAAACGTGTCTAAAGGGAAAATATTGGGAAATATGGATATCTAACCAATGAACCCAAATTCACAAAAATCTAGAACGACAAGAAAACACCTCAAAACTTCCTAAAATTGCAAAATATTAACACCAGTCGAACTCAAAATGTAGCGAAACTTCGTACACACTATTCTAATAGTAAGTCGGACTCGCTTAGCCTCTAATTTCAATTAATTACCCCAAATAAAATTAATTAGTACTAATAACACTATTAAAGGTCGAGACCTTCACCCCTAGTAGGAAAGGAGCTAGTTGAAGAAATCTTAAAAAATCAGACCCTATTTTTAAATAAATAACCTTTTAGAATCCCTTTTTTAGGAAATGTCTTCAAACTCCAAAAAGACTAGGCACATTTAAAATTTTTCTCCATTCTATAATTACATTTTAGACGAGAACTAACCTTTTTCTTGACACCTTCTTGGACACCTTTCAGCACCACTTAATCAATCATGTACACCCAAATAAGACTAATCCCTGGTGGCGCCTACTAAACCCACACAATCGTACACAAAGGCAAATCTTGGGTGGTTTCAAATGTATGACGTGGGGAGCAAACCCATGCATACTACAACTCCAAGTCCAGGTGGGTAATCAATCATGTGCACCTATAATTAGTTATTCTAAAGAACAAAACAACCTTAATTTAGAGACTTAATGGTCACTCAGGTTATCAAAACACATGAACACTTGTTAACGGCTAAGCCAATTTACTTGCACTCGGTTTACAAAGATCCAGACTCAAGTCCTCAGGGATTTAAGCACATCCCAAAGTAGAATAGCACAAAAGGTAATTTCATAACCACATCAAACCTTATTAGAGTCACACTCACATAGACAAACATCATATCTAAAATATTTTCAATAGTTCAGAAGCTTCTGGAATAGCATTGAAAACCCATTGCAAAAGGATTGCATTAAGGTAGAGGCTTGACTAGAACTGCAGGGTAATCAAACACTAAGATCTTCTCAATGGAAGCAGCGAAAGTAGCAGAAAATCCAACATGAGAAGGATGGCCGGAGAAGGAAACGAAGTCCTCGGTGCTTTGGAAGGTGAACATGAAGACATGGGTGAACCCTTGTCGTAACATCTCTACGCTTCCTGTGTCATGCCCCCTGCAAGAAAGAATAATGCCATAAAAGCTCCAAATTGTTGGATTCTACTTTTTTAATTATGATAATTTGATTATTTTGTTTTCATTTAATGTTTATCTTCTAATGGTCTGTGAGTTCATTAAAGCCTATGTTTGTGATCCTGCGACACCGTCGAAAAAAAGTAATTTTATGTCAGCAATTTTTTTTTGGACTTTTTCAATGCGGAAGGATGAAAATCTAGAGAAATTATATCGAAAATCCTTTCTAATGAGGGTTGGGGATGTTTGCTCATGAATGATTTTAGCATTACACAAACAAGCCCTTATATTTAATATCAGTTTTTTAAATGTTGTTATGTTCCTTTAATATCACTTTTTTTTTTTTATTTTATGTTGCACTGGTATGTGGTTCTTCAAGATCATACTGAGTATCTTATAGGAGGATAATGTTGAGTTGATTTTAGTACCAACTCATGTTCTTCCATTTCCTCATTATTTTTTTTAGTGTTTTTAATAATTGGCTTATCATTAGGCATGATAATGATCATGACAATATCAATTAAAGCATTGTAGAAATCTTGTAGAAGGAAGGACTGTAAGATCCCGGTCCGACTTTTAATATATTTATTATATTTTAATTAAATTATTATTATTATTTTAATTAAATGTATTTTAGTTATTTAAGTGGTTAGGCTTAAGTGGGGCACATGTTAGATTAGATGTACGGTTTGGTGAGTTGGGTTAATGCGTAGATGACTTGACTCGTAGTTTTGACCCAATAACTTAAGCCCAAGGAATATTCCCATTTAACCTAATCCCTAGTTTTAATAACCGCACGTCTTATCTCCCCCCATTTATCTCTGCAACTCCTCCCGCTCCTTTTTGTCTTCTTCCTCTTTCAACTTCCCAAGCCCTTTGCAACTTTAGGATCCAGCCATCATAATCAAGATCTGAAGATACCATCATTCTTGGTTCAACTTTCTTATCTCATGTAACCATCTCCTCAAACCATTAGGAGTAGATATGTACTTTTAGGTTATGTTCTTAATCTTTACAATGTTAGGTCTTGGGTATGAATACCATAGATCTGTTCATCTAAATATCCTTATTCCATCTTCTTTGTCAGATTGGTGTTAGGTTTGTGAAATTTTGTGGGTCCACTTTTGGAAGCTTGTGTTGTATTAAACACAGGAATTTGAATTTAGTTTTAATTTTTCACGTTTTTCCCCAATTCTTATTTTAGGAGACGTGACAGTTGGTATCAGAGCTCAACACGATTTTAGGATATTAAAAATGGACAGAAATAATAGGACGTGGTGAGGATTGCGGATTATGTTAGACAAGCTTTACGTGCTAACTATAAAGTCTATAAAATTGTTTATTAGTTTGTTTCATATGATCTAACCCATCATTATTTTATTGTAGATCATGGCGCAGCGTACGACTAGATCTCAAGACAAAGAACCTGGGAATGGATCGAACAATCCAAATGATTGTTTTAATCAACTATTACAAGCTTTTGTGCAAGCCCAGACTACTCAAAATGAGCAGTAGAGAGCACGTGAGACTGAACAAGTTGCAGAGAAACAGTGAGAAAAGGAAGAACGAGCTGTTGAGAGAGCACAAGCAAACAGATATAGAGCAGCATTCCAGGCTTAGATCTTAGCCCTAACAGATCGAGCAGCTCAGCTAGTCCAAGTGGTCATGCCTCCAAGGGAAGTAGATCCAAATGACCTCTATGAGAAATTTAGGAAAAGAGTTCCTCCTGAGTTTCACGAGTAAGAAGATCCCATGGTAGCAGATGATTTCATAGAGCAGTTGGAGCAATTCTTTGTAGTTTTTCGTTGTACTCAAAAGCAGCGAGTTAACTTGGTAACCTACATGTTCAGAAGGTAGCTCTCCAATGGTGGAACTCCGTCAAAGCAGTAGTGCAAGCAGAGGTAGTGGCTGAAGAGAATGCATGGGAAACATTTACGAAGGAGTTTATGGTTAAATTTATTCCCAAATATGTCAAGGACTAGTGGAAGAGCGATTTCCGAAACTTGGTGCAAGGTGACATATCAGTGCAGCAATATGAGCAACAGTTCATCAGTTGGCTAAGTAACTCCCACACTAGTAGTTCCTGAAGAAGAGAAAATTAGGCGTTTTCTTGATGGGCTATCAGCTGATATCTACATGATGATTGGAGAGAATCAATGCTCGACATTCCAGGAGACTGTGAAGAGTGCATATTGGGCAGAAGGTGCACTAAAAAAGAAGGCCGCGGAACATCAAATCAAGATTCAGCAACATCAACTTAAACAGTCTTCTAGACAAGGCAATGCTAAGAAACTGAAGTTTCAAAGTCAATCTCAGTTGGTCAGAGACAAATATGTGCACGATGCTGGAAGAATCACCCTACTGAGCAGTGCTACAAGGAGACCGGAGCATGTTTTCATTGTGGGCATTTTGGACATCGAGTTTGCGATTGTCCCAAGAATGGTAGTTAGTTGCTAGCATCTTAGGTAGCGGTTTCTCATGCTCCATCACAACAGACTTGGAGGGCAGCACCTTAGCAGGGACCACAGTAGAATTATCGAGCCCCACAATAGTAGATGTACCGAGCACCAGCTCCTTAGTACCAACAATATAGGGGTGCAGCGCCATAGCAGCAAAGGCCAGCTCTAGGACAACAAAGGCCAGTGCAGGGACAACAAAGGCAATTCCAGCAACAGAGGCAGTAGCAACCAGTGAGCCAACCAAGAGCACCAAGGCCACTGCAAGGGCAGCAGAACCAATGGCAGCAGATGGGCATGGTATATGCAGTTACTCATGAGGATGCAGATGCTTCCACAGAGGTTGTGAAAGGTATTGTTCTAATCTCCAAGGTAGAAGCTAAGGCCATATTTGACCCTGGCTCTACACATTCCTTTGTTTCCCATGATTTTACTAGATATATCAATGAGGCTACAGTGAGATTAGATGTTGCTTTAGTATTGGGTACCCCAGTAGGCAAGCAAGTCCGTTGCCACCAATATTTTCCGAGTACCCGAGTTCAGGTTGGAGATTTCATTTTGCCCTCCAATTTGATACTTTTAACGATGAAGGATTTTGAAGTCATACTTGGTATGGATTGGCTAGCGACCTATAGAGCAGTGATGGACTGTTTTAATAAAACCATCAAGTGGTCATTGCAATCGGATACTGTTGAATTTGTTGGACGAAGGAAACCGATTCAAACATGCTGGATCTCGGCATTGGAAGCAGAAAGATTGTTGATGTCTGGATGTGAAGGATACTTGGCGTTTATCACGGAGGATAAATAGTCCAATGGAGTGGAGGATATTTTAGTAGTTTGTGAGTTCCCAAATGTTTTTCCCCGATGACATTCCAAGTTTACCTCTAGTCAGGGAAATAGACTTCTCAATTGAATTGGTACCAGGGACAGCCGCTATATTTCTAAAGCTCCTTATAGGATGGCTCCAGCAGAACTCAGAGAGTTGAAAACTCAATTGTACGATTTGTTGGACAAGGGATTTGTAAGACCAAGTGTATCTATCACTTTAGGATGCGCCGGTCCTATTTGTGAAGAAGAAGGATGGTTCTATAAGAATGTGCATAGATTATAGACAACTCAATCAGGTCACAATCAAGAACAAATACCCTCTCCCAAGGATCGATGAATTGTTTGATCAACTTCAGGGAGCTGTATATTTCTCAAAGATAGACTTGAGATCAGGATATCATCAGCTCAGAGTTCGGGATCAGGACATTCGGCATTTAGAACAAGATATGGCCACTACGAATTTTAGGTAATGCTGTTTGGATTAACAAATGCTCCGGGAGTATTTATGGCCTTGATGAATAAGATATTTGCTTCATTTCTTGACTAGTTCATCGTTGTTTTCGTAGACGACGTTTTAGTGTATTCTCAGTCTTGAGAGGATCATGAGCAGCATTTGAGGACAGCATTGCAGACTTTGAGAGATCATCAACTCTATACCAAGTTGAGTAAGTGCAAATTTTGGCTTGAGTAAGTTATTTTCTTGGGTCACATCATCGGTAAGAAAGGTTTGGCGGTAGATCCAAGAAAGATTGAGGCAGTGGTCAAGTGGCAGAGACCCTTGTCAATAACAGAGATTCATAGTTTCTTGGGTTTAGCAGATTAATATAGGAGATTTGTGAGAGGATTTTCATCCATTGCTACACCATTGACAAGATTAACATCGAAAGATACACTTTTCGTGTGGATTGAAAAATGTGAAGCAAGTTTTCAAGAGTTAAAGAATAAATTGACTTCAGCTCTAGTGCTCACATTGCCTACAGAAAATGGTAGATTTGTCATTTATACTGATGCTTCGAAAGTTGGATTGGGTTGTGTGCTTATGCAGGATGGGAAGGTAGTGGCTTATGGCTCTAAACAATTGAAAGAGCATGAGAAAAAGTATGCCACTCATGATTTGGAACTTGCAGCAGTAGTCATGGCATTGAAGATGTGGCGTCATTACCTATACGGTGAGAAGTTTGAAATTCATTCAGACCATCAAAGTCTTCAATATTTGTTTACTTAGCCTGAATTGAACATGAGACAGACCTGGTGGATCGAATATATGAAGAATTTTGACTTTCCAATCAAATATCATCCGAGAAAGCCAATGTAGTGGCTAATGCATTGAGTCGGAGAGCAACAACTAATGCATGTTTGAGAGCAGAATGGTCTTGGGTAGAAATTTTCCTCGATTTGGGAGTAACTTTGCAGCTAATTGATGACAAGGTGATGTTGGCTCACATGTTTGTTTGGGAACCAAATAACTTGAACAAGATCAAAAGCAAATAGTCAAAGGATCCAGAGCTAACTTGAGTGATTAAGCAGATTGATAGCAAACCAGATTTTAGATTATTGGAGGGTGTGTTATATTTTCAAGACCGGTTATGTTTGCCAAACATAGAAGAGTTGAAGAATGAGATCATGACAGAGGCACATCATTCCCATTATACTATTCATCCAGGTAGTACAAAGATGTACCAGAACTTGCGTAATCATTATTGGTAGAATAATATGAAAAAGGAAGTAGCAGGATTTACAGCAAGATGCTTGGTGTGTCAGCAAGTAAAGGCAGAACAAAAGCAACCCCCATGACTTTTAAAGCAATTGGAAGTGCTTGATTGGAAATGGGAACACATAACGATGGATTTTATTTTTGGGTTGCCATCGATTCATAACAGAGATAGCATCTGAGTGATAGTTGACAGATTGACTAAGGTGGCACATTTCTTACCAATAAGTATGAAGACACCTCAGGATGAATTAGCTCGAATGTATATGGAGAAGGTTGTCACAATTCATGGTGTCCCTTTATTGATAGTGTCTGACAGAGATCCTAGATTTTTAGGCAAGTTCTGGACAGAACTTCAGGAAGCTTTGGGTACAACGTTGAATTTCAGTATAGCGTATCATCCTCAGACCGACGGATAGACTGAAAGGATTAATCAGACACCAGAGGATATGTTGTGAGCTTGCATCCTTAATTTTGGGAAGGATTGGCAGAAGTGTCTCCCATTGTGTGAGTTTTCATACAATAATAGTTATCATTCCAATATCGGCATGGCACCATTTGAAGTGTTGTATGGACGTAGATGTAGAAATCCAGTTTGTTGGGAGGAGATAGGTGTTAGAAGTTTTCATGGCCCGTCTATTGTCAGTGATACCAATGAGCAAGTGAAGCAAATTCATGATCAGTTGAAAATTGTTAGAAGTTGGCAAAAGAGTTATGCAGACCTGAAGAGAAGAGATCTTCAATTCGAGATGGGTGAGCATGTATTTCTAAAGGTTTCACCAATGTGAGGAACATTGAGATTTGGACAAAAAAGGAAGTTATCTTGGAGATATATTGGCCCATTTGAGATCTTGGAAAGGATTGAAGAAGTTGCTTATAGACTAGCTTTACCAGCAGAATTGTCAGTGGTGCATAATGTTTTTCATGTCTCGATGTTGAAAATGTATATCGTAGACCTATCGCATGTGTTACAGTACAATCCATTGTAATTGTAGCCAGATGTTACTTATGTTGAGCGACCGTCTTAGATCATCGACACGAAGGAACAAGTTCTTAGTACTCGGACAATACATTGGGTGAAAGTTCAGTGAGAGCACCATAGTCCTCGAGAAGCTACTTGGGAACTTCAGGACCAAGTGAGGAAGTTGTATCCGTTTCTTTCTCCAGAGGTATTGTTTTTATTTGGAGGACCAAATGTCTTAAGGGGGGGGGGGGAGATGTAAGATCCCAGTCCCACTTTAGTGGTTAGGATTAAGTGGGGCACATGTTAGATTAGATGCGTGGTTTGGTGATTCGTTAATGGGTAGATGACTTGACCCAATAACTTAAGCCCAAGGAATATTCATTTTTAATCTAATCCTTAGTTTTAATAACTGCACGTATTGTCTTTCCCCATTTATCTCTGCAACTCCCCTCCCTCCTTTTCGTCTTCTTCTTCTTTCATTTTCCCAAGCCCTTTGCAACTTTAGGATCCATCCATTAGAATCAAGATCTGAAGATACCATCATTCTTTGTTCAACTTTCTTATCTCAGGTAACCATCTCCTCAGACCAATAGGAGTAAATCTGTACTCTTAGGTTATGTTCTTAATCTTTCCAATGTTAGGTCTTGGGTAAGAATACCATAGATCTGTTCATTTAAACATCCTTATTCCATCTTCTATGTCAGATTGGTGTTAGGTTTGTGAAATTTTGTGGGTCCACTTTTGGAAGCTTGTGTTGTATTAAACACAAGAATTTGAATTTAGTTTTAATTTTTCACGTTTTTCCCCAATTTTTATTTTGGAGGACGTGAGAAGCACTGTAGAGATAATGTATCTTTTTGGGGTCAAAAAGGATAAATTCAATTAAAAGAGAGAAAAAGAAAGGCGGACAACAAAACTAACCCCCAAAACACAACTGAGAGGGTGCTTCAAAATGAATCTCACCCAACAACAAATCAGAAGACCGCTAGCACAATCATGTGCAATTCAAAATATTTAACACTATCCAAAATATCAGAAATGATGGGTGCAATAGACTAGTCTTGTAAGACCCCGACCCAAGTGACCCCGATTAGTACTAATTAAGTCACGTGTTAGTGCTAAGCGTGTTTGGTAGAACTAAACTAAGTGGGATTAGTATAGTTCTTGACATAGCTTTTGGGAATTTTAAGTATCTTTTGTTTAGTGGGGCCCTTGGGGGTTTCCCCTTTTGATAGTCTTGACATGTACTTGGAGGTTTACTCGAATTCCCATAATCTTTACCTTGGTCCCGTTTCACTTGTCCCATTAATCCTTACAACTTTCATGTTAAGCCCGTGCCTGTTCGGAGCCCCGAAACCTGATTTTCCTAGCAATGAGGGCAAAATAGTCTTTTTACACTAAATCTGTACCCAAAACTTGATATCCCCGAAACCCGCGAAACATATACTTTTCAGAAACTAGATATTTCGGTGATCATTTCTTCCTTCTTCGTTGATTTCATCCGAGATCCCGATAGTGGTGATTTCAGCCTCCAAAGACTTCCTAGTGGTGGAGCCCACACCTAACTTGTATATAAGGAGACCCTTCTCTTCTATTTCCCTTTTTCCAGCACAAGCACAACTAAAGCTAGGGTTTCCACCTCTTTCCTTCTTCTCCTTGCTTCTCCACCACCAAATCACCACCCACCTTGCATCTTTTGAGAAATGAAAGTCATCACCTTTTTTCTCTCTTCTAGAGCTCTCCATTGATACAACTTTTAAAGGGAGACCTCCATTCTAAGATCTTCTTTGAGCTAGTCTTGCTCATTTGAAGAGTTTCGTAGTAAGTTTTTTTCCTAATCTCTTGATATTGTGTTCTCCTAGTTATAGAGGAACTCCATCTTCATTATTGTGAGTTTCTTCTTCCTCATTCCTTGTTTGACCCATTTTAGGGTTTTGTTTTTGGGGTTTTGCTTGTAACTTGGACCTTTAGCTTGGAGAGCTTGTTTAGAGCTTGGATTTCTTGTTAGAGACCTTGAGGCAAGTTGATTAAATGGATGTTTTAGTTTTCAATGATTTCCACGATATATATGTTTGATTTATTGTCTCATTAATGGCTTGTTTCACTTGCATTCATTATGCTATAAATGCTTTTGAAAAGGGGTCGGTTAGTTCATTTATTGTCTTAAAAATGTGGTTTTGAAGCTCTTGTTTAGAACTTAAATGGATCATTGTGGTTGTGGTTATTTTCCTTCTATTTGGGTTGGAATGTGGAGAGGAAGGAAGGGATTAGAGAGGGGTTTGTAGAAGTTTTGATATGGGAGAAGTGTTGAAGGTCGAATTGGAGGAGCTTTAGCTCATGTTATTGCAGCAAAGTGAATGGAGAATGAGAGAAATTGATTTGGAGAAGGGAAGACCTGAATATGAACCCCGTGAGGAGTTCCCGTGACTGGCGGTCAGCCAGTGGTCACCAAGAGGCTAGCCGTCTGGTGACTGGCGGCTAACCGAAGCAGTTTCGGTTACTTTTCCAAAGAGCTGCAATCTCGCGGTCAGCTCCACGGTCAGCTAGCGGCTAACCACCGAATCCATCGGCGGCTAACCGCCAGCTAACCAAAGCAATTCGGTTACTTTTCCAGAAAGCTGCAATCCCGCGGTCAGCTCTGCGGTCAGCTAGCGACTAACCTTCAAACCCATCAGCGGCTAACCGCCAGCCAACCGAATTGAAGCGGTCACAATTCCAGAGAGCTGCAATCCCGCGGTCAACCTCACGGTCAGCCAGCGGTTAACCGCCGGATCCACTGGCGGCTAACAGCCATCTGACCGCTAGGTAACCGAATTTCCTTGAATTCTATGAATAAAGGGGGTTGAAGGGAGCTTCCATTCCATTGCTTGTGAACCTTTCTGAGAGCAATGGGCACCGCTCACCTGGGAATGTGTTCGAAGCAGAGATGAAAGGTTTGTTGGGAGCCCGTTCGAGAGAGAAACCACATCACAGAGATTTGTTTAAGCATTGAGGCTACTAAAGTGTATAAGGAACCCGGCATGTCTTCCAAATTCAAAGAGTACCAAGCTTTCTTTATTATACAGACATACGGGATCCCTATTCACCTTGAATGAGTTTTAAACCCCGATGCTGTTCCGATATTTCGAAAGTTTGTTTCACCTTTTATTCCCGAAATTTACGATTTGTGATTTATCAATCCCAAATGCCTTGAGAGTGTACTTGAATTATTTTACTAGCCTTGACAGGCATGCCCGACATGATATGACAGTTGTGCCTTTGAGCACCCCCGTCTTGCCCAGTTACATTCTTGCTCTTGATTTGTTTTACACGTGACTTGGTTTATACGATTTGACCTATGAGTCGGCACCACTAAACTTGGATAACCTTGTCAGTCTGATCCACTAACTTGGAGATCCCCTACTTGCCCCACCAGCTGCAGTTTGGATCCCGCTACCCGGTTTATTAACCGTGGTCTTATCCCGATACCGCAAATTGCTACTGTGGTCCCTGATGCCTGGCTCGCTACCGTGGTCATATCCCGTATATAGTATATATATATATATATATATATATATGTAAATTTCGTTGTTCCTCCTCACTTCGGTGACTGAGGTCAACGCCTTGATATGCTTGCTCTTATCATTTCGGTGATAGAGGGTTTAGCTTCTTGTGGATGCTATCTTGTTTGTTTCCCGATTTCCTTGGTTACCTTGCATGTTTTATTACTGCATATGTGTTTTCAATTAAATGATTCATTTACTTCTTGAAAGTCATTGTTTAAACAGGTTCATATGTTTTCCAAGGTAAAGGCTTTTATTTTCGAATGTTTATATCTCTTCACCCATCTGCCAGACCGTCGTGTCTGATCCATTTCTTTGGTACTCAAGTCCCGTTGTTGGTTTTCCCAAGGAGGAGCCAGAGGAGGCGGTCGGAGAACCGCAGCAACTAGTTGAGTGGCGTACCGACGATGTTATGTAAACATCCGGTTGCTGAGATTCGAATCATTTTGGGGGTGTCACTAATTGATATTTTGGTGGATATTGTTTTGTTTACATTGGCCTTTGTTGGCCTCTATTTTTGGGAATTGTAATTAAACGATATATGTTCAAACTTTAACAGTACTTTTTGGTTACACTATAAAACATTGCTCATTCTGATACTCGTCATTTTAAATGTAATCAGCCTTGTTATTTTGGAAATGAATTACATGCTTGATTTGCTACACGCTTCCGCAATTATACAAATGTTCATGTTGTTGTGAAATCCTCACCGCGGACTCCTGTGGGAAATCACGTGCACGGGTAATGTGTATTCTTTTATTGACCCATGTACGCATTAGCATCAAACATACCTATGATCTTTTTATGTCACATACTTCACAAACAATCCCGATCCCGGATTGGTCCCTAAACCCAGTCCGGTGTCGCGACAAGTCTTGACCACGCTTAAATGCCCGAATCACCTCAAGTGAGTCGGAGACATTATATCTCGGAGTAGTAATAATTTAATCGATCCAATTTCAACCTTGTTGGGTTTTATTAATTTTGCCTGTATTACGTGGATCCTATATGATTATCTCCTTCTTCCTATTTTTCAAGGTCTGTATAAAACCAAATTCGCTCTTATGAAAGTTAAGATATACATTATAATGAGTTGAATTGAAAATATACTTACACTTCTCGAAGATTTTAAAAAATACTTTAGCAACTGGAGCAAATAATTTTTTGAGGACATTACCAAAGACATCATGTTAGGGTGCACACTATACCAATAAGGCCCTTTTAGTTGCTGTTAAACAGAAGTGGTCGATATCAACCCTCGCACGCAAAGAAAACAGTTTCCCGTCATCTTCCTCCTCTCTTCCCCAAACCCAATCCAATAGGGAATACCAAATGAAGAGAAAAGGCCATATTGGTCTAGACATATGATTTTTCATATAATATGAGAATTCCCACGAAGAAAGAAGAGGAGATTTGCAGGGGTTCCAATTTGGGATGAAGAATTTTGCAAATCACTTCTTTCTCCGAGCGAATCCTTATATTATCTAAAAAATCATAACTCCAAACTGATATTGTCTTTTCTCTTCATTGGTCTTCCCCATTGGGTTGGGTTAGGGGAAGAAAGGAGGAAGATGATTGAAAACTTTTTTTTTCAGCGTAGAGGGCCGAGATAGACTCTTACTATACAATACTAGGGTCAATATCAACCCTTGAAAAGTTGGTAAATTTTTTAATTTTTTTTTTCATTTTGGCTGGAAGACCACTTTGGTTGGAGGGAAACTAAACGAGCCGTTTTGGTATAGAGTGCACCTAAGGTGATTCTTTTTTGATAAAATCCTGTATTTGTTTTATAAATATGAAAAGTAGTTATAGATGGGCAGGGCAGTAAGCCTCGGATACCTGGGAGATGAAAGATTCAATTCATGTCATGTATTGTAAAGAGAATTATGCACACTACGTCAATCACATTATTTCTTATATTAGACTCTATTATGAAATACATAGGGTTTTCTCTGTATAAATGTTTAAATTCTCTTATGCAATAGACATAGAAAAAGTGTTCTTATTCGGGTTAGATACATAGATACAGAGAAGAAGAGAAATCCGGCTTCGAGTAGAAGGCGGTAACAGTTGTTCTTTCAAGAGATACTTTATTTTCATTCAACATAAATTTTCTTTCAAGTGATTATTGCCTATGGAGAGCATAGGAACATTTTGCCATAAACTTATAAAAAATACTTTAATTTTTTAACATTGGGGATTTCTACCTTAAATTTCTATAAGTGTCTTATTTCACAAACAGTCTTCACTTTTGTCACTTCATAATTTTCTAATTTAGAAACATTGATCCCCAATGAATTTTAATTGCGGCCAATTCATAAAACAAATCATTTTTTGTTAGAAACTTTAAACCCTATCAATGCTGCTAGCTATGATTTTTTTTCTTTTTTTGATGCATTTTCTCTCAAGCTATAATATAGATAATATAAGTATAATTGTTTTCTATATAAGTATCTATATTTACAATGTATATGGATCCCAATGACTTAAAAAAATACTATTCAAGACTTATGAGTTGATTTTATTCTGAAAGTATTTTCATCCTCGGTAGAGTTTTCTTTAGATCAACTTCTATTTTTATTATATCGAAGTTTAATATTTATTATTTCACTCAGTTTATTCATTTTAATAACACGTTTTATAAGATATCGATTTAATCTAGTTGTGAGGGAAAACAAAATGCTCCAAACAAAAAATAAAAAATAAAAAAATAGAAATGAAGCACTGTCACCTAGATGTTGTCACCCAGGTAAACTTTCCAGGTGGATCACCTATTAGGAGATGGAGGAAGGGAACGGCTATGTTGAGATAGGGGAGCACGAAATCTAAAATTTAAAAGGTCTAAGATAATAAAAGATATGACCCTTAAAAAATCAACAGCCAAACAATCTGATGACTCAAATTCAGCCATGACCAATATCGATTTTTCAAGTGTTCATTCCAAGAGGATTTTACAAAAAAAAAAAAATAAATAAAACCTTTAGGCGACTAGTAGGCCTACAAGATCATTTTAACTGACCTTTTATCATATCAGTCATTTTGCCTGAAAAAGGTGTTTTTTTCGCACTTTCAACTAGCGTCCCTAGCGACTTTAGTTTTATGACGCTAAGGGTCCCTAGGGACCCTGCAATGCACAAAAATTAGAAAAAAATAGGCGTATTTCCTCATGTTTCGTTGTCAAAAAGTCTTTTTTCCTTCGCCACGTTCATCTGCGCCCATTACTTCTGACCCAGCCGTCCAATTGGGGTCCCCTCTGCCTGTTACTGATGAGATGTCAATATCGAGCGTGGTCCAGACACCATCATCGGCTGTTGCCCAGACACCATCACTGCTTTCATCGCACCAACGAGCGTCGAGTCACAATGAAGGAGGGCTATCTGTAAAGCGTCTTCACCTCAACGCTTTTGATCACAGTGTGAGGAGCCCTTGGGGTGCTTCATCCAAATCTTCTTGGAGTGGAACCCATAGTGGGGTCATGGAGACTTTCAAATTTACTCCTTCATGAAATCGCAATGATAAGAAACCACAGAATCCCCCCCTTAGGTATGTACTTAGTGTTGTGTTGCTTGCTTTGTTATCATCATGAGGATAGAGAGTGACACACTAGCAAGATACTGGCACTTGAAGTTGTTACTTGCTCGCTCTTATATCATGATGAGAACATATAATAATTAATATACTGATACTTGAAGTATTTTTTGTGGATTGGTGCAGTTCTCCAAGTTGCTATGCATACTCTAATGAGATACTCTCAAGCAACCCAACTCCTCATAGTAGTGACTATACTGTGGATGAGATAGACTACCTGACTCCCAACATCGCCACCAACGCTGGCATGGAGACGCAATAAGGGCCTAACCTAGACGACAATCTAGCCCAGACGACTCAGAAAAGGCCAAAGGGGACCATCCAACAGCACATACATTCGACAAAGAGGATGTGGGAGGGGACCACAGTTGGCAGGAAGGCGAGGAGCAGCAGACGAAGAGGATGTTGGAGGGGACAACAGTTAGACGGCTGGGCCGGTTTCTCGGCACAGACGAACGTAGTGAAGGAAAATAAACTTGTTGACAGCGAAACACGAGGAAACACGCCTATTTTGTTCTAATTTGTGTGTACCAAAGAGTCCTAAGGACCCTTAACGCCATAAAACTAAGGTTGCTAGGGACGCTAGTTGAAAGTGCTAATAAAAAAGAAAAATGAAAAACATTTTCAGGCAAAATGACTGATCTGGTGCAAGGTCGGTTAAAATGATCTTTTATGCCCACTAGTCACCTAAAGTTTTTTCTTTTTTTCCTTTTAAATCCTCTAATTCCAAACTTAAAATGTATTAAAACTTCATCTCATTGCCTTTAAATTACGTTGTGTGTTTTCATTTGCATCTTAAACACTTCAAAATCAAGTAAAATAATTGATATTTGTATTTTTTTTTCTTTTCTAAATATTTCTCAAAATCTTTAGATTTCAGTAATAAAGGCAGAAAATAAACAAATATGTTAATGAAGCCCCAATAAATCCGGGTAATACCTAGAGCTTTTGGCTTTGGCTAATACTGAAACCATGTTTTACATTTAACAAATAAAAAACCATGGCATCAGCAAATTCACATATGGGCAAGTAACTGTTGAGGATTCTGTGTTTGGCGGAATTTTATTTCCACAAGCCCAAAGAGACTATTTTGGCACAGAAAGTTCCGTACAAAACCATAGAAAAGTAAGAAGTAATATGCATGCTACTTTTTTTTGCCGAAACGGTGTTCCGCAAAGAGGATGCAGTGAAGAAGAGTGAAAGATGATGAAGAAACCTGGGAGTGAAAAGAAGGAAATACCATTCAAAGCACTTGACAAGGTCAATCTCAGAAGCCATCTTCTCCATCCCCTTCAATATCTCTTTCACCACCACCCCTTCCTTGAATTGAACCAGCACCAAGTGCTTCAACTCCCCCATAGCTTACAGTCTGTCGAGAGGAGAGAACAGACCTAGCATTATATGGACTGTGGCTTAAGCCCCTCATCTGCTTCTGCAGTGCCTTCTACTGTTTTTGGTTTGGCCCGCCACTACTATTTGCACCATGGGGTACCAACACTGCTTTTCTTGATTCCTCGACAATATCACCTCCGTGATATTGAACAGCTCAAAGTGGAGAGGAGACCCCACCCTAGTCTTACCACATCGCAGATAGACATCCCCACCGACCGTTTCTGGAAACTCACTAGGTAATATTCGCAAATGGTCTATATTGTCTCCATCCATATGGGCCTATATATGTGTTAAAGACCCTATGGTGACAAGTAAAGATTAGGTATGAATCGTCTTGAAGTTATTGAAATTACATGAAGATTTAGAATGTACAATGAGGTAAATATAATTTAATTGATCCAAGATTTAAGTCAGTCGTGCGTCCAACACAGGCTGCGAGACCCACAGCGTTAGTTGGAAAGCACACGGTACCCTTGGATTTTATAAATTGTTTGCTTTGAATTAAAAAGTAGTTACTATATTAGAGTATTGATTGGCATCGAGGAGATAAGTTATTCCTAGGGACAATTACCGTGCAACATATTTAAAACCCGGCAATTACTCTAGATCTATCGAAAAAAGTGTAATTACCGTAGAGATGTTCGTCTGTAGGATATCCCACATTGCGATCACTACAACAATTTGCACTTTGTTAGCGCCAGTAAAGGTCTATATAACAATGGGAAAAACCTTTGTCTACGATTTATCTTGCATCGACAATCCGCCGGGAAAACTATGCCACTAATACCATTTGCCAGCGAAAAAAGGTAGCACAGGCGGCAAAAGGCTACACATTGCCGGCGTTTTTTTCGCCGGGAAAATTTGTTTATTTCGCCAGGCAAAGAGTTCCATTTTTTAATAATAAAATTTCAAAAAAAAATTTTCGCCATTTTTTTGTGCTGGCAAAACATTTATATTTGAAGTAAATTATTTTTCAAAATTTTTTGCCCACGCTGTTTTGTGGGGGAAAAGATTTATATTTTACGTAAATTATTTTTCAAAATTTTCTGCCGGAAGAGATTTGTTTTTTAAAATTAATTATTTTTTAAGGTGTTTTGCCGGTGTTTCATTTCGCCAGCAACATGTTATTGCACCGGTAAAAGTTATGGCAATAAATTTTTATTTATTTTATTTATTTGATTTTTTTATTTTTTTCGTGTATATACATCATTACATCCAAAACCAAATCTACTGTACACCCAACATCCATGTCTTTTCCAAAGCTATCAAGAAATGAAACAAGAATATTCATTCCACTTTATATTAATATTCAAATATCTTTACAACATTAAAAGCACTTTACTAGTACCATTACAAAATAAAAATCCATGCTAACATTCTACTCTATAACAACATTCAAAAGCCAATGAAAATTTACATCTTCATACATGATCATCTCATTGTGGCACTATTCCAACGCCTGTAACATTGTTTAAAAAAACTTCATGCATCTCATTTTAACATATAGCAATTTGCTACTCTGTATCCATTTTTCCTTCTTGTTGGCTGCATCTTTTCTGCATGGAATCTTTCAACAAAAAATTTTCTTCAATTTTCATTCAATCCTACATAAAAATAGAGCAAGGTTAACATATGATTAAGAAATGAAAGGCACAACGACTAATCCTCTTTCTTTTCTTTTAAATTTAACAAGATCTACAATTTAACAAGAAAGGTTGGAAATATCAGTGAAAAAAATGTAAGGTTTGAGTTACATATAGGAAATATAATTAGAACATACTAGGCAAAGTCCTGAAATGTTAGCTGGTTTAATTCTTGTTTGATTGTTCTTGTAAGATGACAATTAGACCATCTATTCTAAAAAGAATATGTCAAGAAAGGATAATGAGACGCGGAATTGACATGTTCCTATTCCTATTAGACAACAACAATTCAACTATGAACCTATTACTGGTTTCCCAACTCTTACTACCAATAGATAGTAGGATGGATTGACGACTTTGGGCAACCTATATAGGCTGAACTTTTTCTCGAACCATTAACAAAGAAGGAAATGATTTTTTAGGTATTTTTAGTAATACACAAAAGATTAAAAATCAAAGAAAGGCTAAAAACAAGATTTCCATATTGTCTTCGTATAAACCGTTATTAAAAATAATGTGCTTGCAATTTTAAACCATGAAACAAGATGAAATGCAATAGAGAAGACAACTCTTCAAAGTCTCCAAGCTATCAATCAAGTAGGAGATGATAGTGATGAAAATGCCATTGCAGAGAAAGATTGTAGCAAGAGCTTAAGGTTCTGATACCATATAGAGAAACAAGAGAATGTAAGAAAGGGGATGTGTTGACCGGTAATACCATGGTGAATCCTATCCCAATGTATTGTATTGTGTTGTATTTATATGAGTTTACAAAGAGAGAACTATACAAGGGTAGAGTTATCACTAGATAGAGTAATACAAAGATAGAAAAAGAACTCAATTAGACAATTGAATCGATGATGATGTCAATGACAACAAAAAAAAAGGCAAATTCAAACCAATTCACCAGACAGAGAATCAAACCAATGTGCCCATCAATCAAAAAGTAAAACAACAAAATCCCTAATCACCTCTGTACGAGCAAGAAAATTTTGAGAATGCATATTTATATTTTTGTATTAGGAAATACCTGGATTTTCGAAGGGGGAGTGCAAAAAGGCTGTAGAGATGTTGAAGCTGCTGCATTACCAGCAACATCATAGAAATCACAGAGCCTGCAGTGAGTGTTTGGAATATAAAAGGTGGGGTCGATGCTGCTGTTGGAAGGAAATGAGTTCAGCATGCGAAATGGGTAACTTGTGGTACGAGCCAGTTGCTGTGGTACCAGACTCAGATCTCCCTCTGTTGTCATCTCCTACAACACCAACTATTGCTGGTGCTGCTGTAAGTGTCATCTCCATCACTTAGCCTCTTTCTTCTTTGTCTCCCTGCCTTTCAAATCAATGAATACTAGAAGGGGTGCTTTTTTCTTTCCCTGATACGTGCCAAAAGAGGAAATCGAAGAGAGAGATAGTAAGAGAGAAGATGCAGAGGTGTCTAATGGAAATTTAAAGGGTTATTGTGGTGTGGTGGCAATCAGTTTCCAAAGTTTTAATACAATTAGTTTTAATACACATCACGCCCTGTTTAGAAACCACATTAGATCAATACTCAATCCAATGTGTTTCCATGCAGTCAGTTTTAATACGTATGTTTGCCTATAACAAGCATTTTTCTCAAGTTCTTTTATTTTACGTGGAAAATGAAAGATTAAGACTTTATGCCCTAAGTCTCAGTTTCCAAAGTTTGGTGTGGTGCAGCCATTTCAGTGCAAAAATGTATTTCAGCAGCTAATGTAAAAGCATCATAAAATTGTTTTCTGCATCTTGGGTTTAAATCAGCTTGCAGCAAAAACCATGTGATATAAGGGTATGATGATGATGATGATGCCATAGTGCATTTTTCTCTATTTCAAAGTAATCAAACAAGCTCAATATCAAAAACCCCCAAAAAATTTCTCATCAAGATGAAAATAAAAATAAAAATAAACCATCTCAATTGATCTTCAAAGAGCAGTCACAAAAGCAAATGACAGTACAATATTCTTCAACCAAAGTCCCTAACCCTCTCTCCAAATCTCAAGCCTACTAAAATTAAATCAAAACCAAGTAAAATAAAAATGATACAAAACCTGAACAACACTAACGGAACCCCATTTCCAGAGAGAAATGAAAGCGACCCATTACCCAACTAAGAAAAATATGCAAGACCCAGTTAGGATTTCTTAAAAATCCTCTAAAGTTATCTCTTTCACCTATTGGAATGAAAATGGGGCAGAGTAACTGGGTCAGATCAAATCAAGAAGAGTAAAAGAAAAGTTCACATTTTTCCATGAAAAAGAAAAAAGCCTCATTTTCAAGAGATTAAGTATCTAAAAAACCAATTTGCAGAAATTGCGTCTACTTTGGAAAATTAATATTGCAGAGAATGGTATCACTGAACAAAGAAAAACCATTCTATCTCAGAAATCACTGCTAATATTCCATTAAAAGAATAACTCATCGTAAAAACAAACCCTAAAACAAAGCAGAAGGAAGGAAGGAACTAAAATCGATTGTGATCTAACGGGCACAATCAAGTGCACGGTAAATGTAGGATAGCATCTGAACACATACCATCTGCTTCAAGGAGAAAAGATCCCACTTTGAAATCGAACAGTCGATGCTGGATGAGAATAGACGGCTGGATGGGTTGGATTTGGAGGAAGCGCACCAGACGAGGGAAGAAACCCTAGAATCGGGATTGCCTTAGATAGTCTGCGGACACATGGAATAGCATGCCATTCGATGGAGCCGGGAGAGATGAGCTAGATCTCGAGGGGGCATCTTCTCAAGCGGCAGTGAGCTGCGACGCATCGATGCTGGTGGTGGAAATCAAACGCACCAAAACGAGATGAACTCCAAACACTAATGCAAAAGAGAAAGAGGGTTATAAGAAGGAAATGCAGTTGAGTTGATATGAAGAAAGAGAGAGATGCTCGATTTAGAGAAAGAGGGGACGCTGAAAATGGAAAGGGGGCAGGAAGAGCTTCGAACATGATTTAGAGAAAGAGTGGACGCAGGAAATGGATATGGAGTTAGCGCAGGCGCGGGCGCGGGAAATAGAAAAAGATATTTTTAGGGCTCCACTTATTTTTTATTCCTCCGAAAAATAAATCATGGAAACAAAAGACTTTCCCGGCGAAATTAATGCGCCGACAGAGGTTAAATTAACAATTCCCATTACGCAGGTGAACTTTGTCGGCGATCTAGGTATTTAGCTGGCAATAAATATAGCATTTTCCAGCGACACAATTTTTGCTCCGATAAAACACTACCCTTTGCAGGCGAAAATAATAATTCGTTGCGAACATTTGAACCTTTGCCGACGAAAATATGTCGACGGGAAAACATTATCATTTCCCTGCGAAATAACCTTTTTCATCGTGGAAAGTTATACTTTCCCCGGCGTTAAATGTTTGCACTGGAAAAAAAACGCCGGTAAAAGTGCAAATTGTTGTAGTGGATATCTTAGAGATGCAGGATATCGCATTATCTGAAACGGGAAGACTTGCAGAGCTACAGTGCCATGGTCATTGGTAATGCTTCCCTCAATGTTGTGTTTAATTTTTGTTAAACAATGTGACCATTAATGATGATCCAAACCATCAGAAACATTAATACGGTCAAACACGGCCCATATACCAAATTTCAACCATTGATCTGTCTCAAATCTCGAGATATTTGATTAAAACTGAATAACCACACATCTATTTTTTAAACTTTTGTGTGCCCCATAATAACAATCAAAATCATTAATCTTCTTTGAAATACTGAAAACGGCCAGCCATAAAATTTTCAGCCTCCAATTTAATGTATAGCTACCAAAAATGAAGAAAAACCTTAGAATCGTTAATTTCACATGTGATATTATCACAGTAGAATAAATGAAACTTGAATAGTCCATTTTTTATTTTTTCCTTGACTGTGGGACCATCAAACCACCATCCGAACTGTTGGATCGCTGTATGAGTGTAAGAACTAATATGGCACTAAATTTGAATCTTTGATCTATCATGGTTATCGAGAAATTTGCAAAAAAAAAAAAGTGACTTATATAATACTAAATTTGGGCGGGAAGAGGTAATCTTGCGACGTAGGATATCACATAATGTGAAATCCTACAGATGAATAGTTCTGCTGTAATTACACCTTTTAAGACAATTTTTAAGGCGATTGTCAGGTTCAAAACGGGGCTTAAGTTTTTGGCAGATTTCAAAAATGATAAAATTAGAACGTAATTTCAAAATGGGGCTTAAGTTTTCCAAATGCATTTCAATTGAGGACATTCGGCGAAATTGGGGATCGGCCGTCCAATTTTTCTCCATTTGTTTCGAAAATCTCAAAAATGCGCTTACGACTTTATATTAAAAAATTTGTTAAGAGATCCACTTCCACCTTCCATTCATAGACTCTCAAATGCCCATCAGGTTCCAACCTCATATACTGAATTGATGATGCTAGAGGAACAAAAAATCCCTCATATGGCTGGCTTCGCTCAACCGACAAAATGTAAAGATCAAAAATGCCATTCTTGAATATCACATAGCTTGGTTCTCTGTTCTTCTTAGTGCTAGTGAATTTGTAATGACGATAGGCTTGTGGGGAATTAGACTCAACGAAAGCAGACAAGCCATCAGCACCAATAAATACATAAAATAAACCTTGTGACCAGTTCCACATGGAAACACGAGCTGTTAGCCTTTGTCCGACCATGAACTTCTGTCCAGGAAGCAATGTATTCGTCAGATGATCAAAAGATTGCGAAACTATGCTATTGTTTCTACCAAGGAGCATGAAATTTTCAATTGCTAAGAAACTCATGACAATAACAAACTTACCAGTTGTGTCAATAGACCAGGCCATAGAGCCATCAACATTAAGCAAGACTAGATATCCTTCCTGGGTTAGATGCATAGTTGCATTTTTTCCAACAAGATAGTTTGGGTTGGTGGATCGAAAAGGGCATTTTTAAAATTTTAGAAAAAATGAGGAAAAGAGGGTTGGTCGATCCCCAATTTCGCCAAATGTCCTCAATTGAAATGCGTTTGGAAAACTTAAGGCCCATTTTGAGATCATGCTCTAATTTTTTCCTGCTTTTGTATCTTCCAAAAACTTAAGCCCTATTTCGAAATCTCCCCTTCCTATTTATTGATAGGAAAATCTTATCCTGCCTAAAGCTTGCAATCAAATTGTCAAGTCCCTGGATTTCATGTCCCATCGAATTTCGGGTCATAATGTAGATGCTCTAATAATTAGATATTTAAGAAAATGAGCCAATAAAAAATTTCATAATAAATGTCAGAGTGAATTATAATTACATTAAAGGTTCCAATAGTACTGATTACAATATGTTTTACAACATTAACTAGTACAGTATTACTATAAAAGGACAACTACAAAATATAGAAAGATTAAATGTCATGTGAATGCAAGGGCTCTCAGCACAGCAAAAAGGTATCATCACCGAGGACCAAGTGCATCGCTCTAGCTAATCCCACGGTTACAAGCAATTGTTTACCTTTTGCGCTAGCGGAGGTAGTACCTGCTACCTGTAAGCACTAAGATGTAGTATCAGACAAAGCCTTGCAAACATCAATCATGAATTACATACCATGTAACATTAACTCACAAGTACAAAAAATAAACCAGTAATAGAAAAATGGATGAGTACAAAGTTGTATATCCAATAGATAGCGATAATAAAATCGGTACAAGAAACAAACCATCACACCATACCTATGAGCCCAATGACTTAGGTAAGCATATAACAACGTTGTGCAAATAAGACAGCCATAAATATGAACAAGGGCATATGCGTATGTTTCAAAATTGTAAGGAATTAGAATAACCACATGAGTATAAAAACATAATTTCAGTACGAGTACTCGCAACCGCACGCAATAACATAAAACAAACAGGGCTTGGTGCGTGTCAACTACCTTTCGGCACTCGTCAATGCCTACAACGTCCAAACTCGGCTCGTGATAGACTACTGTTGGTATAACTGATACTTACATAAAGCTCAACATCAATATGCCTATAACTTGGTATTACTAAGATGCGTACCGATATACATCTCAGTCCATAACAATGTCTAGTGCATATTGTAAAACCTTGACCCTCCCTAAGAGTGTTTAGTGCCTAATTAATCTTAATTAGGTGCCTAATGTATTGTTTTGGATGTGTTTGTGGCTGGATAGATATATTAGTGGGCTTTTGACCATGCCCATGTAGTCTAGTTTGGGGACTCTTTACTAATTTTAGATTTATGGGTATCACAGTGTGTGTTCTTAGTTTTATGTATATTTTGGGTGCATTATATAGGACATTTTGAGTACTTCGATTTTCATGTTTTGATCAGACCAATTCAGATCAGTTTTAGCCCAAATCCGACCCAAAAGCCTATAAATGATATTGCATATAATGACATGGACTTGCATGCAAAACTGAAAATTTTCCATTTAAACAAAACCCATCTCGGGCCAACGAGCCTCTTCCCCTTTGTTCTTTTTTTTGTTGGAACTCTCTCTTCTCTCCCTCACCTCCTTCTTCACAAATTCTTTCTCAATGCTCAAGTTAAAGCCTTGCATCTGGAATCCCTACAACTTGAGAGCATCTCCATCACCACCTTATTCTCCAAGAAATCCTATTCCAAATTCTTCCTTATCTCCTTCTGTTGGTAAGTATCTTCCTTCATTTCTTTCCTCGTCTTGAATTGCCAATTAAGAGGCAAGTGAGGTGCATGCATGCTGATCTCCTTCCATTTCTTCCTTTCACCATTCTAGAAGTTTGCAGTGAGTTCTTCTTTTGGGGGTTTTGGCCTAAAAAGATTGCTAGAGTGCAATAGACTGGTTTGGTGGGTGATTGAGCTTATGCATCAAGCATGGTAGGTAAAACATTTATAAATGTTTCATGAAGTTCTCTCTTTGTTTTCCCTAACTTGATTCATGCCTAGATTTCCCAATGCTAGCTCAATTGCATGTTTAAATTCAAAATTGGGTAAGAATGTGTTGATCTTTCTCATGCCTTAGGGTTTGTATGATTTAATGAGCATTTGGAAGCTCTTTACCTTTAGTTGAACACCTTTGGAAAGGCTTGTTTAGAAGGGAATTTGAACCCACCTGAAAAAAAGAATTTCCAAGTTCACAGAATGCAAACTTTTCATAGAGATTAACTTGCAGCCAGCCTTATGGCTAATCATAAGGTGACCGCGGGCTCTTGTTGAATTCTGGCTGTTGCTTTTCCAGAATGTGAACCGTTCGACATTTTCGTAATACTGTTAGCCGGCGACTAACCGTAAAGACCACTTGTGACTAATGGTGAGCTAACCACTAGGTAACCAACATACATAGGTTTCTTAGGTAGTTTTGGGCCTAGTCTTGGACTATAGCAATGGAACCATAGGACCTTAATTCTTGCCTAATGGACACCTAAACCTACGTGGGTGTTGGTTGAGCTACCATACACCCATGAGGAATCCCATATTTTGGAATTTATGTACTTTGAGCTAAAGGGGTTGGCCTAAGACATTTGACATCATCAAATGAAATATGTAACGCCATGTGTTTTGTATCTCGAAGACGTCAGAGGCCTTAGAACTACACAAAGTTGGACAGTGAAGCCAATGGTCCCCAAATCCAATGATTGGTTTGTCATTTAACCTTGATTCATCATATGATCCTAATGCATGCATTTGTATTCTGTTTCCAGTATTCTTGCATGGTATAGCTCATGCTCTCACATTTATCTTGTTTAGTTTCATTTATCTTGTTAAGTACTACAATTTGTGATCCCTTTATGCATTATAAGCTTGTCTATATCCGTTATGTCCTTCCATGTTATTTGTTCATGCCATACTCATGTTTATACCGTGCTATGCATATGTACCATGTCTTTCGTACGTATACTCTATTCCTCGAGTCAGCACCACTTAGCTTCGATCATATCTTAGTCAGACATGGCTGAGTGTGGATTTAGTAAATCTATAGACTAACTGCAGCTAGATTATATTATGGGAGTTGATCGGCGCTCCAAGTCCACGATGGAGTTTTCAAGCCCTATGCCTCTTATTGGTACCTCATGTTATTCAATGCTCATGCTCTCACCTAATTCATGCTTTATGTTTACTTGGGAGAATACAACTTATGTGGTCATGCCACTATTGTTAAGTTATTTTGTATCATGTCAATTATGATTCCTTAGGTTCATGCTTATTCTTACATCAATCATCCCTAGTCTTCGCTTCTTGACCTCATGATCTTTATTATCTTTGATATTCCTTTGCTTACATGTTATGCTTTATATTTGTTTATCTTGCTTGACTTTATGTCTAATGATGCTACACTTGGCATTACAGGTGAGAGCATGAGCATATAACTTATGTGGTTGTGCCAATCTTATTAAGTTATTTTGTATCATATCAATTATGATTCCTTAGGGTCATGCTTTTTCTTGCATCAATCATGCCGAGTCTTCATTTCTCGGCCTCATATGATCTTTTTTGTCTTTGATATTCATTTTCTTACATGTTATGCTTTATATTTATTTATCTTGCTTGACTTTATGTCTAATGATGTTATGCTTTATGTCTTTGGTACCCTGCAGATTGAGGAGGAGGAGACTCCCTAGCAATTAGTAGAGAGGACTCCCCATGATGTCTTCTAGACTTCCCTATGCCAAGTGCTTCTTGTTATCATATTCTTGGCCCAAGGCTCGTATGGCCATGTTGTTTTAATTTGTTCACTTTTTTATATTATGGGATGTAAACCTTAAACTTATGCTTCCGCTACTTTTCTGTCTACTTTTCTAACTTTGAAACTTGAACTATAATATCTACTCATAGACGGATTTATGCTCTTGAATACTGTCTAAAATATGCTATGGATGGATGAATGGATGTTGGGTACCATACTTGATGAATTGTATGGGTTATTTACTTAGGTGTTATAGGAAATTGAGATTTACCCATTGGTGATTGCACACATGACCTCACACTTGAAATCCTGTAGGAAACCGTTCGTGGGGATAAATGTACAATGAGACTTTGACTTGAATCCCCATGCATACTTGTGAGAGTCGTGTATTCTCAGGCTTGGGGCATGACACATTTCAAATGTAATATATCCATGTGATGTCATAGAAGTGGAATAGATGCATACGAGTGTGCAATTGCCTTACCAGTGCAAGTACATGCAAAAGAACATGTTGTGACTATGAGTTAACATCATTAGCCTAACAGAGCAAACAATTTATTAAGTGGGTCCAAACAAGAAAACCCGGGGATCAACACTAGTGAAGTATGCTAATATCATATGGGTTTGGGCAATGTGTAAGGTTTGGGTCCATTGTAACTCCTCGCATGACTGGGGCTATTTAAGGGACCCATTTATAAATGTGATTTTGTGGTTATCATGGGTGGAGTGGCAATTCTCCCATCACAAAGGGGTTATGTATTAGGTTCAAACTCCCATACCAGAGTTGGATCACAATATGATGGACAACACCAATAAGACCAAACGGGGTGAATTGAGGTATAATAGTCTCAAGTACGTCTAACTATACCATCTGTATCATACCCAGACAGTCGGTATTTTGATATGAAATGCAATCCCCAAAATGGGTAGAAAGAGGCAAGATGGATTTGGTCAATTCAGATGGCAGCAAGTCAGAGAATGCATGTTAGCCAACTGAAAGGACCAACCTAGTGATCCGGTCAGTCTAAAGATGAGAAGCAGAGCAACGAAAGCATGCTAAGCTCTAAAGACTAATGACTCCAAGGATCAAATGGGTACAAACTAGTCTGTAATCCCAAATTACAATTTTTCTTGGTTCATGTTAAGCTAAATGTAGTTAAAACAAGTGATAACAACATTATTCAACTCTACGCAATCCTAAGGTTCCAAATAATTGGGACCGCATGTCTTTCAGTGCTTCTAAAGGTAAATGCATTCGGGATCCTAGGTTTACGTACCCTTGACTTAGGGCTACTTTAAACTAGTTTCAAGATGGTCTAGGGGTGAACAATAGCTAACAGCATCACCCCCAATTGGTCTTAAGTTAAAACAAATGTCGTGCAAGTTTCGGGTTACGTGGATCCACCAAATTGCTAAGTTTCAGTTCTCTAAACTAAGGGTAATCAGTTAAAATAATTTGGTACAATTTCAGAGCCACAAAGGCCCTCAATTAAAGTCATTCGGATGTCCAAAAACTCAACCCAATATTGAACAACCGGTTGAAATCGGACCAGTCACTCGAATTGCCAGTTAGTCATTGGGAAGTCCAAATCGCCGGTGGGGAATGGTTCAAGGGTGTATGGGAGAAGTTTGATCAGATTCAAGCCCCACCTAACATGTTTCTAAGGTCTGCAAACTATCAGGAAGGCTTCAGGAACAAAACCCACCCATAACAAGTCAATATAGAATTCTGAAGGGGGACCGCCAACTGAAATCTTCAAACAATCGGGTGGCCCCCTAAAGGCCACATGGTTTACAGTGAAGACTAGCCAGCCACACCATAGTGTAGCTGGTGGTATGCCATAATTAGGTTTTACACAAGTTTTGGCCCCTGTTTGTGGTCGTTTTATGTCCAGAATCCTTTCTAATTTTCCAAGGAAATGAAATACATCAAATTAGCCAACTTAAACACAATTTTGAGCTTACAACATGGGTGTTCCAATACTTAGAGGGTAAAAGACATGAAACCAACAAAAATCACGTGCATGTTATGTTTTTTAGAATTAGCACTTTCCAAGGCTTCCTTAAGCTCCGCAAGGACTCTAGATTACTCCCGAGTCTCTAAAATCACTCCTCCATTATTTTCCCTCATTTTCTCTACACCAAACCCACCAAAAAACAAGAGTTAGGGTGGAGATGGAAAGGAGGATTGCATGTCTCGATTTGTGGCCAAAATGCATCCCAAGACTCGAACCTAAAATATGGAAGTGAGTGTTCACCTCAAGGTGGTCAAACAAAGACGAATGCACAATCCTGTGGCTACCATGAGTTAAATCCGACAATCAAGATGGGTTGGACGAATTTGGTTGATCGGAGAAGGAAGGGGAAGAAGAGTGGAGGAGATCGGAAGCGGTCTCGCACGATTCGGCAGAGAAACGGGAGAAAACGGAGATGGAGACTCCAAACAGTAGGGAGCTGCTGCTTCTTGTCATTTGGAATGAGAGGGAAACGAGAGAGGAGAAATGGAAGAAGGAAAATAGGGTCCAACCTTATATAGATAGATATGTGACATGGGCCCCACCACTTAGTGGAAATTGATTGGCGAAAACGAAGGTCTTTCGGACCTTGCATGACTTCGGCCCAAGAACAAAAGTTTCTCGAAATTAAAAGATATTTCTATTGAATTAAGACTGGCAATGTTTCTAGGCCTTTTGCGGAAACTCAACTTTTTACAAAAAGGACAATTTTGCCCATAGTGATAGTTTTTTTTTTTTTTCTTTTTAGTTTAGAAATGAGGGGTTTTCGAACTTTGTATGGGCACGGATTTAACACAGACTATGTTGGGTATGACAAGACCTATCTTTTTAACCCATAATAGTATGTTTACAAAATTTCCAAAATAACTTGAATGTTTCAGAAACCCAAACTAAATACTTTCAAGTGCCGAACTTGGTATGAATGCTCACAGAAGTCTCCAAAATTTTACCACACATTATTCTAACCTTCTAAATCAAACAAGCACTCTCAAAACAAACTCCCCATCTTTCCTTGAAGTTATGAATAGGTCCTCAATTACCCCCAACTTGACCAATCCGCGACTAGCCTACTTGGAACACTACTGTAACAACTAGAGCCACCAAACTAGCAACTAAACACACTTATTAGCAAATACAAATCATGAATCATTAGTATTTATAATTAACTAACTACCATGCATAATTAGTCGGGGTCGGGATCTTACACAAAACATCACTAAAGGTGGGATTCCCATAAACTTCACTGAGTCCCATATGATGAATTGCTTATATGGGCAGTGCATAGGAGGATATCGTCATTTATTAGTCTCCTTAGAGTCATGATTTCTACCTTTTATAGATCATCTCTCTCTCTCACTCTTAAATTTCCAACATGACTTGAACCCATAACTTCAAGATTGCAATTCCTAATATTAATGATGTTCTTATTTAAATTTTGATATATTAAAAATATCCTAAAAAAAGGCTAACATCCACAGCCCTCCTAAGTATGTTCTTGATCAAACTGCACACTGAACCAAGAGAAATTAAAGGATAGAAAACCCATATTAAGTGGTGAAATGACAAAAAATCTAAAGGTGGTGAGTTGGTTATTGGATTCCTAAGTGGTGGTGTTTTTTCTTGCTTCTCAATGTCTGGGTTTTAATAGAGAAAGCAATGAATGAGGAAGTTAATCTTGAAAACTCTTCTTTTAAAAAAATTATTAAGGCTAAATATCACTTCTATTACTACTACTACTACTACTACTACTACTACTACTACTACTATTTGACTTTAATAATAAAAAAGTGGCTCTTCAAAACTATTTTTTCTTAATTTTTCAAAAAGGAAGTTAGGATTCTCCTCTAAAATATCTAAAAAGGATTATGATTTTTCTATTGTGAGTCTTTTCTCCTCTCACTATTCTCATCCAAGTTGCCTTAAAAGCTAGTAGGAATAAGGCCCCATTATCATTGTCGTCATCAAAGCCTTGTCCTAGCCATTCTGGGGTCGGCTACACAAATTTTGTTTCTCCACTCCGATCAATTTTGAGCAAAATCCTTAGATAAGTTGCTCTTCTTCATATC
The DNA here is from genome assembly GCA_028538565.1 of Umbellularia californica. NCBI lineage: Eukaryota > Viridiplantae > Streptophyta > Magnoliopsida > Laurales > Lauraceae > Umbellularia > Umbellularia californica. The sequence goes on along the minus strand of JAPQWN010000009.1, from coordinate 13,824,265 downwards.
TATTTTTACAACCGCCGTCCATGTACTATTTGGCATATCCCCTTGGTGTTCCATCAACCCTAATAGACAAAGTTTTTCTTACTGGCATTGTCGCCGACCTGCTTTGGACATGACCAAACCATCTGTCACGACCTGGGCCCAAGATTCGATCAATCTAGATTAACCACGGGTAGCGAGTACTTCATACTTACTCCCGTAAACCCCGAATTAACCAAGTTAAGATGAAATCCATAAGGGATCTATCATACGTACGTGTTGAATGTATAATTTTGCGGAATATACATACACACCGACGAAACAACTAAACGAATACTTTACATTAAAAATAGCGTCCAATATATACATTTCATTTTCTATCAAAGTCAACAACTGCATATTCAAATACAATGCAGGTGACATCTATTTACTATTCAAAATGAAAAATATTTCCCCAAAATGTTCTATTCCTTGGCACTCCGATTCACGTCCATTCGATTAAACCTCCACGAGGTATTGGATGGGCCTCCTCCACTGGCAGCACGGCCTCTGCATTACCATCACGGGCAACCAGGCCTGTAATGTTCATCAATAACACTGTGTACACAACGGTTCAACAATGTATATATAGATCTATGATAGTAAATGCTAATTATGTCAATTCATTGATTTAACAATTCTATACAATCAAATCTATAACAGTTTCCTGTACAGTGGAATCAGGTAATAATAATTACTACATTGGCAACTGCAATAGCATTTGTTTCAATTCAATTCAGTTCTTCCTGATGGAAGTAGTCATTCATTTCATATTTATTCATTTCATTCGTTCACATTCACTTCATTGATTACATTGAGCACTTATTAGGTGGCTTATCAAATGGGACTTTTTAGTCCATAATATGTGGGTTTTCATTCAATAAATGTTTTCATTACATGACTTATCAATGAGAGACATTTCAGTCCAATATTATTAGGTTGCTTATCAATTCATTGACTTTTAGGTCTATACTGTGTGGGATCTACCAGCGTCTTAATCAAAGATCACTGGCATCACCACGGAGCTCTGGAACACCCTAGTCTATCTACTGCAGTAGGATTGTTCATTAATTCATTGTTACCTTTAGTAATTATTCGTTATTCAGTGCTACATTTAGTAACTATTCATTATTCAATCATTAGTTCAGTTAAGCTCTATGACGATCTTTAGAAACCACTATGTAGTGCCAGACTCATAAATCAAATCAAATATGTCATTCTATTCAATTCTATTATAATTCTAAACAATTATCTATACCAAACAATTGAATGAATGTTCGTTATCAATGTACGTGTTACTGTAGATGACATTACCTTAATTGAATTTGTACATTAAGATAACCTTAGTTAACACTTATAAAGGTTTAGATACCACTAACATTAACCATGGTGATAAGGCTTTCATTTCAGAAAAATCAGACCTCAATCTGAAATTTTCCTCAAGTTCGGTCACCTTGGCGGTTACCTGTTAGTTAACTAAATTCTGGATGGCAGCTAACCGAATTACATTCGGTCAGTTTTGCAGAACCTTGCAGTTTCTGATGCATTTTCTCAATTCGGTCACCACGTCGGTCACCTACTCAACTAACCGAATTCTCAAATTCGGCTAGCCGAACATATTTCGGTTACCCTGCGGTTAGCTTTCCAGAAGCTTGTCTTCTGATGCAAATTCCTGACCTAATTTCAGTCACCTTACAGTCACCTCTCGGCTAGCTAAATTCACAAATTTGGCTAACAGAAGTTTTTTGGTCAGCTTTCCAGAGACTGACATTTTCTGCGAAAATCAACCCAGGTGGGTCAGTCAGCGGGCGGGCCGAACTGCTCCCAGAACTTCATTTCAGAGCTTCAGAAATTCTGAAGCAAAATATGGAATTTGAGCTCCTTGAGCTCAAATCACTTCAATATCATCCTAGATCATAGAAGATGCATATACCTACCTTAATTGAAGATCAAATTGACAAAACCCCTTTGCTTTGCTTGGGTTTAAGATGGAAACTTCTCAATTTGAAGCTTCTTTTCAACCTAACCAATATCCATTTCCAAAATAGAATCCCTATTAGTTGTTTGTGCTAGGAACCATGCCTAAGCACTCAATAAAACTTGAAAAACTTTAAAAGAGATCAACTACTCACCTATAGTCTTTGTGGAGAGAAATTTGGACTTTCTCTCAAGCTTTATCTCCAAGAAAACTCAAGAAGAAGATGAAGCCTCTTTAAAATCCACATGTAAAGCCTTAATCTTGATGCTTGTTGGAGAGAAAATGGAAGGAGAAGAAGAAAAGGAAGAGCCTAGGGTTTACTCTCCTACACTTAGGCTGAAATTGAGATGAATGAACTCATTTTGGGTTCATCTTAGCTTATATGAGCCCAAATTTGCATTTAGGCCCTCCACCCCCTAACTTATTTCAATTCAAGCCAAATGAAGGGTCATTTGATCCGTTTCTCATCAAGCGACTTCAAGTCTTTTATAAAAGTTAAAGTACTCATTGATATATGCGTGTTTGTATATATCAAGAGTTTCCGCATTCTACAAAATACATGAAGATTCGTATTTATGAAAAAGTTCTTGTTATCTTAGTTTAAGTCTAAAATCCATTCAATTCATTTAATATCCTTAATTATCATTTCGTTAAGCCTAAATCATTCATTTTAGGCTAATTCAATTCTATGTGGTCATAAACCATCATTAGCCTAATTAAACATAGTTAATTAGATTTAATTTTCAATCAATTAGAGTTAATCTCGATGGACGGGGTCTAACACCATCTTCAACGGATTTCTCTAATTTTATCCTCTATTGATGCTTCCCCTAAATGCTCTCGAAAACACTCATTTTTAATTTTATCATTCCTACTTTTACCACACATCCACCTCAATACTCACATCTCTTCTACATCCATTTTGTGTATATATTGCTTCTTGATTGGCCAATATTCTACTTTGTAGGTCATAATTGGTTTAATCGCTATCTTGTAAAATTTTCTCTTCAATATTGTTAGCATTTGTAGGTCACAAAGCACTCCAAGAGTAAGTCTCCACTTCAACCCTCCCACTTTTACCCAATGTTTGACATCTTCATCAATATCCCAATCCTTACTAATTATGAAACTAAGGTAACATAAAGAATCTCTTCATGGTATCTCATGGTCTTCAATTCTCATAGTAGTCTCGACTCTTTCTATATGCCCACTGAAGTTACAAGCCATATATTCTATCTTTGTATGGCTTATAGCCTTTGGATTATAAAGCCTACTATCATCTCTCAAGTGTTACATTCATGCCATCTCTTGATTCATCTACAAATAACAAACACTAAGGAACCTCTTCTTTAATATGAGCAGTTAGCTCTTCCATAATCATTGAAAAGAGTCATTTCATGGTGACACCATAGCCTAACAGACTTTCATGTGGCAATTCAGGAGAAAGCTTCTCCCAAAACATGTTACTCAGCAGACGAAGGATGAATTTGAGAAGTTAGTTTAGGGTAATATGTCGGTAGCAGACTATATTCACCAATTCACTAGACTGTCAAGATTTAACCCTAGATCAATGGGCACTAAGTTGAAAGATTTATGGAGGGGTTGAAGCCTGAGATTCACAAAGATGTGACTGCTGTGATGAAACCTCTTAATCTTGAGGAGGTAGTTGGTAGAGCAAACTGGTTTAAAAAAGAAAACCAGAAGATCCAACGGCATAAGGCAAAGAGAATGGAAATGGTTTTAGTTCCGAAGGGCATTCAACAGTAAAGTATGAAATAGAAGCCAGGAGGGAGCTCTTAGAAAGTGGTGTAATGTGAATTTTGTAGAAAGAGGTATGATTCGAGTCAATACTGTAGGCAGATCAGAGTTTGTTTTCGGTTGCGGTTCACTTGATCACTAAATAAAAGATTGTCCCCAAAGACAAAGTTCTGGTTTCCAAGTTCCATAATAGATTGTGAGGCCTTCATTCCAAGCACCCCAACAGAGGCAGACCATGCTAGTGCTTTAGAGATCAGCTTAGAAGTAGCCTAGGCCACTGGTGTAGCTGCAAAGGCCACCTCGGCAATTTAGGCAACAACAAAGGCCTCAAATTGCGAGACGTGTATATGCACTCACTCGAGTAGATGTAGAGGCTGCAGGGAATGTGGTGGAAGGTATACTTTTGTGATTATGGTGCTAAAATAATATTTGATCATGGCTCTACCCATTCCTATATTCCTCCATCTTTTGTTGTTGTTATTGGTGGGAGTCCAACAAAGTTACAATATATCTTAACTATCTCAACCCCTATAGGTAAGAAAATGGTGTGTGATATTTATTATTTAGATTGTAGAATCCAGATAGGGGATTTTAGTTAATCTTATTGTGCTGGATATGCATGATTTTGATTTGATATTGGGAATGGATTCATTGTCTATACACCATACTAGTATGTACTGTTTTAGGAAGACAATTAGTTTCAGAATGGAAAAACCTAGTCCAAGTTAGTTGTTTGAAGGGACTAAGAGGAGCAACAATGCCCCAATGATTTTGGATTTTAAGGCTAAGAAATTAATTCAAAATGGTTATGAGAGGTACATTGCTTTCATCACTGAGAATAAGTAGCCCAAGAAGTTGGAAGATATTCATGATGTTTGTGAGTCCCCAAATGTATTTCCAGAGGAGATTCTCGGTTTTCCACCGGTGAGGAAGATTGACTTTATCATTGAGTTGATGCCAAGGACTACTCTATTTCTAAAGCTCCTTATAAAATTGTTGGAAGTAGATGGGCCTCGTGGATAGATTTCCAAAACTTTCGACCCACTTGATACAGGGATCAAGTACCCATAAGGCTATAAACCATATTCAGGATGCATAACCCTCAATCTCATGATCCTGTACAGTATAAAAAAAAAAAACTATCTAAAAGATAGAACAGTAGCCAACAAGCATCCATAAAAGTCTACAACATGCAAGGAAGTATATTATACCTTTGAAGCTCGATTGTGCTCTAATGGAGAAGTTGATGACTTTCGTTGATGTAGAACTCTTCTACAAAATAAGATCAGAATCTCCAAGACCTCTTAGCCTTCCACGTTATGACCGAATTAGATCTCTCTTCTCAAGAAGATTGGTGGAATCTCCAAGAGAAAACCCAACTCGAAACTCCAAGGAACTAGAAGAGGAAGAGAGGAGAGAGCAGTGCAACAATTGCACAAAAAGAGGATGGACGTTTTTTACTCCAATAGATGGACGTCCATGAAGGGTTCTATTCCCTTTTATAACCTTTCAATACTCATCTTTTCCTAATTGAAATAGAAGTCTCACTTCCACAACAATTAGTAAGTATACTATAACCACTATTTAGAAGTCCTACTCCAAATAGAAATAGTAACTTTCTAATTCATTCCTTTTAGAGTTCAAGCATGATTAGTATCTTTCTAATAACTTGGGCTAGCATGGGGACCACTAGGGATTCCATAGAAAGTTGGCTCCAATTGGGACACGCGACCCCATATCTCATGTGCAATCCGGGCCCATAGTTAATTGCAAAAAATTCCACTATTTAAATGAAATTGCACTTCAGTCTTAGGAATAAATTACAATAAAGACCTTAAACTTCCCAATTACCTCAAGTAGGCCCCTCTATCAATATCCATGGATCAATTGGAATAAATATATCTCTTCCAATCTTAGTTCCACATCTTATTATCCTTGAGCCCCAATTAATTACTGTGATCATCAGTACCATCCAATTAACTCTTAATCGAAATGGGTGTGCACTTACTAATGACAAATCCATTAATTGGCACAAGGGGATAATAGAGATAGATTCGATCTTGATCATTCAGTGTTCCCACAGTCATACTACCACATACCCAAGAACCGAGGTGTTGACCTCCAGTTGGCCACACTCATTGGTGACTTAAAGCAAATGAATAGATAAAAACTTGAGTTCATCAATGTCTTAGGATTGAGAGTCTATTGCTAGGGAATTATGAGCCCAGACCTTATTATTGAGACAAAATTCCATAAGGTGCTTCTCATGGTCCTTCAATACATCCAATGTACTAGCACCATGATCCAGAATCTTACATTCTGATGATTGAGACAAATCACACTATCTCATAGTGATCCAAGTGCTGCAACCTTATCAAATGAGATGCCCAGTCTCATCACTGGGAGACTGGGCATTATGTCACAAATGTGATATATATCACACATCTCATCCATGTGTGGATCTCATCCATACACATATATCACATTTAATATATTAATGGGACCCGGTTCAACTCATGAACCATTATGTCATATGTATTGGTCATGTGCATGAAGTAATAAAATAACATTCATCTAATGAAAGTAAAGCATGATTTTATTGATAAATAAAGAAATTAATCAATTTATCACATCAACTGATGGATTGAGTCCATATAATCTAACAAAAAGTGGCACCAAATTAGTTAAGGGAGTTGAAGGGCGAACTGCAGGACTTGTTACAGAAGAGTTTCATTGGCCCTATTGTATCTCCCTGGGGAGTTCAAGTGCTCTTTTTGAAGAAGGATGGTTTTCTAGGAATGTGTATTAATTACATGCAGTTGAATCAGGTAACAATAAAGAAAAACATATCCTTTGCCCAAGATAGACGGATTGTTTGATTAAATGCAGGGCAACACACTTCTCGAAGATAGATTTGAGATACAGATATCACTAGTTGTTGGTTGAGCAAGATGTTTAGAAGAAAGCCTTCATAACAAGGTATTGACATTATAAGTTTTTAGCTACTCCATTTCGGTTAACTAATGCACCCGCATATATTCTTTGCATTGATGAATAGAATTTCTCCCCATATCTGATCAGTTTATAGTTGTTTTTATAGATTACATCTTGGTGTATTCAAGGTCTAAGGAAGATCATGCTCAGCGTCTCATGACCTCTTTATAGTTGTTAAGAAGAAATTTGTTGTATGTGAAGGTGGATAAATGAGATTTCTGGTTGTAGAAAGTTGCATTTCTTCGCAATGCGATTTTCAAAGATGGTGTGTTTGTAGACCCAACAAAGATTAAAGTTACTGTTAATTGGGAGAGCTCAAAGAATGTAATAAAGGAGTATTCTAGGATTAGCTGGCTATTATAAGAGGTCTGTGGAGGGTTTATCTGCCCTTTCGGCTCCTATAACTAAATTGACAAGGAAGAATGTTTCACTTCTATGGTTTGTGAAATGTAAACCCCATTTTGAGTTAGTGAAGGGTTTGACATCAGCTCCACTTCTCACGTTACCTTCAAGCACTGAAGGATTTGTCATTTTTCGCAGATGCGTCAGGGGTCATATTGGGTTGTGTTATGATGCATGATAGTAAAGTTGTTGCATATGGTTATGGGCAATTAGGGGAACATGAGAAGAATATGGTACCCACGATTTGGAGCTTGCAACTGAAAATCCGAACCCTAGAGGGGGGGGTGAACAGGGTGAGCTAGACTTTAGTGACAAATTATGCCAAATTTTAACTTCTTTAAATCAATTAATCACAAGTGATGATATAGAACTAAAGTGCGGAAGCTATAAAAACAATCACCACAACTCATCCACCATAACACAAGATTTATAATGGCTCGGCCTCAATGCCTACGTCCAGTACCGGCTTGTGTTCCTACACCCCCACTGGATTTTCACTATGTATGCTTTTCAATAGGCTAAACAATAACCTTTACATTATGCTTTCCAAGGCTAAGCAATAACCTCTTAGGTTTTCTAGTTCACCCCTAAGCTTTACACTTATGCTTTTCTAAGACTAAACAATAACCTAAACAACCAAAAGGTTAGTTCTCTCTCTAAGTAGTGTCTAGTACACTTGATTGAAATACAATTTTGGCTCAAAATAATGCCTCTAAAGAGGCTGATATAAAAGTGAAAATCTAACACACACACACACATACAAACACACACTATATGAATGCAAAGATGAATGCTCAATGTGTATGCACGATGTCCTGAAAGTTTAGGATATGAGATCTTTAGATTTGTCCACTCAATAAATTAGCCCAATATGCAACGAAAATAAAATCACATGCACACACCACAAAGACACCAGATTTAGGGTGGAAAACCCTAACCGGGTGAAAAACCACGGATCCGAACTGGATCAATATTAAGCACTATGAATCTCGCAATTATAACAAACTCAAATTTCCTACCCAGACATCCCCTACCTAAGGACTGAAGTTACCTTGTGTCGCTTCACGCTTCAATGACTTCATACTGTTGATTGCAACAAACTCAATCCTGCGCTTGACTCTTCAAATCTTTAATGCAAGAAAATGATCTTCTACAAAGGAAGCAGGAGAACTGGCTCTCTAGAATTACTCTTCAGTACAACTCTTCAAATAACTCTACAGAAGTATTCTCTCAATAATGATCTCTAACTCAGAACTTTGAAAGGTGAGGTCCCTCTTTAGAATAGCCCTTGAGTCTTTTAAATAGCCTTTAGGATGTGCTTAAGGTTGCCTAACTTGATTAGGATTAAAACAAGCAATTTGGGCACAATTAGAAATAAGTTTCTAATTTCCGTAGGACTCCGCCACCCTGTCCACTTGAGTGGACCTTCCATCCGCTCGAGCGGATAAGGTTTTGTTTCAGTGTCTACCAGCGTCTGGCTATTATAACTCATGTCCGCTCGAGCGGATGAGGCTGGTTGCTCAAGCAGACCCCATTCTGGACTAGATCCAAAATTTCAACTCTTCTAATTCCTTCCAGCTTTCTTCTTCGAGTCCTTTCAGTTTTCTATCTTCAGAGTCCTTTTCTAAAAGTAAGAAATACAACTCAATGGACTCAGAGTTTTGTCCAACCCATGAATTAGCCAATAAACAAAAATCCTAACAATCTCCCCCTTTGGCAATTTATGGACAAAACATAGGACAATACAAATTGATCTACCTAAAAGAAAACCCAAAATATATTGAATTTTAAAAATAGACAACAATCAGCACAAAAATTGGCAATCAACATATGTAGATTTGCATTGTCTCTTACTTCCTCTATACTTCTTGTTCTCCCCCTTGATCTATCACCTTTCTCCCCCTTTTGTCCATAAATGACAAAGCTAAAGATAATAACATGCAGCTTTCTTGTCAATTAGACTCAATAGCTCCCCCTCAAAAGCAACTCCCCCTGAATGTATCTTCATAGCAGCGCTGGGGGTGAGAGCTTGATCTCCTTAATCAAGGCTTTTTATATATAGCCACCCACACTTGTCTAGTTTGATCTTTCAACATAGTGTGAGTAAACTCTTAGGTAAATTAGACATTCTTACCCAAATTTGAGCTATCTTGGGTAGAGAAAATTCTTCAACCATTGCTTGGTCTTAGGTAGACTTTGCAGCTTTTTGCAATGGGGACGAATGTCTCCTTTTAATCCACAATGATGACAGATGTGCGTTTAGTGCGTGACACATTCATTTTCTTAAAACTACTTGATACATTATTTGGAAGTGCAGTATGTAGAGTAGCATGAGAAACACTTGAAACAAAAATTGTTTTACCTTTAGTACCCAAAGTGGATGCATCATGATCATAACCGAGACCGCTTCTGTCAAAAGGAGACTTCTGACTGCATAAGATGTTTGTAAAAGTCTTCGAACCAGTGTTCATCTTGTTTAGCGAAGTGTGTTTCACTTCTAGTTCAAACAGAGTGATCTTTAGTCTTGTAAATCTTATTTTTCAGATTTAACAGTCTGCAACTTCGTCTTTATATTCCCAATCTCCTGTTCAGCCTTTTCAAGTTGTTGACTTTCAGTAGTTAAATTTTCAGTTATGTAGTGTTTCTTACTTTCAGTAGTTAAAGTTTCAGTTATGCAGTGTTTCTTACTTTCCAACAGACGAATCTTTTCAAGTGCTTGCTCTAAGTCATTCTTTAATGCAGGATTTTTTTCTTGAGCAACTTTTAACTTGATTGTGACCTTCTTACCATACTTGGTCATCCTCACACAATCATTAAACACGGAGTAATATTTTTCTTCCCAATCCTGTTCTTGATATGACACATCATCTTCATTATCATCATCAAACAGAGAAGGTCTTGCCAAGAATTGAATGAGTACCATTGTAGAAATCTCTTATGATCAAACACAACAACTTAGTGCAACCCACTCTGATACCAATTGAAAGTTTAGGGTACAAGATCTATAGATTTGTCAACTCAATAAATCAGCCCAATAGTGTGCAAAAAACAATAATCTACATAGCGGAAGTAAAATCACATACACACACAACAAGGACCCCAGATTTAGCTTGGAAAACCCTGATTGGGTGAAAAACCACAGATCCGAACTAGATCAACAATCAAGCACTATGAATCTCGCAATTATAAGAAACTCAGATCTCCTCCCCAGATATCCCCTACCGAAGGACTGAAGTTACTTTTTGTCGCTTCACACTTCAACGACTTCACAGTGTTGATTGCAACAAACTCAATCCCGCGCTTGACTCCTCAAATCTTTTATGCAAGAAGATGATCTTGTACAAAGGATGCAGAAGAACTGGCTCTCTAGAATAACTCTTCAGCACAACTCATCAAATAACTCTAGAGAAGTAGTCTATCAGTAATGATCTCTAACTCAGAACTTTGAGATGTGAGATCCCTATTTAAAATAGCCCTTAAGTCTTTTAAATAGCATTTAGGAACTGCTTAAGGTTGCCTAACTTTATTAAGATTAAAACAAGCAGTTTGGGCACAATTAGAAATAGGTTTCTAATTTACGTAGGACTCTGCCACTATGTCCGCTCAAGCAAATGAGGTTCTGTTTTAACATCTGTCAGCGTCTGGCTATTCTGACTCATGTCTGCTCAAGCGGATAAGGCTGGTCGCTTGAGCAGACCCCATTCTGGACTGAATCCGGAATTTTAGCTCTTCTAATTTCTTCCTACTTTCTTTTTTGAGTCCTTCTAGTCTTCTATCTTCAAAGTCATTTTCTAAAAATAAGAATTAAAATTCAATGGACCCAGAGTTTTGTCCAACCCATGAATTAGCCAATAAACAAAAATTCTAACATGTCCTCAATCAATTTGAAAATGAAAGCTCATAAATGTATGCCAAAAGGCTTTTAAAAGTTTAAATCATAAAAGATGCTTGATTAAGGTTGAAATGCTAATCACATGTGTGAGAACCCGACCCCTAATTTATTGGTTTAATGTGGTTTTAATCGTGATTTGGTTTTCTCGTGGGGTTTAGTGGTTGTTTGGTTGAGTTTTGAGTTAGAATGGCTTTTCATTAGCTTTGGGAAGTTTTGAGATCCAGTGAACCTAGACAATGACCATAGGGTCCCATTTGTTTTGCTTAGTCAGCATGGGGAGATTCTTAGTGATTCCCAAAAATTCCCATTTTAGCTTCGTTTGACTAATCTCACCATTCCCTACAACTTTCGTGTTAACTCCGTGCCCATTCGAAACTCCTAAAATCAGTTTTCCGGAAATCCCAAATTTTCCATTTTTTAACCCCTTTGACCAAACAGTTGACTTTTTATGTGGACCCCGGAAGTATGTCAATATTAGCCTCGTTGGAAAGATAATTTTATTCCGGACACTTTTCATGTTTTAAGTTTCTTGATCCGAGGTCTAGAAAGCCCTCTAATCTCCATTACTAGTTCTACTTAAGTGTGGACCCCACACCCACCCATTATAAAAAGTACAACTTCATCTCTTTCTCCCTCATTTTCCACTCCAATCGGCTGCAACTCCATGCTACAGTACCAGCAGCCCCCCTTCTTCTTTTTCTTCCATTTCTCTTGCTCAAATGAAGCTTCCAAGCCACCAATTCGACGAGGGAACTCCGGCAACTTCTTCCCCTTCATCTCCTCTCTCTTTTGACACCATTTTCGTGGGAAACCAAGGTGGGCAGCCCCTATTTCAAGCTCCTTCTTGTTGATTAATGGCCCTAGAGGTAAGGATCTCTTTCCATCTTCTATTATTGAGCAATGGCTTTCCCCTAGGTCCTATTTCCTAGCTTGTTTGAACCCATTCCTTCTCTTTGTTGAGTTACTATTTTTAGGGTTCTTATGGGTTGCTTTTTGGGGGTTTTTGTGTAGCTTGGAGCCTTGGCTTGGAAGAGTGTTTAGGGCTTGATTTGCTTGATTAGAGACCCAAGGCAAGTGGATGATTTGATATTTACATGTTTTATAAGAAATGCGGTTTTTCTATTTCATACATGATGTTTCACATTGTCACTATTCATGTTTTCTTTATGATTCACATTGATTTAGAAGTACATTTAATGTTTTGGAAACATGGTGGATTTTAGTCTTTGTCTATCTCTTGTTTTTGGCTTAAATGAATCTTGGTGATTGTGGAGTTTCTCTTCTCTTATGGTTGAGGGTGAAAACAGAAGAAGTGATTGGATAATGATATGTAGAAGTTTTGATGTTGGAGAAGAGTTGAAGGTGGAATAGGAGGAGCTTTCAGCTCATTTTATTGCAGATAAGTGATTGGAGAGGGAAAGGGATGGATTGGAGAAAGAGGACTTGAATCTGAACTGCATTGTGGAGTTCTCGCAACTGGCGGTCAGCCGACGGTCACCTAGCGGCTAGCCGTCTGGTGACTGGCGGCTAACCGAACCGGTTCCGGTTACTTTTCCAGAGAGCTGTAACCTTACGGTCAGCCTCGCGATCAGCTAGCGGCTAACCGTCGAGTCCATCGGCGGCTAACCGCCAGCCAACCGAACTGAAGCGGTTACATTTCCAGAATGCCACATTTGGTCAGGTCAATCGCGGTCAGCCCCGCGGTCAGCCAGCGGCTAACCGCCAGGTAACCAAAATTCCCGGAATTATGGGAATAAAGAGAGATGAAGCGAGTTCCCATCCCATTTGCTTGTGAACCTTTCTGAAAGCAATGGGCACTTTCCACCTGGAATATGTTCGAAACGAAGATGAAATGTTTGATTGAAGCCTGTCCGAGTGAGAAACCACATCACCGAGATTTGTTGAATTGTTGAGGTTACTCAGGTGTGTAAGGAGCCCGAAATGTCTCTAAACTCAGGGAGTACCAAGTGCTTACTGAAAAATAGACATACGGGATCCCTATCCACCTTGAGTTATCTTGAACCCCGACACTTGTCCCGATATTTCGAAAGTTTATTGCAGCCCTTTTTATTCCCGAAATTTATGAGTTGTGATTTATCCATCCCAAAAGCACCGGACTGTATTTGTAGCATTTGTACTAGCCCCGATATGCATGACCCGATATTGAAATGATACTTGTGCCTTGAGCACCCCGTTTCGCCCGTTTATACAATTTCATTAAGTGTTTTATTCATGCCCGATTTCTTGCATTTGACCTATCAATACTTGGGGACTTGAAACATTGTTTTTGAGCTTGGGGATGTATGGTTTGGAGCCCCAATGCAAAGTAAGAACTTGGAAGGCATTTTATGGAGTTCGTATGAAGAGAAACCCCATGATGAAGATTCGTCAAGGATCCTTAGACTTGTCAATGTGCATAGGGATCCGAGATGTCCTTAATTCTCATGGAGTACCAAGTATATGTCAAATTAGACATACGGGACCCTATTCACATTTGATTTAAATCTAGGACCCTCAATGTTTGACCCGGGAAAGTATAGAAATCCATTATGTCTTATTTTAGCTCGAATTTCACTTGTACACTCTAAATCTCGTATTGTATGACTAGACTTGCCCCGAAGGTATCGAAATTTATGTTTTGTTTTTAGCATTGTTGCTAGCCCGTACACGCCCGACCGATGCAGATTTGTTTTTGTGCTAATGAGCGCCCCGTCCCGTCATATGTATTTAGTTGATCTGATTTCTTGTATATGACCCATGAGAATAAAACCTTGAGGCAATATGGGGCCAGAGCTTTGTAGTGCGAGCCCATGAGCCAAAAGAGAACATGCATACATGTATTTGTTTTGTTTATTCGCATATAACCTATGAGTCGGCACCACTAAGCTTGGATGACCTTGTCGGTCTGATCTACCGACTTGGAGATCCCGTCCCGTCCCGCCAGCTGCAGCTTGGATCCCGATACCCGGTTTATTAACCGTGGTCCCGTCCCGATACCCGGCTCGCTCCCGTGGCTCCCGATATCCGGTTCGCTACCGTGATTCCCGATACCCGGTTTGCTACCGTGGTCCCGTCCCGTATTATTGTATATGTATATGTAAATTTCGTTGTTCCTCCTCACTTCGGTGACTGAGGTCAACGCCTTGATATGCTTGCTCTATCGCTTCGGTGATAGAGGATTTAGCTTTGTGTGGTTGCCATCTTGATAGTTCTTGATCCTTGATACCCGTACTGTTTTATATTGATCATGTCTTTCCTTAATAAAGGATGCATTATTTATAAATGTTTATTGTTTATACTTGTTTTAAATGAGTCCCCGATTTGTGAAATGTTTATCATTTTATACATGCTTTAAAGGAATACATGTTTTGTCAAGTATTTATGTTTCATACCCGTTTTATATGAGTACAGTATTTTGTCAAGGGATTCATGATTTCCTATACATTTGTAATTATGTACAATTCTAACCAGACAGCATGATTTATTATATGTTTTATCGTCCAGTATATTGTTATATCTTTTCACCGCCTGCCAGACCGTCGTGTCTGACCCACTACTTTGGTACTCAGGTCCCGACTTCTTCACCCGAGATGAGTGCACGTGTTGGCTGTGGAGCCATGAGCTTACAGGTTGTTTGTCGGCTATGTCATGTAGACATGGAGCTTGACATCGGTATTACGTCACATATGGGGTAGTAATCATTAGCTTGTTTTGTATGGCTTCTATTAGCCTCTTGCTTGGGATTGTAATTAACACACATTGTTATTTGTAACATGAACATATATGGGAATGTAATACCCTGTTACTGTCAGCTCTGTACTTTTATATGATGGTTTATTCCAGTCTGAGATGGATCATTGATAAGATGACTTATGCTTGGGTTAAGTGCGGTGCGGAATCCAATGGCCACGGACTCCGAGTCGCAACACCACGAAAGCTTCCGCTAAATATTCAGAGTGTGTTGGAATTTATTTGTAATCCTCACACACGCGGATCTTGGAAGAAACATAATTATCCCTTCACGGACCCAGGGTTTGGGGTCGTGACAACATGTTAAAAAGAAAGCTTGTAAGAGTTATACCTATTTAGTCCAATCAAGTTGTGAGACTTCTAAAACCAAAACATGTGATGCACAAGGACTTCAATCAATTTAAAAATGAAGCTCAATGAATGTATGCTAAAACTTGAAAGTGTAAACATAAAAATTGATTTGATTGATGTGAAAGGACAAATCACATGTAATTTGAAAATCTACTTGAAAAAGATATACCTATCAATGCTAAGCAAGTTGTGAATCTTTAAAAAGTAAATTTATGTGATTTCTGAGTGTTGTTGAATCCAAAACATAATATAGAATGAAAATAATTCTCTTGTCATGGAAATCAACAACCTAAGATTCAACGAAGTATAGGAATCATGTTACATGTGATTTTAAAGATGATGTATACAAAGATCTTATGATAGTACTTGAAAAAGATATACCTATAATGTCATCAATAACATATGTGAACATGACGGTTCAATAATGTATACACAGATCTTACGATAGTACATGCTATCTTTCAAAATAAATATGTTCAATTTACCAATTAAACAATTCTATAATCAATTACCAATTCTAGACAATTCCAATCAATACAATAACCTGTACAATCAAAGTCAAGTTGTCGTGACCTCGGACCGGGCCCGCGGGCTTAATCCGGTATCGGTACTTATGAGATCTCATAATGCCATTGTACATATATTTATTTTGGCCACTACGCACACGGATTATTACGGAATAAAATACTACCTGTGCACATGATTTCCCACAGGTGTCCATGGTGAGGATATCGCATCAACTTAATGTATTTTTATTTAAGTGCGGAAGCATGTAGCAAATCAAGTTTGTAACTCATTCCCATCAATAAATGTTGATGACACATCAATATAAATCATAATATATCAGAGTCAGCAATGATCATAAGCGCTTTCCCAAAAGTAACGTTAAAGTTTATACAAAAGATCATTTAATTAACATTCCCAAAAATAAAGGCCAACATAGGCCAGTACAACCCAAAATAATCTCCCAAAAGAATAGGTTATTTACAAACCCCAAAATGAATCGTATCTCGAAGCAACCGAATGTCTAAGCAACATCATCGGCATACTACTCAACTAATCTTTGCGGCTCACCGACCACCTCCGCAAGCTCCGCCTCGGGATAACAAGCGTTTGGACCTGAATACCAAAGAGTGGGTCAAACTCAACGGTCTGGCAGGTGGGTGAAAAGATATAATAGTAAAACAGTAATTGAAATTCTGTTAAAACAATAATTTCCATGAAAGTATTCAATCATTTGTCCAAAATAAATATACAATATAAAAACATGTAAAGGGACCAAAGAATCGGGAAACTAGCAAGATGGCAACTACATAAAGCTAAATCATCTATCACCGAAGTGATAAAAGTATATTGGCGCGTTGATCTCTATCACACGAAGTGAGGAGATTCAACGAAATATCCATATACATATAATTATACGGGACGGGACCACGGTAGCGAGCCGGGTAAAAGGAACCACGGTAGCAAGCCGGGTATCGAGAAGGGACCACGGTAATTAACTGGGTATCGGGATCCAAACTGCAACTAGCGGGATGGGAAGGGGAACTTCCAAGTCGGTGTATCAAACCAACAAGGTCGTCTAAGTTTAGTGGTGCCGACTCATAGGTCAAATGATAGAAATCGGGACATGTATAATATAATACATAAGGTGCAATTATATAAACGGGCGACACAGGGGTGCTCAAAGGCACGGCATCTCTTCATCTCAGGCAATGCATAAACGGGCTAACAAAATGCTAAAATGCAAATTCAATGCTTTCAGGGATAACAAGTCATTTAATTATAAATCTCGGGAACAAGAGAATATAATTGAACTTTCAAAATTCCGGATCAAGTGTTGGGACTCAAGAATTATTCAAGGTGAATAAGGGTCCTATATGTCGATTTCAGTATAAACTTGGTACTCTTTGAGTTATAGAGATATTTCGGGCTCCTTATACACCTTGGTAATTTCAACACTTCGATGAATCTTTGTGATGTCGTTTCTCTCTCAAACGGTCTTCATGCATGGTCTATAATCCTCCCCATATCAATAAGGTACCCAACAAACCTCTCCTAGACATTTAAACACTTCATTCTTACTCCTAACATAGCCCCAAGTGAACGATACACATTGCCTTCTAAAAGGGGTGCACGAGCGGTTGGGACTGAAAGCCCTTCATTTCTCTTCATTCTCAAAATTGCTAGGGAAAGTCAGTTACCTGGCGGTTAGCCGCCGATTGGTTCAGCGATTAGCTGCTAGCTGACTGCGGATAGCCTGACAGGATGCAGCATACTGGAATTGTAATCGCCTCAATACGGTTGGCTAGCGGTCACTTGCCGGCTAGCCAACTAGGTGACTGCTAGCTGACCGCCCCTTAAGAACAGAAAAGCAGCTCTTTGGAATTGTAACATAATTTGGTTCGGTTAGCCGCCAGTCACCAGGCGGCTAGCCAACAGGTGATCGCCGGCTGACCGCCCAGCTACAGGAAATTCACATTGAGTTTAGATTCGAGCCTTTTCTTCCTCCAATCAGTTGTCTTTGTTTACCATTCATTTCCCTGCAATAAAATGAGCTAAAAAGCTCATCCAATTCATCATTCAACACTTCCCCCATCAAAACTTCTATAAGCATTAATCCAATCACCTCCATTTTCCCCCCAATCAACCATAAGAGAAAAAGAAGAATCACTAATTGCAAGGACTCATTTATGCTATATTCAAGAGAGATAAATCAAAACTATGAACCAACCATTCCAAGACATTAAATGAGCTAATAAGACTCTTTCATGTGCATTTATTTCAAAATCAATGCAAGTCAAGAATGACATGGATGGAAATAACAAAGTCAACCACATTTCTCATAAAACCATTTAATGTTCAAAACATCTATTCAACCACTTGCCCTGGGTTTCTTTATCTAGCAAATCAAGCTTCTAAACACTCTTCCAAGCCAAGATTCAAAGCTACACAAAAACCCCCAAAACAAACCCTAAAATGGTCAAAACCAAAGGACAAAAAGAGAAATCTTACAATAATGAAAATGGACTCCCAGGCTAGGAAAAATACACATCAAAGAGAAAGGGAGGGATTGCCTACTTGGTGGTTCTCCAAATAGACAAGATTAGCTCAATGAAAGCTTTAATGTTGTTGGATTCCTTCACCAATGGTATCAATGAGGAGTATTCATGGTGAGGAAGAAGAAGATGAAGCTAATTTCTTGATCAGAGCAAGATTGGTGTGGAGGAGAAATGAAGAAGTAAGAAGAAGAAGAAGAAATGGCAAGAAGAAACCCTAGGCAGTCCCCAGCCACTCTTCTCCCACGTTTTTGAGTCAAGAGAGAGGGAAAAGTGAAATGGGTTTTCCTTTTGTAGCAAATGAGGGTGGGCTCCACCAATAACAATTCTTGTCGGGCTAAAAACATGGCTTTCGGGACCTCGGATGAGTTCGACGAAGAAAGGAAAAACGATCGTCGAAATTTTTATTTTCTAAAAGGTATATATTTCGAGGGTTTCAGGGATATCGAATTTTGTGTCCAGATTTGGTGTAAAAAGACTGTTTTGCCCCTAATGTTGGAAAAGTGGGTTTCGGGGTTTCAAACGGAAACGGAACAAACACGAAAGTTGTGGAGATTGATGAGATGAGTCGAATGGGATCCAAACACAAATTATTGGAATCTCGAACAGTTCCCCAAGTACACGCAAAGTCTTTAAAGGAACCCAGAAAGGGTCCCACCAAGTCAAAAAGGCACTCAAATTTCTCAAAGTTATAAAAGAGCTATTCTAAACCCGACTTAGTCAAAACTACTAATCACGCTTAGATCTAACACATGACTTAATTAGTACTAATCGAGGTCACTCGAATCGGGGTCTTACACAAGTAAAGAATAAATACTAATTGGCAACTACAATAGTATTCATTTCATTTTCATTTTCATTCAGTGTGCTACATTCGGTAACCTTTCATTGACATTCATTAATATTCATTAAGTGAATTTTCATTCAATGACTTGTGGTATCTATCAATGTTTAGATAAGAGATCATGGGCATCACCACGGAGCTCCGGAACACCCCCAGTCTATCTACCATAGTAAGATTGTTCATTGATGTATTAATTCATTTCATTAATTTATTTCAGCTCAATAACGAGCTTAAGAAACTACTATGTAGTGCCAGACTCGAGAATCAAATCAAATCAAATCAGTAAATTATATTCAAACTTCTAAGCCAAACATTCAAGTGAAACGTTCGTTATCAAATGTACGTGTTATTCTCGAAGAACATCACTTTAATTGTAATTTGTACACTATGATATCCTTAACTAACACCTTTGAAGGTTTTTAGGTATAACACCGTTAATACTAGCCTAAGTCAGTAGGCCTTTATTCAAAAGAATCAAACCTATAATGACAATTTTCCTTAAGTTCAATTACCTTGTCAGTTAACCAAATTCTAGAATGCGGCTAACCGAACCATAAGTCGGTTAGCTTTCCAAAACCTTGCAATTTCTGATAATTCTCTTAGTTCGGTCACCTGTTCAGTCAGCTATTCGGCTACCTTTCGGCCAGCTTTCCAGAGGCTTGACTTCTGATGAAAAATCCTACCAAAAACTTCAGTTACCTTGCAGTCACCTAATTCGGCCAACCGAACATTGTCGGTTAGCTCACGGTTAGCTTTCCAGAAGCTGACCTTTTCTGCAAAAATCAACCTAGATGGGTCGGTCAGCAGTTCGGCATGCAGAGCTTCAAAATCCCTGCATCTAAAACTTTAAATTTCTAAAGTAAAATCTGGAATTTGAGCTCCTTGAGCTCAAACAAACTCAATAACATCTAAAATCGTACAAAATGCATACACTTGCCTTGTTTGAAAATAATTGACAAAAACCCCTTTGTTTAACTTGATTCTTGAGATGAAATATCTTCAATCCAAGTCTACTCCAACCGAAAACCAAAACCAATTCACAAAAAGAACTTCAATGAGCTATTTGTGCTAGAATACACTCCAAACCATTTCATAGAACTTTAAAACTCTAGAAAGAAGTTCAAGCTACTTACTTGAGACCTCGTGAAGAGAAAACTTGAGCTTTCTCTCAAGATCCAACTCCAAGGAGAAAAAAAACAATTGAGGAAGAAGATAAAGGAGATGAGGTTCTCTTCAACCCACATGCAAAGCTCCAAACCTTCACTTAATGGAGAAAATGGAAGGGAGAAGGAAGAAGGGAAGAGCCTAGGGTTGCCTTGTGCTGGGACAAACGAATGAACTCATTTTAGGTTTGTTTAGAACCTTATAGCCACTGTTTTGCTTAAAACCCCCCTTCACTTCTATTAGTTAAATTTTGAGTCAAATGAAAGCTCATTTGATCAATCTCAAGTCAATTGAAATCGCACCTATTATGAAAGTTAATGTACTCTTTGAGATACAAGCGTGGGTATCAAGAGTGACCGTATCCAACGAAATACGCGAAAACTCGTATTTACACAAAAGCCCTTGTTTTCCTTTGTTTGAATCTAAAATCAATTCAATTAGTTCAATCTCATTCATTATCATTCTATTAAGCCCAAATCATTCATTTGAGGATAATTAAATTCCATTTGTTCATTAACCATAATTAGCTTCATTAATCATGATTAATTAGTATTAATTTCAAATCAATTAGAGTTAATGTGGATTAACTTGGGATTGGGTGTAACAGGGCACCAATGTAAAAATAAGAGTTTGCATTACCTAGATTATTTCTCATATGTGAAGGGGCACCAATGTAAACATAAGAGTTTGCATCTAGTTGGTCTTTAAGATGAATATTAGCTTGTGTTTGTGGAACCTGATGAGCCCCTTCAGATTGTTGAGTTGAAAATTCATATATTTACCCAAGATTTCACGAATCTGTACCGTGTCCTCCCTCATGGAAAATTTGACATATGCTATTATAGATTCGCAGAGACACACTCTGAGAAAAAAGAAAAAAATTGAGCAACAAGCTTTCCTATTTCAAGTTAGAAAGTCCAACTATCTTTTCCTCTTTGTACAAATTGTTGAGAAAAGAAAAAAATTGAGCAACAAGCTTTCCTATTTCAAGTTAGAAAGTCCAACTATCTTTTCCTCTTTGTACAAATTGTTGAGAAATTAAAGCACGTTTGGTACTTTACTAAAACAAAAAAAAGTCAAGTAAGCTTCCATCAGGAGGTCACATCAAAAGCACATTAAATCAAAATTCTTTCAATCTTTTAAAACAAAAAATTTAAAAAACAACTACCTTTATCCAATAAGAGACAAAAGATCTCCACATTTCTTTACAAAAAGTCAAAAAAATTTCATACCAAATAAGTAAAAATAAAATACTATCATGACCCACTTATATTTTATTCCCTCTTGATTTAACACTTTACTTTACTTCATTTCACTTGATTTTAAAAATAAAATTACCAAAAAGCTATCAAAATCTTGAGGAAACTTGGGATCCACCTTTGGTGAGCATGTTTGGGATGAGGGAATGGCCTAAGTCTTTCTTAGCACACAAAACTATACTACTGTACTTAACTGAAACCCTTACTAAATGCAACTTCAGTACGAGACTCCAATTAAGCAGAGTTTGTGGGTGGATCACCATAAAATGGATAGTATTCTTTTGAGAGTGTATCAGTATTATTATTATGCACTCCACCTCATCAGGCTCACCTAGTTGTATGCTTATATATATATATATATATATATATATATATATATATATATATATATATATATATAAAGGGGGTGTCCCTCACCATTGTGGTGAGGGATGGATGCACTTGAATATCCACCATACATACACCCCCACTATTGTGGTGAGGGATGGATGCACTTGAATATCCACCATATATATATATATATATATATGGAAGTAAGAGGCGATGAAAATTGAGGCTTCGAGGCCTTTTTAGGCTGTATGGTCTGATAGAGCTTTGGACTGACTATTTGGTTCTGCATGTTTCTTTGTTTTAGTTGGTTGAGTAATTGGTCTTTTCCCTCAAAAGAAGAAAATAAGAAAAGATAAAAATGAAAGCCATGAAAAGATGTCATCATGAGTATGTTTTAAGCAAGAAATTAAGCTGCATGAGATTAAACAAACCCTTTGATTTAATAACTTAATGTCTTTCAACTCACAAGTTTTTTTCTATTTTCCCTTTTCAATTTCACGTCCATATGGGGCAATTAAAGTTCACTCCCTGAGTCTGTGAGACAAAAAGCAGCTCTAACAAAGAGTTTCCCTACTAGAAGATTCCGTGCTCAACGGATTTTAATTCATGGGCGGCGCTACGTGGATCTCAGTGGGGTCAACTGACCCCACTGAGATCTAGAAAAATATTTTTTTAAAAAATGTTTTTTAATAAATTGAACTTATGGGAAGCTTTTGACCTAACTCAATGTCTAAGTTAATGGGCCATCTGTCTATCAAAACAAGAAAAACTAATGGGCCCAACTTTATTTTTTAAAGAAAATTCACTTTTTTAGACATTCTGTCGGTAACTCTTCATTTACCCTAACTTAACCTCTAAATACGGTATTCTCCTCATATTAGAAGGGGAAAATCCTAACATTATCGAAAGTAGATGACAAATGTTGATAAAGGGGAAAATAATTTTATTTAATTTGTGGCATATAAGTCTTTTGTTGAACCCACTGACTCGAATTCCTGGAGCCGCAACTGTTTTAATTTCCACCATAGAAAGGAAATCTATACCATACTCATTGCATGGGAAATTAAGGTCCTCTCTATCAAGAAAAATCAATTTAATTATTTATCTTTTCCAATCAGAAAAATATAGCAGCAAATGACTAATACAGGAAAAACTCTAGTTATGTAAGTACACACTATTTACCCTAAAAAACAAATGGCTATAATTTGTCTTCAAAGCTTTCATACAGTTGGAAGTAGCAAGTGGCCAATCTGAAAGCAGAGAAGAAAACGACGGTAGAAGTCGCTTTGGTGGAAAAAATGCCCCCTTTTTTAGGTGAAAGGAAGACTTCTCCTTTGCCTTTTTCTTCATTTTTCTGTCGACACCATCATCACATGACCACACACCACAGCTGTGGACCTGAAGGTTGCTCAGTCCTTTCAGTACTTTTTTCTGCTTTTTCTGCACAAACACATGCATTTGGTTGCATCCCCCATCCCTTTCCATGTGCTCCAAGGATTCCTATTGTGGATGAATGCATGAAAATATGATGGAAAACTGTTGTTGCTTTCTGATACAAAGGGAATCTTCAGCATGGTGATGTAAAATTGGGTGGTGCCCAGTGCATTGTACATTTACAGTGCCTGTATTTCGTTTTTACCCTTGAAGAATGGACATGGCTGCTTTTCGCTGCCTTGACTTTCGTGTTTATATGATTTTATGGACGTATGCGAATTAATACCGGTTAACTTGCTTCTATGCCCATCATATGGAGGTGGCGATTGATAGATAATGTAGTGAAGCCTAAGGGTATGCAATATATCATGCATATTATATCATATTAATCGGGGTAAATTTCAAAAAGCATAAAATTTTGAGATATTTACCTTATAACTGCCCTTGCAATTGAGAATTGATGTAAAACTGACGAAACTCATATAGTTGTTGGAAGTAGGTGGGCCTCGTGGATAGATTTTCAAAAACTTTTGACCCACTTGACTCAGGGATCAAGTATCCATAAGGCCAGAAACCCAATCCAGGATGCAAACCCTCAATCTCACATATCAAGATCAGTAAAACATCTATCTAGAAGATAGAATCAGCAACATAAAATCTTCAAATAAATCTACAACATGCAAGGAAGTAGATAATACCTTCGGAGCTCGATTGTGCTCTAATGGAGAAGTTGTTACTTTCTTTGATGTCAAACTCTTTCGCAAATCAAATCAAGATCTCCAAGACCCAATTGTCTTCCACACTATGTCCCTTATCAGATTTCTTTTCTCAAGGAGATGGGTGGGATCTCCTAAAGAAAACTACTAGAGATCAACTACGGAAGGAACTAGAAGAGATGTGTAACAACTTGCACAAGAGAGAAAAGAGAGAGAGAGATTGCCTTGCACAACTTTTGCACAAATATGCATTGGACGTCCAAAGGGGGGTGCTTCCCTTTTTTTATAGCCTCTTGCAACTCCTCTCTTTCTAATTAAAATAGAAGTCCTACTTCCATTAATTAGTAACCTTCTCTTTCTAATTAAAATAGAAGTTCTACTTCCATTAATTAGTAACATTCTCTTTCTAATTAAAATAGAAGTCCTACTTCCATTAATAATTAGTAGCTTACTATTACCACTATTAGAAGTCTCACTTCAAATAGAAATAATAATTCTCTAATTCCTTTCCATCTAGAGTTCTACTAGAATTAGTATCTATCCAATACTTGGGCCAGTGTGGGGACCACTAGGGATTCCTTAGAAAGCTGGCTCCAACTGGGACACGCGACCCCACATCTCATGTGCAATCCGGGCCCACAGTTAATTGCAAATAACTCCACTATATAAATGCAATTGAACTTCAGTCTTAGGAATAAATTACATAGAAGACCCTAAACTTCCCTATGACCACAAGTAGGCCCCTCCATCTATATCCATGGATCAATTGGATCTGTCCACCAAATTAGATCCATATCTTATTATCCTTGAGCCCCAATTAATTATAATGATCGATTGGTACCTATCCAATTAACTCTTAATCGGAATGGGTGCGCACTTACCAATGATAAATCCATTAATTGGCACAAGGGGATAATCAGAATAGATTCCATCTTGACCATTAAATGTTCTCACAGCTCTACTACCACTCACCCAAATCACCGAGGTTTTGACCTACAATTGGCCTCACTCATTGGTGACTCAAAGCAAATGAATAGGTAGAAACTTGAGTTCATTAATGTCTCAGGATTGAGAGCCTATTGCTAGGGAATTATGAGAGCAGACCTTAAAGTAAAGACAGTATTCTTAAGGTACTTCTCATGGTCCTTCAATACATCCAATGTACCAGCACATTGATCCAGAATCTTCCATTCTGATGATCGAGACAAATCACACTATCTCATAGTGATCAAAGTGTTGCAACCTTATCAGATGAGATGCCCAGTCTCATCACTGGTTGTGAAGAACTTTTAAGTATAAGATTTGTGACATATATCTCCCGTGTGTGGATCTCATCCATACACATATATCACATCTAATATACTAATGGGACCCGGTTCAACTCATGAACCATTATGTCATTCGTATTAGTTATGAACAAACAAGTAATAAATCACCATTCATCTCATGAAAGGAAAGCAAGAATATAATGATAAATAAAGAAAGAAATTAATCAATATATTCATCATCTAATGGATTGAGACCATAAAACTAACAATAGTTTGGATCGGCTCCCTGTTTGGACCAATCGGGGGTGCCACATGTGGTAGAGGACTGCTCCAATAAAAGAAAATTCCTTTTCCCATGTGCACTCCGGATTGGTCCAAACAAGGACCAAACAGGGGTCCGTTTTCTTATAGTTCCCACATAGTTGTTTATATAGGATTAGGAAAGGACGCTCAAAAAGATGATTTTACCCTTAAACCTTGTGATATCATAGGATTGTGGTGCGATATCCCGTGGTTGTAGGATATCATTCCGTGAGACTATTTTGCATCTATAGGATATCGCACAATCTTCCCTTCCCGCCCAAACTCAAAACACACATATTTACCCTAAATTCAAAACTCTATTTTTTCTCTTCATCATTTCTATTTGCTACAGGTTCCTAAGATGGAGCTCTTATAATATTTACCCCGACCTTAGTGAAATGGTTTTGATTGCAATCCTTTTTCTCTCTTTGGTGAAAAGCGATAGGCATTTCTTCTCTCTCCGGTAGAAAGACTAAGGCGAAGAATATGGGTTTGGTGCTATATCCTATGGCCATGGGATATTGCACGATTTAAATGTAAAATCATTAATTTTAAAGTGTCATTTCTTATATGAACAGCTCTACAGGAATTATCCAAATTTTGACAGTTGGGGCAAAAGGTATAAGGGCAGTCGTGTGGTTAATATATGTTGTGCGCATGCGTGCAGAAGCGCGAGTACCTACGATCAACAATTAAAGCCACACACAAGAAAAGAGAAAATCATAGGAGAGATTTATGTGGTTCAGCATAGTGCCTACATTCACGGCCAAAGAAAACTCAAATTCTTTACTTTTCCACCACCTTAGGCCTAGGGTTACAGATTACATTGTTTATATAATCTCTACTTTCTTAGCCCTAAGAAAGCCATGTTAGGTCTATGGGTGCCACTCGGTGATGGACCCGATCGGAGGTTTCCGTCCTCTCCTTCCGCACCCCAGGGGCTGACCTGGGTCTTGGCGGAGGAGGGAAATCGCGGGTATCAACATTTTTGTACGGGTATGCCAGATTTACTTTCTATTTGGAATTTGGAATGGTGATGATCCGGAGATCCACCTTCACAAGTAGAAAGGAAATCAATCATTTTTTCTAACTTTTCAAATTGCATAAATATTAAGAAAAGAGACAAGTTTGTTTTTTGAGAACGCTGTAGGAGGCGTTTTTTTGTTGTTTGTTTGCCGTGGAAGGCGATTTTCCCGTGAAAGGTGATTTTACAAAACTCATCAAATATGAAAGAAAAGAATTGTGATTTCTTTTTGTCTCTTTAAAAAATACAAACTACAATAGAAAAGGAAGAAAATGAATCTAACTTCTCAGGAGATTGTGGGGATACGTTGAGATCGACGGTCGCAAGTCATGTATGGACTTCACCATCGTCCTTCAAATGAGAACGGTTGATGCTTTGATTCTTCGCCTTGGCTCCTAACCTCAGTTTTTTAAAGGACAAGGACTAAGAGGAGGTCCTATATCCAATGAAAAACCGAGTAAACGGCTTGAAAAGCCGCATTTAGGCCATGTTGTAGAAGAAGGGGACCTTGGGGGGGTGGTCCCCCAAGAGGCGTTGATCACCTTGTAGTGCTTCTGGGAGCAAAGCAGCAGGACTTCGTCTCTCTCTTGGATTTTCTGGATTATCAGAGCTTGGGATTGCACTTTGGATCTCCCTTTTTTCTTCTTGGAACCCACCTCCTTTTATAGGCTTTTGGTAGCCATGAGGTGATTATGGGCATTGATGGTCATGATGAGAGAATTGATGAGGAGTTACAAGTATTTATTCTTTGATTTTGTAACTTCTTTTTCTTGGCTTGTGATTGGCCGATGAAGGATAATGGGCATTTAATTGCCTTTAATCATCATGATGATGGAAGTTTCATGGGTTTAATGCCATGATTACTTGGATTTGTAACTCCCAAATACTTGAATCTGATTGGGCCGTCTAAAATAATGAGTTAATGACCGCATTAAGTTGTCATAAACGGGTTAATTAACAACATTAAGTGGTCGCCAGGGCATGTGAAGAGTCACGGGCCGCGCAGCGTCTTTTGAGATTCTTCTTGTGATCATCACAGGTGGATCCACACATTGTTTGGTATCGGATTGCGATGCAATTTCAGACATTGATTGATGTTGGAGGGCCAGTGACATCTGTCTTGTCGATTTCACGATCAGCCGGGCAGAAAGTGTACTTTTTTGGTCAGCCGGTTGGCGATCTTGGAGCGATCGGTGATGATTTCATGCTTTTGACGGTGGATCCAAGATATCGGTGAAGATCAGTAGTTTTCAAGCATCAAAGATTGGATTTTCAGAAAATCACAGAGGCAGGAACGCTCGAAACGCGAAAAGGATCGGAAAACGGGCCGTTTGGTGCGATATCCGGCGACCATGCACCCAGGGTCGCCGACGACCATAGGGCTTTGGCCCTTTTGGTCGCCGAGCTTCGTTTTCGGCCGTTTTTCTACCTTTTTT
This sequence comes from Umbellularia californica, assembly GCA_028538565.1. NCBI lineage: Eukaryota > Viridiplantae > Streptophyta > Magnoliopsida > Laurales > Lauraceae > Umbellularia > Umbellularia californica. The sequence continues at coordinate 13,796,288 of JAPQWN010000009.1, read as the reverse complement.
GTTCCTTCTTTCTTCTGTATTTTTCTTGAAAATTTTCCTCAATTATTGACTTGATTTTCTTGGAGAAAACTTGACGAGAACCCTCACAAAACCGAAGCCCAAAGTTTCCCTTGTTTCGGGAAAGCCGAAGACTTTGTAGTTGATTTTCCGTCAAGAATCGAAACTAGGTCAAACGATGTCAGAATGACCTGAAAATTGAGGTGAAGCTTCTTGAGCAATGGATAGGACCAACCATGAGCTTTTACTTGAGTTTTGAAGCTGTTTGGGGTCCCATCGATGCTTGACTTGACTTTGCTGCGGGGAAAATGCCGAGCTTGATATGTGGTGAAACGATGTCCGTTTGACCTGAAATTTGACGGGGAACCTATTGGAGTCATTTTGAGACAACCCATTAGCTCCGCTTTGGATATCATGCTCCCGGGCTGCTTCGCCACCGGTAGGCTTGATTTTCTTTCGATGCATCGAAACCTGGTCAAACGTTATCGGAATGACCTGAAATTCGACATGCAACCTTTTGGAAGCATGTTGAAGTCACTCATGTACTTTATTTGATGAGTGATGGCTTCGGTAGTTCCTGCCGCCGGGAGGCTTGACTTTACTGCTCGAGCGTTGATGGAGGGTCAAACGTTGTCAGTTTGACTTGAAATTTGGCATGGAGCCCTTTTGAGACATCCTGGAGTCATACATAGGCTCTGATAAAAGTTTTGGTGTCTTTGATGATGTCACCGCCAGGAGCACTTGTTTAGCTGTCAGGGAAGTGAAGTTAGGCCAAACGATGTCGGAATGGCCCGAAACCTCAAGTGTACCCCTCTTTTGGCTGTCTTGAAGGATCTTTTAGTTTTTGTCTGATTCTGATAAGATCTGATGCTTGAAGTAGTTTTGCCTATTTTGTAGCAGGATGCAGCTTTACGAGGCTTCTTGATGTTGAGGAGACATAGAGACTTTTTTGGTGTCAACACTCGGAGATGGCTTCAAACAGTGCCGGCCCTAGCTCGAGATGTGTTTGACCTGTCGCCCCTAAAACGATTTTAAAATAATTGATTCTACCCTTCTTATCACCTGCGGGTTTCGGTATAAGTGGTAGCTTAGTGGGGCGTTAACAAGCCCTAGTACAATGACCAAAATACCTTTAACCCAAAGCCCGGGCCCTAGCTGACCCAATGGACCAATCTAGTAAACCTGGAATACAACACATAAACCCAACAATCTCCACCTTGGCCTGAGTTTCGTAGAACTCTAGCCACCATAAGAACAGCCGACAAACAACAATGTCTTTGGTCTCCCATACCTCGCTAAAAGGGACATCGTTCCGCTCACTGTCACCGAGCGTAGTCTTCACTCTTTAATGGCAAGTGACATGGGTCAAGTCCAAGCAAGACTCGAACTTGTCATTAACCTATTTCTTCACGAATGCACCAAATCTCTTATATCATTCTCCAGAAGCTCGGTTCGACCTGTACAGTAATTTATTCGAACTGCATACATGATCAGGAACCTGGAACTTCACTCCACCTGCACTCGAAGTTCATTCCCGTTTCTCGTAGGGCCATTTTCATCCAATGGGCCTATTTCCCTTATCAAGAGACCGCATCTCTTCATCCATAGTTGCTGCCTGTTGACCACTTTCCTGCCTTTCCACTAACTCTAGCAATGTGAATTTCTCAATCGTCAATATATATGCAACCATATCATCACAACCATTGTCTGCTGTTGACATATGCGTCGTCAAATCCTCGAAATTATATCTAACGAGCGGTTTCCTTTCTCTCTTCAGTTTATCTATCTACGGCATCTGTTTCTTTGTCTCCTACGCCTGCTGCACAGTTTGACTTTCCCCTATATCCCTGTTGACACCAAAAAAGTCAATATGTCTCCTTAACATCAAGAAGCCTCCTGAAGCTGCATCCTGCTAAAAATAGGCAAGGCTACTTCAAGCATCAGATTTTGTTAGAATCAGACAGAAACTGAGAGGTCATTCAAGACAGCTAAAAGAGGGGTACACCTGAGGTTTCGGGCCATTTCGACATCGTTTGGCCTAACTTCATTGCTCCGACAGCTAAACAAGCGCTCCCGGCGGCGATATCATCAAAGACACCAAAACTTTGATCAGAGCCTACGGATGACTCCAGAATGTCTCCAAAGGGCTCCATGCCAAATTTCAAGTCAAACTGACAACGTTTGACCCTCCATCAATGCTCGAGCAGCAAAATCAAGCCTCCCGGCGGCGGCAACCACCGAAGCCATCACTCATCAAACAAAATACATGAGTGGCTTCAACATGCTTCCAAAAGGCTGCACGTCAAATTTCAGGTTATTCCGACAACGTTTGACCAGGTTTCGATGCTCCGAGAGAAAATCAAGCCTACCGGCGGCGGAGCAACCCGGGACCATGACATCCAAAACGGAGCCCATGGAACGTCTCAAAATGACTCCAACAGGCTCCTCGTCAAATTTCAGGTCAATTGGGCATCGTATGACCACATATCAAAGCTCGGCATTTTCCCCGCATCAAAATCAAGTGAAGCATCGATGGGACCCCAAACGGCTTCAAAACTCAAATAAAAGCCAATGGTTGGTCCTATCCACTACTCAAGAAGCTTTACCTCAATTTTCAGGTCATTCCGACATCGTTTGACCTAGTTTCGACGCTTGACGGAAAATCGGCTACAAAGTCTTCGACTTTCCCTAAAATCAGCGGGAACTTTCTCCCTTAACTCCTGAAAATGGAGAAAACAGTTGGATCGATGATCCTCTCACATCCGAGGATGAATCTGATTCCCAACAGTCTACACTGGGGGCATCTCCTGTCAGGATAACCTGCAATGCAATAGCTCAAGACGACAGTGCCTCTGAAGCTTCCGAAGACACTTACTCCCCAACCGGTAGCGTATCTTCCGGAGCTACATCCTCTCAGGTGACTTCCACTGAGATAACATCCTCTCAACCTTCGTCTCCTGAAGATGTGACATCGGAACTCAAGCCACTCCCGATTGATCATCTTGAAGAAACTTCTGCCAATGAAATCTTCTTCAATGAAAACTCAGTCAATTGGTCCCAGATACCCGATCTCACGAGCGATGTCTGGGCTAATAAAGAAAAGTTGTCCGCTACTGTTCAGGACTTGTTCTCGGAAATTGCTCCGTGCAACACAATCACTGAAGACGCCAATGCTGTTACAGAGACGTCCTCAGCAAAGGATCAACCTCTTGATCCTGAGAACGATCTTCCAAAAGAAGACCCTTCTCTAGAGGCTCTTGAAGTTGGTAGAGGTACCCGTTCTGGCCGGGATTACCACAAAAATTACAATCAACCCTCTTCTTCTTATGTAAGTCCTTCGGGAAAGCAAGATGTAAGCGCCCCAAGTGGCAATAATAATGAAAATGCAGGCCCGAAGGAGGCTTTCAAGTACGACTTGATTGAGCACTTCAAACACATACCTGCACGTCTGCACGTCCTTGACTTATTACGAATGTCTCCGCAAACTTGTGATAGTCTCATTTCAGAATTGCAAAGGCTGAATGCGGACGTCGACAAACATGCCCCACAAGTCCTACAAATTGAAATGGACTATAGGGTCAAAAAATCAAATACTCCCTCAAAGGGAGAAAAGAAGAAAATTGAGGGATCAAGCAATGAATGCCTCTCGGTACAAAAAGCAGCAAGTGCAACAATTGCCTTCGACAAGGATGACCTCCTCCTAGGTGAAACAAAGCACAACCGACCCTTGTACTTTACAGGGTACGTCAAAGAAATGCCAGTACACAGAGTTCAGATCGATCCAGGTTCTGCACTCAACCTCATTTCTACTTCGGCACTCGAAGAGCTGGGCATCCCACCTAGCAAACTGAGTCACACGTCCGTATCCATCTTCGGATATGACGGCAGCGCTCAAAGGCCTATCGGCAAAATCAGGTTCAAATTGCAAATCGGTGATCTTATTTCTGAAGTCACTGTGTATGCAATAAGGACCCCTTCATGCTACAATATACTCCTAGGACGCCCCTGGATACATGAGAATGGTGTCGTCCCTTCAACTCTACATCAGTGCATCAAGTTTGTTGGCAACGATAGCTTGATACATCGAGTGTTTGCAGACAAAAAGCCCTTCAAAGGCAGAGATGTCCATTTTGCATATGCTCAAATGTATAAAGATGGAAAAGAAGAACAGAAGGAAAAAATAATTCGCTTTGTCGACAGTCTCTAGAAAGATAAAGGCAAGTAAAGGCAAGGCTCCTCAGCAATCATCGGAGGAAAACAAACCCTCCACCAAACTCGAAGTAAGCGGCCAAGCTCCCTTCGTCGTCTCCTTCAAATCTCCAAAGCCTTTGGTAATCATTACCAAAGCAAAGAAGACAAAACAAAAGACTGGGGGCAAGTTCACTATCTCCTTTGTGTCTATTATGCATGACACAGACTCAGAGTCAGAGTCAGAAGATGACACAGCATCGAGCCAAGCTGATACTCAGCAAGATCAGCTCACTCTCACTCCATTGGAGACACTTGCAGACATAGAAGATCCTACGTCTGCCTCCTTTGTTATCCCGGCAACTTCGCCAGAAGAAAAAACAATCTTCTTCCACAGGTCGGGAGCATCTCCACTGAACTCTCTGCTTGAACCTTTCCAAAACGAAGGTATGCCTCAGCTATCCCTGTATAGTCCAATGGCACAAGCTATCATGAAGAAAATGGGCTACGATGCTCAAAACCCGACTGGTTTGGGAGGTGGCCGTGGTATTCTTACACCATTGGAACCCACCCTGACCAAAAGTCAACCAGAAGATTGGAAAGTCCACCTTCAAAAAGGCAAGTCTTCATATGGGTTGGGGTATGATCCTACCGCTCCTATGAGACAGTTGACGCCATGGCTGCAAAGTCGCTTTACCGACCCAGCCTCAACATCTCATGAAGACATCGATATCCCTGGATATCTATTTGAGGAGTTACTCGTCAAAAATCCTGAAAGCTCCTCCAATTGGTATAATTTCTCTGATAATAGAGAGGAATTGCCCGATGACGTAGACGAGCGGTTCTCTGTCCCAGAAGAATCATCGTCTCCAAAAGAAGTACCTTACTTCAACCCAATTCCAGCAAATGATTGGGACCATCTCATTGCAAGCCTTGAGAAGGATAGCCTTGAGAAGGATACTGATCAAGAAGATTCATGGACAGAAACAGAGCCTCGGTTTGAAAATTTCTCTGGCACCCCAGAAGGTCTTGTTGAGTTGGAAGCCTCCGAAAATATTGTGGAGGAACCACCTTCAAACCTTCCGACAGAAGACCCTGTTCAAAAGATAGACTTGGGAACACCTGATAACCCACGTCCTGTATTCATAAGCAAGAATATAAAGGATGATGAGTTACCCGAGTATATCTCCTTTCTTCGTGAGTTCATTGATTGCTTTGCATGGTCTTATGCCGAAATGCCTGGCTTGGATCCCAAAGTAGTAGTCCACAAGCTCAACTTGCAAAAAGAAATCAAGCGTATCAAACAAGGCCAAAGAAGATTCCGTCCCGACGTGATGGACAAAATCGAACAAGAAGTTCAGAAACTCAAAAACGTTGGCTTCATCCGCGAGGAACAGCATCCTGAATGGTTGGCCAACATCGTCCCCGTGACAAAGAAAAATGGGCAGATAAGGGTCTGTATCGACTACAGAGACCTGAATAATGCATGTCCTAAAGACGAATTCCCGCTCCCCATCCAGAGGTGATGATTGACAACACCTATGGGTTCGAGCGAATGACGTTCATGGATGGATTCTCTGGCTACAACCAGATAAAGATGCATCCTGAAGATGAAAGGCATACATCATTTCGGACACCATTCGGCGTATATTGCTACACTGTTATGCCGTTTGGCTTGAAAAATGCAGGTGCGACATATCAGAGGGCTATGATGAAAATATTCCAAGATATGCAGCACAAGACGGTCGAATGCTATGTTGACGACCTCGCCGTAAAAAGCAGAAGAAAAGAAGACCATCTCGATGATCTTCGAGAAGTCTTCCTCCGACTTCGCAAACACAAATTGCGGATGAATCCACTAAAGTGCTTCTTCGGTGTCTCATCGGGTAAGTTTCTTGGATTCATAGTACGGAAAGCTGGAATAGAACTTGACCCCACCAAAGTCAAGGCTATCCTGGAAATGCCATCTCCCAGAACCATAAGAGAATTAAAAGGGCTTCAAGGAAGGCTGCCCTACGTCCGACGGTTCGTCTCCAATCTATCAGGGAAATGCCGTCCATTCTCTCGCCTGATGAAGAAAGGCGTGGACTTTGTCTGGGATGCTGAATGTGAAAGTGCATTTCAAGACATCAAAACATACCTCATCAAACCTCCAGTGCTGGTTGCCCCCACAACTGGAAAGCCATTTATCTTGTACACAAGAGCTCTCGACCACTCTTTGGGTGCTCTGCTCGCACAAGAAAACGACGACGGAAAAGAAGCTGCTCTATATTACCTTAGCCGCATGATGGTAGGTGCAGAGCATCACTACTCCCCAGTCGAAAAAGAATGCCTTGCAGTAATGTTCGCTGTACAAAAGCTGCGTCACTATCTACTGTCGAACACAGTCTACCTGATTTCGAGGATCAACCTCCTAAAGGTCCTTGTCACAAAAGCAGGTTCTCTCAATGCCCGACTGGCAAAATGGTCCATTCTTCTATCACAGTTTGATATTAGGTATGTAACACAAAAAGCAATCAAAGGACAAGCTCTGGCAGATTTCCTCGCAGAGCATCCATTGCCTAAAGATTCTCCACTCAGGGATGATCTCCTAGACGAATTTGTCTATAACGTGGAAACTTCCTTGTCAAACGCTTCTTGGGACATGTAATTTGACGGTGCAACCAGGACAAATGAAAAATGAAAGCAAATATCGGGAATCGGCATCCTCTTTGTCAGCCCCGACAAATACATGATTCCACACGCCTTCTCGCTACTGGAACCATGTTCAAACAATGCAGCTGAGTACCAAGCCCTGATTGTTGGATTGGAACTCGCCCTCGAAACCGACATCACCATGCTAGAAGCTTTTGGAGACTCTCAACTGGTCGTCAACCAGATGAATCAGAAATATGAAGTCAGGAAGCCTGATTTGCTACCTTACTACAATAAGGCGCAGTCGCTTCAACAAAAATTCAACATCTGCCATATCACCCACATCCTCAGAGGTGACAACATCCGTGCAGATGCCCTGGCTGGACTTGCCGCATCCATGGCAATCCAAGAAGGGGAAAACATGCAAGTCACAGTGTGTCAAAGAAGGATTCTCCATCCTCTTAATACACACCAAGCAGTTGCTGAATGCCACCAAGTGGTTGGAAGTCGGATGTCCATCATCAAACCTCCGATCGGCGACTGGAGAGATCCGTTCATTGATTACATCATGTTCGGAATCCTACCTGAAGATCCAAAAGAGCGGGTAAGCATCCAAAGACGAACCCCAAAATTTCATTTAGATATACCTTCAAAAGCACTTTACAGAAAATCCTTCAACGGAGTACTCCTACGCTACTTATCACAACAAGAGGCTGAGGAAACTCTCGAAGAAGTACATGCTGGTCTTTGTGGAGCCCATCAGGCTGGCCCTAAGCTTTACAACCAGATAAAAAGGCTAGGTTACTATTGGCCTACCATGGTAGCTGATGCAATGCAATTTGCCAAGCGCTGCCAAAAATGTCAGATTCACAGAGATTATGTCCACATGCCTCCAGAATGGCTACATCCAACAGCAATCTCATGGCCTTTCGAAGCCTGGGGAATGGACATCATAGGTCCTATTTCTCCCCCATCAAGCAAAGGTCATCGCTTCATCTTCGCCGCTACGAATTATTTCTCCAAGTGGTCAGAAGCATTTGCGCTCAGCGAAATGAAGACTTCATCAGTCCTTCAGTTCTTGCGCACCAACATTATTTGTCGCTTCGGCATACCTAAAAGATTCGTCCATGATAACAGACCACAATTCTGGGATCACAGATTCTACAGGTTCTGCGACAAGTACAAAATCAAAAGTTGTCCTTCGACTCCATATAATCTAGCAGCGAACGGACTAGCAGAAGGCCTTCAACAAGACACTCTGCAAAATTCTCAAGAAAATGGTCTCTAGTCACAAAAGAGACTGGGGCGACAAACTACTAGAAGCTTTGTGGGCCTATCGAACCACCGTTCGAGAACCAATCCATAGCACACCATTCTCTTTGGTCTATGGATGCGAAGCTGTTGTCCCTTTGGAAGTACAAATTCCTTCCTTAAGGGTATCTTTGCAAAATGACATGACGCAAGAAAGCAATGTCAAATTGAGACTCCAAGAGCTGGATAATCTCGATGAAAGACGATTCGAAGCTTTACAAAGCATTGAGTTGTACCAAGCACGCATGGCAGGATCTTTCGACAAAAAGGTCAGGCAACGCGCCTACAAAAAGGGTGACTTGGTTCTTGCAGTAAAAAGACCCATAGTCTTTGCCCACAAATCCAAAGGCAAATTCGAACCAAAATGGGAGGGACCCTTCGTCATCGACAAAGTCTTCTCCAACGGTGCATACGCTCTTCTAAACATGGAAGGAGACAGATGTATGCTACCCATCAACGACAAGTTCTTGAAGCGGTACTACCCTTGAAGATTTCCTCAAACGGGTCAGAGCAATATCTACACGGCTAAAGCGTATTTCCAAGGTACTTGCTCGTCAAACCCACCCCTTTTGAAATTTTCATCTTTATGTTGAAATTTCCAAAAAAAAAAAAAACAATCTCTCAAAACAATGCTTACTTTCATCGTTTCATTGTTAAAAAAAAAAAATCATTAAATCCAAAAATCCAAGTTTAGGAGCCTCTTCCCATACTTGACTAAAAAAATTTCGATCCTTGAACCCAAAATTCAAGGTTTGAAACAAAAATCGGGACTTTGGAATTTTCACCCTAGTCTACCTTGGCTTTTACAACCAAAATGGTTTTAAGTCAAAATTTATGACCTTCGTGTCTTTAAACAAAAATTTTGAAACCGCGGGGAAGCGACATTCAGTCGATACTCGCAAAACCCAAAAACCGGAAGGATGCGAACCCCATTCGATACTTCCAAAACCCAAAAAACGGAAGGATGCGAACCCCATTCGATACTTCCAAAACCCAAAAATCGCAAGGAAACGAACCCCATTCGATACTTGCAATTTTCAAAAATCGTGGAGAAGCAACAGACCAGTTGATATCCACAACCCAAATTTCAAAAATCGTGGAGATGCAACATACCAGTTGCTATCCACAACCCAAATTTCAAATGGTTCGAGAAAACCTCAAATTTCAAAAATCGCGGAGAAACGACATCAAGTCAGTACCCGCAAAACCAAAAGTTTTGGGAAAAGCAGGGAAGCGACGCTTAGTCGATATTTGCACCCCAATTTCCGAGGAAGCGACATTCCATCGATACCCGCAAAACCCATCCCGCGAGGAAGTGACATTCCATCAATACTCGCAAAACCAAATGAGCAACGAATTCCATCGATACTTGCAAGACCATTCAGCGGGGAGGCGACATTTAGTCGATACCTGCATTTTGAAAACCAAAACTCGGCTATAAACGCCAAAATTCGGCTATAAATGCCAAAATTCGGCTATAAATGTAAAAAACAAAAATTTTTCGGCTATAAATGCCAAAATCGGCTTTCATGCCAATAAAACAAAACTTGGTTTTCAAAAAACTCGGCTATAAACGCCAAAATCTGGCTATAAACGCCAAAACTCGGCTATAAACGCCAAATCCGGCTATAAATGCCAGAATCCGGCTATAAATGCCAAAATTCGGCTATAAATGCCAAAAACAAAATTTTTCGGCTATAAACGCCAAAATCGGCTTTCATGCCATCTCAAAATCGGCTCTCATGCCACAAACAAAATTTTTGGCTCTCATGCCATCCCAAAATTCGGCTATAAATGCCAAAACAAAAAAAAAATCGGCTATAAACGCCAAAATCTGGCTATAAATGCCAAAATTTGGCTATAAATACCAAGACAAACAAAACAAAATTCGGCTTCTATTCCATTCTAAAATTCGGCTTTCACGCCATCAAAAATTTTTGGCTCCCATGCCGCAAAACAAATTTTGGCTCTTACGCCACAAAATTAGGCTTTCTTGCCATCCAAATTTTGGTTTTCAAACCATCAAAAAACAAGGCTTTCCGCCACAAAATTGGCTTTCATGCCCAAAACAACCCTTTGACAAAAGATTTTCACAAAATGACAACCTTTTGATCAAATCCTTAAACAAACATTCCCATCAAACTTTTGCTCAAAATTGTTTTCATAAAAAAAAAATGATTGTTTATACATGGAGGTACCAAAAAAAAAAAAAGAAAAAAGAAAAAGGAAAAAGAGTTTGTTACAACTCAGGAGCTCAATCCTACATGGTCTTGAAACAAAGGTTCAACTCCTCAAGCAGACCCTTGGCCTTAACTTCCAAAGTTTTTAGGCCACGCTCCTTCAAAATGTCCCCATAAAACGCGGCCGAATGCCGTGACCCATCTGCAGCACGAGGAAGTTCTTCCCAGAGGACCTGCCACTGCTCATGCTCCTGAGTCTTCCTCCGGACATTACCTTCAGCTTCCTCAACCTGGCGAATGAGAGTCCCCTCCTTGTCACGAGCCTCCACAATGGCGGTCCATTTGGCAGCAGCCTCTTCCTCTAAAATATCAAGACGTTGCCTAGCCTCAACGACCTCCTTATCAAGGCGGTCCAAGTCTTGCTTCAGCCCCATGATGGATAACTCGGTAACGTTCTTCTCCCGAACGATCTGCCTCCGAGTCTTCGTGACCTCCGTCAGCTCAGCTTTGACTTTGCTGGAAGGTTTTATGAACATCTCATCAAAGAAGTCACCATCTGGGAAACTCTTGGTCTCAGTCCATTTGTTCCCCAAGGTGATGATCTCCTCAACAAAATCCTTGGCGCTTGCGATGTCTAGACCGACTTCTTTGCTGTCAGCGAGGATGTCCTGCACATGCTTGATCATGCCAAAACCAGCTTCCAAATGACCTGAAGAAAGAGTCTCAACCCATGAGCTCAAGACAGTCTTCAACACCTTCCTTGCATACTGAAGGTGCGGTGCAGATGAGGATTCGCCATGCTCTGGTGCCCGACTGCCCACGTCATGCTCCATTGGAAGAGTAATCAATAAACTCTTTCCAATGGAAGAAGCTAACTCATTGAAAGAAGGAGAAGCCCCTACTCCTGGATCAGCCGTAGGTATCCCCTGTTCTGGCTCTGAGGAAGACGGAGGAACCTTTCCTGCTGCTTCACAATCTATCAAGAAGAAGACAAAAAGTATGATTATTATCTTGTCCTTGTCAAAAATACATCAAGATTATTATTGCAAATATACTTGCTTCGACGACCGGCGGAGTACTCTCTGCCTCTTTGAGCTCATCCGAAGCATCGTCAAAAGTTGCGTCCATAGATGGCTCGAAATCGTCGGAATCCTCTGGCAAGTCAGCTACATGTTAGCAAATGACAGCAAAAGAAGAAAAAAAAAAGCAAAACCCAAAACAAATCATACCAGGTGAAGGTTCTGGAACCACTCCAGAGTCCCTGAGCTCTTCCTCAGATGCCACGACTGGATCCGTCATCACCTCATCGGCAGGAACCTCAGGCATCACCAGGTCATCATCCTCTGCTAAAAAAAAAAAAAAAGAAGCAGCGGATCAAAACAAAATCATTCACAAAAAAAAGGAAGGAAGAAACAAAAGGAAAGAAAGGGGATCATACCAGCTATCTCCTCTTTTCTGCTTCTCTTCTCCGGAGGCTCGTCAGCATCCTCAGACACCTCCTCAGCAATGGTGAGAGGAACTTCAAGATCAGAAGGACTATCGTACCGTCTCATGTTACGGCATTGTCCTCTCCTCCTCTTGCCTCGGCGGGTCAATCTGCTCGACGATCCTGCCACACTATCAACATCAGGCCTCTCACAAGAGTCCTCACTGGATGGTCTACTTTTCTCAGTAGACTCCATGGAAGCCTTCGTATGCTCTGCCTGTATCATAGCATTGATCTCAGCCTCCTCCTTCTCCAGCTGTCTCAGGACCTCACCAGGAATTCCCTGTGCAGCTCCTGATCTGATGATGTCCTGCCCGTTGAGAAAGCCTATCTTGTGCTTCTCTCCAGAAAGGAAGGCCAAAACTTCCTCCCGACAGACACCATCCGATTTGCCAAGACTCTTCCCAGGAGATTGCTTAATATCGAGCTCTTTCTTGGAAAGCCCCCGGTACATTGAAAAGCTCTCCACGAACCACTTCGTGAAGCCAGCAGTCCTGAAGGTGGGCAGCTCAGGATAAGAAATCATGGCGGTAGTGTCCTCTGCACTGTAAAAAGCCCATGCATTTCTCCCATCTTGCAGACCTCCAAAACGCTTTACCATACTCGAAGGCGCTCCAACAACGCCTTGAGAGAAGCCAAGCTGCAACGCAAAACGCGAAGGGACATGCGGTTGGACGTCGACGAAAAGATGCCTGCGGTACACCATCGTACCAACCCGTATGTTGAAGAGCCACCTCTTCTCCGCGTCTGTCAAAGCATAGTGTCTTCCCGACCCTGCCCTGGTCGAATCACGGGAGACACCAAAGTCAAAAGCCTTCTTCCGCAAGCCCGGAGAAAGCTTCACTGAAGACTGCCCAATCTCGACGTCCCTAAATCGTCGGATCCTTAAACGGGCAGATAAAAGTGATTCGTGAACGGCTGTCCCTCTAGCCAAACGAATCATAAAGGGATCTTCGTCCTGTGCAACTCCCAAACGATGGAAGCTAGGACAGTGGTGTACATACCACGAATAGAAGATGTTGGTAGAAAATACCCTGTTCATGGGAAGCCCAAGCCGAACCAGGAAAGCAGTAGCCTGCAGTTCGGTACACAAATAGGAGTAAAGAGCAGGTACCAAAGCCAGCCGCTCTCCAAACGCCATCTGACAAGCCGGAAAAATACAGTGCGGCCTGATGTGCGTTCCATCTCCTCCAGCAAAAACAGCCTCACCCAGCCAGTAAGTGAGGTAAACAGCGAGATCTCTCCACAACGCAATGTCAGGACAAATGGCATCTGTGCTTGCGAAGAACTTCTTCAAATCTTCTCGCATAGCAGCGATCTTCTTCAAACTTGATGCTTTAGCCCTAACATCCTGGGTCATGCCATCAGAAGAATCCCCGCTGTCAAAAAAGTTGGAGCTACAAATTCTCCAACTGCTGCATCTAACTTTCGCGCCCTCCTTCTCCTTCAAAAAATCATAGAAGGCGACGAGCTGAAAGTATACAAGCCTGAACTCCTCAGATTGCTCCTTAAGGACGCTGTCAATAGGCATAAACTCCTCATAGAGTTTGCCGAGGATAGGCAATCCGGTGATGGCGCTCAGCTCCTTCAAAGAAAAACCAATCTCACCATTCGTCACAATGAAGGTGTTGGTTTGTGGAAGGAATGACTCCAGCATGGCCATGAAAGCCTCATTGGAGAAAACGACGGTTTGCCGAAAAGCGCGAACCGCGTCAAAAATCTCGGCCTCCCGAAGAACTGCCTCACCAATCCTCAGGGTGTGATCAGTCCATGACTCCCAGCTCGAGTCAGCACTGAAATGGCCATTAAGTCGAAAAGGCTTCACCCAATTGCTGCCGTCACCCCGAAAAACGCCAAAGCCCACCGGTCTCAAATCGATCGATGGATGATCAGAACCTTGGTAGCCACTGGCTGGCATCAACACGTCCATACGGACAGGTGACTTCTCTGCAAAACCGGAAGGTCCACCAACAAATACCCCGGTCTTGATCACACTGGTCCTCTTCACCCAACTCGGAGGATCTTCCCTCTTAGGGCACGTGGGAGAAAGGCTCAAGATCGAGATGGTCCGATCAAAAGACGACCGGGTAGAAATAGTTCTCTCCTCACCATCTGCTGTGTAAGAGAACTGAAAACATCTCCTTTGGTATGTCAAGTCGTCGGGGACTGCATCACCGAAGAAGAAGGTAGGCTTGAGCACAATGCTCTGATCGTCCGTAACCCAGGGACGGCTGCTTACCATGATCTTATAGAACTCCTCATCCTTGAGAGCGATCAATCGCTGTCTCATCTCATCACGATTGAGGGAATCGCATTCTTCCAAGTTTTTCTCCACAAATTGGACCTTCTCCCAAGCTTGCTGAACGGCAGTATTGGAAGATCTAGCAGACCGACGAGGTGCGTCAGTAACAGGACCTTTACCTTTGTTCGTTCTAGAAGAACTACCTGCAAAAGGTGGAAGAGAAAAGATCAATCAACATCAAAATGACAGAATTCTGCTACAAAAATTCTAGCAAAAATTTGACATGGTTCCGGGGCAATTCCAACAAAAAGGAAAATACTCCGAAAAAGATAGGAAGCCTGAAGATGAGCTCAACATCGCTGCGAGCTCATAGTCAGTGGAGAATTCTCAAAGAAGGCTTGAACTCAACATCGCTGCGAGAACAAGCCAATCTCATCAAACTTCCGCAAAATCTGGAAAAGAACTCAACATTGCTGCGAGCTTCAGAATCCAAAAATTGCAAAACTTCCTCAAAATCCAGCAAGACCGAGAAAGAGCTCGACATCGCTGCGAGCTCAAAATCCCAACACTTGCAAAAGATTTTCAGGTATGCATCATCATACTTCCAAATCTATTTACCAAAACTCATGCATTAGATGCTAGGAAAACCTTGACCAAAGTTTGACCAATTCCAACCCAATTTGGTCAAAACCAATCAAACTTTGTCCAAGTCAAAAATCATGTTGGCTTGACCTAGAGACTCTAGCCTTCTATCTTGATGCATCAAACAAAAAAATGCATACATATTGAAATTGCATAGCCTCATTATCATAGTGAGCAGACAAGGAAAAAGAAAAAGAAAGAGAGAAAAAAAATCTCATCAAAAAAAAAAAAATTTGGCCCACAGGCCGTGGCCCACTGCCACGTGGCAGTACGGTCAGGTCCGTACGGACCTGTCCGTACAGCCAGAAAAAAAAAAAAAAAACAGCCAAAAAAAAAGAAAGAAAAGAAGAGAAAAACGCTGAAAAAAAAAATAGAAAGAAAGAAAAAAAAAGAGTTCACGAAAAAAAAAAAAGAGAAAACCGTGAAAAGAAGAAAAAAAAGGAAAAAAGGGAAAGAAAAGAAGATAAGCACGAAAAAAAAAAAAGAAAAACGTGCATGAAAGAATAGAAAGAAAAAAGAGAAGAAGAAAGAAAAGAAAAGAAAAAGAAGAAAAAAAAAATGATGAAGAAACTACTTCTACAATGGAGATTCTTGACGAGGAAGAAAACTTACTTGAAGCCATTGATGGAGAAGAAGAAGAAAAAAGCTTGGAAATCCTTGAAGAAGAGAAAGCACTTCTTGCCTTGGGGAGCACTCTTGAAGATTTCTTGCAAAAAGAAAGTAATGGAGCAAAAGCACCAACCCTCTTTGCTTTTATAGAAGAGAGCAAGCCAAAAGAGGAAACAAGGAGAAAGAAAGCAGGTAAGTGCTAAAATTTAGCTACTTTCCCAAAGAGAAAGATATTTTGAGAAAATTTGAGAAATTCTCTCCAAGTAAAGATATTTTTAGATATTCTCTACACAAAAGAGATATTTTTAGATATTCTTTACAAATATGACACTATATGAGATCTAGGCCATCTCCAAAGCCTAAGGTCCCATGGGTTAGCCCATATGAGCCAGGTTTGACCACCTAGGCACTAAAAGTGGCTTTTAGTCAAAATATTCCTCTTACTAAGAGCAAAAAAAAAAAAAAAAAAAAAAAGTCCCATGCCTCTTTTGAGTTGATGGGACCATTCAAAAAAAAAGAGAAAAGAGAGTCTCATGAGTTTCCAAAAAACCAAACCATCCAACCTCATGAACCAAATTGAGCCAAAATCTTGAAATTAACATTTCACAAAACCAAATTCCGGTCCCCTAGCTCGCCACATACAGCTTGTTAGGTTACAAGACCAAAACCAAAATCAAAATCCAAAACCAACAAATCAAATCTGACCCCCCAACCTGCCACATACAGCTTGTTGGGTCACAAGGTCAAAATCAAAATCAAACCCGACCCCCTAACCTGCCACATACAGCTTGTTAGGTCACAAGGTCAAAAACCAAAATCCAAAACCCAAAATCCAAATACCCCATGTCATTTTCAAAACTTTGCCTTGAGATGGTACGTGATCCCTCTCACTACCATAAAATTTCCCCCGGAAACTCAGAAGGCTATTCAAAAAAAAAAAAATGCTCAAGACTCTTGGTCAAGTTGGAATCTCTCCTCCAAGTTTCTCTTCAAGGCACATCGACTCCAAAAAGCTACTCGTCGCTGTACCTCGAGGGGGCATTTGTTGACACCAAAAAAGTCAATATGTCTCCTCAACATCAAGAAGCCTCCTGAAGCTGCATCCTGCTAAAAATAGGCAAGGCTACTTCAAGCATCAGATTTTGTCAGAATCAGACAGAAACTGAGAGGTCCTTCAAGACAGCTAAAAGAGGGGTACATCTCAGGTTTCGGGCCATTCCGACATCGTTTGGCCTAACTTCATTGCTCCGACAGCTAAACAAGCGCTCCCGGCGGCGATATCATCAAAGACACCAAAACTTTGATCAGAGCCTACGGATGACTCCAGAATGTCTCCAAAGGGCTCCATGCCAAATTTCAAGTCAAACCGACAACGTTTGACCCTCCATCAATGCTCGAGCAGCAAAATCAAGCCTCCCGGCGGCGGCAACCACCGAAGCCATCACTCATCAAACAAAATACATGAGTGGCTTCAACATGCTTCCAAAAGGCTGCACGTCAAATTTCAGGTCATTCCGACAACGTTTGACCAGGTTTCGATGCTCCGAGAGAAAATCAAGCTTACCAGCGGCGGAGCAACCCGGGACCATGACATCCAAAACGGAGCCCATGGAACGTCTCAAAATGACTCCAATAGGCTCCTCGTCAAATTTCAGGTCAATCGGACATCGTTTGACCACATATCAAAGCTCGGCATTTTCCCCGCAGCAAAATCAAGTGAAGCATCGATGGGACCCCAAACGGCTTCAAAACTCAAATAAAAGCCAATGGTTGGTCCTATCCACTGCTCAAGAAGCTTCACCTCAATTTTCAGGTCATTCCGACATCGTTTGACCTAGTTTCGACGCTTGACGGAAAATCGGCTACAAAGTCTTCGACTTTCCCGAAAAATAGGAAACTTTGTGCTCCGATTTCGCGAGGGTTCTCGTCAAGATTTCTCCAAGAAAATCAAGTCAATAATTGAGGAAAAATATCAAGAAAAATACAGAAGAAAAAAGGAACGAAAAAGACGAAAAAACGGCCGAAAACGACGCTCGGCGACCAAACGGGCCGAAGCCCTGGGTGCATGGTCGCCCGGCGACTCTGGAAATCCGGGTCGCCGGATTTTGCGCCAAATCATCCGTTTTCCTATTCTTTTCTTGTTTCGGGTGTTCTGGCCTCTGTGATTTTATGAAAATCCAATGTTTGGTGCTTCAAAACCACTGATCTTCGTCGACATCTCGGATCCGCCGTCAAAAGCATGAAATCATCACCGATCGCCTCAAGATCGCCAACCGGCTGACCAAGAAAGTGCACTTTCTGTCCGACCGATCGTGAAATCGACAAGACAGATGTCACCGGCCCACCAACGTCAATCAATGTCTGAAATTGCATCGCAATCCGACATCAAATAATGCGTGGATCCACCCGTGATGATCGCAAGAAGAATCTTAAAAGGCGCAGCACGGCCCGCGACTCTTCACATGCCTTGGCAACCACTTAATGTCGTTAATTGACCCATTAAAGCAGTCATTAACTCATTATTTTAGACGGCCCAATCCGAACCAAGCATTTGGGAGTTACAAATCCAAGCAATCATGGCATTAAACCCATGAAACTCCCATCATCATGAAGCATAAAGGTGATTAAATGCCCACTACCTTCATCGGTCAATCACAAGCCTTGAAAAAAGAGTTACAAAATCAACTTGTAACTCCTCATCAATTCTTTCATCATGGCCATCAATGCCAATAAACACCTCATGGCTACCAAAAGCCCATAAAAGGAGGTCCATTCCAAGAAGAAAGCATGAGGAAAAGAGATCCCAAGTGCAAGCTCTGAAAAACCAGAAAATCCAAGAGAGAGACGAAGTCCTGCTACTTTGCTCCCGGAAACACCACAAGGTGATCAACGTCCCTTGGGGGGCCACCCCCCCAAGGTCACCTCCTTCTCCAACATGGCCTAAACGTGGCTTTTCAGCCCGTTTACTCGATTTTTCATTGGATATAGGACCTTCTCTTGGTCCTTGTCCTTTAAAAGACCGAGGTTAGGAGCCAAGCCAAAGAATCAAAGCATCACATGTTCTCATTTGAAGGACGATGGTGAAGCCCATACATGACTTGCGACCGTCGATCTCAACGTGTCCCCACAATCTCCTGAGAAGTTAGATCCCTTTTCTTCCTTTTCTATTGTAGTTTGTATTTCTTAAAGAGACAAAAAGAAATCACAATTCTTGTCTTTCATATTTGATGAGTTTTGTAAAAACGCCTTTCACGGCAAACAAACAAAAACGCCTCTTACGGCATTTTAAAAACTTGTCTCTTTTCTTAATATTTATGCAATTTGAAAAGTTAGAAAAAAGGATTGATTTCCTTTCCACTTGCGAAGGTGAATCTCGGGATTATCACCATTCCAGTTTCCAAGTAGAAAGTAAATCTGGCATACCCGTACAAAAATGTTGATGCCCGAGATTTTCCCTCTTCCGCCGAGACCCAGGTCAGCCCTCGGGGTGCGGAAGGAGAGGACGAAAGATTTCTTTCGGGTCCATTAATCCCGGAAGGAGCCAGATGTACTCTCATCCTTACTTGGACATTTAATTGCACCTGAACGGTATCACTGGTGCTACCTGTCTTTGTCTTCTCCATTTTCTTTCTTGCATCGAGTAAAGCATCCTCGTTAAATGTAACATCCATGCTGATGATAAACTAGGGTGAATACTTCTCAATACACAACAATCCATATCCTTTCACCCTAGGAGCATATCCCACCAAGATGTACTCCACGACCCTTAGCTATAACTTATCGATTTTCACATGAGTGTAAGGTGGACAACCAAAGATTCTTAAGTTAGAATATTCACATAGATTACTTAACTACATTTCTTCCAGCATCTTGCAAGTTGCAACCAATCTTGAGTGTGGAGATCGGTTTATCAAGTACCCTGCCACCTGTATTGCCTTAGTCCAAAAGTCCCTACACAATCTTCTGGTAAACAATATACAACGAACTCTTTTCAAGATCATTCTGTTTATCCTCTCTGCAACTCCATTCCACTATGAAGTTCTTGTCGTGGTATAATGCGGAACTACGCCATGATCCTTGCAATAGTTCTTAAACTATGTCGATATGTATTCCTTACTATTATCTATCCCCTACTTCTTCACCTTTCAATAAGTCTGTTTGTTAACCATTGCCTTCTATCACTTGCATGTAACAAATGTTTGATTCTTCATCTTCAGTGTATAAATCCAAACTTTCCTGAGTAATCATCAATAAAAGTTAACATATACAGGGACCTATTCTTGGAACAAACCTTAGAAGGCCCCCACATTTCTAAATGAACATAATGAAAAATACCTTTCGTGTGATGAATGCATGTCTTGAAACTACCCTTCGATACATTCCAAAGACGCATTTCTCAAAGAAATCCAACTTGCATGTCTTTGTGTCACATAACAAATTCCGCTTGCTCAGTATTGTCAATCCCCTTCCACCCAAGTGACCCATACTCAAGTGGCGTAAACGCGTTGAGACAGATTCATGGTCATCCGAGGAAGATGCCGCAGCTCCACCTATAACTATACTTTTGGAAAAAAAATACAAATTTCAATCTTTATTGCCTCTTATAAGAACCGTAGCATCCTTTACAACCTTGCTAACTCCACATTCAGCTGGAAATGTACAGCCGTTGGAGTTGAAGCCACCAAAAGAAATAAGATTCCTTTCTTGATCAGGGCCATGCCGGACCTCTGTCAATGTTCTGACGATGCCATCATACAACCTGATTTTGATTATTCCAATCCCAACCATCTTATATGCAACAATGTTACCCATCGAGACACTACCACCGTTGATTTCTCTATAAATGATAAACTAGTCCCTATTGAGACGCCTATGGTAAGAACAACCCGAATCAAGAATCCCTTCATTCTAATGATAAATACAACTTTCAATCACAAAAAGTGCACTGTTGGAATCATAATCTGATCTTCCAACTGCAACATTGACTGAATCATCAAAGGACGAATCTTATATTTATTTCACTTTCCTCTGCATGTAAAGACAATTCTTTCTATTGTGCCTTTTCTTATGGCAATAATAACATTCAATATTTTTCTTTTTAGATCTAGACTTAGATCTACGTTTGCCCTTACTTTTGGAGTGCTTTGTTCTTCCTCGGACCACTAAACCCTCACCTAACCTATCATTATTATTTCCAGTCGTGATCTTTTTCTTCAACTCCTTAGACTTTAAGGCAACCTTTACACCTTTCATGGACAAAATTTCTTTTCCACACATCACGGTATAAAAAAAATGCTCATATGAGGGTGTTAATGAACACAACAACATAATAGCTTGGTCCTCATTATCAATTTTAGCATATGTGTATATGTGTTTCCAGATCCATGACAACTTTATTAAATGTATTAAGGTGGTTTGCAATAGATGTTCTTTCCTGCATTTGTAGGGTGGACGGACTCTTTTTCAAGTACAAGAGTTTTGTGAGAGACTTTGTGCTAGTTTGTATGGCTCACTAGAAATTAGTAAGTCTTGGTTAACCGGGCCCCAAGATTGCCCAAGTTGTACTATGATTAGAAGTATGTCTATTATAGTAGTTCTACTGTGATTAGAAGTTGGGTTTGGGTGTAACAGGGTTTGGGCTGATATTATAAATAGAGACCCAGAGTCTCTAGGATGTACACCTCTCTGATTGCATAGTGATTTCTCCCGTCTTCCCCGTGGACGTAGGCCAAAAGCTGAACCACGTAAATCCGTGTTCTTCTTGTGTGTGATTGATCTCTTCTGGTAGGCCCTAAATCACAACAAACTGGTATCAGAGCATTCTACGCATGATCGGAGGAGATTCGACGGATCGGATCTCGGAGGGCTGGAGTTGTGGCTGCGCGATCAATGAATTAGATCTCAAGATTGAGATAGTGTTTTCCTAGATCGTGTAAAAGGAGATCGTCTGATCTCGGTTGGCCACACAAATTGAAGAGATCGGTTCCCTGGTTCTAGATCGAAGTTGGAAACTGGTGACAAAGCAGTGACTAGAGAAGTTGATCGACCAGAGAAGAAAACTGCAATTGGAGAAAAAGAACAGGGGTCTGAACGATTACTCGTGTTGCAGAGAATAGGCAGAGAAGAAGGTGCCTTGCGCCTGGTTTCGTCTGTTGCAGCAGAGAAGAAGGCCTGAATCGTCGTCGATGCCGCCGCCGCGTGTCGCCCGCCGTCGCCGGAGCCCGTGCTACCGTCGTGCCGTGGCCGAACTGAGGAAAGAGGAAGAACAAAAGAGGAGAAGCAGTGGTGGTGCTGCTGTTTGCAGAAGAAGAGGGGAAGAAGACGACCCAAGAAGGGTTGGGTTTGTTTCCAGGTTGGACCCAGGTCAGCATGACCCGTTTGCAGAAGAAGCCCAGTAGCGAGGAAGTCCAAGTTGGGTAAGTCTAGGTCTGACTTGACCTGTTTACAGCAAAGCCCAGCAATAGAAAAACGCTGACGTCAGTGCTGATGTCAGCAATTCCGTCCTGTCAAAGCATATTTGATAGATTGACGGTTGAAAATTATTTTCGCGATATCTTGACGATCCGGAGTCTGATTGGAGATATGTTTGAACCTACTGACTAGTTGCGAGCAAATCTACACGGTTGTGGAAGAAATTTGGCTGTTCAAAGGTTAATGAAGGAGATTGACTGATTAGAGAGTAGAAATTTGTTTCTTCGATATCTTAGCCATCTGGAGTCAAATTTCAGATTCGTTTCTTCCAGCGTGCTCGTGGTGACCAGATCTACACAGGTACTGTGAAAGATTCACAGAATGACTACTAAATTCAAGATTGAGAAATTCGACGGAAACAATGACTTCAGTCTATGGCGTTTGAAGATGTATGCTTTGCTGGTTCAGAATGGGCTGCAGAAAGCTTTGAAAGGAAAGAATGCTTTGCCTGACAAATTGTCAAATAAAGAGAAGGAAGAGTTGCTGGAGAAGGCGTACGGTCAGATTCTGTTGTTTCTGAGTGATGGTGTATTGTGAAAGGTAGTTCAAGAGAGAACTGCTGCTGGCATATGGCAGAAGTTAGAGAACTTGTACATCACGAAGTCTCTCACGAATCGCTTGTACCTGAAAAAACGATTATCCACCTTACAAATGCAGGAAGGTACGTCTGTTTCAACTCATCTTGATTCTTTCACAGAAGCTATCATGGATTTGGAAAATATCAATGTTAAAATTGATGATAAGGACCAAGCTATCATGTTGTTGTGCTCGTTACCACCCTCATATGAGCATTTTGTTGATAACATAATGTATGGTAGAGATACTTTGTCCAAAGAGGATGTAGAGGTAGCCTTCAATTCTAAGGAGTTGAAGAAAAAGGTTGCGGCTGAAAATGATGGTTCGGGTGAGGGTTTGGTAGTATTAGGAAGAACAAAAGACTCCAGTAGTAAGAGCAAACGTAGATCCAACAGGAAACATTGAATGTTATTATTGCCATAAGAAAGGGCACGTTAGAAAAAATTGTCCCCAAAGGCAGAGGAAAGGGAAAGAAATAATAAAAGATTTGTCATCTGATGATTCAGTCAGTGTTACAGATGGAAGATCATATTATGTTTCCGATAATGCACTTTCTGTGATTGAAAATGGAATTCGTCGTCAGGATGAATGGATTCTTGATTCGGGTTGCTCCTACCACATGTGTCCCAATAAGGACAGGTTTACCACTTATAGAGAATCGACGGTGGTAGTGTCTTGCTGGGCAACAATATTACATGTAAGATAGTTGGAATTGGAACAGTGAAAATCAAGATGCATGATGGAATCGTCAGAACGTTGGCAGAGGTTCGGCATGTTCCTGATCTGAAAAAGAATCTTGTTTCTCTTAGTACCTTGGACTCCGACGATTGTAAGTTCTCAGCTGAAGGTGGAGTTATGAAGGTTGTGAACGGTGCTCTAGTTCTTATGAGAGGTAATAGAGTTTGAAACCTGTATGTTTTATCCGGAAATACTGTTACAGGTGGAGCCGCAGTGTCTTCCTCAGATGACCATGAATCTGTCTCAACACGCTTATGGCACTTGCGCTTGGGTCATATGAGTGAGAAGGGATTGACAATATTGAGCAATCAGAATTTGCCATGTGGCACGAACACCAGCAAGTTAGATTTCTGTGAGAGATGCATCTTCGGAAAGCATCGAAAGGTCAGTTTAAAGACAGGTATTCATTACATGAAAGGTGTCCTTGGTTTATGCTCATTCAGATGTATGGGGGCCTTCTAAGGTTTGCTCCAAGGGTGGGTCCCGGTTTATAACTGACTTTTATTGATGATTATTCAAGGAAAGTCTGGGTTTATACTTTGAAGATGAATGATCAGACCTTTGTTACATTCAAGCGATGGAAGGAAATGGTTGAGAAACAGACTGGCGAAAAGGTGAATAAGTTGAAGATACGTGATGGCAAGGAGTACAGATCGACAGAGTTTGAGAACTTTTGCATGGATCATGGCATAGTTCGGTATTACACCACTAAAGAAACTCCATATCAGAATGGAGTTGCAAAGAGGATGAACAGAACGATCTTGGAAAGGTCTTGTTGTATGTTGTTTACTGCAGGATTGTCCATGGACTTTTGGGCTGAGGCAGTAAATGTTGTAGGCTACTTGATAAATAGGTCTCCACACACAAAGATTGGTTGCAAAACACCGAAAGAATGTGGTCAGGTAATCCAGCTAATTATTCTAACTTGAGGATCTTCGGTTGTCCGGCTTATACTCGCGTGAAAACCGATAAGTTAGAACCAAGGGCTGTGAAGTGCATCTTGGTGGGATATGCTTCTGTTGGAAATAGGTGGGCCTTTAGAATAGGTTTCAAAAACTTTTGACCCACTTGACTCAGGGATCATCTATCCAGAAGGCTAAAAACCCAATCCAGGATTCATAAGTCTCAATCTCATGATCATGTACAGTAAGTAAATCTATCTAAAAGATAGAAATAAGCATACAACAAGCATCCATAAAATCTACAATATGCAACGAAGTAGATAATACCTTGGAGCTCGGCTGTGCTCTAATGGAGAAGTTGATTCCTTTTTTGATGATGAAACTCTTTCACTTGTCAAAAACGAATCTCCAAGACCTTTTGATCTTCCACGCTATTTCCCGTATTAGATTCTCTTTTCTCAAAAAGATGGGCGGGATCTACAAGAGAAAGCTCTTAGGAAAACTAAAAGAGAACTAGAAGAGGGAAGAGAAGAACATGTGCAACTCTTGCACATGCAAGCCTTGGGCGTGATTCCCCAGGTGGGATATGTCATGGACGTCCATCCATGTATACTCCTCTATTTATTGCTAAAAAGCAAGCTCCTCTTTGTTATCTAATTGAAATAGAAGTCTTACTTCCTTAACAATTAGTAACTCTCTTCTTTCTAAATAGAAGTCTCACTTCCATTATAATTAGTTACTTACTATTACCACTATTAGAAGTCCTACTTCTAATAGAAATAGTAACTTTCTATTTCCTTTTAGAGTTCTACTATAATTAGTATCTTTCTAATAACTTGGGCTAGCGTGGGGACCACTAGGGATTCCTTAAAAAGCTGGCTCCAACTGGGACTCGCGACCCCACATCTCATGTGCAATCCGGGCCCACAGTTAATTGCAAATAACTCCACTATATAAATGCAATTGAACTCCAGTCTTAGGAATAAATTACATAGAAGACCCTAAACTTCCCGATTACCACAAGTAGGCCCCTCTATCAATATCCATGGATTAATTGGAATAAATCTGTCTCTTCCAATATTAGTTCAATATCTTATTATCCTTGAGCTCCAATTAATCACAGTGATCATCAGTACCATCCAATTAACTCTTAATCGAGATGGGTGCGCACTTACTAATGACATAACCATTAATTGGCACAAGGGGATAATAGAGATAGATTCCATCTTAATCATTCAATGTTCCCACAGTCCTACTACCACATACCCAAGACACCGAGGTGTTGACCTACAGTTGGCCTCACTCATTGGTGACTCAAAGCAAATGAATAGATAGAAACTTGAGTTCATCAATGTCTCACGATTAAGAGCCTATTGCTAGGGAATTATGAGAGCATACCTTATTATAGAGACGGAATTCCATAAGGTGTTTCTCATGGTCCTTCAATACATCCAATGTACTAGCACCATGATCCAGAATCTTCCATTCTGATGATCGAGACAAATCACACTATCTCATAGTGATCAAAGTGTTGCAACCTTATCAGATAAGATGCCAGTCTCATCACTGGTTGTGAAGATATTTAAGTATAAGGATTTGTGACATATATCTCCCTTGTGTGGATCTCATCCATACACATATATCACATCTAATATACTAATGGGATCCGGTTCAACTCATTAACCATTATGTCATATGTATTGGTCATGTGCATAAAGTGATAAAATAACATTCATCTCATGAAAGTAAAGCATGATATTGTTGATAAAAAAAGAAACTAATCAATTTATCATACTAACTGATGGATTGAGTCCATACAATCTAACAACTTTAGGGGTGAAGGGATACAGGTTGTGGTGTACCGATCAGGATTCATCGAGATTTATCATCAGCGAGGATGTTACATTTCATGAGGATGCTTTACTCGAAGCAAGAAAGTAGGTGGAGGAGGCAAAAGTAGGTAGCAGCAGTGACACCGTTCAAGTGGAATTCGACATCCTAGTGAGCAAGGAGAGTGCATTCGGCTCCTCCCGGGATACAGGGGATAGTCAGACTATGCAGCAGATGCAGCGGAGAGAGCCGCAGATAGGTAGACTGCAGAGAGAAAGAAAACCGCCGGTTAGATACGGTTTCGAGGATATGACGACGTACGCGTCGACATCAGACAGTGGCCGGGATGATATGGTTGCCTACACATTGACGACTGAGTCTCTTGAATTAATGGAAGGGCTGGAAAATAGTCAACAGGCAGCAACCATATCATCTCGGCCACTATCTGATGTCGACGCGTACGTCGTCATATCCTAGAAACCGTATCTAACCGGCGGTTTCCTTTTTCTCTGCGGTTTACCTGTCTGCGGCATCTACGGCTCTATCTGCTGCATCTGTTGCACAGTCTGACTATCCCCTGTATCCCGGGAGGAGCCGGATGCACTCTCCTTCCTCACTAGGATGTCGAACTCCACCTGAATGGTGTCACTGCTGCTACCTACTTTTGTCTCCTCCACCTGCTCTCTCGCTTCGAGTAAAGCATCCTCATGAAATGTAACATCATCGCTAATGATAAATCTGAGTGAATCCTGATCGGCACAGCACAACCTGTATCCTTTCACCCCTGAAGCATATCCCACCAAGATGTACTTCACAGCCCTTGGTTCTAACTTATTGGTTTTCACGCGAGCATCAACTATGACTGAAGAGATTGAGTCTTTTGATGTAGAAAATCAGGCCATCGGATGCAAGCGGTTCTACAAGGAAGGAGCTTCCTGTGCAGGTAGAGTGCAGACAAAGGTTCCTAGTCATGTATGCAGTTTGAAAAAATCATTGTACGGGTCGAAGCAAGCTTCTGGACAGTGGTATAAGCGATTTGGTGCATTCATGAAGGAATGGGTTAAATTCAAGTTCAAGCATTGCCTGGACTTGATCTGTGTGCTCAGTACATGAGTGCCCTCAAGGGTAGGTGGAGACGGTGAGACGTGTTTTGTGCATGAGGATCAGCTTTAATGTTCGCCAAGGTGGAGATTTTTTAGTTTGTATGGCTTACTAGAAATTAGTAAGTCTTGGTTAACCGGGCCCTTGGATTGCCCAAGTTGTACTCTGATTAGAAGTATGTCTATTATAGTAGTTCTATTGTGATTAGAAGTTGGGTTTGGGTGTAACAGGGTTTGGGCTGATATTATAGATAGAGACCAAGAGGCTCTAGGATGTACACCTCTCTGATTGCATAGTGATTTCTCCCGTCTTCCTCGTGGACGTAGGCCAAAATCCGAACCATGTAAATCCGTGTTCTTCTTGTGTGTGATTGATCTCTTCTGGTAGGCCCTAGATCACAACACTTTGCAATGTACAAGTTCTTCAACTTCTGCCATAATCTGTCACGTCCCCTGAACCCGATTAGAGAATAAACCAGATTCGGAGAGTGAAATTTAGGGCTAATTAAAATTTTGCCCTTTAGGCCCAAGGATCGTAAGTCCGTTATGAGGATATTATATTTCAAGCCTCAAGTAATTAAGGAACCACGGATTTCATACAATTCAAGGCATATGGAATATCAAATAATGAATAACCAATCTCATTAATGATTAAAGTTGCATCAAGGAAAAATAGAACTATACAAAGAAGTTAACTTATTACAATGACCATCCCAATATCCCAGACCATTTTAAAAGAAATAATGATGTCAATAAATAAAAGCTCCAATGAGAGTTAATAAGTGAATAAAATAATTCTAAGCAAGGTCCCATGCGAATCTCTCTCGTGTTGGAAATGATGACGCTACTCTACGTCATCAGCATGCCACTCTCATTCCTTTTCTGCTGGTTGAAGATCCTTTGGGATCTCCTCACCACCCTACTCCAAATAGTAGTCACCTAGGGTGTCTAGACACCAAGGAACAGAGTCAACGGCATGTTGAGCAATAGATAAGCAAAATATAATAAACATGACATGCATTAGGTATCGGAATAATGACAATATATGATCATGTGAACACAAGGAACGATGCTAGGCATAAAGCAAGAATAATAATAACCAGAAACATTAACATGAATCCTAATATTAGCTAGCAATAACCACTATCCATGAAATGCAATGCAAGTATCAAGAGAGAGACTCCGAAGATGTCCTGGCCACCTCGTGGGGTATCAGTAACAATCCAATCGGACTACTGATACCAAAGTCTGGCTCCAGGGGGATCCTAGCTCCCAGTCCTGGGAATAGCAGCACGAATGTAGGTCACTCTCAGCTATTCAACACCATGGACGCCGTACTATGCCGACTGCCCATCCTGATGTCCGAGTAACCGGTTCATTAATAAAACCCCAAACTGCAGTTGGCCATGATATGCAAATAGTAATGAAGTGGTGTTGACACAAGGGAAATCAAGACAAACAAGTCTGGCTAGCTAAATACACACAAGATATGCTCATAGGGATTATCTCATTCAAGACAATACAAGACCAATCAACCACATGATAATCCCCTTACATGCTAGCCAGTCATGTTTATCAAATACATAATACATGGTTCCTAAGATATACTCTAAGTCGGGTCCAAGTCCTAGTTCTACACGGATTTATTAAGTTTTAGAATATTCCAAAAAGTTACCAAAATTTTCCAACCTCTTTTTTTTAGGATTTATCTTTAGTATTTAACTCTAAGGAAGGAAAACCCACCCAAGGTTTTACCGATTACGCTCCTTGATCACCTCGGTATCTATGAAAGCCTTGTCCCTTTAAACAAAGACATGTTATGTTCGAGGAAAGTAGTTTTTAAGTAGGACCGCTGTGACCCCACCGCTTTCCTGGGGCTTACCTGGCTGAGTTGGCTTCATAGGATCGGATTGAAGGCCTAGGTGCACTATTCAACCTTAAAGGTGATTAGGTGTTTGTTCTAGGTTAATAGTTTTTTTAATTGTCACTAATAAAAAAAAAAAAAGAAAACAAGAAAAGAAGAATTTGCCCACCCTCCCCGCTCGATTCCATAATTGAACCATGTTCCAAGAGAGGGAATCTCTAATCAAGAGGTCACTTGAAAATCTCAATTTCTCAAAACCTCCTAGTTCATCTAGTGACACTATTGTATATGAAAATTATGAAAATTCGAGTGGGACCCAACCGTATAAGAGCCTACATGATAATCTCAAGCCAAATTGGCAATTAATGAGAGATGACCAATCCAAAAGGTCTTTGCGTGATTACTTATACCCCATACGTGCGAACACATCTTCATCTATGAACGTGTCGGGAGGATGTGGATACAACACCCAATCTTCATGGACTTGTCCAGCAAGATCCGATTATTACATAAAGGTGTTGCGAGAAATCGAGGATGAAGCCAATGCATATCAATCGCCTTGTTCCAATAACATAGCTAACATGCATAATCAACATTGGGATGATCATTATGATTACAGCTGGAAAAATGGGCATTTGGATGATTTTTCCAATCTCCCCCAAGAACCTACTCTGGATAGGTTATATATGCAAGACTTGACATTTGCACCCCCATCAATTGAATGGTCATATAAAACACCATCCGAGTGCTCATATGTACCACCACCCCCCCGGAGGTGCAGTCATTGGAGGACGTGATCACTAAATTTATTCATAGTCAAAATGAATTTATCCAGAGCCTAAATGAATTGAATCAAACCATCAAGCAAGAACTACGGGACTTAACGGGTTCAATTTGCCATATGATACAAGAGGACGTCACCCTTGGCAATGAAAATGATATTCAAATAGATGATCCGAAAAACCTTGACCACTCTTTATTACTGGATCACACAAATACACGGTCAATATCTAAGGGTGGAGATGAGAGTCATGCTAGTGGTATGATAGAAAAAGAATCTGACTCTGAACCATACTAGCCCGTGACCCATTTTCCCCAATGGTTCAGCTGGTCCCACTGGGAGATTTTGAGAAAGATTCCCTCGAGTCCCTCTTAGATTCTAATTCTTTCACAACAATTGGACCAAGTATTGTTGATTTCCAAGAATTTGATGTTCCAATTTTGATGGAAATAACAAATATACATTTTGAGCCTCCTTAGGGGTTTGAAAATTTCGTGGATGTTTTTCAAATTTCCAAGTCTAATAATTTGAAATCATTTGACTCATGCATTGCTCATTCCCTAGCTTTTAATATACAATTGTTATGGAAAATAGAAAATACGTTTATTGTGGGCCCTAAGGAGGACCCTGATGCCAAATTTGAGGAGAATGGCCTTCTTCAAACTTTCGAGTTTGAATTTTTAGAATCATTCGTGGAAGTCTCCAAACATTCAGATGTTGAGATTGCCACCGCATGTTCCACACCCGTGCTAGAGGAATTTGAGAAATTCGATTTTGATGTCTTACATGCATGGGAATCACTTGAACCACCATGCTCATCTATGCATTGTCTTCCTTCAAACTTCCATGATTCATTATTAAAGGAAGAGACTTTAATGGTGGTTACCTTCTCACCATTGGAAAAGAAATGTGTGGTCCAAATTGTTGAAAATTTTCATTAATTTGGTCTTTGTCTAATGTGTGGAGGAAGATTTTGTTTGGGATCCAAGTGGATCCCATGTCGAGTACCTAGTAGTGTAGCTTCTATTTTTTCTTCTCTTGTTCTTGTTTACTTTTGTGCATGTTTGTTTAACCATGGCTAAGGTTTGGAAAAGCTTCATTTACAGGTGACTTCTTCACTTTACTGTCTAGTACTTTTAATCCTATGTTTCATATGTTTCATTGCATTTCATTCATTTTAACATCAAGGACGATGTTCATGTTAGGTGGGGGGGGGGGGGTGGCAACAAGCACACTTGTCTATTATTAGACAAAAATTTTACACGTTTGTGTTTTTTTTAATTTAGTCTTTCTAGGAAAAATTTCTGAATTTTTTCAAAATTTTTGCTATTCCTGTTGGTTTTTTGGTTTTTTGAAAGAAAAAGTAAATTTCGAGAGGAATTTTATAAAACAGAGATACATCGAATTTTGGAATTCTTGAAGCTTTGGGTGAGAAAAAAAATATATAATGGTTCACTGTTTTGTTTATGGAAAGGATTTTTGGAAAAGTGCTGAAATTTGATCCCTCACTTTTTCACAGTCTATATATGTTTCCAAAGGTTTTGAATGTAAAGCTATGATTTTCATTTTTCTTTGACGATTTGATTGAAAATATGATGGAAAACCAACCCATAGTTTTACAGTTTCTTGGTTCGACTGGGTGGATTTTATCCACAAATCGGTGAATTAATTTGGGCGCATGGAAATGGTTGCCTATTGTTGGGGACTGTAGAAAAAAAATGAAAATGGAAGAAAAAAAAAATAGAAGAGAAAAATAAAAAAAAGAGAAAAAAATAGGGATGAATAAGCTTGAAAATGGTGAAATTTATGAGATAAATTCACCGCAAAGGAGTCCTATCTTGAAAAAAAGAAAAGAGAAGAAGGAATTGCTTGAGAAAAAATGTTACGGCCTTTGAAAAACCAATAGTGCGAAAGCCGTTATGGTCGCCTTGAGAGGAAGATTATTTTTCTTTACAAAGGTTAGGTGGCCCAGAATTTTGGATTAATAATCATTTTCACAGAAATTTTGGTGGATTATTTTAGGCCTATGTTTTTTTCGTATATGACTTATCACCATGCACGGTCAATTTAGCATGATTTCAAAAATTTCTAACAAAAAAAAGAGATTTGTGAACTGAATTTAAGACTTTTCTGTGAAAATTCCGAGAATTAAAAATATCCAGTGTTTGTAAATTTTCTTTTGGAAAAGTTCCCTTGATTTTGTTAGGTTTTAAGTTGGGTTTAAAAAAAAAAAGAAAAAGGATAATTTTGTGGGTATATTCATTGCAAACCTCACGAGGTACAACTTGTCCACTAGGGGAAACCTAGGGGTTTAAGGGCTTACTGCCCATGCTAAATGCAATCGAGAGTGCCAGCGAAAGTGGTGTTTTTCATTTATGTTTTTTGCATTAGTTTATTTTCCTTATGATTAGGTTAGGTGCGTTCTATTCCTTGTTGCTTATTTTCATAAGGGACTAGCAAAAAGGTGGTTGGGGGGTGTGATAAGTCCACAAAATCAGGTCATTAGGTGATCATTTCATGTGCATTTGTAGACTTGATAAGGCTTAATTGCATAGATTTACACTCAATATCATGATTTCATGCATTTTGGTTATTTTTGGAAACATGGTCAAAATAGGTCAAGATTCATCACATTGCATGACTTTTATGAAGTTAGGGTTTTTCATCTCATTTATCACCGAAATTAGTGTTTTTGGCTTCATCAATGCATATTTGCTGGCACCATGCGTTGTTTTTGAAAAGTTTGTTATTTCGGTGCATCATAAGGTATGCAGTGTCCCATGCATGATTCATATTTATTTTCTTACATGTGATTAAGGTTAAATTCATTTCTTTCGATTTGTAGGAGAAATCAACAACATGGGACCCACATTGATGAAATTTTAGAAGAGAGGTCAAAATAATTTAAATAAACAAGCAAGGAAAGAGTCCAAGCATGCCATGGACGTCCAACATGGGTCCCACACACCCCATTGCATGCCAACATAGAAGCTTCCATTTGTGCACAATATTCATGGATTTTTTAGGGGCAAAAACTTAAAATGGCTAAAACTCTCAAACCAAGTGTCCCATCGTTGTAATCTACCCACCGTTGAAAATTCTGTTCTGGTAGATATTCGTGGATCCCAAGATAGCATCAATCGGAGCTAAAATGAGGGAGATATGACCCTGGGAGGTTGGCTGCTATTGTTTTAGGCGGGAATTGCTAGAAATTCCAATTTTGGACAAGTTTCCTCTCCACATCATCAAGCAATCATTGAGAGAAATTCTAGGAAGCTCTAAGGAAAGTCTTGTTTTCCAAGATACTCAATTTGGCAAGGCACTCTCAACAATTCAAATTCTTTCCAAGTGTGAAGCCTACCTTGAAGCCTAAGCAAGAAATCTCTACACATAAGGAAATAAGTCTTAAAAGAGAGGGGATTCTTTGCTAAAAAAGAGGCATCAACAACTATAAAACCAACCCAAAACGAGGCTGGACGGGCAACACATCCTTTGGAGGCTCTCTCTCTTTCTCTCTCTCTACACTCCATTCCCTCCACCCTTTCTCTCAAAGTCTCATTCTTCTTCTTTATTCTAATTCTTTAAGACATAGGTTGAGAGGCCATGTTGGGATAATGAAAAGGAGAGAAGAACATTAATTTCTTATTCTCAAAGATCAAGGAATAAAGACACTACTTGGATTGTTCTGCGCGTTCTTTATGTAAGTGGTTTAATTTTCTCTTTCTAGTTCTTTTATGTGTTTTCATTGGAGACAATTATTTCACATGATTAGATCTAGGTTTTTGAAAATAAAATTAATGGATTAAAAGTCGAGAGACATCAGGTAATCACTTGCATATTTCTCCTACTCTAAGAAGAGAGGACTTCATAATCGGCATTTTCAATGCTTGTATGATCGTTTAGTTTCTAGATCTTTGATACATCTTTTCCGCTTTTTATTTTTCCACCTTTGTTCTTTTTATTTTAAAAAAAATTCTGATTAATTATACATCACCTTTTCTGATTTAAAAACTTCTAATTGCATATTTTATGTTAAATTAGAAACTTTCTATTTCTATTATTTGCATGATCTATGGTTGGAAAGTGATTAGTGCATTCAATAGTATTAGATTTAACGTTTAAAATTATGTTCTTTTTTTTGCTGAAAATCAAAGTTTGTGGACTGATTAGTGTTGACACCAAAAATGTCACTTTGCCTCTTCAACATCAAGAAAGCTGCATGGAGTCGCAACCTGCCATAAATAGGCAATGCAATTTCTCCAAAAATTCAAATCTTGTCAGAATCAAACAAAAACTGCAAGATCCTTCAAGATAGCCAAGAGAAGAGTACACATGAAGTTTCGGGCCATTTCGACAACATTTGGCCTAACTTCACTTCTCCGACAGCTAAACGGGAGCTCCCGGCGGCGACATCATCGGAGACGTCAAAACTTCGATCAAAGCCTACAGATGACTCCAGCATGTCTCAAAAGGGCTCTATGCCAAATTTCAAGTCAAACCGACAACGTTTGACCCTCCATCAATGCTCGAGCAGCAAAATCAAGCCTCCCGGCGGCGGGAACCACCGAAGCCTTCGCTCATCAAACCAAGTGCATGAGTGGCTTCAACATGCTTCCAAAAGGCTGCACGTCGAATTTCAGGTCATTCCGACAACGTTTGACCAGGTTTCGATGCTCCGAGAGAAAATCAAGCCTACCGGCGGCGGAGCAACCCGGGACCATGACATCCAAAACGGAGCCCATGGAACGTCTCAAAATGACTCCAATAGGCTCCCCGTCAAATTTCAGGTCA
Source organism: Umbellularia californica (assembly GCA_028538565.1). Classification (NCBI taxonomy): domain Eukaryota; kingdom Viridiplantae; phylum Streptophyta; class Magnoliopsida; order Laurales; family Lauraceae; genus Umbellularia; species Umbellularia californica. Next base: position 13,761,946 of record JAPQWN010000009.1, on the reverse strand, counting down.
ATCGAACATCGTTTGGCCACATATCAAAGCTCGGCATTTTCCCCGCAGCAAAATCAAGTGAAGCATCGACGGGACCCCAAACGGCTTCAAAACTCAAACAAAAGCCTATGGTTGGTCTTATTTATTGCTCAGGAGGCTTCACCTCAAATTTCAGGTCATTCCGACATCGTTTGACCAAGTTTCAGCTTCTGGCGGAAAATCAGCAGCTCTACGCGACAAAGTCTTCGGCTTTCCCGGAAAATTGGAAACTTTGCACTCTAAAAATGCAAGGATTCTCATCAAGTTTTCTACAGGGAAATCAAGCCAATAAATGAAAAGAAATGTCAAGAAAAATACAGAAGAAAACAGTGACGAAAAAGACCTCAAAACGACCGCAAAACGGGCTCCGAAGGGGAAAAATCCCCCAGGGTCGCAGGGGCCTGCGACCATGGGCATGGCCCATGGTCGCCGGTCCATGGTCGCCGGCGACCATGGAGGTCCGGGTCACCGGATTTTCCGCCGGTGACCCGTTTTTTCCGTCTTTTTTCGCGTTTCGCGCACTTTGGCCCCTGTGGTTTCCTGAAAATGTGATTTTTAGTGCTTTAAATTGACTCATATCCGACGACATCTCGGATCCGCCGTCAAAAGCATAAAATCATCATTGATCGCTCCAAGATCGCCAACCGGCTGACCAAGAAAGTGCACTTTCTGTCCGACCGATCGAGAAATCGACAAGACAGATGTCACCGGCCCGCTCTTAGCTATCAATGTCTGAAGTTACATGTTCATCCGATGTCGATCAGCATGTAGATCCATCGATGATCATCGCCAGAAGAATTCCAGAAGACACGGCACGGCCCGCGACTCTTCAACTGCTCGGCGACCAATTAATGTGGTTAATTGACTAACTTTATTATGGTCATTAATTCATTTCTTTGAACGGCCCAATCAGAAGCAAGCATTTGAGAGTTACAAGTCAATTGATTCATGGCATTTAAACCATGAAACTCCTCCCATTATGGTAATTAAGGTGATTAAAAGCCCTTAATCTCCATCGGCCAATCAGATTCAAGGAAAAAGGAGTTACAAAATCAAGAAATAAATCTTGTAACTCCTCCCATTAAAGCCATTAAGGCTCATAAACCCTCCTAAATGGCTACCAAAAGCCTATAAATAGGAGAGCATTCCATTGAAATGAAAATCAGAAAAAAAAGGAGAAAATCGAGATCAGAAAAAAAAAAGATCAGAAAGAGATCTGAGAGAAAGAAAAAGAGAGAAAAACTCTGCTGAAGTTCTGCACCGGCCACCACTACAAGGTGACAAAAGTCCCTTGGGGGGCACCCCCCCCCCCCCAAGGTCCTTGCCTTCTCCTGCTGCCTCCAATGGCTTAGACGTGGCTTTTCAGCCCGTCTACTTAGCTTTTTATTGGACATAGGACCTTCTCTTGGTCTTTGTCCTCTAAAAACCTGAGGTTATAGCCAAGCCAAGCGAATCAAGAGCATCCTATGTTCTCATCTGCATGGATGACGGCGAAGCCCACACATGGCTTGCGACCGTCAATCTGAACGAGTCCCCCACAATCTCCTGAAAAGTTAGATCTTCCTTTTCTTGCTTTTCATTGTAATTTGTATTTTTCTAAAGAGACAAAAATCACAACTCTTGTCTTTCATTATTGATAAGAATTGTAAATCGGCTATAAACGCCAAAATCGGCTATAAATGCCAAACAAAATCGCCTTTCACGGCAAACCAAGAAAATGTCTCTTTTCTTAAATATTTGTGCAATGGAAAACTTGAAAGAAGTTGATTTCCTTTTTACTTGCGAAGGTTGATCTCCGGATTACCACTTGCAATTCCAAGTAAAATAGAAAATCTGGCACACCCACATAAAAAAAATGTTGATGCACGCTTCAGGCCCGCCAGGGCGCGAAAGGGCCGGACCCGACGGACTCCCACGTTCCGCCGACCTCGGTAGCCACCCCACGGCGCCTCGGAGCGCGTTCCATCAATTAGAAAGATTAAATTCGGACTTGGTATGTTAATAGTGAAAAATTATGCACAATTTCAATAGATTTGACCCAACTATGTTCGAAAACTGCGCGAGTGGAAAATCAGGAAAACGTGGGTGTTTTTCCTTGAAAAGTAGCAGATTTAAATTGTACAATAAATACTTTCAGACCCAAAAATTTCAGCCAAAAATTCCCTCAGGAAGTGGGTTAAATAGAGGCATAAAAAGGGGTACCTAGCAATGTTGTATCAGATTTCAGCAGCATAATTGGTTCAAATAGGCATCTTGTTGCATTCATATCTCTTTCATCTGAACTCCTTTTTTACTTTTGTTTCTTTTTTTGTATTCATGCATCATCAAGGTTCAAATTTCAGCCATTAGGTTTTAGTTTAGAGCATCTTAGGTAGGTTTTACGGTCTAGCAAAATTGGGCATGTGCAATAGTTTCCATACATGTAATTTTTACAACATGTATCATATAGTTAGAAACTTGCATTAAATTTCTTTGTTAGCATTTAGGGCATTATAGATCATTTATATTTGCATAAAAATTGATTTTGGTAAGTAGGATCTAATTTAGGAAACTTTGTTTTGATTTTTCTTATATTAAATTGGTTGTTTTGATGAGTTTGTTCTTTTGCAGGCTTTTAAATATTTTAGGATTGCTTAGATTAGCTTTCCTTTATTACAATAGTTCGTTTATTTTTGGAAAGCATTGTAATTAAACTTTTTACATTCATTTCTTTTAGCAAAGTTAATGTAATTTGATTAATTTCTTATTTAGGCTAGATTTAGTTTCCAATTAGGAAAAATTAGAAGTTGGAAAGTTTCTTAAACAATATTGCTCCCTATGGATCGACCTGGACTTATCGGATTATTACTACATCGCGACCCTGCGCTTAGGGGTTCGATCATATGCCTTTGGTGGGCATGTGGGGCATTTATGGGCTTTAAATGAATTAATTGCATTAATGCTCCATGATGGGAGGAGTTACATATTTTGAGTTTATATTTTTTTAACTTATTTCTCTTGAATTCTAATTATGGCCATTGGAGAATGATGAGCCATTATTTTCTTTTAGTCTTCATGATCGGAGGAGTTATATGGTTTAATACCATAATCGTCTTGACTTGTAACTCCCTTTCTAGGATTTTGATTGGGCTGTCCATGATAATAGGCAATTAACCTCATTAATTTGTCATAAAAATTGGTCATTGACTGCATTAAATGGATACCAAAGTGCTTGAAGAGTCGCAGGCCACTCCGCATCTTTTGGAATGCTACCTACGAGAGCCTTGATCGTCGATGAGTTTCTCACATCAATTGTCCTCGTAAGGTCATGCAATTTCAGGTATTAATTTTTGCGAGCGGGCGAGTTCCATCTATCCTGTCGATTTGTCAATTATTCGGGCAAAAAGTATGCTTTCTTGGTTGGTTAGTTGATGATTTCGAGGTGTCCAATGAAGAACCCTTGATTTCAATGGCAAATCTGTGATGTCAAAGATCGACAGATTTCATGCCCCAAAAATCAAATTTTCAGAAAATCACATAGGCCAAATGGCTCAAGATGCGAAAACAACCCATAAATGGGGTTTGGCGGAAATGTTTTGCCCGATTGGTCGCTTTTTCTGCCATTTCTCTGATTTTTGTTTTGGGAATAGTTTTCTTTGTATTTTTTTTTATAATTTTTGGCTTAATTTCCCTATAAAAAACTTGACAAGAAGACGCGCAAAACAGATGGCAAACTTTCCGATTTTCCGAGAAAGCCGATGACTTTGTTGAGCATGGGTGCCAAATTTGTCGTTAAAAGCCAAAATTGGGTCAAACATTGTCAGAATGACCTGGAGGTGAAGCTTCATGGGCAAGAAATAAGACCAACTATAGGCTTTTATGTGAATTTTGAAGCCGCTTGAGGTTTGTTGGCTAGTAGATTTGATTTTGTTAACGAGGAAAATGTCGCGTATTGATGTAAGGTCAAACGATGTCTGATTGACCAGAAATCTGATAAGGAGCCTCATGGATTCATTTTAAGATGATCCATAAGCTCTGATTTTCAAATCATAGTCGTGAGGGGCTCCGTCATTGGGAGATCTGGTTTAGCTTCCGGGGGGTCAAAGTCAGGTCAAATGATGTTGAAAAGACCTGAAACATGATATGTGGCCCCTTGGAAATGTTTTGAGACCATCCATGTGCTTTTTTCGAAGAGTGATGACTTTGGCGATCTTTCGCGCTAGGAGGCCTGGTTTTGTTGCTTGAGGGTTGATGTTAGGTCAAACGTTGTTGGATTGACCTGAAATTTTACATAGAGCCTCTTGGAAGTATTTTAAGACTGTCCATGGTCTCTAATTGAAGATTTGATGGCTCTGATGTTGTTGTTGCCGGAAGGGCTGACTTTGCCGCATGGAGAATGCGACTTTTGCATTTTGGGCCAAACGATGTCGGAATGGCTTGGAATTTGATGTGGAGCCTTCTAGTGGCATTTAGAGACCAACTGTGTGCTCCATTTTATGAAACAAAGTCTCCAGCTTCACCACTATCGGGCGCTCGTGTTTGGCTGCTAGAAGAGTGAAGTCGGACCAAATGATGTTCAAATGGCCCAAAACTTCATGTGTACACTTCTCATGATTGTTTTAAAGGATCTTGAAGTCTTTAGATGATTTTGACAAGATTTGATGCTTGAAGCAGCTTCGTCCATCGTGGTCGTATGCAACTTCATGTATGTTTCTTTGATGTTGAAAGTATATTAAGAGGCAAAGTGACATTTTTGGTGTCAGAAGACCTAAAGTTTGTCAAGGTGACTGTAAAGATTGCATGTAGATCAAAGTTTAGACTCATGGAAGGTGTGTTATTTTGTCAAGGCAGATTGTGTGTGTCAGATGTACCAGAACCTACGGAGTTACTACTAGTGGGATAATATGAAGACAGTGATAACAGGGTTTGTGCCAGATGTTTGTTATGCCCGCAGGTGAGAAACCTCCGAACTTACCGCCTACAATTGACAATGACAGTATTTGTGTAATTGTTGACAAGCTCACCAAGTGAGCACATGTCATGTCGATGAGGATGATAACTCTCACTACAACAAAAATCGTTTTTTGCGACGATTTTTTTTGTTGCTAAATATAAAAAAATCGTTGCAATTATTTTTTGCGACTTTTTTTTTTCGTCGCGTGTTCGTCGCAATAGCCTTGTCGCAGAAAGTATTTTGCGATGCAATTCTATTTTCATCGAAATTTTTTTTTTGCGACGAAAAAAAGCGTCGCTAAAATGTTAAAAAACGTAGCTAAAATCTATTCCACCAGCGTAAAAAAAATAAGAAATATGTATTCAATCAATTTTCGCAACCCAAAAAAATCATTGTAAATAAATTTTTACATAAATAAAAAAAATAAAAACTATGTATTTAATTAATTTTTCGCGACAAAAAAAATTGTCGTAAATAAATTTTTACATGAATAAAAAATGTAAAAATAATAATTTAATTAATTTTTTGCGACGTAAAACAATCGTCGCAAATAATTTTTCATAAATAGAAAATGTAAAAAAAATAATAATTTCCTTAATTTTTCGCGACGTAAAAAAATCGTCGCTAAAACGATTTTTTTTTAGTGACAATTTAATTTTCGTCGCAAAACGTTCAAAATAATTGAATAAGTACATTTTTAGCTACGATTTTAATTCCGTTGCAAAAAGTCCTTTTTTTTAAATAACCCTTCTTAAAAAATGGTATTCCCATAAAATTTTTCACCTGTACACCACTAATACCCGTGTTCAATAAAAAACTAACACAATTAATACATTTCACATCTTTTCCATTCAACAACCAACACAAACTAACGTACATCAAATACCATACTAAAAAAAATATAAAATATAATACACTGAATAAAAGTTATACAAATCATCAAAATATCCAAGAACGTAATCTACATACAAGTTTCCCAAAATATTTTAATACATAACCAAAAGTGATCAACAAACAACCATCGCCATTTTTCATCAAATCATTCATCTCATTAACTAAATAATACAATCAATAATGATACAATCCCATATAAATATCCAATATACATATACAAAAAAACAAAAAAGAATGAAACACTCCCAAAAGTCTGCAACCGACCCCAAATCGTCAATCAATCTGCAATGACAAAAACAACATTAGAATCTTTTCAATGAATTAAATTATAAATGAAAGATAAGCATGTGCATGTATATATATATATATATATCTTTTCCTAAGTTTTTCGGCAGCCTATTTTTCAGCCTAAGTGTTGAGAATCGGGCTGTTTTTGTGTCTAATTTGATAACCGTGAAAGTTTCGGGATCCTAACCCTAGAGGGGGCGGGGGGGTGTGAATAGGGTGAGCTGGAACTAAATGACCAATTATGCCAATTTTAAACTTCTTTAGGGTGAGTTGGAACTAAATGACCAATTATGCCAATTTTAAATTTCTTTAAAACAATTAGCCACTTGTGATGATTAACAAATAAAATGCGGAAGCTAAACAACAACAATCACCACAAAAGCATTCACCATAACACAATCATTTATAGTGGTTCGGCCTCAATGCCTACATCCACTACCAGCTTGTGATCTCACATCCTACCGGATTTCCACTATTTATGCTTTTTAAATGGCTAAGCAATAACCATTACAATTTGCTTTCCAAGGATAAGCAATAACCTTACAATGTTGTTTTTCAAGGCTTAACAACAACCTATATAAGATGCTTTTCTAGGCTAAGCAATAACCTTTACACAATGCTTTTCTTAGGCTAAGCAATAACCTTTACAATCAAATGATTTCTCTCAAGAAAGTGTTTTCACAAAGCACTCTAAGAGATTACAATTAAAGCTCAATTTAATTGCCTCTAGATTAGGCGAATATGAAAGTGTAAAGCGCACTCACACAAACACTATAAAATGCAAAGATGAATGCTTATGAAGTGAGTGTTTGAATACTTCAATCAAGTTTTAAAATAAAGCTTAATCAATTTATGCTTGAAGCAATTAAAAGTTTAATACACAAAAAATGATTTGATTGAAGTAATATGCAAATCACATGTACCAAATACAAACTTGTTGAAGATATGAAATCAAAAGCTCACAAGTTGTATGAAATTAATTATGTCTAAACATGTGATGCATATTCAATGTTGTTTTCAAAAAACAAACTAATTTAACTAAAGTTCAAATGAATGAAAACAACAAGGATGATTCAAACAAGTTAATGAAACATGTTTATAAAACAAATCAAAGGTTTTGACAAAACATGTTTTATAAAGTATTAAAACAAACTTGTTTAGAAATCAAGGTGAAGAACCCAATGACTTAAATCAAAGATTAAAGGAGTAGAGGATTCAACACATCATAATTTATATGCTAAAATCATTTACCAAAGATTAAACAAAGCATAAAACAATGATTATAAAAAGGCAAAGCTTACTTGGTGGTTTAACTTCATTAATCCAAGCTTTAGGTTTCCTTAATGACCCTTAACCTTCTTTAGCTTGATCCCCGTTCTTTTCCCTCAAAATACCTCAAGAAGGGCTTCAAAGATCATCACTTGGGGCTAAAGAATGAGCTTCTTTTTATAGAAAAAGTTGCTCAACGGCTACCTGTCGGTCAGCCGACAACAAGGTGTCGGTCGATCGATAGTCCTACGGTCTTCTCCAATGCTCATAATATTTGAAAATTTGCGAACCGTTGAACAGGTGTCTGTCAGCCGACAACGAACCGACATCGAACCAACAGTATAAAAATATGAAGTTTTAAGCTCTCTGGAATTCTAACCGAGAACACTTGTCGGTTGATCGGCAGCCTAAGACAAAATCCCAACTTTTGCAGTTTTCAAAGTAAATTTCTTGTGGGATCTTTGGGCCATTAAACCAAGCATGGAAACATGATTTAAACCAATCCAAGTGCTTTAAAATCATGAAGCATAAAAAGCCTAAATAGATTTGAAAGTTAAAAACAAATTGCTAGCTTGATTTATAAAATCCTTTTTAAAACTAAAAATACGTCCAATGTTTAAAACCAAACATGCATAAATCATAAGGTGTACAAATTTAAAACAATGTATGTATAAATCAAGATTTCAAGCTTTTCTAAAACAATGCATGTGTGTGAAATCAAATGATGAATAAAATGAATAATGCATCCATCAAATTGCAATACACAAAATCTCTAACAAACCGGAAGTCCATTCACTAACCATAAATTCCAACAAGTTACTTTGGCCTTGAACAAGGTACCCATGCTGGTTTCTGGGCTGTCCGATAGCCGATTCCCGTTCTCGACCTCCAACGGCCTATTTTAAAGACTAAGTGTTAAGAATCAAACATTTTTAGGTCTAATTCCTTAACCAAGAGTCCGATTTACGAGCCGTCAATTCCTACAAGTTACTCTACCCTAGAGCGAGGTGCTCGTGTCGGTTCTCGATTTTTCCGGGGGCCGGTTCCCACTCCGGAACCCCGGCGGGCCATTTTCGAGCCTAAGTGATGGAAATCCGATGTTTTCGCCTCTAATTCTCTAACCGAGAGTCCTATCCGCGAACTGTCAGTTCCTACAAGTCACTCTACCCTCGAGTGAAGTGGTCGTACCGGTTCTCGATTTTTTCTGGGGACGGTTCCCGTTCCGGAACCCCGAAAGGCCGTTTTCGAGCATAAGTGACGGAAAATTTGATGTTTTCACCTCTAATTCTCTAACCGAGAGTCCTATTTGCGAACCGTCAGATCCTATAAGTCACTCTACCCTCGACCGAGGTGCTCGTGCCGGTTCCCGATTTTTCCGGATGCCGGTTCCCTTTTCGGACACCCGGCGGGCCGTTTTCGAGCCTAAGTCTAATAAAATCCAATATTTTCGCCTCTAGTTCTCTAACCGAGAGTCCTATCTGCGAACCGTATGTTCCTACAAGTCACTCTACCATCGAGCGAGGTGCTCATGCCGGTTTTCGATTTTTCCAGGGACCGGTTCCCGTTCCGGACCCCCGGTGAGCCGTTTTCGAGCCTAAGTCTTAGAAAATCCAATATTTTCGCCTCTAATTCTCTAACCGAGGGCCCTATCTGCGAACCGTAACTTCCTACAAGTCACTCTACTCTCGAACGAGGTGCTCGTGCCGCTTTCCGATTTTTCCAGGGACCGGTTCCCGTTCCGGACCCCCGGCGGGCCGTTTTCGAGCCTAAGTCTTAGAAAATACAATATTTTCTCCTCTAATTCTCTAATCGAGAGTCCTATCTGCGAACCGTAAGTTCCTACAAGTCACTCTACCCTCGAGCGAAGTGCTCATGCCGGTTTCCAATTTTTCCAGGGACCGATTCTCGTTCCGGACCCCCGGCGGGCCGTTTTCGAGCCTAAGTCTTAGAAAATCCAATATTTTCGCCTCTAATTCTCTAACCGAGGGTCCTATCTGCGAACCGTAAGTTCCTACAAGTCACTCTACCCTCGAGCGAGGTGCTCATGCTGGTTTCTGATTTTTCCAGGGACCGGTTTGTTGGGATTGGTGTATGCCCTAAAGCCCACTAGCTGTTTTTTTTTTCTCTCTGTTACTGGATATTTATTGGTTATATATATTGGAATGATTATTTCTCTATAAACATGTGCATATGTATGGTTGTGTGTAAGGCCCATTGTTTTCTAATAATTGAATCAGGTGCGAAGTGGCTTCACACAGATAGGTCTGATTCATGGATATTGGAAACAGCAGATTTGTTCATAACTGAAAGATGGAGTTGGGCACTTCATCTTGGTTTAAGTTATAATGAGATACTCTCCTATATAGGGCGACACACCTAAGTCACGGGAGGGCTTTCCCGGATCTATCTCATTAGTGCATGTGTCATGCATCGAACAGGACCATTGTAGGTGTGATCTCTAAAATAGTACTATCATAGAGAGAGATCAAATCACCTCATGCTACTTAGTGACCGGTGCTCTTAATCTTGAGCATTTGTGGATGAACTGACGAAGTCAAGTTCTTGTGCTTTAATTCACTATGGGTGAGATTCTTTTCTTGGGTCAACAGCTCTGTGAGTTAGGTACTCGGGCTTGATCAGTTGGGACATGCAAATGCAATATAGAATCTATGCCATCTACTGATGGATTGATCGTCCCCTTAGAATTATCCGATTGATCATCAAAATCTAAGATCTTAGTATATGGATATTCCATATTGATATTGAACTTGTGGGTCGCTCCCTGGATCAAGAGAATAATATCAGGATGATGATTAAGTCAAGGATATGAAGTTCTAAGGTTTAAGATTTAATCGAGAAGGTTGATAGTACATCGGATAACCTGACTCGATTGAGGATGTTACATAGAGGGGCATTTAGGTCATTGCACTTGGTAGGTCGGAGAAAACAGTCATTTTATGACAAGCTTATTTCATACTTAATATTTGTCCCTGGAGTGCAACCATAACTCTCTAGTGGAATGAGTTAAGGTTAAAATGGTCTTAATGTTGCTATGGGTTTAGCATGGACATTTTGGTCATTTTGGGAGCCAAGGGCAAATATGTCTTTTGGTCCCTTCTCTAGTCACTTTCCTATTTTGGCATGGTTTCCTAATTTGATTAGGAGATGAGGTTGAATTATTTTATGGAAAAATAATTTTGAATTTAAATTCAAATAGGCCTTGATGGCATACATGAATTTAATTCTAGACAAATTATGAACATGTGGGCCATAGTGTGGGCCAAAGGTGTGGGACGTCCAACACAGGGATTTCTTAGTGTGGGGTCTCCAACTTTGAGTAGGTCTCTCTACTTGGAAGGTTGGATTCCTCCTTGGATAAGTATTCCTATAATAAAGTTTCCTTTTTATTAGAAACTTGAGATTAGTAAGTGTTGCTCAACTAGAATTACTAATTTCTAAGTTTAAGGGATATTCATCATAGTTTCCTTTTCTAATTTGGAATGTTTCTAAGAGGAAATTAATCTTAGGATTGAGCTTTCTTTTTAGGACTTCTAAGAGAATTAGTAGGAGAAACATAATGGGAAAGGATTCTTTGTGATCTACATAAAAGGAGGGAGCACTCCTTTGGGCTAGAAACACAAGAACAAAGCCCCACACGTCCAGCCCTTGTTTCTCTTCTTTCTTGAGGAGATTTCCATCACATATGATTCAAGAAACTCATCTCAAAACCTAGATTAAGGTTCCACCACCTTAGCCAATTAGATTTGGATCTTGAGATAGAGGAGAAGACTAGAAGAAGAATAATTCCTGCAGAAATTCCAGCAGCATAGTAGCTGATTGCAGACCTGATCTTGTCCCTTTTGCATCAGATTTTCAGAGGTTTAAAGCTTGCAAATCTTTGAGGTAATAGTCTTCTATAATCTCTTTTTAATTTGACACATGTTGATTATGATTTCATGGAGTTTCTACGCGATTCTTTATGGCTGATTTCCGCTGCACAGTGCAGAAATCAGATTTTTTAAAATCTGTCATACTTTGCATCAGCCATAGTTGTCTCTATATGAGAAGTTTCAGATCGGAATCGCGGTTTCCTTCAGTGGTATCAGAGCCACTCCATGCGAAATCATGATCCCATGATGTGATTAATTAATCCAAGATTAGATGGGGCATGGTGGCACCCTGCTGAAATTTATTTCAGATTTGAATTAGTGCTGTATTTTTGTACACTGGTTATGTTTGGATTGCTGGAATTAATTTTTCCAGATCTGAATCATGTTGTACATTATGCACTAACCTATTTGGTTGCAGCCATAATTAGCATCCTTGATGGTTCGCATGTATGTTATGTGGATTTGGATGTTTTTGTTTTAATTAGTTGGAAAGTGTACGATTGCGTGGTTAGCAATCATAGGAAGTTGTAAAGTTTCCTTAATTTTATTCCAACTAGTCTTGATGTAAGCTTTTTTGAAAAGCATAGGAATCTCTAATGTAATTTTTGTTTTGTTTTTCATGGGTTTGCTTGTATAAATTTATTTATGGACACAAGCATGAAAAGGAAAGTTTCAAGACAAGAAGGTTGCAAGGAATTGGAATCCTTGGAGATGAAGGAGTCAAGACTTCTTGATGCATGAGGAGTCCTAATTCGATTAGGATTTGAAATCCTAAGGACAGGGAGCCATCAAGGATTGCATACTTTTATTTGCTTTTATATATGGAATGCATGGTTGAATGCTTTATATAATTGCTATAATTGTCACCTAGAAACATGGCCACCATTAGGATCTAAAAATGGCATCTTTCTAAAATTAGTATGTTTTTGTTTGGTCAATTGGTTTTTAAACGGAACTTAGACCAGCACCTTCTAATTGTCTAAGGTTTAAAATTGGATAGGGTTGGCACCCTTGGTTTCCTAAAATAGACTAAACTAGAAATCTAATTAGATGCTACCTATGGGTTCCCCAAAACCCTAATTAGGTTTTTGATTCTCTTAAGGGCTTTTCTCAAATGTTTTAATGCAAAGGTTATTTACTTTCAAGATGACTTGAGTCATTGAGTCATGAATTTAATTAACCAAGTTTGCTAGTTTTAAAAAGAGCTTTTGAGAAAACGAAGTAAAGATCAAAGGAAAGTTTATAAACCCTAGTGATAAATTATCAAGTGGGAGAGGGGTTTAGGAAAAAACCCACGACTTTCCATTCTCGGTTCATATTAATCTCATTAGAAGTGTTAGTGGGAGCGGCCATCCCTTCGGTGGAGTTCTTTACTAAAGACCACTTCGATGGGTTAGTGGGTGAACTAAAGTGAATATTCGTAATGAGGTGTTAGTAGGAGCGGCCATCCCTTCGGTGGAGTTCTTTACTAAAGATCACTTCTATAGAATGTCAATGAAGTGTTGGTGGGAGCGGCCATCCCTTCGGTAGAGTTCTTTACCAAAGCTCACTTCTAGATTTGGACATTCTGGGAATTTTTCATAAGAGATGGTAATACACTTGACATAAGGCGGTAATAATCTCTTCGAGTAGTTAGAGTTATTTGTCTTATGAGGTCAAACCAATCAGTGATTGGACTGTCACTGGATATATATCCAGATAGTGATAATCCAAATAAGAAGAGCTTAATTCAACGTTACTGTAGGCTCGGCCATCCTTTCGATGAAGGGTTTATGAGGAGGTTGAAACACTGATACATTATGTTTAGGGTTGAAATAATGTAAAAAGTTTTGTGCACGTTTTTCCTTTTATAACAAGCACCATATGCATGTTACATATATACTGCCTATCTAATTATAAACCATTTTATATCCAGAGAGAGATGGGTAAAGATTCTTTTAGCCCGTTGATGAGTATTCTTCGTGAGAACAAGTTGACCGGCCCTAATTACGTAGATTGGAAGAGAAATCTTGACATAGTACTCACTGCAGAGGAGTACAAGTATGTCTTGATAGAAAATTGTCCTGATATTGATGCCAATTCTACTGAAGACCAGTTAGAGGCTGAAAGGAAGTGGAAAAGAGCGAACAACATGGCTAAATGCTACATGCTCGCTTCCATGTCCAACGTGTTGCAAACACAGCACGAGAATATGGACACAGCCTACGAAATCATGATGTCCTTGTCAGAAATGTTCGCAGACAAGAGCAGGCCAGCTAGGCAAGCTGCTATAAGGACCATCATGAATACTAGAATGGCTGAAGGAACACCTGTCAGAGATCATATGCTCAAGATGATGGATTGTTTCAATGTAGCTGAGATTCTAGGGGCTGAGATTGATGGAGAGAGTCAAACCGATATGATTCTAGAAACTCTACCAGATTCCTTCAATCAGTTCAAGCTCAATTTCAATATGAGCAAGATGGACATGACCCTTGCGGAGTTAATGAAGGAACTCCAGGCGGCAGAGGCCATCATGAAGCCCAAGGCCCAAGCCCACTTTTTCCAGTCTTCCTCTCATCTAAACCCGAAAGGGAAGAAGATGAAGAAGAAGAAGAACAAGGGAAAGGGACAGAAAAAGGGAAATACTGGTAATAGAAAGGACAAGGGTACAGATGATAAGCCCAAAGGGAAATGCTTCAAGTGTGGCCTCAAAGGTCATTGGAAGAAAGATTGTCCCAAGCTCAAAGGCTCGGTTAATAAAGGTACATCTTTTTCTTATTTCATTGAAACTTGTTTAGTGGTTTATTCTACTGACTCGTGGATAGTAGACTCTGGAGCCACTAATCATATCTGCAATTCAATGCAAGGGTTTCAGATAATGCAGAAAATTGAGAAAGGGGAGTTTGCCTTTAGAGTTGGAACTGGAGCTAAAGTTTGGGCGGTTGCAGTGGGAAATGTTTCTCTACATTTTTCTAATGATAGGATTTTGGTTTTAAATAATGTTTTCTATGTTCCGGACATGAGGAAGAATTTAATTTATGTTTCCAGACTTATTGAATTTAATTATTCAGTTTCTTTCCATTCTGGTGTTGATATCAGTAGAGATGGAAATATTATATGTTCCGGTAGAATACATGATAACTTATTTTATATAAATCCTATTGCTCCCACATTGCATAATGTACAACTAGAAAGTTCTACTTCCCTTAAGAGGAAAGTATCTTCAACCAATGACACCTATCTTTGGCACTTACGTTTGGGTCACATTAACCTAAAACGGATTCAGAGGTTGGTAGAAGATGGGCCCTTGAGCTCATTAGATTTCGTACCTTTTCCTCAGTGCGAATCATGTCTCAAGGGAAAGATGACCAAAAGGTCATTCTCTGGAAAGGGACTAAGATCAAATGAGTTGTTAGAATTGGTTCACACTGATGTGTGTGGTCCTATGAACAAACTAGCAAGAGGAGGATATGAGTATTACATCACCTTCACCGATGATTACTCTAGGTATGGATATGTCTATTTGATGCGACGCAAGTCTGAGGCGTTTGATAAGTTCAAACAATTCAAGGCTGAGGCGGAGTTACAACTAGGGAAACATATCAAAGCCCTTCGATCTGATCGAGGTGGCGAATACCTCCTAGGTGAGTTCAAGGAGTACCTCACACAACAAGGGATTGTGTCTCAGTTGTCTGCACCGGGTACACCCCAGCAAAATGGTGTAGCAGAGAGAAGAAACCGTACCCTTCTTGATATGGTAAGGTCCATGATGAGTCATGCAACCCTACCTATATCTTTTTGGGGATATGCCTTAGAAGCAGCAGCATACATTTTAAATCTGGTACCATCTAAGTCAGTACCTAGGACACCGCAAGAAATGTGGACAGGTCGAAAACCTAGTTTAAGACATATCCACATTTGGGGTTGTCCAGCTTATGTACTAAATGATAAAGCTACCAAGCTAGAACCCAGATCGGAAATGTGCTACTTCATTGGGTATCTTAAGGGAACAAGAGGTGGCATCTTTTATCATCCAAAGGAGCAAAAAGTGCTCATCAGCACTCATGCTAGATACTTAGAGGATGATTGTATGATGCATCAAGAGCTAAGTAGTACAGAAACTCTTGAGGAGATTCTTCCAGAATCCCCTATAACATCTGTACCAGATCCTGTAACAGTAGATGGACCGGATATTCCTTTAAACACTCCGGAGCCTCGTCGTAGTGGGAGAATTCCTAGACAACCAGATAGATATCTAGGAGTGTCTTTAAAGACAGACTCGGGGGATATGGTTGAGGATCCTACTAGTTACGATGAAGCAGTAACGGATATAGATGCTGACATGTGGCAGCAAGCGATGAAATCTGAATTGGATTCCATGTATTCCAATCAAGTCTGGGAACTTGTAAATGCACCTGAAGGGATCAAACCCATAGGGTGCAAGTGGATTTACAAGAGGAAGAGAGGAGTGGACGGGAAGGTGGAAACCTTCAAAGCAAGACTGGTGGCGAAAGGATATACTCAGAAAGAGGGTATCGATTATGAGGAAACCTTTTCACCAGTGGCTATGCTCAAATCCATAAGGATTCTCTTAGCCATCGCATGTCATTATGACTACGAGATATGACAAATGGATGTCAAGACAACTTTTCTTAATGGAAGTCTTGATGAATGCATCTATATGATGCAACCAGAAGGTTTCATTGCTAGTAGCCAAGAGAACATGGTCTGTAAACTTAAGAAGTCCATTTATGGACTTAAGCAAGCATCTAGAGCATGGAACATCAAGTTTGATCAGGCAGTCAAATCTTTTGGCTTTAATCAAAACATTGATGAACCATGTGTGTATAAGAAAGGAAGTGGTAATGCAGTCATATTTTTGGTCCTATATGTAGATGACATATTGCTCATTGGAAACGATGTAGGTGCACTATCATCCACAAAGGTTTGGTTATCATCTCAATTTCAGATGAAGGATTTGGGTGAGGCAAGCTACATCTTAGGGATCAAGCTCCTGCGAGATCGCAAGAATAAGATGTTAGCCTTATCCCAATCTTCATATATTGAGAAGATATTGGTCAAATTTAACATGCATGACTCCAAGAAGGGTTTGCTACCTTCTAGACATGGACTACCACTATCTCGAGATCAATGTCCTAAGACACCTGATGAGATAGAGAACATGAAGAGAGTTCCATATGCATCAGCTGTTGGAAGTCTCATGTATGCTATGTTATGTAGTAGACCAGATATTTGCTTTGCCGTCGGCATGGTTAGCAGATATCAGTCAAACCCTGGACCTATGCATTGGACAGCTGTGAAACATATATTCAAGTATCTTCGGAGAACGAAAGATTATATGTTGACTTATCGAGCAGATGATTTAACGCCTTTGGCGTATACAGACTCAGATTTCCAATCAGATACGGATGTCAGAAAGTCAACCTCAGGATATGTTTTTACTCTATCGGGAGGGGCTATTTCATGGAGAAGTGTTAAGCAAGATTGTATTGCTGACTCTACCATGGAAGCAGAGTATGTGGCGGCAGTGGAAGCTGCAAAGGAAGCAGTATGGCTCAGGAAATTCCTTTTGGAATTAGGAGTTGTTTCTGCAGCAGAAAAACCGATTGTCATGCACTGCGACAACACAGGTGCGATAGCACAGTGTAAAGAGCCCCGGAATCACAAGAAAGGCAAGCACATTCAGAGAAAGTATCACTTGATCCGGGAATTCGTTCAGAATGGAGAAATAGTTGTGGAGCAGATTGCCTCAGCTAATAACTTAGCAGACCCATTTACTAAGACTCTTACTGAGAAAGTCTTTACTTCTCATGTTGAGTCTATGGGAGTTAGGTTAGGAAGTAGTGATCTTTAGTGCAAGTGGGAGTTTGTTGGGATTGGTGTATGCCCTAAAGCCCACTAGCTGTTTTTTTTTTCTCTCTGTTACTGGATATTTATTGGTTATATATATTGGAATGATTATTTCTCTATAAACATGTGTATATGTATGGTTGTGTGTAAGGCCCATTGTTTTCTAATAATTGAATCAGGTGCGAAGTGGCTTCACACAGATAGGTCTGATTCATGGATATTGGAAACAACAGATTTGTTCATAACTGAAAGATGGAGTTGGGCACTTCATCTTGGTTTAAGTTATAATGAGATACTCTCCTATATAGGGCGACACACCTAAGTCAAGGGAGGGCTTTCCCGGATCTATCTCATTAGTGCATGTGTCATGCATTGAACAGGACCATTGTAGGTGTGATCTCTAAAATAGTACTATCATAGAGAGAGATCAAATCACCTCATGCTACTTAGTGACCGGTGCTCTTAATCTTGAGCATTTGTGGATGAACTGACGAAGTCAAGTTCTTGTGCTTTAATTCACTATGGGTGAGATTCTTTTCTTGGGTCAACAGCTCTGTGAGTTAGGTACTCGGGCTTGATCAGTTGGGACATGCAAATGCAATATAGAATCTATGCCATCTACTGATGGATTGATCGTCCCCTTAGAATTATCCGATTGATCATCAAAATCTAAGATCTTAGTATATGGATATTCCATATTGATATTGAACTTGTGGGTCGCTCCCTGGATCAAGAGAATAATATCAGGATGATGATTAAGTCAAGGATATGAAGTTCTAAGGTTTAAGATTTAATCGAGAAGGTTGATAGTACATCGGATAACCTGACTCGATTGAGGATGTTACATAGAGGGGCATTTAGGTCATTGCACTTGGTAGGTCGGAGAAAACAGTCATTTTATGACAAGCTTATTTCATACTTAATATTTGTCCCTGGAGTGCAACCATAACTCTCTAGTGGAATGAGTTAAGGTTAAAATGGTCTTAATGTTGCTATGGGTTTAGCATGGACATTTTGGTCATTTTGGGAGCCAAGGGCAAATATGTCTTTTGGTCCCTTCTCTAGTCACTTTCATATTTTGGCATGGTTTCCTAATTTGATTAGGAGATGAGGTTGAATTATTTTATGGAAAAATAATTTTGAATTTAAATTCAAATAGGCCTTGATGGCATACATGAATTTAATTCTAGACAAATTATGAACATGTGGGCCATAGTGTGGGCCAAAGGTGTGGGACGTCCAACATAGGGATTTCTTAGTGTGGGGTCTCCAACTTTGAGTAGGTCTCTCTACTTGGAAGGTTGGATTCCTCCTTGGATAAGTATTCCTATAATAAAGTTTCCTTTTTATTAGAAACTTGAGATTAGTAAGTGTTGCTCAACTAGAATTACTAATTGCTAAGTTTAAGGGATATTCATCATAGTTTCCTTTTCTAATTTGGAATGTTTCTAAGAGGAAATTAATCTTAGGATTGAGCTTTCTTTTTAGGACTTCTAAGAGAATTAGTAGGAGAAACATAATGGGAAAGGATTCTTTGTGATCTACATAAAAGGAGGGAGCACTCCTTTGGGCTAGAAACACAAGAACAAAGCCCCACACGTCCAGCCCTTGTTTCTCTTCTTTCTTGAGGAGATTTCCATCACATATGATTCAAGAAACTCATCTCAAAACCTAGATTAAGGTTCCACCACCTTAGCCAATCAGATTAGGATCTTGAGATAGAGGAGAAGACTAGAAGAAGAATAATTCCTGCAGAAATTCCAGCAGCATAGAAGCTGATTGCAGACCTGATCTTGTCCCTTTTGCATCAGATTTTCAGAGGTTTAAAGCTTGCAAATCTTTGAGTAATAGTCTTCTATAATCTCCTTTTAATTTGACACATGTTGATTATGATTTCATGGAGTTTCTACGCGATTCTTTATGGCTGATTTCCACTGCACAGTGCAGAAATCAGATTTTTTAAAATCTGTCATACTTTGCATCAGCCATAGTTGTCTCTATATGAGAAGTTTCAGATCGGAATCGCGGTTTCCTTCACGGTTCCCGTTCCGGACCCCCGGCGGGCCGTTTTCGAGCCTAAGTCTTAGAAAATCCAATATTTCTCCTCTAATTCTCTCACCGAGAGTCCTATCTGCGAACCATAAGTTCCTACAAGTCACTCTACCCTTGAGCGAGGTGCTCGTGCCGGTTTCTGATTTTTCCAGGCACCAGTTCCGGTTTCTGACCCCTGGCGGGCTGTTTTCGACCCTAAGTCTTAGAAAATCTAATGTTTTCACCTCTAATTCTCTAACCGGGAGTCCTATCTGCGAACCGTCAGTTCCTGCAAGTCACTCTACCCTCGAGCAAGGTGCTCGTGCCGGTTCCAGATTTTTCGGGGGGTCGGTTTGAAAGATCTTGCGATTCAGATCTGGTGCATCCCATGCAAGGGACGTCCATGGCTTGATGAACAATGACAGATTTTTCCAAATCTGATTTCAGCAATGCGCAACGGAAAAACAGCCATAGAAAATCGCATAAAAACTCCACCGAATCATGATCAACATGTGTATAATTAAAGGAGATTATAGAAGACTAATACCTTGATGATATGGAAGCTTCAAATCTCTGGAAAAATTGATTTAAAGGGCTGAACTCAGACTTGCAATTAATCAACAGGTTGTTGGAATTTTCTGCAGTAGTATTGCCTTTGATCTTCTTCTCTATTTCACTTCCAAATCTGATTGGCTAAGATTGTGGGATCTTAATCTAGATTTGTAGAAGGGTTTTCTGAATCATATGTGATGGAAATCTCCTCAAAAAGAAGAGAGAATGGGCTGGACGTGTGGGATTTTTCTTCTTCATCTCACGCCAAAGGAGGGCTTCCTCCTTTTAAATAAAATACCAAGAATCCTTTCCCATTATGTTTCTCCTACTAATTCTCTTAGAAGTCCTAAAAGGAAAGCTCAATCCTAAGATTAATTTCCTCTTAGATACATTCCAAATTAGAAAAGGAAACTATGATGAATATCCCTTAAACTTAGCAATTAGTAATTCTAGTTGAGCAACACTTACTAATATTAAGTTTCTAATAAAAAGGAAACTTTATTATAGGAATACTTATCCAAGGAGGAATTCAACCTTTCAAGTAGAGAGACCTACTCAAAGTTGGAGACCCCACACTAAGAAATCCCTATGTTGGACGTCCCACACCTTTGTAACCACACCATGGCCCACATTTTAATAATTTGTCTAGAATTAAATTCATGCATGCCATCAAAGGCCTATTTGAATTTAAACTCAAAATTATTTTTCCATAAAAATAATTCAACCACATTTCAACTAAACAAATTAGTAAACCATGCCAATATAGGAAAGTCACTAGAGAAGGGACCAAAAGACATATTTGCCCTTGGCTCCCAAAATGACCAAAATGTCCTTGCTAAACTCATAGCAACATTAAGCCCATTTTAACCTTAACTCATTCCACTAGAGAATTAAGGTTGCACTCCAGGGACAAATATTTAATAATAAGCTCATCAGGAAATGACTGTTGTCTTTGACCTACTAAGTGAAATGACTTAAGTGCCCCTCTATGTAACATCCATAATCAAGTCAGGTTATCAGATGTACTATCAACCTTCTCGATTACATCTCAACCTTAGAACTTCATATCCTAGACTTGATCATCATGCAGATATCATTCTCTTGGTCCAGGGAGCGACCCACAAGTTCAATATCCATATGGAACATCCATATACTAAGATCTTAGATTTTGATGATCAATTGGATAATTCTAAGAGGACGATCAATCCATCACTAGATGGCATAGATTCTATATTACATCTGCACGTCCTAATTGATCAAGCCCAAGTACCTAAAACACAGAGCTGTTGACCCATGTGAAGGATCTCACCCATAGTGAATTAAAGCACAAGAACTTGACTTCGTCAGTTCATCCACAAATGTTCAAGATTAAGAGCATTGGTCACTTAGTAGCACGAGGTGACTTGATCTCTCTCAGTGATAGTACTATTTTAGAGATCACACCCATAATGGTCCTGTTCAATGCATGACATATGCACTAATGAGATAGATCCGGAAAAGACCTCCCATGACCTAGGTAAGTCACCCTGAATGCAGGAGAGTATCTCACTATAACTTATACCAAGATGAAGTGCCCAACTCTATCTCTCAGTTATGAACAAATTTGTTGTTTCCGGTGTCCATGAATTAGACCTATCTGTGTGTAGCGGCTACACACCTAATTCATTTACTAGAAACAATGGGCCTTATACAACCATACATATATACATGTTTAAAAAGAAAAAAAACATTTCATTAATAAACCAATAAGTATCCAGTAACAGAAGATGAAAGTGAAGTTAGTGGGCTTTAGGGCATACACCAATCCCAACAAACTCCCACTTGCACTAAAGATCACTACTACCTAACCTAACATCCATAGATTCAACATGAGAAGAAAACACTTTCTCTGTAAGAGTCTTAGTGAAAGGATCAGCTAAGTTATCTGCTGAGGCAATCTGCTCCACCACTATTTCCTTTTCCTGGATGAACTCCTGGATCAAGTGGTACTTCCTCTTAATGTGCTTGCCTTTCTTGTGATTCCTGGGCTGTTTGCACTGTGCTACAGCACCAGTGTTATCGCAGTACATGACAATCGGCTTTTGAACTGCAGGAACAACTTCCAATTCCAATAGGAATTTTCTAAGCCATACAGCTTCTTTCACAGCTTCCGATGCCGCCACGTACTCTGCTTCCATGGTAGAATCAGCAATGCAAGATTGCTTGATACTTCTCCATGATATAGCCCCACCTGACAGAGTAAAGACGTATCCTGAAGTAGACTTACTGGCATCTCTATCAGATTGGAAATCAGAATCTGTATATGCCAAAGGTGTTAAATCATCTGCCTGATAGGTTAGCATATAATCTTTCGTTCTCCGTAGATACTTGAATATATGCTTAACAGTTGTCCAATGCAGAGGTCCAGGGTTTGACTGATATCTGCTAACCATGCCAACGGCAAAACAAATATCGGGTCTAGTACATAACATTGCATACATGAGGCTTCCAACAGCAGATGCATATGGAACCCTCTTCATGCTCTCTATCTCTTCAGGTGTCTTAGGACTTTGATCTCGAGATAGTGGTACTCCATGTCTTGAAGGTAGCAAGCCCTTCTTGGAGTCATGCATGTTAAACTTGACCAGTATCTTCTCAATATACGAAGATTGGGATAAGGCTAACATCTTATTCTTGCGATCACGCAAAAGCTTGATCCCTAAGATATAGCTGGCATCACCCAAATCCTTCATCTGAAATTGAGAGGATAACCAAACCTTTGTGGATGACAATATACCTACATCATTTCCAATGAGCAATATGTCATCTACATACAGAACCAAAAATGCAACTGCTTTTCCACTTCCTTTCTTATACACACATGGTTCATCAATGTTTTGATCAAAGCCAAAAGATTTGACTGCCTGATCAAACTTGATGTTCCATGCTCTAGATGCTTGCTTAAGTCCATAAATGGACTTCTTAAGTTTACAAACCATGTTATCTTGGCCACTAGCAATAAAACCCTCTGGTTGCATCATATAGATGCATTCGTCAAGACTTCCATTAGGAAAAGCTGTCTTGACATCCATCTGCCATATCTCGTAGTCATAATGACATGCGATGGCCAAGAGAATCCTTATGGACTTAAGCATAGCCACTGGTGAAAAGGTTTCCTCATAATCGACACCCTCTTTCTGAGTATATCCTTTCGCCACCAGTCTTGCTTTGAAGGTTTCCACCTTCCCATCCACTCCTCTCTTTCTCTTGTAAATCCATTTGCACCCTATGGGTTTAACCCCTTCAGGTACATTCATAAGTTCCCAGACTTGATTGGAATACAAAGAATCCAATTCAGATTTCATCGCTTGTTGCCACATGTCAGCATCTATCTCCGTCACTGCTTCATCGTAACTAGTAGGATCCTCAACCAGATCTTCAGAATCTGTCTTAACAGAGATTCCTAGATATCTTTCTGGCTGTCTAGAAATTCTCCCACTACGACGAGGCTCTGGAGTGTTAGAAGGAATATTCTGTTCTTCTACCACCTCAGGATCTGGTACAGATGTTATAGGAGATCCTGGAAGAATCTCCTCAAGGGTTTCTTTACAACTAAGCTCTTGGTGCATCATACAATCATCCTCCAAGTATCTAGCATGAGTGCTGATAAGCACCTTTTGCTCCTTTGGATGATAAAAAATGCCTCCTCTTGTTCCCTTAGGATACCCAATGAAGTAACACATTTCAGATCTGGGTTCTAGCTTGGTAGCTTTATCATTTAGTACATAGGATGGACAACCCCAAATGTGGACGTGTTTCAAACTAGGTTTTCGACCTGTCCACATTTCTTGCGGTGTCCTAGGTACTGATTTAGAAGGTACCAGATTTAAAATGTATGCTGCTGCTTCAAGGGCATAACCCCAAAAAGATATAGGTAGGGTTGCATGACTCATCATGGACCTTACCATATCAAGAAGTGTACGGTTTCTTCTCTCTGCTACACCATTTTGCTGGGGTGTGCCCGGTGCAGACAACTGAGACACAAACCCTTGTTGTCTGAGGTACTCCTTGAACTCACCCAGGAGGTATTCGTCACCTCGATCAGATCGAAGGGCTTTGATATGTTTCCCTAGTTGTAACTCCGCCTCAGCCTTGAATTGTTTGAACTTATCAAACGCCTCAAACTTGCGTCGCATCAAGTATACATATCCATACCTAGAGTAATCATCTGTGAAGGTGATGTAATACTCATAACCTCCTCGAGCCAGTTTGTTCATAGGACCACATACATCAGTGTGAACCAATTCTAACAACTCTTTTGACCTTAGTCCTTTTCCAGAGAATGACCTTTTGGTCATCTTTCCCTTGAGACAAGATTCGCATTGAGGAAAAGGTTCGAAATCTAATGAGCTTAAGGGCCTATATTCTACCAGCCTCTGAATTCGTTTTAGGTTAATGTGACCCAAACGTAAGTGCCAAAGATAAGTTTCATTGATTGAAGATACCTTCCTTTTAAGGGAAGTTGAGCTTTCTTGTTGTACATTATGCAGTGTGGGAGCAATGGGATATATATAAAATAAGTTATCATGCATTCTACCGGAACATATAATATTTCCATCTCTACTGATGTCAACACCAGAATGGAAAGAAACTGAATAATTAAATTCAATAAGTCTGGAAACTGAAATTAAATTCTTCCTCATGTCCGGAACATAGAAAACATTATTTAAAACTAATATCCTATCACATGAAAACTGTAAAGAAACAACTCCTACTGCATCTGCCCAAACTTTAGCTCCAGTTCCAACTCTAAAGGCTAACTCTCCTTTCTCAAGTTTCCGCATTATCTGAAACCCCTGCAATGAATTGCAGATATGATTAGTGGCTCTAGAGTCTACTATCCATGAATCAGTAGAATCAACCACTAGACAAGTTTCAATGTAGTAAGAAAAAGATGTACCTTTCTTAGCTGACGCTAGGAGCTTAGGACAATCTTTCTTCCAATGACCTTTGAGGCCACACTTGAAGCATTTCCCTTTGGGCTTTTCATCTGTACCTTTTTCCTTCTTATTACCAGTATTGCCCTTTTTCTGTCCTTTTCCCTTATTCTGCTTCTTCTTGAACTTCTTCCCTTTCGGGTTTAGTTTAGAGGAAGACTGGAAAAAGTGAACTTGGCCTTTGGGCTTCATGATAGCCTCTGCCGCCTGGAGTTCTTTCATTAACTCAGATAGAGTCATGTTCATCTTGCTTATATTGAAATGGACCTTGAACTGATTGAAAGATTCCGGCAGAGTTTCGAGAATCATGTCAGTTTGACTTTCCGCATCAATCTCAGCCCCTAGAATCTCAGCAATATTGAAACAATCCATCATCTTGAGCATATGCTCTCTGACAGGTGTTCCTTCAGCCATTCTAGTATTCATGATTGTCCTGATAGCAGTTTGCCTAGCCGGCCTGCTTTTGTTTGCAAACATCTCAGACAAGGACATCATGATATCATAAGCTGTGTCCATTTGCTCGCGCTGTGTTTGCAACACGTTGGACATGGAAGCAAGCATGTAGCATTTAGCCATGTTATTCGCTTTCTTCCATTTCCTCTCAGCTTCTAACTGGTCTTCAGTAGAATCAGCATCAATATCAGGGCAGTTTTCCGTCAAGACATACTTGTACTCCTCGGCAGTGAGTACTATGTCAAGATTTCTCTTCCAGTCTACGTAATTAGGGCCAGTCAGTTTGTTTTCACGAAGAATACTCATCAATGGGCTAAACGAGTCTTTACCCATCTTTCTCTGGATATCAAACGGTTTATAATTAAACAGGCAGTATATATGAAACATACATATGGTGCTTGTTATAAAAGGAAAAACAAGCACAAAACCTTTTTACATTATATTAACCCTTAAATATAATGTATCAGTGTTTCAACCTCCTCATAGACCCTCCATCGAAAGGATGGCCGAGCCTACAGTCACGTTGAATTAAACTCTGTTTTATTTGGATTATCACTAGCTAGATACACATATCCAATGACAGTCCAATCACTGATTGTTTTTGGCCTCATATGACTAATAAACCCAACTCGTAAGGAGAGGTCATTATCATCTTATGTCAAGTGTATCACCATCTCTTATGAATTTTCCCAGAATGACAATGACTTGAGTCCTCCGAAGGGAAGTGACTTTAATCCATTCTAGAAGTGAGCTTTAGTAAAGAGTTCCACCGAAAGGATGGCCACTCCCACCAACACTTCATTGACATTCTATAGAAGTGATCTTTAGTAAAGAACTCCACCGAAAGGATGGCCGCTCCCATTAACACCTCATTACGAATATTCACATTAGTTCACCTATTATCCCATCAAAGTGATCTTTAGTAAAGAACTCCACCGAAGGGTGGTCGCTCCCACTAACACCTCAATGAGATAACATGAACCGAAAATGGAAGGCTGTGGGGTTTTTCCAAGAACCCCTCTCCCATTTGATTATTTATCACTAGGGTTTTAGAAAACATACTTTTGATCTTTACATTGTTTACTCAAAAGTTCTTTTAAATCTAGCAAACTTAGTTAATTAAATTTATGACTTAATGACTTAAGTCATCTTAAAAATAAATAACCTTTGCTTTAAAATATTTGAGAAAATCCCTTTAAAGAGTCAAAAAACCTAACTTGGGTTATAGAAACCCTTAGGTAGCATCTAACTAGATTTTAGTTTAGCTTCTAATGCAAACCAAGGGTACTAGGATAAACTATACCCTTACTATTTTTAAAACTTAGACAAAAAGAAGGTGCTGGTCTAAGTTCCATTTAAAAACAATTAGCCAAGCTAAAAACAATCTAATATAGAAAGATGCCAATTTTAGAACCTAATGGTGGCCATGTTTCTAGGTGACAATTATAGCAATTATATATAACATGCAACCAAGCATTCCATATATAAAAGAATGCAATCCTTGATGATTCCCTGCTCTTCGGACTACAAATCCTTATCGAACTAGAACATAAAAAATAGATCTCATCTTGCACCAAGAAGCATTGTCTCCTCCACCACTAAGGAATCCGGTTACTTGCAACCTTTCTTGCTAGAAGCTTCCTTCTTCTTGCTTGTTAAATATATACAAGCAAACCCAAGAAAAACAAAACCACAAAATACATTGGAGATACCTATGCTTTTCAAGAAAGCTTACATCAAGACTAGTTGGAATAAAAGTAAAGAAATTATACAACTTCCTATGATTGCTAAACGCGCAATCGTACACTTTCCAACTAATAAAATCACATCCATATCCACATAACAAACATGCGAATCATCAAGGATGCAAATATGGCTGCAAACAAAGAGGTTAGTGCATAATGTACAAACCTATTCAAATCTGGAAAAAAAAAATTTCCAGCAATCTGAATAATTCCTGCACACAAGATTACAGCACTATACTAATCTTAAAATAAATACCAGCAGGGTGCCACCATACCCTTAACCAATCTAGGATTAATTAATCACTACATGGGATCATGATTTCACATGGAGTGGCTCTGATACCACTGAAAGATCTTGCGATTCAGATCTGGTGCATCCCATGCAAGGGACGTCCATGGCTTGATGAACAATGACAGATTTTTCCAAATCTGATTTCAGCAATGCGCAGCGGAAAAACAACCATAGAAAATCGCATAAAAACTCCACCGAATCATGATCAACATGTGTATAATTAAAGGAGATTAATACCTTGATGATATGGAAGCTTCAAATCTCTGGAAAAATTGATTTAAAGGGCTGAACTCAGACTTGCAATTAATCAACAGGTTGCTGGAATTTTCTGCAGTAGTATTGCCTTCGATCTTCTTCTCTATTTCACTTCCAAATCTGATTGGCTAAGATTGTGGGATCTTAATCTAGATTTGTAGAAGGGTTTTCTGAATCATATGTGATGGAAATCTCCTCAAAAAGAAGAGAGAATGGGCTGGACGTGTGGGATTTTTCTTCTTCATCTCACACCCAAAGGAGGCCTTCCTCCTTTTAAATAAAATACCAAGAATCCTTTCCCATTATGTTTCTCCTACTAATTCTCTTAGAAGTCCTAAAAGGAAAGCTCAATCCTAAGATTAATTTCCTCTTAGATACATTCCAAATTAGAAAAGGAAACTATGATGAATATCCCTTAAACTTAGCAATTAGTAATTCTAGTTGAGCAACACTTACTAATATCAAGTTTCTAATAAAAAAGAAACTTTATTATAGGAATACTTATCCAAGGAGGAATTCAACCTTCCAAGTAGAGAGACCTACTCAAAGTTGGAGACCCCACACTAAGAAATCCCTATGTTGAACGTCCCACACCTTTGTAACCACACCATGGCCCACATTTTAATAATTTGTCTAGAATTAAATTCATGCATGCCATCAAAGGCCTATTTGAATTTAAACTCAAAATTATTTTTCCATAAAAATAATTCAACCACATTTCAACTAAACAAATTAGTAAACCATGCCAATATAGGAAAGTCACTAGAGAAGGGACTAAAAGACATATTTGCCCTTGGCTCCCAAAATGACCAAAATGTCCTTGCTAAACTCATAGCAACATTAAGCCCATTTTAACCTTAACTCATTCCACTAGAGAATTAAGGTTGCACTCCAGGGACAAATATTTAATAATAAGCTCATCAGGAAATGACTGTTGTCTTTGACCTACTAAGTGAAATGACCTAAGTGCCCCTCTATGTAACATCCATAATCAAGTCAGGTTATCTGATGTACTATCAACCTTCTCGATTATATCTCAACCTTAGAACTTCATATCCTAGACTTGATCATCATGCAGATATCATTCTCTTGGTCCAGGGAGCGACCCACAAGTTCAATATCCATATGGAACATCCATATACTAAGATCTTAGATTTTGATGATCAATTGGATAATTCTAAGAGGACGATCAATCCATCACTAGATGGCATAGATTCTATATTACATCTGCACGTCCTAATTGATCAAGCCCAAGTACCTAAAACACAGAGCTGTTGACCCATGTGAAGGATCTCACCCATAGTGAATTAAAGCACAAGAACTTGACTTCGTCAGTTCATCCACAAATGTTCAAGATTAAGAGCATTGGTCACTCAGTAGCACGAGGTGACTTGATCTCTCTCAGTGATAGTACTATTTTAGAGATCACACCCATAATGGTCCTGTTCAATGCATGACATATGCACTAATGAGATAGATCCGGAAAAGACCTCCCATGACCTAGGTAAGTCACCCTGAATGCAGGAGAGTATCTCACTATAACTTATACCAAGATGAAGTGCCCAACTCCATCTCTCAGTTATGAACAAATTTGTTGTTTCCGGTGTCCATGAATTAGACCTATCTGTGTGTAGCCGCTACACACCTAATTCATTTACTAGAAACAATGGGCCTTATACAACCATACATATATACATGTTTAAAAAGAAAAAAAAACATTTCATTAATAAACCAATAAGTATCCAGTAACAGAAGATGAAAGTGAAGTTAATGGGCTTTAGGGCATACACCAATCCCAACACGGTTCCCGTTTCGGACCCCCGAGGGCAGTTTTCGAGCCTAAGTGATGGAAAATCCGATGTTTTCGCCTCTAATTCCATATCCGGGAGTCCTATCTGCGAACCGTTAGTTCCTACATGTCAGTCTTCCCTCGAACGAGGTGCTCGTACTGGTTTCCGATTTTTCCGGGGACCGGTTCCCGTTCCGGACCCCCGACGGGCTGTTTTCGAGCCTAAGTCTTAGAAAATCTAATGTTTTCGCCTCTAATTCTCTAACCGGGAGTCCTATCTGTGAACCATCAGTTCCTACAAGTCACTCTACCCTCGAGCGAGGTGCTCATGCCGGTTTTCGATATTTCTGGGGACCGGTTCCCGTTCCGGACCCCCGACGGGCTGTTTTCGAGCCTAAGTCTTAGAAAATCTAATGTTTTCGCCACTAATTCTCTAACCGGGACGCCTATCTATGAACCGTCAGTTCCTACTAGTTACTCTACCCTCGAATGAGGTGCTCGTGCCGGTTCCCAATTTTTCCGAGGGCTGGATCCCGTTCCGAACCCCCGGGGGGCCGTTTTCGAGCCGAAGTCATGGAAAATCCGATGGTTTCGCCTCTAATTCTCTAACAGAGAGTCCTATCTGCGAAACGTCAGTTCCTACAAGTCACTCTACCCTCGAACGAGGTGCTCGTGATGGTTTTCGATTTTTTCGGGGCCTGGTTCCCATTCCCTACCCTCAGCGGGGCGTTTTCGAGCCTAAGTGATCGAAAATGTGATTTTTTTGCCTCTAATTCTCTAACCGGGAGTCCTATCTGCGAACCGTCAGTTCCTATAAGTCACTCTACCCTTGAGCGAGGTGCTCGTGCTCGTTTCCGAATTTTCCGGGGCCCGGTTCCCGTTCCGGACCCCCGGCAGGCTGTTTTCAAGTCTAAGTGATGGAAAATCCGATGTTTTCGCTTCTAATTCTCTAACCGGGAGTCCTATCTGCGAACCGATAGATCCTAGAAGTCACTCTACGCTCGAGCGAGGTGGTCGTGCTCGTTTCCGATTTTTCCCGTGCCTGGTTCCCGTTCCGGACCCCCGGCAGGCTGTTTTCGAGCGTAAGTGATGGAAAATCAAATGTTTACGCCTCTAATTCTCTAATCGGGAGTCCTATCTGCGAACCGTCAGTTCCTCCAAGTCACTTTACCCTCAAGCGAGGTGCTCGTGCTCCTTTTCGATTTTTTCGGGGACCGGTTCCAGTTCCGGACCCCCGGCGGGCCGTTTTCGAGCCTAAGTGATGGAAAATCCAATGTTTTCGCCTCTAATTCTCTAACCGAGAGTCCTATATGCAAAACGTTAGTTCCTACAAGTCACTCTACCCTCGAGTGAGGTGCTCGTTTTGGTTCCCGATTTTTCCGGGGCTCGGTTCTCGTTTCGGACCCCCGGCGGGCCGTTATCGAGCCTAAGTGATGGAAAATTCAATGTTTTCGCCTCTAATTCTCTAACTGAGAGTCCTATTTACGAACCGTCAGTTCCTAGAAGTCACTCTACCCTCAAGTGAGTTGCTCGTGCCGGTTTCTGATTTTTCAGGGGGCCGGTTCCCGTTCCGGACCCTCGGCGGGCCGTTTTCGAACCTAAGTGATAGAAAATCCGATGTTTTCGCCTCTAATTCTCTAACCGTGAGTCCTATCTATGAACCGTCAGTTCCTACAAGTCACTCTACCCTCGAACGAGGTGCTCGTGCCGGTTTTCGATTTTTCCAAGGGCGGGTTCCCATTCCGGACCCCCGGCGGGACGTTTTCGAGCCTAAGTCTTAGAAAATCTTATGTTTTCGCCTCTAATTCTCTAACCGGGAGTCCTATCTGCGAACCGTCTGTTCCTACAAGTCACTCTACCCTCGAGCGAGGTGCTTGTGCCGGTTCCCGTTCCGGACCCTCGGCGGGCTGTTTTCGAGCCCAAGTCTTAGAAAATCCAATGTTTTCGCCTCTAATTCTCTAACCGGGAGTCCTATCTGCGAACCGTCAGTTCCTACAAGTCATTCTACCCTCGAGCGAAGTGCTTGAGCCGGTTTCCGATTTTTCCGTGGCCCGGTTCCCGTTCCAGACCCCCGGCGGGCTGTTTTTTAGCCTAAGTCTTAGAAAATCTAATGTTTTCGCCTCAAATTCTCTAACCAGGAGTCCTATCTGCGAACCGTCAGTTCCTATGATGGAACGCGCACCCGCCGAGGGTGCTACCGGGGTCGGCGGATGTGGGAGTCCGTCGGGTCCGGCCCTTTCGCGCCCGGGGGGCTGAAGCGTGCATCAACATTTCTTTGTATGGGTGTGCCAGATTTTCTATTTTACTTGGAATAACAAGTGGTAATCCGGAGATCAACCTTCGCAAGTAAAAAGGAAATCAACTTCTTTCAAGTTTTCCATTGCACAAATATTTAAGAAAAGAGACATTTTCTTGTTTTGCCGTGAAAGGCGATTTTGTTTGGCATTTATAGCCGATTTTGGCGTTTATAGCCGATTTACAATTCTCATCAATAATGAAAGACAACAGTTGTGATTTTTTGTCTCTTTTAGAAAAATACAAACTACAATGAAAAGCAAGAAAAGGAGGATCTAACTTCTCAGGAGATTGTGGGGGACTCGTTCAGATTGATGGTCGCAAGTCATGTATGGGCTTTGCCATCATCCATGCAGATGAGAACAGAGGATGCTCTTGATTCGCTTGGCTTGGCTATAACCTTAGATTTTTAGAGGACAAAGACCAAGAGGAGGTCCTATGTCCAATAAAAAGCTAAGTAGACGGGCTGAAAAGCCACGTCTAAGCCATTGGAGGCAGCGGGAGAAGGCAAGGACCTTGGGGGGGAGTGCCCCCCAAGGGACTTTTGTCACCTTGTAGTGGTGGCCGGTGCAGAACTTCAGCAGAGTTTTCTCTCTTTTTCTTTCTCTCAGATTTCTAGATCTGTGGTGTTTTTTCCGAAGTCCGGGGAAGTGATCTCTGGATTCTTTTCGATCTCTGATCTCTTTTTTTTTTTCTGATCCCGATTTCAATGGAATGCTCTCCTATTTATAGGCTTTTGGTAGCCATTTAGGAGAGCTTTTATGGGCTTTAATGGCTTTAATGGGAGGAGTTACAAGATTTATTTCTTGATTTTGTAACTCCTTTTTCCTTGAATCTGATCGGCCGATGGAGATTAAGGGCTTTTAATCACCTTAATTACCATAATGGGAGGAGTTTCACGGCTTGAATGCCATGACTTAATTGATTTATAACTCCTGGATGCTTGCTTCTGATTGGGCCGTCCAAAGAAATGAATTAATGACTGCAATAAAGCTAGTCAATTAACTGCATTAAATGGTCGCCGAGCAGTTGAAGAGTCGCGAGCCATGCCGTGTCTTCTGGAATTCTTCTGGCGATGATCATCGATGGATCTACATGCTGATCGACATCGGATGACCGCGTAATTTCAGACATTGATAGCTAGCAGCGGGCCGGTGACATCTGTCTTGTCGATTTCTCGATCGGTCGGACAGAAAGAGCACTTTTTAGGTCAACCGGTCGGCGATCTTGGAGCGATCACTGATGATTTTATGCTTTTGACGGCGGATCTGAGATGTCGTCGGATATGAGTCAATTTCAAGCACTAAAAATCACATTTTCAGGAAACCACAGGGGCCGAAGTGCGCGAAACGCGAAAAGGGACGGAAAAACGGGTCACCGGCGAAAAATCCGGTGACCCGAACTTCCATGGTCGCCGGCGACCATGGGCCGGCGTCGCGGGCTGCGACCCTGGGGGTTTTTCTCCCCTTTTTGGTCCGTTTTGCGGTCCTTTTCGTCGCCGTTTTCTTCTGTATTTTTCCTGACATTTCCTCTCATTTATTGGCTTGATTTCCCTGTAGAAAACCTGATGAGAATCCTTGCATTTTTAGAGTGCAAAGTTTCTAATTTTCCGGGAAAGCCGAAGACTTTGTCGCATAGAGCTGCTGATTTTCCGCCAGAAGCTGAAACTTGGTCAAACGATGTCGGAATGACCTGAAATTTGAGGTGGAGCCTCCTGAGCAATAAATAAGGCCAACCATAGGCTTTTGTTTCAGTTTTGAAGCTGTTTGGAGTCCCGTCGATGCTTCACTTGATTTTGCTGCGGGGAAAATGCCGAGCTTTGATATGTGGCCAAACGATGTCCGATTGACCTGAAATTTGACAAGGAACCTATTGGAGTCATTTTGAGATGATCCACAGGCTCTGTCTTGGAAACCATGGTCCCGGGGAGCTCCGCCGCCGGTAGGCTTGATTTTCTTTCGGAGTGTCGAAACCTGGTCAAACGTTGTCGGAATGACCTGAAATTCGACGTGCAGCCTTTTGGAAGCATGTTGAAGCCACTCATGCACTTGGTTTGATGAGCGAAGGCTTCGGTGGTTCCCGCCGCCGGGAGGCTTGATTTTGCTGCTCGAGCATTGAAGGAGGGTCAAACGTTGTCGGTTTGACTTGAAATTTGGCATGGAGCCCTTTTGAGACATGCTGGAGTCATCCGTAGGCTCTGATCGAAGTTTTGACGTCTCCGATGATGTCGCCGCCGGGAGCGCCATTTTAGCTGTCGGAGAGGCGAAGTTAGGCCAAATGATTCTGAAATGGCCCGAAACTTCATGTGTACTCTTCTCTTGGCTATCTTGAAGGATCTTGCAGTTTTTGTTTGATTCTGACAAGATTTGATTTTTTGGAGAAATTGCATTGCCTATTTATGGCAGGTTGCGACTTCATGCAGCTTTCTTGATGTTGAAGAGGCAAAGTGACATTTTTGATTTTTGGTTTTGGTCTTGTGACCTAACAAGCTGTATGTGGCAAGTTAGAGGACCAGGATTTGGTTTTTGGTCACTCTTTGGGACTGTGTGGGTCCATTGGAGTGGTTTCGATTTTTGTGGAATGTCAATTTCAAGATTTTGGCTCAATTTGGTATATGAGGCTGGATGGTTTGATTTTTGGAAGCTCATGGGGCTTGGAATTTTTTTGTATGGTTCAATCAACTCAAAAGAGGCATGGAACCATTTTTGTATGCTCTTGGTAAGAGGGATTTTTTTTCTGACTAAAAGCCCATTTTTTTTTCTTTTTTTTTTCTTTTCTTTTCTTTTCATGCACGTTTTTCTTTTCTTTTTTTTCGTGCTTCCCTTTTTTTTTTCTTTCTTTTTTTGTTCTTTTTACGGTTTGCTCACTATGATAATGAGGCTATGCAATTTCAATATGTATGCATTTTTTGTTTGATGCATCAAGATAGAAGGCTAGAGTCTCTAGGTCAAGCCAACATGATTTTTGACTTGGACAAAGTTTGATTGGTTTTGACCAAATTGGGTTGGAATTGGTCAAACTTTGGTCAAGGTTTTCCTAGCATCTAATGCATGATGATATATTTTGATGCATGATTTTTGTAAATGGATTTGGAAGTATGATGATGCATACCTGAAAATCTTTACAAATTTGGGAATTTGGAGCTCGCAGCGATGTTGAGCCCTTCTTGATTTTGCGGTGATTTTGAGGTTTCGAACGTTTGGAGTTTCGGAGCTCGCAGCGATGTTGAGCCCATCTTTTGTTTGCCCGTATGAGGATCCAACGGTTTAGGGACGTCGAGATGGGGCAGTCTTCAGTTAAGCTTTCTCCGGAGTTGCGGAAGAAGGCTTTTGATTTTGGTGCCTCCCGAGACTCTACCAGAGCAGGGTCAGGAAGGCATTACTCTTTGACCAATGCAGAGAAGGAGTGGCTTTTCAGCATACGAGTCGGCACGATGGTGTACCGTAGACATCTTTTCGTCGACATCCAGCCGTATGTACCTTCTCGCTTTGCACTTCGGTTGGGTTTTTCTCAAGGCGTTGTTGGAGCGCCTTCGAGTATGGTGAAGCGTTTTGGAGGTTTGCAGGATGGCAGAAATGCATGGGCTTTTTATAGTGCTGAAGACACTACTGCCACGATTTCTTATCCTGAGCTGTCGACTTTCCGAACTGCCGGCTTTACGAAGTGGTTCGCGGAGAGCTTTTTGGCATATCGGGGGCTTTCCAAGAAGGAGCTTGATGTAAAGCTGTCTTCGGGGAAAGGTACTGGAAAGTCGGATGGCGTCCGGCGAGAGGAAGTTTGGGCCTTCCTTTCTGGAGAGAAGCACAAGATAGGCTTTCTCGGTGACCAGGGCGTCATTGGTTCTAAAGTTGTTCGGGAAGTACCTGATGAGGCTTTGGAGCAGCTAGAACAGGAGGAAGCTGAGCTCGACGCTTGGATGCAAGCGGCCCAGAGGCGAGCTTCCGTGGAATCTACTGGCAAGAGCAGACCATCCAGTGAGGAGCCAAGTGGGAGACCTGACTCTGACAGTGGGGCAGGATCTTCTAGGAAGCGAGCCCACAGAAGTAAGAGGAAGAGGAGTCAGCGTCACACGGGGCGGGAGAAAGACTCTCCTGATGTGGAAGTCCCTCTCACTGTGAATGAGGAGGTGCCAGGGGAAGCTGGCGAACCTCCGGAGAAGAGGATTCGGGAAGAAGAGACCATCGGTGAAGGTATGATTCTTCCTTTTTCTTTTTCTGCTTCTTTCATGGGGCTTTCCATGTTCTGATTTGTTTTCTCACCCTGCTGCTGTTTTTTTTTATTTTATTTTTTTTTTTTTAGCAGAGGATGAAGACTTGGCGATGCCTGAGGTTCTGACCGATGAGGCGGTGATGGAGCCGGTTATGGCATCTGAAGAAGAACCGAGGGACTCTGGAATGATTCCAGAATCTCCAATTGGTATAACTTCTTTCGCTTTCTTTTTTTTTTTTTTGCCTGCGACTTGATTTGCTGACATTTTTCTTGTCAGCTGACTTGCCACAGGATTCCGATGACTTTGAACCATCAATGGACGCAAATGTTGATGATGCTTCCGATGAGTTCATGGAGGAAGAGAGTGTTCCGCCAGTCGTCGAAGAAGGTACTTTGTAGTGATGACCCTGATGATTTTTTTTAACAGGATCATATTCATACCTCTTTGTGTTTCATTTGCAGGTTTTGAAGTGACAGAAGAGAGCCATCGCTTTCTTCAGAACCAGAGCAAGGGATGCCAGAGGTTGATCCGGAGGTAGAGACTCCTACAACCAGTCCTGACGCGATAGAGGAGATACCTTGTGCTGAGGTTCCTTCTCTAGTGGCTCCAAGTGGAAAGAGTTCTTTTGTTACTCTTCCAATGGGACCTGACATGAGCAGCCGATCAACGAAGAAGGGTGAATCTTCATCCAGTTCGTTTCTTCAATTTGCGAAGAAGGTGCTGGCTCGGGTTTTGAGTTCTTGGATCAAGACTCTCTTTTCTGGACACCTGGATGCCGGATTTGGCATGATCCCACATGTACAGGAGATTCTCACTGATACCGAAGAGGTTGGTCTGGATGTCACAGGTGCCAGGGCGATCGTTGATAGGATCATTGCACTGGGTGACAAGTGGTTTGAGACCATGGATTTCCCTGACGACCAATTCTTCAAGGAGATGTTCTTGGACCCTGCTGATAAGGCTAAGTCTAACCTGAATGAGGCTACACAAAGCAAGAAGCAGCTAGTTCGGGAGAAGAACTTGGAAGAGCTAGCCATCATCGGATTGAGGTATGACCTTAACGTCCTTGATAGGGAAGTTGAGGAGGCCAGGAAACGTCTTGAGCATTTGAAGGCGCAAGTCGCTGCCAAGTGGGCTGCTATAACAGAGGCTCGTGACAGGGAGAGTGCTCTGATTCGCAGAGTTGCAGATGCACGTCAAGTTCTCGAGAGGAGGACTCAAGAAAACGAGCAATGGCAAACTGCTGGGGAAAAGCTTCCCAGTGTAAAAGAAGGGTTACGGCATTCGCCAGCATCTCATGGCAAGTTCCTGAAGAAGCGTGCCTTGGAAACTCTGACAGCTGAGGCCAAAAGTTTGCTTCAGGAGCTGAAGCTTTGGCTGGAGACCATTTTTGGCTGAGCTCCTGATTTTTTGTAGCAGAAACTATTCTTCTTTTTTTTTGGTACCACATGTATATTTTTTGGTACTCTTTTTTTTGTAGTGCTTGTGAACACTTTTTTTTTTTTTTTTTGGTACCACATGTATTTTTTTGGTACCTTTTTTTTTGTTTTCCCTACGCTCACTCAAATCTTTTTGTGATGAAAGCAATTGCTAAATGGGGTTTGATCAAAAGCTTTGTCATTTTGTGAAAATCTTTTGTCAAATGATTGTTTTGGTAGGGGAAACGAATTTGGCATGAAAGCTGGATTTTTGTGGTATTTACAGCCAGTTTGGTGGCATTGATAGCCAATTTGTGGCATTTATAGCCGGTTTGGTGGCATTGATAGCCGGGTTTTTTGAAAGCCAAGTTTTGGTTTGTCGGCGTGAAAGCCAATTTTTTGTGGCATTGATAGCCGGTTTGTGGCATTTATAGCCGGTTTTGACATGAGAGTCAGGTTTTTTTTTGTGTGGCATTTATAGCCGATTTGGTGGCATTGATAGCCGGTTTTGGCAAGAGAGCCAGGTTTTTGGTTTTCAAAAATGCAAGTATCGACTAAGAGTCGCCTCCCTGCTGAATGGTCTTGCAAGTATCGATGGAATGTCGCATCCTTGCTCATTCGGTTGCGAGTATCGATGGAATTTCGCCTCCTTGCGGATTTGGGTGCAAGTATCGATGGAATGTCGCATCCTTGCTTTTTTCAAAAATTTTGTTTTGCGGGTACTGACTTGATGTCGTTTTCCCCTTGATTTTTGAAATTTGCGGTTTTCTCGAACCTTTGGGTTGTGGATATCAACTGATATGTTGCGTCTCCACGGTTTTAGGTTTTTTTCGAACCTTTTTTGAAATTTGGGTTGTGGATATCAACTGATATGTTGCGTCTCCACGGTTTTTGGATTTTGCAAGTATCGACGAAATGTCACTTCCCTGCGATTTTGGGTGCAAGTATCGATGGAATGTCGCATCCTTGCTTTTTTCAAAAAATTTTGTTTTGCGGGTACTGACTTTGATGTCGTTTCCCCACGATTTTTGAAATTTGCGGTTTTCTCGAACCTTTTGAAATTTGGGTTGTGGATAGCAACTGGTATGTTGCTTCTCCACGATTTTTGAAATTTG
The DNA here is from genome assembly GCA_028538565.1 of Umbellularia californica. Taxonomy (NCBI): domain Eukaryota; kingdom Viridiplantae; phylum Streptophyta; class Magnoliopsida; order Laurales; family Lauraceae; genus Umbellularia; species Umbellularia californica. The sequence continues at coordinate 13,723,670 of JAPQWN010000009.1, read as the reverse complement.
CAAGTATCGAATGGGGTTCGTTTCCTTGTAATTTTGGGTTTTGGAAGTATCGAATGGGGTTCGCATCCTTCCGATTTTTGAGTTTTGCGAGTATCGACTAAGTGTCACTTCCCCGCGGTTTTTGAAAAACCATTTTTTTTTGTTTAAAGACACGAGGGTCGTAAATTTTGACCTAAAACCATTTGGCGGTAAAAGGTAAGGTGGACTAGGGTGGAAATCCCTGAATCCGGATTTTTGTTTCAAACCATGAATTTTGGTTCAAGGATCGAAAATTTTGGAGAGGCTCCTAGACTTGGATTTTTTTGTTTTTGAACAATGAAATGATAAAAGTAAGCATTGTTTTTGAATCTCTAGAAATTTTGACATTTGATATGAAAATTCTAAAGAGAGTGGGTTTGACGAGCGAGTACCTGAGAACAGGTTTTGGCCATACAGGCATTGCTCTTACCCAGTTGGGTAAGTCTTCAAGGGTAGTACCGCTTCAAGAACTTGCCGTTGATAGGCAGCATACATCTGTCGCCTTCCATGTTTAGGAGGGCATATGCGCCGTTGGAGAAGACCTTGTCGATGACGTAGGGTCCCTCCCATTTTGGCTCAAACTTGCCTTTGGACTTGTGAGCGAAGACCATTGGTCTTTTTACCGCAAGAACCAAGTCACCATTTTTGTAGGCGCGTTGCCTGACCTTTTTGTCAAAAGATCCTGCCATGTGTGCTTGGTAAAGTTCAATGCTTTGTCGAGCTTCGAGCCGTCTCTCGTCGAGATTGTCCAGCTCATGGAGTCGCAATTTGACATTGCTTTCTTGAGTAATGTCATTTTGTAGAGATACCCTCAGAGAAGGAATTCGTACCTCTAGGGGCACGACAGCTTCGCATCCATAGACCAAGGAGAATGGTGTGCTATGGGTTAGTCCTCGAACGGTGGTTCGATAGGCCCACAAGGCTTCAGACATCTTGTCGCTCCAGTCTCTTTTGTGACTAGAGACCATTTTCTTGAGGATTTTGCAGAATGTCTTGTTGAAGGCTTCTGCTAATCCGTTCGCTGCCGGATTGTATGGAGTCGAAGGACAGCTTTGAATTTTGTATCTGTCGCAGAACCTGTGGAATCGATGATCCCGGAATTGTGGTCCGTTATCATGGACGAATCTTTTGGGTATGCCGAAACGACAAATGATGTTGGTGCGCAGGAACTGAAGAACTGATGAGGTCTTCATTTCGTTGAACGCAAATGCTTCTGACCACTTGGAGAAATAATCCGTAGCGGCGAAGATGAAGCGATGACCTTTGCTTGAAGGGGGAGAAATAGGACCTATGATGTCCATGCCCCATGCTTCAAAAGGCCATGAGATTGCTGTAGGATGCAGCCATTCTGGAGGCATGTGAATGTAGTCTCCATGAACTTGGCATTATTGGCAGCGCTTAGCAAATTGCATTGCATCAGCTACCATGGTAGGCCAATAGTAACCTAACCTTTTTATCTGATCATAGAGCTTAGGACCTGCCTGATGGGCTCCACAAAGACCAGCATGAACTTCTTTAAGTGTTTCTTCGGCCTCTTGTTGTGACAAGCAGTGTAGAAGTACTCCGTTGAAGGATTTCCTGTAGAGGATTTTTGAAGGAATATCCAAATGAAAGTTTGGGGCTTGCCTTTGAATGCTTACCCGTTCTTTTGGATCTTCAGGTAGGATTCCGAACATAGTGTAATCAATGAACGGATCCCTCCAGTCACCGATTGAAGGTTGAAGGATAGAGATCCGACTTCCAACCACTCGGTGGCATTCAGCAACTGCTTGGGGTGTGTTAAGAGGAGGGATCCTTCTCTCGCACACTGTGATTTGCATGTTTTCCCCCTCCTGGATCGCCATTGATGCGGCAAGTCCGGCCAGGGCATCTGCACGGATGTTTTCACCTCTACGAATGTGGGTGATGTGACAGATGTCAAACTTTTGCAGAAGCGATTGTGCCTTGTTGTAGTAAGGCAGCAGATCAGGCTTCCTGACTTCATATTTCTGATTCATCTGGTTGACGATCAGTTGAGAGTCTCCAAAGACTTCCAGCATAGTGATACCGGATTCGATGGTGAGTTCCAATCCTAGAATCAGAGCTTGGTATTCAGCTGCATTGTTTGTGCATGGTTCCAGTAGCGAGAAAGCGTGTGGAATCATGTATTTGTCGGGGCTAACAAAGAGGATGCCAACTCCCGAGATCAGCTTTCTTTTTTCATTTGTCCTGGTTGCACCGTCAAAGTACATGTCCCAGGAGGCATTTGGCGAGAAGGTCTCCACGTTGTAGACGGGTTCGTCTGGGAGATCATCTCTGAGTGGAGAATCTTTAGGCAATGGATGCTCTGCGAGAAAGTCTGCTAGAGCTTGGCCTTTGATTGCTTTTTGTGGTACATACCTAATATCAAATTGTGACAAGAGGATGGACCATTTTGCTAGTCGGGCATTGAGAGAACCTGCCTTTGTGACAAGGACCTTCAAGAGGTTGATCCTCGAGACCAGGTAGATGTGTTGGAAAGCAGATAGTGACGTAGCTTTTGTCCGGCGAACATCACTGCAAGGCATTCCTTTTCGACTGGAGAGTAGCGATGCTCTGCACCTACTAGCATGCGGCTGAGGTAGTATAGAGCATCATTTTCTTGTGCAAGCAGAGCACCCAGAGAGTGATCAAGGGCTCTTGTGTACAAGATGAATGGTTTTCCAGTGGCAGGGGCAGCTAACACTGGAGGTTTGGTCAGGTATGACTTAATATCTTGAAATGCGGCTTCACAGTCGGCATCCCAGACAAAGTCTACACCCTTTTTCATCAATCGAGAGAATGGACGGCATTTCCCCGAAAGATTGGAGATGAACCGTCTGATGTAGGCCAATCTCCCTTGAAGCCCTTTTAGTTCTCTCAAGGTTCTTGGAGAGGGCATTTCTAGAATAGCCTTGACTTTTATGGGGTCAAGTTCTATTCCGGCTTTCCGAGCAAGGAATCCGAGAAACTTACCCGACGAGACGCCGAAGAAGCATTTTAGAGGATTCATCCGCAGTTTGTGTTTGCGGAGTCGGAGGAAGACTTCCCGAAGATCTTTGAGATGGTCTTCTTTTCTTCTGCTTTTGACGGCGAGGTCATCAACGTAACATTCGACCGTCTTGTGCTGCATATCTTGGAATATTTTCATCATAGCCCTCTGATATGTGCCACCAGTATTTTTCAGACCAAATGGCATAACAGTATAGCAATACACGCCAAATGGAGTCCGAAATGAAGTGTGCTTTTCATCTTCAGGATGCATCTTTATCTGATTGTAGCCAGAGAAGCCATCCATGAATGTCATTCGCTCGAATCCACAGGTATTGTCAATCATCACCTCCGGTATGGGGAGCGGGAATTCATCTTTAGGGCAAGCGCCATTCAAGTCCCTATAGTCAATACAGACTCTGATCTGCCCATTTTTCTTTGTCACGGGGACAATGTTGGCCAACCATTCTGGATGTTGTTCCTCACGGATGAAGCCGACGCTTTTGAGCTTTTGAACTTCTTGTTCAATTTTATCCATCACATCTGGATGGAATCTTCTTTGGCCTTGTTTGACAGGCTTGATGTCTTCTTGAAGATTGAGTTTGTGGACTGCTACTTTGGGGTCTAAACCAGGCATTTCAGCGTAGGACCATGCAAAGCAATCAACGAACTCACGAAGAAAAGCGATATACTCGGGTAACTCATCATCCTTTATATTCTTGCTTATGAATACAGGACGTGGGTTATCTGGTGTTCCCAAGTCTATCTTTTCAACAGGATCTTCTGTTAGAAGGTTCGAAGGTGGTTCCTCCACAATATTTTCGGAGGCTTCCAGCTCAACGAAACCTTCTGGGATTCCAAGGGCATTTGTAGATCGAGGGTTTGTTCCTTTCCACGGGTCTTTTTGATTGGTGATCTTCTCAAGGCTTGCTATGAGATGGTCCCAATCGCCTGTTGAAACTGGGTCGAAGTAAGGTACTTCTTTTGGAGACGAGGGCTCTTCTGGGTCAGAGTAGCACAAGTCTGTATTATCGGACGAATCCTCTTTATCATCAGAGAAATCGTACCAATTGGATGAGCTTCCTGGATCTTTGTCAAACGACTCTTCAAAGAGATATCCAGGGAGATCGATGTCTTCATGGACTTGAGATGTTGAGGCTTGGTCGGTAAAACGATTTTTAAGCTTTTGTGTCAACTGTCTCAGAGGAGTGTCGGGATCATACCCTAACCCATATGAAGACTTTTCTACATGACCATAGAGTCTCCAATCTTCCAGCTGGCTTTTGGTCAAGGCGGGCCCCAATGGCGTGAGAATACCGCGTCTTTCTCCCAAACTGACTGGGTTTTGAGCGTCATAGCCCATTTTCTTCATAATTGCTTGTGCCACAGGACTATATAGAGATAGCTGAGGCATACCTTCATTTTGGAAAGGTTCCAACATGGAGTTTGATGAAGAAGCGTCCGATCTATGGAAGAAGATCGGCCTTTTCTTTGATGATGTTGCCGGAACAACAAAGGAAGCATACGTAGGATCTTCTACGTCAGCAGGTGTCTTCATCGGAGTGAGAGCAGGCTGAACTTGTTGAGTGTCAGTTTGGCTTGACGAGGTGTCGTCTTCTGGCTCTGAGTCCGAATCCGTGTCTTGCTTGATAGACACGAAAGAGACAACAAATTTGCCCCCAGGCTTTTGCTTTGCCTTCTTCACTCTGGTTGTGATGACCAAAGGTTTTGAAGATTTAAGGGAGATGACGAAGGGAGGTTGACTGCTCTCTTCGGATTTACCGGAGTGTTTGTTTTCTTCCGGTGATTTTTGAGGAGCATTGCCTTTATCTTTCTGGAGATTTTCAGCAAAGGGTGCTATTTCCTCTTTTTCTTCTTTTTCGCCTTCATACATTTGGGAGTCTGCGAAGTGGACTTCTTTACCTTTGAAGGGTCTTCTGTCCACAAACACTCGATGTACCATGCCGTCGTCGCCGACGAACTTGATGCATTGATGTAGAGTTGAAGGGACAACACCATTCTCGTGTATCCAGGGGCGTCCGAGAAGGATGTTGTAGCATGAAGGGGTTTTTATTGCATATACAGTGACTTCAGAGATAAGATCACCGATCTGCAATTTGAACCTGATTTTGCCGATAGGCCTTTGAGTACTCCCATCGTATCCAAAGATAGATACAGATGTGTGGCTTAGCTTGCTGGGTGGGATGCCCAACTCTTCGAGAGCCGAAGTGCAGATGAGGTTGAGTGCAGAACCTGGGTCGACCTAAACTCTGTGTATAGGCATTTCCTTGATGTACCCTGTGAAGTACAAGGGTCGGTTGTGCCTTTCTTCGCCAAGTAGGAGGTCGTCCTTTGTGAAGGCGATAGTTGCACTGGCTGCTTTTTGCACCGAGAGACATTCAATGCATGATCCCTCAGTTTTCTTTTCTCCCTTTGAGGAAGTTTCAGAGTTTTTGACCCGGTAGTCCATTTCAATTTGGAGGACTTGCGGGGCATGTTTGTCGACATCCTCATTCAGTTTTTGTAATTCTGAGATGAGATTATCACGAGTGCGTGGAGACATTCGTAATAAATCCAGGATGTGCAGTCGTGCAGGTATGTGTTTGAAGTGCTCGATCAAATCATACTTGAAAGCCTCCTTAGGGCCTGCATGTTCATCATTGTTGCCACTGGGGGCGCTTACAACATCTTTTCCCGAAGGATTTACATAAGTAAAGGAAGATTGGTTGTAATTTTTGTGGTAGTCCCGGCCCGAGCGGGTGCCTCTACCAACTTCGAGAGCTTCTTGAGAAGGGTCTTCGCTTGGAAGATTGTCCTCAGGATCAAGAGGCTGTCGTTTCTCATTTACTGAGGATGCGTCTGCAGCAGAATTGCCATCCTCAGTGATTGTGTTGCATGGAGCATTTTCCGGGAGCGAGTCCTGAACAGCATTCAGCAGCTTTTCTTCTTCGTTGACCCATTCATCATCCCAAGTTGGGTTTTCTTCATGATGATGAGTCGGGAAGAGCGTGAGTTCTGAAGTCACAGTCTCAGGGGACGAAGCCTGAGAGGGTGTCATCTCTGTGAAAGTCACGCGAGACGAGGTAGCCCCAAAAGATATGGTGCTAGGTGTCGCCGGTGTGTAAGTGATCTCATCAGATGATGCATCGGAAGAGCTATAATCCTGAATTATCACATTACAGGCAGCTCTTAAAGGAGACGTTGTCTGCTCGGAGTCAGACTCATCCCCAGATGTAAGAGGATCGTCTACCCAGCAATTTTCTCCATTTTCAGGAGTTGAGGGAGGAGGTACCTGGTGGGCTTCAGGGACTTCCGGCTCTGGATTGTGAGGAATCTCGTTGACGCGGTCTTGCTCTTGTTCTAGAGCGAGATGCTGCAAGATCCTCGCATATTCTTCAAGATCAGGCATGGGAGCCAAATCTTCTTCTTCGTCTGCTCTTTGTGGCTCAACATGGTTGATTTCCACTGGAGCAACGACGGGTGTTGGCTCAACAGCATTTTCTTGTACAGCCTCTTGGTCTTCCTCATCATCAGACCAGGATCCTTGTGGTTGTAAGGGGTTATACCAGATTACTGGCATAAGGTGAGTTTCAGGAACCCATTCTTCGTCGGAGAGATACTCTCCTGTTTCAAGAGATTCCTCCCACTCGCCGGTGTAGTTGGGCTCGAATCCATCGTCGGTGTCGCTGGACTCGTATCCATCAATGGAGAATCCAACTACCGAGTTGCAAGAGTATGATGCCCCCTGCATAGCTTCTTTTTTGAATCGAGGTGGCATAAAATCACTGAGAGTGAAGTTTCTTACCGCCTTTGAAGTCTCTGGAAGGGACGTTTCTGTTGCCCCGAGTGAAGGGTTAGAGGAGGCCTCTGCCTTTTCATTGACTTCTTGTTTTGGCTGGGTCTTCTCTTGCCGTTTGAGCCTGAGGAGATGTTTCCTTGCCTGCCTTCGCTGTTGAGCTGTCGGCTTTGTTTTTACGATCTCCCAGTTTTCATCTTCCAGGAGATCGGGATGTACCCATATAGGTTGTCCGTCTGGTGACGGGAAAGGAACCAGCTCCTCGGACGCTTGAATTTTGTTTATCACCATGAAGTAGTGATCTTCTTCTTCGGTGATTTTGGTGTTTGTCCACATGACACCATGTTGACGGAGGCAGTCCCATAGTTTTTGTCAAAGGTGATGACTCCGTTTTTCCACATCTCGTTTATCTTCTCTCTCACAACAAAGCATTGATTGAGAGGATGCGAGACCATCTGGTGGTATGGACAGTACCGAGGATCGTTGGTTTTGCCAACATCGCCCGGTCTTTTGGGTTCAGGCAAGGTGAACTTGCCGTTTGCCACGAGAGCCCCGAATATTTCGTCAACATCTTCATCGAACGGGTATTTCTTTTCTACTCGCTCTTTGAAGGCATCAGAGAGTTCAGGTCTCTTACCTGCAGCTCTGTTTTCAGCTTTCTTTGGTTGCTGAGGAGCTGACTTGGTTTGCACATTGAGGCCCTCTTTCGTCTTTGGTTTAGAGGTTGCAATGGCGGTTGGCTCTTTTCTTGATGACTTCTGACTGTTGAGGTCTTTAATCACCGTTTCAGCTTCCATAGAAGCTTCCAGGAGTTCTCCCAGGTTTTTTGATTTGTTACCGATGATCATGGAGCGGATTCTAGCTCTCATGTTGTTTCGGCAGATGTCGACTAGCGACGCTTGTGGCAATACATCTGAGCATTTGTACGCCATTGCTTTCCACTTGTGAATGAAGTCGTATGTTGACTCATTCTCTCCCTGTTTTAGGCTGCAGAGCTGTGCCATGGTAACAGGATGATCCTCACCTTTGAAGTGGGTCAGGAAGCGTGTCTCTAGCATGGCCCAGTTTTGGATGGAGTCCTCCGGAAGAGTGGAGTACCAATCGAAGGCCGTACCTTTTAGGGTACTTGCAAAGAGGCGGATCTTGAGTGCATCTTGATCCGCGATAGCTCCCGTCAAAATCTTGAAGTGGATGACGTGCTGTCTGGCTGATCCTTTCCCCGTATATGTTTGGAGAGTAGGATGTTTGAATTTTGTGGGGAACGGGACCGAGTCCATCCATAAAGGATATGGTGGCTTGATCCCATGCTCCTTGAGTATATCCTCTTCTTTTGCTTTGGCGAGGATACTGTCTACGTCCTTTTTGGTAAGGGCGCGTGACTTATTTTCTTCAAGATTTTCCTCGTTATTGTGATGATTCGGAGGAGGCTCATTGTTCACCTGATTTTGGACAACAAAGAGAAGGTTTTCCATCAGAGTTTCAATCCTCTACTGGCCTTGTTCCAACTGCTGGATGCGTGTGAGCGCATCATCTTGAGGTGGATTCTGAGGTGGTGGCTCAGAATTTATAACCAGGACGTTCATTCCTCGGGATTCAAACGAAGAAACCGTCCTGGTGACTGAGCTGGGGCTCATTCTTTTTGATGAAGAGCTTGATGAAGGATTACTCTCCCGTCCTTGGCTTGAAGGGGCAGGAGATTCTTCGGGATGTCTTCGTGTCCTGGTGATGCTACGGGTCACCGGACGTCGGACATGGATTTTTGATGCTGACTTTTGGTGTCTTCTTGTTTTTCCAACCATATGGACGGCAGCAACTTGGTCGGGTCTTTCTTTTTCGACCCATTTGTGGGAGACTTGAAGTGTAGGAGGCTGGGTCCGTTGCTTCTCTAGTCTCTTTTGTCGATATGACGCACGGTGGCGTGTTCGACGAGCAGCTTGAGCTTCGGTCAGCTTTGGTTGGGCTCTGACGATGAAGGATGTGCTCCCTCGGGCGTAGCAGCCGAGCCTGTCTTCTTTGTAGCTAGGCAAGGACAGGATCCGGACCCGGTCCTTTGCCTGTTGGAACGAAGCTTTGAATTTTTCAAGTTCGGCCCCTGTAGAGATAAAGGGTCGAACCAATGGAGTGTAGGCCTTAGCAGGTGCTTGTAAAGGCCTGGTGATGCATGATCTGATTTTGGGCCTGTAGGAACAAGCCGGCTCATGCTGGGTTGACTTGGGAGTCAGGTTGGAGATAGGTCTCTCCTCTTTCATGTAGGCAAGAGGGTAGAACTGGTTCTCCTTGAGTGGGGCCAGGTATGCTGACTTGGTGGATGTTTGAGACCTTCTTTGTTTTGGGGAAGGTCTTGGAGACCAAGTCTTAGGGTAGACCTGGTTGTTTGTGGGTCGAGGCTTCGCGGGGGTGCCGCGGGCTTCGGGCTTTTGGGCGCTCGCCTTTGGTGTCACGGGAGTGACACGTTGAGAGGCGATCTTCTGCTTTTTAGCAGGCGCAGCTTGTTCTTCGGGAAGTGGGAATGGTCCCAGCGTCCCAAAGAAGATAGTCTGGGGAGTCGAGGTCGACCCGGAGTTCGGAGAGTTGCCGAGGGAGTTGACGCTTCGGCAGCTGACAAGGCGCTTATGAATGAGCGCGCTTTGCTTCTGTTGAAGCATGAGCTGGTGCTTGTTTTCATCGAAGATAATGGTTAAGGCTGCCATTGTTAGTTTCGAAAAAGTTCTGAAACAAGACCACATCCATTAGTAATCACAAGAATATAATGATCATAAATGGGAATTTCTATGGTTGTCTTTTCAAATCACTCAAGGGATATGACCCAAGCGTCATGAAGAAGGCAAAAAGCCATAGATGGTACAATTGTTCTGACAGCAAGTATGGTGAGCCCAGAATGAGCGTTCCAGTGACTGCTAAAAGCAATTGTAAACCTAAATTCGACTTATCGAGAAGCAGGGCTTGCTCGAGGTAAGACAAATATAAGGTTGGAGTTACAAATGTGTCGGTCACAGATACAGTAGACCCTGAAAGGGCGTACCAGTATTGCTAGGCACAAATGTTGGAAATCGCATCCATGAGATGGGATTCTCTGTTTTTTTTTGAAATGTCAAGATTGGATTCATCAAAGAGAGCAGATGGTATTCCGATCCGAATACGGGCTCAACGATTTCCGCGAGCACCAGTACCCAGAAGGGAAGGAACCACAATTTCTCGAATCTGAATCCAAAAGTGACGAGTTTTTTTTTTTTTTTTTTTTTGAAATGTCAAGATTGGTTCCATCAAGGAGAGCAAATGGTATTCCAATCTGAGCACGGTCTCGGCGATTTCCACGAGCGCCAGTGCTCAGAAAAGAAGAAACCAAAATTTCTCAGATCTGAAATCAAAAGTGACGAGTTTTGAAGATTTTTTTTTGAAATGATTTTTTATTTTTTTTATTTTTTTTTAAATATTTATTTTTATTTTTTTTTTGAAGATTTTTTATTTTAAGATTTTTTTTGAAAATCTTTGTTTTTAATATTTTTTTTATTTTTTTATTTTTATTTTTAATTTTGATTTTTTGTTTAAGATTTTTTTTGAAAATCTTTTTTTTTAATTTTTTTTATTTTTTGATTTTTTTTTATTTTTTTTTTAAGATTTAAAGACGAGAGAGTACACATAGGCCTCCTAACCCGGTCTTATGAAACCTCAATTGATAGAATTGCCCCCAGGTAAGGGTAGGATTACTTAATGAACCCGTTTGGAGGACCCTTGCCTAGAACAGTCAAGCTGTCTCTACACTCTGGACAAGGCTTTTCTTGAATCAATCGTGATCAAAGAACGCAATTGGTTTAACCTTAGTGGTCTATGTCTTTTTATTTATTTATTAAATTTTTTTTTTAGATCCCTGACAGACTCATCGAAGAGAAACGATGGCCCAATCCCCGATCCGAACACGGGCTCAACGATTTCCGCGAGCACACATGCCCAGAAGAGAAAGGATCAAAGTTTCTCAATTTTGAATCCAAAACGAGAAATTGATTTTTTTTTTATTTTTTTTGAAATCTCTAATGAACTCATCGAAGAGAAACGATGGCCCAAAACCTTAGTCGAACGGGCTCAACATTTCTGCAAGCACCAAAGAACGATAGGATAGGATCAAAGTTTCTCAATTTTGAATTCAAACTAAGAAAACTGATTTTTTTTATATTTTTTTTTAAAAGAGAAAGAGTGGAAACAAACTCAAAATAGAAATTTCCAAAAAATCCCATCTCATTTTTTTTTAGGATGCAAAATCCAACATAGGCTACCAGCTAGAAAGTAGCCGAGGAATCCGGAAAAGAAGTATAAGCATAGAGCAAAAAGTATGATATGCAAATATTTCATTTCCGAGCACCGTGTTCTCAAATGAACGAGTCCCACCCGGTGTGCCAGCTTGATGGAACGCGCTCCCGCCGAGGGTGCTACCGGGGTCGGCGGACGTGGGAGTCCGTCGGGTCCGGCCCTTTCGCGCCCGGGGGGCTGAAGCGTGCATCAACATTTCTTTGTATGGGTGTGCCAGATTTTCTATTTTACTTGGAATTGCAAGTGGTAATCCGGAGATCAACCTTCGCAAGTAAAAAGGAAATCAACTTCTTTCAAGTTTTCCATTACACAAATATTTAAGAAAAGAGACATTTTCTTGTTTTGCCGTGAAAGGCGATTTTGTTTGGCATTTATAGCCGATTTTGGCGTTTATAGCCGATTTACAATTCTCATCAATAATGAAAGACAAGAGTTGTGATTTTTTGTCTCTTTTAGAAAAATACAAACTACAATGAAAAGCAAGAAAAGGAGGATCTAACTTCTTAGGAGATTGTGGGGGACTCGTTCAGATTGACGGTCGCAAGTCATGTATGGGCTTTGCCATCATCCATGCAGATGAGAACAGAGGATGCTCTTGATTCGCTTAGCTTGGCTATAACCTTAGATTTTTAGAGGACAAAGACCAAGAGGAGGTCCTATGTCCAATAAAAAAACTAAGTAGACGGGCTGAAAAGCCATGTCTAAGCCATTGGAGGTAGCGAAAGAAGGCAAGGACCTTGGGGGGGAGTGCCCCTCAAGGGACTTTTGTCACCTTGTAGTGGTGGCCGGTGCAGAACTTCAGCAGAGTTTTCTCTCTTTTTCTTTCTCCCAGATTTCTGGATCTGTGGTGCTTTTTCCGAAGTCCGGGGAAGTGATCTCTGGATTCTTTTCGATCTCTGATCTCTTTTTTTTTCTGATCCCGATTTCAATGGAATGCTCTCCTATTTATAGGCTTTTGGTAGCCATTTAGGAGAGCTTTTATGGGCTTTAATGGCTTTAATGGGAGGAGTTACAAGATTTATTTCTTGATTTTGTAACTCCTTTTTCCTTGAATCTGATTGGCCGATGGAGATTAAGGGCTTTTAATCACCTTAATTACCATAATGGGAGGAGTTTCACGGCTTGAATGCCATGACTTAATTGATTTGTAACTCCTGGATGCTTGCTTCTGATTGGGCCGTCCAAAGAAATGAATTAATGACTGCAATTAAGCTAGTCAATTAACTGCATTAAATGGTCGCCGAGCAGTCGAAGAGTCGCGGGCCATGCCGTGTCTTCTGGAATTCTTCTGGCGATGATCATCGATGGATCTACATGCTGATCAACATCGGATGACCGCGTAATTTCAGACATTGATAGCTAGCAGCGGGCCGGTGACATCTGTCTTGTCGATTTCTCGATCGGTCGGACAGAAAGAGCACTTTTTAGGTCAACCGGTCGGCGATCTTGGAGCGATCACTGATGATTTTATGCTTTTGACGGCGGATCTGAGATGTCGTCAGATATGAGTCAATTTCAAGCACTAAAAATCACATTTTCAGGAAACCACAGGGGCCAAAGTGCGCGAAACGCGAAAAGGGACGGAAAAACGGGTCACCGGCAAAAAATCCGGTGACCCGGACTTCCATGGTCGCCGGCGACCATGGGCCGGCGACCCTGGGCCAGCGACCCTGGGGGTTTTTCTCCCCTTTTTGGTCCGTTTTGCGGTCTTTTTCGTCGCCGTTTTCTTCTGTATTTTTCCTGACATTTCCTCTCATTTATTGGCTTGATTTCCCTGTAGAAAACCTGATGAGAATCCTTGCATTTTTAGAGTGCAAAGTTTCCAATTTTCCGGGAAAGCCGAAGACTTTGTTGCATAGAGCTGCTGATTTTCCGCCAGAAGCTGAAACTTGGTCAAACGATGTCGGAATGACCTGAAATTTGAGGTGGAGCCTCCTGAGCAATAAATAAGGCCAACCATAGGCTTTTGTTTGAGTTTTGAAGCCGTTTGGGGTCCCGTCGATGCTTCACTTGATTTTGCTGCGGGGAAAATGCCGAGCTTTGATATGTGGCCAAACGATGTCCGATTGACCTGAAATTTGACAGGGAACCTATTGGAGTCATTTTGAGATGATCCACAGGCTCTGTCTTGGAAACCATGGTCTCGGGGAGCTCCGCCGCAGGTAGGCTTGATTTTCTTTCGGAGCGTCGAAACCTGGTCAAACGTTATCGGAATGACCTGAAATTCGACATGCAGTCTTTTGGAAGCATGTTGAAGCCACTCATGTACTTGGTCTGATGAGAGAAGGCTTCGGTGGTTCCCGCCGCCGGGAGGCTTAATTTTGCTGCTCGAGCATTGATGGAGGGTCAAACGTTGTCGGTTTGACTTGAAATTTGGCATGGAGCCCTTTTGAGACATGCTGGAGTCATCCGTAAGCTCTGATCGAAGTTTTGACGTCTCCGATGATGTCGCCGCCGGGAGCGCCATTTTAGCTGTCGGAGAGGCGAAGTTAGGCCAAATGATTCTGAAATGGCCCGAAACTTCATGTGTACTCTTCTCTTGGCTGTCTTGAAGGATCTTGCAGTTTTTGTTTGATTCTGACAAGATTTGATTTTTTGGAGAAATTGCATTGCCTATTTATGGCAGGTTGCGACTTCATGCAGCTTTCTTGATGTTGAAGAGGCAAAGTGACATTTTTTGTGTCAACAGCCTACAACTCACTCTACCCTCGAGCGAGGTGCTCGTGCCGGTTTCCGATTTTTTTGGGGGGCGGTTCCTGTTCCGGACACCCGACGGGCCGTTTTCGAGCCTAAGTCTTAGAGATGTTGATGGACCCCAACCAACTAAAGTGAGGAATTTCCTTATTTTTCTCCCTATGTTATCCTTTTAAGTAGTTGGAGAGATCTTTCTCTCTTCTCTTTTGATTAGGAAATGGGAGATAAGGATTCCTCTAATTGGAATAAAAAGGAAAGTGATCCTCCCTCTCTATTGTTATTGTTATGATGATCATGATGATGATGATGTTGTTGTTGCTGGAGAATTACTCACACGCCCACACATACACTCACTCCGATTATGGTTGGTGAGGCATGTACATAAATGCACCTTTACCTGGATTATGGTTGGTGAGGCATGTACATAAATGTACCCTTAAGATATTGATCGAGATCATGGTTGGTGAGGCATGTACATAAATGTACCATTACCCGGATTATGGTTGGTGAGGCATGTACACAAATGTACCCTTAAGATATTGATGCGAGATTGTTTATGTTGAAGGGAGGTGTCTCACCTATCGAGCTACTTGGATTGACAAATACACCTTAACATTCAGTCAAAAGAAATAGCATAGGAAAGAGAGAGACTAAAACCTTTTCGAAAATCCCTACTTATCCTTGCAGTTCATCTCACCCTACTATCAGGGCATCTATCCTTGCCTTTGAATCGTGCAGAGTGAAACATATGAGATTGATTTCTAATAGATGATCTTATATCTCAAAATTGGGTGCTTGATCTAAACCGACGCATGATTCTAATCAATTCTTAGTACTGAACAAACATAATTTAGTCCAAACCAACTTCTATAGAGGGACAACTGTTAAGACGGTTACAGTGAATCGTGCACCACAGTAGACAGAAATGATTGGATATATCTTTCTCACAGTTCAGATCTTAATAAAGTGACCATACATATCTTGATTTGATTTTATCACGATCGTATATGGTACGCTCAACCAGGTTGATTTTCTCTAACTTGGGTGAGCCAGAAGAGTTTTATAACTATGGAACAACCTTCATGGGGAGATGGTTAGGACCTGAACAAGGCCAGTTCCATGCAGACCAGCTGTCTGGACTAAGCTCATGAGCTAAGCCAACAAGCCAGAAATTGATTTGAATTGCTTTGGCTTACAAGCCAGGTGAAAGGCCGAACAGTGTGTAAATAAGTCAGGTTGTGGTGGGTCAAACCAATCCAACTACCCTCTACTACCATTGATTTCTGTTTTAATTAAAACTTCAATGAGTTGTCCTGACTTGAGCCAATCCAGTTGACAAAATCTTATCAATTGCCCATGCTATATCTCGAGAGTCAAATTAGTCCAGCCCTTAGTTACCTAGTTTGCTGATATAACCTTTAAATTACAGATAGCTCATTTCAAACAATTTGTAGTTAGATTCACGAAATATCCAGGTCTTCATTTGTATTGTAAATGTAGAAATTGAGTACATAGGAATTCATACCTTAAGTGGTGAAAAATGTAGATCAAATAACAATATCCAAAATTCATCTGTTACAAGAAAGAAAAAAAATGCATTAATAACTAAGAATCTTAAGTGTTGAACTGAAAACGATAGTAAAAAGATACTAACTAAGACTCAGGTGGCATGTCTGCATTAGTTGAGTTGCCCTGCAGAGCACGTTGCATTTGAAGTTGCATCTGTAAAAGTTGTTGCATCATCTGTTGCTGCGTGTCTTCAAACTTCTGCTACGCGTCTTCAAACTTATCTAGCTTCACTTTCGTTTCATCATGTTCCTTCTGAAGAGAATCAACAGTTGCTTGCAACTCTTTTATCAGATCAGCTTGTTCTCGATACTCAGCAGTGGATCTGAATGACTGACTAGAGGATGAAGGCTTCGGGCCATGTCCAAATCCTTTCTTATATCCAGGTCGGCTGCCAAGGACTTTGCATGCAATTTCATCCTGTGTCAATGGCTCTACACCCTCTTCTAAGTTCTGTGTGGACAATTCTTTCATCCGCTCCTACAAATTAATATATTTAAACCCAATTAGTGAGTGTATCATAAAAATTTATTAAAAAAAACATAATTTTCTACAATTTGAAATACTTACATATCTTAACTCTGCCTCAGCAGAAACCCACTCACCCTTCTTGTTCACATGAGAATCGTGAAAAAATTCAACAATGTGGGGTGTCTCATCAGTCATAGGGTCCCTCTATTATAGTTAATCAAAATATCAATATTCAAATTTATGAATTTCCTATATATTAAAATTTAGGAAGCAAATGCTAAAGTATATAACCCTTTCATATAGGGCAGACTGAAAGGACTTTGAACCCATCGAGTGGTTGTATGGCAATTTGGCACGATTTTCCGTATTTCTCTTAGATTTTGCCTATATACAAAGAATATAATTAGTACACAATTGGGAATAAAAAGTGGATATTAATTTGCATAGCTTATAAAAGTTACCTGAAATTTTGGATCCTTGTAAAGTGTTTCAATTATGTACTCCCAATCCTCCTGACTTACACCACCATATGGCTTGCTCTTTGGGTCAATACCAGACTCAACCAAATCCTTGTAGTGCATATGCATATAGTATCGGTGGCCCTTGTACCTCGCAGCAAATTTTATGTCGATGGCCTTTCTAACACCAACTTTTTCACGATAGTCTTTAATGTTAAACTTTGTCTACAACAAAATATAAATATACAAATTATATACATGTTGTAACATTCTACATAAATAAATATATTGTTGAAACCAAACAAATATATCCACTAACCAACGACCGTGCAATGAGTGGTGCCTTCTCCTCTTCTGTTATTTGCTTCCATTTATGCACATTTCTAATGGGGGCAAACGTCCTCGCTAGGGAGCCAATCTCTGTCATCACCTTCGAAGAATGTACACCCACTGGAATGCCGACTCCATCAGGAATCAAAACAGCAAGCGGGCCGTGAGCTGCACGAAGACGCTCAGCATTTTTCCCTCTAGACGGTCCTCGGCCTCGTTTCTTGGAGGTAGAAGCTGCGCAAACATTAATAATAGATGTTAGCCCATCATATTAAGAAAAATATGTTTAGAAAATAAAGTATGCATCAAACTTGTACTGCTACCCTCAGTGCCTGCAACAGGCTGTGATGTAGGTGCATCAGATGATACAGCCCTAACATGTGTACTCGAGGATGCACCCCTAGTAGGTGCATCAGAGGATGCAACCTTACTAGCTGTTGTGGTGGCTCGGCGACCTGGTCCCATATATATAAAACACCTGACATATAGAAATATATAAATTATATCGACAATATCCAAGTATACTAATTATATAAGTCATAATTTATTAATTACCATGAAAATATCTTAATAATTCATCTACATATCTGACTCTTCATCAGAATCAAAATGGGAATGCACATCATCATCTTCTTTTGAATCGACATACTCCACTTGTGCCTCATCATTGTCATCACATATGAAATCAATCAAAGCAAGTATTTTATACGGTATAATAAGTAACTGTCTATGTCCACAACCCAATTTCAAAGAGTTAATTTGTTGTGCTAACCTTATTCTATGTGATACGCTCAAGGCATATATATGCATACAGTATTGGGTAGGTAAGTATTAGATACATCCAGAAAACATAGATTTAAAGCATATAGTTTCACAAAACTGTTGCTTGACTTGGTCGTTTGATCACATTGTTTGTATAGACATTGCTTCTAATGGAGCTTATTGTGGAAAGAGACTCTGCCAATGTCAGTTCATTTGTGTAAATTCATATGAGGTTAGCCTGTGGAAATTTCAGTTCTACTTCAGTCAGATTTAGTCCCACGTGTCTTCTACTTGTGTGGTTTTTGTCATGTTAATCAGTCCACTGCCTAGGAGGCTCCCATTGTCTGATTGTATTTTGCTTAGGGTGTTAATGCTCTTATATCTATTTACCGTTATTCAGTCCCACAAATTGCCATTCAAGCAGAATATGACTACTAATAATTTTTCCATTAAATAGATTTACCGTTATTCGATTATAAGGCCTTACAGCCCCTTGAAATGTGGGTTGCAGGGACTCTTTCCCTTTGACACAAATTCCATTGTTGAATTCTCAAATATGAAATATCCTCTCTCTTTTTTCCCTTTCATATGGAAAAAAAATCTATGTAAAAGAGTAAACTAGCATAAGAGCCATACTGAAAAACAACAAAACAGGAAGCCATTGAAAGAGGAAAAACCACAGAAAAACCAGCAACAGCCAGAAAGTCTAACAGAATACAGCAGCTTGGAAGGAAACACATCTACCCAAATCCGACCACCCTACACCCTCCTTGGCTAGAGCTTTTGCTGCCTTGTTAGCACTACGCAAGTCATGAACAAAATGAGCATCCAGCTTTGAGGATAGCTCTAACAGTATATTGTTTTACAAAAGAAATTAGTTTACTTGATTTGCATATTGTATTAGGACTAATTGGTTCTATAAACAGCAACAGTAAACGGTAACAGATTTTGTCTTGTTCCTGGAAGCTAGTTGACACATTAAAGTTTTCTGTATTGTGGTTTCAAAATCCATCTTTCTAGTTCTATTTCAATCTTCACTTTTCATATTCAAAAATTTCTGACTTTTTAGGAGTTGCTGTTGTCAAATTCAATACATTTTTAGTAAGTTCAAACTAGAACAAGGTATATAAATAGACGCGAACATGTTAATATTTAAAATCTCCTAACTAAAATTTAAGTTGTTATAGATTTTTTCTGACATAATGATTTGAGTAATAGGTGTTTAATTTTCCAAACTTAACTCCGAATTTATGAATGAATCAACTCTGAGGGCTTACAATCAGGAAAAAAAATCCTCATGTTGATCTTGTAGATAATGTCTTCTGTTTCAGGTTTGATCCACGAGTGACGGAACTCCTGGACTTCAGTGTCTATTTGGACATAAGCAATGAAGTAAAGTTTGCATGGAAAATTCAGGTCAGTAAATAGGTATTGAGTACTGAATTTTAAGCAAGTTTTTATTTATTTATTTATTTATTTATATCAATGTTCTTGTTCTGACATTGTTAAAAGGGTTGCAGAGAGACATGGCAGAATGCAGGCATAGTCTTGAAAGTATTAAAGCCAGTATTGAAGCCCACAAACCAAACTTCGACGCATACATTGGTATTTTTCTTCATAAACCTGATATGTTTACTTCAATGAATTAAATGTTTCCAATTGCAAAAGGATTCAAGAGTATGTATTACTCTTGCCTTTAATCTACTACTGAACAGAACAACAAACTGAAGAGCCTTAAACATGCAGCTCAGATTTGATCTGTTATTTTCATTGATTTGCATTGTCACACTTTTTCCCCAATTTCAACTACTGGAATCATTATAAATAGAACCTTATCCCATTAACCTAGTGTTGGCAATTACAGAAAGGAAACATGCGAGGGGAGATAGGGTAGGAAGAAGAAGAGAGGAAGGGAGGGAGGAGAGCGGACATAAAGGAAACAGAGAGATGGGGAACGAGGGAAAGAGAGAACAAAGAAAAAAGAGAGAGGAGAGGGGGAATGGTGCGCGTTGTGTGCGGAGTGCAGGAAGAGGGAGGGGTGTACCTGGTGCAGGGGAGGCGTCCGGCGGCGTGAGGAATAAGATGAAGGCTTTGCAGGCGTCCGGGGTCTGATGCGCGCTCTTGGCAGTGCCAGATTGGTCGTCTGGCGGAGGAAGATGAAGTGGGTCGTGCGCCTGGGAGCAGTCTGGAGAGGGAGGGAGAGATAGAAAGGGTGATGGAGATGGGTTCTAGAAGGAGAGATAGAAAGGGAGATGAAGAGAATGAGAGCGAGAGAGAGAGAGAGAGACCAACAGATCGGAGAGAGCGAGAAATAGGAGAAAGAGAGCAGAGAGAGAGAGAGAGAGAGAGAGAGAGAGAAGATGGGGAGAGCGAGAGAGAGCAGAGAGGTCGAGCGAGGGAGAGCGCAGAGAGATCGAGCGGAAGAGAGAGTAGAGAGAGAGAGAGGAGAAGAAGGGCTTTCGGTGGCGGGAGAATGAAAACAGAGGTGGGAAAAAACAAAGCGCGCGGGAGAGAGAGAGAATATAAAAGAGAGAAGGGGCTTTCGGGGGCGGGAGAAGGAAAAAAGAGGTGGGAAAAAACAAAGCGCACTTTACCGACGTAATAAATCGCCACAGCAATGAAATAGCTTTTGCGGCGAATTAAATCGCCGCAATAGTAACTAAAATCGCTGCAAAAAATGGAATGATCACCTAAACATTATAACTTTGCAGCGGTTTATATTTCGCCACAAAAAATTTCTTTATGCAGCGATTTCTTTTCCAGCGCTTATAAAATCACCGGAAAAGCCCTATTTTCTTGTAGTGCCTATGTATTAGAATGCACTATCCTCCAACTAAATCTATCTTGTGCACAACTTGAGAAGTCAAAAATAAAATGGGCATTGGTGGTTCGAATTATTCAAATGATAGTACTGCCCTCGGAGTACAAACAACAATGTCCAAAACACAACACACATTAAAAAAATCTTAGCCATCAGTTTTATAGATAGAATCTGCACATTCCAGGTCTCTCTCTCTCTCTCTCAAGGATAATGTAGCAACTTCTTATTTTTTTTATATTTTTTACTTTCAATTTTTTTTTGAATGGTACTAATGAAGAGAATCTGCCCACGAACAAATCACCATAATCATGTTGTTCAAACCAAAAAGTTGAATTGCTAAATTGAAGAAAATCCCACTAAATGCTACACAAAATAGCACCAAAATGTTGCAATGCACGCCATGAAGAACTTTCATTCAGAAAGCCTAATAATAGAGAATATCTGTTTCATTTTTTTATATCAAAAGAATGACTAGTATTGTTTCATTGAAATATACATTATATGCATAGACATGATTCTATCATACCAGTAGTAGAACAGCGCATTGGGACAGCCGAAGCATCATTCAAGAAGTTTATTACAGGTCCCAACAGCAACTGCTATAGCGAGATGCCATGCTTCCGCGACAACTGGCTGATTGGGCAATAGCTTGCTCCGGCGACAGCGGAGAAGAGAGGGAGACGACAGAAAGGGCAACGTGAGAAAGGGAGACAGAGCAGAGAGCGAGAGGGAGACGGAGAAAAAAATTAGGGAAATAAATCTGGACGCATGGGGGAGAGGAGAGAGAACATGGAAAACAAATAGATCAAACATTAAAAAATTCCTTTTACATTCTTAAAAATTAATTATTCCTGCCCTACTTAGAATGCTAACAAATAGCAGTTTGTGCCTCAGAAGATTAAAATATTCTCAATTTACATTCTTAAAAATTAATTATTTCAAATTGTGACATTCTCAATTTTTATTTTTATTTTTTTATTTTTGATTATTTAATTTGCGACAAAAAAAATTTGTCGTAAAAAAAATTTCATTTCCCGCCATCACTCGAGCAAAAAAAAAAAGGGAGGGACTCAAATTTTTTGCGACGTATTAAAAAAATGTCGCGAAAAATATTACCGTAATAATTATCTGCTACAAATTTTATAAATCATCGCAGATAGTATATTTTTTGCGATGAATTTAAAAACGTCGCGAATTAAATTAAATATGGACGCATGCGGCAGAGGAGAGAGAACTTGGAAAACAAATAGATCAAACATTAAAAAATTCCTTTTACATTCTTAAAAATTAATTATTCCTGCCCTACTTAGAATACTAACAAATAGCAGTTTGTGCCTCGGAAGATTAAAAAATTCTCAATTTATATTCTTAAAAATTAATTATTTCAAATTGTGACATTCATAATTTTTATTTTATTTTTTTTTCAATTTCTGATTATTTAATTTGCGACAAAAAATAATTTGTTGTAAAAAAACATTTCATTTCCCGCCATCACTTGCGCCAAAAAAAAAAAGGGGGATTCAGCGACGGGTCCATGAACATTTCATTTTATTGCCTTAGGTCCACAATCTTTTTTCATAGTGTGATAGGTCATTTTTTCAAATTTGAAGACCTAAAATGTCTAATTTACCCTTTCTTCATAATCATATCTCACGATTAGTGGGATATGCCATTAATAATTGTCAATACCATTAAATTAGCCAAATAAATCTCAAAATATCCAAATAATTTCAAAAAATGTAAATAAATTTCAAAATATGTAAATAAAATTAAAAAATGCAAATAAATCCGAAAAATACAAATAAATTCAAAAGAATGCAAATAAATTTCAAAAAATGTAATAATTTCAAAAAACGCAATAAATTTCAAAAGAATGTAGAGAAATTTAAAAAGAAGCAAATAAATTTCAAAAGATCCAAACAAGTTTCAAGAAAAAAAAAATAAATTTCAAAAGATGAAAATCATTTTAAAAAGATGCAAATAAATTTCAAAAGATCCAAATAAATTTAAAAAATTAGAAATTAATTTTAGAAGATGAAAATCAATTTCAAAAGATTGAAATAAATTTAAAAAAATGTAAATAAATTTTAAAGGACGCAAATAAAATTAAAAAATGCAAACAAATTTAAAAAACTCAAAATACATTTGTCAAAACTAAGATAATCCAATTTTCCGAATTTCAAAAAAAATTGCCTAAAACTAAAGTATTTTTGCCAAAACTCAGTTAAATTTATTTTAAAAAAATGCAAATAAATTTCAAAGAAACATCATCAGTTTAGTTCAAAAACTTAGTTAAAATTTTCCAAATGGAGATGAATTTATTAGAAAGTCAACTATATTTTTCAAAAAATAAAAAGATAATTTACCAAATACTCAGATAAATTTGTCCAGAACTCAGATAAATTTGTTCCAAAACGTAGATAAATTGGCCAAAAACTCAGATAAATTTGTCCAAAACTCAGAGAAATTTGTTTCAGAGCTCAGATAAATTTGCGCAAAACTCAGATAAATTTGGAAAAAAAAATGTAAATCTCAGATAAATTTGACATAAACTCGCCCGAACTGAACTGCCTCTACTGGGCTTCTTCTGTAAACTGGTTAGGCTGACCTGAACTTGGACCAACCCGGACTCCTGCAGGCCCGGCCCACCTCTTCTTCTTCTTCTTTTTCTGTAACAGAACAAGAACAGCACTGCAACGGTGACTTTCCTTCTTCTTCCTTCCTTGCTCCGGCCATGGGACAACGGCAGCACGGGGTCGGTGACGTGCAGCGGCGCCGACGACGGCAGGCAAGCGGCGGCGGCACGCGGCTAATCACTCCAAACAGTTGATCACGCTTTTCCGGCTGTTTGTTTTTTTTTTTTTTTTATAACAAAGGCTAACAGAAGCCTTTCTCTCCCCCACGTGTCTTCATAAATCAAATAAATAGGCAATCACAAGACAAGTTCCTCTCCCCTTCTCGTTTTGGAATAAGAAATATGGAAGACCGCCTTCTCCTATTCAAGTCTTCTTCTTCCTCGGTGACATGAGGGCGGCAGCGCTCCATCCTCTAATGTCGTGATGTGGGGTCCAGCTGAAAAAATAAGAACCCAAATCACGCCTCTGTTTCGCTGTGATCTGCGGTAGTGGCTGGCGAGGGTCTGCGTCCTCTTCTTCCCCGATGACGATGGCAAGGATCTGAATATAGCTCTCTCTTCTTCGTTCACGGTTGTTGAACCAGAAACCAGAAAACCCTCTTCAAACTCCGAGCTGTTCACAGAGAACCCTTCTCTTCCTCTAGGCACGGTGAACCCAAATAAACCAGATTCTCTTCGATCTGAAATTACAGATTCATGTATCCCATGTCTCCCACTGAGCAGCGAAACCAAGAGAGGAAAACACTGCCCAGAAGAAGAGGGATAATGCAAAATGAAAAAAAGGGATAATCCCAAATTTGAAATTTAAAATGTCAAAATTTTATGCCTAAAATGGTTGAAAGGGTAAATCAGTCATATAAATTGTTTCCAAGGACCTCTGGCTGCAAACAGTCTAAATGTTTGGACCAGTGCCCTTGTTGACACCAAAAAAAGTCACTATGTCTCCTCAACATCAAGAAGCCTTGTGAAGTTACATCCTGCTACAAAACAGGCAAAGCTACTTCAAGCATCAGATCTTGTCAGAATCAGACAAAAACTGAGAGATCCTTCAAGACAGCTAAAAGAGGGGTACACCTGAGGTTTCGGGCCATTCTGACATCGTTTGGCCTAACTTCACTTCTCCGACAGGTAAACAAGAGCTCTTGGCGGCGACATCATCAAACACACCAAAACGTTGATCAGAGCCTATGGATGACTCTAGAATGTCTCCAAAGGGCTCCATGCCAAATTTCAAGTCAAACCTATAACGTTTGACCCTCCATCAACGCTCGAGCAACAAAATCAAGCCTCCCAACGACGGGAACCACCGAGGCCATCACTCATCAAACAAAGTACATGAGTGGCTTCAACATGCCTCCAAAGGGCTGCACGTCGAATTTCAGGTCATTCCGACAACGTTTGACCAGGTTTCGATGCTCTGAAAGAAAATCAAGCCTACCGGCGGCGGAGCACTCCGGAACGATGACATCCAAAACGGAGCTAATGGGTTGTCTCAAAATGACTCCAATAGGCTCCCCGTCAAATTTCAGGTCAATCGGACATCGTTTGACCACATATCAAAGCTCGGCATTTTCCCCGCAGTAAAATCAATTCAAGCATCGACGGGACTCCAAACGGCTTCAAAACTCAAATAAAAGCCCATGGTTGGTCCTATCCACTGCTCAAGAAGCTTCACTTCAATTTTCAGGTCATTCCAACATCGTTTGACCTAGTTTCAACTCTTGACGAAAAATCGGCTACAAAGTCTTCGGCTTTCCCGAAAAATGGGAAACTTTGTGCTCCAATTTTGCGCGAGTTCTCGTCAAGTTTTCTCCAAGAAAATCAAGTTAATAATTGAGGAAAAATGTCAAGAAAAATACAGAAGAAAGAAGGAACAAAAAAGATAGAAAAACGACAAAAAACGAAGCTTGGCGACCAAAAGGGCCAAAGCGACCCTGGGTGCATGGTCGCCGGATTTTGCACCAAACGGCTCGTTTTCCGATCCTTTTCGCGTTTCGGGTATTCCTGCCTCTGTGATTTTCTGAAAATCCAATCGTTGATGCTTGAAAATGACTGATCTTCACCAACATCTTGGATCCGCCGTCAAAAGCATGAAATCATCACCGATCGCTCGAAGATCACCAACCGGCTGACCAAGAAAGTATACTTTCTGTCCGACCGATCGTGAAATCGACAAGACAGATGTCACCGGCCCACCAACATCAATCAATGTCTGAAATTGCATTGCAATCCGACATCAAACAATGTGTGGATCCACCTGTGATGATCACAAGAAGAATCTCAAAAGACGAGGCGCGGCCCGCGACTCTTCACATGCCTTGGCGACCACTTAGTGTCGTTAATTGACCCGTTTATGATAACTTAATGCGGCCATTAACTCATTATTTTGGACGGCCCAATCAGATTCAAGCATTTAGGAGTTACAAATCCAAGCAATCATGGCATTAAACCCATGAAACTCCCGTCATCATGAAGATTAAAGGTAATTAAATGCCCACTATCCTTTATCGGCCAATCACAAGCCATGAAAAGGGAGTTACAAAATCAAAGATTAAAAACTTGTAACTCCTCATTAATTCTCTCATCATGACCATCAATGCCCATAATCACCTCATGGCTACCAAAAGCCTATAAAAGGAGGTCCAAAAGAAAGAAATGGGGAGAGGAATCGATACACACATCGACTTGAAATTCTACACTTGCACACTTGCATTCTTCCGAGGAAATCTAGACGAAGTCCTGCTGCTCTGCTGCAAGAAACACCACAAGGTGATCAAAGGCCCTTGGGGGGCCACCCCCCCAAGGTCCCCTCCTTCTACAACATGGCCTAAATGCGGCTTTTCAGCCCGTTTACTCGGTTTTTCATTGGATATAGGACCTCCTCTTGGTCCTTGTCCTTTAAAAAACTGAGGTTAGGAGCCAAGCCGAAGAATCAAAGCATCAACCATTCTCATTTGAAGGATGATGGAGAAGTCCATACATGACTTGCGACCGTCGATCTCAACGTGTCCCCACAATCTCCTGAGAAGTTAGATCCCTTTTCTTCCTTTTCTATTATAGTTTGTATTTTTTAAAGAGAAAAAGAAATCACAATTCTTGTCTTTCATACTTGATGAGTTTTGTAAAATCGCCTTTCACAGCAAAATTGCCTTTTACGGCAAACAAACAAAAAAAAAAACGCCTCCTACGGCATTCTCAAAAACGAACTTGTCTCTTTTCTTAATATTTATGCAATTTGAAAAGTTAGAAAAAATGATCGATTTCCTTTCTATTTGCGAAGGTGAATCTTCGGATGATCACCATTCCAAATTCCAAGTAGAAAGTAGATCTGGCATACCCATACAAAAAAGTTGATACCCGTGTTGTCCCTCCTCCGCCGAGACCCAGGTCAGCCCCCGGGGTGCGGAAGGAGAGGACGGAAACCTCCGAGGGTCCATCAAGTTGGCATACCCGGTGGGACACGTTGAATTGAGAACGCGATGCTTTGATCCCTTGGCTCCTTTCTAGTTGGTAGCCTATGTTGCATTTTGCATCTAAAAAAAAAAAACATGAGATGGGATTTCAATTGTTCTTTCTCACTTCAAAAAAAAAAAAAAAACACAAATTTGATTTCTTTACTTAGATTCAACTTTGAGAAATTTTGATCCTTTCCCCTTTGAACTTGATAGCTCACAGAAATGTTTGCAGCTATCGTTCATATCGGGGATTGGGCCATCTTTTCTCTTTGATGAGTCCAATTGGGATTTCAAAAAAAAAAAAAAAAACTTCATTTCAAATTCTTTCAAAAAAAAAAATTGTCTCTCTTTCTTAAGATTCAACTTTGAGAAACTTTGATCATCTCCTCTTCGAACTTGATAGCTCACAGAAATGTTTGCAGCTATCGTTCATATCGGGGATTGGGCCATCTTTTCTCTTTGGTGAGTCCAATTGGGATTTCAAAAAAAAATTATAATTTCAAAAAAAATTCAGTTTTCTCTCTTTTGAATTCAAATTTGAGAAACTTTGGTTTTTCCTTTTCGGATTTAGCACTTGCAGAAATGTTGAGCCTTTGTTCGGATTGGAACAACATTTGCTCTCTTTGTTGAGTTCATTAAAAACCTTTCAAAAAAGAGTTCAAAAAAAAAATACTAAGGTTCCACCAGTTGCGTTCTTTGACCAAAGTGGATTTAAGAAAAGCCTTGTCCAGAGTGTGGAGATAGCTAGACTATTCGAGGCAAGAGTCCTCCAAACGGGTTCATTAAGTAATCCTACCCTTACCTGGGGGCTGATCTATCTACTAAGGTTTCATAAGATCGAATTGGAAATCTATGTGCACCTTTCAAAAAAAAATCTTTTAAAGAAAAAAAAAACTTCTGTCACTTTTGAATTCAGAGTTGAGAAATCTTGGTTCTTTCCCTTTCGGATTTAGCGCTCACAGAAATGTTGAGCCTTGTTCGGAATAGAACACCATTTGCTCTCTTTGATGAATTCAATCTTGACCCTTCAAAAAAAAAACTTCCGTCACTTTTGAGTTAAGAGTTGAGAAATCTTGGTTCCTTCCCTTTCGGATTTAGCGCTCGCAGAAATATTGAGCCTTGTTCGGAATGGAACATCATTTGCTCTCTTTGATGAATTCAATCTTGACCCTTCAAAAAAAAAAAAAAAAAAAACTTCCGTCATTACTGGATTCACATCCGAGAAATTCTGGTTCCTTCCCTTCTGGATTTAGCGCTCGTAGAAATGTTGAGCCTTTGTTCGGATTGGAACACCATTTGCTCTCCTTTATGAACCCAAATTTGGCCTTTCAAAAAAAAATTCTCATCTCGTGTCCTTCCCAAGGATGCGATTTGCAACATTTGTGCCTAGCGGTGCTAGTACGTCCTTTCGGGTCTACTGTATTCGCGACTGATACATTTGTATCTCCAACCTTATATCATTTTATCTCGGGCGAGCCTTGCTTCTCGGTAATTTGAATTAAGGTCTACAATTGCTTCTAGCAGTCACTGGAACACTCACTCTGAGCCAACCATACTTGCATTTTAGAATAATTGTATCCTCTACGGCTTTTTGCCTTCTTCATCTTGCTTGGGCTGGGCCATGTCCCCTCAAGTGATTTGAAAAGACAAAATCATAGTTGTTCTCCATTTATAATCACCATATTCTTGTGATTACTAATGGATTTGGTATTGTTTAAGAAGTTTTCCAAAACTAACAATGGCAGCTTCATTGACCATCACTTTTGATGAGAACAAGTACCAGCTTATGCTTCAAGACAAGCAAAACAAGCATAAGCGCCCTGCCAGTAGCCGAAGCGTCATCTCCCTCGACAACTCTCAAAACACCGGGTCAACCTCAACTCCTCAGAACATCGTCTTCGGGTCGCTGGGACCATTCTCACTCCCCACAGAAGAAACTGTACCTACCAAGAAGCAAAAAACCGCCCCGCAACGTGTCACTACCATGGCACCAAGGGCGAACACCAAGAAGCCTGAAGCCCGTGGCACTCCCACGAAGCCTCAACCCACAAGAAACCAGGTTTGCCCCAAAACCTGGTCCCCGAGATCTTCACCAAAGCAACGGAGGTCCCGAACATCTGCAAAGCCAGCATACCTGGCCCCTCTCAAGGAGAATCGGTTCTACCCTCTCTTTTACATGAAAGAGGAGAAACCTACCCTCCGCCCAAAGAACAAACAAAATCATCATAAGTTGGCTTGCTCCTACAAGCCCAAAATAAAATCCTGCATCAGTAGGGCTCCGCAAAAACATGCTGAAGCCTACACTCCTGCGAGTCGACCCTTCATCTCAACAGGGACCGAGCTCGCAAAATTCAAGTCTTCACTACGACAGGCTATGGACCGCGTCCAGATTCTGTCCTTGCCCAACTTCAAAGAAGACAAACTCGGCTGCTGCGCACGGGGAACCACATCCTTCATCGCCAGAGCCCAGCCAGAGCTGACTAAAGCTCAAATTGCTCGTCTTATGCGTCGCCGCGCGGCATATCGACAAAAGATACTTGAGAAACAAAGAACCCAGCATTCTACTCTCCATGTCTCAAATAAATGGGTCGAAAAAGAAAGACTCGACCAATTCGTTGCTGTCCATATGGTTGGCAAAACCAGAAAGCGCCAGAAGTCAACGACCAAAATCAGTGTTAGACGTCCAGTGACTCGCGGAGTCTCTCGGACACGAACACATCTAGAAGAATCCTCTACTCCTCCAAGCCAAGGACACCGGAGTAACCACTCCTCAGATTCTTCATCCAGAAGAATGAGCCCCGGCTCAGTCACCAGGATGATTTCTTCGTTCGAATCCCGAGGGATGAGCATCTTGGCTGCAAGTTCTGAGCAGCCTTCACCCAATGATGATGTAACCGCACGCGTCCAGCGGTTGGAATAAGGACAACAGAGAATTGAGGCTCTGATGGAAAACCTCCTTCTCACTTTACAGCATCCACCACCTAACAACTAAGGCCCTCCGAATCATGAAGATGATGAGGCCAATGCAGAAAACAATGAGTCATGCGCCCTTACCAAAAAGGACGTGGACGATATCCTCGTAAAAGCAAAAGATGAGGATACATTGAAAGAACATGGGATTAAGCCACCCTATCCCCTATGGATGGACTCGGTTCCGTTCCTTACAAAATTCCGTTCCCTGTAAAATTCAAACAACCTACTCTCCAGACATATACGGGGAAAGGTTCAGCCAGACAGCATGTCATCCACTATTGCGGATCAAGATGCCCTCAAGATTCGCCTCTTCGCAAGTACCCTAAAAGGTACAGCCTTTGATTGGTACTCCACTCTGCAGGAGAACTCCATCCAGAACTGGGCTGTGCTGGAGACACGCTTCTTGACCCACTTTTAAGGTGAGGATCATCTTGTTACTATGGCTCAACTCTGCAGCCTAAAACAGGGATGTTGACACCAAAAAAGTCAATATGTCTCCTCAACATCAAGAAGCCTCCTGAAACTGCATCCTGCTAAAAATAGGCAAGGCTACTTCAAGCATCAGATTTTGTCAGAATCAGACAGAAACTGAGAGGTCCTTCAAGACAGCTAAAAGAGGGGTACACCTGAGGTTTCGGGCCATTCCGACATCGTTTGGCCTAACTTCACTGCTCCGACAGCTAAACAAACGCTCCCGGCGGCGATATCATCAAAGACACCAAAACTTTGATCAGAGCCTACGGATGACTCCAGAATGTCTCCAAAGGGCTCCATGCCAAATTTCAAGTCAAACCGACAACGTTTGACCCTCCATCAATGCTCGAGCAGCAAAATCAAGCCTCCCAGCCGCGGCAGCCACCGAAGTCATCACTCATCAAACAAAATACATGAGTGGCTTCAACATGCTTCCAAAAGGCTGTACGTGAAATTTCAGGTCATTCCGACAACGTTTGACCAGGTTTCGATGCTCCGAGAGAAAATCAAGCCTACCGGCGGCGGAGCAACCCGGGACCATGACATCCAAAACGGAGCCCATGGAACGTCTCAAAATGACTCCAACAGGCTCCTCGTCAAATTTCAGGTCAATCGGACATCGTTTGACCACATATCAAAGCTCGGCATTTTCCCTGCAGTAAAATCAAGTGAAGCATCGATGGGACCCCAAACGGCTTCAAAACTCAAATAAAAGCCCATGGTTGGTCCTATCCACTGCTCAAGAAGCTTCACCTCAATTTTCAGGTCATTCCGACATCGTTTGACCTAGTTTCGACGCTTGACGGAAAATCGGCTACAAAGTCTTCGACTTTCCCGAAAAATAGGAAACTTTGTGCTCCGATTTCGCGAGGGTTCTCATCAAGATTTCTCCAAGAAAATCAAGTCAATAATTGAGGAAAAATGTCAAGAAAAATACAGAAGAAAAAAGGAACGGAAAAGACGAAAAAACGGCCGAAAACGACGCTCGGCGACCAAACGGGCCGAAGCCCTATGGTCGCCGGCGACCTTGGCCCAAGGTCGCCAGGCGACCCTGGGTGCATGGTCGCCCGGCGACCTTGGAAATCCGGGTCCCCGGATTTTCGCCGAATCGTCCGTTTTCCGATTCTTTTCGCGTTTCGGGTGTTCTAGCCTCTGTGATTTTCTGAAAATCCAATGTTTGATGCTTGAAAACGACTGATCTTCGTCGACATCTCGGATCCGCCGTCAAAAGCATGAAATCATCACCTATCGCCTCAAGATCGCCAACCGGCTGACCAAGAAAGTGCACTTTCTGTCCGACCGATCGTGAAATCGACAAGACAGATGTCACCGGCCCGCCAACATCAATCAATGTCTGAAATTGCATCGCAATCCGACATCAAACAATGCGTGGATCCACCCGTGATGATCGCAAGAAGAATCTCAAAAGGCGTAGCACGGCCCGCGACTCTTTACATGCCTTGGCAACCACTTAATGACGTTAATTGACCCATTAAAGCAGTCATTAACTCATTATTTTGGACGGCCCAATCAGAACCAAGCATTCGGGAGTTACAAATTCAAGCAATCATGGCATTAAACTCATGAAACTCCCATCATCATGAAGCATAAAGGCAATTAAATGCCCACTACCTTCATCGGCCAATCACAAGCCTTGAAAAAGGAGTTACAAAATCAACTTGTAACTCCTCATCAATTCTTTCATCATGGCCATCAATGCCAATAAACACCTCATGGCTATCAAAAGCCTATAAAAGGAGGTCCATTCCAAGAAGAAAGCATGATGAAAAGAGATCCCAAGTGCAAGCTCTGAAAATTCAGAAAATCCAAGAGAGAGACGAAGTTCTGCTACTTTGCTCCCGGAAGCACTACAAGGTGATCAACGTCCCTTGGGCCCCGCCCCCCCCAAGGTCACCTCCTTCTCCAACATGGCCTAAACGCGGTTTTTCAGCCCGTTTACTTGGTTTTTCATTGGATATAGGACCTTCTCTTGGTCCTTGTCCTTTAAAAAACTAAGGTTAGGAGCCAAGCCAAAGAATCAAAGCATCACATGTTCTCATTTGAAGGACGATGGCGAAGCCCATACATGACTTGCGACCGTCGATCTCAACGTGTCCCCACAATCTCCTGAGAAGTTAGATCCCTTTTCTTCCTTTTCTATTGTAGTTTGTATTTCTTAAAGAGACAAAAAGAAATCACAATTCTTGTCTTTCATATTTGATGAGTTTTGTAAAAACGCCTTTCACGGCAAAATCGCCTTTCACGGCAAACAAACAAAAACGTCTCTTACGGCATTCTAAAAACTTGTCTCTTTTCTTAATATTTATGCAATTTGAAAAGTTAGAAAAAAGGATTGATTTCTTTTCCACTTGTGAAGGTGAATCTCCGGATTATCACCATTCCAAATTCCAAGTAGAAAGTAAATCTGGCATACCCGTACAAAAATGTTGATGCTCGAGATTTTCCCTCCTCCGCCGAGACCCAGGTCAGCCCCAGGGGTGCGGAAGGAGAGGACGGAAGATTCCTTTCGGGTCCATCAAGTTGGCACACCCGGTAGGACACGTTGACTTGAGAACGTGATGCTTTGATCACTTGGCTCCTTTCTAGTTGGTGGCCTATGTTGCATTATGCATCTAAAAAACATGAGATGGGATTTCAATTGTTCTTTCTCACTTCAAAAAAAAAAAAACAAATCTGATCTCTTTTCTTAAAAACTCAACTTTGAGAAATTTTGATCCTTCCCTCCTCGAACTTGATAGCTCACAGAAATGTTCGCAGCTATCGTTCATATCAGGGATTGGGCCATCTTTTCTCTTTGATGAGTCCAATTGGGATTTTTAAAAAAAAAAAAAAAAACACCTTCGTTTCAAACTCTTTCAAAAAAAAAATGGTCTCTCTTTCTCGAGATTCAACTTTGAGAAATTTTGATCCTCTCCTCCTTGAACTCGATAGCTCACAGAAATGTTCGCAGCTATCGTTCATATCGGGGATTGGGCCATCTTTTCTCTTTGATGAGTCCAAACTGGGATTTCAAAAAAAATTATAATTTCAAAAACAAAAATTTAGTTTTCTCTCTTTTGCATTCAAAGTTGAGAAACCTTGGTTCCTTCCTTTTCGGATTTAGCGCTCGCAGAAATGTTGAGCCTTTGTTCGGATTAGAACACCATTCGCTCTCTTTGATGAGTTAAAAAAAAAAAACCCTTTAAAAAAAGAGTTAAAAAAAAAAACAAACACTAAGGTTCCACCAGTTGCGTTCTTTGACCAAAGTGGATGTAAGAAAAGCCTTGTCCAGAGTGTGGCGACAGCTAGACTGTTCGAGGCAAGGGTCCTCCAAACGGGTTCATTAAGTAATCCTACCCTTACCTGGGGGCTGATCTATCTACTAAGGTTTTGTAAGATCGAATTGGAAATCTATGTGCACCTTTCAAAAAAAATTCTCTAAAAAAAAAAAGAATCATTTTTAAAAAAAAAAAGATAAAAAAGAAAAACTTCTGTCACTTTGAATTCAGAGTTGAGAAATCTTGGTTCTTTCCCTTCCGGATTTAGCGCTCGCAGAAATGTTGAGCCTTGTTCGGAATGAAACACCATTTGCTCTCTTCGATGAATTCAATCTTGACCTTTCAAAAAAAAAAAACTTCCGTCACGTCTGGATTCACATCCGAGAAATTATGGTTCCTTCCCTTCTGAATTTAGAGTCGCAGAAATGTTGAGCCTTTGTTCGGATTGGAATACCATTTGCTCTCCTTTATGAATCCAAATTTGGCCTTTCAAAAAATCCCATCTCGTGTCCTTTCCAAGGATACGATTTGCAACATTTGTGCCTAGCGGTGCTAGTACGCCCTTTCGAGTCTACTGTATTCGCGACCGACACATTTGTATCTCCAACCTTATATCATTTTACCTCGAGTGACCCTTGCTTCTCGGTAATTTGAATTAAGGTCTACAATTGCTTCTAGCAGTCACTGGAACGCTCACTCTGAGCCTACCATACTAGCATTTTAGAACAATTGTATCCTCTATGGCATTTTGCCTTCTTCATCGTCCTTGGGTTGGGCTATGTCCCCTCAAGTGATTTGAAAAGACAAAACTATAGTTGTTCTCCATCTACGATCACCATATTCTTGTGATTACTAATGGATTTGGTCTTGTTTCAGAAGTTTTCCAAAAACTAACAATGGCAGCTTCATTGACCATCACTTTCGATGAGAACAAGTACCAGCTTATGCTTCAAGATAAGCAAAACAAGCATAAGCGCCCTGCCAGTTGCCGAAGCATCATCTCCCTCGACAACTCTCCAAACACCGGGTCAACTTCAACTCCCCGGACCATCGTCTTCGGATCGCTGGGACCATTCCCACTTCTCGCAGAAGACACTGTACCTACCAAGAAGCAGAAAACCGCCCCGCAACGTGTCACTAAAATGGCACCAAGGGCGAACACCAAGAAGCCTGAAGCCCGTGGCGTTCCCACAAAGCCTCAACCCACAAGAAACCAGGTTTACCCCAAAACTTGGTCCCCGAGATCTTCGCCAAAGCAACGGAGGTCCCAAACATCTGCAAAGCCAGCATACCTAGCCCCTCTCAAGGAGAATCAGTTCTACCCTCTCTCTTACATGAAAGAGGACAAACCTACCCTCCACCCAAAAAATAAACAAAATCATCATGAGCCGGCTTGCTCTTACAAGCCCAAAATCAAATCCTGCATCGTTAGGCCTACGCAAAAACATGCTAAAGCCTGCACTCCTGCAAGACGACCCTTCATCTCAACAGGGACCGAGCTCGCAAAATTCAAGTCTTCACTGCGACAGACAAAGGACCGCGTCCAGATTCTGTCCTTGCCAAGCTTCAAAGAAGACAAACTCGGTTGCTGCGCACGAGGGACTACATCCTTCATCGCCAGAGCCCAGCCAGAGCTGACTGAAGCTCAAATTGCTTGTCGTATGCGTCGCCGCACCGCATATCGACAAAAGAGACTCGAGAAACAAAGAACCCAGCGTTCTACTCTCCACGTCACAAAGAAATGGGTCGAAAAAGAAAGACCCGACCAATTCGTTGCTGTTCATATGGTTGGCAAAACCAGAAAACGCCAGAAGTCAGCAACCAAAATCAGTGTTAGACGTCCAATGACTCTCAACGTCTCTCGGACACGAAAACATCTGGAAGAGTCTTCCACTCCTCCAAGCCAAGAACATCGGAGTAACCACTCCTCAGATTCTTCATCCAGAAGGATGAGCCCCAGCTCAGTCACCAGGACAATTTCTTCGTTCGAATCCCGAGGGATGAACGTCTTTGCTACAAGTTCTGAGCCGCCTCCACAGCATGATGATGTAACCGCACTGTCACGCCCCCAAAACCGGGATCCGATCTCGGGGACGCGAGTTTGGGGGAATTTGCATTTTCCCCTCCCAGGATCCGCGTGTGTGAGGATGACAAAATTCACAACACATCAAAATATTTCGCGGAAGCTCTACAAGACGTTACGACCCGGAATCCGTATCCATCGGGTTCCGTGTCGTACTCGATCTGTCAGCATAAGATTATCATAAACATATTTAAACTCAGACTGGAACAGTTCATAATATCAAAATCATACAGAGCTGACAGTAACAGGTTTATCATTACCCGACATATTCAAGTTATAAATTAACGAGTACATTAATTACAATTCCCAAGAAACAGGCTAACAAAAGCCGTACAAAATAGCAAGCTAGAACAAATACTACCTAATGTCGTGACGTAACTCCGGAGTCAAGCATGACGTCTACATGACATCGCTGACACAACAAGCCTGTAAAACTCATGGCTCAACAGCCCTCTGCACACGAACTAGCTCAAAACGAGGACCTGCTATCTAGAGCACCAAAGTAGAAGAATATCAGACACGACGGTCTGGCAGGTGATCAATATAGGCAAGAGCATAAACAAATTTGAAGTTTAAAGGGAACAATAACTAAAAACACTTTATTGAACTTGAAACAAGTTTACAAGATTTAAAAACAATGCATGAACAAGATATTTATCAAGAAATCACGAGTACATGCACGATATACGAAACAAGACATGAATACATATAATATCATGATTAGTAAATCCACAAAGAGCCCATCCTTTCTCTATCATACATGATGACAAGAGTAAGCACACATGACAAGCACGACACGATCCCACATATATGGGGAATTTCCGGCCGCGGAACCGGAACACGAACACGCACGATGTGTCATTCAAGACACGACTAGTCTGCAGACAGTCCACATGTTTAAGGACCCCCAGGTAGTGGATCAAGCTAAAAGGGCAGTCCAAGCTCAGTGGTACTCACTTATATCATGAATGCACAAAACACGACAATACTTATTCGAGAACACGTCAAAACAAGAGGGAAATCATTTAACAAGCACGACACGACGAGGCTAGCAAAATAGCATAATATAAATGCTTATCAAACTTAAGAAATGATTCCCTTTTTCTTATTCTTGAAACACGTCTTGGAACACGTCTTAAAACAAGCTTATTCTTGAAATTCGAACGAATGCACGATGATGCACGAAGCATCAAAACAAGAGCTTTGGTTCTTGAAACAATTCTTCAAACAAATTTGTACTTGTAAATCAAACGAGAACACGGTGATGCATGAAGCATCAAAACAAGAGTTCAAACACGAAATCTATCAAGTTTAGGCTAAGACCATTCATTGACCCTTGTGGAGTTGAAACCCAAATGTCGGAGTTTTAACAAGATTTGGTGCCCCAGAAGTTATAGTACATTTTGAAATTTCAAGTGCACAAAGTCAATAAAAAGGTCTAAAACCTAGTCTAGTTTTCATTCCTGCAAAAATCCTTCAAAAACAGTACTTTTTTGGCGTGGTTCACGCCTCTCTACCGGTAGAAATTCCGGTTGAAGCGTCTCTACCGGTAGTACTACCGGTAGAACCACATCTACCAGTAGAACTTCCGGTTGGAGCACTTCTACCGGTAGAACTTCCGGTAGAACTCAGGTTTCTCAATTTTTTTCACTCTCTACCGAACGTTGAGTTGTTTCTACTGGTAGAACTTGGGGTTTTCAATTTCCTCAACTCTCTATCAAAATTTGGGCCATTTCTACCGGTAGAACTTCCGGTTGAAACACCTCTACCAGTAGGACTTCGGAAATTCAATTTTTCTCGCACTTCACTCCCTTCTTCACTTCCACATTTAAACCACATGCACTCCCCAAGCCTTCATGCTTTCCAAGGGATACATTTCACACATTTTTAAAGCATTCCATCCACAATTAAACCATTCATTCTATAAAAAGACATCAAGACATTTTCAAGTATAAAATCATAAAACTAACAAGATCAAACATGATTCTAAGAACTTGCAAAATCATGGCTAACAAGATAAATGAAGAAGCCAAAACCCATGACTTGAAAGAGCATGAACATGACTTGCATTATGAAATTAAACATAGAAAACATGTCTTAATGAAAGTATTACAACCATAATGAAACCCTAAAGCAATAAACATGAGAAATCCTATAAAGATCACTTGCTCAATCCAATGCCAAGGAAAACTCCACAAAAACTCAACCAAAGAGAAGATCCACGAAATCTACACAAAAGCCCCAAAATAGAATACATAAAAATCACCATTTTTGGTCATCACAAACCCCATTTCGAAAATGGGTTTGAAAACAAAGAAAACAAGTTCTAAATGAGCTAAAGAACATCAAATGAAAAGATGGGTCCAAGCTCTAACCTTGAGCTAGCTGAACTTGATGAAGAGAGGTTGAAGATGATGAATAGTGAAATGGTTTGGCTCCAAAACGTGTCCAGCTGAAGCTTAAGAAGAGAGGAAGAGAATGGCGGAGTCAGATTAGTGATTGGAGTCTTCTTGCTAGATGATTTCAAGGGAAAAAGATCAAGAAGAGAGTCTTCTCCTCATCTCCATTCTAGGGCAAGGACCGGTTGTAGGATTTGGAATGGGAAAAGAATGGAGGAGAGAGAGTAGGAGATCTTTCATAGTGTCTGGAAGTGGGTCCCAAAGCAGTAGAATTTGAAACGATTAAAACATGGTCTTGCGGACCCCGGATGAAATCGACGAAGAAGAACAAAACGATCGTCGAAAAATCTAGTTTTCAAAAAGTATATTTTCCCGAATTTCTGGAATTTTCGAAATTTATGGACATATTTAGTGAAAATTGTCATTTTTGCCCTTTTTCTCAAAAAACGCGATTTCTGAGTATTAAATCAAGATGGTCAAAACATGAAAGTTGTTTATAACAATAAAATGAGTCAAAAGGAATAAAAATCGGATTTTTAGAAACCAAGAATAAATTCTCACAAAAACACAATTTACAAGGGTTAGGTCAAAACAAAGTCAAATCAACTCTAATCTTGTTTTAAAAGCTAAATCATGATTAAAACAATGCTAAATCTTGTCAAAAGGAATAAAAATCGGATTTTTTAGAAACCAAGAATAAATTCTCACAAAAACACAATTTACAAGGGTTAGGTCAAAACAAAGTCAAATCAACTCTAATCTTGTTTTAAAAGCTAAATCATGATTAAAACAATGCTAAACCCGAAAATTGAGGGTCGGGGTCTTACACGCACGAATCCAGCAGTTGGAGCAAGGACAACAGAGAATTGAGACTCTGATGGAAAATTTGATTCTCACTCTACAGCGTCCACCACCTAACAATGAAACCCCTCCGAATCATGAAGATGACGAGGGCAATGCAGAAAACAATGAGTCTCGTGCCCTTACCAGAAAGGACGTGGACGATATCCTCGCAAAAGCAAAAGAAGAGGATACATTGAAAGAACATGGGATCAAGGCACCCTACCCTCTATGGATGGACTCGGTTC
The DNA here is from genome assembly GCA_028538565.1 of Umbellularia californica. Classification (NCBI taxonomy): domain Eukaryota; kingdom Viridiplantae; phylum Streptophyta; class Magnoliopsida; order Laurales; family Lauraceae; genus Umbellularia; species Umbellularia californica. The sequence continues at coordinate 13,685,076 of JAPQWN010000009.1, read as the reverse complement.
CGTTCCCTGCAAAATTCAAACAACCTACTCTCCAGACATATACTGGGAAAGGTTCAGCCAGACAACATGTCATCCATTTCAAGATCCTAGCGGGAGCTATTGCGGATCAAGATGCCCTCAAAATTCGCCTCTTCGCAAGTACCCTAAAAGGTACAGCCTTTGATTGGTACTCCACTCTGCCGGAGAACTCCATCCAGAACTGGGCTATGCTAGAGACACGCTTCCTGACCCACTTCCAAGGTGAGGATCATCCTGTTACTATGGCTCAACTCTGCAGCCTAAAACAGGGAGAGAATGAGTCAACATATGACTTCATTCACAAATGGAAGGCAATGGCGTACAAATGCTCAGATGTTCTGCCACAAGCGTCGCTAGTCGACATCTGCCGTAACAATATGAGAGCAAAAATCTGCTCCATGATTATCGGCAACAAATCAAAGAACCTGGGGGAACTCCTCGAAGCTTCCATGGAAGCTAAAATGGTGATCAAAGACCTCAACAGTCAGAAATCATCAAAGAAAGAGCCGACTGCTGTTACAACCTCAAAACCAAAGAAAAAGGAGGTTCTCAATGTGCAGACTAAGTCAGCTCCTCAGCAGCCAAAGAAACCTGAAAACAAAACTGCAGGTAAAAGGCCTGAACTCTCTGATGCCTTCAAAGAACGTGTAGAAAAGAAATATCCATTCGATGAAGACGTTGAAGAAATCTTTGAGGCTCTCCTAGCAAATGGCAAACTCATTTTGCCAGAGACCAAAAGACTGGGAGATGTTGGCAAAACCAATGATCCCCGATACTGTCCATACCATTAGATGATCTCGCATCCTCTCAATCAATGCTTCATTGTGAGAGAGAAGATCAATGAGATGTGGAAAAATGGAGTCATAACCTTTGATAAAAACTATGGCCCCGCCTCTGTCAACATGGTGTCATGTTAGCAAACTTCAAAGTCACCGAAGGGGAAGATCACTACTTCATTCAAGGTGATAAAAATGGCTCAAGCGTCCCAAGAATTGGTTCCCTATCCAACACCAGATGGACAACCTATATGGGTGCATCCCGATCTCCTAGATGATGAAAACTGGGAGATCGTCAAAACAAAGCCGACCGCTCAGCAGCGAAGGCAAGCCAAGAGACAGCTCCGCAAGCTCAAACAGCAGCAGAAGTCTCAACCAAAACAAGAAGTCCTTGAAAAAGCAGAAACTTCTTCCATTGCTTCACTAGGGACGACAAAAGAATCTCTTCCCAAAACCTCCAAGGCAGTAAGAAAATTCACTCTTGATGATTTCATGCCACCTCTATACAAAAATGAAACTATGCAGGGGGCATCATACTCTTGTAACTCGGTAGTTGGATTCTCCATGAATGGATACGAGTCCAGTGATACTGCCAGTGATATAGATGAGTGGGAAGAATCCCTTGAAACAGGAGAATACCTCTCCGACGAGGAATGGATTCCCGAGTCTCATCTTATGCCAATAATCTGGTATAACCCATTACAGCCACAAGGATCTTGGTCTGATGATGAAGAAGACCAGGACCCTGTTCAAGAAAATGCTGTCAATCTAGCACTAGCAAATGCTTCAGTGGAACCCAACATGGGCGAACCACAAGGAGCAAATGACGAAGAAGATTTGGCTCCCATGCCTGATATTGAAGAATATGTAAGAATCTTGCAACATCTTGCCATAGAGCAGGAGCAGGATCGCATCAATCTTTGTCATAATCCAAAACCGGAAGTCCCTGAAAATCAGCGGGAACTTCCTCCCTTAACTCCTGAAAATGGAGAAAACAGTTGGATCGATGATCCTCTTACATCTGAGGATGAGTCCGATTCCCAACAGCCTACACTGGGGGCATCTCTTGTCAGGATAACCTGCAATGCAATAGCTCAGGACGACAGTGCCTCTGAAGCTTCCGAAGACACGTACTCCCCAACCGGTAGCGTATCTTCCGGAGCTACATCCTCTCAGGTGACTTCCACTGAGATAACATCCTCTCAACCTTCGTCTCCTGAAGCTGTGACATCGGAACTCAAGCAACTCCCGATTGATCATCTTGAAGAAACTTCTGCCAATGAAATCTTCTTCAATGAAAGCTCAGTCAATTGGTCCCAGATACCCGATCTCACGGGCGATGTCTGGGCTAATAAAGAAAAGTTGCCGGTTGCTGTTCAGGACTTGTTCCCGGAAATTGCTCCATGCAACACGATCACTGAAGACGCCAATGCTGTTACAGAGACGTCCTCAGCAAAGGATCAACCCCTTGATCCTGAGAACGATCTTCCAAAAGAAGACTCTTCTCTAGAGGCTCTTGAAGTTGGTAGAGGTACCCGTTCTGGCCGGGATTACCACAAAAAACACAACCAACCCTCTTCTTCTTATGTAAATCCTTCGGGAAAGCAAGTTGTAAACGCCCCAAGTGGCAATAATAATGAAAATGCAGGCCCGAAGGAGGCTTTCAAGTACGACTTGATTGAGCACTTCAAACACATACCTGCACGTCTGCACATCCTTGACTTATTACGAATGTCTCAACAAACTCGTGATAGTCTCATTTCAGAATTACAAAGGCTGAATGCGGATGTCGACAAACATGCCCCACAAGTCCTACAAATTGAAACGGACTATAGGGTCAAAAAATCAAATACTCCCTCAAAGGGAGAAAAGAAGAAAACTGAGGGATCAAGCAATGAATGCTTCTCGGTACAAAAAGCAGCAAGTGCAACAATTGCCTTCGACAACGATGACCTCCTCCTAGGCGAAACAAAGCACAACCGTCCCTTGTACTTTACGGGGTACGTCAAAGAAATGCCAGTACACAGAGTTTAGATCGATCCAGGTTCTGCACTCAACCTCATCTCTACTTCGGCACTCGAAGAGCTGGGCATCCCGCCTAGCAAACTGAGTCACACGTCCGTATCCATCTTCGGATATGACGGCAGCGCTCAAAGGCCTATCGGCAAAATCAGGTTCAAACTGCAAATCGGTGATCTTATTTCTGAAGTCACTGTGTATGCAATAAGAACCCCTTCATGCTACAATATACTCCTTGGACGCCCCTGGATACATGAGAATGGTGTCGTCCCTTCAACTCTACATCAGTGCATCAAGTTCATTGGCGACGATGGCTTGATACATCGAGTATTTGCAGACAAAAAGCCCTTCAAAGGCAAAGATGTCCATTTTGCAGATGCTCAAATGTATAAAGATGGAAAAGAAGAACAGGAGGAAAAAACAATTCGCTTTGCCGACAGTCTCCAGAAAGATAAAGGCAAGGCTCCTCAGCAATCATCGGAGGAAAACAAACCCTCCACCAAACTCGAAGTAAGCGGCCAAGCTCCCTTCGTCGTCTCCTTCAAGTCTCCAAAGCCTTTGGTAATCATTACCAAAGCAAAGAAGACAAAACAAAAGACTGGGGGCAAGTTCACTATCTCCTTTGTGTCTATTATGCATGACACGGACTCAGAGTCAGATCCAGAAGATGACACAGCATCGAGCCAAGCTGATACTCAGCGAGATCAGCCCGCTCTCACTCCATTGGAGACACTTGCAGACATAGAAGACCCTACGTCTGCTTCCTTTGTTATTCCGGCAACTTCGCCAGAAGGAAAAGTGATTTACTTCCACAGATCAGGAGCATCTCCACTGAACTCTCTGGTTGAACCTTTCCAAAACGAAGGTATGCCTCAGCTATCCCAGTATAGTCCAATGGCACAAGCTATCATGAAGAAAATGGGCTACGATGCTCAAAACCCGACTGGTTTGGGAGGTGGCCGTGGTATTCTTACACCATTGGAACCCACCCTGACCAAAAGTCAACCAGAAGATTGGAAAGTCCACCTTCAAAAAGGCAAGTCTTCATATGGGTTGGGGTATGATCCTACCGCTCCTATGAGACAGTTGACACCATGGCTGCAAAGTCGCTTTACCGACCAAGCCTCAACATCTCATGAAGACATCGATATCCCTGGATATCTCTTTGAGGAGTTACTCGTCAAAAATCCTGAAAGCTCCTCCAATTGGTATAATTTCTCTGATAATAAAGAGGAATTGCCCGATGACACAGACGAGCGGTTCTCTGCCCCAGAAGAAACATTGTCTCCAAAAGAAGTACCCTACTTCAACCCAATTCCAGCAAATGATTGGGACCATCTCATTGCAAGCCTTGAGAAGGATAGCCTTGAGAAGGATACTGATCAAGAAGATTCATGGACAGAAACAGAGCCTCAGTCTGAAAATTTCTCTGGCACTCCAGAAGGTCTTGTTGAGTTGGAAGCCTCCGAAAATATTGTGGAGGAACCACCTTCAAACCTTCCGACAGAAGACCCTGTTCAAAAGATAGACTTGGGAACACCTGATAATCCACGTCCTGTATTCATAAGCAAGAATATAAAGGATGATGAGTTACCCGAGTATATCTCCTTTCTTCGTAAGTTCATTGATTGCTTTGCATGGTCTTATGCCGAAATGCCTGGCTTGGATCCCAAAGTAGCAGTCCACAAGCTCAACTTGCAAAAAGAAATCAAGCCTATCAAACAAGGCCAAAGAAGATTCCATCCCGACGTGATGGACAAAATCGAACAAGAAGTTCAGAAACTCAAAAACGTTGGCTTCATCCGCGAGGAACAGCATCCTGAATGGTTGGCCAACATTGTCCCCATGACAAAGAAAAATGGGCAGATAAGGGCCTGTATCGACTACAGAGACCTGAATAATGCATGTCCCAAAGACGAATTCCCGCTCCCCATACCAGAGGTGGTGATTGACAACACCTATGGGTTCGAGCGAATGACGTTCATGGATGGATTCTCTGGCTACAACCAGATAAAGATGCATCCTGAAGATGAAAGGCATACATCATTTCGGACACCATTCGGCGTGTATTGCTACACTGTTATGCCGTTTGGCCTGAAAAATGCAGGTGCGACATATCAGAGGGCTATGATGAAAATATTCTAAGATATGCAGCACAAGACGGTCGAATGCTATGTTGACGACCTCGCCATAAAAACCAGAAGAAAAGAAGACCATCTCAATGATCTTCGAGATGTCTTCCTCCGACTTCGCAAACACAAATTGCGGATGAATCCACTAAAGTGCTTCTTCGGTGTCTCATCGGGTAAGTTTATCGGATTCATAGTACGGAAAGCTGGAATAGAACTTGACCTCACCAAAGTCAAGGCTATCCTGGAAATGCCATCTCCCAGAACCCTAAGAGAATTAAAAGGGCTTCAAGGAAGGCTGGCCTACATTCGACGGTTCATCTCCAATCTATCAGGGAAATGCCGTCCATTCTCTCGCCTGATGAAGAAAGGCGTGGACTTTGTCTGGGATGCTGAATGTGAAAATGCATTTCAAGACATCAAAGCATACCTCATCAAACCTCCAGCGCTGGTTGCCCCCATAACTGGAAAACCATTTATCTTGTACACAAGAGCTCTCGACCACTCTTTGGGTGCTCTGCTCGCACAAGAAAACGACGACGGAAAAGAAACTGCTCTATATTACCTTAGCCGCATGATGGTAGGTGCAGAGCATCGCTACTCCCCAGTCGAAAAAGAATGCCTTGCAGTAATGTTCGCTGTACAAAAGCCGCGTCACTATCTGCTGTCGAACACAATCTACCTGATTTCGAGGATCAACCTCCTAAAGGTCCTTGTCACAAAAGTAGGTTCTCTCAATGCCCGACTGGCGAAATGGTCCATTCTTCTATCACAGTTTGATATTAGGTATGTACCACAAAAAGCAGTCAAAGGACAAGCTCTGGCAGATTTCCTCGCAGAGTATCCATTGCCTAAAGATTCTCCACTCAGGGATGATCTCCCAGACGAATTTGTCTACAACGTGGAAACTTCCTTGTCAAACGCTTCCTGGGACATGTACTTTGACGGTGCGACCAGGACAAATGAAAAAGGAAAGCAAATATCGGGAATCGGCATCCTCTTTGTCAGCCCCGACAAATACATGATTCCACACGCCTTCTCGCTACTGGAACCATGTTCAAACAATGTAGCTGAGCACCAAGCCTTGATTGTTGGATTGGAACTCGCCCTCGAAATCGGCATCACCATGCTGGAAGCTTTTGGAGACTCTCAACTGGTCGTCAACCAGATGAATCAGAAATATGAAGTTAGGAAGCCTGATTTGCTACCTTACTACAATAAGGCGCAGTCGCTACAACAAAAATTCAACGTCTGCCATATCACCCACATCCTCAGAGGTGAAAACATCCGTGCAGATGCCCTGGCCAGACTCGCCGCATCCATGGCAATCCAAGAAGGGGAAAACATGCAAGTCACAGTGTGTCAAAGAAGGATTCTCCCTCCTCTCAACACACACCAAGTAGTTGCTGAATGCCACCAAGTGGTTGGAAGTCGGATGTCCATCCTCAAACCTCCGATGGGCGACTGGAGAGATCCGTTCATTGATTACATCATGTTCGGAATCCTACCTGAAGATCCAAAAGAACGGGTAAGCATCCAAAGACGAGCCCCAAACTTTCATTTGGATATATCTTCAAAAGCACTTTATAGAAAATCCTTCAACGGAGTACTCCTACGCTGTTTATCCCAACAAGAGGCTGAGGAAACTCTCGAAGAAGTACATGCTGGTCTTTGTGGAGCCCATCAGGCTGGCCCTAAGCTCTACAACCAGATAAAAAGGCTAGATTACTATTGGCCTACCATGGTAGCTGATGCAATGCAATTTGCCAAGCGCTGCCAAAAATGCCAGATTCACGGAGATTATGTCCACATGCCTCCAGAATGGCTACATCCAACAGCAATATCATGGCCTTTCGAAGCCTGGGGAATGGACATCATAGGTCCTATTTCTCCCCCATCAAGCAAAGGTCATCGCTCCATCTTCGCCGCTACGGATTATTTCTCCAAGTGGTCAGAAGCATTTGCGCTCAGCGAAATGAAGACTTCATCAGTCCTTCAGTTCTTGCGCACCAACATTATTTGTCGCTTCGGCATACCTAAAAGATTCGTCCATGATAACGGACCACAATTCCGGGATCACAGATTCTATAGGTTCTGCGACAAGTACAAAATCCAAAGTTGTCCTTCGACTCCATATAATCCAGCAGCGAACGGACTTGCAGAAGCTTTCAACAAGACACTCTGCAAAATTCTCAAGAAAATGGTCTCTAGTCACAAAAGAGACTGGGGCGACAAACTACTAGAAGCTTTGTGGGCCTATTGAACCACCGTTCGAGGACCAACCCATAGCACACCATTCTCTTTGGTCTATGGATGCGAAGCTGTTGTCCCTTTGGAAGTACAAATTCCTTCCTTAAGGGTATCTTTGCAAAATGATATGACGCAAGAAAGCAATGTCAAATTGAGACTCCAAGAGCTGGATAATCTCGATGAAAGACGACTCGAAGCTTTACAAAGCATTGAGTTGTACCAAGCACGCATGGCAGGATCTTTCGACAAAAAGGTCAGGCAACGCGCCTACAAAAAGGGTGACTTGGTTCTTGCAGTAAAAAGACCCATAGTCTTTGCCTACAAATCCAAAGGCAAATTCGAACCAAAATGGGAGGGACCCTTCGTCATCGACAAAGTCTTCTCCAACGGTGAATACGCTCTTCTAAACATGGAAGGAGACAGATGTATGCTACCCATCAACGGTAAGTTCTTGAAGCGGTACTACCCTTGAAAACTTCCTCAAACGGGTCAGAACAATATCTACACAGCTAAAGCGTATTTCCAAGGTACTTGCTCGTCAAACCCACCCCTTTTGAAATTTTCATCTTTATGTTGAAATTTCCAAAAAAAAAAAAAAAAACAATCTCTCAAAACAATGCTTACTTTCATCGTTTCATTGTTTAAAAAAAAAATCATCAAATCCAAAAATCCAAGTTTAGGAGCCTCTTCCCATACTTGACTAAAATTTTCGATCCTTGAACCCAAAATTCATGGTTTGAAACAAAAATCGGGACTTAGGAATTTTCACCCTAGACTGCCTCGGCTTTTACAACCAAAATGGTTTTAAGTCAAAATTTATGACCTTCGCGTCTTTAAACAAAATTTTGGTTTTTAAAAAAAAAAAAAACCGCGGGGAAGCGACATTCAGTCAATACTCGCAAAACCCAAAAAAAACCGGAAGGATGCGAACCCCATTCGATACTTCCAAAACCCAAAAATCGCAAGGAAGCGAACCCCATTCGATACTTACAAATTTCAAAAATCGTGGAGAAGCAACAAACCAGTTGATATCCACAACCCAAATTTCAAAAATCGTGGAGAAGTAACAAACCAGTTGATATCCACAACCCAAATTTCAAAAATCTTGGAGATGCAACATACCAGTTGCTATCCACAACCCAAATTTCAAATGGTTCGAGAAAACCTCAAATTTAAAAAATCGCAGAGAAACGACATCAAGTCAGTACCCGCAAAACCAAAAGTTTTGGGAAAAGCAGGGAAGCGACGCTTAGTCGATATTTGCACCCAAATTCGCGAGGAAGCGACATTCCATCGATACTCGCAAAACCCAGCCCGTGAGGAAGTGACATTCCATCAATACTCGCAAAACCGAATGAGCAAGGAAGCGACATTCCATCGATACTTGCAAGACCATTCAGCGGGGAGGCGACATTTAGTCGATACCTGCATTTTGAAAACCAAAACTCGGCTATAAATGCCAAAATTCGGCTATAAATACCAAAAACAAAACTTTTTCGGCTATAAATGCCAAAATCGGCTTTCATGCCAATAAAACAAAACTTGGTTTTCAAAAAACTCGGCTATAAACGCCAAAATCCGGCTATAAATGCCAGAATCTGGCTATAAACGCCAAAACTCGACTATAAACGCCAAATCCGGCTATAAATGCCAGAATCTGGCTATAAATGCCAAAATTCGGCTATAAATGCCAAAAACAAAATTTTTCGGCTATAAACGCCAAAATCGGCTTTCATGCCTCTCAAAATCGGCTCTCATGCCACAAACAAAATTTTTGGCTCTCATGCCATCCCAAAATTCGGCTATAAATGCCAAAACAAAACAAAAAAAAATCGGCTATAAACACCAAAATCTGGCTATAAATGCCAAGACAAACAAAACAAAATTCGGCTTCTATGCCATTCTAAAATTCGGCTTTCACGCCATCCAAAAATTTTGGCTCCCATGCCGCAAAACAAATTTTGGCTCTTACGCCACAAAATTAGGCTTTCTCGCCATCCAAATTTTGGTTTTCAAACCATCAAAAACAAGGCTTTCCATCACAAAATTGGCTTTCATGCCCGAAACAACCCTTTGACAAAAGATTTTCACAAAATAACAACCTTTTGATCAAATCCTTAAACAAGCATTCCCATCAAACTTTTGCTCAAAATTGTTTTCATCAAAAAATGATTTAAGTGAAAGGAAGGGGATACAAAATATAGTACCAAAATTGTTTATACATGGAGGTACCAAAAAAAAAAAAAAGAAAAAGGAAAAAGAGTTTGTTACAACTCAGGAGCTCAATCCTACATGGTCTTCAACCAAAGGTTCAACTCCTCAAGCAGACCCTTGGCCTTAACTTCCAAAGTTTTTAGGCCACGCTCCTTCAAAATGTCCCCATAAAACGCGGCCGAATGCCGTGACCCATCTGCAGCACGAGGAAGTTCTTCCCAGAGGACCTGCCACTGCTCATGCTCCTGAGTCTTCCTCCGGACATTACCTTCAGCTTCCTCAACCTGGCGAATGAGAGTCCCCTCTTTGTCACGAGCCTCCATAATGGCGGTCCATTTGGCAGCAGCCTCTTCCTCTAAAAGATCAAGACGTTGACTAGCCTCAACGACCTCCTTATCAAGGCGGTCCAAGTCTTGCTTCAGCCCCATGATGGATAACTAGGTAACGTTCTTCTCCCGAACGATCTGCCTCCGAGTCTTCATGACCTCAGTCAGCTCAGCTTTGACTTTGCTGCAAGGTTTTAAGAACATCTCATCAAAGAAGTCACCATCTGGGAAACTCTTGGTCTCAGTCCATTTGTTCCCCAAGGTGATGATCTCCTCAACAAAATCCTTGGCACTTGCAATGTCCAGACCGACTTCTCTGCTATCAGCGAGGATGTCCTGCACATGCTTGATCATGCCAAAACCAGCTTCCAAATGACCTGAAGAAAGAGTCTCAACCCATGAGCTCAAGACAGTCTTCAACACCTTCCTTGCATACTGAAGGTGCGGTGCAGATGAGGATTCGCCATGCTTTGGTGCCCGACTGCCCACGTCATGCTCCATTGGAAGAGTAATCAATAAACTCTTTCCAACGGAACAAGCTGACTCATTGAAAGTGGAAGAAGCCCCTACTTCTGCATCAGTCGCAGGTATCCCCTGTTCTGGCTCTGAGGAAGACGGAGGAATCTCTCCTGCTGCTTCACAATCTTTCAAAGAAAAAAAAGAAAAAGACAAAAAGGTATGAATATAATCTTGTCAAAAATATATCAAGATTATTATTGCAAGTATACCTGCTTCGACGACCGGCGGAGTACTCTCTGCCTCTTTGAGCTCATCCGAAGCATCGTCAAAAGTTGCGTCCATGGATGGCTCGAAATCGTCGGAATCCTCTGGCAAGTCAGCTACATGTTAGCAAATGACAGCAAAAGAAGACAAAAAAGCAAAAGCCAAAGCAAATCATACCAGGTGAAGGTTCTGGAACCACTCCAGAGTCCCTGGGCTCTTCCTCAGATGCCACGACTGGATCCGTCATCGCCTCATCGGCAGGAACCTCAGGCGTCACCAGGTCATCATCCTCTGCTAAATAAAGAAGCAGCGGATCAAAACAAAATCTTTCAAAAAAAAAAAAAAGAGAGGGAAGGAAGAAACAAAAGGAAAGAAAGGGGATCATACCAGCTATCTCCTCTTCTCTGCTTCTCTTCTCCAGAGGCTCGTCAGCATCCTCAGACACCTCCTCAGCAATGGTGAGAGGAACTTCAAGATCAGAAGGACTATCGTGCCGTCTCATGTTACGGCGTTGTCCTCTCCTCCTCTTGCCTCGGCGGGTCAATC